>OX411709.1:35434957-36720326 GCA_948252095.1 Dicycla oo | reverse complement strand
AATAATTAAAGTTATTTGTGCGACTTTAATTGCCAGTTCATATCAATTCACTTCATATCACTCATCAGAAAACTACTGCATTAATAGTTAGATATTGTCCCCTGGCCAAACAAAAAAGCCAGCGTCAGAGCAACTTAACTAGTGCTCACTCGATTTCCTTACTACTCCGTGGTCACTCAGCGAGTGACGGGTTCTCGCCAAAGAGGTTTGATCCACGCGAGCACTTTTCGTTCCAAAGAGTTAAAACTACCAATAGACAGCAGTCGATCTATTCTGTAAAAATTCCATCGTGAAAACTTTGATGAAGTGAGCTTGTCTATAGTGCCAATCCCTTGCATCAATCGATCTATTCTGTAAAAATCACATCGTGAAAACTTTGATGAAGTGAGCTTGTCTATATTATCAATCCCTTGCATCAGTCGATCTATTCTGTAAAAATGACATCTGTTTTACGTGTCTTCTTAAGTATTCTGTGTATAGTGTTTAGTTTCACAATCTGTGTACTTTGAATAGTGATTATTGCAGCTGCTTTGTCGTATTCAGTCATTTGTCCTGATTGCAGTAGAATTTTTATCTTTCGGGCCTCTCTAACTTTAGCGAGTGTTGCTTCCATTGCCTACAACAATAATTAAAGTTATTTGTGCGACTTTAATTGCCAGTTCATATCAATTCACTTCATATCACTCATCAGAAAACTACTGCATTAATAGTTAGATATTGTCCCCTAGCCAAACAAAAAAGACAGCGTCAGAGCAACTTCACTAGTGCTCATTCCATTTCCCTACTACTCCGTGGTCACTCAGCGAGAGACGGGTTCTCGCCAAAAAGGTTTGATTCACGCGAGCACTTTTCGTTCCAAAGAGTTTAAAGTACCAGTAGACAGCAGTCGATCTATTCTGTAAAAATGACATCTGTTTTACGTGTCTTCTTAAGTATTCTGTGTATAGTGTTTAGTTTCTCAATCTGTGTACTTTAAATAGTGATTATTGTAGCTGCTTTGTCGTATTCAGTCATTTGTCCTCATTGCAGTAGAATTTTTATCTTTCGGGCCTCTCTAACTTTAGCGAGTGTTGCTTCCATTGCCTACAACAATAATTAAAGTTATTTGTGCGACTTTAATTGCCAGTTCATATCAATTCACTTCATATCACTCATCAGAAAACTACTGCATTAATAGTTAAACATTGTCCCCTGGCCAAACAAAAAAGCCAGCGTCAGAGCAACTTAACTAGTGCTCACTCGATTTCCTTAGCCTTAGCCTTCCTACATAAACTAAACATCAAAAACAACAATCTTATTTCTGTGTTTTACAAATTCTTGATTAAATAGATTATTTTACTTACATTAACAAAAAAATAATAATAACAAAAAATAAACAAGGCATATAATTAAATTTTAAATAAAGATGGTGAATTGATCTAAAATTATAAACTCTTATCATCCAAAAAATCTTGTACAGAATTTTTACCTATTAGTAATGATGTTAGCCTCTTTTCAAACATACTCAAAGATTCTTCTTTGTAGGCATGAGGTATTTTATTATAGATGACGGGCCCCATTGATAGTAAGCTTTCTCTTAATAATGCTGTTTTGTGTCTACCTGTAAACATTAGATTTTTGTATTGTGATCTAACAGATACCGGACGTGTTATAATATCGTCCATTAGGGTAAAAAGATGCATGTTTGTTCTAACAAATATTGCAACTTCAAGAATATACAAAGACGTAAAGGTGAGTAAGTTTATAGACTTGAAAACAGGGCACAACTGTCGGTATTTTTAAAACTAGTCATTGATCGTAGGCAACGTTTTCTGTGTATAGTGTTTAAGTTTAAGTATTCTGTGTATAGTGTTTAGTTTCACAATCTGTGTACTTTGAATAGTGATTATTGCAGCTGCCTTGTCGTATTCAGTCATTTGTCCTGATTGCAGTAGAATTTTTATCATTCGGGCCTCTCTAACTTAAGCGAGTGTTGCTTCCATTGCCTACAACAATAATTAACCTTTTCACCGCCAAGCACTTCTATAGAAGTTCAGGATTTTCGTGCCACCAGCGCCACAACTTCTATAGAAGTTGTTCATTTTAATTATCTTATTAAAATAAATTTACTGTGATTAAAAGCTTTGTTTCATTTTATTATTTAAGACAGCACTGTCTACTACCCTGTTTTTTATTTTTCTACAAAAAATAAGCCCTAGTTTGTCCTAAAATCGGCAAAAACAGAAACTCCGAATTTTGTTACTTTCCTCAGAACGCCAATCACTTCATATCAAGTTGGCCAGTGATGTGCCGTGAAAGGTTGATTTCACCATTGAAATATTTATAAATACAGAAAATTACGAATATCGAAAACATTTTTAGGTCAATAAAATATGAACTTAGTTATCTACTTCATTACAAAGGATAGTAGATGAATTTCGACCTTCAGGTAGATGCCGATACGTAATTATAAAGTTGTTACTAATTCTTGTCGATAGTTATTTTCCCATCTCTACAAAACAATTGGTCGTCTATGCCCCTGTGCGCCACCGAGTGCCACGAACTACTATAGAAGTTGGTCAGTGACGTCATAGGCGTGCGGCTGTCAAGGTCACTTTGGCATAGTGCAGCACAAAATCGTATTCGCGCGCACGCATCTTGCTTTCTTTCACTTGCAAATAGAAAAATGAGTGAAGAACTTGATTCGGACGACCTTCTGAAAATTTTGCAAGGCGTGGAATCGGACTCGGAGTATTTTGTGGAGAATATTGAACCAGAAGATAATTCTGAGGTATGTCTAACTGGATGATAATAATAATGTTTATTCATCAAAGAGTAGGAATTCATTAAGTATGTAAAATGTTCGGTGAACCCAGTATCTCCAGATGCACTGTAATTACAGTAGATTTAGGTACTGTTTTTGTACTCTATACACTATTATGGTAAATACAGTGTATGAAAGAACTGTAATTTTAACTTTTTTAGAAATTCTTTTCAAAGAAAAAAAAAGGAAACCTAATTGCAATTCGTATAAAAATCATCTAAATGGATGAAACGTAACGTTATATTGTAGATATTATGATTTATGTACCTATTCTGTGCTTATATCTACTTGGTCATATTATTATGCGGAAAGGGGAATTACTTAGCAAACTGTGTCGCTATTTCTTAGTGAAATTATGTAGTTAGATTTTAGTTTCGTGTATGGGTTTCAATTTGAGCCGTTTACTTTTAGTTAGGTTATTATGCTTATGACTTCATCATGTTTGTTTAGTTTTGTTGCGCTCACAGGTTCACTGTGCTCGTAGGGATAAACCGAAAACTATTTCGGAAAGTGATGAAGGCGGTGGTCTATCGACATCAAAAATGATGAAGAAAAGACAATAAGCATTCAATTTAATAGTTAAAAATACTTAAAATTTGATAAAGTTCCTAGTTACTGTAAAATATACTGTAGTTTAGGACATTATAATTTTACTTTCCCAATCTGGAGACACTGGGTAAACCATATACCTAATAAAAAAACACAGGAATAAACAAAAATAGAAGAAAAAAAGACCATAGACCCCATCCCTGATCAGAATCGAATTCAACGTGCCCTCAGTGCCAATAACTTGATATGAAGTTAAAGAATGAGATCATGAAACAAATAGAGATGTACCCCATTCCTTATAGTTCTAATTGAGTTATGTATTAGTTTCTTTGATACTCATAAATTATACTGTTTTTTCTTATTAAGGATACTGTGAAATAAAACAAATCTGGAAATATTTAATCAGTTTTTATTTATATTCGTAAAATCAACTTTAAATCTTAACTTTACGCGTACAAATCTTATTCATCGATATGACGATATCGCCATCACTACTGTTTACTGTATATTTAGTTATACATTTATAGCTTGGCGCTCGGCGAGGCATTGCGTTTTGTGTACGTTGGCGGCGAAAAGGTTAAAGTTATTTGGGCGACTTTAATTGCCAGTTCATATCAATTCACTTCAGATCACTCATCAGAAAACTACTGCATTAATAGTTAAACATTGTCCCCTGGCCAAACAAAAAAGCCAGCGTCAGAGCAACTTAACTAGTGCTCACTCGATTTCCTTAGCCTTAGCCTTCCTACATAAACTAAACATCAAAAACAACAATCTTATTTCTGTGTTTTACAAAAAAATAATAATAACAAAAAATAAACAAGGTATATAATTAAATTTTAAATAAAGATGGTGAATTGATCTAAAATTATAAACTCTTATCATCCAAAAAATCTTGTACAGAATTTTTACCTATTAGTAATGATGTTAGCCTCTTTTCAAACATACTCAAAGATTCTTCGTTGTAGGAATGAGGTATTTTATTATAGATGACGGGCCCCATTGATAGTAAGCTTTCTCTTAATAATGCTGTTTTGTGTCTACCTGTAAACATTAGATTTTTGTATTGTGATCTAACAGATACCGGACGTGTTATAATATCGTCCATTAGGGTAAAAAGATGCATGTTTGTTCTAACAAATATTGCAACTTCAAGAATATACAAAGACGTAAAGGTGAGTAAGTTTATAGACTTGAAAACAGGGCACAACTGTCGGTATTTTTAAAACTAGTCATTGATCGTAGGCAACGTTTTCTGTGTATAGTGTTTAAGTTTAAGTATTCTGTGTATAGTGATTAGTTTCACAATCTGTGTACTTTGAATAGTGATTATTGCAGCTGTTTTGTCGTATTCAGTCATTTGTCCTGATTGCAGTAGATTTTTTATCTTTCGGGCTTCTCTAACTTAGCGAGTGTTGCTTCCATTGCCTACAACAATAATTAAAGTTATTTGGGCGACTTTAATTGCCAGTTCATATCAATTCACTTCAGATCACTGATCAGAAAACTACTGCATTAATAGTTAAATATTGTCCCCTGGCCAAACAAAAAAGTCAGCGTCAGAGCAACTTAACTAGTGCTCACTCGATTTCCTTACTACTTAGTGGTCACTCAGCGAGTGACGGGTTCTCACCAAAAAGGTTTGATTCACGTGACCACTTTTCTTTCCAAAGAGTTTAAAATACCAATAGACAGCAGTCGATCTATTCTGTAAAAATCTCATCGTAAAATCTTTGATGAATTGAGCTTATTATTATTTATTAAATATTACTGTTGCCATGTGAAAGACGCTTTTATACATCAAGGTAGTATTCGCTTTTGGAACGCACATACGACTTTTGTCCCTTTGGTTCCGATTGAAAGCTATAGATGCTAGAGTAAATAGATGAGGATTTTGTTCAACGAAAGCCGCTACTTCAAATATGTACAGTGACGGTAATGGAAGGATACTATGCTCCTTAAAGAAAGGCACACAGCTCTCCGTTGATTTTAAACCAAACATAGCCCGAATGCATCGTTTCTGTGCCTTAAAAACGAGATCTTTATCGGTGGAATTCCCCCAAAAGATTATACCATATCTGAGAACAGATGCCACTAGCCCATTATACGCAATTAAAAGGGCACTGGAGTTTATTTTGCTTGCAAGTGTATGTAAGGCATAGGCAGATTTACTAACTCGCTTGCATAATTGTTGAATATGCGGTTTCCAAGTCATTTTCTCATCAATATATAAGCCCAAAAATTTACAATTGTCTACTTCCTCTATTGTTTGCATGTTAAAATTCACATTTTGGTTCTTTGGTGCTGGTAAGCGCTGTCTAAAGTACATCAATTTAGTTTTGCTTAAGTTAGCTTTCAAATTATTAATATTAAGCCAATTCATAACAGAGCTCAATGTGTTATTTATATCATCTTCAAAAGTATTTATGTCATTACATTTTATTGTTACTGTACTGTCATCCGCAAAAAGAGCTATAGGATTATCAGTGGCATTGGGTAAGTCATTGATGTACAATATAAAAAGCGGTGGCCCCAAAACGGTTCCTTGAGGAACACCGTAGTTTAGTTGACGTTCACATGATCTTTAGATAAAAGCTTAAAGCTTAAAGTAACCTTTAGGTTACTTTAAGCTTGGTTACGCTAAGGTTCTTTTTTAGTTAAGATATTCACTCTAGTCAATTCAGTGTATTGGTGACGGCCTTTGAGGTATGATTCAAATAATTTCAGAACATTACCTCTTATTCCATATTCATTAAGTTTGCCAACCAATATATCATGTTCAACATAATCAAAAGCTTGTGTCATATCCATAAAGATAGAGCAGACAGGTATTCTTTTGTCAACATTAAACATAACAAAATCCAGAAAGTCATATATGGCCATATTTATAGATTTATTGTGTCTAAAACCTTTTTGTTCTTTTGCTAGAATATTGTTATTTTCTAAATAGTTATTAAGTTCTTTGTAAATATATTTTTCAAATATTTTTGAAATAACTGGAACTAAGGCAATAGGTCTATAGTTTTCTAGACATTCTCTATTATCTTTTTTGAAGATTGGTTTTATTACAGAAGTTTTTAATTTGTCAGGGTAGATTCCAGCCTCAATACATAGATTTATCAGATAGGAAAGATGAGCAGAAATATTCATAGCTATATATTTCAAGACTTTTGTTGATATGCCATCATAACCTACACTATTCGTATTTTTTAAACTGCTGATAATCTGCAATACATCATATGGCAAGCATGGTTTTAAAAACATAGACTTTTGCTCAGAAGACATATAAAATTTATACTGCATGTTGAGTGAATCATCTTTAGGTACTATTTTATCGATGAAATAATTATTAAAAGCATTAGATATTTCACAAGGGTCAGTTATTGTTTTGTCATTTATTTTAATGCAAGTTATAGTATCACTTGGTAGATTTTGTTTAGGTTCGTTTATAATTCTCCATGCCGATCTACTTTTATTATCCGACGAGTTAATTAAATGATTATTTTGTGCGCGCTGGATTCATTTTATTACTTTTTTGTATCTTTTTGAAAATTGTGTCAGTTTAATTTTATTTACCTGGCTAGGTTTTTTCTGTATTGCCATAAAAGATCACGTTTTTTGATACTACAGGCTTTGATCCCACGCGTAATCCAGTTAGCTTTACGATGTGTATTAATTGTGATATATTTAAATGGAAAGCAAAGATCATAAAATAACCTAAACAAATCAACGAAAGCATTATAGGCTATGTTCGGGTCAGAGGCTGAGTACATTTCCGAAAAAGACAATTTCTCCACGCAAGTTCTAAACTTCTCAAGATTTTCCTCACAATAATCTCTACGCTTAATTTTCCAACTTTTTATCAGGCACACTTTTTTGACCTGACACCTCAATATCTGAGCTGTGTGATCAGATAATGCAAAGTCGATCACTTCTGCTGTACACTTATTGTGGTAGTTGTGAGCAAAATTATCTAAACATGTTTTGCTGATTATTCTGGTAGGTTCGGTTATCTTAAGCCTTAAGTTTTATAATTGAGAAGTAAACATTCAAATTCAGATGTAACAATATTTTGTTTTAAAATATTAATATTAAAATCCCCAGCTATTACAATATTATGCTTATTATAGGTTCTAGTTACATATTTGAGCATCTTGTCTAATCTTTCGAAGAAATTAGTCAGGTTACTAGGAACCGGAACCCTATACAAACAGATAATAATTACTTTGTAATCTATTAGTTCTATGGCAGAACATTCAAAAGTTGAGCACTCAGTGAATAACACCGACTTTGGAATCGCTTTCCAATGATGGCCTTTCTTCACGTAGATACACGACCCTCCTCTGTTAGAATTACTTCTGCTGAAGTAGGCAGCTATGCAAAAATTGGGTATTACACAAATATCTTCATGGCCCGACATCATAAAATGTTCAGTCAGACAAACAACATCAATATCAGTATTTCTTTCTATCCGATAATTCTTGTAAGCAGATTGTTAATGCATCCGACTTGCTCCTCAAACCTGCAATATTTTGGTGCAGTATGGTGATGTATTTATGACCGAAAAAGCTTTTGCGGAGTAGGTTTTGGAGTGTTATTTTGACTCGGCGACATTTCCTTGTTAAGGTCAACTCCATATTTATAACTAGTGATGGAGGATTCTATATAAACCATCATTCTATAAATATCTTTGAACAATAACTGCATTCCGGAACTATTTATTGAGCCAGTGCGTCTGTCAAACATCGTATCATCATAACTCAAATTCTCGTTGCTGTCCAAAAAGTATGCATGTTCGTGAGTAATTGTATCCAAGTAGGTATAATAAATTATTGAAAGTTTCTACTCTTGAATTGTACAAGTAGTTATTTGTAAAGAATTTGTACGTAGGGGTGCAGATAATTATGTTAGTGTTTGTGATTTCTTGTAGGACTTGTCTTATCTTTAATATACTATCTAAATATCTATTTGTAACTTTAAAGTCCTCTTCACCAAGTAGAATAATGCAGAAGTCCAGTGAGGTGAAATCCACCAACTTTTTTTTAATATCTTTCAGCAGAACTTGCATACTACCATGGGGTGTGATGTAGTGACAAAGTTCAAATTTCACAAAAATGTTTTCTGCAATATAAAGCAAGTTATTTTTGTTGTCTGTGCTTATAATACATATTTTGTTGCGTTTTGATAAAATTTCAACAGTATTCTCTCTTTGCAGTGTTGGTTTATTAGTATCATTTATCTCCTTTTTCGGTGTTTCTGTTTGAGTTTGTTTATTGTTTTTATTGTTACTATTCTTATTCTTTTTTGAGCTGGACGACTTTAGTTTGGCGGGGGTTAAAGTTACTTTCTTATAAAGATCATTATTTTTATTCAATTTTTCGTTTAAAGACTTTAGATTACTATTTTCTAAAGACAAAGATTCAATTTCTGAGTGAGCGCTCTGTAGTTCTAATGTAAGATGAGAAATTTGTTCACGTAGTTTCTTAACTAAATCGTCTTCATCATCGGACATTTCTGGTACACTGGTAACGGTTTCATTCAATGTCGGTGTAGCAGATACTACATCACTGTCGTTTAATATTGAGTCTGACTTTTTCCTCGTACGGCGGAATGTGATATTATCCAGGAAATTCATGTTGGATAATCACAAGATAGTCGCAAAGTTCTAAATAAACTTTAAAAAGTGAATTGGTTTCACTGGGGATCGAACTCGTGACACACCGTCTACGTAGTATTGCAGGCGCGACCGCGGCCGCGAGACCAATCGTGTAATTATAAGTTTAGTCGAAATAGTGATCCACATTCATTGTATGAATTTAAAATTTTAAAAAGACGTTGTGATGATTCATGCAATAGTTATTTTTGCACTTTTTTTTCTCAAAAACAGTTTTTTTTTGTCACAGTTGTGTTCAGAATGTCCCCACTATATTGTTTTAAATTACACTTTTCACCATTCTATTGTATACTCAAATTTATTGAAGAAAGAAGTTTATGAATGAATCTTGTTAAGTATTGCTTATTTTTTGCTATTTTGCTAAAAAATAAAGTTGATTGGCCCGTTTTATTACGATTTTCACTTTAATGTTTTTAACACTTTAATGTTCAATTTATTTATTCGTTGTTTGATGCACTTAGTAAAGATTTTTATTCATGAAAAAAAGACTGAGTGATTTTGTCCAAAAAGTTCACTTCTTTCACAAGAGATAACACTTGTTCTTATAGTTAATATCGTACTGTATAAATTTAAGTAGTTTTAATTACAAATTAACACTTTAATCTTTTTTAACAAAAATAATATACGGAGCTCATTTACTTTGATGTTCGCTAGTCGACAGCGGGTAGTTCATCAGAGCAACTTAACTAGTGCTCACTCGATTTCCTTACTACTTAGTGGTCACTCAGCGAGTGACGGGTTCTAACCAAAAAGGTTTGATTCATGTGACCACTTTTCTTTCCAAAGAGTTTAAAATACCAATAGACAGCAGTCGATCTATTCTGTAAAAATCTCATCGTAAAATCTTTGATGAATTGAGCTTGTCTGTAGTGTCAATCCCTTGCATCAGTCGATCTATTCTGTAAAAATGACATCTGTTTTACGTGTCTTTTTTAGTATTCTGTGTATACGAGTAGTGTTTAGTTTCACAATCTGTGTACTTTAAATAGTGATTATTGTAGCTGCTTTGTCGTATTCAGTCATTGGTCCTGATTGCAGTAGAATTTTTATGTTTCGGGCCTCTCTAACTTAAGCGAGTGTTGCTTCCATTGCCTACAACAATAATTAAAGTTATTTGGGCGACTTTAATTGCCAGTTCATATCAATTCACTTCAGATCACTCATCAGAAAACTACTGCATTAATAGTTAAACATTGTCCCCTGGCCAAACAAAAAAGCCAGCGTCAGAGCAATTTAACTAGTGCTCACTCGATTTCCTTAGCCTTAGCCTTCCTACATAAACTAAACATCAAAAACAACAATCTTATTTCTGTGTTTTACAAATGGTTGATTAAATAGATTATTTTACTTACATTAACAAAAAAATAATAATAACAAAAAATAAACAAGGCATATAATTAAATTTTAAATAAAGATGGTGAATTGATCTAAAATTATAAACTCTTATCATCCAAAAAATCTTGTACAGAATTTTTACCTATTAGTAATGATGTTAGCCTCTTTTCAAACATACTCAAAGATTCTTCTTTGTAGGAATGAGGTATTTTATTATAGATGACGGGCCCCATTGATAGTAAGCTTTCTCTTAATAAAGCTGTTTTGTGTCTACCTGTAAACATTAGATTTTTGTATTGTGATCTAACAGATACCGGACGTGTTATAATATCGTCCATTAAAAAAGAAAAAAAAAGATGCATGGGTAAAAAGATGCATGTTTGTTCTAACAAATATTGCAACTTCAAAAATATACAAAGACGTAAAGATGAGTAAGTTTATAGACTTGAAAACAGGGCACAACTGTCGGTATTTTTAAAACTAGTCATTGATCGTAGGCAACGTTTTCTGTGTATAGTCTTTCAAGTTTAAGTATTCTGTGTATAGTGATTAGTTTCACAATCTATGTACTTTGAATAGTGATTATTGCAGCTGCTTTGTCGTATTCAGTCATTTGTCCTGATTGCAGTAGATTTTTTATCTTTCGGGCCTCTTTAACTTAGCGAGTGTTGCTTCCATTGCCTACAACAATAATTAAAGTTATTTGGGCGACTTTAATTGCCAGTTCATATCAATTCACTTCAGATCACTCATCAGAAAACTACTGCATTAATAGTTAAATATTGTCCCCTGGCCAAACAAAAAAGCCAGCGTCAGAGCAACTTAACTAGTGCTCACTCGATTTCCTCACTACTTAGTGGTCACTCAGCGAGTGACGGGTTCTAACCAAAAACATTTGATTCACGTGACCACTTTTCTTTCCAAAGAGTTTAAAATACCAATAGACAGCAGTCGATCTATTCTGTAAAAATGACATCTGTTTTACGTGTCTTCTTAAGTATTCTGTGTATAGTGTTTAGTTTCACAATCTGTGTACTTTGAATAGTGATTATTGCAGCTGCCTTGTCGTATTCAGTCATTTGTCCTGATTGCAGTAGAATTTTTATCTTTCGGGCCTCTCTAACTTTAGCGAGTGTTGCTTCCATTGCCTACAACAATAATTAAAGTTATTTGTGCGACTTTAATTGCCAGTTCATATCAATTCACTTCATATCACTCATCAGAAAACTACTGCATTAATAGTTAGATATTGTCCCCTGGCCAAACAAAAAAGACAGCGTCAGAGCAACTTCACTAGTGCTCATTCCATTTCCTTACTACTCCGTGGTCACTCAGCGAGAGACGGGTTCTCGCCAAAAAGGTTTGATTCACGCGAGCACTTTTCGTTCCAAAGAGTTTAAAGTACCAATAGACAGCAGTCGATCTATTCTGTAAAAATGACATCTGTTTTACGTGTCTTCTTAAGTATTCTGTGTATAGTGTTTAGTTTCTCAATCTGTGTACTTTAAATAGTGATTATTGTAGCTGCTTTGTCGTATTCAGTCATTTGTCCTCATTGCAGTAGAATTTTTATCTTTCGGGCCTCTCTAACTTAAGCGAGTGTTGCTTCCATTGCCTACAATAATAATTAAAGTTATTTGGGCGACTTTAATTGCCAGTTCATATCAATTCACTTCAGATCACTCATCAGAAAACTACTGCATTAATAGTTAAATATTGTCCCCTGGCCAAACAAAAAAGCCAGCGTCAGAGCAACTTAACTAGTGCTCACTCGATTTCCTTAGCCTTAGCCTTCCTACATAAACTAAACATCAAAAACAACAATCTTATTTCTGTGTTTTACAAATGGTTGATTAAATAGATTATTTTACTTACATTAACAAAAAAATAATAATAACAAAAAATAAACAAGGCATATAATTAAATTTTAAATAAAGATGGTGAATTGATCTAAAATTATAAACTCTTATCATCCAAAAAATCTTGTACAGAATTTTTACCTATTAGTAATGATGTTAGCCTCTTTTTAAACATACTCAAAGATTCTTCTTTGTAGGAATGAGGTATTTTATTATAGATGACGGGCCCCATTGATAGTAAGCTTTCTCTTAATAAAGCTGTTTTGTGTCTACCTGTAAACATTAGATTTTTGTATTGTGATCTAACAGATACCGGACGTGTTATAATATCGTCCATTAAAAAAGAAAAAAAAAGATGCATGGGTAAAAAGATGCATGTTTGTTCTAACAAATATTGCAACTTCAAGAATATACAAAGACGTAAAGATGAGTAAGTTTATAGACTTGAAAACAGGGCACAACTGTCGGTATTTTTAAAACTAGTCATTGATCGTAGGCAACGTTTTCTGTGTATAGTCTTTCAAGTTTAAGTATTCTGTGTATAGTGATTAGTTTCACAATCTATGTACTTTGAATAGTGATTATTGCAGCTGCTTTGTCGTATTCAGTCATTTGTCCTGATTGCAGTAGATTTTTTATCTTTCGGGCCTCTCTAACTTAGCGAGTGTTGCTTCCATTGCCTACAACAATAATTAAAGTTATTTGGGCGACTTTAATTGCCAGTTCATATCAATTCACTTCAGATCACTCATCAGAAAACTACTGCATTAATAGTTAAATATTGTCCCCTGGCCAAACAAAAAAGCCAGCGTCAGAGCAACTTAACTAGTGCTCACTCGATTTCCTTACTACTTAGTGGTCACTCAGCGAGTGACGGGTTCTCACCAAAAAGATTTGATTCACGTGACCACTTTTCTTTCCAAAGAGTTTAAAATACCAATAGACAGCAGTCGATCTATTCTGTAAAAATGACATCTGTTTTACGTGTCTTCTTAAGTATTCTGTGTATAGTGTTTAGTTTCACAATCTGTGTACTTTGAATAGTGATTATTGCAGCTGCTTTGTCGTATTCGGTCATTTGTCCTGATTGCAGTAGATTTTTTATCTTTCGGGCCTCTCTAACTTAGCGAGTGTTGCTTCCATTGCCTACAACAATAATTAAAGTTATTTGGGCGACTTTAATTGCCAGTTCATATCAATTCACTTCAGATCACTCATCAGAAAACTACTGCATTAATAGTTAAATATTGTCCCTTGATAAACAAAAAAGCCAGCGTCAGAGCAACTTAACTAGTGCTCACTCGATTTTCTTACTACTTAGTGGTCACTCAGCGAGTGACGGGTTCTCACCAAAAAGATTTGATTCACGTTACCACTTTTCTTTCCAAAGAGTTTAAAATACCAATAGACAGCAGTCGATCTATTCTGTAAAAATGACATCTGTTTTACGTGTCTTCTTAAGTATTCTGTGTATAGTGTTTAGTTTCACAATCTGTGTACTTTAAATAGTGATTATTGTAGCTGCTTTGTCATTTGTCCTCATTGCAGTAGAATTTTTATCTTTCGGGCCTCTCTAACTTAAGCGAGTGTTGCTCCCATTGCCTACAATAATAATTAAAGTTATTTGGGCGACTTTAATTGCCAGCTCATATCAATTCACTTCAGATCACTCATCAGAAAACTACTGCATTAATAGTTAAATATTGTCCCCTGGCCAAACAAAAAAGCCAGCGTCAGAGCAACTTAACTAGTGCTCACTCGATTTCCTCACTACTTAGTGGTCACTCAGCGAGTGACGGGTTCTAACCAAAAACATTTGATTCACGTGACCACTTTTCTTTCCAAAGAGTTTAAAATACCAATAGACAGCAGTCGATCTATTCTGTAAAAATGACATCTGTTTTACGTGTCTTCTTAAGTATTCTGTGTATAGTGTTTAGTTTCACAATCTGTGTACTTTGAATAGTGATTATTGCAGCTGCCTTGTCGTATTCAGTCATTTGTCCTGATTGCAGTAGAATTTTTATCTTTCGGGCCTCTCTAACTTTAGCGAGTGTTGCTTCCATTGCCTACAACAATAATTAAAGTTATTTGTGCGACTTTAATTGCCAGTTCATATCAATTCACTTCATATCACTCATCAGAAAACTACTGCATTAATAGTTAGATATTGTCCCCTGGCCAAACAAAAAAGACAGCGTCAGAGCAACTTCACTAGTGCTCATTCCATTTCCTTACTACTCCGTGGTCACTCAGCGAGAGACGGGTTCTCGCCAAAAAGGTTTGATTCACGCGAGCACTTTTCGTTCCAAAGAGTTTAAAGTACCAATAGACAGCAGTCGATCTATTCTGTAAAAATGACATCTGTTTTACGTGTCTTCTTAAGTATTCTGTGTATAGTGTTTAGTTTCTCAATCTGTGTACTTTAAATAGTGATTATTGTAGCTGCTTTGTCGTATTCAGTCATTTGTCCTCATTGCAGTAGAATTTTTATCTTTCGGGCCTCTCTAACTTAAGCGAGTGTTGCTTCCATTGCCTACAATAATAATTAAAGTTATTTGGGCGACTTTAATTGCCAGTTCATATCAATTCACTTCAGATCACTCATCAGAAAACTACTGCATTAATAGTTAAATATTGTCCCCTGGCCAAACAAAAAAGCCAGCGTCAGAGCAACTTAACTAGTGCTCACTCGATTTCCTTAGCCTTAGCCTTCCTACATAAACTAAACATCAAAAACAACAATCTTATTTCTGTGTTTTACAAATGGTTGATTAAATAGATTATTTTACTTACATTAACAAAAAAATAATAATAACAAAAAATAAACAAGGCATATAATTAAATTTTAAATAAAGATGGTGAATTGATCTAAAATTATAAACTCTTATCATCCAAAAAATCTTGTACAGAATTTTTACCTATTAGTAATGATGTTAGCCTCTTTTTAAACATACTCAAAGATTCTTCTTTGTAGGAATGAGGTATTTTATTATAGATGACGGGCCCCATTGATAGTAAGCTTTCTCTTAATAAAGCTGTTTTGTGTCTACCTGTAAACATTAGATTTTTGTATTGTGATCTAACAGATACCGGACGTGTTATAATATCGTCCATTAAAAAAGAAAAAAAAAGATGCATGGGTAAAAAGATGCATGTTTGTTCTAACAAATATTGCAACTTCAAGAATATACAAAGACGTAAAGATGAGTAAGTTTATAGACTTGAAAACAGGGCACAACTGTCGGTATTTTTAAAACTAGTCATTGATCGTAGGCAACGTTTTCTGTGTATAGTCTTTCAAGTTTAAGTATTCTGTGTATAGTGATTAGTTTCACAATCTATGTACTTTGAATAGTGATTATTGCAGCTGCTTTGTCGTATTCAGTCATTTGTCCTGATTGCAGTAGATTTTTTATCTTTCGGGCCTCTCTAACTTAGCGAGTGTTGCTTCCATTGCCTACAACAATAATTAAAGTTATTTGGGCGACTTTAATTGCCAGTTCATATCAATTCACTTCAGATCACTCATCAGAAAACTACTGCATTAATAGTTAAATATTGTCCCCTGGCCAAACAAAAAAGCCAGCGTCAGAGCAACTTAACTAGTGCTCACTCGATTTCCTTACTACTTAGTGGTCACTCAGCGAGTGACGGGTTCTCACCAAAAAGATTTGATTCACGTGACCACTTTTCTTTCCAAAGAGTTTAAAATACCAATAGACAGCAGTCGATCTATTCTGTAAAAATGACATCTGTTTTACGTGTCTTTTTAAGTATTCTGTGTATAGTGTTTAGTTTCACAATCTGTGTACTTTGAATAGTGATTATTGCAGCTGCTTTGTCGTATTCGGTCATTTGTCCTGATTGCAGTAGATTTTTTATCTTTCGGGCCTCTCTAACTTAGCGAGTGTTGCTTCCATTGCCTACAACAATAATTAAAGTTATTTGGGCGACTTTAATTGCCAGTTCATATCAATTCACTTCAGATCACTCATCAGAAAACTACTGCATTAATAGTTAAATATTGTCCCTTGATAAACAAAAAAGCCAGCGTCAGAGCAACTTAACTAGTGCTCACTCGATTTTCTTACTACTTAGTGGTCACTCAGCGAGTGACGGGTTCTCACCAAAAAGATTTGATTCACGTTACCACTTTTCTTTCCAAAGAGTTTAAAATACCAATAGACAGCAGTCGATCTATTCTGTAAAAATGACATCTGTTTTACGTGTCTTCTTAAGTATTCTGTGTATAGTGTTTAGTTTCACAATCTGTGTACTTTAAATAGTGATTATTGTAGCTGCTTTGTCGTTTTCAGTCATTTGTCCTCATTGCAGTAGAATTTTTATCTTTCGGGCCTCTCTAACTTAAGCGAGTGTTGCTCCCATTGCCTACAATAATAATTAAAGTTATTTGGGCGACTTTAATTGCCAGCTCATATCAATTCACTTCAGATCACTCATCAGAAAACTACTGCATTAATAGTTAAATATTGTCCCCTGGCCAAACAAAAAAGCCAGCGTCAGAGCAACTTAACTAGTGCTCACTCGATTTCCTCACTACTTAGTGGTCACTCAGCGAGTGACGGGTTCTAACCAAAAACATTTGATTCACGTGACCACTTTTCTTTCCAAAGAGTTTAAAATACCAATAGACAGCAGTCGATCTATTCTGTAAAAATGACATCTGTTTTACGTGTCTTCTTAAGTATTCTGTGTATAGTGTTTAGTTTCACAATCTGTGTACTTTGAATAGTGATTATTGCAGCTGCCTTGTCGTATTCAGTCATTTGTCCTGATTGCAGTAGAATTTTTATCTTTCGGGCCTCTCTAACTTTAGCGAGTGTTGCTTCCATTGCCTACAACAATAATTAAAGTTATTTGTGCGACTTTAATTGCCAGTTCATATCAATTCACTTCATATCACTCATCAGAAAACTACTGCATTAATAGTTAGATATTGTCCCCTAGCCAAACAAAAAAGACAGCGTCAGAGCAACTTCACTAGTGCTCATTCCATTTCCTTACTACTCCGTGGTCACTCAGCGAGAGACGGGTTCTCGCCAAAAAGGTTTGATTCACGCGAGCACTTTTCGTTCCAAAGAGTTTAAAGTACCAATAGACAGCAGTCGATCTATTCTATAAAAATGACATCTGTTTTACGTGTCTTCTTAAGTATTCTGTGTATAGTGTTTAGTTTCTCAATCTGTGTACTTTAAATAGTGATTATTGTAGCTGCTTTGTCGTATTCAGTCATTTGTCCTCATTGCAGTAGAATTTTTATCTTTCGGGCCTCTCTAACTTAAGCGAGTGTTGCTTCCATTGCCTACAATAATAATTAAAGTTATTTGGGCGACTTTAATTGCCAGTTCATATCAATTCACTTCAGATCACTCATCAGAAAACTACTGCATTAATAGTTAAATATTGTCCCCTGGCCAAACAAAAAAGCCAGCGTCAGAGCAACTTAACTAGTGCTCACTCGATTTCCTTAGCCTTAGCCTTCCTACATAAACTAAACATCAAAAACAACAATCTTATTTCTGTGTTTTACAAATGGTTGATTAAATAGATTATTTTACTTACATTAACAAAAAAATAATAATAACAAAAAATAAACAAGGCATATAATTAAATTTTAAATAAAGATGGTGAATTGATCTAAAATTATAAACTCTTATCATCCAAAAAATCTTGTACAGAATTTTTACCTATTAGTAATGATGTTAGCCTCTTTTTAAACATACTCAAAGATTCTTCTTTGTAGGAATGAGGTATTTTATTATAGATGACGGGCCCCATTGATAGTAAGCTTTCTCTTAATAAAGCTGTTTTGTGTCTACCTGTAAACATTAGATTTTTGTATTGTGATCTAACAGATACCGGACGTGTTATAATATCGTCCATTAAAAAAGAAAAAAAAAGATGCATGGGTAAAAAGATGCATGTTTGTTCTAACAAATATTGCAACTTCAAGAATATACAAAGACGTAAAGATGAGTAAGTTTATAGACTTGAAAACAGGGCACAACTGTCGGTATTTTTAAAACTAGTCATTGATCGTAGGCAACGTTTTCTGTGTATAGTCTTTCAAGTTTAAGTATTCTGTGTATAGTGATTAGTTTCACAATCTATGTACTTTGAATAGTGATTATTGCAGCTGCTTTGTCGTATTCAGTCATTTGTCCTGATTGCAGTAGATTTTTTATCTTTCGGGCCTCTCTAACTTAGCGAGTGTTGCTTCCATTGCCTACAACAATAATTAAAGTTATTTGGGCGACTTTAATTGCCAGTTCATATCAATTCACTTCAGATCACTCATCAGAAAACTACTGCATTAATAGTTAAATATTGTCCCCTGGCCAAACAAAAAAGCCAGCGTCAGAGCAACTTAACTAGTGCTCACTCGATTTCCTTACTACTTAGTGGTCACTCAGCGAGTGACGGGTTCTCACCAAAAAGATTTGATTCACGTGACCACTTTTCTTTCCAAAGAGTTTAAAATACCAATAGACAGCAGTCGATCTATTCTGTAAAAATGACATCGGTTTACGTGTCTTCTTAAGTATTCTGTGTATAGTGTTTAGTTTCACAATCTGTGTACTTTGAATAGTGATTATTGCAGCTGCTTTGTCGTATTCGGTCATTTGTCCTGATTGCAGTAGATTTTTTATCTTTCGGGCCTCTCTAACTTAGCGAGTGTTGCTTCCATTGCCTACAACAATAATTAAAGTTATTTGGGCGACTTTAATTGCCAGTTCATATCAATTCACTTCAGATCACTCATCAGAAAACTACTGCATTAATAGTTAAATATTGTCCCTTGATAAACAAAAAAGCCAGCGTCAGAGCAACTTAACTAGTGCTCACTCGATTTTCTTACTACTTAGTGGTCACTCAGCGAGTGACGGGTTCTCACCAAAAAGATTTGATTCACGTTACCACTTTTCTTTCCAAAGAGTTTAAAATACCAATAGACAGCAGTCGATCTATTCTGTAAAAATGACATCTGTTTTACGTGTCTTCTTAAGTATTCTGTGTATAGTGTTTAGTTTCACAATCTGTGTACTTTAAATAGTGATTATTGTAGCTGCTTTGTCGTTTTCAGTCATTTGTCCTCATTGCAGTAGAATTTTTATCTTTCGGGCCTCTCTAACTTAAGCGAGTGTTGCTCCCATTGCCTACAATAATAATTAAAGTTATTTGGGCGACTTTAATTGCCAGCTCATATCAATTCACTTCAGATCACTCATCAGAAAACTACTGCATTAATAGTTAAATATTGTCCCCTGGCCAAACAAAAAAGCCAGCGTCAGAGCAACTTAACTAGTGCTCACTCGATTTTCTTACTACTTAGTGGTCACTCAGCGAGTGACGGGTTCTCACCAAAAAGATTTGATTCACGTGACCACTTTTCTTTCCAAAGAGTTTAAAATACCAATAGACAGCAGTCGATCTATTCTGTAAAAATGACATCTGTTTTACGTGTCTTCTTAAGTATTCTGTGTATAGTGTTTAGTTTCTCAATCTGTGTACTTTAAATAGTGATTATTGTAGCTGCTTTGTCGTATTCAGTCATTTGTCCTGATTGCAGTAGAATTTTTATGTTTCGGGCCTTTCTAACTTAAGCGAGTGTTGCTTCCATTGCCTACAACAATAATTAAAGTTATTTGGGCGACTTTAATTGCCAGTTCATATCAATTCACTTCAGATCACTCATCAGAAAACTACTGCATTAATAGTTAAACATTGTCCCCTGGCCAAACAAAAAAGCCAGCGTCAGAGCAACTTAACTAGTGCTCACTCGATTTCCTTAGCCTTAGCCTTCCTACATAAACTAAACATCAAAAACAACAATCTTATTTCTGTGTTTTACAAATGGTTGATTAAATAGATTATTTTACTTACATTAACAAAAAAATAATAATAACAAAAAATAAACAAGGCATATAATTAAATTTTAAATAAAGATGGTGAATTGATCTAAAATTATAAACTCTTATCATCCAAAAAATCTTGTACAGAATTTTTACCTATTAGTAATGATGTTAGCCTCTTTTCAAACATACTCAAAGATTCTTCTTTGTAGGAATGAGGTATTTTATTATAGATGACGGGCCCCATTGATAGTAAGCTTTCTCTTAATAAAACTGTTTTGTGTCTACCTGTAAACATTAGATTTTTGTATTGTGATCTAACAGATACCGGACGTGTTATAATATCGTCCATTAAAAAAGAAAAAAAAAGATGCATGGGTAAAAAGATGCATGTTTGTTCTAACAAATATTGCAACTTCAAGAATATACAAAGACGTAAAGATGAGTAAGTTTATAGACTTGAAAACAGGGCACAACTGTCGGTATTTTTAAAACTAGTCATTGATTGTAGGCAACGTTTTCTGTGTATAGTCTTTCAAGTTTAAGTATTCTGTGTATAGTGATTAGTTTCACAATCTATGTACTTTGAATAGTGATTATTGCAGCTGCTTTGTCGTATTCAGTCATTTGTCCTGATTGCAGTAGATTTTTTATCTTTCGGGCCTCTCTAACTTAGCGAGTGTTGCTTCCATTGCCTACAACAATAATTAAAGTTATTTGGGCGACTTTAATTGCCAGTTCATATCAATTCACTTCAGATCACTCATCAGAAAACTACTGCATTAATAGTTAAATATTGTCCCCTGGCCAAACAAAAAAGCCAGCGTCAGAGCAACTTAACTAGTGCTCACTCGATTTCCTTACTACTTAGTGGTCACTCAGCGAGTGACGGGTTCTAACCAAAAAGATTTGATTCACGTGACCACTTTTCTTTCCAAAGAGTTTAATATACCTATAGACAGCAGTCGATCTATTCTGTAAAAATGACATCTGTTTTACGTGTCTTCTTAAGTATTCTGTGTATAGTGTTTAGTTTCACAATCTGTGTACTTTGAATAGTGATTATTGCAGCTGCCTTGTCGTATTCAGTCATTTGTCCTGATTGCAGTAGAATTTTTATCTTTCGGGCCTCTCTAACTTTAGCGAGTGTTGCTTCCATTGCCTACAACAATAAATAAAGTTATTTGTGCGACTTTAATTGCCATTTCATATCAATTCACTTCATATCACTCATCAGAAAACTACTGCATTAATAGTTAGATATTGTCCCCTAGCCAAACAAAAAAGACAGCGTAAGAGCAACTTCACTAGTGCTCATTCCATTTCCTTACTACTCCGTGGTCACTCAGCGAGAGACGGCTTCTCACCAAAAAGGTTTGATTCACGTGACCACTTTTCTTTCCAAAGAGTTTAAAATACCAATAGACAGCAGTCGATCTATTCTGTAAAAATCTCATCGTAAAATCTTTGATGAATTGAGCTTGTCTGTAGTGTCAATCCCTTGCATCAGTCGATCTATTCTGTAAAAATGACATCTGTTTTACGTGTCTTTTTTAGTATTCTGTGTATACGAGTAGTGTTTAGTTTCACAATCTGTGTACTTTAAATAGTGATTATTGTAGCTGCTTTGTCGTATTCAGTCATTTGTCCTGATTGCAGTAGAATTTTTATGTTTCGGGCCTCTCTAACTTAAGCGAGTGTTGCTTCCATTGCCTACAACAATAATTAAAGTTATTTGGGCGACTTTAATTGCCAGTTCATATCAATTCACTTCAGATCACTCATCAGAAAACTACTGCATTAATAGTTAAACATTGTCCCCTGGCCAAACAAAAAAGCCAGCGTCAGAGCAACTTAACTAGTGCTCACTCGATTTCCTTACTACTTAGTGGTCACTCAGCGAGTGACGGGTTCTAACCAAAAAGATTTGATTCACGTGACCACTTTTCTTTCCAAAGAGTTTAAAATACCTATAGACAGCAGTCGATCTATTCTGTAAAAATGACATCTGTTTTACGTGTCTTCTTAAGTATTCTGTGTATAGTGTTTAGTTTCACAATCTGTGTACTTTGAATAGTGATTATTGCAGCTGCCTTGTCGTATTCAGTCATTTGTCCTGATTGCAGTAGAATTTTTATCTTTCGGGCCTCTCTAACTTAAGCGAGTGTTGCTTCCATTGCCTACAATAATAATTAAAGTTATTTGGGCGACTTTAATTGCCAGTTCATATCAATTCACTTCAGATCACTCATCAGAAAACTACTGCATTAATAGTTAAATATTGTCCCCTGGCCAAACAAAACAGCCAGCGTCAGAGCAACTTAACTAGTGCTCACTCGATTTCCTTACTACTTAGTGGTCACTCAGTGAGTGACGGGTTCTCACCAAAATGGTTTGATTCACGTGACCACTTTTCTTTCCAAAGAGTTTAAAATACCAATAGACAGCAGTCGATCTATTCTGTAAAAATCTCATCGTAAAATCTTTGATGAATTGAGCTTGTCTGTAGTGTCAATCCCTTGCATCAGTCGATCTATTCTGTAAAAATGACATCTGTTTTACGTGTCTTTTTTAGTATTCTGTGTATACGAGTAGTGTTTAGTTTCACAATCTGTGTACTTTAAATAGTGATTATTGTAGCTGCTTTGTCGTATTCAGTCATTTGTCCTGATTGCAGTAGAATTTTTATGTTTCGGGCCTCTCTAACTTAAGCGAGTGTTGCTTCCATTGCCTACAACAATAATTAAAGTTATTTGGGCGACTTTAATTGCCAGTTCATATCAATTCACTTCAGATCACTCATCAGAAAACTACTGCATTAATAGTTAAATATTGTCCCCTGGCCAAACAAAAAAGCCAGCGTCAGAGCAACTTAACTAGTGCTCACTCGATTTCCTTACTACTTAGTGGTCACTCAGTGAGTGACGGGTTCTCACCAAAATGGTTTGATTCACGTGACCACTTTTCTTTCCAAAGAGTTTAGAATACCAATAGACAGCAGTCGATCTATTCTGTAAAAATCTCATCGTAAAATCTTTGATGAATTGAGCTTGTCTGTAGTGTCAATCCCTTGCATCAGTCGATCTATTCTGTAAAAATGACATCTGTTTTACGTGTCTTTT
Source organism: Dicycla oo (assembly GCA_948252095.1). Lineage (NCBI taxonomy): Eukaryota > Metazoa > Arthropoda > Insecta > Lepidoptera > Noctuidae > Dicycla > Dicycla oo. Next base: position 36,697,107 of record OX411709.1, on the reverse strand, counting down.
TTAGTATTCTGTGTATACGAGTAGTGTTTAGTTTCACAATCTGTGTACTTTAAATAGTGATTATTGTAGCTGCTTTGTCGTATTCAGTCATTTGTCCTGATTGCAGTAGAATTTTTATGTTTCGGGCCTCTCTAACTTAAGCGAGTGTTGCTTCCATTGCCTACAACAATAATTAAAGTTATTTGGGCGACTTTAATTGCCAGTTCATATCAATTCACTTCAGATCACTGATCAGAAAACTACTGCATTAATAGTTAAACGTTGTCCCCTGGCCAAACAAAAAAGCCAGCGTCAGAGCAACTTAAGTAGTGCTCACTCGATTTCCTTAGCCTTAGCCTTCCTACATAAACTAAACATCAAAATCAACAATCTTATTTTTGTGTTTTACAAATGGTTGATTAAATAGATTATTTTACTTACATTAACAAAAAAATAATAATAACAAAAAATAAACAAGGCATATAATTAAATTTTAAATAAAGATGGTGAATTGATCTAAAATTATAAACTCTTATCATCCAAAAAATCTTGTACAGAATTTTTACCTATTAGTAATGATGTTAGCCTCTTTTCAAACATACTCAAAGATTCTTCTTTGTAGGAATGAGGTATTTTATTATAGATGACGGGCCCCATTGATAGTAAGCTTTCTCTTAATAAAGCTGTTTTGTGTCTACCTGTAAACATTAGATTTTTGTATTGTGATCTAACAGATACCGGACGTGTTATAATATCGTCCATTAAAAAAGAAAAAAAAAGATGCATGGGTAAAAAGATGCATGTTTGTTCTAACAAATATTGCAACTTCAAGAATATACAAAGACGTAAAGATGAGTAAGTTTATAGACTTGAAAACAGGGCACAACTGTCGGTATTTTTAAAACTAGTCATTGATCGTAGGCAACGTTTTCTGTGTATAGTCTTTCAAGTTTAAGTATTCTGTGTATAGTGATTAGTTTCACAATCTATGTACTTTGAATAGTGATTATTGCAGCTGCTTTGTCGTATTCAGTCATTTGTCCTGATTGCAGTAGATTTTTTATCTTTCGGGCCTCTCTAACTTAGCGATTGTGGCTTCCATTGCCTACAACAATAATTAAAGTGGTTTGGGCGACTTTAATTGCCAGTTCATATCAATTCACTTCAGATCACTCATCAGAAAACTACTGCATTAATAGTTAAATATTGTCCCCTGGCCAAACAAAAAAGCCAGCGTCAGAGCAACTTAACTAGTGCTCACTCGATTTCCTTACTACTTAGTGGTCACTCAGCGAGTGACGGGTTCTAACCAAAAAGATTTGATTCACGTGACCACTTTTCTTTCCAAAGAGTTTAAAATACCTATAGACAGCAGTCGATCTATTCTGTCAAAATGACATCGTAAAATCTTTGATGAATTGAGCTTGTCTGTAGTGTCAATCCCTTGCATCAGTCGATCTATTCTGTAAAAATGACATCTGTTTTACGTGTCTTTTTTAGTATTCTGTGTATACGAGTAGTGTTTAGTTTCACAATCTGTGTACTTTAAATAGTCATTATTGTAGCTGCTTTGTCGTATTCAGTCATTTGTCCTGATTGCAGTAGAATTTTTATGTTTCGGGCCTCTCTAACTTAAGCGAGTGTTGCTTCCATTGCCTACAACAATAATTAAAGTTATTTGGGCGACTTTAATTGCCAGTTCATATCAATTCACTTCAGATCACTCATCAGAAAACTACTGCATTAATAGTTAAACATTGTCCCCTGGCCAAACAAAAAAGCCAGCGTCAGAGCAACTTAACTAGTGCTCACTCGATTTCCTTAGCCTTAGCCTTCCTACATAAACTAAACATCAAAATCAACAATCTTATTTCTGTGTTTTACAAATGGTTGATTAAATAGATTATTTTACTTACATTAACAAAAAAATAATAATAACAAAAAATAAACAAGGCATATAATTAAATTTTAAATAAAGATGGTGAATTGATCTAAAATTATAAACTCTTATCATCCAAAAAATCTTGTACAGAATTTTTACCTATTAGTAATGATGTTAGCCTCTTTTCAAACATACTCAAAGATTCTTCTTTGTAGGAATGAGGTATTTTATTATAGATGACGGGCCCCATTGATAGTAAGCTTTCTCTTAATAAAGCTGTTTTGTGTCTACCTGTAAACATTAGATTTTTGTATTGTGATCTAACAGATACAAAGACGTAAAGATGAGTAAGTTTATAGACTTGAAAACAGGGCACAACTGTCGGTATTTTTAAAACTAGTCATTGATCGTAGGCAACGTTTTCTGTGTATAGTCTTTCAAGTTTAAGTATTCTGTGTATAGTGATTAGTTTCACAATCTATGTACTTTGAATAGTGATTATTGCAGCTGCTTTGTCGTATTCAGTCATTTGTCCTGATTGCAGTAGATTTTTTATCTTTCGGGCCTCTCTAACTTAGCGAGTGTTGCTTCCATTGCCTACAACAATAAATAAAGTTATTTGTGCGACTTTAATTGCCAGTTCATATCAATTCACTTCATATCACTCATCAGAAAACTACTGCATTAATAGTTAGATATTGTCCCCTAGCCAAACAAAAAAGACAGCGTCAGAGCAACTTCACTAGTGCTCATTCCATTTCCTTACTACTCCGTGGTCACTCAGCGAGAGACGGTTTCTCGCCAAAAAGGTTTGATTCACGCGAGCACTTTTCGTTCCAAAGAGTTTAAAGTACCAATAGACAGCAGTCGATCTATTCTGTAAAAATCTCATCGTAAAATCTTTGATGAATTGAGCTTGTCTGTAGTGTCAATCCCTTGCATCAGTCGATCTATTCTGTAAAAATGACATCTGTTTTACGTGTCTTTTTTAGTATTCTGTGTATACGAGTAGTGTTTAGTTTCACAATCTGTGTACTTTAAATAGTGATTATTGTAGCTGCTTTGTCGTATTCAGTCATTTGTCCTGATTGCAGTAGAATTTTTATGTTTCGGGCCTCTCTAACTTAAGCGAGTGTTGCTTCCATTGCCTACAACAATAATTAAAGTTATTTGGGCGACTTTAATTGCCAGTTCATATCAATTCACTTCAGATCACTCATCAGAAAACTACTGCATTAATAGTTAAATATTGTCCCCTGGCCAAACAAAAAAGCCAGCGTCAGAGCAACTTAACTAGTGCTCACTCGATTTCCTTACTACTTAGTGGTCACTCAGTGAGTGACGGGTTCTCACCAAAATGGTTTGATTCACGTGACCACTTTTCTTTCCAAAGAGTTTAAAATACCAATAGACAGCAGTCGATCTATTCTGTAAAAATCTCATCGTAAAATCTTTGATGAATTGAGCTTGTCTGTAGTGTCAATCCCTTGCATCAGTCGATCTATTCTGTAAAAATGACATCTGTTTTACGTGTCTTTTTTAGTATTCTGTGTATACGAGTAGTGTTTAGTTTCACAATCTGTGTACTTTAAATAGTCATTATTGTAGCTGCTTTGTCGTATTCAGTCATTTGTCCTGATTGCAGTAGAATTTTTATGTTTCGGGCCTCTCTAACTTAAGCGAGTGTTGCTTCCATTGCCTACAACAATAATTAAAGTTATTTGGGCGACTTTAATTGCCAGTTCATATCAATTCACTTCAGATCACTCATCAGAAAACTACTGCATTAATAGTTAAACATTGTCCCCTGGCCAAACAAAAAAGCCAGCGTCAGAGCAACTTAACTAGTGCTCACTCGATTTCCTTAGCCTTAGCCTTCCTACATAAACTAAACATCAAAATCAACAATCTTATTTCTGTGTTTTACAAATGGTTGATTAAATAGATTATTTTACTTACATTAACAAAAAAATAATAATAACAAAAAATAAACAAGGCATATAATTAAATTTTAAATAAAGATGGTGAATTGATCTAAAATTATAAACTCTTATCATCCAAAAAATCTTGTACAGAATTTTTACCTATTAGTAATGATGTTAGCCTCTTTTCAAACATACTCAAAGATTCTTCTTTGTAGGAATGAGGTATTTTATTATAGATGACGGGCCCCATTGATAGTAAGCTTTCTCTTAATAAAGCTGTTTTGTGTCTACCTGTAAACATTAGATTTTTGTATTGTGATCTAACAGATACAAAGACGTAAAGATGAGTAAGTTTATAGACTTGAAAACAGGGCACAACTGTCGGTATTTTTAAAACTAGTCATTGATCGTAGGCAACGTTTTCTGTGTATAGTCTTTCAAGTTTAAGTATTCTGTGTATAGTGATTAGTTTCACAATATATGTACTTTGAATAGTGATTATTGCAGCTGCTTTGTCGTATTCAGTCATTTGTCCTGATTGCAGTAGATTTTTTATCTTTCGCGCCTCTCTAACTTAGCGAGTGTTGCTTCCATTGCCTACAACAATAATTAAAGTTATTTGGGCGACTTTAATTGCCAGTTCATATCAATTCACTTCAGATCACTCATCAGAAAACTACTGCATTAATAGTTAAATATTGTCCCCTGGCCAAACAAAAAAGCCAGCGTCAGAGCAACTTAACTAGTGCTCACTCGATTTGCTTACTACTTAGTGGTCACTCAGCGAGTGACGGGTTCTAACCAAAAAGATTTGATTCACGTGACCACTTTTCTTTCCAAAGAGTTTAAAATACCTATAAACAGCAGTCGATCTATTCTGTAAAAATGACATCTGTTTTACGTGTCTTCTTAAGTATTCTGTGTATAGTGTTTAGTTTCACAATCTGTGTACTTTGAATAGTGATTATTGCAGCTGCCTTGTCGTATTCAGTCATTTGTCCTGATTGCAGTAGAATTTTTATCTTTCGGGCCTCTCTAACTTTAGCGAGTGTTGCTTCCATTGCCTACAACAATAAATAAAGTTATTTGTGCGACTTTAATTGCCAGTTCATATCAATTCACTTCATATCACTCATCAGAAAACTACTGCATTAATAGTTAGATATTGTCCCCTAGCCAAACAAAAAAGACAGCGTCAGAGCAACTTCACTAGTGCTCATTCCATTTCCTTACTACTCCGTGGTCACTCAGCGAGAGACGGCTTCTCGCCAAAAAGGTTTGATTCACGCGAGCACTTTTCGTTCCAAAGAGTTTAAAGTACCAATAGACAGCAGTCGATCTATTCTGTAAAAATGACATCTGTTTTACGTGTCTTCTTAAGTATTCTGTGTATAGTGTTTAGTTTCTCAATCTGTGTACTTTAAATAGTGATTATTGTAGCTGCTTTGTCGTATTCAGTCATTTGTCCTCATTGCAGTAGAATTTTTATCTTTCGGGCCTCTCTAACTTAAGCGAGTGTTGCTTCCATTGCCTACAATAATAATTAAAGTTATTTGGGCGACTTTAATTGCCAGTTCATATCAATTCACTTCAGATCACTCATCAGAAAACTACTGCATTAATAGTTAAATATTGTCCCCTGGCCAAACAAAAAAGCCAGCGTCAGAGCAACTTAACTAGTGCTCACTCGATTTCCTTACTACTTAGTGGTCACTCAGTGAGTGACGGGTTCTCACCAAAATGGTTTGATTCACGTGACCACTTTTCTTTCCAAAGAGTTTAAAATACCAATAGACAGCAGTCGATCTATTCTGTAAAAATCTCATCGTAAAATCTTTGATGAATTGAGCTTGTCTGTAGTGTCAATCCCTTGCATCAGTCGATCTATTCTGTAAAAATGACATCTGTTTTACGTGTCTTTTTTAGTATTCTGTGTATACGAGTAGTGTTTAGTTTCACAATCTGTGTACTTTAAATAGTGATTATTGTAGCTGCTTTGTCGTATTCAGTCATTTGTCCTGATTGCAGTAGAATTTTTATGTTTCGGGCCTTTCTAACTTAAGCGAGTGTTGCTTCCATTGCCTACAACAATAATTAAAGTTATTTGGGCGACTTTAATTGCCAGTTCATATCAATTCACTTCAGATCACTCATCAGAAAACTACTGCATTAATAGTTAAACATTGTCCCCTGGCCAAACAAAAAAGCCAGCGTCAGAGCAACTTAACTAGTGCTCACTCGATTTCCTTAGCCTTAGCCTTCCTACATAAACTAAACATCAAAAACAACAATCTTATTTCTGTGTTTTACAAATGGTTGATTAAATAGATTATTTTACTTACATTAACAAAAAAATAATAATAACAAAAAATAAACAAGACATATAATTAAATTTTAAATAAAGATGGTGAATTGATCTAAAATTATAAACTCTTATCATCCAAAAAATCTTGTACAGAATTTTTACCTATTAGTAATGATGTTAGCCTCTTTTCAAACATACTCAAAGATTCTTCTTTGTAGGAATGAGGTATTTTATTATAGATGACGGGCCCCATTGATAGTAAGCTTTCTCTTAATAAAGCTGTTTTGTGTCTACCTGTAAACATTAGATTTTTGTATTGTGATCTAACAGATACCGGACGTGTTATAATATCGTCCATTAAAAAAGAAAAAAAAAGATGCATGGGTAAAAAGATGCATGTTTGTTCTAACAAATATTGCAACTTCAAGAATATACAAAGACGTAAAGATGAGTAAGTGTATAGACTTGAAAACAGGGCACAACTGTCGGTATTTTTAAAACTAGTCATTGATCGTAGGCAACGTTTTCTGTGTATAGTCTTTCAAGTTTAAGTATTCTGTGTATAGTGATTAGTTTCACAATCTATGTACTTTGAATAGTGATTATTGCAGCTGCTTTGTCGTATTCAGTCATTTGTCCTGATTGCAGTAGATTTTTTATCTTTCGGGCCTCTCTAACTTAGCGAGCGTTGCTTCCATTGCCTACAACAATAATTAAAGTTATTTGGGCGGCTTTAATTGCCAGTTCATATCAATTCACTTCAGATCACTCATCAGAAAACTACTGCATTAATAGTTAAATATTGTCCCCTGGCCAAACAAAAAAGCCAGCGTCAGAGCAACTTAACTAGTGCTCACTCGATTTGCTTACTACTTAGTGGTCACTCAGCGAGTGACGGGTTCTAACCAAAAAGATTTGATTCACGTGACCACTTTTCTTTCCAAAGAGTTTAAAATACCAATAGACAGCAGTCGATCTATTCTGTAAAAATGACATCTGTTTTATGTGTCTTCTTAAGTATTCTGTGTATAGTGTTTAGTTTCACAATCTGTGTACTTTGAATAGTGATTATTGCAGCTGCCTTGTCGTATTCAGTCATTTGTCCTGATTGCAGTAGAATTTTTATCTTTCGGGCCTCTCTAACTTTAGCGAGTGTTGCTTCCATTGCCTACAACAATAAATAAAGTTATTTGTGCGACTTTAATTGCCAGTTCATATCAATTCACTTCATATCACTCATCAGAAAACTACTGTATTAATAGTGAGATATTGTCCCCTAGCCAAACAAAAAAGACAGCGTCAGAGCAACTTCACTAGTGCTCATTCCATTTCCTTACTACTCCGTGGTCACTCAGCGAGAGACGGGTTCTCGCCAAAAAGGTTTGATTCACGCGAGCACTTTTCGTTCCAAAGAGTTTAAAGTACCAATAGACAGCAGTCGATCTATTCTGTAAAAATGACATCTGTTTTACGTGTCTTCTTAAGTAATATTCTTAATATTCTGTGTATAGTGTTTAGTTTCACAATCTGTGTACTTTAAATAGTGATTATTGTAGCTGCTTTGTCGTATTCAGTCATTTGTCCTCATTGCAGTAGAATTTTTATCTTTCGGGCCTCTCTAACTTAAGCGAGTGTTGCTTCCATTGCCTACAATAATAATTAAAGTTATTTGGGCGACTTTAATTGCCAGTTCATATCAATTCACTTCAGATCACTCATCAGAAAACTACTGCATTAATAGTTAAATATTGTCCCCTGGCCAAACAAAAAAGCCAGCGTCAGAGCAACTTAACTAGTGCTCACTCGATTTCCTTACTACTTAGTGGTCACTCAGCGAGTGACGGGTTCTTACCAAAATGGTTTGATTCACGTGACCACTTTTCTTTCCAAAGAGTTTAAAATACCAATAGACAGCAGTCGATCTATTCTGTAAAAATCTCATCGTAAAATCTTTGATGAATTGAGCTTGTCTGTAGTGTCAATCCCTTGCATCAGTCGATCTATTCTGTAAAAATGACATCTGTTTTACGTGTCTTTTTTAGTATTCTGTGTATACGAGTAGTGTTTAGTTTCACAATCTGTGTACTTTAAATAGTGATTATTGTAGCTGCTTTGTCGTATTCAGTCATTTGTCCTGATTGCAGTAGAATTTTTATGTTTCGGGCCTCTCTAACTTAAGCGAGTGTTGCTTCCATTGCCTACAACAATAATTAAAGTTATTTGGGCGACTTTAATTGCCAGTTCATATCAATTCACTTCAGATCACTGATCAGAAAACTACTGCATTAATAGTTAAACATTGTCCCCTGGCCAAACAAAAAAGCCAGCGTCAGAGCAACTTAACTAGTGCTCACTCGATTTCCTTAGCCTTAGCCTTCCTACATAAACTAAACATCAAAATCAACAATCTTATTTCTGTGTTTTACAAATGGTTGATTAAATAGATTATTTTACTTACATTAACAAAAAAATAATAATAACAAAAAATAAACAAGGCATATAATTAAATTTTAAATAAAGATGGTGAATTGATCTAAAATTATAAACTCTTATCATCCAAAAAATCTTGTACAGAATTTTTACCTATTAGTAATGATGTTAGCCTCTTTTCAAACATACTCAAAGATTCTTCTTTGTAGGAATGAGGTATTTTATTATAGATGACGGGCCCCATTGATAGTAAGCTTTCTCTTAATAAAGCTGTTTTGTGTCTACCTGTAAACATTAGATTTTTGTATTGTGATCTAACAGATACCGGACGTGTTATAATATCGTCCATTAAAAAAGAAAAAAAAAGATGCATGGGTAAAAAGATGCATGTTTGTTCTAACAAATATTGCAACTTCAAGAATATACAAAGACGTAAAGATGAGTAAGTTTATAGACTTGAAAACAGGGCACAACTGTCGGTATTTTTAAAACTAGTCATTGATCGTAGGCAACGTTTTCTGTGTATAGTCTTTCAAGTTTAAGTATTCTGTGTATAGTGATTAGTTTCACAATCTATGTACTTTGAATAGTGATTATTGCAGCTGCTTTGTCGTATTCAGTCATTTGTCCTGATTGCAGTAGATTTTTTATCTTTCGGGCCTCTCTAACTTAGCGAGTGTTGCTTCCATTGCCTACAACAATAATTAAAGTGGTTTGGGCGACTTTAATTGCCAGTTCATATCAATTCACTTCAGATCACTCATCAGAAAACTACTGCATTAATAGTTAAATATTGTCCCCTGGCCAAACAAAAAAGCCAGCGTCAGAGCAACTTAACTAGTGCTCACTCGATTTCCTTACTACTTAGTGGTCACTCAGCGAGTGACGGGTTCTAACCAAAAAGATTTGATTCACGTGACCACTTTTCTTTCCAAAGAGTTTAAAATACCTATAGACAGCAGTCGATCTATTCTGTAAAAATGACATCGTAAAATCTTTGATGAATTGAGCTTGTCTGTAGTGTCAATCCCTTGCATCAGTCGATCTATTCTGTAAAAATGACATCTGTTTTACGTGTCTTTTTTAGTATTCTGTGTATACGAGTAGTGTTTAGTTTCACAATCTGTGTACTTTAAATAGTCATTATTGTAGCTGCTTTGTCGTATTCAGTCATTTGTCCTGATTGCAGTAGAATTTTTATGTTTCGGGCCTCTCTAACTTAAGCGAGTGTTGCTTCCATTGCCTACAACAATAATTAAAGTTATTTGGGCGACTTTAATTGCCAGTTCATATCAATTCACTTCAGATCACTCATCAGAAAACTACTGCATTAATAGTTAAACATTGTCCCCTGGCCAAACAAAAAAGCCAGCGTCAGAGCAACTTAACTAGTGCTCACTCGATTTCCTTAGCCTTAGCCTTCCTACATAAACTAAACATCAAAATCAACAATCTTATTTCTGTGTTTTACAAATGGTTGATTAAATAGATTATTTTACTTACATTAACAAAAAAATAATAATAACAAAAAATAAACAAGGCATATAATTAAATTTTAAATAAAGATGGTGAATTGATCTAAAATTATAAACTCTTATCATCCAAAAAATCTTGTACAGAATTTTTACCTATTAGTAATGATGTTAGCCTCTTTTCAAACATACTCAAAGATTCTTCTTTGTAGGAACGAGGTATTTTATTATAGATGACGGGCCCCAATGATAGTAAGCTTTCTCTTAATAAAGCTGTTTTGTGTCTACCTGTAAACATTAGATTTTTGTATTGTGATCTAACAGATACAAAGACGTAAAGATGAGTAAGTTTATAGACTTGAAAACAGGGCACAACTGTCGGTATTTTTAAAACTAGTCATTGATCGTAGGCAACGTTTTCTGTGTATAGTCTTTCAAGTTTAAGTATTCTGTGTATAGTGATTAGTTTCACAATCTATGTACTTTGAATAGTGATTATTGCAGCTGCTTTGTCGTATTCAGTCATTTGTCCTGATTGCAGTAGATTTTTTATCTTTCGGGCCTCTCTAACTTAGCGAGTGTTGCTTCCATTGCCTACAACAATAAATAAAGTTATTTGTGCGACTTTAATTGCCAGTTCATATCAATTCACTTCATATCACTCATCAGAAAACTACTGCATTAATAGTTAGATATTGTCCCCTAGCCAAACAAAAAAGACAGCGTCAGAGCAACTTCACTAGTGCTCATTCCATTTCCTTACTACTCCGTGGTCACTCAGCGAGAGACGGTTTCTCGCCAAAAAGGTTTGATTCACGCGAGCACTTTTCGTTCCAAAGAGTTTAAAGTACCAATAGACAGCAGTCGATCTATTCTGTAAAAATCTCATCGTAAAATCTTTGATGAATTGAGCTTGTCTGTAGTGTCAATCCCTTGCATCAGTCGATCTATTCTGTAAAAATGACATCTGTTTTACGTGTCTTTTTTAGTATTCTGTGTATACGAGTAGTGTTTAGTTTCACAATCTGTGTACTTTAAATAGTGATTATTGTAGCTGCTTTGTCGTATTCAGTCATTTGTCCTGATTGCAGTAGAATTTTTATGTTTCGGGCCTCTCTAACTTAAGCGAGTGTTGCTTCCATTGCCTACAACAATAATTAAAGTTATTTGGGCGACTTTAATTGCCAGTTCATATCAATTCACTTCAGATCACTCATCAGAAAACTACTGCATTAATAGTTAAATATTGTCCCCTGGCCAAACAAAAAAGCCAGCGTCAGAGCAACTTAACTAGTGCTCACTCGATTTCCTTACTACTTAGTGGTCACTCAGTGAGTGACGGGTTAGAATAGAATAGAATAGAATAGAATCATTTATTTGCCAATAATGTAGGTATACAGATATGATGGTATTTTGGTAAGTGTCCCGATACATTTTGCCTTACGGCATGCAAAAATTATTTAACATAAAAACATATTAAACTAAACAAACAAGAAATTTAAATGTCAATAAAATACAAAAAAATAATAATAATAATAATTCCAAATGTCAATAAGTTAATTTTAAGTATAATTTAAAAAGAAAAATCTCAATAACAAGCTAACAATGTCAACAAATTAGGTTTAACAATTACAGAAAATTCTATTGTAAATGTCAACAAATTAGGTCTATTAAAACAGTATAAACATCGTTATCCGAAAGTGTCATTAATGAAGTCTTTAATTGTGTAGTAACACTTGTCTAGTAGCAGTCTTGTCAACTTTTTTTTAAAAACGTTGGTGGGTAAATCTTTTAAATGTAGTGGTAGTTTATTATATATTATGGGACCCATGATTAAAATATTGTTTTTTAGTAAAGACGTTTGGTAACCACCTGTGTAAAGTTGGTTTTTATATTGTGACCTTAGTGGTCCTGAGCGTTGACGTTTATCCGCTACTGACGTAAACAGGTGCTTGTTCGTTTTGACAAACATGGCAACTTCCAGAACATACAACGAAGGCAATGTCAGAATCTTTAGCGATTTAAAAACAGGTTTACAGCTTTCTGTCGTTTTGAGACCTGTCATTGATCGCATACAGCGTTTTTGGGCTCTAAATATCCTTTCTCTTTCACTGCAGTTTCCCCAAAATATGACACCGAATCTTAGTGTGGAAGCCACTAGACCGTGATATGCAGTCACTAATGTATTCAAATTAACTTTTTTTGATAAGTTATAGAGTGCATATGCCGTTGTACTTAATTTATTGCATACGTATTCAGCATGATGCTTCCATGTCAGTTTATTATCTATGTGAACTCCTAAGAATTTTGTTACTGTTATAGTAGTATCAACGTTTTGGTCGTTATATTTAATAATCATATTATCAGGCTCTAGCCGTTGATAGAAGTGCATGACTTGTGTTTTTTTGAGATTTATTACTAAATTATTCCTGTTAAGCCAATCAATTATAGTTTTAAGGGCATTATTTATATCTTTTTCGTACTTCGTTTTATCTGTGCATTCAATTAAAGCTGTGCTGTCATCTGCAAATAATGTCATTGGATGATGAATTTGACTCGGTAGATCGTTAATGTACAACAGGAATAACAATGGCCCAAGTACACTACCTTGCGGAACCCCAAACTTAGTTATCCTACCAGAGGATAAATATTTGAGTTCACGCTTAGTTTTAGTGCATATTCTTGATATTTCTGTGTACTGTTTTCGATCAGTGAGGTAAGACTTTATCAGGTTTAGTACGTTGCCTCTTATGCCATAATCTTCAAGTTTATTCAACAAGGTGTCATGTTCTACAAAATCGAACGCCTTTGTCATGTCAGTGAAAATTGCACATACAGGGTTTTTTTTATCCACATTATTCATGATTACTTTTAAAAGATCAAATATTGCCATGTTAATATTTTTATTTTTTCGAAAGCCCTTTTGCTCTTCGCATAGAATATTATTTTTGATTACGAATGAGTAAATAGATTCATATAGAATTTTTTCGAAAATCTTTGAAAATACTGAAATCAAAGCAATTGGTCTGTAGTTTGACATATCTTCCTTATTGTTTCTTTTATGTAATGGTTTTATGACCACAGTTTTCAACTGATCTGGAAATATGCCTGAGCTTATACATTCATTTATTATATGACTCAACGGTTTAGCTATAATATCAGAAACATATTTTACTGCCGCGGTAGAAATTTCGTCGTAACCAAAACTTTTTTTATTTTTTAAATGTTTTATTACGCGTATAATATCTTGAGGAACTACTGGGGGCATGAAAAGCGAATTCCTAATATTAGTATTGCTACTTGTTTTACCCAAACGCTTCCTAGTCTGCACCTGATCAACGAAGAAATTGTTAAATGACTCCGCAATTTTCTGAGGGTTTTTCACTGGCTTATTATCTTTATTTATTTGTAAAATAGGTTCTTTTAATCGATTGTGATCATTAATTATCTGCCAAGACACCTTCGATTTATTTTGAGAACAATTAATAAGGTAATTATTCTGAGCTTTTTGAGTGAGATTTATTATTTGTTTTAGTTTCCGGGAATAATTTTTAAATGTATTTTTACTTTCACTGGAAGGTGCTTTTCTATATTTCCAAAGTAAGTTTCTTTGTTTCCTGCTAGAAATCCTTATTCCACGCGAAATCCATTTTACTTTTTTTTCAGATTTTATATTAATTAATTGTTTTGGAAAGCACAAATCATAAAATAAACGAAATATGTCAATAAACTTATCGTATGCCTCATTAGGGTTGTCTGTTTCGAATACTTCTGAAAAAGACAGACATTGAAGGTGTTTTTTAAATAAATCTAAATTTTCTTTACTTAAGTTACGTTTGTGAATATGCCAAGACTTTAGTATGCATGTTTTGTTCACCTGTATTTTTAAAATCTGAGCGGAGTGGTCAGATAATGCAAAATCTATTACTTCACTCACACATTTTTGTCTCGAATTATGAGCAAAATTATCTAGACAAGTGCCACTTTTAGGTCTAGTCGGTTCCCTGAATTCTAATTTAAGATTATAGGTAAGTAATAAATTTTCAAAGTCCAATACTACGTTATTTCTCTTTAGTGTGTTAATGTTAAAGTCCCCGCACAGAACAATTTTTTTACTGGACTTAGTACACAATTGCTTTAGTAAGATATTCAAATTATCCATAAAAGAATTTATACATGTCATATTCGGAGGTCTATAAATGCATACAACAATTAATCCCTGTTGAGATAATTCTATTGCACAATATTCAAATACACCTGTGATAGACTTATTATGGAGTTCCTTATATTCGTATCTATTTCTGATAAGGATACACGCTCCCCCACGCTTCTGATGGGATCTTGAATAACACGCTGCAAGCTTGAAATTAGGAACTTTAATTAACGATTCCTGTCCGGACGTTACAAAGTGTTCAGTAATACACAATACATCGATGTCAATGTTTTTTTCAGTGCTTAACTCTTGGATATGCAGTGTCAACATATCAGATTTATTCAGGAGTCCTGCGATGTTTTGGTGCATAATGTTCAAATGTTTATAATAGAAAAAACTGATCACTCTTTGACTTAATTTTCTCCTGCTCAATCGGAATCTCAGTAGTACTAGTCTTGGCAGGGTAATTGCTATTATGAGTCACGATTTTTGTCATTGGCGAACCTTCTCGAGGAAAGATTAATCTGTAGTCATACCTTATCCTGTTCATAATCTGGTTAAATATGTTTCTCCATCCGTATTTATTTACTTTCCCAGTATTGTAGGAAAACATTTCGTGCGATAGAGTAGCATTGCTATCGAAAAAATATGCGTATTCATTATTTTTTATGTCTGACAAAAGGAGGTTATTGAATAACTCCACTTTAAAATTATGTATTAATGCACCTTTTACGTAAATCGGAGTGCAGATAACAATATTAGTGTGGGTTACATTTTTCAGCGAGCGGTTTAAGTTGTGAAGTATATTTACATAATCACCATTTTGTAGATCATTTTCTCCGATGAAGAGTAGGCAGTAGTCATTCATTGAGTAGTCTTTTAATTTGTGTTCAATGGTCTCTAAGAAATCTGTTGACGTGACGTTAGGTACTAAATAATGACAATACTGAAAGTGACGAGAGAATACTTCTTCGATTAAAGGTAATGTCCCTCTTGTGCAATTGCTGCTGATAATGGATAGTCTATTTTTAAGTGTTGCGCCTGCCAAGTTTTTATATGCAAAATTACTCACTTGCGCCGCAGTTTCACAATTATGCAGGTTCATAGATTCACAGGAGTTAATACGCTCTGTTAGTAATGCGATCTCCTGTTCTGCAATCTGTAATTTCTTTTGAATTACTAATAATTCCTGTTCCAGGCGAAGTATATACTCACTGGTCTCTACTTTCAATGAGGGCGATGATGGTAAGGAACTCAAATTGTGTTGCTGTAGCAGGGATTGCTTCTTTTTCTTTGTAATTGAACCTGGATTTCGAAAAATGGCAGAAGATTGGCACAGGGACTTTAAGGTGTTGATTTCCGTTGATAATTTGTTTATCTGTTTATGTAGATCGGCGTTTTCTAACAATACATTTTCTAATTCAGTCTCCGTACTTTCCAGTTTCAGGGTGAGTTGAGCAATTGTATCCCTCATATCTGAGGTAGTTATCAAATCATTTGTAGTAGTTTGGTCAACACTCCTAGATAATTTATTGGGAGTTATATAGGACTCATCAGATGATTCACTGTCAGTGTTAATGTGGGAGTCAGATAACATTGTGCTATTTGACTGTATTGGTACTTGTTCATTAGGTGATGGAGTCTTCAAAACAGTTTGTTTCTTACGTAAGGTAATGCCAGATAAAATGTCGGTTTTAGCATATTTTTTGGTTCTGATACACATCTTGCATCTCCATTTCTGTTTTGCTTCTGTGTCTTTGAGTCGATATGTGTGTTCTGGGTACCCATCACAATCGAGTTCATATCTGTTGTCACAGGCAGCGCACAATGCTGTACTTTTAATGTCTACCTTCTTCTTACATTTGTGACATATTACACGTGTTATTTTACGGTCGGTACTGCCGTTGCTTGATGTACTGATCGAAGACATAGTTTGAGTAATTTTAAATTAAATTCTAAATAAGAATTTTTGATCTTCCCAAAAATGGATGTTGTCACTGAGGTTAGAACTCGCGACCACTTGAACGGCGCAAGTAAAGTGACGAAAGGAGAAGGCCTATGCCACTAGGCTAACTGTGCCGTAGCAAATGCGATGAATTTTGTTAATGGTTGCGGTAGATTTTATTTGCCGAAATACGGGGTGTAAGGTTCAAAATCGCGTATCTTTTTTGCCGATGTTTGGTCGGTTGAAGTTCAAACACGAATGAATCACTTTTTCACTGTCTTTGTTGTTACTGTTTTTTTTGGATTGCACTTATTGTTAGGGTCACAAAGTGTTTTAAATGCACTATTATTATGTAAACTAGTTGTTTATTTTAAATTGTCACTTGTTATTGTGTTTTGTTGGTGGTTATTGGGACAGATTCTGATGTATTGATTTGGACATAACTTCACAGTTTATGTATAAAACTTGTTGAAAACACTGTCTCTAAGTTATTGCTTTTAGTTTTATTGGTACACTTATTTTTATAAACTTTTATACACTAATAATATTTTTAAAGTATTTCTAAAAACAGAGCGTTTATCGTAACGTCAGGCTTGACTCAGCGCCATCTGTGATCCCACCAAAATGGTTTGATTCACGTGACCACTTTTCTTTCCAAAGAGTTTAAAATACCAATAGACAGCAGTCGATCTATTCTGTAAAAATCTCATCGTAAAATCTTTGATGAATTGAGCTTGTCTGTAGTGTCAATCCCTTGCATCAGTCGATCTATTCTGTAAAAATGACATCTGTTTTACGTGTCTTTTTTAGTATTCTGTGTATACGAGTAGTGTTTAGTTTCACAATCTGTGTACTTTAAATAGTCATTATTGTAGCTGCTTTGTCGTATTCAGTCATTTGTCCTGATTGCAGTAGAATTTTTATGTTTCGGGCCTCTCTAACTTAAGCGAGTGTTGCTTCCATTGCCTACAACAATAATTAAAGTTATTTGGGCGACTTTAATTGCCAGTTCATATCAATTCACTTCAGATCACTCATCAGAAAACTACTGCATTAATAGTTAAACATTGTCCCCTGGCCAAACAAAAAAGCCAGCGTCAGAGCAACTTAACTAGTGCTCACTCGATTTCCTTAGCCTTAGCCTTCCTACATAAACTAAACATCAAAATCAACAATCTTATTTCTGTGTTTTACAAATGGTTGATTAAATAGATTATTTTACTTACATTAACAAAAAAATAATAATAACAAAAAATAAACAAGGCATATAATTAAATTTTAAATAAAGATGGTGAATTGATCTAAAATTATAAACTCTTATCATCCAAAAAATCTTGTACAGAATTTTTACCTATTAGTAATGATGTTAGCCTCTTTTCAAACATACTCAAAGATTCTTCTTTGTAGGAATGAGGTATTTTATTATAGATGACGGGCCCCATTGATAGTAAGCTTTCTCTTAATAAAGCTGTTTTGTGTCTACCTGTAAACATTAGATTTTTGTATTGTGATCTAACAGATACAAAGACGTAAAGATGAGTAAGTTTATAGACTTGAAAACAGGGCACAACTGTCGGTATTTTTAAAACTAGTCATTGATCGTAGGCAACGTTTTCTGTGTATAGTCTTTCAAGTTTAAGTATTCTGTGTATAGTGATTAGTTTCACAATCTATGTACTTTGAATAGTGATTATTGCAGCTGCTTTGTCGTATTCAGTCATTTGTCCTGATTGCAGTAGATTTTTTATCTTTCGCGCCTCTCTAACTTAGCGAGTGTTGCTTCCATTGCCTACAACAATAATTAAAGTTATTTGGGCGACTTTAATTGCCAGTTCATATCAATTCACTTCAGATCACTCATCAGAAAACTACTGCATTAATAGTTAAATACTGTCCCCTGGCCAAACAAAAAAGCCAGCGTCAGAGCAACTTAACTAGTGCTCACTCGATTTCCTTACTACTTAGTGGTCACTCAGCGAGTGACGGGTTCTAACCAAAAAGATTTGATTCACGTGACCACTTTTCTTTCCAAAGAGTTTAAAATACCTATAGACAGCAGTCGATCTATTCTGTAAAAATGACATCTGTTTTACGTGTCTTCTTAAGTATTCTGTGTATAGTGTTTAGTTTCACAATCTGTGTACTTTGAATAGTGATTATTGCAGCTGCCTTGTCGTATTCAGTCATTTGTCCTGATTGCAGTAGAATTTTTATCTTTCGGGCCTCTCTAACTTTAGCGAGTGTTGCTTCCATTGCCTACAACAATAAATAAAGTTATTTGTGCGACTTTAATTGCCAGTTCATATCAATTCACTTCATATCACTCATCAGAAAACTACTGCATTAATAGTTAGATATTGTCCCCTAGCCAAACAAAAAAGACAGCGTCAGAGCAACTTCACTAGTGCTCATTCCATTTCCTTACTACTCCGTGGTCACTCAGCGAGAGACGGCTTCTCGCCAAAAAGGTTTGATTCACGCGAGCACTTTTCGTTCCAAAGAGTTTAAAGTACCAATAGACAGCAGTCGATCTATTCTGTAAAAATGACATCTGTTTTACGTGTCTTCTTAAGTATTCTGTGTATAGTGTTTAGTTTCTCAATCTGTGTACTTTAAATAGTGATTATTGTAGCTGCTTTGTCGTATTCAGTCATTTGTCCTCATTGCAGTAGAATTTTTATCTTTCGGGCCTCTCTAACTTAAGCGAGTGTTGCTTCCATTGCCTACAATAATAATTAAAGTTATTTGGGCGACTTTAATTGCCAGTTCATATCAATTCACTTCAGATCACTCATCAGAAAACTACTGCATTAATAGTTAAATATTGTCCCCTGGCCAAACAAAAAAGCCAGCGTCAGAGCAACTTAACTAGTGCTCACTCGATTTCCTTACTACTTAGTGGTCACTCAGTGAGTGACGGGTTCTCACCAAAATGGTTTGATTCACGTGACCACTTTTCTTTCCAAAGAGTTTAAAATACCAATAGACAGCAGTCGATCTATTCTGTAAAAATGACATCTGTTTTATGTGTCTTCTTAAGTATTCTGCGTATAGTGTTTAGTTTCACAATCTGTGTACTTTGAATAGTGATTATTGCAGCTGCCTTGTCGTATTCAGTCATTTGTCCTGATTGCAGTAGAATTTTTATCTTTCGGGCCTCTCTAACTTTAGCGAGTGTTGCTTCCATTGCCTACAACAATAAATAAAGTTATTTGTGCGACTTTAATTGCCAGTTCATATCAATTCACTTCATATCACTCATCAGAAAACTACTGTATTAATAGTGAGATATTGTCCCCTAGCCAAACAAAAAAGACAGCGTCAGAGCAACTTCACTAGTGCTCATTCCATTTCCTTACTACTCCGTGGTCACTCAGCGAGAGACGGGTTCTCGCCAAAAAGGTTTGATTCACGCGAGCACTTTTCGTTCCAAAGAGTTTAAAGTACCAATAGACAGCAGTCGATCTATTCTGTAAAAATGACATCTGTTTTACGTGTCTTCTTAAGTAATATTCTTAATATTCTTAATATTCTGTGTATAGTGATTAGTTTCACAATCTATGTACTTTGAATAGTGATTATTGCAGCTGCTTTGTCGTATTCAGTCATTTGTCCTGATTGCAGTAGATTTTTTATCTTTCGGGCCTCTCTAACTTAGCGAGTGTTGCTTCCATTGCCTACAACAATAAATAAAGTTATTTGTGCGACTTTAATTGCCAGTTCATATCAATTCACTTCATATCACTCATCAGAAAACTACTGCATTAATAGTTAGATATTGTCCCCTAGCCAAACAAAAAAGACAGCGTCAGAGCAACTTCACTAGTGCTCATTCCATTTCCTTACTACTCCGTGGTCACTCAGCGAGAGACGGTTTCTCGCCAAAAAGGTTTGATTCACGCGAGCACTTTTCGTTCCAAAGAGTTTAAAGTACCAATAGACAGCAGTCGATCTATTCTGTAAAAATCTCATCGTAAAATCTTTGATGAATTGAGCTTGTCTGTAGTGTCAATCCCTTGCATCAGTCGATCTATTCTGTAAAAATGACATCTGTTTTACGTGTCTTTTTTAGTATTCTGTGTATACGAGTAGTGTTTAGTTTCACAATCTGTGTACTTTAAATAGTGATTATTGTAGCTGCTTTGTCGTATTCAGTCATTTGTCCTGATTGCAGTAGAATTTTTATGTTTCGGGCCTCTCTAACTTAAGCGAGTGTTGCTTCCATTGCCTACAACAATAATTAAAGTTATTTGGGCGACTTTAATTGCCAGTTCATATCAATTCACTTCAGATCACTCATCAGAAAACTACTGCATTAATAGTTAAATATTGTCCCCTGGCCAAACAAAAAAGCCAGCGTCAGAGCAACTTAACTAGTGCTCACTCGATTTCCTTACTACTTAGTGGTCACTCAGTGAGTGACGGGTTCTCACCAAAATGGTTTGATTCACGTGACCACTTTTCTTTCCAAAGAGTTTAAAATACCAATAGACAGCAGTCGATCTATTCTGTAAAAATCTCATTGTAAAATCTTTGATGAATTGAGCTTGTCTGTAGTGTCAATCCCTTGCATCAGTCGATCTATTCTGTAAAAATGACATCTGTTTTACGTGTCTTTTTTAGTATTCTGTGTATACGAGTAGTGTTTAGTTTCACAATCTGTGTACTTTAAATAGTCATTATTGTAGCTGCTTTGTCGTATTCAGTCATTTGTCCTGATTGCAGTAGAATTTTTATGTTTCGGGCCTCTCTAACTTAAGCGAGTGTTGCTTCCATTGCCTACAACAATAATTAAAGTTATTTGGGCGACTTTAATTGCCAGTTCATATCAATTCACTTCAGATCACTCATCAGAAAACTACTGCATTAATAGTTAAACATTGTCCCCTGGCCAAACAAAAAAGCCAGCGTCAGAGCAACTTAACTAGTGCTCACTCGATTTCCTTAGCCTTAGCCTTCCTACATAAACTAAACATCAAAATCAACAATCTTATTTCTGTGTTTTACAAATGGTTGATTAAATAGATTATTTTACTTACATTAACAAAAAAATAATAATAACAAAAAATAAACAAGGCATATAATTAAATTTTAAATAAAGATGGTGAATTGATCTAAAATTATAAACTCTTATCATCCAAAAAATCTTGTACAGAATTTTTACCTATTAGTAATGATGTTAGCCTCTTTTCAAACATACTCAAAGATTCTTCTTTGTAGGAATGAGGTATTTTATTATAGATGACGGGCCCCATTGATAGTAAGCTTTCTCTTAATAAAGCTGTTTTGTGTCTACCTGTAAACATTAGATTTTTGTATTGTGATCTAACAGATACAAAGACGTAAAGATGAGTAAGTTTATAGACTTGAAAACAGGGCACAACTGTCGGTATTTTTAAAACTAGTCATTGATCGTAGGCAACGTTTTCTGTGTATAGTCTTTCAAGTTTAAGTATTCTGTGTATAGTGATTAGTTTCACAATCTATGTACTTTGAATAGTGATTATTGCAGCTGCTTTGTCGTATTCAGTCATTTGTCCTGATTGCAGTAGATTTTTTATCTTTCGCGCCTCTCTAACTTAGCGAGTGTTGCTTCCATTGCCTACAACAATAATTAAAGTTATTTGGGCGACTTTAATTGCCAGTTCATATCAATTCACTTCAGATCACTCATCAGAAAACTACTGCATTAATAGTTAAATATTGTCCCCTGGCCAAACAAAAAAGCCAGCGTCAGAGCAACTTAACTAGTGCTCACTCGATTTGCTTACTACTTAGTGGTCACTCAGCGAGTGACGGGTTCTAACCAAAAAGATTTGATTCACGTGACCACTTTTCTTTCCAAAGAGTTTAAAATACCTATAGACAGCAGTCGATCTATTCTGTAAAAATGACATCTGTTTTACGTGTCTTCTTAAGTATTCTGTGTATAGTGTTTAGTTTCACAATCTGTGTACTTTGAATAGTGATTATTGCAGCTGCCTTGTCGTATTCAGTCATTTGTCCTGATTGCAGTAGAATTTTTATCTTTCGGGCCTCTCTAACTTTAGCGAGTGTTGCTTCCATTGCCTACAACAATAAATAAAGTTATTTGTGCGACTTTAATTGCCAGTTCATATCAATTCACTTCATATCACTCATCAGAAAACTACTGCATTAATAGTTAGATATTGTCCCCTAGCCAAACAAAAAAGACAGCGTCAGAGCAACTTCACTAGTGCTCATTCCATTTCCTTACTACTCCGTGGTCACTCAGCGAGAGACGGCTTCTCGCCAAAAAGGTTTGATTCACGCGAGCACTTTTCGTTCCAAAGAGTTTAAAGTACCAATAGACAGCAGTCGATCTATTCTGTAAAAATGACATCTGTTTTACGTGTCTTCTTAAGTATTCTGTGTATAGTGTTTAGTTTCTCAATCTGTGTACTTTAAATAGTGATTATTGTAGCTGCTTTGTCGTATTCAGTCATTTGTCCTCATTGCAGTAGAATTTTTATCTTTCGGGCCTCTCTAACTTAAGCGAGTGTTGCTTCCATTGCCTACAATAATAATTAAAGTTATTTGGGCGACTTTAATTGCCAGTTCATATCAATTCACTTCAGATCACTCATCAGAAAACTACTGCATTAATAGTTAAATATTGTCCCCTGGCCAAACAAAAAAGCCAGCGTCAGAGCAACTTAACTAGTGCTCACTCGATTTCCTTACTACTTAGTGGTCACTCAGTGAGTGACGGGTTCTCACCAAAATGGTTTGATTCACGTGACCACTTTTCTTTCCAAAGAGTTTAAAATACCAATAGACAGCAGTCGATCTATTCTGTAAAAATCTCATCGTAAAATCTTTGATGAATTGAGCTTGTCTGTAGTGTCAATCCCTTGCATCAGTCGATCTATTCTGTAAAAATGACATCTGTTTTACGTGTCTTTTTTAGTATTCTGTGTATACGAGTAGTGTTTAGTTTCACAATCTGTGTACTTTAAATAGTGATTATTGTAGCTGCTTTGTCGTATTCAGTCATTTGTCCTGATTGCAGTAGAATTTTTATGTTTCGGGCCTTTCTAACTTAAGCGAGTGTTGCTTCCATTGCCTACAACAATAATTAAAGTTATTTGGGCGACTTTAATTGCCAGTTCATATCAATTCACTTCAGATCACTCATCAGAAAACTACTGCATTAATAGTTAAACATTGTCCCCTGGCCAAACAAAAAAGCCAGCGTCAGAGCAACTTAACTAGTGCTCACTCGATTTCCTTAGCCTTAGCCTTCCTACATAAACTAAACATCAAAAACAACAATCTTATTTCTGTGTTTTACAAATGGTTGATTAAATAGATTATTTTACTTACATTAACAAAAAAATAATAATAACAAAAAATAAACAAGACATATAATTAAATTTTAAATAAAGATGGTGAATTGATCTAAAATTATAAACTCTTATCATCCAAAAAATCTTGTACAGAATTTTTACCTATTAGTAATGATGTTAGCCTCTTTTCAAACATACTCAAAGATTCTTCTTTGTAGGAATGAGGTATTTTATTATAGATGACGGGCCCCATTGATAGTAAGCTTTCTCTTAATAAAGCTGTTTTGTGTCTACCTGTAAACATTAGATTTTTGTATTGTGATCTAACAGATACCGGACGTGTTATAATATCGTCCATTAAAAAAGAAAAAAAAAGATGCATGGGTAAAAAGATGCATGTTTGTTCTAACAAATATTGCAACTTCAAGAATATACAAAGACGTAAAGATGAGTAAGTGTATAGACTTGAAAACAGGGCACAACTGTCGGTATTTTTAAAACTAGTCATTGATCGTAGGCAACGTTTTCTGTGTATAGTCTTTCAAGTTTAAGTATTCTGTGTATAGTGATTAGTTTCACAATCTATGTACTTTGAATAGTGATTATTGCAGCTGCTTTGTCGTATTCAGTCATTTGTCCTGATTGCAGTAGATTTTTTATCTTTCGGGCCTCTCTAACTTAGCGAGCGTTGCTTCCATTGCCTACAACAATAATTAAAGTTATTTGGGCGGCTTTAATTGCCAGTTCATATCAATTCACTTCAGATCACTCATCAGAAAACTACTGCATTAATAGTTAAATATTGTCCCCTGGCCAAACAAAAAAGCCAGCGTCAGAGCAACTTAACTAGTGCTCACTCGATTTGCTTACTACTTAGTGGTCACTCAGCGAGTGACGGGTTCTAACCAAAAAGATTTGATTCACGTGACCACTTTTCTTTCCAAAGAGTTTAAAATACCAATAGACAGCAGTCGATCTATTCTGTAAAAATGACATCTGTTTTATGTGTCTTCTTAAGTATTCTGTGTATAGTGTTTAGTTTCACAATCTGTGTACTTTGAATAGTGATTATTGCAGCTGCCTTGTCGTATTCAGTCATTTGTCCTGATTGCAGTAGAATTTTTATCTTTCGGGCCTCTCTAACTTTAGCGAGTGTTGCTTCCATTGCCTACAACAATAAATAAAGTTATTTGTGCGACTTTAATTGCCAGTTCATATCAATTCACTTCATATCACTCATCAGAAAACTACTGTATTAATAGTGAGATATTGTCCCCTAGCCAAACAAAAAAGACAGCGTCAGAGCAACTTCACTAGTGCTCATTCCATTTCCTTACTACTCCGTGGTCACTCAGCGAGAGACGGGTTCTCGCCAAAAAGGTTTGATTCACGCGAGCACTTTTCGTTCCAAAGAGTTTAAAGTACCAATAGACAGCAGTCGATCTATTCTGTAAAAATGACATCTGTTTTACGTGTCTTCTTAAGTAATATTCTTAATATTCTGTGTATAGTGTTTAGTTTCACAATCTGTGTACTTTAAATAGTGATTATTGTAGCTGCTTTGTCGTATTCAGTCATTTGTCCTCATTGCAGTAGAATTTTTATCTTTCGGGCCTCTCTAACTTAAGCGAGTGTTGCTTCCATTGCCTACAGTAATAATTAAAGTTATTTGGGCGACTTTAATTGCCAGTTCATATCAATTCACTTCAGATCACTCATCAGAAAACTACTGCATTAATAGTTAAATATTGTCCCCTGGCCAAACAAAAAAGCCAGCGTCAGAGCAACTTAACTAGTGCTCACTCGATTTCCTTACTACTTAGTGGTCACTCAGCGAGTGACGGGTTCTTACCAAAATGGTTTGATTCACGTGACCACTTTTCTTTCCAAAGAGTTTAAAATACCAATAGACAGCAGTCGATCTATTCTGTAAAAATCTCATCGTAAAATCTTTGATGAATTGAGCTTGTCTGTAGTGTCAATCCCTTGCATCAGTCGATCTATTCTGTAAAAATGACATCTGTTTTACGTGTCTTTTTTAGTATTCTGTGTATACGAGTAGTGTTTAGTTTCACAATCTGTGTACTTTAAATAGTGATTATTGTAGCTGCTTTGTTGTATTCAGTCATTTGTCCTGATTGCAGTAGAATTTTTATGTTTCGGGCCTCTCTAACTTAAGCGAGTGTTGCTTCCATTGCCTACAACAATAATTAAAGTTATTTGGGCGACTTTAATTGCCAGTTCATATCAATTCACTTCAGATCACTGATCAGAAAACTACTGCATTAATAGTTAAACATTGTCCCCTGGCCAAACAAAAAAGCCAGCGTCAGAGCAACTTAACTAGTGCTCACTCGATTTCCTTAGCCTTAGCCTTCCTACATAAACTAAACATCAAAATCAACAATCTTATTTCTGTGTTTTACAAATGGTTGATTAAATAGATTATTTTACTTACATTAACAAAAAAATAATAATAACAAAAAATAAACAAGACATATAATTAAATTTTAAATAAAGATGGTGAATTGATCTAAAATTATAAACTCTTATCATCCAAAAAATCTTGTACAGAATTTTTACCTATTAGTAATGATGTTAGCCTCTTTTCAAACATACTCAAAGATTCTTCTTTGTAGGAATGAGGTATTTTATTATAGATGACGGGCCCCATTGATAGTAAGCTTTCTCTTAATAAAGCTGTTTTGTGTCTACCTGTAAACATTAGATTTTTGTATTGTGATCTAACAGATACCGGACGTGTTATAATATCGTCCATTAAAAAAGAAAAAAAAAGATGCATGGGTAAAAAGATGCATGTTTGTTCTAACAAATATTGCAACTTCAAGAATATACAAAGACGTAAAGATGAGTAAGTGTATAGACTTGAAAACAGGGCACAACTGTCGGTATTTTTAAAACTAGTCATTGATCGTAGGCAACGTTTTCTGTGTATAGTCTTTCAAGTTTAAGTATTCTGTGTATAGTGATTAGTTTCACAATCTATGTACTTTGAATAGTGATTATTGCAGCTGCTTTGTCGTATTCAGTCATTTGTCCTGATTGCAGTAGATTTTTTATCTTTCGGGCCTCTCTAACTTAGCGAGCGTTGCTTCCATTGCCTACAACAATAATTAAAGTTATTTGGGCGGCTTTAATTGCCAGTTCATATCAATTCACTTCAGATCACTCATCAGAAAACTACTGCATTAATAGTTAAATATTGTCCCCTGGCCAAACAAAAAAGCCAGCGTCAGAGCAACTTAACTAGTGCTCACTCGATTTGCTTACTACTTAGTGGTCACTCAGCGAGTGACGGGTTCTAACCAAAAAGATTTGATTCACGTGACCACTTTTCTTTCCAAAGAGTTTAAAATACCTATAGACAGCAGTCGATCTATTCTGTAAAAATGACATCTGTTTTACGTGTCTTCTTAAGTATTCTGTGTATAGTGTTTAGTTTCACAATCTGTGTACTTTGAATAGTGATTATTGCAGCTGCCTTGTCGTATTCAGTCATTTGTCCTGATTGCAGTAGAATTTTTATCTTTCGGGCCTCTCTAACTTTAGCGAGTGTTGCTTCCATTGCCTACAACAATAAATAAAGTTATTTGTGCGACTTTAATTGCCAGTTCATATCAATTCACTTCATATCACTCATCAGAAAACTACTGCATTAATAGTTACATATTGTCCCCTAGCCAAACAAAAAAGACAGCGTCAGAGCAACTTCACTAGTGCTCATTCCATTTCCTTACTACTCCGTGGTCACTCAGCGAGAGACGGCTTCTCGCCAAAAAGGTTTGATTCACGCGAGCACTTTTCGTTCCAAAGAGTTTAAAGTACCAATAGACAGCAGTCGATCTATTCTGTAAAAATCTCATCGTAAAATCTTTGATGAATTGAGCTTGTCTGTAGTGTCAATCCCTTGCATCAGTCGATCTATTCTGTAAAAATGACATCTGTTTTACGTGTCTTTTTTAGTATTCTGTGTATACGAGTAGTGTTTAGTTTCACAATCTGTGTACTTTAAATAGTGATTATTGTAGCTGCTTTGTCGTATTCAGTCATTTGTCCTGATTGCAGTAGAATTTTTATGTTTCGGGCCTTTCTAACTTAAGCGAGTGTTGCTTCCATTGCCTACAACAATAATTAAAGTTATTTGGGCGACTTTAATTGCCAGTTCATATCAATTCACTTCAGATCACTCATCAGAAAACTACTGCATTAATAGTTAAACATTGTCCCCTGGCCAAACAAAAAAGCCAGCGTCAGAGCAACTTAACTAGTGCTCACTCGATTTCCTTAGCCTTAGCCTTCCTACATAAACTAAACATCAAAATCAACAATCTTATTTCTGTGTTTTACAAATGGTTGATTAAATAGATTATTTTACTTACATTAACAAAAAAATAATAATAACAAAAAATAAACAAGGCATATAATTAAATTTTAAATAAAGATGGTGAATTGATCTAAAATTATAAACTCTTATCATCCAAAAAATCTTGTACAGAATTTTTACCTATTAGTAATGATGTTAGCCTCTTTTCAAACATACTCAAAGATTCTTCTTTGTAGGAATGAGGTATTTTATTATAGATGACGGGCCCCATTGATAGTAAGCTTTCTCTTAATAAAGCTGTTTTGTGTCTACCTGTAAACATTAGATTTTTGTATTGTGATCTAACAGATACCGGACGTGTTATAATATCGTCCATTAAAAAAGAAAAAAAAAGATGCATGGGTAAAAAGATGCATGTTTGTTCTAACAAATATTGCAACTTCAAGAATATACAAAGACGTAAAGATGAGTAAGTTTATAGACTTGAAAACAGGGCACAACTGTCGGTATTTTTAAAACTAGTCATTGATCGTAGGCAACGTTTTCTGTGTATAGTCTTTCAAGTTTAAGTATTCTGTGTATAGTGATTAGTTTCACAATCTATGTACTTTGAATAGTGATTATTGCAGCTGCTTTGTCGTATTCAGTCATTTGTCCTGATTGCAGTAGATTTTTTATCTTTCGGGCCTCTCTAACTTAGCGAGTGTTGCTTCCATTGCCTACAACAATAATTAAAGTGGTTTGGGCGACTTTAATTGCCAGTTCATATCAATTCACTTCAGATCACTCATCAGAAAACTACTGCATTAATAGTTAAATATTGTCCCCTGGCCAAACAAAAAAGCCAGCGTCAGAGCAACTTAACTAGTGCTCACTCGATTTCCTTACTACTTAGTGGTCACTCAGCGAGTGACGGGTTCTAACCAAAAAGATTTGATTCACGTGACCACTTTTCTTTCCAAAGAGTTTAAAATACCTATAGACAGCAGTCGATCTATTCTGTAAAAATGACATCTGTTTTACGTGTCTTTTTTAGTATTCTGTGTATACGAGTAGTGTTTAGTTTCACAATCTGTGTACTTTAAATAGTGATTATTGTAGCTGCTTTGTCGTATTCAGTCATTTGTCCTGATTGCAGTAGAATTTTTATGTTTCGGGCCTCTCTAACTTAAGCGAGTGTTGCTTCCATTGCCTACAACAATAATTAAAGTTATTTGGGCGACTTTAATTGCCAGTTCATATCAATTCACTTCAGATCACTCATCAGAAAACTACTGCATTAATAGTTAAATATTGTCCCCTGGCCAAACAAAAAAGCCAGCGTCAGAGCAACTTAACTAGTGCTCACTCGATTTCCTTACTACTTAGTGGTCACTCAGTGAGTGACGGGTTCTCACCAAAATGGTTTGATTCACGCGAGCACTTTTCGTTCCAAAGAGTTTAAAGTACCAATAGACAGCAGTCGATCTATTCTGTAAAAATCTCATCGTAAAATCTTTGATAAATTGAGCTTGTCTGTAGTGTCAATCCCTTGCATCAGTCGATCTATTCTGTAAAAATGACATCTGTTTTACGTGTCTTTTTTAGTATTCTGTGTATACGAGTAGTGTTTAGTTTCACAATCTGTGTACTTTAAATAGTGATTATTGTAGCTGCTTTGTCGTATTCAGTCATTTGTCCTGATTGCAGTAGAATTTTTATGTTTCGGGCCTTTCTAACTTAAGCGAGTGTTGCTTCCATTGCCTACAACAATAATTAAAGTTATTTGGGCGACTTTAATTGCCAGTTCATATCAATTCA
This sequence comes from Dicycla oo, assembly GCA_948252095.1. Taxonomy (NCBI): domain Eukaryota; kingdom Metazoa; phylum Arthropoda; class Insecta; order Lepidoptera; family Noctuidae; genus Dicycla; species Dicycla oo. The sequence continues at coordinate 36,667,561 of OX411709.1, read as the reverse complement.
CTTCAGATCACTCATTAGAAAACTACTGCATTAATAGTTAAACATTGTCCCCTGGCCAAACAAAAAAGCCAGCGTCAGAGCAACTTAACTAGTGCTCACTCGATTTCCTTAGCCTTAGCCTTCCTACATAAACTAAACATCAAAAACAACAATCTTATTTCTGTGTTTTACAAATGGTTGATTAAATAGATTATTTTACTTACATTAACAAAAAAATAATAATAACAAAAAATAAACAAGGCATATAATTAAATTTTAAATAAAGATGGTGAATTGATCTAAAATTATAAACTCTTATCATCCAAAAAATCTTGTACAGAATTTTTACCTATTAGTAATGATGTTAGCCTCTTTTCAAACATACTCAAAGATTCTTCTTTGTAGGAATGAGGTATTTTATTATAGATGACGGGCCCCATTGATAGTAAGCTTTCTCTTAATAAAGCTGTTTTGTGTCTACCTGTAAACATTAGATTTTTGTATTGTGATCTAACAGATACAAAGACGTAAAGATGAGTAAGTTTATAGACTTGAAAACAGGGCACAACTGTCGGTATTTTTAAAACTAGTCATTGATCGTAGGCAACGTTTTCTGTGTATAGTCTTTCAAGTTTAAGTATTCTGTGTATAGTGATTAGTTTCACAATCTATGTACTTTGAATAGTGATTATTGCAGCTGCTTTGTCGTTTTCAGTCATTTGTCCTGATTGCAGTAGATTTTTTATCTTTCGGGCCTCTCTAACTTAGCGAGTGTTGCTTCCATTGCCTACAACAATAATTAAAGTTATTTGGGCGACTTTAATTGCCAGTTCATATCAATTCACTTCAGATCACTCATCAGAAAACTACTGCATTAATAGTTAAATATTGTCCCCTGGACAAACAAAAAAGCCAGCGTCAGAGCAACTTAACTAGTGCTCACTCGATTTCCTTACTACTTAGTGGTCACTCAGCGAGTGACGGGTTCTAACCAAAAAGATTTGATTCACGTGACCACTTTTCTTTCCAAAGAGTTTAAAATACCTATAGACAGCAGTCGATCTATTCTGTAAAAATGACATCTGTTTTACGTGTCTTCTTAAGTATTCTGTGTATAGTGTTTAGTTTCACAATCTGTGTACTTTGAATAGTGATTATTGCAGCTGCCTTGTCGTATTCAGTCATTTGTCCTGATTGCAGTAGAATTTTTATCTTTCGGGCCTCTCTAACTTTAGCGAGTGTTGCTTCCATTGCCTACAACAATAAATAAAGTTATTTGTGCGACTTTAATTGCCAGTTCATATCAATTCACTTCATATCACTCATCAGAAAACTACTGCATTAATAGTTAGATATTGTCCCCTAGCCAAACAAAAAAGACAGCGTCAGAGCAACTTCACTAGTGCTCATTCCATTTCCTTACCACTCCGTGGTCACTCAGCGAGAGACGGCTTCTCGCCAAAAAGGTTTGATTCACGCGAGCACTTTTCGTTCCAAAGAGTTTAAAGTACCAATAGACAGCAGTCGATCTATTCTGTAAAAATGACATCTGTTTTACTTGTCTTCTTAAGTATTCTGTGTATAGTGTTTAGTTTCTCAATCTGTGTACTTTAAATAGTGATTATTGTAGCTGCTTTGTCGTATTCAGTCATTTGTCCTCATTGCAGTAGAATTTTTATCTTTCGGGCCTCTCTAACTTAAGCGAGTGTTGCTTCCATTGCCTACAATAATAATTAAAGTTATTTGGGCGACTTTAATTGCCAGTTCATATCAATTCACTTCAGATCACTCATCAGAAAACTACTGCATTAATAGTTAAATATTGTCCCCTGGCCAAACAAAAAAGCCAGCGTCAGAGCAACTTAACTAGTGCTCACTCGATTTCCTTACTACTTAGTGGTCACTCAGTGAGTGACGGGTTCTCACCAAAATGGTTTGATTCACGTGACCACTTTTCTTTCCAAAGAGTTTAAAATACCAATAGACAGCAGTCGATCTATTCTGTAAAAATCTCATCGTAAAATCTTTGATGAATTGAGCTTGTCTGTAGTGTCAATCCCTTGCATCAGTCGATCTATTCTGTAAAAATGACATCTGTTTTACGTGTCTTTTTTAGTATTCTGTGTATACGAGTAGTGTTTAGTTTCACAATCTGTGTACTTTAAATAGTGATTATTGTAGCTGCTTTGTCGTATTCAGTCATTTGTCCTGATTGCAGTAGAATTTTTATGTTTCGGGCCTTTCTAACTTAAGCGAGTGTTGCTTCCATTGCCTACAACAATAATTAAAGTTATTTGGGCGACTTTAATTGCCAGTTCATATCAATTCACTTCAGATCACTCATCAGAAAACTACTGCATTAATAGTTAAACATTGTCCCCTGGCCAAACAAAAAAGCCAGCGTCAGAGCAACTTAACTAGTGCTCACTCGATTTCCTTAGCCTTAGCCTTCCTACATAAACTAAACATCAAAAACAACAATCTTATTTCTGTGTTTTACAAATTCTTGATTAAATAGATTATTTTACTTACATTAACAAAAAAATAATAATAACAAAAAATAAACAAGGCATATAATTAAATTTTAAATAAAGATGGTGAATTGATCTAAAATTATAAACTCTTATCATCCAAAAAATCTTGTACAGAATTTTTACCTATTAGTAATGATGTTAGCCTCTTTTCAAACATACTCAAAGATTCTTCTTTGTAGGAATGAGGTATTTTATTATAGATGACGGGCCCCATTGATAGTAAGCTTTCTCTTAATAAAGCTGTTTTGTGTCTACCTGTAAACATTAGATTTTTGTATTGTGATCTAACAGATACCGGACGTGTTATAATATCGTCCATTAAAAAAGAAAAAAAAAGATGCATGGGTAAAAAGATGCATGTTTGTTCTAACAAATATTGCAACTTCAAGAATATACAAAGACGTAAAGATGAGTAAGTGTATAGACTTGAAAACAGGGCACAACTGTCGGTATTTTTAAAACTAGTCATTGATCGTAGGCAACGTTTTCTGTGTATAGTCTTTCAAGTTTAAGTATTCTGTGTATAGTGATTAGTTTCACAATCTATGTACTTTGAATAGTGATTATTGCAGCTGCTTTGTCGTATTCAGTCATTTGTCCTGATTGCAGTAGATTTTTTATCTTTCGGGCCTCTCTAACTTAGCGAGCGTTGCTTCCATTGCCTACAACAATAATTAAAGTTATTTGGGCGGCTTTAATTGCCAGTTCATATCAATTCACTTCAGATCACTCATCAGAAAACTACTGCATTAATAGTTAAATATTGTCCCCTGGCCAAACAAAAAAGCCAGCGTCAGAGCAACTTAACTAGTGCTCACTCGATTTGCTTACTACTTAGTGGTCACTCAGCGAGTGACGGGTTCTAACCAAAAAGATTTGATTCACGTGACCACTTTTCTTTCCAAAGAGTTTAAAATACCAATAGACAGCAGTCGATCTATTCTGTAAAAATGACATCTGTTTTATGTGTCTTCTTAAGTATTCTGTGTATAGTGTTTAGTTTCACAATCTGTGTACTTTGAATAGTGATTATTGCAGCTGCCTTGTCGTATTCAGTCATTTGTCCTGATTGCAGTAGAATTTTTATCTTTCGGGCCTCTCTAACTTTAGCGAGTGTTGCTTCCATTGCCTACAACAATAAATAAAGTTATTTGTGCGACTTTAATTGCCAGTTCATATCAATTCACTTCATATCACTCATCAGAAAACTACTGTATTAATAGTTAGATATTGTCCCCTAGCCAAACAAAAAAGACAGCGTCAGAGCAACTTCACTAGTGCTCATTCCATTTCCTTACTACTCCGTGGTCACTCAGCGAGAGACGGGTTCTCGCCAAAAAGGTTTGATTCACGCGAGCACTTTTCGTTCCAAAGAGTTTAAAGTACCAATAGACAGCAGTCGATCTATTCTGTAAAAATGACATCTGTTTTACGTCTCTTCATAAGTAATATTCTTAATATTCTTAATATTCTGTGTATAGTGTTTAGTTTCTCAGTCTGTGTACTTTAAATAGTGATTATTGTAGCTGCTTTGTCGTATTCAGTCATTTGTCCTCATTGCAGTAGAATTTTTATCTTTCGGGCCTCTCTAACTTAAGCGAGTGTTGCTTCCATTGCCTACAATAATAATTAAAGTTATTTGGGCGACTTTAATTGCCAGTTCATATCAATTCACTTCAGATCACTCATCAGAAAACTACTGCATTAATAGTTAAATATTGTCCCCTGGCCAAACAAAAAAGCCAGCGTCAGAGCAACTTAACTAGTGTTCACTCGATTTCCTTACTACTTAGTGGTCACTCAGCGAGTGACGGGTTCTCACCAAAATGGTTTGATTCACGTTAACACTTGTCTTTCCAAAGAGTTTAAAATACCAATAGACAGCAGTCGATCTATTCTGTAAAAATCTCATCGTAAAATCTTTGATGAATTGAGCTTGTCTGTAGTGTCAATCCCTTGCATCAGTCGATCTATTCTGTAAAAATGACATCTGTTTTACGTGTCTTTTTTAGTATTCTGTGTATACGAGTAGTGTTTAGTTTCACAATCTGTGTACTTTAAATAGTGATTATTGTAGCTGCTTTGTCGTATTCAGTCATTTGTCCTGATTGCAGTAGAATTTTTATGTTTCGGGCCTCTCTAACTTAAGCGAGTGTTGCTTCCATTGCCTACAACAATAATTAAAGTTATTTGGGCGACTTTAATTGCCAGTTCATATCAATTCACTTCAGATCACTCATCAGAAAACTACTGCATTAATAGTTAAATATTGTCCCCTGGCCAAACAAAAAAGCCAGCGTCAGAGCAACTTAACTAGTGCTCACTCGATTTCCTTACTACTTAGTGGTCACTCAGCGAGTGACGGGTTCTAACCAAAAAGATTTGATTCACGTGACCACTTTTCTTTCCAAAGAGTTTAAAATACCTATAGACAGCAGTCGATCTATTCTGTAAAAATGACATCTGTTTTACGTGTCTTCTTAAGTATTCTGTGTATAGTGTTTAGTTTCACAATCTGTGTACTTTGAATAGTGATTATTGCAGCTGCCTTGTCGTATTCAGTCATTTGTCCTGATTGCAGTAGAATTTTTATCTTTCGGGCCTCTCTAACTTTAGCGAGTGTTGCTTCCATTGCCTACAACAATAAATAAAGTTATTTGTGCGACTTTAATTGCCAGTTCATATCAATTCACTTCATATCACTCATCAGAAAACTACTGCATTAATAGTTAGATATTGTCCCCTAGCCAAACAAAAAAGACAGCGTCAGAGCAACTTCACTAGTGCTCATTCCATTTCCTTACTACTCCGTGGTCACTCAGCGAGAGACGGCTTCTCGCCAAAAAGGTTTGATTCACGCGAGCACTTTTCGTTCCAAAGAGTTTAAAGTACCAATAGACAGCAGTCGATCTATTCTGTAAAAATGACATCTGTTTTACGTGTCTTCTTAAGTATTCTGTGTATAGTGTTTAGTTTCTCAATCTGTGTACTTTAAATAGTGATTATTGTAGCTGCTTTGTCGTATTCAGTCATTTGTCCTCATTGCAGTAGAATTTTTATCTTTCGGGCCTCTCTAACTTAAGCGAGTGTTGCTTCCATTGCCTACAATAATAATTAAAGTTATTTGGGCGACTTTAATTGCCAGTTCATATCAATTCACTTCAGATCACTCATCAGAAAACTACTGCATTAATAGTTAAATATTGTCCCCTGGCCAAACAAAAAAGCCAGCGTCAGAGCAACTTAACTAGTGCTCACTCGATTTCCTTACTACTTAGTGGTCACTCAGCGAGTGACGGGTTCTCACCAAAATGGTTTGATTCACGTGACCACTTTTCTTTCCAAAGAGTTTAAAATACCAATAGACAGCAGTCGATCTATTCTGTAAAAATCTCATCGTAAAATCTTTGATGAATTGAGCTTGTCTGTAGTGTCAATCCCTTGCATCAGTCGATCTATTCTGTAAAAATGACATCTGTTTTACGTGTCTTTTTTAGTATTCTGTGTATACGAGTAGTGTTTAGTTTCACAATCTGTGTACTTTAAATAGTGATTATTGTAGCTGCTTTGTCGTATTCAGTCATTTGTCCTGATTGCAGTAGAATTTTTATGTTTCGGGCCTCTCTAACTTAAGCGAGTGTTGCTTCCATTGCCTACAACAATAATTAAAGTTATTTGGGCGACTTTAATTGCCAGTTCATATCAATTCACTTCAGATCACTGATCAGAAAACTACTGCATTAATAGTTAAACATTGTCCCCTGGCCAAACAAAAAAGCCAGCGTCAGAGCAACTTAACTAGTGCTCACTCGATTTCCTTAGCCTTAGCCTTCCTACATAAACTAAACATCAAAATCAACAATCTTATTTCTGTGTTTTACAAATGGTTGATTAAATAGATTATTTTACTTACATTAACAAAAAAATAATAATAACAAAAAATAAACAAGGCATATAATTAAATTTTAAATAAAGATGGTGAATTGATCTAAAATTATAAACTCTTATCATCCAAAAAATCTTGTACAGAATTTTTACCTATTAGTAATGATGTTAGCCTCTTTTCAAACATACTCAAAGATTCTTCTTTGTAGGAATGAGGTATTTTATTATAGATGACGGGCCCCATTGATAGTAAGCTTTCTCTTAATAAAGCTGTTTTGTGTCTACCTGTAAACATTAGATTTTTGTATTGTGATCTAACAGATACCGGACGTGTTATAATATCGTCCATTAAAAAAGAAAAAAAAAGATGCATGGGTAAAAAGATGCATGTTTGTTCTAACAAATATTGCAACTTCAAGAATATACAAAGACGTAAAGATGAGTAAGTTTATAGACTTGAAAACAGGGCACAACTGTCGGTATTTTTAAAACTAGTCATTGATTGTAGGCAACGTTTTCTGTGTATAGTCTTTCAAGTTTAAGTATTCTGTGTATAGTGATTAGTTTCACAATCTATGTACTTTGAATAGTGATTATTGCAGCTGCTTTGTCGTATTCAGTCATTTGTCCTGATTGCAGTAGATTTTTTATCTTTCGGGCCTCTCTAACTTAGCGAGTGTTGCTTCCATTGCCTACAACAATAATTAAAGTTATTTGGGCGACTTTAATCGCCAGTTCATATCAATTCACTTCAGATCACTCATCAGAAAACTACTGCATTAATAGTTAAATATTGTCCCCTGGCCAAACAAAAAAGACAGCGTCAGAGCAACTTCACTAGTGCTCATTCCATTTCCTTACTACTCCGTGGTCACTCAGCGAGAGACGGTTTCTCGCCAAAAAGGTTTGATTCACGCGAGCACTTTTCGTTCCAAAGAGTTTAAAGTACCAATAGACAGCAGTCGATCTATTCTGTAAAAATCTCATCGTAAAATCTTTGATGAATTGAGCTTGTCTGTAGTGTCAATCCCTTGCATCAGTCGATCTATTCTGTAAAAATGACATCTGTTTTACGTGTCTTTTTTAGTATTCTGTGTATACGAGTAGTGTTTAGTTTCACAATCTGTGTACTTTAAATAGTGATTATTGTAGCTGCTTTGTCGTATTCAGTCATTTGTCCTGATTGCAGTAGAATTTTTATGTTTCGGGCCTCTCTAACTTAAGCGAGTGTTGCTTCCATTGCCTACAACAATAATTAAAGTTATTTGGGCGACTTTAATTGCCAGTTCATATCAATTCACTTCAGATCACTCATCAGAAAACTACTGCATTAATAGTTAAATATTGTCCCCTGGCCAAACAAAAAAGCCAGCGTCAGAGCAACTTAACTAGTGCTCACTCGATTTCCTTACTACTTAGTGGTCACTCAGTGAGTGACGGGTTCTCACCAAAATGGTTTGATTCACGTGACCACTTTTCTTTCCAAAGAGTTTAAAATACCAATAGACAGCAGTCGATCTATTCTGTAAAAATCTCATCGTAAAATCTTTGATGAATTGAGCTTGTCTGTAGTGTCAATCCCTTGCATCAGTCGATCTATTCTGTAAAAATGACATCTGTTTTACGTGTCTTTTTTAGTATTCTGTGTATACGAGTAGTGTTTAGTTTCACAATCTGTGTACTTTAAATAGTCATTATTGTAGCTGCTTTGTCGTATTCAGTCATTTGTCCTGATTGCAGTAGAATTTTTATGTTTCGGGCCTCTCTAACTTAAGCGAGTGTTGCTTCCATTGCCTACAACAATAATGAAAGTTATTTGGGCGACTTTAATTGCCAGTTCATATCAATTCACTTCAGATCACTCATCAGAAAACTACTGCATTAATAGTTAAACATTGTCCCCTGGCCAAACAAAAAAGCCAGCGTCAGAGCAACTTAACTAGTGCTCACTCGATTTCCTTAGCCTTAGCCTTCCTACATAAACTAAACATCAAAATCAACAATCTTATTTCTGTGTTTTACAAATGGTTGATTAAATAGATTATTTTACTTACATTAACAAAAAAATAATAATAACAAAAAATAAACAAGGCATATAATTAAATTTTAAATAAAGATGGTGAATTGATCTAAAATTATAAACTCTTATCATCCAAAAAATCTTGTACAGAATTTTTACCTATTAGTAATGATGTTAGCCTCTTTTCAAACATACTCAAAGATTCTTCTTTGTAGGAATGAGGTATTTTTTTATAGATGACGGGCCCCATTGATAGTAAGCTTTCTCTTAATAAAGCTGTTTTGTGTCTACCTGTAAACATTAGATTTTTGTATTGTGATCTAACAGATACAAAGACGTAAAGATGAGTAAGTTTATAGACTTGAAAACAGGGCACAACTGTCGGTATTTTTAAAACTAGTCATTGATCGTAGGCAACGTTTTCTGTGTATAGTCTTTCAAGTTTAAGTATTCTGTGTATAGTGATTAGTTTCACAATCTATGTACTTTGAATAGTGATTATTGCAGCTGCTTTGTCGTATTCAGTCATTTGTCCTGTTTGCAGTAGATTTTTTATCTTTCGGGCCTCTCTAACTTAGCGAGTGTTGCTTCCATTGCCTACAACAATAATTAAAGTTATTTGGGCGACTTTAATTGCCAGTTCATATCAATTCACTTCAGATCACTCATCAGAAAACTACTGCATTAATAGTTAAATATTGTCCCCTGGCCAAACAAAAAAGCCAGCGTCAGAGCAACTTAACTAGTGCTCACTCGATTTCCTTACTACTTAGTGGTCACTCAGCGAGTGACGGGTTCTAACCAAAAAGATTTGATTCACGTGACCACTTTTCTTTCCAAAGAGTTTAAAATACCTATAGACAGCAGTCGATCTATTCTGTAAAAATGACATCTGTTTTACGTGTCTTCTTAAGTATTCTGTGTATAGTGTTTAGTTTCACAATCTGTGTACTTTGAATAGTGATTATTGCAGCTGCCTTGTCGGATTCAGTCATTTGTCCTGATTGCAGTAGAATTTTTATCTTTCGGGCCTCTCTAACTTTAGCGAGTGTTGCTTCCATTGCCTACAACAATAAATAAAGTTATTTGTGCGACTTTAATTGCCAGTTCATATCAATTCACTTCATATCACTCATCAGAAAACTACTGCATTAATAGTTAGATATTGTCCCCTAGCCAAACAAAAAAGACAGCGTCAGAGCAACTTCACTAGTGCTCATTCCATTTCCTTACTACTCCGTGGTCACTCAGCGAGAGACGGCTTCTCGCCAAAAAGGTTTGATTCACGCGAGCACTTTTCGTTCCAAAGAGTTTAAAGTACCAATAGACAGCAGTCGATCTATTCTGTAAAAATGACATCTGTTTTACGTGTCTTCTTAAGTATTCTGTGTATAGTGTTTAGTTTCTCAATCTGTGTACTTTAAATAGTGATTATTGTAGCTGCTTTGTCGTATTCAGTCATTTGTCCTCATTGCAGTAGAATTTTTATCTTTCGGGCCTCTCTAACTTAAGCGAGTGTTGCTTCCATTGCCTACAATAATAATTAAAGTTATTTGGGCGACTTTAATTGCCAGTTCATATCAATTCACTTCAGATCACTCATCAGAAAACTACTGCATTAATAGTTAAATATTGTCCCCTGGCCAAACAAAAAAGCCAGCGTCAGAGCAACTTAACTAGTGCTCACTCGATTTCCTTACTACTTAGTGGTCACTCAGTGAGTGACGGGTTCTCACCAAAATGGTTTGATTCACGTGACCACTTTTCTTTCCAAAGAGTTTAAAATACCAATAGACAGCAGTCGATCTATTCTGTAAAAATCTCATCGTAAAATCTTTGATGAATTGAGCTTGTCTGTAGTGTCAATCCCTTGCATCAGTCGATCTATTCTGTAAAAATGACATCTGTTTTACGTGTCTTTTTTAGTATTCTGTGTATACGAGTAGTGTTTAGTTTCACAATCTGTGTACTTTAAATAGTGATTATTGTAGCTGCTTTGTCGTATTCAGTCATTTGTCCTGATTGCAGTAGAATTTTTATGTTTCGGGCCTTTCTAACTTAAGCGAGTGTTGCTTCCATTGCCTACAACAATAATTAAAGTTATTTGGGCGACTTTAATTGCCAGTTCATATCAATTCACTTCAGATCACTCATCAGAAAACTACTGCATTAATAGTTAAACATTGTCCCCTGGCCAAACAAAAAAGCCAGCGTCAGAGCAACTTAACTAGTGCTTACTCGATTTCCTTAGCCTTAGCCTTCCTACATAAACTAAACATCAAAAACAACAATCTTATTTCTGTGTTTTACAAATTCTTGATTAAATAGATTATTTTACTTACATTAACAAAATAATAATAATAACAAAAAATAAACAAGGCATATAATTAAATTTTAAATAAAGATGGTGAATTGATCTAAAATTATAAACTCTTATCATCCAAAAAATCTTGTACAGAATTTTTACCTATTAGTAATGATGTTAGCCTCTTTTCAAACATACTCAAAGATTCTTCTTTGTAGGAATGAGGTATTTTATTATAGATGACGGGCCCCATTGATAGTAAGCTTTCTCTTAATAAAGCTGTTTTGTGTCTACCTGTAAACATTAGATTTTTGTATTGTGATCTAACAGATACCGGACGTGTTATAATATCGTCCATTAAAAAAGAAAAATAAAGATGCATGGGTAAAAAGATGCATGTTTGTTCTAACAAATATTGCAACTTCAAGAATATACAAAGACGTAAAGATGAGTAAGTGTATAGACTTGAAAACAGGGCACAACTGTCGGTATTTTTAAAACTAGTCATTGATCGTAGGCAACGTTTTCTGTGTATAGTCTTTCAAGTTTAAGTATTCTGTGTATAGTGATTAGTTTCACAATCTATGTACTTTGAATAGTGATTATTGCAGCTGCTTTGTCGTATTCAGTCATTTGTCCTGATTGCAGTAGATTTTTTATCTTTCGGGCCTCTCTAACTTAGCGAGCGTTGCTTCCATTGCCTACAACAATAATTAAAGTTATTTGGGCGGCTTTAATTGCCAGTTCATATCAATTCACTTCAGATCACTCATCAGAAAACTACTGCATTAATAGTTAAATATTGTCTCCTGGCCAAACAAAAAAGCCAGCGTCAGAGCAACTTAACTAGTGCTCACTCGATTTGCTTACTACTTAGTGGTCACTCAACGAGTGACGGGTTCTAACCAAAAAGATTTGATTCACGTGACCACTTTTCTTTCCAAAGAGTTTAAAATACCAATAGACAGCAGTCGATCTATTCTGTAAAAATGACATCTGTTTTATGTGTCTTCTTAAGTATTCTGTGTATAGTGTTTAGTTTCACAATCTGTGTACTTTGAATAGTGATTATTGCAGCTGCCTTGTCGTATTCAGTCATTTGTCCTGATTGCAGTAGAATTTTTATCTTTCGGGCCTCTCTAACTTTAGCGAGTGTTGCTTCCATTGCCTACAACAATAAATAAAGTTATTTGTGCGACTTTAATTGCCAGTTCATATCAATTCACTTCATATCACTCATCAGAAAACTACTGTATTAATAGTTAGATATTGTCCCCTAGCCAAACAAAAAAGACAGCGTCAGAGCAACTTCACTAGTGCTCATTCCATTTCCTTACTACTCCGTGGTCACTCAGCGAGAGACGGGTTCTCGCCAAAAAGGTTTGATTCACGCGAGCACTTTTCGTTCCAAAGAGTTTAAAGTACCAATAGACAGCAGTCGATCTATTCTGTAAAAATGACATCTGTTTTACGTGTCTTCTTAAGTAATATTCTTAATATTCTTAATATTCTGTGTATAGTGTTTAGTTTCACAATCTGTGTACTTTAAATAGTGATTATTGTAGCTGCTTTGTCGTATTCAGTCATTTGTCCTCATTGCAGTAGAATTTTTATCTTTCGGGCCTCTCTAACTTAAGCGAGTGTTGCTTCCATTGCCTACAATAATAATTAAAGTTATTTGGGCGACTTTAATTGCCAGTTCATATCAATTCACTTCAGATCACTCATCAGAAAACTACTGCATTAATAGTTAAATATTGTCCCCTGGCCAAACAAAAAAGCCAGCGTCAGAGCAACTTAACTAGTGCTCACTCGATTTCCTTACTACTTAGTGGTCACTCAGCGAGTGACGGGTTCTTACCAAAATGGTTTGATTCACGTGACCACTTTTCTTTCCAAAGAGTTTAAAATACCAATAGACAGCAGTCGATCTATTCTGTAAAAATCTCATCGTAAAATCTTTGATGAATTGAGCTTGTCTGTAGTGTCAATCCCTTGCATCAGTCGATCTATTCTGTAAAAATGACATCTGTTTTACGTGTCTTTTTTAGTATTCTGTGTATACGAGTAGTGTTTAGTTTCACAATCTGTGTACTTTAAATAGTGATTATTGTAGCTGCTTTGTCGTATTCAGTCATTTGTCCTGATTGCAGTAGAATTTTTATGTTTCGGGCCTCTCTAACTTAAGCGAGTGTTGCTTCCATTGCCTACAACAATAATTAAAGTTATTTGGGCGACTTTAATTGCCAGTTCATATCAATTCACTTCAGATCACTGATCAGAAAACTACTGCATTAATAGTTAAACATTGTCCCCTGGCCAAACAAAAAAGCCAGCGTCAGAGCAACTTAACTAGTGCTCACTCGATTTCCTTAGCCTTAGCCTTCCTACATAAACTAAACATCAAAATCAACAATCTTATTTCTGTGTTTTACAAATGGTTGATTAAATAGATTATTTTACTTACATTAACAAAAAAATAATAATAACAAAAAATAAACAAGGCATATAATTAAATTTTAAATAAAGATGGTGAATTGATCTAAAATTATAAACTCTTATCATCCAAAAAATCTTGTACAGAATTTTTACCTATTAGTAATGATGTTAGCCTCTTTTCAAACATACTCAAAGATTCTTCTTTGTAGGAATGAGGTATTTTATTATAGATGACGGGCCCCATTGATAGTAAGCTTTCTCTTAATAAAGCTGTTTTGTGTCTACCTGTAAACATTAGATTTTTGTATTGTGATCTAACAGATACCGGACGTGTTATAATATCGTCCATTAAAAAAGAAAAAAAAAGATGCATGGGTAAAAAGATGCATGTTTGTTCTAACAAATATTGCAACTTCAAGAATATACAAAGACGTAAAGATGAGTAAGTTTATAGACTTGAAAACAGGGCACAACTGTCGGTATTTTTAAAACTAGTCATTGATCGTAGGCAACGTTTTCTGTGTATAGTCTTTCAAGTTTAAGTATTCTGTGTATAGTGATTAGTTTCACAATCTATGTACTTTGAATAGTGATTATTGCAGCTGCTTTGTCGTATTCAGTCATTTGTCCTGATTGCAGTAGATTTTTTATCTTTCGGGCCTCTCTAACTTAGCGAGTGTTGCTTCCATTGCCTACAACAATAATTAAAGTTATTTGGGCGGCTTTAATTGCCAGTTCATATCAATTCACTTCAGATCACTCATCAGAAAACTACTGCATTAATAGTTAAATATTGTCCCCTGGCCAAACAAAAAAGCCAGCGTCAGAGCAACTTAACTAGTGCTCACTCGATTTGCTTACTACTTAGTGGTCACTCAGCGAGTGACGGGTTCTAACCAAAAAGATTTGATTCACGTGACCACTTTTCTTTCCAAAGAGTTTAAAATACCAATAGACAGCAGTCGATCTATTCTGTAAAAATGACATCTGTTTTATGTGTCTTCTTAAGTATTCTGTGTATAGTGTTTAGTTTCACAATCTGTGTACTTTGAATAGTGATTATTGCAGCTGCCTTGTCGTATTCAGTCATTTGTCCTGATTGCAGTAGAATTTTTATCTTTCGGGCCTCTCTAACTTTAGCGAGTGTTGCTTCCATTGCCTACAACAATAAATAAAGTTATTTGTGCGACTTTAATTGCCAGTTCATATCAATTCACTTCATATCACTCATCAGAAAACTACTGTATTAATAGTTAGATATTGTCCCCTAGCCAAACAAAAAAGACAGCGTCAGAGCAACTTCACTAGTGCTCATTCCATTTCCTTACTACTCCGTGGTCACTCAGCGAGAGACGGGTTCTCGCCAAAAAGGTTTGATTCACGCGAGCACTTTTCGTTCCAAAGAGTTTAAAGTACCAATAGACAGCAGTCGATCTATTCTGTAAAAATGACATCTGTTTTACGTGTCTTCTTAAGTAATATTTTTAATATTCTTAATATTCTGTGTATAGTGTTTAGTTTCACAATCTGTGTACTTTAAATAGTGATTATTGTAGCTGCTTTGTCGTATTCAGTCATTTGTCCTGATTGCAGTAGAATTTTTATGTTTCGGGCCTTTCTAACTTAAGCGAGTGTTGCTTCCATTGCCTACAACAATAATTAAAGTTATTTGGGCGACTTTAATTGCCAGTTCATATCAATTCACTTCAGATCACTCATCAGAAAACTACTGCATTAATAGTTAAACATTGTCCCCTGGCCAAACAAAAAAGCCAGCGTCAGAGCAACTTAACTAGTGCTTACTCGATTTCCTTAGCCTTAGCCTTCCTACATAAACTAAACATCAAAAACAACAATCTTATTTCTGTGTTTTACAAATTCTTGATTAAATAGATTATTTTACTTACATTAACAAAATAATAATAATAACAAAAAATAAACAAGGCATATAATTAAATTTTAAATAAAGATGGTGAATTGATCTAAAATTATAAACTCTTATCATCCAAAAAATCTTGTACAGAATTTTTACCTATTAGTAATGATGTTAGCCTCTTTTCAAACATACTCAAAGATTCTTCTTTGTAGGAATGAGGTATTTTATTATAGATGACGGGCCCCATTGATAGTAAGCTTTCTCTTAATAAAGCTGTTTTGTGTCTACCTGTAAACATTAGATTTTTGTATTGTGATCTAACAGATACCGGACGTGTTATAATATCGTCCATTAAAAAAGAAAAATAAAGATGCATGGGTAAAAAGATGCATGTTTGTTCTAACAAATATTGCAACTTCAAGAATATACAAAGACGTAAAGATGAGTAAGTGTATAGACTTGAAAACAGGGCACAACTGTCGGTATTTTTAAAACTAGTCATTGATCGTAGGCAACGTTTTCTGTGTATAGTCTTTCAAGTTTAAGTATTCTGTGTATAGTGATTAGTTTCACAATCTATGTACTTTGAATAGTGATTATTGCAGCTGCTTTGTCGTATTCAGTCATTTGTCCTGATTGCAGTAGATTTTTTATCTTTCGGGCCTCTCTAACTTAGCGAGCGTTGCTTCCATTGCCTACAACAATAATTAAAGTTATTTGGGCGGCTTTAATTGCCAGTTCATATCAATTCACTTCAGATCACTCATCAGAAAACTACTGCATTAATAGTTAAATATTGTCCCCTGGCCAAACAAAAAAGCCAGCGTCAGAGCAACTTAACTAGTGCTCACTCGATTTGCTTACTACTTAGTGGTCACTCAACGAGTGACGGGTTCTAACCAAAAAGATTTGATTCACGTGACCACTTTTCTTTCCAAAGAGTTTAAAATACCAATAGACAGCAGTCGATCTATTCTGTAAAAATGACATCTGTTTTATGTGTCTTCTTAAGTATTCTGTGTATAGTGTTTAGTTTCACAATCTGTGTACTTTGAATAGTGATTATTGCAGCTGCCTTGTCGTATTCAGTCATTTGTCCTGATTGCAGTAGAATTTTTATCTTTCGGGCCTCTCTAACTTTAGCGAGTGTTGCTTCCATTGCCTACAACAATAAATAAAGTTATTTGTGCGACTTTAATTGCCAGTTCATATCAATTCACTTCATATCACTCATCAGAAAACTACTGTATTAATAGTTAGATATTGTCCCCTAGCCAAACAAAAAAGACAGCGTCAGAGCAACTTCACTAGTGCTCATTCCATTTCCTTACTACTCCGTGGTCACTCAGCGAGAGACGGGTTCTCGCCAAAAAGGTTTGATTCACGCGAGCACTTTTCGTTCCAAAGAGTTTAAAGTACCAATAGACAGCAGTCGATCTATTCTGTAAAAATGACATCTGTTTTACGTGTCTTCTTAAGTAATATTCTTAATATTCTTAATATTCTGTGTATAGTGTTAAGTTTCACAATCTGTGTACTTTAAATAGTGATTATTGTAGCTGCTTTGTCGTATTCAGTCATTTGTCCTCATTGCAGTAGAATTTTTATCTTTCGGGCCTCTCTAACTTAAGCGAGTGTTGCTTCCATTGCCTACAATAATAATTAAAGTTATTTGGGCGACTTTAATTGCCAGTTCATATCAATTCACTTCAGATCACTCATCAGAAAACTACTGCATTAATAGTTAAATATTGTCCCCTGGCCAAACAAAAAAGCCAGCGTCAGAGCAACTTAACTAGTGCTCACTCGATTTCCTTACTACTTAGTGGTCACTCAGCGAGTGACGGGTTCTTACCAAAATGGTTTGATTCACGTGACCACTTTTCTTTCCAAAGAGTTTAAAATACCAATAGACAGCAGTCGATCTATTCTGTAAAAATCTCATCGTAAAATCTTTGATGAATTGAGCTTGTCTGTAGTGTCAATCCCTTGCATCAGTCGATCTATTCTGTAAAAATGACATCTGTTTTACGTGTCTTTTTTAGTATTCTGTGTATACGAGTAGTGTTTAGTTTCACAATCTGTGTACTTTAAATAGTGATTATTGTAGCTGCTTTGTCGTATTCAGTCATTTGTCCTGATTGCAGTAGAATTTTTATGTTTCGGGCCTCTCTAACTTAAGCGAGTGTTGCTTCCATTGCCTACAACAATAATTAAAGTTATTTGGGCGACTTTAATTGCCAGTTCATATCAATTCACTTCAGATCACTGATCAGAAAACTACTGCATTAATAGTTAAACATTGTCCCCTGGCCAAACAAAAAAGCCAGCGTCAGAGCAACTTAACTAGTGCTCACTCGATTTCCTTAGCCTTAGCCTTCCTACATAAACTAAACATCAAAATCAACAATCTTATTTCTGTGTTTTACAAATGGTTGATTAAATAGATTATTTTACTTACATTAACAAAAAAATAATAATAACAAAAAATAAACAAGGCATATAATTAAATTTTAAATAAAGATGGTGAATTGATCTAAAATTATAAACTCTTATCATCCAAAAAATCTTGTACAGAATTTTTACCTATTAGTAATGATGTTAGCCTCTTTTCAAACATACTCAAAGATTCTTCTTTGTAGGAATGAGGTATTTTATTATAGATGACGGGCCCCATTGATAGTAAGCTTTCTCTTAATAAAGCTGTTTTGTGTCTACCTGTAAACATTAGATTTTTGTATTGTGATCTAACAGATACCGGACGTGTTATAATATCGTCCATTAAAAAAGAAAAAAAAAGATGCATGGGTAAAAAGATGCATGTTTGTTCTAACAAATATTGCAACTTCAAGAATATACAAAGACGTAAAGATGAGTAAGTTTATAGACTTGAAAACAGGGCACAACTGTCGGTATTTTTAAAACTAGTCATTGATCGTAGGCAACGTTTTCTGTGTATAGTCTTTCAAGTTTAAGTATTCTGTGTATAGTGATTAGTTTCACAATCTATGTACTTTGAATAGTGATTATTGCAGCTGCTTTGTCGTATTCAGTCATTTGTCCTGATTGCAGTAGATTTTTTATCTTTCGGGCCTCTCTAACTTAGCGAGTGTTGCTTCCATTGCCTACAACAATAATTAAAGTTATTTGGGCGGCTTTAATTGCCAGTTCATATCAATTCACTTCAGATCACTCATCAGAAAACTACTGCATTAATAGTTAAATATTGTCCCCTGGCCAAACAAAAAAGCCAGCGTCAGAGCAACTTAACTAGTGCTCACTCGATTTGCTTACTACTTAGTGGTCACTCAGCGAGTGACGGGTTCTAACCAAAAAGATTTGATTCACGTGACCACTTTTCTTTCCAAAGAGTTTAAAATACCAATAGACAGCAGTCGATCTATTCTGTAAAAATGACATCTGTTTTATGTGTCTTCTTAAGTATTCTGTGTATAGTGTTTAGTTTCACAATCTGTGTACTTTGAATAGTGATTATTGCAGCTGCCTTGTCGTATTCAGTCATTTGTCCTGATTGCAGTAGAATTTTTA
Source organism: Dicycla oo (assembly GCA_948252095.1). Lineage (NCBI taxonomy): Eukaryota > Metazoa > Arthropoda > Insecta > Lepidoptera > Noctuidae > Dicycla > Dicycla oo. The sequence continues at coordinate 36,648,974 of OX411709.1, read as the reverse complement.
TCTTTCGGGCCTCTCTAACTTTAGCGAGTGTTGCTTCCATTGCCTACAACAATAAATAAAGTTATTTGTGCGACTTTAATTGCCAGTTCATATCAATTCACTTCATATCACTCATCAGAAAACTACTGTATTAATAGTTAGATATTGTCCCCTAGCCAAACAAAAAAGACAGCGTCAGAGCAACTTCACTAGTGCTCATTCCATTTCCTTACTACTCCGTGGTCACTCAGCGAGAGACGGGTTCTCGCCAAAAAGGTTTGATTCACGCGAGCACTTTTCGTTCCAAAGAGTTTAAAGTACCAATAGACAGCAGTCGATCTATTCTGTAAAAATGACATCTGTTTTACGTGTCTTCTTAAGTAATATTTTTAATATTCTTAATATTCTGTGTATAGTGTTTAGTTTCACAATCTGTGTACTTTAAATAGTGATTATTGTAGCTGCTTTGTCGTATTCAGTCATTTGTCCTCATTGCAGTAGAATTTTTATCTTTCGGGCCTCTCTAACTTAAGCGAGTGTTGCTTCCATTGCCTACAATAATAATTAAAGTTATTTGGGCGACTTTAATTGCCAGTTCATATCAATTCACTTCAGATCACTCATCAGAAAACTACTGCATTAATAGTTAAATATTGTCCCCTGGCCAAACAAAAAAGCCAGCGTCAGAGCAACTTAACTAGTGCTCACTCGATTTCCTTACTACTTAGTGGTCACTCAGCGAGTGACGGGTTCTTACCAAAATGGTTTGATTCACGTGACCACTTTTCTTTCCAAAGAGTTTAAAATACCAATAGACAGCAGTCGATCTATTCTGTAAAAATCTCATCGTAAAATCTTTGATGAATTGAGCTTGTCTGTAGTGTCAATCCCTTGCATCAGTCGATCTATTCTGTAAAAATGACATCTGTTTTACGTGTCTTTTTTAGTATTCTGTGTATACGAGTAGTGTTTAGTTTCACAATCTGTGTACTTTAAATAGTGATTATTGTAGCTGCTTTGTCGTATTCAGTCATTTGTCCTGATTGCAGTAGAATTTTTATGTTTCGGGCCTCTCTAACTTAAGCGAGTGTTGCTTCCATTGCCTACAACAATAATTAAAGTTATTTGGGCGACTTTAATTGCCAGTTCATATCAATTCACTTCAGATCACTGATCAGAAAACTACTGCATTAATAGTTAAACATTGTCCCCTGGCCAAACAAAAAAGCCAGCGTCAGAGCAACTTAACTAGTGCTCACTCGATTTCCTTAGCCTTAGCCTTCCTACATAAACTAAACATCAAAATCAACAATCTTATTTCTGTGTTTTACAAATGGTTGATTAAATAGATTATTTTACTTACATTAACAAAAAAATAATAATAACAAAAAATAAACAAGGCATATAATTAAATTTTAAATAAAGATGGTGAATTGATCTAAAATTATAAACTCTTATCATCCAAAAAATCTTGTACAGAATTTTTACCTATTAGTAATGATGTTAGCCTCTTTTCAAACATACTCAAAGATTCTTCTTTGTAGGAATGAGGTATTTTATTATAGATGACGGGCCCCATTGATAGTAAGCTTTCTCTTAATAAAGCTGTTTTGTGTCTACCTGTAAACATTAGATTTTGTATTGTGATCTAACAGATACCGGACGTGTTATAATATCGTCCATTAAAAAAGAAAAAAAAAGATGCATGGGTAAAAAGATGCATGTTTGTTCTAACAAATATTGCAACTTCAAGAATATACAAAGACGTAAAGATGAGTAAGTTTATAGACTTGAAAACAGGGCACAACTGTCGGTATTTTTAAAACTAGTCATTGATCGTAGGCAACGTTTTCTGTGTATAGTCTTTCAAGTTTAAGTATTCTGTGTATAGTGATTAGTTTCACAATCTATGTACTTTGAATAGTGATTATTGCAGCTGCTTTGTCGTATTCAGTCATTTGTCCTGATTGCAGTAGATTTTTTATCTTTCGGGCCTCTCTAACTTAGCGAGTGTTGCTTCCATTGCCTACAACAATAATTAAAGTGGTTTGGGCGACTTTAATTGCCAGTTCATACCAATTCACTTCAGATCACTCATCAGAAAACTACTGCATTAATAGTTAAATATTGTCCCCTGGCCAAACAAAAAAGCCAGCGTCAGAGCAACTTAACTAGTGCTCACTCGATTTCCTTACTACTTAGTGGTCACTCAGCGAGTGGCGGGTTCTAACCAAAAAGATTTGATTCACGTGACCACTTTTCTTTCCAAAGAGTTTAAAATACCTATAGACAGCAGTCGATCTATTCTGTAAAAATGACATCTGTTTTACGTGTCTTTTTTAGTATTCTGTGTATACGAGTAGTGTTTAGTTTCACAATCTGTGTACTTTAAATAGTGATTATTGTAGCTGCTTTGTCGTATTCAGTCATTTGTCCTGATTGCAGTAGAATTTTTATGTTTCGGGCCTCTCTAACTTAAGCGAGTGTTGCTTCCATTGCCTACAACAATAATTAAAGTTATTTGGGCGACTTTAATTGCCAGTTCATATCAATTCACTTCAGATCACTCATCAGAAAACTACTGCATTAATAGTTAGATATTGTCCCCTAGCCAAACAAAAAAGACAGCGTCAGAGCAACTTCACTAGTGCTCATTCCATTTCCTTACTACTCCGTGGTCACTCAGCGAGAGACGGCTTCTCGCCAAAAAGGTTTGATTCACGCGAGCACTTTTCGTTCCAAAGAGTTTAAAGTACCAATAGACAGCAGTCGATCTATTCTGTAAAAATCTCATCGTAAAATCTTTGATGAATTGAGCTTGTCTGTAGTGTCAATCCCTTGCATCAGTCGATCTATTCTGTAAAAATGACATCTGTTTTACGTGTCTTTTTTAGTATTCTGTGTATACGAGTAGTGTTTAGTTTCACAATCTGTGTACTTTAAATAGTGATTATTGTAGCTGCTTTGTCGTATTCAGTCATTTGTCCTGATTGCAGTAGAATTTTTATGTTTCGGGCCTCTCTAACTTAAGCGAGTGTTGCTTCCATTGCCTACAACAATAATTAAAGTTATTTGGGCGACTTTAATTGCCAGTTCATATCAATTCACTTCAGATCACTGATCAGAAAACTACTGCATTAATAGTTAAACATTGTCCCCTGGCCAAACAAAAAAGCCAGCGTCAGAGCAACTTAACTAGTGCTCACTCGATTTCCTTAGCCTTAGCCTTCCTACATAAACTAAACATCAAAATCAACAATCTTATTTCTGTGTTTTACAAATGGTTGATTAAATAGATTATTTTACTTACATTAACAAAAAAATAATAATAACAAAAAATAAACAAGGCATATAATTAAATTTTAAATAAAGATGGTGAATTGATCTAAAATTATAAACTCTTATCATCCAAAAAATCTTGTACAGAATTTTTACCTATTAGTAATGATGTTAGCCTCTTTTCAAACATACTCAAAGATTCTTCTTTGTAGGAATGAGGTATTTTATTATAGATGACGGGCCCCATTGATAGTAAGCTTTCTCTTAATAAAGCTGTTTTGTGTCTACCTGTAAACATTAGATTTTTGTATTGTGATCTAACAGATACCGGACGTGTTATAATATCGTCCATTAAAAAAGAAAAAAAAAGATGCATGGGTAAAAAGATGCATGTTTGTTCTAACAAATATTGCAACTTCAAGAATATACAAAGACGTAAAGATGAGTAAGTTTATAGACTTGAAAACAGGGCACAACTGTCGGTATTTTTAAAACTAGTCATTGATCGTAGGCAACGTTTTCTGTGTATAGTCTTTCAAGTTTAAGTATTCTGTGTATAGTGATTAGTTTCACAATCTATGTACTTTGAATAGTGATTATTGCAGCTGCTTTGTCGTATTCAGTCATTTGTCCTGATTGCAGTAGATTTTTTATCTTTCGGGCCTCTCTAACTTAGCGAGTGTTGCTTCCATTGCCTACAACAATAATTAAAGTGGTTTGGGCGACTTTAATTGCCAGTTCATATCAATTCACTTCAGATCACTCATCAGAAAACTACTGCATTAATAGTTAAATATTGTCCCCTGGCCAAACAAAAAAGCCAGCGTCAGAGCAACTTAACTAGTGCTCACTCGATTTCCTTACTACTTAGTGGTCACTCAGCGAGTGACGGGTTCTAACCAAAAAGATTTGATTCACGTGACCACTTTTCTTTCCAAAGAGTTTAAAATACCTATAGACAGCAGTCGATCTATTCTGTAAAAATGACATCTGTTTTACGTGTCTTTTTTAGTATTCTGTGTATACGAGTAGTGTTTAGTTTCACAATCTGTGTACTTTAAATAGTGATTATTGTAGCTGCTTTGTCGTATTCAGTCATTTGTCCTGATTGCAGTAGAATTTTTATGTTTCGGGCCTCTCTAACTTAAGCGAGTGTTGCTTCCATTGCCTACAACAATAATTAAAGTTATTTGGGCGACTTTAATTGCCAGTTCATATCAATTCACTTCAGATCACTCATCAGAAAACTACTGCATTAATAGTTAAATATTGTCCCCTGGCCAAACAAAAAAGCCAGCGTCAGAGCAACTTAACTAGTGCTCACTCGATTTCCTTACTACTTAGTGGTCACTCAGTGAGTGACGGGTTCTCACCAAAATGGTTTGATTCACGTGACCACTTTTCTTTCCAAAGAGTTTAAAATACCAATAGACAGCAGTCGATCTATTCTGTAAAAATCTCATCGTAAAATCTTTGATGAATTGAGCTTGTCTGTAGTGTCAATCCCTTGCATCAGTCGATCTATTCTGTAAAAATGACATCTGTTTTACGTGTCTTTTTTAGTATTCTGTGTATACGAGTAGTGTTTAGTTTCACAATCTGTGTACTTTAAATAGTGATTATTGTAGCTGCTTTGTCGTATTCAGTCATTTGTCCTGATTGCAGTAGAATTTTTATGTTTCGGGCCTTTCTAACTTAAGCGAGTGTTGCTTCCATTGCCTACAACAATAATTAAAGTTATTTGGGCGACTTTAATTGCCAGTTCATATCAATTCACTTCAGATCACTCATCAGAAAACTACTGCATTAATAGTTAAACATTGTCCCCTGGCCAAACAAAAAAGCCAGCGTCAGAGCAACTTAACTAGTGCTCACTCGATTTCCTTAGCCTTAGCCTTCCTACATAAACTAAACATCAAAAACAACAATCTTATTTCTGTGTTTTACAAATGGTTGATTAAATAGATTATTTTACTTACATTAACAAAAAAATAATAATAACAAAAAATAAACAAGGCATATAATTAAATTTTAAATAAAGATGGTGAATTGATCTAAAATTATAAACTCTTATCATCCAAAAAATCTTGTACAGAATTTTTACCTATTAGTAATGATGTTAGCCTCTTTTCAAACATACTCAAAGATTCTTCTTTGTAGGAATGAGGTATTTTATTATAGATGACGGGCCCCATTGATAGTAAGCTTTCTCTTAATAAAGCTGTTTTGTGTCTACCTGTAAACATTAGATTTTTGTATTGTGATCTAACAGATACAAAGACGTAAAGATGAGTAAGTTTATAGACTTGAAAACAGGGCACAACTGTCGGTATTTTTAAAACTAGTCATTGATCGTAGGCAACGTTTTCTGTGTATAGTCTTTCAAGTTTAAGTATTCTGTGTATAGTGATTAGTTTCACAATCTATGTACTTTGAATAGTGATTATTGCAGCTGCTTTGTCGTATTCAGTCATTTGTCCTGATTGCAGTAGATTTTTTATCTTTCGGGCCTCTCTAACTTAGCGAGTGTTGCTTCCATTGCCTACAACAATAATTAAAGTTATTTGGGCGACTTTAATTGCCAGTTCATATCAATTCACTTCATATCACTCATCAGAAAACTACTGCATTAATAGTTAGATATTGTCCCCTAGCCAAACAAAAAAGACAGCGTCAGAGCAACTTCACTAGTGCTCATTCCATTTCCTTACCACTCCGTGGTCACTCAGCGAGAGACGGCTTCTCGCCAAAAAGGTTTGATTCACGCGAGCACTTTTCGTTCCAAAGAGTTTAAAGTACCAATAGACAGCAGTCGATCTATTCTGTAAAAATGACATCTGTTTTACGTGTCTTCTTAAGTATTCTGTGTATAGTGTTTAGTTTCTCAATCTGTGTACTTTAAATAGTGATTATTGTAGCTGCTTTGTCGTATTCAGTCATTTGTCCTCATTGCAGTAGAATTTTTATCTTTCGGGCCTCTCTAACTTAAGCGAGTGTTGCTTCCATTGCCTACAATAATAATTAAAGTTATTTGGGCGACTTTAATTGCCAGTTCATATCAATTCACTTCAGATCACTCATCAGAAAACTACTGCATTAATAGTTAAATATTGTCCCCTGGCCAAACAAAAAAGCCAGCGTCAGAGCAACTTAACTAGTGCTCACTCGATTTCCTTACTACTTAGTGGTCACTCAGTGAGTGACGGGTTCTCACCAAAATGGTTTGATTCACGTGACCACTTTTCTTTCCAAAGAGTTTAAAATACCAATAGACAGCAGTCGATCTATTCTGTAAAAATCTCATCGTAAAATCTTTGATGAATTGAGCTTGTCTGTAGTGTCAATCCCTTGCATCAGTCGATCTATTCTGTAAAAATGACATCTGTTTTACGTGTCTTTTTTAGTATTCTGTGTATACGAGTAGTGTTTAGTTTCACAATCTGTGTACTTTAAATAGTGATTATTGTAGCTGCTTTGTCGTATTCAGTCATTTGTCCTGATTGCAGTAGAATTTTTATGTTTCGGGCCTTTCTAACTTAAGCGAGTGTTGCTTCCATTGCCTACAACAATAATTAAAGTTATTTGGGCGACTTTAATTGCCAGTTCATATCAATTCACTTCAGATCACTCATCAGAAAACTACTGCATTAATAGTTAAACATTGTCCCCTGGCCAAACAAAAAAGCCAGCGTCAGAGCAACTTAACTAGTGCTCACTCGATTTCCTTAGCCTTAGCCTTCCTACATAAACTAAACATCAAAAACAACAATCTTATTTCTGTGTTTTACAAATGGTTGATTAAATAGATTATTTTACTTACATTAACAAAAAAATAATAATAACAAAAAATAAACAAGGCATATAATTAAATTTTAAATAAAGATGGTGAATTGATCTAAAATTATAAACTCTTATCATCCAAAAAATCTTGTACAGAATTTTTACCTATTAGTAATGATGTTAGCCTCTTTTCAAACATACTCAAAGATTCTTCTTTGTAGGAATGAGGTATTTTATTATAGATGACGGGCCCCATTGATAGTAAGCTTTCTCTTAATAAAGCTGTTTTGTGTCTACCTGTAAACATTAGATTTTTGTATTGTGATCTAACAGATACCGGACGTGTTATAATATCGTCCATTAAAAAAGAAAAAAAAAGATGCATGGGTAAAAAGATGCATGTTTGTTCTAACAAATATTGCAACTTCAAGAATATACAAAGACGTAAAGATGAGTAAGTGTATAGACTTGAAAACAGGGCACAACTGTCGGTATTTTTAAAACTAGTCATTGATCGTAGGCAACGTTTTCTGTGTATAGTCTTTCAAGTTTAAGTATTCTGTGTATAGTGATTAGTTTCACAATCTATGTACTTTGAATAGTGATTATTGCAGCTGCTTTGTCGTATTCAGTCATTTGTCCTGATTGCAGTAGATTTTTTATCTTTCGGGCCTCTCTAACTTAGCGAGCGTTGCTTCCATTGCCTACAACAATAATTAAAGTTATTTGGGCGGCTTTAATTGCCAGTTCATATCAATTCACTTCAGATCACTCATCAGAAAACTACTGCATTAATAGTTAAATATTGTCCCCTGGCCAAACAAAAAAGCCAGCGTCAGAGCAACTTAACTAGTGCTCACTCGATTTGCTTACTACTTAGTGGTCACTCAGCGAGTGACGGGTTCTAACCAAAAAGATTTGATTCACGTGACCACTTTTCTTTCCAAAGAGTTTAAAATACCAATAGACAGCAGTCGATCTATTCTGTAAAAATGACATCTGTTTTATGTGTCTTCTTAAGTATTCTGTGTATAGTGTTTAGTTTCACAATCTGTGTACTTTGAATAGTGATTATTGCAGCTGCCTTGTCGTATTCAGTCATTTGTCCTGATTGCAGTAGAATTTTTATCTTTCGGGCCTCTCTAACTTTAGCGAGTGTTGCTTCCATTGCCTACAACAATAAATAAAGTTATTTGTGCGACTTTAATTGCCAGTTCATATCAATTCACTTCATATCACTCATCAGAAAACTACTGTATTAATAGTTAGATATTGTCCCCTAGCCAACCAAAAAAGACAGCGTCAGAGCAACTTCACTAGTGCTCATTCCATTTCCTTACTACTCCGTGGTCACTCAGCGAGAGACGGGTTCTCGCCAAAAAGGTTTGATTCACGCGAGCACTTTTCGTTCCAAAGAGTTTAAAGTACCAATAGACAGCAGTCGATCTATTCTGTAAAAATGACATCTGTTTTACGTGTCTTCTTAAGTAATATTCTTAATATTCTTAATATTCTGTGTATAGTGTTTAGTTTCACAATCTGTGTACTTTAAATAGTGATTATTGTAGCTGCTTTGTCGTATTCAGTCATTTGTCCTCATTGCAGTAGAATTTTTATCTTTCGGGCCTCTCTAACTTAAGCGAGTGTTGCTTCCATTGCCTACAATAATAATTAAAGTTATTTGGGCGACTTTAATTGCCAGTTCATATCAATTCACTTCAGATCACTCATCAGAAAACTACTGCATTAATAGTTAAATATTGTCCCCTGGCCAAACAAAAAAGCCAGCGTCAGAGCAACTTAACTAGTGCTCACTCGATTTCCTTACTACTTAGTGGTCACTCAGCGAGTGACGGGTTCTTACCAAAATGGTTTGATTCACGTGACCACTTTTCTTTCCAAAGAGTTTAAAATACCAATAGACAGCAGTCGATCTATTCTGTAAAAATCTCATCGTAAAATCTTTGATGAATTGAGCTTGTCTGTAGTGTCAATCCCTTGCATCAGTCGATCTATTCTGTAAAAATGACATCTGTTTTACGTGTCTTTTTTAGTATTCTGTGTATACGAGTAGTGTTTAGTTTCACAATCTGTGTACTTTAAATAGTGATTATTGTAGCTGCTTTGTCGTATTCAGTCATTTGTCCTGATTGCAGTAGAATTTTTATGTTTCGGGCCTCTCTAACTTAAGCGAGTGTTGCTTCCATTGCCTACAACAATAATTAAAGTTATTTGGGCGACTTTAATTGCCAGTTCATATCAATTCACTTCAGATCACTGATCAGAAAACTACTGCATTAATAGTTAAACATTGTCCCCTGGCCAAACAAAAAAGCCAGCGTCAGAGCAACTTAACTAGTGCTCACTCGATTTCCTTAGCCTTAGCCTTCCTACATAAACTAAACATCAAAATCAACAATCTTATTTCTGTGTTTTACAAATGGTTGATTAAATAGATTATTTTACTTACATTAACAAAAAAATAATAATAACAAAAAATAAACAAGGCATATAATTAAATTTTAAATAAAGATGGTGAATTGATCTAAAATTATAAACTCTTATCATCCAAAAAATCTTGTACAGAATTTTTACCTATTAGTAATGATGTTAGCCTCTTTTCAAACATACTCAAAGATTCTTCTTTGTAGGAATGAGGTATTTTATTATAGATGACGGGCCCCATTGATAGTAAGCTTTCTCTTAATAAAGCTGTTTTGTGTCTACCTGTAAACATTAGATTTTTGTATTGTGATCTAACAGATACCGGACGTGTTATAATATCGTCCATTAAAAAAGAAAAAAAAAGATGCATGGGTAAAAAGATGCATGTTTGTTCTAACAAATATTGCAACTTCAAGAATATACAAAGACGTAAAGATGAGTAAGTTTATAGACTTGAAAACAGGGCACAACTGTCGGTATTTTTAAAACTAGTCATTGATCGTAGGCAACGTTTTCTGTGTATAGTCTTTCAAGTTTAAGTATTCTGTGTATAGTGATTAGTTTCACAATCTATGTACTTTGAATAGGGATTATTGCAGCTGCTTTGTCGTATTCAGTCATTTGTCCTGATTGCAGTAGATTTTTTATCTTTCGGGCCTCTCTAACTTAGCGAGTGTTGCTTCCATTGCCTACAACAATAATTAAAGTGGTTTGGGCGACTTTAATTGCCAGTTCATATCAATTCACTTCAGATCACTCATCAGAAAACTACTGCATTAATAGTTAAATATTGTCCCCTGGCCAAACAAAAAAGCCAGCGTCAGAGCAACTTAACTAGTGCTCACTCGATTTCCTTACTACTTAGTGGTCACTCAGCGAGTGACGGGTTCTAACCAAAAAGATTTGATTCACGTGACCACTTTTCTTTCCAAAGAGTTTAAAATACCTATAGACAGCAGTCGATCTATTCTGTAAAAATGACATCTGTTTTACGTGTCTTTTTTAGTATTCTGTGTATACGAGTAGTGTTTAGTTTCACAATCTGTGTACTTTAAATAGTGATTATTGTAGCTGCTTTGTCGTATTCAGTCATTTGTCCTGATTGCAGTAGAATTTTTATGTTTCGGGCCTCTCTAACTTAAGCGAGTGTTGCTTCCATTGCCTACAACAATAATTAAAGTTATTTGGGCGACTTTAATTGCCAGTTCATATCAATTCACTTCAGATCACTCATCAGAAAACTACTGCATTAATAGTTAGATATTGTCCCCTAGCCAAACAAAAAAGACAGCGTCAGAGCAACTTCACTAGTGCTCATTCCATTTCCTTACTACTCCGTGGTCACTCAGCGAGAGACGGCTTCTCGCCAAAAAGGTTTGATTCACGCGAGCACTTTTCGTTCCAAAGAGTTTAAAGTACCAATAGACAGCAGTCGATCTATTCTGTAAAAATCTCATCGTAAAATCTTTGATGAATTGAGCTTGTCTGTAGTGTCAATCCCTTGCATCAGTCGATCTATTCTGTAAAAATGACATCTGTTTTACGTGTCTTTTTTAGTATTCTGTGTATACGAGTAGTGTTTAGTTTCACAATCTGTGTACTTTAAATAGTGATTATTGTAGCTGCTTTGTCGTATTCAGTCATTTGTCCTGATTGCAGTAGAATTTTTATGTTTCGGGCCTCTCTAACTTAAGCGAGTGTTGCTTCCATTGCCTACAACAATAATTAAAGTTATTTGGGCGACTTTAATTGCCAGTTCATATCAATTCACTTCAGATCACTGATCAGAAAACTACTGCATTAATAGTTAAACATTGTCCCCTGGCCAAACAAAAAAGCCAGCGTCAGAGCAACTTAACTAGTGCTCACTCGATTTCCTTAGCCTTAGCCTTCCTACATAAACTAAACATCAAAATCAACAATCTTATTTCTGTGTTTTACAAATGGTTGATTAAATAGATTATTTTACTTACATTAACAAAAAAATAATAATAACAAAAAATAAACAAGGCATATAATTAAATTTTAAATAAAGATGGTGAATTGATCTAAAATTATAAACTCTTATCATCCAAAAAATCTTGTACAGAATTTTTACCTATTAGTAATGATGTTAGCCTCTTTTCAAACATACTCAAAGATTCTTCTTTGTAGGAATGAGGTATTTTATTATAGATGACGGGCCCCATTGATAGTAAGCTTTCTCTTAATAAAGCTGTTTTGTGTCTACCTGTAAACATTAGATTTTTGTATTGTGATCTAACAGATACCGGACGTGTTATAATATCGTCCATTAAAAAAGAAAAAAAAAGATGCATGGGTAAAAAGATGCATGTTTGTTCTAACAAATATTGCAACTTCAAGAATATACAAAGACGTAAAGATGAGTAAGTTTATAGACTTGAAAACAGGGCACAACTGTCGGTATTTTTAAAACTAGTCATTGATCGTAGGCAACGTTTTCTGTGTATAGTCTTTCAAGTTTAAGTATTCTGTGTATAGTGATTAGTTTCACAATCTATGTACTTTGAATAGTGATTATTGCAGCTGCTTTGTCGTATTCAGTCATTTGTCCTGATTGCAGTAGATTTTTTATCTTTCGGGCCTCTCTAACTTAGCGAGTGTTGCTTCCATTGCCTACAACAATAATTAAAGTGGTTTGGGCGACTTTAATTGCCAGTTCATATCAATTCACTTCAGATCACTCATCAGAAAACTACTGCATTAATAGTTAAATATTGTCCCCTGGCCAAACAAAAAAGCCAGCGTCAGAGCAACTTAACTAGTGCTCACTCGATTTCCTTACTACTTAGTGGTCACTCAGCGAGTGACGGGTTCTAACCAAAAAGATTTGATTCACGTGACCACTTTTCTTTCCAAAGAGTTTAAAATACCTATAGACAGCAGTCGATCTATTCTGTAAAAATGACATCTGTTTTACGTGTCTTTTTTAGTATTCTGTGTATACGAGTAGTGTTTAGTTTCACAATCTGTGTACTTTAAATAGTGATTATTGTAGCTGCTTTGTCGTATTCAGTCATTTGTCCTGATTGCAGTAGAATTTTTATGTTTCGGGCCTCTCTAACTTAAGCGAGTGTTGCTTCCATTGCCTACAACAATAATTAAAGTTATTTGGGCGACTTTAATTGCCAGTTCATATCAATTCACTTCAGATCACTCATCAGAAAACTACTGCATTAATAGTTAAATATTGTCCCCTGGCCAAACAAAAAAGCCAGCGTCAGAGCAACTTAACTAGTGCTCACTCGATTTCCTTACTACTTAGTGGTCACTCAGTGAGTGACGGGTTCTCACCAAAATGGTTTGATTCACGTGACCACTTTTCTTTCCAAAGAGTTTAAAATACCAATAGACAGCAGTCGATCTATTCTGTAAAAATCTCATCGTAAAATCTTTGATGAATTGAGCTTGTCTGTAGTGTCAATCCCTTGCATCAGTCGATCTATTCTGTAAAAATGACATCTGTTTTACGTGTCTTTTTTAGTATTCTGTGTATACGAGTAGTGTTTAGTTTCACAATCTGTGTACTTTAAATAGTGATTATTGTAGCTGCTTTGTCGTATTCAGTCATTTGTCCTGATTGCAGTAGAATTTTTATGTTTCGGGCCTTTCTAACTTAAGCGAGTGTTGCTTCCATTGCCTACAACAATAATTAAAGTTATTTGGGCGACTTTAATTGCCAGTTCATATCAATTCACTTCAGATCACTCATCAGAAAACTACTGCATTAATAGTTAAACATTGTCCCCTGGCCAAACAAAAAAGCCAGCGTCAGAGCAACTTAACTAGTGCTCACTCGATTTCCTTAGCCTTAGCCTTCCTACATAAACTAAACATCAAAAACAACAATCTTATTTCTGTGTTTTACAAATGGTTGATTAAATAGATTATTTTACTTACATTAACAAAAAAATAATAATAACAAAAAATAAACAAGGCATATAATTAAATTTTAAATAAAGATGGTGAATTGATCTAAAATTATAAACTCTTATCATCCAAAAAATCTTGTACAGAATTTTTACCTATTAGTAATGATGTTAGCCTCTTTTCAAACATACTCAAAGATTCTTCTTTGTAGGAATGAGGTATTTTATTATAGATGACGGGCCCCATTGATAGTAAGCTTTCTCTTAATAAAGCTGTTTTGTGTCTACCTGTAAACATTAGATTTTTGTATTGTGATCTAACAGATACAAAGACGTAAAGATGAGTAAGTTTATAGACTTGAAAACAGGGCACAACTGTCGGTATTTTTAAAACTAGTCATTGATCGTAGGCAACGTTTTCTGTGTATAGTCTTTCAAGTTTAAGTATTCTGTGTATAGTGATTAGTTTCACAATCTATGTACTTTGAATAGTGATTATTGCAGCTGCTTTGTCGTATTCAGTCATTTGTCCTGATTGCAGTAGATTTTTTATCTTTCGGGCCTCTCTAACTTAGCGAGTGTTGCTTCCATTGCCTACAACAATAATTAAAGTTATTTGGGCGACTTTAATTGCCAGTTCATATCAATTCACTTCAGATCACTCATCAGAAAACTACTGCATTAATAGTTAAATATTGTCCCCTGGACAAACAAAAAAGCCAGCGTCAGAGCAACTTAACTAGTGCTCACTCGATTTCCTTACTACTTAGTGGTCACTCAGCGAGTGACGGGTTCTAACCAAAAAGATTTGATTCACGTGACCACTTTTCTTTCCAAAGAGTTTAAAATACCTATAGACAGCAGTCGATCTATTCTGTAAAAATGACATCTGTTTTACGTGTCTTCTTAAGTATTCTGTGTATAGTGTTTAGTTTCACAATCTGTGTACTTTGAATAGTGATTATTGCAGCTGCCTTGTCGTATTCAGTCATTTGTCCTGATTGCAGTAGAATTTTTATCTTTCGGGCCTCTCTAACTTTAGCGAGTGTTGCTTCCATTGCCTACAACAATAAATAAAGTTATTTGTGCGACTTTAATTGCCAGTTCATATCAATTCACTTCATATCACTCATCAGAAAACTACTGCATTAATAGTTAGATATTGTCCCCTAGCCAAACAAAAAAGACAGCGTCAGAGCAACTTCACTAGTGCTCATTCCATTTCCTTACCACTCCGTGGTCACTCAGCGAGAGACGGCTTCTCGCCAAAAAGGTTTGATTCACGCGAGCACTTTTCGTTCCAAAGAGTTTAAAGTACCAATAGACAGCAGTCGATCTATTCTGTAAAAATGACATCTGTTTTACGTGTCTTCTTAAGTATTCTGTGTATAGTGTTTAGTTTCTCAATCTGTGTACTTTAAATAGTGATTATTGTAGCTGCTTTGTCGTATTCAGTCATTTGTCCTCATTGCAGTAGAATTTTTATCTTTCGGGCCTCTCTAACTTAAGCGAGTGTTGCTTCCATTGCCTACAATAATAATTAAAGTTATTTGGGCGACTTTAATTGCCAGTTCATATCAATTCACTTCAGATCACTCATCAGAAAACTACTGCATTAATAGTTAAATATTGTCCCCTGGCCAAACAAAAAAGCCAGCGTCAGAGCAACTTAACTAGTGCTCACTCGATTTCCTTACTACTTAGTGGTCACTCAGTGAGTGACGGGTTCTCACCAAAATGGTTTGATTCACGTGACCACTTTTCTTTCCAAAGAGTTTAAAATACCAATAGACAGCAGTCGATCTATTCTGTAAAAATCTCATCGTAAAATCTTTGATGAATTGAGCTTGTCTGTAGTGTCAATCCCTTGCATCAGTCGATCTATTCTGTAAAAATGACATCTGTTTTACGTGTCTTTTTTAGTATTCTGTGTATACGAGTAGTGTTTAGTTTCACAATCTGTGTACTTTAAATAGTGATTATTGTAGCTGCTTTGTCGTATTCAGTCATTTGTCCTGATTGCAGTAGAATTTTTATGTTTCGGGCCTTTCTAACTTAAGCGAGTGTTGCTTCCATTGCCTACAACAATAATTAAAGTTATTTGGGCGACTTTAATTGCCAGTTCATATCAATTCACTTCAGATCACTCATCAGAAAACTACTGCATTAATAGTTAAACATTGTCCCCTGGCCAAACAAAAAAGCCAGCGTCAGAGCAACTTAACTAGTGCTCACTCGATTTCCTTAGCCTTAGCCTTCCTACATAAACTAAACATCAAAAACAACAATCTTATTTCTGTGTTTTACAAATGGTTGATTAAATAGATTATTTTACTTACATTAACAAAAAAATAATAATAACAAAAAATAAACAAGGCATATAATTAAATTTTAAATAAAGATGGTGAATTGATCTAAAATTATAAACTCTTATCATCCAAAAAATCTTGTACAGAATTTTTACCTATTAGTAATGATGTTAGCCTCTTTTCAAACATACTCAAAGATTCTTCTTTGTAGGAATGAGGTATTTTATTATAGATGACGGGCCCCATTGATAGTAAGCTTTCTCTTAATAAAGCTGTTTTGTGTCTACCTGTAAACATTAGATTTTTGTATTGTGATCTAACAGATACCGGACGTGTTATAATATCGTCCATTAAAAAAGAAAAAAAAAGATGCATGGGTAAAAAGATGCATGTTTGTTCTAACAAATATTGCAACTTCAAGAATATACAAAGACGTAAAGATGAGTAAGTGTATAGACTTGAAAACAGGGCACAACTGTCGGTATTTTTAAAACTAGTCATTGATCGTAGGCAACGTTTTCTGTGTATAGTCTTTCAAGTTTAAGTATTCTGTGTATAGTGATTAGTTTCACAATCTATGTACTTTGAATAGTGATTATTGCAGCTGCTTTGTCGTATTCAGTCATTTGTCCTGATTGCAGTAGATTTTTTATCTTTCGGGCCTCTCTAACTTAGCGAGCGTTGCTTCCATTGCCTACAACAATAATTAAAGTTATTTGGGCGGCTTTAATTGCCAGTTCATATCAATTCACTTCAGATCACTCATCAGAAAACTACTGCATTAATAGTTAAATATTGTCCCCTGGCCAAACAAAAAAGCCAGCGTCAGAGCAACTTAACTAGTGCTCACTCGATTTGCTTACTACTTAGTGGTCACTCAGCGAGTGACGGGTTCTAACCAAAAAGATTTGATTCACGTGACCACTTTTCTTTCCAAAGAGTTTAAAATACCAATAGACAGCAGTCGATCTATTCTGTAAAAATGACATCTGTTTTATGTGTCTTCTTAAGTATTCTGTGTATAGTGTTTAGTTTCACAATCTGTGTACTTTGAATAGTGATTATTGCAGCTGCCTTGTCGTATTCAGTCATTTGTCCTGATTGCAGTAGAATTTTTATCTTTCGGGCCTCTCTAACTTTAGCGAGTGTTGCTTCCATTGCCTACAACAATAAATAAAGTTATTTGTGTGACTTTAATTGCCAGTTCATATCAATTCACTTCATATCACTCATCAGAAAACTACTGTATTAATAGTTAGATATTGTCCCCTAGCCAAACAAAAAAGACAGCGTCAGAGCAACTTCACTAGTGCTCATTCCATTTCCTTACTACTCCGTGGTCACTCAGCGAGAGACGGGTTCTCGCCAAAAAGGTTTGATTCACGCGAGCACTTTTCGTTCCAAAGAGTTTAAAGTACCAATAGACAGCAGTCGATCTATTCTGTAAAAATGACATCTGTTTTACGTGTCTTCTTAAGTAATATTCTTAATATTCTTAATATTCTGTGTATAGTGTTTAGTTTCACAATCTGTGTACTTTAAATAGTGATTATTGTAGCTGCTTTGTCGTATTCAGTCATTTGTCCTCATTGCAGTAGAATTTTTATCTTTCGGGCCTCTCTAACTTAAGCGAGTGTTGCTTCCATTGCCTACAATAATAATTAAAGTTATTTGGGCGACTTTAATTGCCAGTTCATATCAATTCACTTCAGATCACTCATCAGAAAACTACTGCATTAATAGTTAAATATTGTCCCCTGGCCAAACAAAAAAGCCAGCGTCAGAGCAACTTAACTAGTGCTCACTCGATTTCCTTACTACTTAGTGGTCACTCAGCGAGTGACGGGTTCTTACCAAAATGGTTTGATTCACGTGACCACTTTTCTTTCCAAAGAGTTTAAAATACCAATAGACAGCAGTCGATCTATTCTGTAAAAATCTCATCGTAAAATCTTTGATGAATTGAGCTTGTCTGTAGTGTCAATCCCTTGCATCAGTCGATCTATTCTGTAAAAATGACATCTGTTTTACGTGTCTTTTTTAGTATTCTGTGTATACGAGTAGTGTTTAGTTTCACAATCTGTGTACTTTAAATAGTGATTATTGTAGCTGCTTTGTCGTATTCAGTCATTTGTCCTGATTGCAGTAGAATTTTTATGTTTCGGGCCTCTCTAACTTAAGCGAGTGTTGCTTCCATTGCCTACAACAATAATTAAAGTTATTTGGGCGACTTTAATTGCCAGTTCATATCAATTCACTTCAGATCACTGATCAGAAAACTACTGCATTAATAGTTAAACATTGTCCCCTGGCCAAACAAAAAAGCCAGCGTCAGAGCAACTTAACTAGTGCTCACTCGATTTCCTTAGCCTTAGCCTTCCTACATAAACTAAACATCAAAATCAACAATCTTATTTCTGTGTTTTACAAATGGTTGATTAAATAGATTATTTTACTTACATTAACAAAAAAATAATAATAACAAAAAATAAACAAGGCATATAATTAAATTTTAAATAAAGATGGTGAATTGATCTAAAATTATAAACTCTTATCATCCAAAAAATCTTGTACAGAATTTTTACCTATTAGTAATGATGTTAGCCTCTTTTCAAACATACTCAAAGATTCTTCTTTGTAGGAATGAGGTATTTTATTATAGATGACGGGCCCCATTGATAGTAAGCTTTCTCTTAATAAAGCTGTTTTGTGTCTACCTGTAAACATTAGATTTTGTATTGTGATCTAACAGATACCGGACGTGTTATAATATCGTCCATTAAAAAAGAAAAAAAAAGATGCATGGGTAAAAAGATGCATGTTTGTTCTAACAAATATTGCAACTTCAAGAATATACAAAGACGTAAAGATGAGTAAGTTTATAGACTTGAAAACAGGGCACAACTGTCGGTATTTTTAAAACTAGTCATTGATCGTAGGCAACGTTTTCTGTGTATAGTCTTTCAAGTTTAAGTATTCTGTGTATAGTGATTAGTTTCACAATCTATGTACTTTGAATAGTGATTATTGCAGCTGCTTTGTCGTATTCAGTCATTTGTCCTGATTGCAGTAGATTTTTTATCTTTCGGGCCTCTCTAACTTAGCGAGTGTTGCTTCCATTGCCTACAACAATAATTAAAGTGGTTTGGGCGACTTTAATTGCCAGTTCATACCAATTCACTTCAGATCACTCATCAGAAAACTACTGCATTAATAGTTAAATATTGTCCCCTGGCCAAACAAAAAAGCCAGCGTCAGAGCAACTTAACTAGTGCTCACTCGATTTCCTTACTACTTAGTGGTCACTCAGCGAGTGACGGGTTCTAACCAAAAAGATTTGATTCACGTGACCACTTTTCTTTCCAAAGAGTTTAAAATACCTATAGACAGCAGTCGATCTATTCTGTAAAAATGACATCTGTTTTACGTGTCTTTTTTAGTATTCTGTGTATACGAGTAGTGTTTAGTTTCACAATCTGTGTACTTTAAATAGTGATTATTGTAGCTGCTTTGTCGTATTCAGTCATTTGTCCTGATTGCAGTAGAATTTTTATGTTTCGGGCCTCTCTAACTTAAGCGAGTGTTGCTTCCATTGCCTACAACAATAATTAAAGTTATTTGGGCGACTTTAATTGCCAGTTCATATCAATTCACTTCAGATCACTCATCAGAAAACTACTGCATTAATAGTTAGATATTGTCCCCTAGCCAAACAAAAAAGACAGCGTCAGAGCAACTTCACTAGTGCTCATTCCATTTCCTTACTACTCCGTGGTCACTCAGCGAGAGACGGCTTCTCGCCAAAAAGGTTTGATTCACGCGAGCACTTTTCGTTCCAAAGAGTTTAAAGTACCAATAGACAGCAGTCGATCTATTCTGTAAAAATCTCATCGTAAAATCTTTGATGAATTGAGCTTGTCTGTAGTGTCAATCCCTTGCATCAGTCGATCTATTCTGTAAAAATGACATCTGTTTTACGTGTCTTTTTTAGTATTCTGTGTATACGAGTAGTGTTTAGTTTCACAATCTGTGTACTTTAAATAGTGATTATTGTAGCTGCTTTGTCGTATTCAGTCATTTGTCCTGATTGCAGTAGAATTTTTATGTTTCGGGCCTCTCTAACTTAAGCGAGTGTTGCTTCCATTGCCTACAACAATAATTAAAGTTATTTGGGCGGCTTTAATTGCCAGTTCATATCAATTCACTTCAGATCACTCATCAGAAAACTACTGCATTAATAGTTAAATATTGTCCCCTGGCCAAACAAAAAAGCCAGCGTCAGAGCAACTTAACTAGTGCTCACTCGATTTGCTTACTACTTAGTGGTCACTCAGCGAGTGACGGGTTCTAACCAAAAAGATTTGATTCACGTGACCACTTTTCTTTCCAAAGAGTTTAAAATACCAATAGACAGCAGTCGATCTATTCTGTAAAAATGACATCTGTTTTATGTGTCTTCTTAAGTATTCTGTGTATAGTGTTTAGTTTCACAATCTGACTTTGAATAGTGATTATTGCAGCTGCCTTGTCGTATTCAGTCATTTGTCCTGATTGCAGTAGAATTTTTATCTTTCGGGCCTCTCTAACTTTAGCGAGTGTTGCTTCCATTGCCTACAACAATAAATAAAGTTATTTGTGTGACTTTAATTGCCAGTTCATATCAATTCACTTCATATCACTCATCAGAAAACTACTGTATTAATAGTTAGATATTGTCCCCTAGCCAAACAAAAAAGACAGCGTCAGAGCAACTTCACTAGTGCTCATTCCATTTCCTTACTACTCCGTGGTCACTCAGCGAGAGACGGGTTCTCGCCAAAAAGGTTTGATTCACGCGAGCACTTTTCGTTCCAAAGAGTTTAAAGTACCAATAGACAGCAGTCGATCTATTCTGTAAAAATGACATCTGTTTTACGTGTCTTCTTAAGTAATATTCTTAATATTCTTAATATTCTGTGTATAGTGTTTAGTTTCACAATCTGTGTACTTTAAATAGTGATTATTGTAGCTGCTTTGTCGTATTCAGTCATTTGTCCTCATTGCAGTAGAATTTTTATCTTTCGGGCCTCTCTAACTTAAGCGAGTGTTGCTTCCATTGCCTACAATAATAATTAAAGTTATTTGGGCGACTTTAATTGCCAGTTCATATCAATTCACTTCAGATCACTCATCAGAAAACTACTGCATTAATAGTTAAATATTGTCCCCTGGCCAAACAAAAAAGCCAGCGTCAGAGCAACTTAACTAGTGCTCACTCGATTTCCTTACTACTTAGTGGTCACTCAGCGAGTGACGGGTTCTTACCAAAATGGTTTGATTCACGTGACCACTTTTCTTTCCAAAGAGTTTAAAATACCAATAGACAGCAGTCGATCTATTCTGTAAAAATCTCATCGTAAAATCTTTGATGAATTGAGCTTGTCTGTAGTGTCAATCCCTTGCATCAGTCGATCTATTCTGTAAAAATGACATCTGTTTTACGTGTCTTTTTTAGTATTCTGTGTATACGAGTAGTGTTTAGTTTCACAATCTGTGTACTTTAAATAGTGATTATTGTAGCTGCTTTGTCGTATTCAGTCATTTGTCCTGATTGCAGTAGAATTTTTATGTTTCGGGCCTCTCTAACTTAAGCGAGTGTTGCTTCCATTGCCTACAACAATAATTAAAGTTATTTGGGCGACTTTAATTGCCAGTTCATATCAATTCACTTCAGATCACTGATCAGAAAACTACTGCATTAATAGTTAAACATTGTCCCCTGGCCAAACAAAAAAGCCAACGTCAGAGCAACTTAACTAGTGCTCACTCGATTTCCTTAGCCTTAGCCTTCCTACATAAACTAAACATCAAAATCAACAATCTTATTTCTGTGTTTTACAAATGGTTGATTAAATAGATTATTTTACTTACATTAACAAAAAAATAATAATAACAAAAAATAAACAAGGCATATAATTAAATTTTAAATAAAGATGGTGAATTGATCTAAAATTATAAACTCTTATCATCCAAAAAATCTTGTACAGAATTTTTACCTATTAGTAATGATGTTAGCCTCTTTTCAAACATACTCAAAGATTCTTCTTTGTAGGAATGAGGTATTTTATTATAGATGACGGGCCCCATTGATAGTAAGCTTTCTCTTAATAAAGCTGTTTTGTGTCTACCTGTAAACATTAGATTTTTGTATTGTGATCTAACAGATACCGGACGTGTTATAATATCGTCCATTAAAAAAGAAAAAAAAAGATGCATGGGTAAAAAGATGCATGTTTGTTCTAACAAATATTGCAACTTCAAGAATATACAAAGACGTAAAGATGAGTAAGTTTATAGACTTGAAAACAGGGCACAACTGTCGGTATTTTTAAAACTAGTCATTGATCGTAGGCAACGTTTTCTGTGTATAGTCTTTCAAGTTTAAGTATTCTGTGTATAGTGATTAGTTTCACAATCTATGTACTTTGAATAGTGATTATTGCAGCTGCTTTGTCGTATTCAGTCATTTGTCCTGATTGCAGTAGATTTTTTATCTTTCGGGCCTCTCTAACTTAGCGAGTGTTGCTTCCATTGCCTACAACAATAATTAAAGTGGTTTGGGCGACTTTAATTGCCAGTTCATATCAATTCACTTCAGATCACTCATCAGAAAACTACTGCATTAATAGTTAAATATTGTCCCCTGGCCATACAAAAAAGCCAGCGTCAGAGCAACTTAACTAGTGCTCACTCGATTTCCTTACTACTTAGTGGTCACTCAGCGAGTGACGGGTTCTAACCAAAAAGATTTGATTCACGTGACCACTTTTCTTTCCAAAGAGTTTAAAATACCTATAGGCAGCAGTCGATCTATTCTGTAAAAATGACATCTGTTTTACGTGTCTTCTTAAGTATTCTGTGTATAGTGTTTAGTTTCACAATCTGTGTACTTTGAATAGTGATTATTGCAGCTGCCTTGTCGTATTCAGTCATTTGTCCTGATTGCAGTAGAATTTTTATCTTTCGGGCCTCTCTAACTTTAGCGAGTGTTGCTTCCATTGCCTACAACAATAAATAAAGTTATTTGTGCGACTTTAAATGCCAGTTCATATCAATTCACTTCATATCACTCATCAGAAAACTACTGCATTAATAGTTAGATATTGTCCCCTAGCCAAACAAAAAAGACAGCGTCAGAGCAACTTCACTAGTGCTCATTCCATTTCCTTACTACTCCGTGGTCACTCAGCGAGAGACGGCTTCTCGCCAAAAAGGTTTGATTCACGCGAGCACTTTTCGTTCCAAAGAGTTTAAAGTACCAATAGACAGCAGTCGATCTATTCTGTAAAAATCTCATCGTAAAATCTTTGATGAATTGAGCTTGTCTGTAGTGTCAATCCCTTGCATCAGTCGATCTATTCTGTAAAAATGACATCTGTTTTACGTGTCTTTTTTAGTATTCTGTGTATACGAGTAGTGTTTAGTTTCACAATCTGTGTACTTTAAATAGTGATTATTGTAGCTGCTTTGTCGTATTCAGTCATTTGTCCTGATTGCAGTAGAATTTTTATGTTTCGGGCCTCTCTAACTTAAGCGAGTGTTGCTTCCATTGCCTACAACAATAATTAAAGTTATTTGGGCGACTTTAATTGCCAGTTCATATCAATTCACTTCAGATCACTCATCAGAAAACTACTGCATTAATAGTTAAACATTGTCCCCTGGCCAAACAAAAAAGCCAGCGTCAGAGCAACTTAACTAGTGCTCACTCGATTTCCTTAGCCTTAGCCTTCCTACATAAACTAAACATCAAAATCAACAATCTTATTTCTGTGTTTTACAAATGGTTGATTAAATAGATTATTTTACTTACATTAACAAAAAAATAATAATAACAAAAAATAAACAAGGCATATAATTAAATTTTAAATAAAGATGGTGAATTGATCTAAAATTATAAACTCTTATCATCCAAAAAATCTTGTACAGAATTTTTACCTATTAGTAATGATGTTAGCCTCTTTTCAAACATACTCAAAGATTCTTCTTTGTAGGAATGAGGTATTTTATTATAGATGACGGGCCCCATTGATAGTAAGCTTTCTCTTAATAAAGCTGTTTTGTGTCTACCTGTAAACATTAGATTTTTGTATTGTGATCTAACAGATACCGGACGTGTTATAATATCGTCCATTAAAAAAGAAAAAAAAAGATGCATGGGTAAAAAGATGCATGTTTGTTCTAACAAATATTGCAACTTCAAGAATATACAAAGACGTAAAGATGAGTAAGTTTATAGACTTGAAAACAGGGCACAACTGTCGGTATTTTTAAAACTAGTCATTGATCGTAGGCAACGTTTTCTGTGTATAGTCTTTCAAGTTTAAGTATTCTGTGTATAGTGATTAGTTTCACAATCTATGTACTTTGAATAGTGATTATTGCAGCTGCTTTGTCGTATTCAGTCATTTGTCCTGATTGCAGTAGATTTTTTATCTTTCGGGCCTCTCTAACTTAGCGAGTGTTGCTTCCATTGCCTACAACAATAATTAAAGTGGTTTGGGCGACTTTAATTGCCAGTTCATATCAATTCACTACAGATCACTCATCAGAAAACTACTGCATTAATAGTTAAATATTGTCCCCTGGCCAAACAAAAAAGCCAGCGTCAGAGCAACTTAACTAGTGCTCACTCGATTTCCTTACTACTTAGTGGTCACTCAGCGAGTGACGGGTTCTAACCAAAAAGATTTGATTCACGTGACCACTTTTCTTTCCAAAGAGTTTAAAATACCTATAGACAGCAGTCGATCTATTCTGTAAAAATGACATCTGTTTTACGTGTCTTTTTTAGTATTCTGTGTATACGAGTAGTGTTTAGTTTCACAATCTGTGTACTTTAAATAGTGATTATTGTAGCTGCTTTGTCGTATTCAGTCATTTGTCCTGATTGCAGTAGAATTTTTATGTTTCGGGCCTCTCTAACTTAAGCGAGTGTTGCTTCCATTGCCTACAACAATAATTAAAGTTATTTGGGCGACTTTAATTGCCAGTTCATATCAATTCACTTCAGATCACTCATCAGAAAACTACTGCATTAATAGTTAAATATTGTCCCCTGGCCAAACAAAAAAGCCAGCGTCAGAGCAACTTAACTAGTGCTCACTCGATTTCCTTACTACTTAGTGGTCACTCAGTGAGTGACGGGTTCTCACCAAAATGGTTTGATTCACGTGACCACTTTTCTTTCCAAAGAGTTTAAAATACCAATAGACAGCAGTCGATCTATTCTGTAAAAATCTCATCGTAAAATCTTTGATGAATTGAGCTTGTCTGTAGTGTCAATCCCTTGCATCAGTCGATCTATTCTGTAAAAATGACATCTGTTTTACGTGTCTTTTTTAGTATTCTGTGTATACGAGTAGTGTTTAGTTTCACAATCTGTGTACTTTAAATAGTGATTATTGTAGCTGCTTTGTCGTATTCAGTCATTTGTCCTGATTGCAGTAGAATTTTTATGTTTCGGGCCTCTCTAACTTAAGCGAGTGTTGCTTCCATTGCCTACAACAATAATTAAAGTTATTTGGGCGACTTTAATTGCCAGTTCATATCAATTCACTTCAGATCACTCATCAGAAAACTACTGCATTAATAGTTAAACGTTGTCCCCTGGCCAAACAAAAAAGCCAGCGTCAGAGCAACTTAACTAGTGCTCACTCGATTTCCTTAGCCTTAGCCTTCCTACATAAACTAAACATCAAAAACAACAATCTTATTTCTGTGTTTTACAAATGGTTGATTAAATAGATTATTTTACTTACATTAACAAAAAAATAATAATAACAAAAAATAAACAAGGCATATAATTAAATTTTAAATAAAGATGGTGAATTGATCTAAAATTATAAACTCTTATCATCCAAAAAATCTTGTACAGAATTTTTACCTATTAGTAATGATGTTAGCCTCTTTTCAAACATACTCAAAGATTCTTCTTTGTAGGAATGAGGTATTTTATTATAGATGACGGGCCCCATTGATAGTAAGCTTTCTCTTAATAAAGCTGTTTTGTGTCTACCTGTAAACATTAGATTTTTGTATTGTGATCTAACAGATACAAAGACGTAAAGATGAGTAAGTTTATAGACTTGAAAACAGGGCACAACTGTCGGTATTTTTAAAACTAGTCATTGATCGTAGGCAACGTTTTCTGTGTATAGTCTTTCAAGTTTAAGTATTCTGTGTATAGTGATTAGTTTCACAATCTATGTACTTTGAATAGTGATTATTGCAGCTGCTTTGTCGTATTCAGTCATTTGTCCTGATTGCAGTAGATTTTTTATCTTTCGGGCCTCTCTAACTTAGCGAGTGTTGCTTCCATTGCCTACAACAATAATTAAAGTTATTTGGGCGACTTTAATTGCCAGTTCATATCAATTCACTTCAGATCACTCATCAGAAAACAACTGCATTAATAGTTAAATATTGTCCCCTGGCCAAACAAAAAAGACAGCGTCAGAGCAACTTCACTAGTGCTCATTCCATTTCCTTACTACTCCGTGGTCACTCAGCGAGAGACGGCTTCTCGCCAAAAAGGTTTGATTCACGCGAGCACTTTTCGTTCCAAAGAGTTTAAACTACCAATAGACAGCAGTCGATCTATTCTGTAAAAATGACATCTGTTTTACGTCTCTTCTTAAGTAATATTCTTAATATTCTGTGTATAGTGTTTAGTTTCTCAATCTGTGTACTTTAAATAGTGATTATTGTAGCTGCTTTGTCGTATTCAGTCATTTGTCCTCATTGCAGTAGAATTTTTATCTTTCGGGCCTCTCTAACTTAAGCGAGTGTTGCTTCCATTGCCTACAATAATAATTAAAGTTATTTGGGCGACTTTAATTGCCAGTTCATATCAATTCACTTCAGATCACTCATCAGAAAACTACTGCATTAATAGTTAAATATTGTCCCCTGGCCAAACAAAAAAGCCAGCGTCAGAGCAACTTAACTAGTGCTCACTCGATTTCCTTACTACTTAGTGGTCACTCAGCGAGTGACGGGTTCTCACCAAAATGGTTTGATTCACGTTAACACTTGTCTTTCCAAAGAGTTTAAAATACCAATAGACAGCAGTCGATCTATTCTGTAAAAATCTCATCGTAAAATCTTTGATGAATTGAGCTTGTCTGTAGTGTCAATCCCTTGCATCAGTCGATCTATTCTGTAAAAATGACATCTGTTTTACGTGTCTTTTTTAGTATTCTGTGTATACGAGTAGTGTTTAGTTTCACAATCTGTGTACTTTAAATAGTGATTATTGTAGCTGCTTTGTCGTATTCAGTCATTTGTCCTGATTGCAGTAGAATTTTTATGTTTCGGGCCTCTCTAACTTAAGCGAGTGTCGCTTCCATTGCCTACAACAATAATTAAAGTTATTTGGGCGACTTTAATTGCCAGTTCATATCAATTCACTTCAGATCACTGATCAGAAAACTACTGCATTAATAGTTAAACATTGTCCCCTGGCCAAACAAAAAAGCCAGCGTCAGAGCAACTTAACTAGTGCTCACTCGATTTCCTTAGCCTTAGCCTTCCTATATAAACTAAACATCAAAAACAACAATCTTATTTCTGTGTTTTACAAATGGTTGATTAAATAGATTATTTTACTTACATTAACAAAAAAATAATAATAACAAAAAATAAACAAGGCATATAATTAAATTTTAAATAAAGATGGTGAATTTATCTAAAATTATAAACTCTTATCATCCAAAAAATCTTGTACAGAATTTTTACCTATTAGTAATGATGTTAGCCTCTTTTCAAACATACTCAAAGATTCTTCTTTGTAGGAATAAGGTATTTTATTACAGATGACGGGCCCCATTGATAGTAAGCTTTCTCTTAATAAAGCTGTTTTGTGTCTACCTGTAAACATTAGATTTTTGTATTGTGATCTAACAGATACCGGACGTGTTATAATATCGTCCATTAAAAAAGAAAAAAAAAGATGCATGCGTAAAAAGATGCATGTTTGTTCTAACAAATATTGCAACTTCAAGAATATACAAAGACGTAAAGATGAGTAAGTTTATAGACTTGAAAACAGGGCACAACTGTCGGTATTTTTAAAACTAGTCATTGATCGTAGGCAACGTTTTCTGTGTTTAGTCTTTCAAGTTTAAGTATTCTGTGTATAGTGATTAGTTTCACAATCTATGTACTTTGAATAGTGATTATTGCAGCTGCTTTGTCGTATTCAGTCATTTGTCCTGATTGCAGTAGATTTTTTATCTTTCGGGCCTCTCTAACTTAGCGAGCGTTGCTTCCATTGCCTACAACAATAATTAAAGTTATTTGGGCGGCTTTAATTGCCAGTTCATATCAATTCACTTCAGATCACTCATCAGAAAACTACTGCATTAATAGTTAAATATTGTCCCCTGGCCAAACAAAAAAGCCAGCGTCAGAGCAACTTAACTAGTGCTCACTCGATTTCCTTACTACTTAGTGGTCACTCAGCGAGTGACGGGTTCTAACCAAAAGGATTTGATTCACGTGACCACTTTTCTTTCCAAAGAGTTTAAAATACCAATAGACAGTAGTCGATCTATTCTGTAAAAATGACATGTGTTTTACGTGTCTTCTTAAGTATTCTGTGTATAGTGTTTAGTTTCACAATCTGTGTACTTTGAATAGTGATTATTGCAGCTGCCTTGTCGTATTCAGTCATTTGTCCTGATTGCAGTAGAATTTTTATCTTTCGGGCCTCTCTAACTTTAGCGAGTGTGGCTTCCATTGCCTACAACAATAAATAAAGTTATTTGTGCGACTTTAATTGCCAGTTCATATCAATTCACTTCATATCACTCATCAGAAAACTACTGCATTAATAGTTAGATATTGTCCCCTAGCCAAACAAAAAAGACAGCGTCAGAGCAACTTCACTAGTGCTCATTCCATTTCCTTACTACTCCGTGGTCACTCAGCGAGAGACGGGTTCTCGCCAAAAAGGTTTGATTCACGCGAGCACTTTTCGTTCCAAAGAGTTTAAAGTACCAATAGACAGCAGTCGATCTATTCTGTAAAAATGACATCTGTTTTACGTGTCTTCTTAAGTATTCTGTGTATAGTGTTTAGTTTCACAATCTGTGTACTTTGAATTGTGATTATTGCAGTTGCTTTGTCGTATTCAGTCATTTGTCCTGATTGCAGTAGAATTTTTATCTTTCGGGCCTCTCTAACATAGCGAGTGTGGCTTCCATTGCTTACAACAATAATTAAAGTTATTTGGGCGACTTTAATTGCCAGTTCATATCAATTAACTTCATATCACTCATCAGAAAACTACTGCATTAATAGTTAGATATTGTCCCCTAGCCAAACAAAAAAGACAGCGTCAGAGCAACTTCACTAGTGCTCATTCCATTTCCTTACTACTCCGTGGTCACTCAGCGAGAGACAGGTTCTCGCCAAAAAGGTTTGATTCACGCGAGCACTTTTCGTTCCAAAGAGTTCAAAGTACCAATAGACAGCAGTCGATCTATTCTGTAAAAATGACATGTGTTTTACGTGTCTTCTTAAGTATTCTGTGTATAGTGTTTAGTTTCACAATCTGTGTACTTTGAATAGTGATTATTGCAGCTGCCTTGTCGTATTCAGTCATTTGTCCTGATTGCAGTAGAATTTTTATCTTTCGGGCCTCTCTAACTTTAGCGAGTGTTGCTTCCATTGCCTACAACAATAAATAAAGTTATTTGTGCGACTTTAATTGCCAGTTCATATCAATTCACTTCATATCACTCATCAGAAAACTACTGCATTAATAGTTAGATATTGTCCCCTAGCCAAACAAAAAAGACAGCGTCAGAGCAACTTCACTAGTGCTCATTCCATTTCCTTACCACTCCGTGGTCACTCAGCGAGAGACGGCTTCTCGCCAAAAAGGTTTGATTCACGCGAGCACTTTTCGTTCCAAAGAGTTTAAAGTACCAATAGACAGCAGTCGATCTATTCTGTAAAAATGACATCTGTTTTACGTGTCTTCTTAAGTATTCTGTGTATAGTGTTTAGTTTCTCAATCTGTGTACTTTAAATAGTGATTATTGTAGCTGCTTTGTCGTGTTCAGTCATTTGTCCTCATTGCAGTAGAATTTTTATCTTTCGGGCCTCTCTAACTTAAGCGAGTGTTGCTTCCATTGCCTACAATAATAATTAAAGTTATTTGGGCGACTTTAATTGCCAGTTCATATCAATTCACTTCAGATCACTCATCAGAAAACTACTGCATTAATAGTTAAATATTGTCCCCTGGCCAAACAAAAAAGCCAGCGTCAGAGCAACTTAACTAGTGCTCACTCGATTTCCTTACTACTTAGTGGTCACTCAGCGAGTGACGGGTTCTACTAAAATGGTTTGATTCACGTGACCACTTTTCTTTCCAAAGAGTTTAAAATACCAATAGACAGAAGTCGATCTATTCTGTAAAAATCTCATCGTAAAATCTTTGATGAATTGAGCTTGTCTGTAGTGTCAATCCCTTGCATCAGTCGATCTATTCTGTAAAAATGACATCTGTTTTACGTGTCTTTTTTAGTATTCTGTGTATACGAGTAGTGTTTAGTTTCACAATCTGTGTACTTTAAATAGTGATTATTGTAGCTGCTTTGTCGTATTCAGT
Source organism: Dicycla oo (assembly GCA_948252095.1). Classification (NCBI taxonomy): domain Eukaryota; kingdom Metazoa; phylum Arthropoda; class Insecta; order Lepidoptera; family Noctuidae; genus Dicycla; species Dicycla oo. The sequence goes on along the minus strand of OX411709.1, from coordinate 36,618,630 downwards.
CATTTGTCCTGATTGCAGTAGAATTTTTATGTTTCGGGCCTCTCTAACTTAAGCGAGTGTTGCTTCCATTGCCTACAACAATAATTAAAGTTATTTGGGCGACTTTAATTGCCAGTTCATATCAATTCACTTCAGATCACTCATCAGAAAACTACTGCATTAATAGTTAAACATTGTCCCCTGGCCAAACAAAAAAGCCAGCGTCAGAGCAACTTAAGTAGTGCTCACTCGATTTCCTTAGCCTTAGCCTTCCTACATAAACTAAACATCAAAAACAACAATCTTATTTCTGTGTTTTAAAAATGGTTGATTAAATATATTATTTTACTTACATTAACAAAAAAATAATAATAACAAAAAATAAACAAGGCATATAATTAAATTTTAAATAAAGATGGTGAATTGATCTAAAATTATAAACTCTTATCATCCAAAAAATCTTGTACAGTATTTTTACCTATTAGTAATGATGTTAGCCTCTTTTCAAACATACTCAAAGATTCTTCTTTGTAGGAATGAGGTATTTTATTATAGATGACGGGCCCCATTGATAGTAAGCTTTCTCTTAATAAAGCTGTTTTGTGTCTACCTGTAAACATTAGATTTTTGTATTGTGATCTAACAGATACCGGACGTGTTATAATATCGTCCATTAAAAAAGAAAAAAAAAGATGCATGGGTAAAAAGATGCATGTTTGTTCTAACAAATATTGCAACTTCAAGAATATACAAAGACGTAAAGATGAGTAAGTTTATAGACTTGAAAACAGGGCACAACTGTCGGTATTTTTAAAACTAGTCATTGATCGTAGGCAACGTTTTCTGTGTATAGTCTTTCAAATTTAAGTATTCTGTGAATAGTGATTAGTTGCACAATCTATGTACTTTGAATAGTGATTATTGCAGCTGCTTTGTCGTATTCAGTCATTTGTCCTGATTGCAGTAGATTTTTTATCTTTCGGGCCTCTCTAACTTAGCGAGTGTTGCTTCCATTGCCTACAACAATAATTAAAGTTATTTGGGCGGCTTTAATTGCCAGTTCATATCAATTCACTTCAGATCACTCATCAGAAAACTACTGCATTAATAGTTAAATATTGTCCCCTGGCCAAACAAAAAAGCCAGCGTCAGAGCAACTTAACTAGTGCTCACTCGATTTCCTTACTACTTAGTGGTCACTCAGCGAGTGACGGGTTCTAACCAAAAGGATTTGATTCACGGGACCACTTTTCTTTCCAAAGAGTTTAAAATACCAATAGACAGCAGTCGATCTATTCTGTAAAAATGACATGTGTTTTACGTGTCTTCTTAAGTATTCTGTGTATAGTGTTTAGTTTCACAATCTGTGTACTTTGAATAGTGATTATTGCAGCTGCCTTGTCGTATTCAGTCATTTGTCCTGATTGCAGTAGAATTTTTATCTTTCGGGCCTCTCTAACTTTAGCGAGTGTTGCTTCCATTGCCTACAACAATAAATAAAGTTATTTGTGCGACTTTAATTGCCAGTTCATATCAATTCACTTCATATCACTCATCAGAAAACTACTGCATTAATAGTTAGATAGTGTCCCCTAGCCAAACAAAAAAGACAGCGTCAGAGCAACTTCACTAGTGCTCATTCCATTTCCTTACTACTCCGTGGTCACTCAGCGAGAGACGGGTTCTCGCCAAAAAGGTTTGATTCACGCGAGCACTTTTCGTTCCAAAGAGTTTAAAGTACCAATAGACAGCAGTCGATCTATTCTGTAAAAATGACATCTGTTTTACGTGTCTTCTTAAGTATTCTGTGTATAGTGTTTAGTTTCACAATCTGTGTACTTTGAATTGTGATTATTGCAGTTGCTTTGTCGTATTCAGTCATTTGTCCTGATTGCAGTAGAATTTTTATCTTTCGGGCCTCTCTAACATAGCGAGTGTGGCTTCCATTGCTTACAACAATAATTAAAGTTATTTGGGCGACTTTAATTGCCAGTTCATATCAATTAACTTCATATCACTCATCAGAAAACTACTGCATTAATAGTTAGATATTGTCCCCTAGCCAAACAAAAAAGACAGCGTCAGAGCAACTTCACTAGTGCTCATTCCATTTCCTTACTACTCCGTGGTCACTCAGCGAGAGACAGGTTCTCGCCAAAAAGGTTTGATTCACGCGAGCACTTTTCGTTCCAAAGAGTTCAAAGTACCAATAGACAGCAGTCGATCTATTCTGTAAAAATTACATCGGTTTTACGTGTCTTCTTAAGTATTCTGTGTATAGTGTTTAGTTTCACAATCTGTGTACTTTGAATAGTGATTATTGCAGCTGCCTTGTCGTATTCAGTCATTTGTCCTGATTGCAGTAGAATTTTTATCTTTCGGGCCTCTCTAACTTTAGCGAGTGTTGCTTCCATTGCCTACAACAATAAATAAAGTTATTTGTGCGACTTTAATTGCCAGTTCATATCAATTCACTTCATATCACTCATCAGAAAACTACTGCATTAATAGTTAGATATTGTCCCCTAGCCAAACAAAAAAGACAGCGTCAGAGCAACTTCACTAGTGCTCATTCCATTTCCTTACCACTCCGTGGTCACTCAGCGAGAGACGGCTTCTCGCCAAAAAGGTTTGATTCACGCGAGCACTTTTCGTTCCAAAGAGTTTAAAGTACCAATAGACAGCAGTCGATCTATTCTGTAAAAATGACATCTGTTTTACGTGTCTTCTTAAGTATTCTGTGTATAGTGTTTAGTTTCTCAATCTGTGTACTTTAAATAGTGATTATTGTAGCTGCTTTGTCGTGTTCAGTCATTTGTCCTCATTGCAGTAGAATTTTTATCTTTCGGGCCTCTCTAACTTAAGCGAGTGTTGCTTCCATTGCCTACAATAATAATTAAAGTTATTTGGGCGACTTTAATTGCCAGTTCATATCAATTCACTTCAGATCACTCATCAGAAAACTACTGCATTAATAGTTAAATATTGTCCCCTGGCCAAACAAAAAAGCCAGCGTCAGAGCAACTTAACTAGTGCTCACTCGATTTCCTTACTACTTAGTGGTCACTCAGCGAGTGACGGGTTCTACTAAAATGGTTTGATTCACGTGACCACTTTTCTTTCCAAAGAGTTTAAAATACCAATAGACAGAAGTCGATCTATTCTGTAAAAATCTCATCGTAAAATCTTTGATGAATTGAGCTTGTCTGTAGTGTCAATCCCTTGTGTCTGTAGTGTCAATCCCTTGCATCAGTCGATCTATTCTGTAAAAATGACATCTGTTTTACGTGTCTTTTTTAGTATTCTGTGTATACGAGTAGTGTTTAGTTTCACAATCTGTGTACTTTAAATAGTGATTATTGTAGCTGCTTTGTCGTATTCAGTCATTTGTCCTGATTGCAGTAGAATTTTTATGTTTCGGGCCTCTCTAACTTAAGCGAGTGTTGCTTCCATTGCCTACAACAATAATTAAAGTTATTTGGGCGACTTTAATTGCCAGTTCATATCAATTCACTTCAGATCACTCATCAGAAAACTACTGCATTAATAGTTAAACATTGTCCCCTGGCCAAACAAAAAAGCCAGCTTCAGAGCAACTTAAGTAGTGCTCACTTGATTTTCTTAGCCTTAGCCTTCCTACATAAACTAAACATCAAAAACAACAATCTTATTTCTGTGTTTTAAAAATGGTTGATTAAATATATTATTTTACTTACATTAACAAAAAAATAATAATAACAAAAAATAAACAAGGCATATAATTAAATTTTAAATAAAGATGGTGAATTGATCTAAAATTATAAACTCTTATCATCCAAAAAATCTTGTACAGTATTTTTACCTATTAGTAATGATGTTAGCCTCTTTTCAAACATACTCAAAGATTCTTCTTTGTAGGAATGAGGTATTTTATTATAGATGACGGGCCCCATTGATAGTAAGCTTTCTCTTAATAAAGCTGTTTTGTGTCTACCTGTAAACATTAGATTTTTGTATTGTGATCTAACAGATACCGGACGTGTTATAATATCGTCCATTAAAAAAGAAAAAAAAAGATGCATGGGTAAAAAGATGCATGTTTGTTCTAACAAATATTGCAACTTCAAGAATATACAAAGACGTAAAGATGAGTAAGTTTATAGACTTGAAAACAGGGCACAACTGTCGGTATTTTTAAAACTAGTCATTGATCGTAGGCAACGTTTTCTGTGTATAGTCTTTCAAATTTAAGTATTCTGTGAATAGTGATTAGTTGCACAATCTATGTACTTTGAATAGTGATTATTGCAGCTGCTTTGTCGTATTCAGTCATTTGTCCTGATTGCAGTAGATTTTTTATCTTTCGGGCCTCTCTAACTTAGCGAGTGTTGCTTCCATTGCCTACAACAATAATTAAAGTTATTTGGGCGGCTTTAATTGCCAGTTCATATCAATTCACTTCAGATCACTCATCAGAAAACTACTGCATTAATAGTTAAATATTGTCCCCTGGCCAAACAAAAAAGCCAGCGTCAGAGCAACTTAACTAGTGCTCACTCGATTTCCTTACTACTTAGTGGTCACTCAGCGAGTGACGGGTTCTAACCAAAAGGATTTGATTCACGGGACCACTTTTCTTTCCAAAGAGTTTAAAATACCAATAGACAGCAGTCGATCTATTCTGTAAAAATGACATGTGTTTTACGTGTCTTCTTAAGTATTCTGTGTATAGTGTTTAGTTTCACAATCTGTGTACTTTGAATAGTGATTATTGCAGCTGCCTTGTCGTATTCAGTCATTTGTCCTGATTGCAGTAGAATTTTTATCTTTCGGGCCTCTCTAACTTTAGCGAGTGTTGCTTCCATTGCCTACAACAATAAATAAAGTTATTTGTGCGACTTTAATTGCCAGTTCATATCAATTCACTTCATATCACTCATCAGAAAACTACTGCATTAATAGTTAGATAGTGTCCCCTAGCCAAACAAAAAAGACAGCGTCAGAGCAACTTCACTAGTGCTCATTCCATTTCCTTACTACTCCGTGGTCACTCAGCGAGAGACGGGTTCTCGCCAAAAAGGTTTGATTCACGCGAGCACTTTTCGTTCCAAAGAGTTTAAAGTACCAATAGACAGCAGTCGATCTATTCTGTAAAAATGACATCTGTTTTACGTGTCTTCTTAAGTATTCTGTGTATAGTGTTTAGTTTCACAATCTGTGTACTTTGAATTGTGATTATTGCAGTTGCTTTGTCGTATTCAGTCATTTGTCCTGATTGCAGTAGAATTTTTATCTTTCGGGCCTCTCTAACATAGCGAGTGTGGCTTCCATTGCTTACAACAATAATTAAAGTTATTTGGGCGACTTTAATTGCCAGTTCATATCAATTAACTTCATATCACTCATCAGAAAACTACTGCATTAATAGTTAGATATTGTCCCCTAGCCAAACAAAAAAGACAGCGTCAGAGCAACTTCACTAGTGCTCATTCCATTTCCTTACTACTCCGTGGTCACTCAGCGAGAGACAGGTTCTCGCCAAAAAGGTTTGATTCACGCGAGCACTTTTCGTTCCAAAGAGTTCAAAGTACCAATAGACAGCAGTCGATCTATTCTGTAAAAATTACATCGGTTTTACGTGTCTTCTTAAGTATTCTGTGTATAGTGTTTAGTTTCACAATCTGTGTACTTTGAATAGTGATTATTGCAGCTGCCTTGTCGTATTCAGTCATTTGTCCTGATTGCAGTAGAATTTTTATCTTTCGGGCCTCTCTAACTTTAGCGAGTGTTGCTTCCATTGCCTACAACAATAAATAAAGTTATTTGTGCGACTTTAATTGCCAGTTCATATCAATTCACTTCATATCACTCATCAGAAAACTACTGCATTAATAGTTAGATATTGTCCCCTAGCCAAACAAAAAAGACAGCGTCAGAGCAACTTCACTAGTGCTCATTCCATTTCCTTACCACTCCGTGGTCACTCAGCGAGAGACGGCTTCTCGCCAAAAAGGTTTGATTCACGCGAGCACTTTTCGTTCCAAAGAGTTTAAAGTACCAATAGACAGCAGTCGATCTATTCTGTAAAAATGACATCTGTTTTACGTGTCTTCTTAAGTATTCTGTGTATAGTGTTTAGTTTCTCAATCTGTGTACTTTAAATAGTGATTATTGTAGCTGCTTTGTCGTGTTCAGTCATTTGTCCTCATTGCAGTAGAATTTTTATCTTTCGGGCCTCTCTAACTTAAGCGAGTGTTGCTTCCATTGCCTACAATAATAATTAAAGTTATTTGGGCGACTTTAATTGCCAGTTCATATCAATTCACTTCAGATCACTCATCAGAAAACTACTGCATTAATAGTTAAATATTGTCCCCTGGCCAAACAAAAAAGCCAGCGTCAGAGCAACTTAACTAGTGCTCACTCGATTTCCTTACTACTTAGTGGTCACTCAGCGAGTGACGGGTTCTACTAAAATGGTTTGATTCACGTGACCACTTTTCTTTCCAAAGAGTTTAAAATACCAATAGACAGAAGTCGATCTATTCTGTAAAAATCTCATCGTAAAATCTTTGATGAATTGAGCTTGTCTGTAGTGTCAATCCCTTGTGTCTGTAGTGTCAATCCCTTGCATCAGTCGATCTATTCTGTAAAAATGACATCTGTTTTACGTGTCTTTTTTAGTATTCTGTGTATACGAGTAGTGTTTAGTTTCACAATCTGTGTACTTTAAATAGTGATTATTGTAGCTGCTTTGTCGTATTCAGTCATTTGTCCTGATTGCAGTAGAATTTTTATGTTTCGGGCCTCTCTAACTTAAGCGAGTGTTGCTTCCATTGCCTACAACAATAATTAAAGTTATTTGGGCGACTTTAATTGCCAGTTCATATCAATTCACTTCAGATCACTCATCAGAAAACTACTGCATTAATAGTTAAACATTGTCCCCTGGCCAAACAAAAAAGCCAGCGTCAGAGCAACTTAAGTAGTGCTCACTCGATTTTCTTAGCCTTAGCCTTCCTACATAAACTAAACATCAAAAACAACAATCTTATTTCTGTGTTTTAAAAATGGTTGATTAAATATATTATTTTACTTACATTAACAAAAAAATAATAATAACAAAAAATAAACAAGGCATATAATTAAATTTTAAATAAAGATGGTGAATTGATCTAAAATTATAAACTCTTATCATCCAAAAAATCTTGTACAGTATTTTTACCTATTAGTAATGATGTTAGCCTCTTTTCAAACATACTCAAAGATTCTTCTTTGTAGGAATGAGGTATTTTATTATAGATGACGGGCCCCATTGATAGTAAGCTTTCTCTTAATAAAGCTGTTTTGTGTCTACCTGTAAACATTAGATTTTTGTATTGTGATCTAACAGATACCGGACGTGTTATAATATTGTCCATTAAAAAAGAAAAAAAAAGATGCATGGGTAAAAAGATGCATGTTTGTTCTAACAAATATTGCAACTTCAAGAATATACAAAGACGTAAAGATGAGTAAGTTTATAGACTTGAAAACAGGGCACAACTGTCGGTATTTTTAAAACTAGTCATTGATCGTAGGCAACGTTTTCTGTGTATAGTCTTTCAAGTTTAAGTATTCTGTGAATAGTGATTAGTTTCACAATCTATGTACTTTGAATAGTGATTATTGCAGCTGCTTTGTCGTATTCAGTCATTTGTCCTGATTGCAGTAGATTTTTTATCTTTCGGGCCTCTCTAACTTAGCGAGTGTTGCTTCCATTGCCTACAACAATAATTAAAGTTATTTGGGCGGCTTTAATTGCCAGTTCATATCAATTCACTTCAGATCACTCATCAGAAAACTACTGCATTAATAGTTAAATATTGTCCCCTGGCCAAACAAAAAAGCCAGCGTCAGAGCAACTTAACTAGTGCTCACTCGATTTCCTTACTACTTAGTGGTCACTCAGCGAGTGACGGGTTCTAACCAAAAGGATTTGATTCACGGGACCACTTTTCTTTCCAAAGAGTTTAAAATACCAATAGACAGCAGTCGATCTATTCTGTAAAAATGACATGTGTTTTACGTGTCTTCTTAAGTATTCTGTGTATAGTGTTTAGTTTCACAATCTGTGTACTTTGAATAGTGATTATTGCAGCTGCCTTGTCGTATTCAGTCATTTGTCCTGATTGCAGTAGAATTTTTATCTTTCGGGCCTCTCTAACTTTAGCGAGTGTTGCTTCCATTGCCTACAACAATAAATAAAGTTATTTGTGCGACTTTAATTGCCAGTTCATATCAATTCACTTCATATCACTCATCAGAAAACTACTGCATTAATAGTTAGATAGTGTCCCCTAGCCAAACAAAAAAGACAGCGTCAGAGCAACTTCACTAGTGCTCATTCCATTTCCTTACTACTCCGTGGTCACTCAGCGAGAGACGGGTTCTCGCCAAAAAGGTTTGATTCACGCGAGCACTTTTCGTTCCAAAGAGTTTAAAGTACCAATAGACAGCAGTCGATCTATTCTGTAAAAATGACATCTGTTTTACGTGTCTTCTTAAGTATTCTGTGTATAGTGTTTAGTTTCACAATCTGTGTACTTTGAATTGTGATTATTGCAGTTGCTTTGTCGTATTCAGTCATTTGTCCTGATTGCAGTAGAATTTTTATCTTTCGGGCCTCTCTAACATAGCGAGTGTGGCTTCCATTGCTTACAACAATAATTAAAGTTATTTGGGCGACTTTAATTGCCAGTTCATATCAATTAACTTCATATCACTCATCAGAAAACTACTGCATTAATAGTTAGATATTGTCCCCTAGCCAAACAAAAAAGACAGCGTCAGAGCAACTTCACTAGTGCTCATTCCATTTCCTTACTACTCCGTGGTCACTCAGCGAGAGACAGGTTCTCGCCAAAAAGGTTTGATTCACGCGAGCACTTTTCGTTCCAAAGAGTTCAAAGTACCAATAGACAGCAGTCGATCTATTCTGTAAAAATGACATCGGTTTTACGTGTCTTCTTAAGTATTCTGTGTATAGTGTTTAGTTTCACAATCTGTGTACTTTTAATAGTGAATATTGCAGCTGCCTTGTCGTATTCAGTCATTTGTCCTGATTGCAGTAGAATTTTTATCTTTCGGGCCTCTCTAACTTAAGCGAGTGTTGCTTCCATTGCCTACAACAATAATTAAAGTTATTTTGGCGACTTTAATTGCCAGTTCATATCAATTCACTTCAGATCACTCATCAGAAAACTACTGCATTAATAGTTAAATATTGTCCCCTGGCCAAACAAAAAAGCCAGCGTCAGAGCAACTTAACTAGTGCTCACTCGATTTCCTTACTACTTAGTGGTCACTCAGCGAGTGACGGGTTCTCACCAAAAAGGTTTGATTCACGTGACCACTTTTCTTTCTTAAGAGTTTAAAATACCAATAGACAGCAGTCGATCTATTCTGTAAAAATCCCATCGTGAAATCTTTGATGAATTGAGCTTGTCTGTAGTGTCAATCCCTTGCATCAGTCGATCTATTCTGTAAAAATGACATCTGTTTTACGTGTCTTTTTTAGTATTCTGTGTATAGTGTTTAGTTTCACAATCTGTGTACTTTAAATATTGATTGTTGTAGCTGCTTTGTCGTATTCAGTCAATTGTCCTGATTGCAGTAGAATTTTTATCTTTCGGGCCTCTCCAACTTAAGCGAGTGAACTAATAAATAAAAACTAATGAACCAATTTTGATGATTCTCTCACTAACGTGATCGTGTACCGTGTACTTTCGGCAGGGCTAACATGACATGCACGATAAACGCTTCTCGACGAGTTAAAACGAGATATGTCTTTTTATCGTCCGGTGCTAACATGACTGCACTAATAACTCGTCTCGTTCTGACAAAGTTAGACAAAAGAGACTTCGTGACAAATTAGTCTTCAAACCCTAACATGGCAGCGTTTAGCATGTTATTTTTATCGAATTTTGACATTTTTATAGTAATTATGTCATGATTTTACTCGTCGAAAATTTTGGCGGTCAGAAGGGTAGACAAAACGATAAAGCTACAGTTGTCAATGCAACTTTGGAAAAAATATTAAGACTTTGAGTTATAAAAATGGCAGTTCCATATTATAACTATTTGAGAACGCTGTACGAGGAAAGGGAGACCCGTAAGATTCAACGGATAAGGGTTAGAGACGTTTGCGATCCCTTTGATCTAAGGGATTCAGAATTCCCAGTCCTTTTGGCGGATCTCAAAGCCTATGGCTTTTTACATCATTGAAAAATTAAAGTCCGACTTAGAACCCAAAAACTACACGGGTCTGCCAGTCCACTTCAAGGTCAGTACAGTCATCCTATTTATCATGATAATAAAAACGAATACTATTAATTTCGTTGCTACTTAATCTGGATTACAAAAAAGTACTTTGTGACTGAAATCATTTAAAGTGCCACCGCAAAAATATATAGTTATAATTTGTTCCTAACTGGTTTTAGGTATTGTGCTCTATTCAATTTTTGGCTAACGGTAGCCACCAGAGGCAGATTGGTCAAGACCATACATTATGCCAGGCACAAACTACTGTAAGCAGTTTTCTTGACCAATTCTTGCAATCTATTTACTTAAGGTTAGTATATGTCTATTTTCTGTTGGTAATTATACAGGGTGTGTCGTAAATAGTGGTCCAGAGTAAAGGAGTCGATACACTGTACTCTTATGTATCACATACCGAAATAACCATATTCAGTTAAGGGTCTCCGAAAAAAAAAGATTGTTTTTTAAAATTTCTGTACCTTGCTTCACGAGATTGGCTGTAATTTCAACAAATATCAAAAAAAAATCCGTTTTTTATTATTACTCTTGAATATGTGTACTATCATATCCAAACCCTTTTTTCTATTTTAAAGTCAAAGGTACTTAAAGAAATTAATTTGTTTCCTATTTCAATACTCATCTCCAGCAAATCATATGGCTTTAGGGGCATATTGTGTAAAAAAAATGTACTGCACTGTTAGTGCCCATTAGTTTTAAAAATACCTCATTAAATGCAGATTACAAAATGGTAAAATATTAAGTGGTAAGACTTCAGAAAAAAAAGTTATTAGCATTCAAAACAAAAGACAGCTAAATTTGCTCAAAACATTTTTTTCGGTTAAGTAAATTACAAGTATTGCAAACTGTTAAGGATTAAACCAATAAGTATTTTATTGTAAGTTCTTTGATTGGCTTTTTAAAATAAAACATTTTTTCAAATTAACCATTTATTAAAATAATCAATACTCAATCGTCATTGTACAAAAGTTGTTGACAGTACAGGTACAGCATTGAATCCAGATAGGGCGCAGCAATTTTAATACTAAAACAATACTACTTGAAACGAAACAATACGAAAAGATAAACCTTTAAACAGTAAATGCCTTTAAGTATTGGTATTTTTAACTCAAACTTAAAATTAAGTCGAACAATGAATTATTCATTACAATGTTTTTTACAGAACAAACTAATGTTTTTACAGAAAAAAAAATTATGTTTTTACAGAACAAAAAATCACTAATTATCACAACTATTTTTAAATTAATAAGTTTTTTCATTGTTATTATACCAAATGTTCAAAGTGGCGACCACCAGCGGCGATGCATGCTCTGCACCGCCGAATAAAAGATCGCTTTAGCCTGCGTGCAAACCCACTTGTTTTTATCTCTTCAGCCGCTGCCTGGATTCTTTGTCGTAATTGTTCAACTGAAGTGATTTGGACTTCATAAACTTTTTCTTTCAGACTCCCCCAGTAGAAAAAATCAAGGGGGTTCAGGTCTGGCGAACGTGGTGGCCATAAAATTGGGCCTTGCCGCCCAATCCATCTTTGGGGATAGGTATGGTTTAAATATTCACGCACACTAACTGCGTAGTGAGCGGGACAGCCATCATTTTGCAGCCACATTGCTTCTCTTAATTCTGGATCGACATCTCTCAATAACTCTGGGAGGTCGTTTTGCAAAAAGTTTAAGTATCTTTCCCCATTCAACGTTTCGGGTAGCTCGAACGGGCCAATTATTTGCCCACCAATGATCCCCGTCCACAAATTTATTTTAAATTGATACTGGGATCGATCCTGTCTGATTAAGTTGGGATTTTCTAGCTGCCAGCTGTGTAAGTTGTGCATATTGAAATAACCCTCTTTTTTACATGATGATTCGTCACTCCACATTATTTTGTTATAAAATTGTGGGTCCGCTCGAATTCTACGCAGCATTTCTCTGCAAAATTGTACTCTAAATGGCCCATCTCTTGGCAACAAAGTTTGTACCCTTTTAAAATGGTAAGGGTACAGCTGATGCCTTTGAATAACACGGTGAACGGTCCTCGTAGAAATGCCCGTCCTCCGTGCTATGACACGAACAGATGTAGTTGGGTCTTCATGGACTAAATCCATTATCTCTCCGTCGTCGTACACTCTCGGCCGTCCTTCGCTGGCGCCGCCGATGCCTGTGCCGGGTAATCGACCTTCGGAATAGGCAGAATGTACTCTACTGAATACACAGTGATCAGGGTGTCGACGATCGGGATATCTTTCTCGATACAGTCGAGCTGCTACTCTACCGACACAGCCACATTCGCCGTAAATAAGATGCATTTCGGCATATTCTCTCGGCGTGTACTGAGCCATCTCTAATTCGCCATTTCACTGCACGTGTTTCCAAATCATCAAGAGTTTCAAAGTCAAAATAACATAGCCAGAGTCGTAGGGTTCACCAATACAACAAGTCCAAATCAGAAGCAAATCAAAGTCCACAAAATAGAAATTAAACGGCAGAAATAACACACAAAGAGACGAGAGGCGCATGCGGCGTACGGAATCACACTGGCTAGCTAGAGGGTCTTTTTTAATTGTTCTAGTTGCTAATTAGTCTGTCTCGCTCATTCTTCAAAAGAATAGTAACAAAGAAACTGCATTCCTTCTTTATCACTCCCCATAACTCACACCCCGAGCCCTTTTGAATGCTTTTTATTATCTGTATGGCTTGTTACCAATTCCAGGAATACATCATCATTCTCCTGCCCTTGTCCCAATTTATTTTTTTTTTTTTTTTTTTTATTTGTGATGGGTTTGCTCTTGACTCTAGTCTAGGTCAGAGGTGACAGAGACAAAGTCGACGATGGAGTGAGCTTACCCAGAAGAAGCCTGTTCACTCTCACTTTGAAGAGATTAGGGTTGTATACGTTCGGAAACACAGACGCAGGTAGTGAGTTCCACTCTTTTGCTGTGCGCATTATAAAAGACATTTGGAAGCGCTTAGTGCGAATTGGTGGAATAGCAACCAGGTAGGGATGGTAACTGGCAGTGCGTCTAGATGTCCGGTGGTAGAAGGGGGCCGGTGGAATGAGGTCGTGGAGTTCTCGGGCACACTCTCCGAAGTACAATCTGTAGAAGACCGACAAGCAGGCAACCTTGCGGCGATGAGCCAAGCTATGAAGCTTGGCATCCACCAGTTTTACGTCGCCAATGAGCCTCTTAGCTCTGCGTTCCACCGAGTCAAGCGCGGCTAGTTGGTACTTAGCTGATCCATCCCAAAGGTGACTGCAATACTCCATGCAGGATCGGACTTGCGCTTTGTAAAGGATTAAAAGCTGCCCAGGCGTAAAGTATCGCTTCACCCTATTTAGGATGCCCAGTTTCTTGGCCGCAGTTTGGGCCTTGTACTCGATGGTGGCGCCGAAGTTGAGACCAGATGTCAACTCCATGCCTAGGAGCTCAAGTCGATCAGTTACAGGAACAGATGTACCCCGAAAAGTAGGAGTTTGGGCGAAACGACTCTTTTTAGCGGTAAAAAAGACACGCCTGCGTTTTGGTGGCGTTAAAAGAGACCAGATTATCATCACCCCACTGGGAGACAAAGCTTAAGGTCAAATCTGTCCGCTCTACCATGGCCTCTCTCAAGGAACGAACCTCAGCCCCGCTGGTTTTTGCGCTGGACAGGTATCTCTCTGAAACTGTACTGTCATCTGCGTCAGGCCGAAGCAGGTCATTGATGTGCAGCAGGAAAAGAGTTGCAGAGAGAACAGACCCCTGAGGAACTCCGGCATCAATAGCCATAAGGTCAGAAGAGCAGCCATCAACAACTACTCTAATCGACCGTTCACTAAGGAAATCTGATATCCAGCTACAAAAATCAGCTGGGATGCCATAAGCAGGAAGCTTGCTGAGAAGAGCAGCGTGCCAGACCCTGTCAAAGGCCTTCGAGATGTCAAGCGATACAGCCAGTGCTTCGCCGTGTTTCTCGATGGCTTCGCCACAGCAGTGCGTGACATACACAAGAAGATCGCCAGTTGACCGTCCCCGGCGAAAGCCATATTGACGGTCACTGAGGAGATCATTTTCTTCAAGGTAGTTCAGCAACTTATTGTTCAGTACCCTTTCCAAAACTTTGCACAGAATGGAGGTAATGGCGATCGGACGGTAATGGGCAGGGTCTGCACGGTCGCCTTTTTTGGGCACTGGTTGTACATTTGCAAGCTTCCAGGATTTCGGCACCGTTCTTTTTTCAAGAGAGAGGCGGAACAAACGTGTCAATACAGGAGACAGTTCAGGTGCACACTGCCTCAACACTCTCGCTGGAATGCCGTCAGGCCCGCTGGCCTTGTTCACGTCTAGACTGCACAATACTCTTCGGACCTCTTTAATGTGTACTGCGATCTCCGTCATCGAGGAGTCACAATGAGGTACAGTAGGTGGTTGCTTTGAGCCAGCGTCCAGACGTGAATTGCTTGCGAAGAGAGATGCAAATAAATTTGCCTTCTCAGTTGCAGAGTGAGCCAGCGACCCATCAGGTTTCATCATAGGAGGTAAAGTGGGACGACAGAAATTCGTTTCAACCGCTTTAGACAGGGACCAGAACTGTTTACTACCCGGAGGGTGCGAAGCCAGCCTGGCCCCGATATGTCCGACATGGTCAAAACGTGCCCTACGCAAAACCCGCTTGCAGAACTTGGCGGCAGAATTAAAGGCTCTCTTCTTCGCGCGAACCCTGCGCGCTCTAACTTTGCGGTCGCGGGCCTTGACCCAGGCTTGGTAGGCAGTCTCTTTTCGGGCCTCAGCGTGGGCACATTCTGCATTATACCAAGGCCGGGATTTGTGACCGAGCGGGATGTCGGAGAATGGAATAAAATATTCCATCCCCTGCCGAATCACGTCCGCAACCGCGTCAGCACAGCGCGAGGGGTCACCCGAGGAATAGCACACTTGCCGCCATGGATAAGACGCAAAAAAGTGCCGCATCTCATCCCAGTCTGCTGACCCGTATCGCCATACTCGCCTCGTGCCTCTAGGGCTCTCATCTGGAGGAGAGCAGGTTGATATGGATTTCACCAGACAGTGGTCAGACGTTCCCAGCGGGGCTGAGACCGATACTGAATGACTGTCCGGATCAGATGCCAGCAGAAGGTCCAAGCAATTGGGTGTATGGCCGTCAACATCCGGTACCCGCGTTGCCACATTCACCATCTGGGTTAGATCTAGCGTTAAAGCAAAATTGCGCGCCTCCAACCTAGCATGGTCAGTTTTCTGGTATGGGAACAACCATTCTTTATGATGGGCGTTGAAGTCCCCCAGAAAAATGAGCTTCGCCGTTGGGTACCGTTGCTGGGCTACGTCAGTCGACTCCACGAGGAAATTAAAGAGCGCTGTTGTCTCCTGGTCACCGCTATGCGATCGGTAGATGCCGATGTAGAGAGATTTCTCCACGCCAGTATCCACAAGTAGCCATATGGCAGAGAAACCCGATTTCTCAAAGCAACGGAGACGACGACAACAAATGTCATCGCGGACGTACACACAGACCCCAGCTTGCTTCTTGAACTTGTGTTCAAGAGAGTACCCCGGCTAGTTGAGGTACGCCACGTCCGACGGGGTTGTTATCTTCGTCTCCGTTAGAAAAAACAGGTGCGGCTTCTCGGTCTCAAGGTGGTGATGGACCGAATCGAGATTGGAGTGCAACCCCCTGATATTAGTGAGGTGCACTTTTAGTGGGAGGAAGTGCAGCCGTTGTTTTACCCTATTTTTCTTCGCTTTGTGTGTCATATTGAGTGGAGTTGTTGGGGAAAAAGTCGACTTGTCGAGGCGCCGCTCAGTGATCCAAGTGGAACACTAGAGCCAACCAAACCTACGGGGAACTCATCTGGAGACTGCGGGGACGCCCGAACCCCCCCGGATATGGCCACCGGGTCCTCCCATCCAGTCGCCGGCTGGCACGGTGGAGCATACCGGGATTTTTCGCGAGTTGGCGGGGCAGCCTTTGGCACGTGGCTGGCGTGCTACTTGGGCCCCCTACTGACTGCGGTCGGCCAACGGCTGGCACCGTGCTTCGGATCCCGCTACCCTCCAAAATGAGTTACCCGGCTAGCTGACTCAGAGACCACAACCGGTGCCAAACAGCGCAACTGACAATCTCCTTCTCCCCCAAAGGCACTGGCACTCCCACACACCGACGGAACACAGCAAGCTGCTTGGCGCCGGACTCCAGTGGGATGGTGGTCGCGAGCCAGGCGGCCCCTTGCGGAGCCTACCACGGCTAAGTGGTATTGGTGGTATTTGGGGTCGGCGCAACATGTCTTTTTCTTCCATACTTCTCTATTAGTCGTCATCTCGGTAGTCACTCCCTTTCTAGCCATATTATCTTTCACACAGTCCACCCATCGTTTCTTTGGTCTTCCCTTACTCGTATAGCCCATACAATAGACCTTTTTTACCTGAGGTACGTTAGAAATATCTCAATACTAGTAACTTAACAAAAAAAAATGTTCAGAGCAAAGGAGACTGGGCACATTTGTATGGGAAGTGGTCTATGAACCAATAGCGACACTGTTATGGTACTTATGTAGGGATACCTCAACTACACCCTTGTGTAAAGGTGCATCTAAATCTGACCCGGCAGTTTTGAGAAAAATAGTACTTTAGAATACACGTATTTTACAACAGTTTGTGATACTTTTTGTTCTGATTTTTAGGTATTTTTCTTATTTTTTTTTTGTTTTTTAATCTGTATCTATTTAATGAACAAAACAACGAAGAACCAAAGTAATGAATTACAAATAAATGAGGAATCTAGAACATAAAAATGCAAAAATAAAATCCGAATAAAGTACGCAAAATGGCATTGATTTATAATTACTTTCATATTTTTTTGGATTTTGGGTATTTTTTTATAAAAGGAAGGAAGTCTATGGAACGCTACAACAATAACAAAAAAAAAAATACTACAAAATAAAGAAGAACACAAGAATACTTTTCTACTAGTGTAATATACTTTTAAGTGTGAATAGGGTTTTTTACTATAGTTTTAGTTGAGAAACGTTTTAGTCAGGTACTTCTGACTGTATTATATTCCATTGTTGTGTTTGTTTGCTAAGCAAAGTCAATACGATACATAAGAAGAGAGGACTACTTATCAGTGGAGCACAAAAAAAATCTTTTTTGTGCTCCACTGGTACACTTAAGAGCACGTTGAGCTTGACACTTCAACCTTTGGACCGGCCGCGTATTCTATGACGCGCAGTACAAATGCGAGCTCAGCTTACACTGGTGGTGTTAAACTTGATGTGCTCTTGACTGTACAAGTCGTCCTGATGTACATTGTATATCAGGGCAATGAAACAACTTTTTTATTCATAATATATTTTTATTTATAGTTCGTCTATGATAATAGAATCTAAAAATTCAGCAGGACGTGATATTGTGTCTTCATATCTAGCCCAAGACAAGAACCACACAATCGTCATAATATGACCGCAGCATCCCAGAGTACGCATGCCAGACTTGCATGTACAATAATATTGCTTTATTGCATTCAACCCACGCTCGCTTTCGTCAACTAAAATGTAACAATTATAAATTCGCGCGCGCGTATGTCTTGACTGGATCCTGCCTCTTAGTAACCACGAACCTTCAATGCCTTGGTCTAAGGGCAGTGCTCAGTCGTTGAGTGTCTCTATATAATTCGACATTATAAATCCCGTTTCTCACGTGCTCACTATAATAACTTCGGGCTAGTTTTAATTGGTAAGTGCCTAGTGCAAAAATAATTAATTCGCTTTCGGTAAGACGCGGGAAATCATTTAGTGCTGGCAATTCTCCTGACATACTCTGGAAAGCTACACGTTGCCTATTTAGACGATTTGCGTTCATAAAACTCCCTAGTGCATTCTCTAAGTTCATCCTCTCATTTATTCTGTCTATAAATAAGGGCGTATAGAAACTATCACTGATGGGTTCATGGAAGGCGTTAATTAAAGCAGCTGCTATTTTGAAATCTTCGAACATATGTGCCATCGCGCAATTAAAATATTCTTGGCGAAATAACTTGAAGTCGCGCTTAAAACGTCCATTTACGACTTCCACGACCCATCGACACAAAGTGATTTTGCGTGTTTTATTTGCCTGAGCAGTCGTATATTGAGTTTCGCCTCTAGTGAGGCTTTCCGGCATATGTGCCTCAAAACCGTATGACTCAAGTTCATTAATAACGTCCCTGAATCCTCTATCCAGCACAAATACATCTCCATGATTAAATAAAATATGAAAGGGATGTTCCTCTTCATTTAAAATATTTTGTATGATTTCCGCATCTGAAGTAGTCGCCGCATGTGGCCCGGTCACTTCCACGATGTATCCGTCACTACACACGAAAAGAAAAGGTTTTAATAAGTTAGTGTACTTGTGTAGACTGTAACTGTCTCTTTGAAACAAAAAAATCGAACTCTTTTGGATTTACACATATGTGCCATCACAGATTAGTATAGCCTTTCTTAATTCAGGTTCAGCATCTGGATTTCCAAATAAATAATCGGGCAGAGCCAGATTTCTCCGCACAATATCATCTCTGCTTATATGACCCCACCCTAAGTGAATGGGAACAAAATCTTGTGTCAGAGCATTTCTTGCAACTTTCATGAGACGCTCCAGCTTACGGCGACTCATGTGAAACATCAAACTCAGCCTCTCATTAGAATCTCCTGTCCTGAATTTTGTAAGCAAAATAGCTAAAGCTGTATTAGGCGTTTTACAATTTTGTAATGATGGCGTTTCCTGTACAATTCTTAGGAATTCTTCACGTGTCCGTCTAGTTAAATAATGTAATTCGTCAGTATCTACCTGGTTCATGTCTTCGAAGTTCAATCGAGATTTATTTCGAACAGCGTCGTCATACATTCTTAACAGGTCCATAACTTGCTCGGCATTAAAACTCTGAGTAGAATTAGGTGCTCTATTTATATCATCCCAATCATCTGAGTCCAAATGAATATTACATACTCTTGCAGCTGGAGGTATATAATGTTTCAAATCAAATAATAGGCGTTTCTTCAAAGTAATGGGTACACGCCTGCAAGTGAGGTGATTACATCCAAAAAACACACATGTGTCTGATGTGTTTGGAGAACGAGTGTATTCATGGGTCACTGTTCCAGGCTGTTCTTGAGCTTCGGGCACTAGAGGTGGGAAACGCGCAGGAGGTACAGCAGGTCTCGGAGGAACCACATCCTCTGGTGGTACAGGAGCTGCCCCATCCGCGGGTGTGGGAGGTACATTTTGAGGGGCACCCGGAGCATTCATTTGACGTTGCCAGCATGGGTGACAGAGGAACTCATTACCATTGAAGATTATCTGAAATATATAAAACTAACTATAATAATTATTGTACAGTAACAAAATAAAAAGCGTTCTCTAGCCGAGAATCTACAAAATAAACTTATACAATATAGGGTTACTTTTATGTAAGTATTAATTAATATAATATAAGGGTCGAGTAATGCGATTGTAAAAGCAAGAATGAGTATATTATTTATTATAAATATCTTGTTTGTCTCTTTGTGTAGATGAAAGCTCTACCAAATCTCGCTTTTTATAAGCTTTTTAAACGCTTCGTTGCTCTATGATAATAAATAACAAATAAACAAAGATTTGGTGGGTCATGACTGTGTTAGCGGTTTGTATCGTCTTTATGTCAATACAGGTTTCAGGTCAGGTTTTTTGAAATAAAGACGATACAAACCACCAACGCAGTTAAGACCCACCCTGTACAATAATACATATAATGTAAATAAAAATATACTAACCTCATACGGAGCGACATTTATTCGTATACGGTTAGCCAATGTTGAGTTTTCTTCAAACAAATGGCGTGTTATTAATCGTCTTTGGCGAACTCTTAGCACAGAACGGTTGCAGATCAAGCAAACCATATTAGCTCTGGGTTGAAACATGTTATCAACACAACAACAACAGAAATCAGATGTCCGGGATATCAAGCACTAGTCAAATCGTAAGGCAAAATCAGTAGTCCAATAAACATAAACAAGTCGGTAGTTGAGAACAAAATACGAAAGAGCACAGTACTAACGAGACGATAAACGGCGAAAGACTGCGCCCGCGCATATTGTTTTCGCTACCTGCCGACCAAGGGTCGGCACTCGGCAGCCGTGTAAGTGCGACAGAGATAACAACATTGCCTGTCGCTTTCGTATTCTTTTATGGGCGACATTCCAAGCTTGCATTGTTCCGATTTTTGCTACCTGCCGACCAGGGGACGACCGGCCGTGTAAGTGGGACCGAGATAATAACATTGCCTGTCGCTTTTTTTTATGGGCGACCTTTGAAGCTTGCATTGTTCCGTTTTCATTGTTTATTTTCTAGTAAAAAACCCTATTCACACTTAAAAGTATATTACACTAGTAGAAAAGTATTCTTGTTCTTCTTTATTTTGTATTCTTTTTTCTTGTTATTGTTGTAGCCTTCCATAGACTTCCTTCCTTTTATAAAAACATATCCAAAATCCAAAAAAATATGAAAGTAAATAAATCAATGCCATTTTACGTACTTTATTCGGATTTTATTTTTGCATTTTTATGTTCTAGATTCCTCATTTATTTGTAATTCATTACTTTGGTTCTTCGTTGTTTTGTTCATTAAATAGATACAGATTAAAAAACAAAAATAAAATAGGGAGAATACCTAAAATCAGAACAAAAAAGTATCACAAACTGTTGTAAAATACGTGTATTCTAAAGTACTATTTTTCTCAAAACTGCCGGGTCAGATTTTGATGCACCTTTACACAAGGGTGTAGTTGAGGTATCCCTACATAAGTACCATAACAGTATTGCTATTGGTTCTTAGACCACTTTCGCTCAGTCTCCTTTAGCTGTCTTTCATTTTGAATGCTAATAACATTTTTTTCTGAAGTCTTCCCATTTAATATTTTACCATTTTGTAATCTGCATTTAATGAGGTATTTTTAAAACTAATGGGCACTAACAGTTCAGTACATTTTTTTTACACAATATGCCCCTAAAGCCATATGATTTGCTGGAGATGAGTATTGAAATTGGAAACAAATTAATTTCTTTAAGTACCTTTGACTTTAAAATAGAAAAAAGGGTTTGGATATGATACGAGTAGTACACATATTCAAGAGTAATAATAAAAAACAGATTTTTTTTTTTGATATTTGTTGAAATTACAGCCAATCTCGTGAAGCAAGGTACAGTTTTAAAAAACAATTTTTTTTTTCGGAGACCCTTAACTGAATGTGGTTAAAATTTCGGTATGTGATACATAAGAATACAGTGTATCGACTCCTTTACTCTGGACCACTATTTACGACACACCCTGTATAGTTTTATATTGTTCATTATGAAAGTTCTCGCTGGAGATAAAGATAAGGTATATGGTATAATTCTCTAATGCTGCCTGCACTAGGCATTTAAAGATTTGGAAAATCTCCGTTTCACCTACTCGGTGAAATCTGTAGACTACCTGTACCTACTCTGAAAAAAGGGAAGTTATACTCGTACCGAAAAACAACCAACTTTCCTTGGTGCCAGAACAAAACGACTCACTCCCTCTCATTAAGATCGTGTCCGAGCAGTGGGAGTGCTATAGCTGATGATCCGTGCCAAGTTTTACGTTTATTAACCAATGGAATAAAATATTTCATATTCTGCGTAGCGATGGATGTATATAATATCAAACAGCATAGGTTAGTTTTGGTGGAACAGATTTCAACGAAGCTTTCACATATGCACAAAGCGCATTTTCAAGCACATCTTACCCGTTCTGCAACACCATAATAGGTAGATAATAGGTAAAACGGGCTGGTATCCGCAATTCCACGTCAATACGCGTATTTTGCGTAAGGGTGGGAAAATCGATTATTCGATCCATCCGCAACACCATTTAGCTCTGGTGAAAAAATACATATAGTTTTGTAGCCTATCTTCACCGCTTAAACTTCACACAACTGTGGATGATTGGAAATTTCCAAAACCTCTCCTTAGTGCTCGCCTACATTATGAAAAGAAGCGAAGCTTTGCGCAAAATTACGGTCCTAGGCCCAATAGTTTGGGCTATGCGCTGATAAGTCATTCGGTTTCTCCTTTTTTACGTAATATACAAATATATTTAGATGTAAGACAAATATAGAAGAGTGGTGATAATTTTCAGACTATTGGATGAATGGATCCATTTTCCGGCCTCACAAGCTGCCCGGAGAGTGTGGCTAGAGCATTCCAAGCAAAATTTAATGTCCATGACATATTGGGGCTCATCGATTGCACGCACGTAAAAATTTTTCCCCCTCCTGGGCCGCAGGGAGCCCAATACAAAAGTAGGAGAAAGGCTGCACACACCCTAAATGTCCAATGGGTAAGAGCTTACAGCAACTGCTTATTACCTCTGCTTTATAACTTTGGAGAACTTTGATTTTGTATTTTTAATATAACCTAAACTGCAGGTAGCTGATTCAGATTGCAGGATAATAAGCGTAAATGCCAGGTATCCTGGCAGAGTCCACGACGCTTTTATTTGGAATCACTGCAATGTAAAACAGGAGATGAAGATGCTTCATGATGCTGAAATAGGCAATTACTTCCTCTTAGGTAAGTCAATAGGTAGTCATAAAATAATACAATAATTAATTTTTTAAACTAATGAAATTTAATTTAATATTCGAAATAAAAATAAACAAACTATCGTCGCATGTGGCGGCACCTCCTGCAAAACAAAAGTAGATTTATTTATTAAGTTGAAACTTCCTGCGCAGGTGACTCAGGGTACCCATTGGAGCCGTGGCTCATGACGCCGGTGCTGCACGCTGAGCCTAATTCGCCAGAGCAGCGGTATACCGACTGGCACTGCCAAGTTCGGAATGCAATAGAGCGTACCAATGGGTACCTAAAAGGCAGTTTGAGGTGCTTGGGTATAGATAGGGTGCTCCATTATTCCCCAGAGAAAGCTGCTGAAATTATATATGCCAGCTGCATCATATATAATCTAATGAAGCATTTTGGGTAATATTTAATTATTATTATTTACCAACATCTGTTGTAGCATAGGTTGTTTGTTTGATGTTTATAAATTTGTTTGGTTTCTTGTGAGTAAAGAATTGATTTCACAGGGTGCCATTACAAGAAGACCTGCGTGATGACGGTGATGACTCCGTTGACCCGTACATTGAAACCCCTGCACATCTGCTGCGGCTGTCTCAAGCCAGGCGCAGGGAAATAATAAGGAATTATTTCCATTGATATTTTTTTTTTATTTAGGTAGATACTACTGTAAATAAATGCTTTATTATATGCATATGTAAACCTTTCATCATTACTTCCCACTTTTTTAAGTCTGAATAATTATTCAATTGAACTGATTTTATTGCAATTTGGGTAAGTTTTACGTCCAAAAGTAGAATGCAATTAATTATTAAAGGCTGAGTTGATTGAAAAGAAAAGATGGCCGAGTTGATATGCTGAGAAGGTATATTTTAATGATTTAGATTACAAATATAAACGTTCCCTACATTAGTAACGCGTTCTGCTCCTCTTTTGGTTGATTGCTGCGGCGTACTACTTTTATTAATTCCTGAAATCAATGTCATGTCAGTGTACTTAAATAATATTGTTACGAACTGAAAGATCTTTACATAGGGTATTTCAGTTACATAGACGAGACGAGACAGAGAGAAGAAGCTAGGAGTCTTATCATTCAGAAATATTTTACAGCCGTGAAGTCGCCAACCGTGAACGCAACATCGATGATGCGAGCTGGAAGACGTCCATTGCATAACCACCATACAAACGGGTTTTGTCGACGAAAGAATAGACAAAATGACAGATTGTAGAACCTCGCATTCTACACGTCTAAGCATGGCAATGTGTCATTTTCTCTATTCTTCCGACGACAATTCGTCGTCATGCTACGCATGCTGGGTTATAAAAGGCCTCCCCAAGTAATCGCTATGAAGCGATGATTTGACCGGTCCTACACTTCCCGGTATATATTTTTATAATGCTACCGATATAGGTTAGGTACCTATATTAACATAATTTATTATAAACAAGTGCGGCCCCCTTAATTCAATTTTGCCATGGGTTATATGACTTCTCGGCCTAAAAGGCTGCCGACCGCTGATATAGCCAGATTATGTTGATGCAGACGATGTTGTTTCTTTCAACGAGGACCTCATTGAATATTATTTAAATTAAAAGATTTGACTTACTTTCATTAAAACGTTAAGCTCTAGCTGAGCATTAATGAAGCGGTCCGGTGGTTGCACTTTACGAACTCGCCTTCGTATCGCTGGTCTTGGCGGGCTTGAAGCAGGCACCGTCCGTTCTACTTCTGGCACATCGTTTGCTGGCACTGATTATGGTAGTGGTGACACTGATTGTGGCGCTGCTACAGTGATATTGCGTTGGGCAATATCATTGCTGAACTAAAACAGAGAGGAACAAATAATGAATATGTTACAATTTATTAACACACTAGATTTTTTTTGCCCGTGGCTTCTTTCGCGTGGAGGTCGAAAATTATCCCACAGGAACGTACCTACTACGGGGATAAAAAGTATCCTATGTGCTAACATAGGTCACGGTGTACCTACATGTGTGCAAAATTTCATCATAATCCGTTCAGCCGTTAAGGCTTAAAAAGGTAACATACGGACACTTTCGCATAAAGTAAGGATAAAAAGTACCTATACAAGTATGAATCGTTAGGAATAACATAATGCCAGGCCCGAAGAGGTACTTAGACAGTCCACACCAAAATTTTTACTTATTTTTACTAAGTAATACGATACTGAATCGGACACTGTTCAGCCAGCCACAAGTATACTGAAAATAAGGACGTAGCTTCTCGTTCCGTGTCGTTATTTTGCCAATCCCGGACGAGCCCCCAAATTTGTGGGATTATAAGGCAAAATAAACGAGAAATACTTTTAAAAACTTTTATTTTAGACACACTGAAATATATCGCCCTTAGTCCGGAATATATTTTTGAAGATTTTATAGAAAAATATTAAACCTTGTGGTATATCAATTATTTTATGCCAGAATCATTTCTTGATTAATATAATTGAAATTGATAAAAGAGGCACCATTGTGAAGTTAATATTTTCGGAGATAAATCAAATTGAAAAAAAAAACACTGTTGAAGATAATGACAACGTGTGGAAGTTAATGACTTTAAGGTGAAGAAAAATGATAACTGGTACGAATAATGATTTTGAATCAATTATAATGTTTAATGTTACAAAAAGAAAGAAATAAAACAACTCGATTAAGAATCAACAAAATATTTTAATCATAAAATCACAGATATATGTCCAAAAATATACAATTTTTAGATGATTATTGAATAAACATTATTGTTTTAATTAAAATAAAGTGTACATATTTATGATAGGTACTTATATTTCTAGTCTTAATGGTTTTCTTCTCATTTTTACAATAATTATATTTCTTAATATTTAATTAATGTGAAAAAAATATGTAAATAGGTATTTCAAAAATACTTCTGATTCTGATCCTGGCTTATAATCATACAAACAGTTTTCCAATAATTAATGATTTATAATTAATTAAAAAAAATAGGAACTTAAAGAACTTGTAGCATTAACATTAAACGCCTCCACTAATCGTATCATTCAAGACAAATATGATATAATCATCAAATTAATAATGGAAAATACTGATTAAAAATAGTAGGTAGTTACATTAAAATTTTGATGTTGAGGGTTTTGGTTCCCCATAATCACCAATGTAAAAAGAGTTGCTTTGTCTTATTTTAATATCAGAAAGAACAACTATTTTTTTATTTGGATTTTGCTTACTTTGGTTTTGATTTACTAATTTTGACAATGGGGCAACATAATTAGGATTAATATTTTCAATGTTTCCATGGCTATAATTTGGAAGACATCCTAAATCATATCCATGGATACATTTATTATCGGTATTACAATCAAAGCAGCTGAGTTGTCTAAGAACTGTCGTTGGAACAGTATTATCCCATAGGACTTGGTACACGGAAAGAGTGCCCTTGAAGGGTTTCAAATTTTGTGGAATTAATCTTTCTTTAGTTATTATTTCCCGTTCATCCACCTTCTTGATAATAACATTATCAATAGTTTGCATTAACGTATCACAAAATTGATTATAAGTGCCAATATCTTTACCAAAAAGAGTCATACGATCAGCCGTCCTTTTAAGCACTGCTCCTACCCCATCAGGTGCACCCTTTCCGAGTCCCGCTTCAGAGTAGTTCCATGTTACTTTCTTAATTTGAGAAAAATCTTGGCATATTTGTGTAACTATAAAAAACATATACTTATTTCGGTATTGCGAAGATGGCGAGTCAGATAAGAAATGTAGGGTTTCAATTAAAGGATTAACTTCAACAACGTGCTGAATTAGGGGCACCAAGTGTGCCCAAATAGCTGGTGCGTCATGTCGCAAGCAATCACTAACTGTGCAAAAAGAAATCGGAGTAACAACACCGAAAGTAAAATTGTGAGTGTACGCCACAGAAGTGTGTAAAGAGACTTGTTGGCGGCTACCGCCGAAATGGAAAGCCTGGACTTCTTCAGCAAATTTTAAAGCATAATTTTCTGAAAAATCGACATGTAGAAATGCTTCCTGAACCGGTAGGTTGTTTTTAAAAGTTTTAATGACATTATATTGGAAATTAATCTTGTGAACATGATTTAAGAATGCTAACAGATCTGCTTCAAATCTAGTTATTGCTGTTTTAATACTAATTGTAGTCTTTATTTTTTCAGTCAACTGATGTTTTTTCTTAGTTCCATTTTTCAGTGTAATATCTTTGGTTGTTTTTCGCCATTCGTAAAATGATACATTGCTATCGGAAACATTAAAAAATTCTAGATGGTTTGATGATAGGGATGAGACGTATTTACCATACGAGGTTTGTAAACCAGGGCTTTGCTTCGAAGTACGGCGCCCTGGTACGGGCAGGAAAAACTTGCAAGTGTGAAAGTATTTGCTATGTATCGGCCGCAGGCAGAGCTGGAAGATACTTGCATAGGAAATCGATCCATGTATATATATATAAATAAGGAGCACAATCGTATTTGCAAATAAAAACTTTGAGCTTCAAAGTATTTTTTTCGCTGATACGATTATGCTCCTTATGTATAAGTAGGGATGAGACGTATTTACCATACGAGGTTTGTAAACCAGGGCTTTGCTTCGAAGTACGGCGCCCTGGTACGGGCAGGAAAAACTTGCAAGTGTGAAAGTATTTGCTATGTATCGGCCGCAGGCAGAGCTGGAAGATACTTGCATAGGAAATCGATCCATGTATATATATAAATAAGGAGCACAATCGTATTTGCAAATAAAAACTTTGAGCTTCAAAGTATTTTTTTCGCTGATACGATTATGCTCCTTATGTATAAGGCAACACGAATTGATTTCCTATGCAAGTATTTTACTGCTCGCGGCGGCGCCGCCAACGCAGCCGCGAGCTCCTCGCAGCCCGCGGTCTCGCCTTTAGTGTTCTAGATGTAAAATACTTGCATAGGAATTTGATTCGTGTCGCTTTAAAAATAAGGAGTATAATCGTATCAGCGAAAAAATACTTGGAAGTTTTATTTGCAAATACGATTCTGCTTCTTATTTATAGAAACACAAAGACTGACTTCCTATGCAAGTATTTTCATCTCTGGGCGCCAAAGTCGAAGCAAGTTCGTGTTCAGGGCTCTGCTCGGTAGTCTCCGAAGTTTACCGAGTGCATCAACCGAAATCTGTGTAGGTACTAAGTACTTTATAATTTATTTTGAGTACTTCGCGCCATTCATCCTTACGCTAAACACAAAAGACACATTATTGCGTGAACGAAAGTATTTTAGTAAACGTTTTGTAATGTTTACATTTTTTATTTTTCTCTCAAGTCAGTTGTGGTTTGAGTGCGAGCTTGTTACGTCACCGACTGACCGTGACCTTATTTACCTTACGGGATCTTATTTCGCGATTTCAGTGAACTAAATAAAGATTGACCATTTTCGAACTACTTAGTAACAGTTAGTGTGTAAATAAATAAAACTGATATTTTTTTGTGTAGACTGTGTTTAATAGTTAGGAATGTAAATACATAAATAGGTACCTAAATAAAAGAAGTTATTTCGCGAGCAATAGACAATTTTTGAACTGTAAATAGTAGGTATATTTAGTGTAAATAAAACTGTGTTTTTTTAATAAGTAGATAATAGTTAGATAGGTTGTACCTACTTGTTGTAAATAATAATATAGTCACAAACTTATAAACATGGCACCTAAGAAAAGTTTGGCTTGGGACCATTTTGTGGACAAAGGTGAATATAAAGCTGAATGCAAAATGTGCAAAGTAATTATATCATATAAATCGGGAGTGTCAAACCTTACCAAGGATGTGCAAAGAAAACACATTACCGTTAATTTAGTGAGAAGGGAGCAAGAAGTGGAGCGTCAAGAGGTACAGGGGCATTCTTCTCAAACTATACAAATTACGGCAGCCAATACTGCTATACAAACTGTCGCATCTAGTACGATAAGGACTAATTCGAATCCATCCAGTATTTCAGCGATTGCGCGAAATGTCGCGCAATGTCAAAAAATTAAAAAACAAATTGATGAACATTTAATGAATTTGTTCATATGGGACTTGCAGCCTTTTTCAATAGTGGAAGACAAGGGGTTTCGCGAATTAATCAAGTTTGCTTTCCCAAATTATACTATACCATCGCGAAAGTATTTCGCTAATAATTTATTGCCGGGGCTTTATGAAGAGATAAAAACTAATACAAAAGCAGCTTTAAATGAAGATGCAAAAAGTATATGCTTAACGACCGATATGTGGACGTCACGCAATAATGACTCTTACCTAGCGGTTACGGGTCATTATATAGATAAAAACTTTGTTCTTCAGTCGGTTTTACTGGAATGTAAGGTATTTGAAATCAGTCACACGGGACGTCATTTAGCCGAGGAGTTGAGAAATGTGGCCCGAGAATGGAATATTTTAGATAAGGTCCTCCTTGCAGTATCAGATAACGGGGCTAATATAAAAAATGCCATACAGCTATTAGAGTGGAAACATTTTGGCTGTTATGCGCATACTCTCAACCTGGCAGTCCAAAAAGTATTATCCCACTCTTACATAAACGATATAATAAACAAAGTGAAGACAATAGTTTCGTACTTTAAAAAAAGTAACTTAGCCTGGAATAAATTAAAAAAATACCAGGAGCAGGCTAACAAAGTGGTGAAGAGGCCAATTCAAGATGTCGCTACAAGGTGGAACTCCACATTTTACATGATAGAGAGGTTTGTCGAATTAAAAGACGAAATTAAATGTGCATTGAGCAATTTAGATACAAGCAATGTAATTAATCTAACAGCTTATGAATGGGACGTTTGCCAATCGTTGATCGTAGTATTACAACCCTGTGAAGAATTAACGAGAGAGATGAGCGGCCAGAAATATGTTAGTGGAAGCTCAGTCATCCCCTTAACGATTGGTCTTACGAACGCTCTCAACGAGATAATAAGTCCAACATATCGGGAAGAAAATAATATTGACATTTTTCCTGACGAAGTTGAAATGTGCCGACAGGATCTGCTCTCAGAAATAAGCACGCGGTTTTCTAATTTGGAACAGAGCCGAACTTACACCGTCGCTATGTTTTTAGACCCGAGATACAAATTATACTTTGAGAGTGAAAATGTTGCAGACAGTACTAAAAAGTATATCGTGAGCTTAGTAACCGCAATGATTAAGGAATCAGCCTTCAGCATCAACTTCAGATGTGCCGGATGGCCAGAGAAAAAAATCTAACAGCCTATTATGGAAACACTACAACAAACAAATGCACAACATACGGCCAGCTGGAACAGCCAATAGCAGGGCGATCATTGAGACCCAAAAATATTTAGATGACACAGTTTTGTCTCCAGACATAGATCCTTTGGAATGGTGGCGAATAAATCAAACAATTTATCCAAATTTAGCCAAACTGGCCAAAATAAAATTAAACGCAATGGCCTCTAGCGTGCCTTGTGAGCGGATTTTTTCTGTAGCAGGGAACATATTGACGGACAGGAGATCCCGACTGGGGAGTCGAAAAGTAGAACAATTGTTGTTTCTCCAACAGAATAAAAAAAAATAATTAAAAAAAAAACTAAAAAAAAAACAAAAAAAAACACGAAAAACCAAAAAAAAATACAACAAGATCATGTACATAATATAATGAATTGAAATCTTCTAACTACGCCTGCTAATACTAAGTTTCTAAAACTAGCTCATGACAAAATACCGTAAAAAACATAATTATAATTTCTCAGACATCCTAAGCATCTAGCAGACAGTCCTAAGCCTGTGATTAACTAAGTAGGAAGGAAAGATTTCATTTCATCTCTTAAGGGGGAAGCGTCAGGGTAGCCCGCAAAATTCAAACTTTCTTACGTTTTTTGCAATTTGCAAGTCAGTATTAAGTTGTATGTTAAATACAGCATGATTCCGTATCAAATATGTACTTACATAATTATAATCATTACAATCAGTAATACAACTCCTTAAGTTAGTATAATCCTCCGCATGAAATAGTCATTCATTAGGATTACCTGGTCTTAAAGAGAAATGTATTAATCACTTTAATGATTATATTTATGCAAATACATACATGTTACGACCGCGAATTACATTTTGTTCAAGTACAACCGAATACTGACTTGTAAATTGCAAAAATCTTAAAAAAAAAATGCATCTCGCGGGCTACTCTGACGCTTTCGCCTTAAGTACCTATAAAAGTATTTGCTATGCTATCAGGCGCAGCTAGTGCTGGGAAAAACTTGCATAGGAATTCGATCCATGTCTTTACACAAATAAGGAGCACCATCAATCAATCTGCCTAGCCTTCTCCCAACTATGTTGGGGTCGGCTTCCAGTCCTACTGGATGCAGCTGAATACCAGTATTTTACATGGAGCGACTGCCTATCTGACCTCCACAACCCAGTTACCTACTGGGTAATACGATACCCCTTTGTAAGACTGGTTGTCAGACTTTCGGGCTTCTGACGACCCGTAACGACTGTCAAAGATCCACGAATGACAGCCGGGACCAACGGCTTAACGTGCTTTCCGAGGCACGGAAGAGTCTCGGTATGAAAAGATGGTCACCCATCCACAGACCAACCCCGGCGAGCGTAGCTTAACCTGATGGATCGACCCGTGCGGCTGTTCCTACTTAGCCACGCGAGCTAAGGAGCACCATCGTATTTTCAAATAAAAAAAAAACTATGAACTTCCAAGTATTTTTTTTCGCTGATACAAATATGCTTCTTATGTACAAGGAAACATGAATCAATTTCCTATGCAAGTATTTTAATATTTTGGCGGCGCCGCCGCGCCGTCAAGGTCAACGCCGCGAGTCCCTCGCTGCCCGCGGCCGTACCTTTAGCGTACGAGTTGAAAATACTTGCATAGGAAATTGATTCGTGTTGCCTTATAAATAACGAGCATAATTGTATCAGCGAAAAAATACTTGCAAGTTCAGTTTTATTTATTTGCAAATACGATTCTGCTTCTTATATACATATAATGACATGGACCAATTTCCTATGCAAGTATTTTAGTATTTTGGCAGCACCGCCAACGCCGCCAGGCCCTGGCTACGCGCGGCTGCGTCTTTAGCGTCCGAGTTGAAAATACTTGCATAGGAAATTGATTCGTGTTGCCTTATAAATAAGGAGCATAATCGTATCAGTAAAAAAATACTTGGAAGTTCAAGGTTTTATTTATTTGCAAATACGATTCTGCTTCTTATATATACAGGGTTATTGGTAAAACACCAACAACCTCATAAGGGGTCATTGTACTCATCATTATGAACAACTGTTACTATGGCACCAAACCTGATATCGCGAAAAAAAAATTAGCTGTTCAGTACATTTACCTATGTTGGCATAATGCGTCACACTGTATAATAACATGGACCGATTACCTATGCAAGTATTTTCAACATTGGGGGCCAAAGGCGAAGAAAGTCCGGTGGTCGGTGGTCGTGCTCGAAATATTCTGAAGTTTGTCAGAATGCAAGAACCGAAATCTTTGTACTTACGTAACTTTATAATTTTTTTGACTAGTTCACGCCATTCATCCTTAGGTCTATTGTGAACGCTATTTTCACTTTCCTATAGCAAGGAACATATAATATTGAAGAAGAGGAGACCCCGACTGGCAAAGGTTACGGGTAAGTGTTCCTCCAACAATAAAAAAGAAAAAAAATATACAAAAAATCAATGAATCAGCCTAGCCTTTTCCCAATTATGTTGGGGTCGGCTTCCAGTCTAACCGGATGCAGCTGAATACCAGTATTTTACATGGATCGACTGCCTATCTGACCACAACCCAGTTACTGGGTAATACGATACCCCTTAGTAAGACTGGTTGTCAGACTTTCGGGCTTTTGACAACCCGTAACGACTAACAAAGATCGACTAATGACACCCGGGACCAACGGCTTAACGTGCTGTCCGAGGCACGGAGGAGTCTCGGTATGAAAAGATGGTCACCCATCCACGGACCAACCCCGGCAAGCGTAGCTTAACCTGATGGATATGGATCGACCCGTGCGGCTGTTAATACTTAGCCATAGACGTGAGGCATAAATATTGGATTAGGTATGTTGATTAGGTATTTTTCGATGCGAGTCCGTACCTAATCCAAAGCGTCGAGGATTAGGTATGGCACAAAATATTCATACACAGTCTACACAGAAGATATTCCGTACCTTAATGTGCGAGGAATAAGTTTCAAGTTTAATTAGCACTGCTGCCAGCGCCATCTATGTAGAATACCACTGAACTAGTTAATGCTCTAGCAATAGACATGGATCGGATTAGGTAAAAACGATACCTAAACCACCTAATCCTAGTATTAGGTGGATTATAACGATAGGCGGTTCCAGAATTTGGACCGAAGCCGCACTTTTTCACTGTGCATGTTCTTGGAACCCCGGTGTAAACTAGACTTTAAGTACCGTTTGCCCATAAAAAACGAAATATAATCCGTTCCACAATATTAGATCAGAAACGGAATGTCCATACTCCATGCCGAATATTTCTTACCCAATCCACATACGATACTATCGGTAACAGGCCAGCGGCTTTATTGAATAAATATTCGGATTAGGTATTTTTAAATACTAGGATTAGGTGGATTAGGTATCGTTTTTACCTAATCCGACCCATATCTACTTAGCCACGAGCTCCTCAGAAAAAAATATACAAAGTAGACCGAATGCCACCACATACTTTCAAGTATTTTAATACTTGGTTTTCAACCCTGGTATTTTTACATACTCGTACTCGAAAGCCCTGGTATTGAATTTTGCAAGTATATCTCATCTCTATTTGATGAGCAAGTATTACAACTTCTATTTAAACAAGCTAAATTCCTCGAGTCACAACACAGTTTTGATAGTAATTGCTCACAATTTCTTACATTTACTACACAAGCTCTATGCAAACCTTTTATAAATAACTCCATATTTAAATGTCGTGAACAGAGACAAGTATCCCTATTGGTAGGTTTTGGAAAAACTGTCCAAAAAGGTCGTAGTTTACAAAAGGTCGAGTAACTTATTTTTATACCAACTTGAGAAAGAAATTTTTGATAAAGTACCTTTAGTGGAGCATTTAGATACCGTTTCTGCATCTTAACTTTATTTTTCGTCACAAATTCTTTTTTACTAGCGCTTAAAGTACTATTAGCATCATCGTTATAAAATGTATGAACTTTTTCTTCAAATGATTTGTGACCTGATATTATGCATAAAGATGATAATTTAGTTTTACCCTGTTTTACTGACTTAGAGTCTATGTTTATTTGACTATGTTTGTTCTTATTTTCTTGCACTTGAAGTTTCTTATTTAATCTTTGAATTGTTTTTCTTTGGGTTTCAACTGTCTTTTTATATTTATTAATAGTATTTAGCAACACATACCTCTTCTTATATTCATTATAACGTATCCTTCTTACCACCGCTTTCATAGCAGGAGAAAATTGATGTAATGGATCACGTAACCTCTCTGTCTTAGTCTGTCCCTCTGTCTTATCTATAGCCTCTTCTTCAGCTTCTATTACAACTGGCTCAAATGTAGGCATCGTTTCTTCTTGCTTTTTCATTAACCTGTACCTCTTGGAATTCTCCTTCCATTTTTTTCTTTGCTCACGTTGAGCGCGAGGTGTTTGTTCCTTTATAGGTTTAATTTTACCTTCTTCTTTTCTTTTCTTATATTTTTTACGTCTTTTCTCTTGTTCTATCGCTAACAACTCGGGATTATTTTTTATTTCCAAATATTTTCTCCTTTTACACTGTCGTTGTTGTTCTAGACGGCGTTCTTTTATTGCCTTTATGTTTTTTGGTGGCATTTTGAATGAACCTTAAAACAAAATACAAGTTCAAAATCATTATCCTCAACAGCTGTCATTATTAAAAACAGATCAAGTCATTATATTCTCTATTTGTCATTATACGCAACACACATTTTGAAGCGAATGATGTTGGTGAAAATGACGAATTCGAGAAAACAGGTTGTAAACTTGTCGAAACCCAACCAATTCTGCTTTGAAACACATTGATATGAATAAGTTCACTTTAGATACATAATAGTAGCAAACAATATGATTAATGTAACAATTATTTGCAACAACCGACAGCAAAAGTGTAATGACGTCTTGTATAACAAATTTGTAAGAACGAAATTTAAGCTTACCTGGTCGAGAAACACGATACGTCCACTCCGTTCAAACCTTTTAACTCGACTGAGGGTGGTGCGGGGACTGCGGGGAGCGTACTGCGGGATTCAAACTCCGTGCATTGCAAAACCATAGAGAATTATATAAAAAACAATCTTTGCTCCGTATAATGACTTTTTTTTATGACAAACTTTTAGTGTGTTGGTTTCCTATATTAAAATGAATGAAATGTATATAATATACGGTAATTGAAATCTTTGACCTTTTGAGGACGATTTGGCATATAAAAATAAGACGGTGAGGTTTATTTGATTTTTTTATGAGACGAAATATCTACGCGTAGCCTTGTGGGACATGCGAGATAATGACGTTTGAGGCACATTTTGACTTAAATTTGAAATTAAACTATGTTTAATATCATATTTTAGTGTGTTAATAGTTGTGCCGGTAGTTAAAGTATCTTAAGACCTTGTTGCTATTAATTATGGTTTTATTACGAATAAGTATTGGGACTGGACACCTTTTATCCTCCATTTCTAAGAATCACCCGGCTGCGCACCGCGTCTGTCCAACGCTCGCGTTCTTTTTAACCGACTTCCAAAAGGAGGAGGTTCTCAATTCGTCTGTACGTTTTTTTTTTTTTGTATGTTTGTTACGTGATTACTCAAAGATGGATGGACCGATATGGAAAATTCTTTTTTGTTTGAAAGGGTATACTTCCGAGGTGGTCCTAAATTTTATTAACTTTTCTTGGGGAGTTTTTGAGTTAGCTTCAATAATGCGTATATTTCCTACTTATTTTATGTGGATGATGTGATGATGTTTTAACAACTTCTTATCAATGTTATTTACATGGCTATATCTACAATTATTGTGCTCAATTATGTATTCGAATTAGTGTGGGGTAGGTTCCACAACCAAAAAGTGAAAAATAAAAACTTTTTAGCAAAAAATAAAACAGACTTCCAAAACAAAACACTACAAAGTGAAAAATAACTTTAATTTCGGAAGTCGGTGGCAAAAAACGAAAATACAAAACCAAAGACACCGACTAGTGTTTTGTTTTGGAAGTCGGTTTTATTTTTTGCTAAAAAGTTTTGTCAAACATAGATAGCAATATTCAACGAATTTTGCACTTGTCTCGAAATTGTGGGTTGCGAACGAGGTTCGTGGGGCCCATCATTTTTAAATAAGGGAACACTGTTATGCAATAGACAATATTTGAACAATATTTTTTTTGTGTTTATTTTGGCGCGTAGACAGAGAATGCTATAGAAAAATTGATACATTTTGTTGCACTCACACAAGAAAAATTGAAAGCTGAAAATCTATTAAAGAAACTTTAATAGATTTTCAACTACAGGTTCAAGGTAGATTGGGAAAATTTGACAGTTTCGGGTAGCTTAATGTGCTGGCATCTGTGGGTACATTATTACAATCGGTCTTCTGATTTGACTTCATATAACCTAGTTACAAATGAAAACTAATAGGTAATAAGCTTAGGGCAAATTTTTCAATAGTCAGATAACTTTTATTTATAGAATAAATATGGCGGTTTGGCAGCTTTTATACCTAGACTTGCCATAAATATTGTCACGAAGAAAAAATAATGTTTTTATTGCAAATAATATTTATTACTTTTACAGTGTGTTAGTTTAATACATAAATATTTTATTTTTATTTTATTTTATTTTACACTTTTTGGAAAACTTACAGCTAAACATTTTTGCACGATTGAGAATAACAAAATTAAGGCCAATTAAAAGTTTTCACATATACAGGGTGTCCGGTAATGAATGGATAACCTTGAAATGTCTTATAGTATAACTTATGGCCGTTCAGAAAAAAAATTGAAACAAAATATATCATAAGTAGTACCTAAGTTATGATTTTTTTAAAAGAAAGGTCTAATTTTTTTTACCTTGTTTTACTTTTATGAACACTACGATCAGAAATGAATGGATTCCATCGGTTTGTTGTTATTTTATTATTATACACGAACTATGCTAATAGATAAACAGTCAATAGTATGACTAGCTATTGCACTTTTTTATTAAAAAATTAGCAAATTAATTAATTTTAGAAAAACTTTGCAAAATTTATTTTTTAAACTATGTTTAAACATCTTGGGTATAAAAAAAATGTATGAATACATGAGTGGCCAATAATTTTAAAATAATGTCACTTTCAAGTAGATTTTATAATGGTACAATTCATAAATGTATCTACAATAAATAGTGAATTATTGCCATTAATGTAGAAAAGGAGAAAATTTTACCAAATGTCAAAAGTAATGTAGGAACTTTTTTTAAATTAAATTGCTTCTGACCACTGAAGATTAATCAAAAATACATTTAAGGAATTTGTAGTGAATAAAAATTGCGTATTGAAACCAAATTGTCAGAAATTTACAAATACTCATAATGATTAAAATAGTTACTTTAAAAGCGTGAAATGGGTCGTGTGACCTTCATATTTGCTACCTGCGCGCACGCCGTGCTGTCATTCTTTTGTGTTATGTTAGACAAAGAGGGTCTGAATCGGCTAGGTGCGAGAGAGAGGAAATAAATGTAAAACATCAGGTAAGCTCATACTTTACACTCATACTTTTAGTGCGTTTCTCGACTTGCTCGACTTCGCATGTGTTTATTTAGTTTCCGTTTGCAATTATCGTGATTTACTTTGAATCAGTGTTAAAACGACCACGTGGCTATTTTATTGGACTATTCGTTTTGCTTACTGATTTGGACTTGTTTTGTTTGGTGATATTTGCGACGATTTGGTTTGTTTTTGGACTAAACTGGACTTTTGTGTTTTTGTGTATCAAAATGCCACGTCAGTATACGGCACAAGAATATGCAAATATGCATTACATTTATGGAGAATGCAGAGGTAACGCAAATGCAGCTGCAGCGCTCTATAGGGAGAGATACCCTAATGCGCGCCACCCAGACTACCGCGTATTTATTCGTGTCCACGGTTGTTACTCCGAAGGAAGATTGCCTGGTAGTGGTGTCGGTGGTACAAGCAGTGGAAGAATCGCTCGTCTTGATGTAGAAGAAGCCGTGCTTGAGGAAGTCGAAAACGATCCTTCTACCTCTACACGAACAATAGCTCGACGCACAGGTATCGGAAAATCGACCGTGCACGATATTTTGAAAAAAAATAAATTCCACCCTTACCACGTTACACGCGTGCAAACTCTCCAACCAAGAGATTATGCAGCTAGATTGCGTTTTTGCCGACAAATGCTGGCAAAAATCGAAGAAGACCCGCAATTTTTTAATAAAATTCTGTGGAGCGACGAGTCAACATTCAAAAGAGATGGATACATGAATCTTCATAATTTACACGGTTGGGAATTAGAAAATCCCCATCTTATGCGTGAAGATAGATCCCAATACCAATTTAAAATCAATTATTGGACTGGAATATTAAGTGGAATAATAATCGGGCCATTTGAATTACCGGGGAATTTAACAGGGCAAAGTTATTTGGAGTTTCTTCAAAATGATCTCCCCAATTTATTAGAAGAAGTGCCCGAGGAGCTGAGGGAGTCATATTGGTTGCAAAATGACGGCTGTCCTGCGCATTATGCTGTATCTGTTCGTGCATTTTTAAATAACACGTACCCAGATAGATGGATCGGGCGGCTAGGGCCAATTTTGTGGCCTCCACGTTCACCGGACCTAAATCCATTGGATTTTTTTTATTGGGGCTGCCTTAAAGAGGAAGTATACTGTAAGCCTATAAGGTCTTTAGAAGAATTAAGAAGACGAGTCAGAGCAGCCGCATCAAAAATTAGTGAACGACGGTACACAAGACTGCTCCGTAGATCATTTATCCGTAGATGTAGGGCCTGCATAAGAGTGGGAGGCCGGCAGTTTGAACATTTATTATAAACGAATGATAATAAAGTGTTGTTTATGTTAAATGTTGTTTTTTATTAATCCCCAAAGTTCAGGTACAATTAAATTTAAAAAAATGTTCCCATATTACAAATTTTGATATTTAGTAAAATTTTCTCCTTTTCTACATTAATCGCAATAATTCACTATTTATTGTAGATACATTTATGAATTGTACCATTATAAAATCTACTTGAAAGTGACATTATTTTAAAATTATTGGCCACTCATGTATTCATACATTTTTTTTATACCCAAGATGTTTAAACATAGTTTAAAAAATAAATTTTGCAAAGTTTTTCTAAAATTAATTAATCTGCTAATTTTTTAATAAAAAAGTGCAATAGCTAGTCATACTATTGACTGTTTATCTATTAGCATAGTTCGTGTATAATAATAAAATAACAACAAACCGATGGAATCCATTCATTTCTGATCGTAGTGTTCATAAAAGTAAAACAAGGTAAAAAAAATTAGACCTTTCTTTTAAAAAAATCATAACTTAGGTACTACTTATGATATATTTTGTTTCAATTTTTTTTCTGAACGGCCATAAGTTATACTATAAGACATTTCAAGGTTATCCATTCATTACCGGACACCCTGTAGAAAAGAGCTTATAAAGATAAAAAATTGAGAAGGTAGACAATGTTTTAAGTAAAAACCATATATAAGTAAACATGTGTTTAAAACAGCGTAAATTGAAATAAATTAGTTTACGTGATCAAAATAAGAAATCACAAAGAGTCCTTTTTAATTTTGAGATGCTAGTATTGAAAACATCGATGTCGACGCCCCGGCGGCAGAATTCATTATACGTATGACTCGCTCTAATTAAGTATGAATTTTGTCTGTAATTCGTTCGTACCACAGGAGTATGGGGTAATAGGTAATAGGTAAGGATTGCGCAGAAAAGCAGAAGGAACCCGCAGTCCGATTTTGTTCAGCAATTCGGGAAGCCCGGTAGAACCATTAGCAATTCTAATTAAAAACGCTAAGTCTGCAATTCTTCTACATTCAGAAAGAGGAAGTAGATGGAATCTTTTACAGCGTAGGAGATAAGTGGGAGAATAAGTTTTAGACCGGAATTGAATATACCTCAAAAATTTTCTTTGTATGCCTTCCAAACGATTGATGTATATGTTGTAATTGGGATTCCAAACTTGAGAGGCATACTCGAGATGACTGCGAACAAAAGTACAGTAGAGAATTTTAATGGTTTTGATGCTCCTGAACTCAGATGAGACTCTCAAAATAAACCCTAGTGATTTTGATGCTTTATTAATGATTTTATCTACGTGTTGATCAAATAAAAGTTTAGAATCAAATACAACTCCCAAGTCTTTTACTGTGTTAACCCTAGCTAGGGATCTGTCTAAAAGTTTATAGTCAAATGTGATAGGTACGGGCTTCCGAGTGAAGGAGCACACGTAACATTTGGAGACGTTTAAATGGAGCTTATTAGTGTTGCAGTAGTACTGGAACCTATCTAGATCCTCCTGCAGTGATATAGCATCTGATAAAGAGGATATCTTTGACATAATTTTCATGTCATCCGCATATAAAAGTATTTTAGAGTGAAGGAAGCAGGAATCAATATCGTTGACGAATAAATTGAATAAGAGCGGCCCTAATAAAGATCCTTGAGGAACTCCTGATGGGATACGCAATGATCTTGATGAATACCCATTCAGCACAACAGTCTGACACCTGTCCTCTACATACGACTTAAACCAACGGAAGAGATTACCCCTAATACCCATCGATAGAAGTTTCCGCATGAGAACGACGTGATCAATTCTATCGAAACATTTGGCATAGTCTGTATAAATGACGTCGATTTGGGACCGATTTGACATAGCCTCAGACAGGAAGTCACTACAGAGGACGAGGTTTGTAGTTGTTGAACGACCACCCAAGAAACCATGCTGGTTGTCGGTAAAACTGAGTCTGAGAGCAGAGTAAACTTGCCTGTATACAATTTTTTCTAATATTTTAGCAAACACGCATAATTTGGATATCGGTCTGTAGTTTTCAACGCAGTTTCTCGGTCCCTTTTTGTGAATAGGAGTTATATAAGCCGACTTCCATATAACAGGCACAACCCCGGTATTAAGAGACCGTCTGAATAGGATTGTAAGAGGAACCGAGAGGCTTGTAGCACAGTTAACTATGAAAACCGGTGGGAGCTTATCTGGACCAGCAGATTTATTTAAATCCAAATGCTGTAACAGTTTCATAACCTCGTCTTCACAAACCTCTATAGCAGCAATATCGTAGGTACTGTAATCAGTCCGCTCATTGGTACAATGGTATTGTGCATTATTCTCAGAGCTGGTGTATTCACGAAAGTTTGACAGAAAATAATCGCCAAAGAAATTGCAAATTTCTTCACCATTGCTAGAGGACAGGTCCCTAAACCGCAGCACGGAAGGGTAGGAGTTGTTTTCCTTTTTTGATTTTATATAGCTCCAGAAGGCTCGAGGGTTGTTGCGTATAGCAGATTCTACCTTTGCCATGTAATCATCGAACATGCACTGCTCTAATACCTTTGCACGTTGCCGTAATATTACAAAAGATTGGTAGTCCGAATCGTTCCCATACTTTTTAAATTTAGCGTGGTATTTGGATTTTTCTTTAATAATTTTTATTAACGGTCTCTTATACCAGAGGGGGTATTTAGACTTGGAAACAACTGTTTTCGATGGGATATAAGTTTTGTGTACTTTACATAAAACATCATAAAAGAATGCTACGGCATCGTCTAGTGACCTATGGCCCAACTCGTACTGCCAGTCAACGTTTTACAAATATAAAACAAAGTTTTACAAATATAAAACAATTTAAAATATAAAAGCTTATTCGAAGTGGTCTCCATTGGCTGCAATACAGTCCTTTAAACGTTGAGGCCAGTTATCAATAGAAGAAGCACGCATTCTTTCCATGGGAAAATTCTTCACTGCCAATCGTATGGATTGTTTTAGGGACTCCAAAATGAGATAGGAATTTTTTTGTAAACGTTCTTTGTTCACTATTGTCACTTTCGTATTTTATATTTTTCTTGCACTTTTTTTATTTTTGTTGTTGTTTTTAATATTCTAATTCAAGAGATGATTTTATTTTTGTATTACGCGGTAAGTTTGAGACATTTAGCACAGTTTTTTAACACTTTAATGCACAAAACACACGATGTCTTAATTGTTTAGAGTTTTTTTAGTTTTTATAACACTTTCACATATAGGTTACACTTAATGTCGTGCAATTTCGATTAGTTTCAAACGATATAACTCTGTTTGATATTTTTAAATAATAAAAAATACGGAGCTCGATGTTTACTGTATGAGGTGGCGCGTCAATTCTGGCGGCTCTGCGCGAGGCGTGCGTTGCTGCGCGGCACCGGTACACCAGGCACCGCAGGCTCCGTATCCGCCCTCCGGATACGGAAGCCATTCAGGCGGAGCTGTACGAGGGGTACAGAGCGGCGAAGACCGCCCTCCGAGCGGAGATCTTGCGGGCCAGGGATCTGGCTCGCGAGGAGTCGCTGGAGACTCTAAACAGGGACCCATGGGGACGCCCTTATAAAATGGTGCGGAATAAACTCCGCCCATGGGCGCCCCCGCTGACGCAGAGTCTCCGGCCCCAGCTCGTGGAGGACGTGGTGAGCGCTCTGTTCCCTTCGCGAGGGGAACATACTCCCCCGCCCATGGCTCCGCTTCCTGCGGTGCCCATTGCGGACCACATCACCGACGACGACGACGATGCTCCGGAAGTGACCGAGGTAGAGTTGAGAGCGGCGGTACGTAGGCTGAGTGCCAAAAATGCCGCCCCAGGACCCGACGGCTTACCTGGAAGAGCCTGGGTTCTGGCCTTTGGGGCTCTCGGGCCTCGACTAGGGGGGCTCCTAAGCGCATGCTTGGAGAGGGGCCAGTTCCCACTTCGTTGGAAGACGGGGAAACTGGTCCTCATTAAGAAGCCGGGGCGCCCTGCGGACTCTCCGTCCGCTTACCGACCCATCGTGCTGCTCGACGAGGTGGGCAAGCTCTTTGAAAGAGTTATTGCAGACCGCCTCGTCGGGTGGCTGGTGCAGGAGGGGCCGGATTTGGCGGAGAGCCAGTTTGGTTTCCGCAGGGGGCGCTCTACGGTGGACGCCATCATGCGCGTGCGAGCCCTCACGACGGGGGATGCTGTGGCCCGGGGTGAGGTCGTCTTGGCGGTGTCTCTAGACATCGCCAACGCCTTCAATACCCTGCCCTGGAGTTGCATCAGGGAGGCACTCCGGTATCACCGGATGCCGACCTACCTCTGTCGAGTGGTTGAGGCCTATTTGACGGATAGGGCCGTCATCTACCCCGGTCATCAGGGAGAGTGGAACCGGCGAGAGATGTCGTGCGGTGTCCCACAGGGATCGGTCCTGGGGCCGCATTTGTGGGACATCGGGTACGACTGGGTGCTGCGCGCCGACCTCCCTGGCGGCGTCAGCGTAGTATGTTACGCTGACGACACGCTGGTCCTGGCGCAGGGGAGGTCGCACCAGGCGGCGGCTGAATTAGCGACACGCGGGGTTGCGATAGTCGTTGAGAGGATCCGGCAGTTGGGACTCGAGGTGGCCCTGCACAAGTCCGAGGCCATGTGTTTTCATGGTCCTCGGAATGCGCCACCGTCGGGTTCCCAAATAACGGTAGGAGGGGTTCGCATCGGAGTCGAGTCGACGATGAAGTACCTGGGACTCGTCCTCGACAGCCGGTGGAACTTCGTGGAGCATTTCCGACGTTTGGCTCCCAGACTGGAGCGGGCTGGGGCTGCCTTGAAGCGGCTCCTGCCCAATCTAGGTGGTCCAAACGCCTCCTGCCGAAGGCTTTACGCGGGGGTCGTGCGGTCCATGGCCCTTTACGGGGCACCGGTGTGGGCGCGTTCCCTGAGGCTGCGGCCAGTCCGCCGGTTGAACGCGTCCCAGAAGGTCATGGCCATTCGGCTAGTCCGGGGTTACCGCACGGTCTCCGGTGAGGCGGCGAGCCTCCTTGCCGGATTGCCGCCGTGGGATCTGGAGGCGAAAGTCCTC
The DNA here is from genome assembly GCA_948252095.1 of Dicycla oo. Taxonomy (NCBI): domain Eukaryota; kingdom Metazoa; phylum Arthropoda; class Insecta; order Lepidoptera; family Noctuidae; genus Dicycla; species Dicycla oo. The sequence goes on along the minus strand of OX411709.1, from coordinate 36,574,636 downwards.
GCGCACGTGTGGGAGTGGCGCGAGGAGGCAAAACGCCGGGGCGTAACTCCGCTGCCGCGAGAAATCACGGTACAGCGGACAGAACTCCGGCGGGATCTCATGGCGACATGGAGAATGCGACTGTCACAGCCCAGCGCTGGGCACGCCACAATTGCGGCGATAAGTCCCCTCTTTGAGGAGTGGTTAGAGAGGCGCCACGGCGTCCTCACCTTCCGCCTGACGCAGGTCCTCACCGGACACGGTTGTTTCGGGAGGTTCCTGTTTCGCATAAGGCGGGAGGAAACGCCCGGGTGTCACCATTGTGTGGATCGCCCAGAGGACACGGTGGAGCATACAGTGGAGGTCTGCCCGGCTTGGGCAGAGCACCGCCGTGTTCTCACGGAGGCGATCGGCGGCGGCGATCTCTCGCGTCCGAGCCTGGTCCAGGCCATGGTGCGGAGCGAGAGTGCATGGGAGGCCGTCACCTCCTTCTGCGAAGCGGTAATGCTCGCGAAGGAGGAGGCGGAACGCGTGAGGGAGAGGCAGCCTCACGCCCTCAGTCGCCGCAGGAGACGCCCTGGGCGGCGGGAATTGATAGCCGATTCCCGGCCACCGTAGGCGCGGGCTTGCGGACGGTGAGTAGTGGGTAGCTCGCCGTCCGGTGAGGACCAGGCCCGGGTCGACGGCGCGTTGTGTTCCACGCGCGCCTCAAAGAGATGTCAGCAAAAGATGGGGTCCAATAGGGCCGATGCCGCTGGGGTCGCGGGTTGTTTGAAAAAGATACCGTGGCCCTGGCATAGGCAACTGAAGGAACACGGGTGGGTTTTAGTCAGTAAAAGTCTGACACGCCCTTCCGCTCCACCCAGAGCGGGAGAAGTTATTTGATGATTTCCCATCCACAAAAAAAAAAAAAAGGTGGCGCGTCAATTGCGCGTCTTGGTTAAAGAAGATGATTTACCTCCGGCTCGGTGGCTTATTGGCAGGGTTACTGAAAAACACCCTGGCAAGGATAATATCACTCGAGTGGTAACTTTGAGATGTAAAAACTCCTATTTAAAGCGCCCCACTTCAAAATTCTGCCTGTTGCTCAGTAATTTAACATTTAGTTTTAGTTTAATTTGTATACAGTTGTGCACTACTAAGAAAATTTTGGATGTCATTGTGTAAAATAATTATGTGTGTATTGCAAGCATTTGTTATGTGTTTCTATATGTTCATAAATTCTGTTTTGTTAGTTTATCATTGCACCAATATGTCTCATGGTGGGCGGTCATTGTTAAGGACAATCGTCCTTGGTGGGCGGTATATTAGGATTAGTTCCAATCTTTCACCAATAGATGGCGCTTTACGTTTACCGTCGATTCCTGAATCGCGGTGTTAAGATTTGCACGCAGTTAATGACCCTCTTGATGTTAGTTTTTTTTGTTGTATATATATTAGGTTGGGGAAAAAGTCTTTTCGCATTATAGTATGTATGAATGAACTTGTAATAAAATCTCTTCTCTTTGGCTATACTATTTGTATCTGGCTGGTTTTGGTATCATTGAAAGTTTAAATTTTAAAGAACATAATTCCAAATTCAAATTGGGAAAACGTGTGATTTTCATTTGTTTTTCGTACCGTCAAGATGAGTGAATCTAATGAAGAAATTCGATACATTTTAAAATTTTACTACAAAAAAGGTAAAAATGCAACGCAAGCCGCGAAAAAAATTTGCGTTAGACATGGGTCGGATTAGGTAAAAACGATACCTAATCCACCTAATCCTAGTATTTAAAAATACCTAATCCGAATATTTATTCAATAAAGGATTATGTGGATTGGGTAAGAAATATTCGGCATGGAGTATGGACGTTCCGTTTCTGATATAATATTGTGGAACGGATTAGGTATATTTCGTTTTTTATGGGCAAACGGTACTTAAAGTCAACGTGAATACTTTTGTTTTTAACGTCTATTAAAGTGACCAAAATTACCCTTCATACATAATTATAGAGTGCGGGTGCACAATATGTTAATGATGGTGAAAGAAAGAAAGAAAAAGTATTTATTGAGACTCACACAGGTACATCACACATTAAACTAAACAAAACACAATAATAAAATTTGGTGCAGCACAGAATCTTAAAATGTCGTCTATTAAACATTCTCACAAGCTTAATTTCTTTTTATGTTTTTTTTTAGGTTTTTTCTTTTCTTTGTTTTTTTTAATGTTTTTTCAGGTTTTTTCTTTTTAAATTGTTTTTTTTATGTTTTTTTTTCAGGTTTTTTTTTTTAATTAATATGTATTATTTTGAATTTTGCTGTAGGAACATAAGTTGCTGCAACTTCCTTACTCCTAATCTCGTTCGTCTGTCATTTATTATCAACCCTGCTGCAGAGAAAATACGTTCACATGGGACACTTGTAGCAAGAACGTTTAGCTTTGTGAGTGCTAGGCGGCATAAATATGGATACGCTTTTTGGTGATCCTTCCACCATTCCAGCACGTCAGTTTTCTCACCAAACACGATAACTTTATCTTCTAGGTACCTTTGTACCTCTACAATTGCCCGAGAATGCGCCGTTCCTCTGGGCTGGATTGCCTGCATCGTCTCTTGGTAGTGCTTCCACACTGAAGATGTTGATGTTGAAGGCCGTGCAAGTTGAACAGCAGAAGCATTGCTGGTTATACTTTGTTGCGATTCATCATTAGCATCCAATTCTTGAATCAAAGATGCGACTAAGCTTATCGCTGTTCTTTTTGCTTCGTCAGCAGTAGAGGAGTCCTCAAAATATAGTTTAAACCGGGGATCCAAGAACATGCACAGTGAAAAAGTGCGGCTTTGGTCCAAATTCTGGAACCGCCTACCGATCTCTCCAAGCAAGTCCTGTCGAAAAGAATCGACTAGGGGTAGGCGTACATTCTCCGCATTTTCAAGTGCCGTTTTTAGTCCCCTTGTAATGGGAATAACCACACTACCACATACGAAGTTTTGCGCACTCATCTCTCTCGTGACTTCTTCGCATGGCTTTAGGACTTCGCATAAACCTTCACACACATCCCAGTCATACGATGTCAATGAATAGACATTGCTCTGCATGTTACAAAGAGCGCTGTTTATTTCCTCTTTTAGTTCCACAAGTCTCTGTAACATGTAGAAAGTGGAGTTCCACCTAGTATTCACGTCTTGTAGAGGTCTTTTTGCAATTTTACCAGCTTGCTCCTGGTATCTTTTTAACTTTTCCCAGGCCCGAGTTGACCGTTTAAAAAACTAACTATGTTTCTAGACCTTGTTAAGAGATCACTCAACTCTGCAGAAGACCCTAAAGCGGAAGTAACGGCCAAATTTAACGTATGCGCGTAGCATCCGAAATGCTTCCATCCCATATCCAATAGCGCCTTTTTAATATTGGCGCCATTATCGGACACAGCCAATACTACTTTTTCAGTTGTCTTCCATTCGTCAGCTACTCTCTTGATCTCCGTATAAAGATTTTGGGCTGTATGGGATCCTAATAAGGGCACACATTCCAACAACACCGATTTCATCATAAATTCATCTGCATCTATGTAGTGGCCCGTAATGGCCAAGTAGCCATCGTTAGCCCGTGATGTCCAGACATCGCAGGTGATGCAAATTGAACGGACTTTCTCAGCCACCTCAAGCAACATTTCATTGCGAGTACTTTCATATCTACTTGGCAGCAAATTATTTGAAAAATATTTTCGTGATGGCATTACATAAAACGGAAATGCAAATTTAATGAGTTTCTTGAACCCGCGGTCCTCAACAATGCGGAAAGGCTGGAAATCCATAATGAACATGTTCATTATGTGGTTGTCGATGTCTGATTTGCACTTACTTGCATTTTTTTTTATAATATAGGACGACATGCTAGTACATGTCTCGGTGTTGATTCGCCCTGAGGATACACTTTCCAATGCCGTGCTTGCCATTGCCACAGTAGTACTTGCTGAGGTGGAAGCAGTGGTACTAATAGGAACCGTTGTCTCTTCTTGCATATTTAGTTCTCCTCGCGACTCCGATAAAATCACAAACGGATGTTTCCTTTTCAGGTGTTTGGTTAGGTTTGAGACAGTGCTTTTATATGAAAGTTTTGCCTTGCACATTTTACACTGGGCGGTATCGCTTCCGATATCTACAAAATGGTCCCACGCTGCACTGCTTCCTCTTGGAGCCATTATTACCTATTAAATAGGTAGTTTTAATAAAACCTGAACGTATACTTTACTAAAATATTTACATTAAAACAATACGATACACTATTTACACTTAACACTACTATACAAAATGAATATCTTTGAAAGATAATCTTTAAATTAATTGAACTATCTTTTAGGTACGTAAACCAGCTAAACCAACGGAATGTAATTTATGCAATTCTTATTACTGTACTACTAGTTTGCACTGCCAAAAGTTAGGTCAAGGTTAAAGTTCATTGTAGAATTACTCTTCTAAAAACTCAAACGACATAATTATTTTTTTGTCTTTTTTACCGAAAAATGGATTAAAATTAAAACTAGTGTACTATGTATAGAAACCAGAGTATTATTATATTAACATGCATTTCACCCATATTATAACATGAGTTTCTAATTTTTATCACATTTATTTTCATTAAAAGACGTGAAAGTTTTGTTGTTTTTTATTCGAGAGTATTATCTTAAAATAACGCCACCTAACGACGACGTATATTCGTTACGATTACGACATACATCGCTAGAGCATTAACTAGTCCAGTGGTATTCTACATAGATGGCGCTGGCAGCAGTGCTAATTAAACTTGAAACTTATTTCTCACACATTAAGGTACGGAATATCTTCCGTGTAGACTGTGTACGAATATTTGGTGCCATACCTAATCCTCGACGCTTTGGATTAGGTACGGACTCGCATCGAAAAATACCTAATCCACATACCTAATCCAATATTTATGCCTCACGTCTATTTGCGATGTTTATGGACCTAGTGTAGTGTCTGTGAGAGTAGCACAAATTTGGTTTAAGCGTTTTCAATCCGGAAATTTTGATGTCAAAGATGCACGTCGCTCTAGTCGCCCTATTACGGATAAAATGGATGCCATTTTTGAAAAAGTGGAGCAAGATCGGCATATCAGTAGTTACGACGTAGCTGAAGAATTGGAAATTGACCACAAAACTGTTTTGGCGCATTTGAACAAAACTGGGTACACAAAAAAGCTCGACATTTGGGTACCTCACGAGCTCACTGGAAGAAACCTAATGAACCGTGTACCTACTCTTTTGTGATTCTTTATTACGACGTAATGAAACCGAACCATTTTTGAAGAAGCTGATAACAGGTGATGAAAAGTGGTTCACGTATGACAAGAACGTGCGAAAAAGGTCGTGGTCAAAGGCCGGTCAGGCTTCACAGACTGTGGCGAAACCCGGGTTAACTCGCAACAAGGTGATGCTGTGTGTGTGGTGGGATTGGAAGGGCATTATTCATTATAAGCTGTTACCACCAGGCAGGACCATCGATTCTGAACTCTACTGCGAACAACTGATGAGATTAAAGCAAGAAGTTGAGAGAAAGCGGCCGGAATTAATCAACAGAAGGGGTGTGGTTTTTCATCATGATAACGCTAGACCTCACACATCTTTAGCCACTCAGCAAAAATTAAGAGTTTGGCTGGGAAGTGTTAATGCATCCGCCGTATAGTCCTGACCTTGCACCTTCAGATTTCCACCTGTTTCGGTCTCTTCAGAATTCTTTAGGCAGTGTCAGGTTAACATCACGAGAGGACTGCCAAAACCACATGTCGCGGTATTTTGACCAGAAGTCCCAAAATTTCTATAGCAATGGGATCATATCCCTACCTACAAGATGGCAAAAAGTTATCGAACAAAATGGTACCTACATACTTTAGTTAAATGTAAATAAACTATATTAAAAAATGTTTTGAATTTTCTTAAAAAATGCGAAGAAACTTTTTCCCCAACCTATTATATACAATACAATACCGCCCTCACACCTAATACACGGTCCCTTCTTCCCGTCCGTCCGGGCTCGGCTCGACTCGAAAACGGAGAGGAGAGTAGAGGTGGTCTGTCTGTAACTGTAGAAACCTGTTTCACCTGTTCCAGTTCCAAGGAAATAACAGCCTGTTCCATTGCAACCACACCTCTTTTATTGCAACAGAAATATGTACCTACCTAGTTTCATTCAGTACATCTTTCTGAAGTAAAAACCACCCTTCGTGCTTTTGCAGGCTTAATACTGACAGCTTGATTACATGCATTGAAATTGAATTAATAAATAGTATTTTAGCTAGAATAAACATAAAAGTTTTTAAGATTTCGAAAACTTTGCTTTTACTAGATGTCAAACGTCAACGGTCAATCTCATAAAACCGTGTCTCCAAATTCAGTTGTGAAATCTCCCCATACTTGATAAATTTTCCCCAAAGTTATATGGCATTTTCATTAAAAGCCACAAATTTTGTGGTGAGTGTTTTGGCAATGAAGACAGGAGGGCTGGCAGGGGCTTCTTCAATTAGGCTCTTGTAATTTTACAACGAAATTTATTTTTCTGTTAATTTACAATATTTAAATAAGTTTGCGTTCGCACGATGCTGCTTTGTTAGAACACTGGTGAGTAGGCGAGTGACGGGGCGCGCGCGGGCCTCGTAGATCTTTCTCGAACCGCCGCGAGCGAGTCACTCTCGAGTTGAGCAGCAGATGTCGCTGCTTGACGCAACAGTGAGTTCTGTAATAATGAAAGCTTAGAATAAAGAAATAAAAAGCATACAATAAAAATAAAACAAAAATTTGCAATAACTGAGTTATTTTATATAATATGGCTACATTGGGTACTTTATACGTATTTTATAAACCTGTTCATAATTTTACCATGGTCTACTTAATTGAAAATATTAGGAATAAAAATCTCCACTATTTACCCACTTTTAATTTTTTTCCCGAACGTTCTCTAAATAGCACTTTCTCCTCAAAATTGGGAATTAGTACCCAACCTGGATACACTTTTAGCGAGGAACCACAGATTATGTGACTTTTGTTGCACGTTTGGATACATATACAGGGTTATTGGTAAAACACCAACAACCTCTGAAGGGGTCATTGTAGTCATCATTATGAACAACTTTTACTATGCTTTTACTTTTACTATACTTTACTTTTACAACTTTTATATATACAACCTAAAATCGCGAAAAAAAATCAGCTGTTCAGTACATTTTGACGAATTGTGAGTGCATCCGAATAGGTTAACAACAGTGACAGGCAGAGAACAGATGCTATCTCTTTTTATTACAATAACTCAGAAGAGAAACGAGCATGTTCCAGAGAACAGATGCTGTCTCTTTCAATTACCATAAGTCAGAAGAGAAAAGAGCTTGTTCCAAACTGTTCCAGGTCAGTTTCGTTTGTATCTCTCTCTTTCTACCAAAGTAAACATCCATAAGCTAGATAGAGAACAGCATGTTACACAGGTTAATAGTTACACACACCAGTTACGGCAATGTTTTGGTCTGTTCTGTTGTAGCAGTTGTAGATTGTAGAACTTTTGGAACAGGCGAAACAGGCAGGAACAGCTTTTTTGGTTCTGGGATATCTGTTCCATGTTGTTACTTTTAGGAACCTGTTTTATTTAACTGTTTCGATAAATACGCCTCACTCCTAGAGGAGAGGGGGGCCATTCATCCTAGTGGTGAGTCGTTGACGTTTTTACGGCCAACGAAACGAGACTGTTTATCGTCGACCGTAAACTAGTTGAAAAAACGGTCTAATTTTCGACTAGTTTACAGTAAACTAGTTTAGATACGTCGTCGTAATTCATCCACCGATTAGCAAATGACCAGATATGACGTTTATTTAGTATAGTCACGAAGACTGTCGTTTATCAATCAACGGATCAAGCGATCAACGAATTTAACCTGCTTGCGAATAGAAATGAATTCCCTTCATACTTTTTCCAGGCTTAGGACTGGCAGGCTGTATGATATACAATATCTTTCGTGGATGTCATGTTTTACAAACCTGGCGTATTTAAAAGTTCATTTCATTTTATGTACATAATCAACCACCTAGGTATGTATCTAGTATATACAGATTTTTTTTTTTATTTACATGTAGTTTTCAAATGTATTTTCATCCAGGTTAACATTTAGGAACATTAACTGCTCTACTTTACTTGTTGTTAGCCTGGTTCTTCTTTGTTTAAGAATTAATCCCGATTTCGAGAACATTCGTTCGCAGGGCACCGACGTTGCGACTATGTTGCAGTTTTTAATGAACAGCTGTACTAAATTGGGATATACATGGCGATGGTTTTTCCACCATTGCAGTTCCATTCGCCCTTTCCATTTTTTCTGGGCAATGGGTCGTCTGCTAAATACATGTCCACTTCTTTAATAGCTTTAGAAAGCGGTGTTCCAATATTCTGACTTTGGTTAATTAAACTGTCAAAAATATCCCAAGTAGACCTGTCCTTTGGAGTTTCTTCAACTGCGGTTGGTGTGTCAGCTACTGTGATTCTCTCGTTTTCAGCTATAGAAGCAGCTACGAGTCTCCTCACTTTTTCTTTGGTTTTTGTCGCTTCAGTTGTATCTGCAAACGCCTTCATTTTGTAACGAGGATCCAAAAAGCAGCTTAAAGCCAGTGAACCACTTAATTCTACTCCTCGGAATCTTTCATTCAGGCCCGATTTTAATAATATTGCGACGTCATGTACTTGTTCTGTAAATTCAGCGTTCTCTAAATATTGTTTACAGGATTCCTTAAGGCAGCGAACCATAATAATAACCGAACTGCCTGTTAAATATTTTTGGCCACTCATTGCTCTTGTCATCTCTTCAAATGGGCACAAAACTCGACAAAGCTGAGCGCAATTAGTCCAGTCTTCGTTTGAAAGATGTGGTAAATTTCTGTCCACAAGTGCCAATGTTGACCGCACTGCTTCTTGCAACTCAACTATTCTTTCTATCATATAAAACACGGAATTCCACCGTGTTTCTACTTGTTGGATAAGACGCTTAGGTTGCTGATTTTGCTGGATTTGATATTTTGCGAGTCTCTCTGACGATAACGAGCTTTTTTTGTAATGCGCTACGATTTTCTTTATATTTTCTATTAGAGTTTGATGTACCTTGAGTGCGTCATCCACCAACAAATTTAGTGTGTGCGCAAAACACCCAAAATGCTTAATTCCGAGACATTCTTTAATCTCTTTTACAATGTTAGCGGCATTATCAGTTACGGCAAAATTTACCTTCTCTCTTATATTCCATTTATTAAGAATGGTCTCCAATTCAGATGCGATGTTTGATGATGTGTGGCTACCAGAAAAATTGCAGCAACCCAACAATACAGTTTTGAACTCTAACTCTCGAGTTATGTAGTGACCCGTGACTGCATTGTAACTCTCCGTTACTCTTGATGTCCAAAGGTCAGTAGTTATGCATATTGTTTCCACTTCCTCAGCCACGCGATTCCTAATTTCATTTTCCATTTTATTATAACATTCCTGTAATAAGGAGGCGGACAAAGTTTTCCTGGTTGGCAATTTATATCCGGGAATCCATCTACAGAATTTTTTAAAAGCTCGTTCTTCAACGATAGAAAATGGATGGAATGAATCAATACATAGATCCAGTAAATCCCTGTCGATTAGTTTTTTTTTTGCTCGACGCTTATTTTTTGATTAATAAATGAGTCCATTACTTTTTGACGTTTAGGTAGTGGCGGCGCGAGCGGCGGTTGTAAAACTACGGAATTACTCGAAGAAGTACCTGGAGTGGGTGCCGCTTGTAATACCAATCGAGTCTCCTGATCCGTTTGTGACGAATGACCGGATTGGTCATCAGTTCCGAACACCGATAAATAAACTGAAAGATGTTTTCGCCTTAGATGGCTTTTTAAATTTACGGTCGATGATTTATAACTTAAAATGTCTTTGCATTCATTGCAAGTTGCTTTAAAGGTTAGATTGTCTTTTTGGAAGTGGTGCCATATAACACTGTTGTTTTTACGGGCCGACATAATTAGTCAGTATCTACACTTAACACTAATAAATACACAAGTAGTAGGTGTTTAACTATTTACATTATCACTAAAACTTTTATACATAAGTACCTACAGTAATTATTTGCTTACAACAAATTAATTATAGCAATATTACACGTCGGAATCGTAAAATAGGTAATCTATAATAATTTTACATTTGACCGACGCGTAACGCATTGCAATAGGAATAGGATTAAAAAAATAACGTAAACCAACAAAATTTAAACAATATCTATTAATTAAAGAAATAGAAACGAGTATCTAGTGTTTTATTGCATTGTAATAAAGTTTATTTTAGTTTAGCGTTCACTGACGTCTGACGATCGAACATCTTCGTCTCAGCTCGGCAGTATTCGTGTTGACTCGTGCCATCGCGATTCGCGCGTAAACCGTCTCGTCTCGACCGACTGCCCCGTCGACCACAGAGTACATTGAACATTCGACTACCTACGCAAAACTAAGCACGTCGACGACTCGTTCATGAATAAACTGGTTTATCTGTGGACTGCAAACTAGTTTATCAGTTTATCGAAAAAACCGTTCGTTCATTGAACGACCACCACTAATACATCCTATCTGTAGGAAAGTCGAGTCCGTAACTCTGTCGCTGGACACCATCTGCTGGGCTTCCCCCATGTAGGTGGGGTCTAACCCGGTAGTGGCTGTACGCCGAGTTGCGGTGAAACCAGCGGCGTTGGGCATCAACGTCGTGGCGTGCCTACAGACACATATTACAGAAACCTCCTACATGGGCGTGTATGCCGCACGCCCAACCATCCACTCGCCAGGGGCGAACACAACGAGGGGCCCGTGGTTACGGGCCACCGTGTTGTTTCCGCGGTCGGGGGGCTATGCCCCGACACCGCACGCCACGCCCCCTTACGGGGGCGTGGCGTGCGACATCCCGCAGTTTTTTGTTGATTAAAAATTCAGTTGAGTTCACACCGTATCGTTGTTTTATTATTACTGACGCGATTTCAGTTCAACCCAGTTCATCCCTGACCTGAACATTGGTTAACAATAAATTAACTGAACAAATTTGACCAAAAGTCCCCTATAAATTACCCAGATATCCCATTACCCATTTATTATAATAAGATATATCGTCGTCAAATTCCGCGTCAGCAGTTTCGTCGCCAGTGCATCCGTCGTTTGCTGAGGTTGCAGAGCGCCCCGCCCCCGTGCCCCGCAGCCCTGCGCCCGTCACCGCAGCTCCTCCACGCAGCGCCGCCCAAGTTCATCACCCCGTCCCGCTGCCATTATCTGCAGCCCTGGCGAAACACTTAAGAAAGGACTTCGCTAGCGTCCCCGCGAGTGCCCCAGGCGCTCCAAGTATGAAGCCTATGCCAGAAAAGGCACCGAATGGGCTGATGAGGAGGGTTTCGTGACAGTGCAAAGGAGGAAGTGCCGGTCGCGAACCAACAAGAACCGCTGCGACAAAGCTCCTACGAAAGCCAGAAGTGAGCCTGCGTGCCGCAAAACCGAATACGCCGGTGTACATCTCCCGCCTGCACTACAGCACTAAGGCGGAGGACATCGTGGAGTACGTGCGCCAGAAGACAAGGTACATGCCGAGGGTGCAGTTACTGGAGTCGCGCCGCAACGTCAATTTCAAGGCGTTCGTGGTGCGAGTACCGAACTGTTACCTGCCCGTCGTCATGGAAGAAGACTTCTGGCCGCAAGACGTGGTGTTCCGTCGCTTCCGCGGACAAGTGCCACACGACAGCTCAAGAACAAGCTAGTGAAGTGAAGTGCTACTAACAGTTTTAAGCTATATTTATTAACACAAGTTTTGTTTTATACTTTATATATGTTAGTTTGTAAGGTATGCATCTATGGGCCATTGTAGCCTGATAATAAATGATTTATTATTATTATTATTCCACACTAAAGCATCCAACACAAATATAGGAGTAAACTCACCTCTCAATAGACTCAGCCGACAGATGAACTCTTACATAAAATATAAAATCCACTCCAGATGTTGCCATATATCATGACTCCATAAATATGTTTAAAACCCTAATTTTAAGGTCCCTAAGCACGCAACCCACACAAGCTAAAGACTCATTGTGTTAGTATGTAGGTATTTCTTGCAACCCCTGTAACATAACTTGTGTCATATTAATTCTGTTTATATAGTTTGTTACCACTTAATTTTTATACATTTCTTTTATAGCTTAGGGTATCCCTGTATTTGAGATTGTTGGTTCAGCTGTTACTAGCAACTTTATAAGCCCAAAACTGTTATAAATACCTACTGTTAATTGATATTTTGTATACAGAAGCTCATGGTGTACCTTTATAAATAAACTAAAAAAAAAAACTGTTAGAATGGCGGCGACAACATTTGGCGTAGCGAGTAATTTTCGTGTGAAACTAAAAACTAAGTGTTTATTATTCATGGTAATATTTAAGATATCCTTCTACAGTAATCATTAATTTTCCAAAACTACCTTTTGAAAGCGTCGAAGGTCCAAGGGGAAGTGTGAAATCCAAGCAGATGAAGTCGCAGGCGAAGAGCTACTCTACTCTCTAAAAGATTAAGTATAATTTCAAAAATCATGACATTTTGGTACAAATCTAACTTGGAGAGATGTATTTATGATTGTTATAGTTATACAGTATGTTAACCAACAGAGGGCGTTCCCGTTAACCCGCAATAGTATAGCATCCATACATGCTAAAAAAAATATTACCATTCGAAAACAAAATGGTTTTTATTTTTTTTAATATTAAAATATTCACTAAAAATGTTAAATTGATACGTAAAAGAAACACTCTGTACACGCGTAGTTGAAGGACGGAAACATCGCAATTTAGTTTTTATTTTTAGTGAATATTTTTAGCATTTTTAGTGAATATTTTAATATTAAAAAAAATAAAAACCATTTTGTTTTCGAATGGTAATATTTTTTTTAGCATGTATGGATGCTATACTATTGCGGGTTAACGGGAACGCCCTCTGTTGGTTAACATACTGTATAATTATTTAAATAGATAATTATTTGTTATAGTCGCGATTCATATTTTAATCAACATTCAACCTGACATTGACCTGCAAATTGCAATAAAAGTAAGAAAATTTGAATTTCGCGGGCTGCCACAACGCAATCATGACTCCAGTCCGAAGAAGGGATGGTGCTATAGGTAATGTAGCTGTCTCTTTCTCGCACTTGAATCATGATGGCATGAAAACGTCCTAAAACGGCAGCTGGCCTTCTGATCTCAGGTTAGATGCAAGAAAAATCAACAACCTAGCGTTTCAATAAAAAACAAGTTTCATATCTATTTTTTTTTTTATTATTCTTTCACACGATACTGACAAAAACAGATACATCATTCATTAATTAATCTAAGCTGCAACTCCATCACCGTCATCATCTGAAACAAATTAAAAAATAGGTACTTAATTAATGAATGGATGGCATAAAATATATTAAAAAACCGGTTAAGTGCGTGTCCGACCACGCACTATGAAGGGTAGTTAGGATGAATTTATCCCAAGAACAAACAGGCTGACCCCACATTTGGCGTGCGCGATCCTCGGGCGTGCGTGTAGCGCGAGCGCCGCGTGCGCGTTGCGCGCGCTGCGTGAGCGTCGGGTGTTGCCGCCGTGTGACGTGCATGCAGCGTGCGCGCAACGCGCGCGTGGCGCGCTCGCGACGCTCGAGTCGCGTTCTTACCCCGCCGCCCGCTACTGTTTCGTGCACCGGGGATAGCGGGCGAAGGGGTAAGAACGCGACTCGAGCGCGCGGCGCATGCACGTCACACGGCGGCAACACCCGACGCTCACGCAGCGCGCGCAACGCGCACGCGGCGCTCGCGCTACTCGCACGCCCGAGGATCGCGCACGCCAAATGTGGGGTCAGCCTTAACATTGTGGTTGAAAAACATGTTCTCCCATACACTCCAACTACAAATGTCTATAGTTAAACGAAAAGGATCCAACCTACATTACACCTAATGTGGGTTGGATCCTTTTCGTTTAACAAGTATGGACAAATGTACGTTTGTACGCACAATATTGAGAGATTCCCCATGTTATTTTAAGACCATAGACTTCTTATAAGTTTTCCTGTAATCTATAGCTATAGAATTATTTTCTGTTCAAAATTTTGAGCTCAGTAGTTTCGGAGATAAAGGGAGGGGGGGGGGGGGGTAAATTTTCGTCAAGTACAAAAATTTTAAGGATAGATTCATTACCTAACTTAAGATAGATATTTCTTGAAAAAACAAGACATTTCTATAAGCTAGTTTCCAAGAAAAACACCAAAAACCATTTTGTTTAAAAAGTCAAATTCAACATCCTGTGTATTAATGGCTAACGTACTCTAAGCAGATAACAATGGTTGCTTCACGTGCGGCGGCGGCATGTCCCCCCCTTCGCCCCGCTGCTCCCGCCTTGCGCGGCCGGCATCGAGCGCGGGAGATTCTTTCAGTTCGCCAAAATCAAGTTACTGAATTGTGCGTGTTGTCTGTGCGAAAATTTTCGAAATGCCGTATCGGTATTCATCCCGAGAATACATGAATATGGATATGGCTATGTGCTATCACGACGCAGGTGAAATAATGTTGCGGACACAAGAACTGTACGCTCAGAGATTTGGACGAGTGGTCAATATTCGCACCATTCTTCGAGCCGTGCAGCGCTTCAGAGAGAGAGAACTTCCAGCCTCGTCTTAATTGTGAGTGCATTTGACGTGATGTCCAGTGAACATCAAGTGCTTACTGAAGTGCGGAGGCATTGTCTCGATCGCGCTAGACAGTGTGTGCGATAACAAGGGCGTCACGCCCAACAATTGATGTGATATGTGTAAATAACTAGTAAATTGTGTAAATAAGTGTAAATCCGTTAATGCATTTTGACTATTTTTAACACGCCAAGTTAATACAAAACGTTAGGTAAGTTGTTAACATTTTTACATTAATTCAATACTAAAAAAAATAACAAATCCAAAGTCAGTCCAAAGCCTGAAAAAGTGTGATGGAAAATTAAAATACGATAGATTAGCGCAAAGGTTAATATCGTTTCTTATAGTCTACACTTTTTTATTTTTTTTATTTGTGATGGGTTTGCTTTTGACTCTAGTCTAGGTCAGAGGTGACAGTGACAAACTCGACGATGGTGTGAGCTTACCCAGAAGAAGCCTGTTCGCTCTCACTTTGAAAAGATCTGGGTTGTATGCGTTCGGAAACACAGACGCAGGTAGTGAGTTCCACTCCTTTGCTGTGCGCATTATAAAAGACATTTGGAAGCGCTTAGTGCGAATTGGTGGAATAGCAACCAGGTAGGGATGGTAACTGGCAGTGCGTCTAGATGTCCGATGGTAGAAGGCGGACGGTGGAATGAGGTCGTGGAGTTCTCGGGCACACTCTACGAAGTACAATCTGTAGAAGACCGACAAGCAGGCAACCTTGCGGTGATGAGCCAAGCTATGAAGCTTGAAATCCACCAGTTTTACGTCGCCAATGAGCCTCTTAGCTCTGCGTTCCGAGTCAAGCGCGGCTAGTTGGTACTTGGCTGATCCATCCCAAAGGTGACTGCAATACTCCATGCAGGATCGGACTTGCGCTTTGTAAAGGGTTAAAAGCTGTCCAGGCGTAAAGTAAAGTTGAGACCAGATGTCAACTCCATGCCTAGGAGCTCAAGTCGATCAGTTATAGGAACAGATGTACCCCGAAAAGTACGAGTTTGGGCGAATCGACGCTTTTTAGCGGTAAAAAGACATGCCTGTGTTTTGGAGGCGTTAAAAGAGACCAGATTATCATCACCCCACTGGGAGACAAGGCTTAAGGTCAAATCTGTCCGCGCTCTACCATGGCCTCTCTCAAAGAACGAACTTCGGCCCCGCTGGTTTTTGCGCTGGACAAGTATCTCTCTAAAACTGTACTGTCATCTGCGTACCCAACAATACCAGGCCGAAGCAGGTCATTGATGTGCAGCAGGGAAAGAGTCGCAGAGAGAACAGACCCCTGAGGAACTCCGGCCAATCAATATCCATAAGGTCAGACGAGCAGCCGTCAACAACTACTCTGATCGACCGTTCACTAAGGAAATCTGATATCCAGCTACAAAAATCAGCTGGGATGCCATAAGCATGAAGCTTGCTGAGCAGAGCAGCGTGCCAGAGCCTGTCAAAGGCCTTCGAGGTGTCAAGCGATACAGCCAGTGCTTCGCCGTATTTCTCGATGGCTAACCACAGCAGTGCGTGACATACACAAGATCGCCAGTAGACAGTCCCTGGCGAAAGTCATATTGACGGTCACTGAGGATATCATTGTCTTCAAGGTAGATCAGCAACTTATTGTTCAGTACCCTTTCCATAACCTTGCACAGAATGGTGGTAATGGCGATCGGACGGTAATGGGCAGGGTCTGCACGGTCGCCCTTTTTGGGCACTGGTTGTACATTTGCAAGCTTCCAGGATTTCGGCACCGTTCTTTTTTCAAGAGAGAGGCGGAACAAACGTGTCAATACAGGAGACAGTTCAGGCGCACACTGCCTCAACACTCTCGCTGGAATGCCATCAGACCCGCTGGCCTTGTTCACGTCTAGACTGCACAATACTCTTCGGACCTCTTTAATGTGAACTGCAATCTCCGGCATCGAGGAGTCACAATGAGGTACAGTAGGTGGTTGCTTGGAGCCAGCGTCCAGACGTGAATTGCTTGCAAAGAGAGATGCAAATAAATTTGCTTTCTCAGTTGCAGAGTGAGCCAGCGACCCATCAGGTTTCACCATAGGAGGTAAAGTGGGACGACAGAAATTCATTTCAACCGCTTTAGACAGGGACCAGAACTGTTTACTACCCGGAGGGTGCGAAACCAGCCTGGCCCCGATACGTCCGACATGGTTAAAACGTGCCCTACGTAAAACCCGCTTGCAGAACTTGGCGGCAGAATTAAAGGCTCTCTTCCTCGCGCGAACCCTACTCGCTCTAACTTTGCGGTCGCGGGCCTTGACCCAGGCTTGCTAGGCAGTCTCTTTTCGGGCCTCAGCGTGGGCGCATTCTACATTATACCAAGGCCGGGATTTGTGACCGAGCGGGATGTCGGAGAATGGAATAAAATACTCCATCCCCTGTCGAATCACGTCCGCAACCGCGTCAGCACAGCACGAGGGGTCACTCGAGAAAAAGCAAACTTGCCGCCATGGATAAGACGCAAAAAAGTGCCGCACCTCATCCCAGTCTGCTGACCCGTATCGCCATACTCGTCTCGTGCCTCTAGGGCTCTCATCAGGAGGAGAGCAGGTCGATATGGATTTCACCAGACAATGGTCAGACGTTCCCAGCGGGGCTGACACCGAAACTGAATGACTATCCGGATCAGATGCCAGCAGAAGGTCCAAGCAATTGGGTGTATGGCCGTCAACATCCGGGTACCCGCGATGCCACATTCACCATCTGGGTTAGATCTAGCGTTAAAGCAAACTTGGGCGCCTCCAACCCAGCATGGTCACTTTTCTGGTATGGGAACAACCATTCTTTATGATGGGCGTTGAAGTCCCCCAGAAAAATGAACTTCGCCATTGGGTACCGTTGCTGGGCTACGTCAGTCGACTCCACGAGGAAATTAAAGAGCGCTGTTGTCTCCTGGTCACCGCTGTGCGATCGGTAGACGCCGATGTAGAGAGATTTCTGCTTTTGTATTTAGAGAGATTTCTCCACGCCAGTATCCACAAGTAGCCATATGGCAGGGAAACCTGATTTTTCAAAACAACGGAGACGACAACAACAAATGTCGTCGCGAACGTACACACAGTCCCCAGCTTGCTTCTTGAACTTGTGTTCAAGATAGTAACCCGGGTAGTTGAGGTACGCCACGTCCGACAGGGTTGTTATCTTCGTCCCCGTTAGGAAAAACAGGTGCGGCTTTTCGGTCTCAATGTGGTGATGGACCGGATCGAGATTGGAGTGCAACCACCTGATATTAGCGAGGTGCACTTTTAGTTGTTTAACACATTCAGTGCGGCAGACAGACATGCGCGTTTTCATAACTTTCTTCGAGTGCGGCGCGGCGCACATGTGTGTTCGTTGTGCATCTCTATTGTTTCGAAAACATCGTAAAAAAAGGGTCGGTAAGGGTGTAGCATAAAGAAGCGTTTGCATAAAGAATTCAGCAGAGAATGTGTTAACCTTATTTTTCTTCGCTTTGGGCATATTGAGTGGAGTTGTTGGCGAAAAATTCGACTTGTCGCGCCACTCAGTGATCCAAGTGGAACACTAGAGCCAACCAAACCTACGGGAAACTCATTTGGAGACTGCGGGGGCGCCCGAACCCCCCCGGATATGGCCACCGGGTCCTCCCATCCAGTCGCCGGCTGGCACGGTGGAGCATACCGGGATTTTTCGCGAGTTGGCGGGGCAGCCTTTGGCACGTGGCTAGCGTGCTAATTGGACCCCCTACTGACTGCGGTCGGCCAACGGCTGGCACCGTGCTTCGAATACCGCTATCCTCCAAAATGAGTTACCCGGCTAGCTGACTCAGCGACCACGACCGGTTCCAAACAACGCAACTGACAATCTCCTTCTCCCCCAAAGGCACTGGCACTCCCACACACCGACGGAACACAGCAAGCTGCATGGCGCCGGCCTCCGGTGGGATGGTGGTCGCGAGCCAGGCGGCCCCTTGCGGAGCCTACCACCGCTACGTGGGATCGTTCAGCCGTACCACAGGCAAGCCTGTGGTGCCGTTGCCCGGGGTGGACCACTAGGAGGTAGATCTCAAACCACCCCAAAACACACTACTTGGGTATGATAGCTTCGAGTGGCATAGCTTGGGATGGAGATTCGATCACAAGTCAGTGCAGTCCGAGCGATGACGTAATACCGGGTTTAATGACCCTGGGTTTTTTGGGGGTGCAGACCCAGAACAATTGAGTCAGTATACAGTATGCTTTTAAAAATATTGTAATATTTGTGTTAGAAAAACTGAAAAAAAAACTGGCTTGGTTATTTGAAAAAAATGCTAGGACCGTATTTCTATCGGATAGATAGACGTTCTGTTTAAATTTTTGTACTTGAAAAAAGTTGACCTTATATTTGAGACCCTCACAGTAAGCCCTTTTTTTATATATCACACGGTACAGTTTGCAATAATTTTTTTTTTCTCATTTGCCCCCCAAAATTGACCCCCATATTCAAAATTCATTAATTTACATTAGACGTCCGTGTTTGGGTCACAGAAATACATCTGTGTACCAAATTTCAACTTAAACAGTCTATTAGATTCGTAGCATATTGACTGTGACAGACGGACAGACACATTAGTGATCCTCTATGGGTTCCGTTAGGTACGGAACCCTAAAAATGGGTTTATAGACACACCATACCTATCACTGAAGCAAAATTGCTGAGCTTCAGTTTGCAGGGCGCCGCGGCAAAGATATGTCAGACGCACAAGAAACATGTGTATTAAGGCTGGCGTTCGCAATGCTTTGGCAAACCTTTAATAGGTATATGATAATAAAGAAAATATGTTTAATCACGCCTGTATCCACTGAAGGGTTAGGCAGACCTAAATTTCGCCAGTTATGTTTAAGCTCCATATATGGAGCTTCGCCGCCTAATACATTAGGGGTAGAAGCCCCATGCCTTTAACTGGACATACATTCAGACTCTTGGCTCTGAGTACAGTGATCGGATAATCGGGCGCTTATATACCTAAACTTCTTCCCACGAAAGAATAATATGGGCATTCCGTTCTGAATAAATAAGAAATCCCGGGTTCCCGTGAACAATTTGGTAAAAACAACTATAACAAACTTAATAAAATTATATCAGTGGTTATTTTGATTTATAATAGTATCTTTATTTTATTCAACCCACTAGTGGAATATCACACTGTGGTCAAGTAGTGGTAATTGATTTATCTATCTAACAGATTAGTGATCGAATCGACAAATTTATTGTATTTTATATGAACAGAAGGGATTCTGAAACGCATGTCCGTATTATTCTTTCGTGGGAATAAAAGTGAAGTTTAGATATATTAGTGCCCGATTATCCGATCACTGATAATGAGGTAGTCAACAATATACACAGTCTGGCCATAAATACTGTTACAATTAAAAATAAGAAAGATATTACATTTGACTTTGGAATCTGTCATTTTTATACAATTGTTCATTGAGTTTTCTAATTTTGGCGCCAATACATTGTACAATATTTTGCGATATTAAAATGGAGTGGGGTGATAAAGAGAACCGAATCGCTGTGATTGCATTACACAGAGTTGGTATGGAGCCAAATGCAATTTTTAAAACTCTCCATACGCTTGGTCAGATGTTTGTGTACCGGGCTATTAATAGGTACAATGAGACCTCCTCTATTTGTGACAGAAAAAGATCTGGCCGTCCACGTAGTGTTCGTACGAAAAAGGTGGTCAAAGCAGTAAGGGAAAGAATTCTAAGAAATCCTGTCCGAAAGCAAAATATTTTATCTCGGGAGATGAAGATAGCACCCAGAACCATGTCGCGTATTTTAAAAGATGACTTAGGACTTGCAGCCTATAAGAGACGCACTGGTCATTTTTAACTGATAATTAAAAAAAAGAATAAGGTGGTAAAATCGAAACAACTACTGAAGCGGTACGCAAAGGGAGGTCACAGAAAAAAATTGTTTACGGATGAGAAAATCTTTACAATTGAGCAACATTTTAACAAACAAAAAAATCTGCCTGCCTAGCCTTTTCCCAAATGCAGCTGAATACCAGTATTTTACATAGAGCGACTGCCTATCTGACCTCAAACAAAATGACCGTATTTATGCTCAAATCTCTAAGGAAGCTTCCCAATTAGTCGACAGAGTGCAACGTGGGCATTATCCGACTTCTGTGATGGTTTGGTGGGGTGTTAGCTATGAAGGAGTGACTGAGCCATATTTTTGTGAAAAGGTATCAAAACATCGGCACAAGTGTATCAAGATACCATTCTTGAGAAGTTAGTTAAGCCCTTTAACAACACCATGTTCAATAACCAAGTATGGTCCTTCCAACAAGACTCGGCGCCAGGTCATAAAGCTCGGTCCACGCAGTCTTGGTTGGAAGTGAACGTTTCGGACTTCATCAGAGCTGAAGACTGGCCGTCGTCCAGTCCCGATCTTAATCCGCTGGATTATGATTTATGGTCAGTTTTAGAGAGTACGGCTTGCTCTAAACGCCATGATAATTTGGAGTCCCTAAAACAATCCATACGATTGGCAGTGAAGAATTTTCCCATGGAAAGAGTGCGTGCTTCTATTGATAACTGACCTCAACGTTTAAAGGACTGTATTGCAGCCAATGGAGACCACTTCGATTAATACATTAGGCGCGGCAGACGCACATGCGCGTTTTCGGACGTTCACCAGGTGCTTGACGGCGCGTATGCGCGTCCATACAATTTACATAACTTTCTTCGAGTGCGGCGCGCCGCACCTGTGCGTTCGTTGTGCATCTCTATTGTTTCGAAAACATCGTAAAATAAGGGTCGGTAAAGGTGTAGCATAAAGAAGCGTTTGCATAAAGAATTAAGCAGATAATGTGTTAAGCTTTTTATATTTTAAATTGTTTTATATTTATGTATTAAACTAACACACTGTAAAAGTAATAAGTATTATTTGCAATATTTTTTTTTCTTCGTGACAATATTTATGGCAAGACTAGGTAAATAAAATAACAAACAAAAATACCTTTATCATCAGTATCCATCGGCTCTGGTGTCTCCAGATAGGCCGGGGCCAGTGGTGATACCACCACACCGTTCCACACGGTTATCTCAGTTGAGATATCCTTGCCACCTTCGAAGACCTGTAGGCCCAGCACGTAACGGTGACCACCCCGAGCTACAACCCGGAGCAAACTGTGGAGAAAATAAGTGGTTTATGACAAGCGTCCACGAAGTAAGCACAGATAGCCCAGAAAGCAGGCGATTTTTCACGCCACGATTTTTTTGCGCACTGCATTTTCAACTCTAGGTGCTGAGTCAAGCATTGAGAATCCAACAGAGTGCAACCCAGCGCACCAAATAAAACACTGTTGGATTTCCAACTCTCGGCGCTAACCAGTACATTGAAAACTCATTGCGCGAAAAAATATCGCAGCGTTAGAAAGTCGCCCATGGGTACGAGGAATAAATGCTCACGGAACAACATCGGCAAATTCTTAAGCTAAGCTCAATGTCAGTCTTAAAAATAAAGGTATTTTTTTCTAGGATGAGACGTTACATTATTCTAGTTTTATGAGTGGAGTAACGTAACAATTTCCATTTTTAACCGACTTTAAAGAACGAGGTTCATTATTATCAGTAGTGCAGACGTAGCAGCAAAATGCTCTAGCAGTTCTTTATTGAGCGTCAGGGTAGCCCGCGAAACTCTAATTTTCTAACATTTTTTGTAATTTACAAGTCAGTATTAGGTTGTACGTTGATCAAAATGTAATTCGCAGCCGTTTGTATGTAAGTATGTATTGTATCTACGTTTGTAAGTATGTATTTAAATAATTATAATCATTAAAGTGACCAATACAACTCTTTAAGACCAGGTAATCATAGTGAATAACTATTTCATGAAATCTTGATATTTGAGGACTATACTAACTTAAGGAATTGTACGACTGACTCTAATGATTATAATTCTGTAAATACATTTTGTAACGGCCGCGAATCACACTTCATTGAACATACAACTTAATACTGACTTGCAAATTGCAAAAAACGTAAGAAAATTTGAAATTCGCGGGCTACCCTGACGCTTTCCCCTTAAGTAACTAAATCACAACTTAAATAGCGTGCAAGAGAAGATTCCCTTTCGAGCATGCTCGCGCATTTAGGTATGCGCGAGCATGCTCGAAAGGGAACCTGGCAGCAAAAGAAATGCCGTAGCGTTTTTCCGCTGTTTGCGCTGACCGAGGAGCATTCGCTTTTGAATGCGATTATGCACACTAAAATAATGCTCACCTCGACGAATTGAATGACAATGCTGAGACTCGTTGTCGTTATTGCAGCTCGTCGGGCACGTTTGCTGACTCAAGGGTGGATGACTTTTATGTCATTACTAGCAGCGCCCTGCGGTTTCACCCGCGTAAGTCTCGAACCCGTAGGAATATCGGCATAAAAAGTATCCTATATGTTATTAACTACGAGTATCCGTGTCCCAAATTTCATTAAAATCTATTCAGTAGTTTTTACGTGAAAAACTAACAAAACAACAAACATCCATCCTCACAAACTTTCGCGTTTATGGAATTAGTACTCGTAGGATGCTTAAGAAAACAGCTCTGATGCGCCGGATTTGGGGGAGCGCCAACGGAATCCTAAGGATGATTTCTGAGACACTAGAGTCCGCAGTGGTAGGGAGATTCATCCAGCTTCATGTGACAAATAGTGAGTCTAAAATAATTGTTTTTTTCCTCACGTCTGTGCGGTGGCAGCGGCGAGATCTTGCGCGGCGAGGTCGAGCGCGGTGTGCGCGCGCACGTGCGCCGCCTCACACGGGTCCGCCAAGCCAGCACAACCCGGCAGGAACAGACCGCCGGCCAGCAGTGACAGCGCGCGTCTGACGGACGTACATTAATACATATAACAAGTGTATTCATAAAATTAAAAAAAAAAAAACAAGTTTTTATTAGTTTGGATATCTCTAGGACCAGAGTCCTTGTGAAAACAAATCAAACGAGCCCAAACTCGACAGGGCTGCATCGTTTTATTACCGAGTTCCCATGGCCACCTTCCGGTTCCATTATCAGATCAGCTCCATGTCATAATTATATTGCATTGTCATCTAATTTAAATAAAATTAATAAAATTTAAAAAAAATTAAATTTCAGCCCAATCGGAAACCGGGAATTGGGTCATTTAACTTGCAAGATTAAATTTTACCAGAGGTCAGAATAGGTAGAGCATAAAATACCTAAACGTTGTGGAAGGAAGTAACAAGAGTGGATAATACCTCCTATTAAATCCCAGAATCATAAACATGATGAATAAATCTCGGGATTTAAAAAATTGGGAATTCTACAATACTAGCAGCGCCCCGCGGTTTCAGGCGCGTAAGTCTCGAGCCCGTAGGAATATCGGGATAAAAAGTATCCTATGTGTTAATCCAGGTTATAATCTATCTGTGCTCCAAATTTCATCAATATCCGTTGAGAAGTTTTTGCATGAAAGAGTAACAAACATCCATCCAAAAGAATCTTTATGATATTAACAATGTCAGTTCTGCGAAAAAGACCACTGTTCAGTAGGGACTAAACAGTAGTCTCCCTGCAGAACCGACATTGTTAATAGGGACGGTCGATATGTGAATTATCTCGCAGTTCCAATAATATTACATACATACGTATCGAATTGATAACTCCTTTTTTTGAAGTCGTTAAAAAGAGAGCGCAACAATGCGCTGGAACCAAAATAAAAGCGCCAAACCAAATAAAAATTGTTTAAAAATAAATTAAGCTATGTATCAAAAATATGTTCAGCCAGAGTTTTCAATTACCTAATACGCACATTTTGAATGCAATTTTGCAATGAAATTACTTAGGATTTTAGAATTACAGAAAAAAATATAAAAAGTAGAGGTATTTTCGGAATTAAATTCTATTGAGGAAAAACCCAATCGTGTTTTCCTTCAGTCAGAGTATTGATCAAATAGTCAATAAACATATTATATATCCAAAAATTAAATTCATACATTCTGTAATAGTGAAATAAGTGGTTACGAAAAAGCCCCCAACTTATTTTGGCATCGCCTTAAGTAGGATGTAACAAAACCCCTGTTGTTCCTTCTACCTACGTTTTAAGAATCGGTATACATACGTAATAAAACAAGTCATTTATAAAAAAAACTGTTCAACAAAACTAATTCAATTAAATATTTAATTATTAATATTTGTAATGTTTAACTGATTTCTTACCTCTGCAATTCTGCATGAAGCAATGACGCGACATCCGTTCGAAATTAAGCTGCGCGGGAGACTAAATAAGTGATCTACATGGCGACGGGTGGCGGGGTACCAATCTCGCCACCCGTCACAAAAGGTGCGTTTAACGCGAAGATTTCTTAAAAACGGTCCAAAAGGTGTTTTTTTAAAGCAGTGTATCTTTTAAACCGTAAATAATTTTGCCAAAAAAAAAACAAAAATATATTTTTAAGTCTTTTTTGCATACAGTGATGGGACTCAAAACATAATTAAACATACTTAAATACACCAAAAAAAATCTTCAAACACACCTCCTTAATTATATTTAAAAGCAGTTTATCCCTTCTTTAACAATTATAATTAAAAGTATACCATAAAATTTCTAATGCCAAACATCCAGTGATGGATCATTTATTATTAAATAGTGTAGCATAATGAATTATTCAACTAAAGCTAGATATGAATAATCTGTAGGATTTTGATATTTAGTCTGTAACATTACTACTTTCACCTCCCTATAGTACTTGCTAGAAACTCTAGAGGCTATAAATAAGACTGGACGGGGGGACTCACTCCTTTTTTTCCGCCATAACCACTGAAGCCTGTATAGCTCCCCGAAATTGGGTAAGTACTCGATAGTGTCCTTAGGAGAATCTGTATATTACTGTAACTGTGTTTTTATCTTGTGTTCATTCTAAATAATGATTTTGTAAACCACTGTGATGTTGATTTTCCTCTCCAATGACCCATTTCCTTGTCTTGGGGCTACGGACTCGTCTGGTTAGGAAACTACGCACATCACAGAGGCTTACCGGATCTTCCTCTGAGCTCACGGACGCACCCTTGCGTGTTTCCAGGGTTCACAGCTTCGGATACCATCACCGCTACGGTTATTACCTATATCACCGCTTCGGATTCAGTCACCGCTCCGGCTAGACCACCTTTGGCTAGACTACCGGCCATAACCTCTACGGCAGCCTACGCGCCAGAAGCGGCCCTATACCCGTTACCCTACGCGCCAGACGCGGCCCTCTACCCGGCCGGCACCCTACGCGCCAGACGCGGCCCTCTACCCGGCAACTACGCGCCAGTCGCGGCCCTCTAACCGGCAACTACGCGCCAGTCGCGGCCCTCTAACAGGCGACTAAGGCCGAACCCGGCCGGCACCCTACGCGCCAGACGCGGCCCTCTACCCGGCAACTACGCGCCAGTCGCGGCCCTCTAACCGGCGACTAAGGCCGAACCCGGCCGGCACCCTACGCGCCAGACGCGGCCCTCTACCCGGCAACTACGCGCCAGTCGCGGCCCTCTAACCGGCGACTAAGGCCGAACCCGGCCGGCACCCTACGCGCCAGACGCGGCCCTCTACCCGGCAACTACGCGCCAGTCGCGGCCCTCTAACCGGCGACTAAGGCCGAACCCGGCCGGCACCCTACGCGCCAGACGCGGCCCTCTACCCGGCAACTACGCGCCAGTCGCGGCCCTCTAACCGGCGACTAAGGCCGAACCCGGCCGGCACCCTACGCGCCAGACACGGCCCTCTACCCGGCAACTACGCGCCAGTCGCGGCCCTCTAACCGGCGACTAAGGCCGAACCCGGCCGGCACCCTACGCGCCAGACGCGGCCCTCTACCCGGCAACTACGCGCCAGTCGCGGCCCTCTAACCGGCGACTAAGGCCGAACCCGGCCGGCACCCTACGCGCCAGACGCGGCCCTCTACCCGGCAACTACGCGCCAGTCGCGGCCCTCTAACCGGCGACTAAGGCCGAACCCGGCCGGCACCCTACGCGCCAGACGCGGCCCTCTACCCGGCAACTACGCGCCAGTCGCGGCCCTCTAACCGGCGACTAAGGCCGAACCCGGCCGGCACCCTACGCGCCAGACGCGGCCCTCTACCCGGCAACTACGCGCCAGTCGCGGCCCTCTAACCGGCGACTAAGGCCGAACCCGGCCGGCACCCTACGCGCCAGACGCGGCCCTCTACCCGGCAACTACGCGCCAGTCGCGGCCCTCTAACCGGCGACTAAGGCCGAACCCGGCCGGCACCCTACGCGCCAGCCGCGGCCCTCTACCCGCCAACTACGCGCCAGTCGCGGCCCTCTAACCGGCGACTAAGGCCGAACCCGGCCGGCACCCTACGCGCCAGACGCGGCCCTCTACCCGGCCGGCAAATTGCCCCCTTTTTGAAATAATATATTTTTTATTCGCTTTTCGCCCACTTTCGTTGCTTGCCCCCTTTTCTAATTAAATAATAAAATGTTAAGTGGTTGGTACAAAATTTGAACGTTTGCTTTTGTCTTTAGTTGTTTGTACACTTTTTGAACAGTCAAGTATAATAATCCAAGACCATATCGCGGATAAAATAAACGTTAAAGACTGTCTGAACAGACTTACTAAAGTGAGATTTACTTAAATGAAGGAAAGGTCGATTCAATAATTTTGATCAGATTCCCCATTTATTCCGATTTTATGATTACCTAGCTATGCATGGAATTGCAATACTTTTTATTGTCCTCAAGAAGAAACAGTTCCTATTACCTAGACACCTATGTTTTGTTATTTTAATTTCACACCCACCTAAGTCTAGAAAATATAATTTAACTGTGGGTATATGTTATTTACTTGGAAAAAAATTAATTTTAAAATATCCGTCTTTCTTTTTGGTACCTACGAGGGCAAATATCTATCATGTTCAAGAATACTATATAAAGGGGACATACTGAGAATAGTTATTAAAAACTCGAAAATAGTGGGCGAGGATTTATTAAAAAATACAGGATTCCGAAAAGGGGGCAAACTACAATTTGTAAAAAAATCTACAATTTGTAGGGATATGTTAGATTGTAGACAAAATCAGAAAAGGGGCAAATGCCGAACAGATCGTATAGATGACGCATATTGCACAAATCGCTTAGTACGCATCGTAGGCAAATGAGCTATAGATACTTTTATTGATGATTGTATTGATGGTTGTATGAGAGATGTATCAATTACGTGCCGATTGGCAACGAGGTATCGATATGTAAATAAATATCTTCGTTAGGTTTGTACTTTTTATGTTCAATACTAGCGTTAAAATTCTGAAAAAAAAAAAACAATTTGAAACAAATTGTCGTTTTTTTCAATGAAAGATTCTAAAGTTTCAAGAAGATTCGCCAGTATATATTTCATGTCTTTTTCCAATATTTTCGTAAAAAACCGAAAATTATGAAAGAAACGGGGAATATTTCGTTGTTTTTTCACACACGTACTTAGTAATTACTCCGCTCCGCTTAGCTCCGTTCCGCTTAGCTCCGATCCGCTCCGCTTAGCTCCGTTCCGCTTAGCTCCGCTCCACTCAGCATAACTCCAATCAGCTTAGCTCCGTTCCGCTTAGCACTGCTCCACTCCGCTTAGTTCCGCTCCACTCAGCTTAGCTCTGCCCCGCTTAGCTTCGTTCCGCTTAGCTCCGCTCAGTTTTGCACCGCTTTGATCCGCTCCACTTTGCTCCGCTCCGCTTTGCTCCGCTCCGCTCCGCTTTGCTCCGTTCCACTTAGTTCCACTCCGCTTTGCTCCGCTCCACTTAGCTCGGCTTAGCTCCGTTCTGCCCCGCTTACTTCCGTTTTGCTTAGCTCCGCTCCGCTTAGCTCCGTTCCGCTTAGCTCCGCTCAGTTAAGCACCGATTTCATCCGCTCAGCTTTGCTCCGCTCCGCTTTGCACCGCTCCACTTTGCTCCGCTCCGTTTTGCACCGCTTGGCTCCGTTCCACTTAGCTCCGTTCCACTTAGTTCCACTCCGCTTTGCTCCGCTCCACTTTACTCGGCTTAGCTCCGTTCCGCTCCGCTTAGTTCCGTTCTGCTTAGCTCCACTCCACTTAGCTCCGGTCTGCTCTACTTAGCTCCGCTCCGCTCTACTTACACTGTTTACACTGACACGAAGTGGAAATTTTATGCACTAACTAATATACTAAGTCAAAGTCATTTATTTCGAAACAATATACATTGTGTAGAAATTTTGTAAAATAAAACAGTTCATTCTAAAATAATTAATACTACAATAAAACAAGTAGTCAAATAAAAAGGAAAAACGACAATCAAATTAGTATAAAAAGATAAGATCAGTGATTTATGACTTCCAATTTCCTAAGAATATTGTAATAAAATAAAAAAAATTGTGTAAATAGTGTAAAAAAAAGATTAATAATATGTCATCTAATTTTCTGTGAATAATCAATAATAAAAATATAATGTCAAACATAAATAAAAAGAAAATAAAAACAAATTGTCATATAAAGGTTCGTAATAATATGTCATCTAATTGTAAAATAAAATGTCAAAGATAAAATTTATAATTATACTAAAGATGATATGTCATTTACTTAATAATCTATGAGTAATACAAAAATAAAACATAAAAATTTAAAGCAAGAATAGTCAACATATAATTTAAAATTAATTCCAATCTAGAACGGTTGTCGCTTATCATCTAGGTACTCATCGACGCCTGTAATCTAAGTACGTATTTGGAAAAAACAACGAAATATTCCCCGTTTCTTTCATATTTTTCAGTTTTTTTTTTCCGAAATATTGAAAATTTTCTACAAAATACAATTAACGTTTAATGACGTCATTATCATTTAAATCCTAGCCTAACTGTCTAATACTATGTATTTTAATTTTAATGTTATTGAAACGTGGCTTAGGTAGGTAGGTACATTAATTTATGTTTTTTTTATTTACCTACTATGTTTGCGAATAGGTCCTTCCAAGTCCAAGGTGCCTCAGTGACGCATTCCTTTGTCAGCCGGACATTTGAGACTTGTTGTTAAAGGTTATTGTTAAAACTACACATACTTACACAAATGTTTAATTTTACTGATAACAACCAGACGACGAGACGCGCGGCGCGTGGCGTATTGCGGCGTTGCCGCTTTGTGCAATGCTAGTACTATTCCGCGCTACTGTACAGGAGGTTTCGAATTTATTGTCAATTAATTATTTTTTTTATTTCGGATTATTTTATGCTTATTTTTCTATGCTGATATTTTTATTTTAATCTATTAATGATATAGATTAACGAGTTTAAGGGAACGCCCTCTGTTATTTAACATACTGTATACGACAATCCATAGATTTTGAGTAACGCGCGATGAAGTGATTCCAGTTTATTGCTCGTGAGTGTTTATACTAAAATATGATTCGTGACCGTAACAAATATTACAGAATTATTATCATTACAATAATCGATACAAGTCTCTAAGTTACAATTGACCTCAAACGTCGGCGTCGTGATAATCATTAAATAGGGCAATTTAAACTTTTGAATCGATGAGTCTAATTAATGAATAGAGATCTGTAAATAAATATTTGTTACGGTCGTAAATCAAATTTTGTTCAACATACAACCTGACCTGCGAATTGCGAAAAATTTCGCGGGCTACCTCAGCACGTCCCCCTTAAGAACTTAAAAGCAAATAATGTATTTACATAATTATAACCATAAGTTTGGTCTGATTTCGGAAATCAAATCTAACTAAGAGAGATGTATTGATGATCCTTATGGTTATAAAAAGTCAATACATATTTTTTTACTGTCGCGAATCATATTTTGATCAAGATACAACCTGACACTGACCTACAAATTGCAAAAAAAACGCAAGAAAATTTGAATTTCGCGGGCTACCACCTTAAATATGCGTCTCAAAGCCAGTTCGTAGGTGTCACTACATTGCTGAAGACACAAGTTGTTGAAAGTGTTGATGCTGGTCAAGTATGTCCACATTTTGCTGTATGTTATGTAGTTCAACAACAAGATATTAAGCTCGGTGTTCTTGTCAACAATACTGTAGCTAGATGACAAAAATAATAATACCAGCCTACTACGTATAAATTAACCTTGCACGCACACGCACACCCTTTCACTCACAAACACAGAAACACAAACACACACACACACAACTCGCACAAACGCACATAAGCACGCATGCACGCACACACTCACACTCACTCAAAAACACGCACACACATACACGCACACACACCAACAGACTTATGAAAAAACTAGAATTATTAGACTGTTAATTATTCATTCACACTTTTGTTTTGTTAACTTATTATTATTACACTCGTATGATATAATAGAGCGGCACCTCCTGGTACAGGCAACTATTTGCTTAAAAGGGAACGCCACCAACTGTATAACGTGTCATAACGAAATAAACATATTTTTTTTTTTACTGCTGCCCCACTTCAGGGCAAAGCCCTCTTTTCGTACAGAGAAAGCACGAGCATTGATCACCGCTCGTTCAAGACGGGTTGCCGATAAAGTCCAGGTTTCCTCACGATGATTTCCATCACCGATGTCAGTAATGTCCAATATAAACTCAGGAAGTGCATATGAATTGAAAAATTACCACTCGATGACATAGTACATAGTTACTTGAAAGCCACATTGATGGGCAGAGCCTGTCGCGCTGGGTTGTTCATGACGCAGTGGTGAGCTAGCAGGTCGATCATCCAGGGGGACAGGGGTTCGAGTCCCGAGTGACGCGCGCACATGTCACGGAGTAGACGGATCAGTACCTGCGGGTATAACAAATATAAAAGTTATAGGGTTGCACGACACGCCATGTCAAATGACTTGTATTCCAAATCAATATTATATTGACATCTATCTAATAGGTTGGGGAAAAAGTTTCTTCGCATTTTTTAAGAAAATTCAAAACATTTTTTAATATAGTTTATTTACATTTAAGTAAAGTATGTACGAGTAGGTACCATTTTGTTCGATAACTTTAATTAGGAAAATGTGTGATTTTCATTTGTTTTTCGTACCGTCAAGATGAGTGAATCTAATGAAGAAATTCGATACATTTTAAAATTTTACAACAAAAAAGGTAAAAATGCAACGCAAGCCGCGAAAAAAATTTGCGATGTTTTTTTTTGACCTCGTGTAGTGTCTGTGAGAGTAGCACAAATTTGGTTTAAGCGTTTTCAATCCGGAAATTTTGATGTCAAAGATGCACGTCGCTCTGGTCGCCCTATTACGGATAAAATGGATGCCATTTTTGAAAAAGTGGAGCAAGATCGGCATATCAGTAGTTACGACGTAGCTGAAGAACTGGAAACTGACCACAAAACAGTTTTGGCGCATTTGAAAAAAACTGGGTACACAAAAAAGCTCGACATTTGGGTACCTCACGAGCTCACTGAAAGAAACCTAATGAACCGTGTACTCATTTGTGATTCTTTATTACGACGTAATGAAATCGAACCATTTTTGAAGAAGCTGATAACTGGTGATGAAAAGTGGATCACGTATGACAAGAACGTGCGAAAAAGGTCGTGGTCAAAGGCCGGTCAGGCTTCACAGACTGTGGCGAAACCCGGGTTAACTCGCAACAAGGTGATGCTGTGAGTGTGGTGGGATTGGAAGGGCATTATTCATTATGAGCTGTTACCACCAGGCAGGACCATCGATTCTGAACTCTACTGCGAACAACTGATGAGATTAAAGCAAGAAGTTGAGAGAAAGCGGCCGGAATTAATCAACAGAAGGGGTGTGGTTTTTCATCATGGTAATGCTAGACCTCACACATCTTTAGCCACTCAGCAAAAATTAAGAGTTTGGCTGGGAGGTGTTAATGCATCCGCCGTATAGTCCTGACCTTGCACCTTCAGATTTCCACCTGTTTCGGTCTCTTCAGAATTCTTTAGGCAGTGTCAGGTTAACATCATGAGAGGACTGCCAAAACCACTTGTCGCGGTATTTTGACCAGAAGTCCTAAAATTTATATAGCAATGGGATCATGTCCCTACCTACAAGATGGCAAAAAGTTATCGAACAAAATGGTACCTACATACTTTAGTTAAATGTAAATAAACTATATTAAAAAATATTTTGAATTTTCTTAAAAAATGCGAAGAAACTTTTTCCCCAACCTATTATATATAATAAAATTTTTGTTATAGCTGTTTTCAATCTGCCTAGCCTTTTCCGAACTATGTTGGGGTCGGTTTGTCTAACCGGATGCAGCTGAATACCAGTATTTTACATGGAGCGACTGCCTGTCAGACCTCCATAACCCAATTATTGGGTAATACCCCTTGATAAGACTGGTTGTCAGACTTTCGGGCTTCTGACGACTCGTAACAACTGTCAAAGATCGACGAATGACAGCCGGGACCAAAAGCTTGACGTGCTTTCCGAGGCACAGAGGAGTCTCGGTATGTAAAGATGGTCACCCATCTACGGACCAACCCCGGCAAGCGTAGCTTAACCTGACGGATCGACCCGTGCTGCTGTTATTACTTAGCCATCTTATAGCCGTTTTATGCTCTAGTAAAATAAATAATAAGTGAATTGACCTTGATGGAGGAATGATGAGCGTTCTCCTCGAACCAGCGGCTGTGACGGATCGCCGCCAAGTGGCTGCTAATGACCTTGTACTCAAGGTGCACCTGTTGACAAACATATCATTGTATATAACCTCTTATTTCATTATGTGTTGTAATAATAGGGATGACCCTATGATTACAAAAAACTATGGATTAAGCGGTGTAAGAACATTCTTTCAACTGATTCCTGAATTATTTTCATTTTGGTATTTATGCTGGATTCACAGTAATTTCTAGGCTCTTTTTCGTTAGTTTTAATCATTTGATAGAGCAGGCCAGCGCGATGATCCCATATATTTTTTTATTAACTTTGGTTGATAACCAGTTTTTCCATATTTACTAATAGCAAGTAAAAAAAACATCCCCAAAGAGTTACGCAGAAGTGTACCATATAAACCCACTTTTAGCTTATAGTTACGCTTAAATCGAAAGCGTCACGGTAGCCCGCGAAACTCAAATTTTCTTACGTTTTTGCAATTTACAAATTTAGTCAACATTAGGTTGTACTCGTACGTTGATCAAAATGTGATTCATGACCATAACAAGTATGTATTTCCAGAGTTAAAATCATTAAAGTCATCAATACAACTCTTTAAGACCAGGTAATCCTAATGAACAACTATTTTGTTTATTTTACAGACTAAATTGAGATACTACGCGCAGCCAGAGAAAATGTAGTTTGTCTTTGGTCCCTGGCTGGCCCTGACATCAAGCAATGGATAAATTTTATACTGCTTGAATATGACTGTCTTTTGCCTGCTTTGCACGTGTGTACTTACTTTAGGTCAGTTTTTTTTTTTTTTGTAGAGTGCGTTTTGTTTGTGCAGAATAAACATTTTTTCATTCTTTTCTTCTTCTCTATTTCATAAAATATTGACTTTTGAGGATTATACTAATTTATGGAGTTGTAATACTGATTTTAATGATTATAATTCTGTAAATACATATTTCGTCGGCCTAATTTATTAACCTGCCAAATAAAGCTGACTATATCTGTGTTTTCATAATTTTCCTAAAATGTGTGTAAGATAAGCTTATTAGTTAAGCTTTTAAAATATCAAGGAAACTTATTAGAACCAACAGCATTTTCAGAATTGATTTCTAAAGCAATAAATATACCTATTAGTCGGTTTTTTCTTCGTCTTGTAAACTATGAGAAAATGGACTTGGCAGGTTAACAAATTAGGCCGACGATTTGTTACGACCGCGAATTACATTTTAAACAACATACAACTTAATATTGACTTGCAAATTGCAAAAAACGTAAGAAAATTTGAATTTCGAGGGCTACCCTGACGTTTCTCCCTTAAGCTATCATCTGGCTAGTCTTTGATGCAGCGGAATACCAATATTAAACATGGAGCTACTGTATATTAGACGTCCACAACCCAGTTACTGGATACCCCTTGATAAAACTGGTTGTCAGACTAGGGCTTCTGACGACCCGTAACGACTGTCAAAGATCTATGAATGACAGCCGGGACCAACGATATGTAATGGTTGGTCACCCATCCAAACCGACCGTGGAAAGCGTAGCTTAACCTTCGATTAACCCGGGCGGCTGTTATGATTTAGCCACACAGTAATCAGTAAATTGCACCCGTGCGGAGCGTGGGCACATCTCTAATTATCTAATATTACGAACAGTGCACATTACCTCGGGCTCCAGTTTCCTCAGATTCTGATGCAGCGTGGTAACGAGGACGCGGACTGCTGCAGCGGAGCCCGTCACGGTGAAACCGCGCTCGTGACACGCGCTTGTCACCGACGTGCCCGGGCTTTCAGCCCGTATCAACTTGTTCAGCTCTTCACATACCTGGGAACAGGGATATTGAAAATGTAATTTCAAAGAAGAGATATCAAATATTTTAAAGTAAACCAGCGCGTGACTGTGTCGTTGGTCTAGTGGTCGCAAGCGCTACTGCTGAGAATGAGGTCCTGGCCTCCTGGGTGCAATTCCCAGGACTGACAGTGTTATTGTGTTTTTCCATCTGGAATGACTAGTAACAGCCCGGAGTCTGAATTTGTGCCCGGTTGATGGCAATGGCTCACCCCCTGTTACATGGAACAAACATAACTAGCGAAATGTGGGTGTCTGCCTAACCTTTTGAGGAACGTAGGCGTGATGTTACGTTATGTAAAAATAAATAAAATCGTTGGAAATACGGACAAGGTACACACTTTGAAGTTTTTGGAAAGGAGTTTTAAGGAGGACGAGAAAATGTGAAGGTGGTGTGAAGTTGCTCTGATGTTGACAAGCAAAGTTGAGATTATTTTAAAATCCTTGTAAGTGCGTGTACTCGTAGCCATAGATTAATACAGATGGGGCACTCCGCAAAATCATTTAAATAAAAAGCGACTCTTGCTACGACACAATAAAGTGCAATTCTGGTCGCACAACGCTTACCACCTACAGTTATATTCACCTACAAGTTGCCTTTCTTTCTAACGCGTAACTTTTATACCTTCTGACCGCGGCAGTCCTACTGAATTGGCCCAGTGAGATAGGCCCGCCGCGTACTTGTAGTTTCATACTTAAAATGCGGAATGTCCCATCTGTACGTGTGTGTATCTGTGCGTGTGTGCGCGCGTGTGTGTGTGTGTGTGTGTGTGTGTGTGTGTGTGTGTGTGTGTGTGTGTGTGTGTGTGTGGTCTAGCACTCATTCAAGTCCCACTAACCAGGCATAATTCCAGCTAGAACAGTGGTGGCTGAGTGTAGAACAATGGTGGCCCACTGCAGTGGTGACACACGGCCGCGATTTGTAGATCGTAAGTTCAAACCCAGACAGGCGCTTTACTTTGTGTGAGACGGTTAAGGAAAATATTGTGAGGAAACCGGCGTCTCCAAGAACCAAAAATTCGAAGACATGTGACATGGATTACGGCCTACTCTCACAGAGAGGAGACCTGTGGGAACGTTGTAGGCTAATTATGCTAGGCATTTTATAAATCCAGATTTAGGTTGCTACTGGGAAATTCCTTATGGAACAACTCAATATCATTACTTATCCTGGTGATCGAACTTAGGATCCCAGCAGTCATGCATGCGCTTACTACACCCACCAGGCAGTTGGAGCATTTTAAAAGCTTGCAACAAATTAAACGTGAGTAATATCATACCTTATTGGACAAGCCCTCAACAGCCTCCTTAGTAGGCAGGGTCTTCATAATGACCACAATGTCAGCCACATTCTTACCAGCCATCATTGTTCCTTTCTTGTAGGAACCAACTTGACGGACCTCTTCAAGTTGCTGTCAACAATATTATAAAAACATCCTTAGGTTATATCAGGGGTTCCCAAACTTTTTCAGTGCGCGGCACACTTACAGGTTTCGTATTTTGTCTCGGCGCCCTAGCTAGTGAAAATAAGGTGCAATGATACTAGGTAGATAGCCACATTTTGTAGTTTCCGGAAAACAGTAAACAAGAGCACCTCACGGCACTCCTCTGTACTCTGTAAGGCGCACCAGGGCGCTGCGGCCCACATTTTGGGAACCCCTGGGTTATATTTTGGGTACGCCCTTTATGCCTGGAGGCTTTTATTTAGTTATAAAGTTCTGTTTACGTTTTTAGTTTTGTATTTTTATTTCTGCTTGAGTATAGTTTTCGATTTTTTTTTTCTTTTTGGTATATTGGCGTATGCTTGCTGACTTATGGCAATGAATTTAATTTAATTTCATGTTTTCTTGTGTAATACCTAAATTATTTGGCGCAGTAATGTATACGATCAAATTTAACTGAACAAACAGCTGAGCTGCTGGGGAGTTTGTTGCGCCACTTCTTTCCACCTAAAGCACTAGGAAGTGGTGAAGGGCGAGCGTTTTGGGGGACTGTCTTATGTAATTTGGACGTTCGAAAAGTGCTGATTCTCAGCCTAGTTTGAATAAATGACTTTTGATTTTGCTTAAAAATATTACTCTTTTTTTTTTATTTGTGATGGGTTTGCTCTTGACTCTAGTCTCGGTCAAAGGTGACTGAGACAAAGTCGACGATGGAGTGAGCTTACCCTTATAAGCCTGTTCACTCTCTCTTTGAAGAGATTAGGATTGTATGCGCTTGGAAACACAGACGCAGGTAGTGAGTTCCACTCCTTTGCTGTGTGCATTATAAAAGACTTTATGTTTGCCTTGATGCCTCTATTACTGAAGTGGGTTTTGGACCAGAGCTTGAACACAGCGTGTAGAACATATTAGACTGTTGCCCACAACTTTGTTGTATATTTTATCTTTTTTTAATACAAACATCCTGGATGAAAGTAACCTGTGACCTTCTCCAGGTCCTAGGCTTCCTATCTGTCAAATTCTATACTGATTTATTCAGTGGTATAGAGGTGAAAGGTTACAGTCAGACAGACAGACAGAGATACTTTCGTATTTATAAATTTTAGTATGGTTTTGTTACTTTATGGCTTGATCACCTAAGTACTATGTGACGAAAATTAGGCACATGACAGCTATGAAGTCATTGGAACTACGGAGGAAACACTGGAACAATTATTGATATTGTATATTTATTATCATCACTGCCAAAAGCGAGAACAAGACTGCACATCACTACGGGAATCGCAGAGATAGGTGCTGGGTGCGGGCGCCGAAACTGAAGACCAACAATCTCTACAGAACATTTTATTTTTCCCGTTTCTTTTTTTCATACACATGTTGTGGAGTCATTCCTCCACTGTTTGATATCATTATGTCTTGTAAGCATGATACTTATTTGTCTTGTAGTTATCAATGCCTATACAAAGTAAGCAGTTTAATTATTCAAGAATTCAAATAAATGTATTTTTAATTAAAGAAAGAAAGAAAAACAGTTTATTCACATGATAGTGACGCTCACAAAATACACATGAAAAAGTGAAACACCAAAAATTAAAATATAACAAACCACATTAATACATTCAGAATTTTTTTACAACTATTACCTGTACCCAAATGTTTATTTATTATGTTTTTCCGTATATGGTACATTACAGCCACGCCTACTAATGAGTGAGTGAGCCGTTGACTAGCGCAGTCTTAAGAAACCACAGAAAGATGTAATACTCACACATGCTGCAAAGTCACCAGGAGCCACAACAAGGTTATCCAGCACTGTCTGTAGCTTTGTGACGAGATTCAGCACTGCAGACTGCTCAGTATTGGTTGGGCATAACTCTCCATGCCGTTTAAGGAGTGCCTGTAAATTGATATATATATATTGAAATAATACCAACTTACCTTCATAGTAACAAGGAAGATTTCAGGGCTTTCAAACTGTGTGGCTCAATGCTTTATTCTGCTAAAGCAGACACACAAATATCATCTATGTTTTGAAAAAATGCAAACTAGACGGTTATATTATTATATTCGTCCATTAACACATTCACTGCTACAAAAAACCCACAAAAAACCCACAGGTGCGGCGCGCCGCATTCGAAGGAAGTACATAAATTGTATGGACACGC
Organism: Dicycla oo; assembly: GCA_948252095.1. NCBI lineage: Eukaryota > Metazoa > Arthropoda > Insecta > Lepidoptera > Noctuidae > Dicycla > Dicycla oo. The sequence goes on along the minus strand of OX411709.1, from coordinate 36,535,889 downwards.
ATATGCGACGGTAGCACTTGGTGAAGGTTCGAAAATCGCACATACGTGTCGGCCGCACAGAACGTGTTAAGGCCTAGTTGAAATTGCAACAACAAGGCTGTAAAACCATACTGGATATAATAAACAACTTAACTATTATATTGCCTTATTAAACTGTATAGGCCAGTTCAAGAAAATTAAATATTTTCTATCACAAGTTACATTAAACGGCCAATTCAAATGTATGATGATTTATGAGAGCATTCATGTAGGGCATGCAGGTGTTCATGAACATCACGTGAATCGTGTGACGCGACGCAAAACGCGACTGCGGTCACCCCGTGTCTTCGCTGTCTGACCGAGGCCTAACATAGTTTTATGCCAAATTTTATTTCTTAGCAAACTTTTCCTGGTCCTTCTCTGTAGTCAGAAAGCTGTCCCTACAACTACCGCGTGACCAAGACATAAAAGACGCTAGCAATAACTCAAAATACCTGTGTCAGAACAGATTCATCGGGGGCAGGCTTGCATCGAGGAAACGCCGGTTCAGCAAGTACCAGGTCGAATGGGGGCCTCAGCATCAAGACGCGAGGCCTGTTGAAAGGGGGCCGTCCCATACCGCCGCGTACGCCCATCCCTCGGCCTCCACGACCACCCCCGCGCACCATAATTTACTTTTACAACAGAAAACCTAACAATATTTACTACCTAATATAAACCCGGAGTTACACCCAATTTATTTCAATTGCTATGGCAGCGTAATACCGCGTTCACAGAAAACTATTACTCTTATGGACCGCTTCGTTAATATTATTTTGTCGCGTGTATTTATGTACTACAATTGTTTTTCTTCTATGATATTTTTTTGAAAACACGGGCAGTCGGGCACGAATGTCGTCAGTCAGACGACGCGGTAACTAACAGAGGGCCAGGGGGGGCACACTTAATACTGTCATCAATTTCCGTAGACGGCAGCGACATCTGCAGTCTAGTGACAAAAAAAACTTGCCAGCCATATTGTCTTGGTCAAATAAATGTCATTGTCGCCATTGTCAACTCCGACTTTCCCGATATTGATGCGCAATTCTGTTGAAAATTGTTTCTCGTTACTATTATTTGTTTTGTTTTGTTTCTATTTCATAATATTGTTACCTCTTTGATTTTCGTTTGTTATTTTTGTTGTTTTGTTAACACGAGTGAACTCCGAAGAAGATATTGTGTATTTTTGGCCGTGATGTTTTATGCAAGTGTTTATTACCATACCATACCGTATTATCTTTATTATAACCAAGAAAAAGTGTTATGTTATTCCTGAATTTAATTTAATTAAGTATAATAAGTTTAAAACGAATAAATATTAATAAAATTTGTTTGATAATAATAAAAGAACATTTTTCTCAACTCCGTACGTGTTTTTTTTCCCCTGACTGTTACCATAACACAAATTCGCTCAAAGAGTTATTATACTCTTTGAGCGAATTTGTGTTATGGTAACAGGTATGTAATAGGTGAGAGAACTCGTTCGCTACATATTATTATAGTAAGTATGCATACTTATTAATATATACCTATAGGTAGGTATATATGTGACAATCCGCGGCTAAAGGTACCTTGTGGTCGATATGGAGTTATGCATACGCTAGTAATCTGCGATTAATACGCTGTAGATATCAAAAAAGATCAACCTCCTACGATGTTTTGTTACGGAGATATATAATTTTTTTTAAATTATATTCGAAATTGTGCAATTTCGAGAAACAGACATTTTAAGTTCAGTCACCTCGAACACTATGTTGCCGTTGTAAGTTACATAGTGGCCAACGAAAAATTATTCCTAGGACTCCTGTCTTTTAAAGAATGTTGAGACAACTTCTGTATTACTAATCAGAACCTTGTTATGGACCAATCAATGTGTCTATGGACCAATTTCTAAAAAATGATGTTTTGTTTAATTTTGCCAAATTCGTGCGATGAGACCTACAGATTTTTAACTGATCTATTAGAACACAATTTCGAAAGAAAATCTTGACAAAATAAATAAATAAAAACAAGAATTAGGGGTAAAAATCACCTTTAATAATTTTCATGCAAAATCACAAAACTTAACAAATTTCAGTCATAATTTAACAAACAATATAATTTTTCATAAATAAATCAACGAAAATCTTTCATTAACTTAAAATAAAACTGACAATATCGCCATTACAGGCTAATTTTAGCTTTTTAAGTCACTTAAACTTACATCACAATTGTAGTTTTTGTTCCATACATTTGAGAAAAGGTACCTTATGGAAATAATGTAACAAATTATAATCCGTCAAAACAATAAAATTAAGATTATACATTGATGATAATGGTTTTTCTAATGACTGGTTTTATTTCTATCATTTTAGTAATAAATCGTTACAAACATAATCAGTTCTTTTTTAGTCTCTTTAAAAATTATAATTATTTTTTTATGTAAAGAAAAGGGTCCTTATGGCCGAGTTACACGATATTAAAGATTTGCTTGTTCTGAACGCCTTTTTTTACAAAAATAGACACCACCGCGAACTTGTAAGGATAATTATTTTTATCTCCTTCCATTATTATTTATCACGATGCAAACAAATTTATACTGCACTTTAATCTCTAATTGTGTTGAAAATTATTAATAATGAACACTAAAATTTGCAGAGGAACGCTTTTAACTCAGCCGAACGAAAGAATAAACGAACAAGCAATGACTAGTGCCGTTGCCGACTACCGTATCCTTAGCGATGAGCGAGATAGAAAACGATGCTTAAAGCGTAGGTAAGAGTAGTTCAGATGCCTGGCGGCAAAGACAAAGTATTGCTACGATACAGCGGCGTGAATGACAGAAGCGGAGCACGTCAGGACGTGTTTGCATTTAGCGTTTCATAACACGCGGCCGTAAGGTACCTTTTCTACTAAACTTTGAGACCACATTATGGACTTATTATTTACATAAAATAAAAAATAATAAAAGGGAAATAAATTTCAGATCTTATGCTTTGCGAAAAAGCAATAAAAAAAAAATCTATATTTCTTGCAAAATTTACAAAACATTCAATATCTTCGAAACTATAAACGTCCATAAGGTACCTTTAGCCGCGGATTGTCACATATTATCATAGCCTTAATTCACCCACCAAACTAGACGTAGCAGCACTTTCCATACATGCAAATTTTACCACAAAGTTGCTTCTCTTTCTCTCTATTATTACTTTACTCTTTGCAGAGGGCACAAAGAGTAGAATAACTATACAGGGTGGCCCAAAAGTCGTGGATCAAACGCAACTAGGGGTTAGATGGGGTCATCAGCTGCAAAAAGTTGTTCTACGGGAGGTCCTTAAGGTCAACCCCTGCAGAGTTATAATTTATTTTGTGTTTTTAAGAGAAAATTGACTTTTTTTAACTAATTCTTATTAAAATTCGAAAAATCTACATCCTGTATCTTTTTTATAATTTTCACTACATTGGTACTGATGAGTCCTTGCGTTAGACATGCTATTTATGGTTGTTTATTGGGTGTGTTGAAGATAATATTAAGTTACACGATTTTTTTTTCTCAAATCATAACTTTTCATTTACTTCGGACCCCACTGTGAAAAAAAAAATACTCTACCGAAAAGTGACCCTGTATTACAAGTTTTGGCGCATTTAATAGGGATTCTGAAAAGGTATTACACATGGCCATGTGTGGCTCTAATATCTTTCTAGGACGAAAAAACAAAACAACGATTGTGAAATAATTGTTTTATTAAGCAAAACGTTTTACAATAAATGCTCAAAATTCCTGCTTCTGGCCATAATACATAATCTGCACCGTCTAATAAAATTCCTACGTAACCTACGGAATGCACCTCTGTTGTTAGTAACTTGTACCCTAGCAAATTCGAGCTTTTGTCGTAGGTCTTGTTCGCTATTGTTCTCTCCTTGGTAAACTATTTCTTTAAAATAGCCCCAAAGAAAAAAATCTAATGGATTTAAATCGGGCGACCGGGGTGGCCACGCAATATGTCCGCCTCGACCAATCCACCGGTTGGGGAAGCGCTCGTTCAAATGATCTCTAACTGCTCGAGCGTAGTGAGGCGGGGCGCCATCATGTTGCAGCCACATTTCTGCTATTCTTTCTTCTGGAACTTCAGCTTCGTTAAGAATATGGTTTAAATTATTTTGCAAAAAATTTAAATACTGAGCACCATTCAGCCTTGCTGGCATTTCATGCAGCACTAACTGCTGGCCAATTATACCCGCCCACATGTTAATACCAAACAGATGCTGGAATCGATCATTTCTTATGATATGGGGGTTCACTCTGGAGTAAAAATGTAGATTGTGGATATTGAATACTCCCATTCTTCTAAAAGTTGACTCATCCGTCCATAAAACCTTGTTGAAGAACTGCGGATCCTCTAGGTTCATAGTCACCGGGCAGCAAAGCTTGCACCCTTTGCACGTGGTAGGCGTGATATTTGTTTCTGTTAACGACACGTTGCACCGTCGATCTTGGAATCCCGAGATTACGGGATATTTGGCGTTGACTTATACTAGGATCCAATCTTAATTCTCTCAGCACTTCATCTTCATTTTCAAATTGCACCACTGGTCTGCCTGCTCTCGGAGCATGCTGACCGGGTAAGACTCCGTCCATGTACGAATTATGTACGCGCATAAAGACCCTGTAGTCCGGAAAACGATCACGGTTAGGGTAGCGTTGACGATATTCCCTGGCAGCAGCCCGGGCATTACCGTCGCAAAAGCCATACAGGTAATGCATTTCTGCATACTCCCGTTGGGTGTATTCTCTCCTCGCAGCAGCCATCTGTCCACTTTTGTAGCCAATCCGTCCGATTCCGAATCTAGTGCGATTCACACAGCACTGGTCACAGGTAGGCAATCTATCACAAGTCCGAAAAACAAAGCGTAGGTCAAAGGAAAGAAACTGATCACAAGTCGTCGTAAAACCGAGAAAAAGAACACGTGCGTACTCAAAGGCAGGAAGCGAGTCACTAAAGAACACTAAACATTCTAAAGAGACATGCTCACGCGCATCCCCCCGACCCGCCCCGGCCGGCCCGGCCTTTTGTTTCCTAGAAAAGATATCGCTACCTGAACTGACGGGCGAACCGGCCTTTTATTGACAAAGGATTAAATGGTTAGTGTAAAAGAGAGGCAGAGAGTCTTTGTCATTAATTGTATTAGTTCCAGTTTATTTTTAAATAAGCCTAACCGAGTTTTATGGTTGGGTTAACTTTGGCCTTGCTACGAATAATCGTCCTTGAAAGATATCAAAGCCATGCATAGCCATGTGTAATACCTTTTCAGAATCCCTATTAAATGCGCCAAAACTTGTAATACAGGGTCACTTTTCGGTAGAGTATTTTTTTTTCACAGTGGAGTCCGAAGTAAATGAAAAGTTATGATTTGAGAAAAAAAAAATCGTGTAACTTAATATTATCTTCAACACACCCAATAAACAACCATAAATAGCATGTCTAACGCAAGGACTCATCAGTACCAATGTAGTGAAAATTATAAAAAAGATACAGGATGTAGATTTTTCGAATTTTAATAAGAATTAGTTAAAAAAAGTCAATTTTCTCATAAAAACACAAAATAAATTATAACTCTGCAGGGGTTGACCTTAAGGACCTCCCGTAGAACAACTTTTTGCAGCTGATGACCCCATCTAACCCCTAGTTGCGTTTGATCCACGACTTTTGGGCCACCCTGTATAAAGGAAAAGAGAGCCCTCTCGAGTGAAAATTATGCCCCCAAAACAAAAGCGCCATCTATCAATGGTGGATCTAACTAATCTGTGTGTCTATGCATGAGTATATGTGTATATGCATGTGTGTATGTATAAGTAGGTATACTTTAGCTACGTAGTATTGTAATATCTGTGCTTTAGCCGATAGAGTCAGTTGAACGTTATTAAGACACTTGCTGCGTACAACAAGTGCCTTAATATGATGATATGAACTATATAATATGATGGGGTGAATTTCACCATATGTAAATGAGCCACGATAGTCTTAATTTGTACCTACATTCCAGCAAATTAATTTGAATACGAGTTCACTTTCAAATTCTGCGAGTATTCTCAACATTACAAAAATACTAACATCAATCTGAAAGTGTACTCAACGTGGCTTATAAAATCGAACGTTTTAGGAACGTTTACTACTTAATAAAAAAATTACTTAACACCAAAACTGATTAAATTATTTATTTTTTGTGTAAACACAAAAAATAAATAATTTAATCAGTTTTGGTGTTAAGTAATTTTTTTATTAAGTAGTAAACGTTCCTAAACTTACAATGTTTATTATAATAAATCTGTGCAGCTTTCTTTAACTCATCATCACCATCATAAGTGATTTTTCCTGCCAAAATTCTATTAATTCCTCTGCACCAGCTATATAAAATTACATTAATTGTTGTATCTAAAAAGAAGAATTGCAGTTTTTATTTATGATTTGTACAATTAAAAGGACAATGAACATATCCGCTAACATTTTAATATTCGTTTTTAATTTAGGTAGGTATGCCTATTTGTATTGTGTTTCAATGTGTTAAGTAACTGTTAATTTTTGTATTTCATGAAAACATTCTTTTAATTTCTGGGAGTGATAGCACAACCACCGTTTCGTTTTCTGATATTCTTTTAATTTTATATATGAATTATCATTTGAATTTGTGGAGAAAAGTGTTTGTTTGCAAGTTTCACATGATTTTACTACTTTTTTTAAGCATTTGGTCAGGACCCAGCCACAAACATATTCTCTCTCCTACCTACCATTATTTTCTTCTGTAACTGAACAGGTAAAGAGGCTTTCAAAATTTTCATGAATTATGATTTCGTCGTTTTTTCCATTTTACCTGATCTTTTTTGCAGACAAGCATTAACATCTTCTTCACAATTACAATTAAAAGCATGTGGTGAGTTGAAATTATTCAGTAAAAGGGCTTTATAGGAACCCTCAAATGAAATAGAATTAGGTGATACATTTCGCGCGCCTAAACTTCTAATATTACCAAAAAAGTTTTCAATAGGATCCTGATTGAAATTTCTTGTCAGAATGCTGTTAAAGAAATACTTTTCATGTAATATTTTACAAATTTGTAACATTCCCTCTATTGTTTTTACAAAATTTTTAAGAGATGGCACACATTGTTCAACAATGAGGAGCCACACTCAAAGCTGTGTGTAGATGTCACTGTAGTCGACCGTACCTTGTTTACCTTTCGTGAAAGTAGTGTGACTGCTATTTATGAGATATTAAAATGTAATTCCACTATAATATGTACGCGTTTATGACTGTGCGTCAACTAAAAGTTGAGCTCCGTAAATGGAACGCTGCAACTGCCGACAAAAAGGCCGATTTGATTGAAAGGAAAACACTTAAAATATTTAAGGTTATGATTGTTTGTGAGCCTTTTTCCATAAGCCACGGACTAACATTCCTATTTTTTGTTTTATAAATTACTTTTGTATGTCGAAACCAAAACTTTGGTGTTAACTGCGACATCCAAGACGACAACGCATACCTATATCCACCTTCTGATACATTCAGAGACATAAATGCAGATACTCCTTTACCAATGATTAACACACAGGTAATACAGGAATATTTTGAAAACTAAGTACCTATATTGGTTGATTAAATCTTTAGAAGAATTGTTTACTACATAGATTAGTTAATATAGTATATTTTATGACACTTTTATTTTGATGACAATAATTTTATTTTATTAGATAATAATCTTGATTCTTTTGTTTTATAGATATAGTACCCAGCCTAAAGGACGGCTTCATTACTAATCTAATCCACTTCTGTGAAATGCGCAGCAGATAATGGTGCAGTACTACTTGCCTTAAAGTTTTTAATACGTAACGCCAATTCCCCTTGTTGTCTGCCATTACTTTCTTTAGGAAACAAATGTACTCCTCTGTTTTTACAAGTTAACATACTACATTGTGGCATTTTGGACAAAATTACGGAAAATAGGAAAACTAAACTTATTACATTGCAAAAATCCATACGATTTGACAGCTAATATATCAAAACAAGGTACAGTCGATTGTGCGCCATCTATCGTGATAAAAAGTTAGTTTTCCTCCCCATTCTTACTTTGTTTCCCTCTTTTTCTTTAATTGCAATGACATCACTAATACTTTCTAAAAACTTTTTGGCACAACTTATGATGGGCTGAATTTTTCTTACTGCTCCTTTATAAACTTTGCCATTGGGCACATTTTTCATCTCTGAAACGGTCTTCGTTAATTGTTCAAACACTGTTTCAGTGATGCCTTGGTCTATTCTTACTTGACTTAGTTTTTTTTTTTTATATCTTTATTTGGAAAAAAGGCTTTAATCGCGCAGCGATTATGCCAGCCTCGTAGTTTCACAAAATTAATAATAAATAGGTAATAACTAAGATCTTAACTTAATTAATTTAACAATCAAGTAATATAACTTAATAGCTAATTTGGATGTAGGATTAGACAAGATCAAATTACATACGCCAACATCCCTTAAGCTAAATCCTGCTTCTGATTCCAAAAATCTCCGTTCTGCCCCAACCCGAGCACATTCCACCAGAGCGTGGTAGGTGTCTTCCCTCATATTGCAAATGAGACAGTTTGGGGTATCAACCACCTTCATAAGATGCCCGAACGCATTCAATGGAATGTGCCCGGATCGTAGACGCATGCTTGTTACTAACAATCGTCTATTAATCTGTACTTCAGAGAACCACGGAATCCTTGGTGGTTCAGACTGAATAGTCCTGTAGGTACCATATACCCTTCTCTTCAGATCTTTTGTCAAAGTGTACTTTCCACATATTATTGCAAATGATTTTAAAATCTCTTAATATATCTGTAAAGAAGGGCAGATGATTGACAGATATTCCTTCATAGGTTCCTGTTTTTGCTAACTTATCTGCTTGTTCATTTCCCAACAGACTAACATGTGATGGAATCCATTGGAATTTAACCGTTTTGCCACTTTCCCTCAATCTTAAATAGAAGTCTAGTATAGAATAAGCTACGGGCAGACCTCGTATGCCCGAGGTGCACCGAGCTATATGCTGCAAAGCGCTCTTTGAATCACAAAGTATCACTAACTCAGTACAATTGCATGACATCAAGTACGACAGACATTCCGAAATAGCATACAATTCCGCCGTCATTATGGAAACTTTGGGATTCAATATGAAACTAGCTCCCGTGTTAGATTGAGGATCAAAGAAGGCTGCTCCTGTTCCATTATCGTCCTTGGACCCATCACTGTAAATCTGATAGAATCCGTCATAATTTCGTGCAATAGTTTCTACAGATTTCCTGAAAAGTGCTACAGAAGTATAAGATTTTTTAGGACCTGTCAGATTATTAATATTTAGGTTAATGTGTGACTTAATATCAATATTTGCCATCCACGTCGACAGTGAGAACATCTCTAGAATTTTAGAACGGTGTAATGTTTGATTAGACATCTCACTGTAAACGATAGTTAGTAACGGTCTTTTCTTATTGCGCCAGTATGATTCCTGCTCGCATATCGCTGTTAATTTGGATATCATTGAAATGGTGTCACCGTCAACAATAGACATAGCTTTTAAGCAAAATTTTGCAGCTAAATATTTGCGTCGAACAAACAATGGTGACAGACATAACTCCGATTCCATCACGTGGATTGGGCAACTTTTTAAAAAACCGCCAACCACTCTCATGGCTTGGTTTTGTATTTTGTCTAATCTCGAAATATTGGTCTTAGCGGTATTATCGAATAAAAAACTTGCATAATCTAACCGACTGCGAATTATTGCAATATATAGTCGTCTTAAATGCAATGGATGGACTCCCCATGACGAACCTGCTAGCACCTTAAAAACATTTAAAAATCTCATACTCCTTTCACAGGTTTCATTGATCTGTTTGCGCCACCTCAAAGATGAATCTAGCCAGTCCTAAATATTTAACCACTGGAACATTTTCCAAACAGACATTGTTGATTTTGATATTTGCCGACTGTACAGTTTTTCCCTTAGAAAATAAACATATTTTACTTTTCGTGGGAGATAGTTCCAGACCCAATACTCCCAACAAATTCGTCAAACTGTGTATGGCTTCCTGAAGAGTTGTAGTCATAAATCTAATGTCTTGGCCAGAAATATAGAGGACGAAATCATCGGCGTACTGAGATACATACACACACATAATCTCTTTGCAAATATCACTAGTAACTATGTTAAATAATATTGGAGACATAGGGTCTCCTTGGGCCAATCCCTTACATGCCCATCTTGTAATCGAAACATTACTCCCTATTTGTGACACAGCTAAATGTCTCTCCCTTAAGTATTCCCATATATATCTACATATAGAAGCCCCTACCCCCATCTCATCCAGCTTAGATACTACTTTCAATATATTGACATTATTATATGCGTTGTCTATGTCAACGAAACATCCCAATGTCTTTTGATTATTGGTGAAACCTATTTGAATTTGTGACACTAGTCGTACAAGATTGTCCAGGCTTGACTGAGATCTTCTAAATCCCACTGTATTCTTAGAAAGAAGACCTTTATTTTCAAAAAACCATTCAAGACGTCGCGTAATAATGTTGTGAAAGGTTTTGCAAAGACAAGATATGAGTGATATAGGTCTCAAAGTTGTTATATTGCTTGGATCGCGCCCAGGTTTTGGTACAGGCCACAGACTAATAGGTTCAGACAGGGCACTCTGATAGAGTAAAAATCGACTCGCCCTATGGTTCACATATCATGTATGACAGCTTTTTTTTTTAATGTAGCACGGAACTTCATGCAATGGCGTGGCTCGGCTTCAGCCTAAAAGGTTTTTCTTGCTAGGAATTGGTAGTTATTTCATTTTATACATAAGAAAGGGAATGTTAGGGAAAAAAAAATCTTATTACTTTCATTTCTTTTTATTTTTTAATTTTGTTTTAAATTTAATAAAAGCTTTTAATTGCATCTGAAGCAACAAATGTTTATTTTCCGGCCTGGAGACATCTGTGCCTTTTAATATTTTATTAATAACATTGCACCAATTAAATACTGCCAATCTTAAAGTTAATGCGAGAAAGCATTCAGAAACAGCATCCCTATGCAATTCACAATTTATGAAGTCAAACAAATACATAGATTTGATATGATTTTTAATACTTTTTATAATAGGACTCCATTCAGGTTGATTTTCTAAGTATTTGTTTGCTTCTTCTATAATGATTCCAAAAAATCTCACAGCATTTTCTGAAGGGTAGGTCAATTTCTTTTCTTTTATGCTTTTGAACTCTCTAAAGGAAATCCAATTATTTATGGTATTTTTATCATAATTGGATTCTCTACTAGTTAAATTTTCTTCGCAATGCTTACACTTAATTTTTTGTAATATTTTTCTTATGACCCATCCAGTCGTAAATGCACGTGAGTGGACTTTTAGTCTTTCTTGCCTTGCTGAGCTTTGAACGCTTTCACTTTCAACCCAGTTCGATAGCCCAGAGGACTCAAGTGAACCAACTAACTCAGAATCCGCAAGTGAACAACTTGCAGATTCTGAGCTAGTTTGTTCTTTATTAAAAAGTGATTTTAATTTTAATATTTGTTTACCTGAATCCTCTTCACAATTGTAGCTATCTGAGTGAAAGTTTATAAACCTCGTGATTAACAGTGATTTAAAGGTACTTTTGAAGGCATGGCAATCTGGATTTGTATTTCTAAAATTATACGCCCGTATTTGTCCAAAAAAGTTTTCGATGGGATCCGAATTTAAATATCGCGGGCGCATAATTTTAATATTTTTTTCATTTAAGTATTGCCACACTCTCTGGTAACTTTTTAAAGTTGCAATCCAATTTTGTAACGATGGCACAGACGATTCCTTACCGTGTTTGTCAACATATTTAATAAGTTTTAGTTTTTTTATCGCTTCTCTCCAAAATTCGTGGTGCGGTGACTTTTCAGTTACCGCCTGTCTTAAAGGTTTCCCTTTGGAAGTCTTGTTAAACCCTGTTCCATTGACTGAATCGAACAGGTCATCAAAGAATGATACAATATTAGCAGTGTTCTTTAATGTAGAGCTTACTTGGGTTCCATCTGCATAATGAGCTACAACAAAGAAAATATTAAATAATACTTAGTGAATACCAAGGCCAAAAACTAAATTCTTAAAACAAAATAATCAGCATAGCAACTTACAAAACTGAGCAGTATATGACAAAGTAGCAGCTACTGTCTTGCTGAACACTGTAGTGCAATTTTTCACCTGAAATAAAATAATATAAATTACAATTTTATTGTACAAGTAAAATTTTATTGTAAGTAAGTTGCTCATTCATTTATACATAGTAAAATACTGTTTGAGGATTTGAATATGATAACAAAAGTGATTTAATTAAACAATTACCTTCATTTTTTTAATTTTCTCTGGAATGACGTGTTCGTCAGTCAACTTATGGAGGAGTCGCGACTGTGCATGATTGCAGTCGGTTTTGTAAACATCCACTATATCACTCCATTTCGATATTTCTCCATTAAGGGATATATTTTTAGTAATAAAATTATTTCTCAACCCTTTAATGAGGTGTGGTGGATCATGAATTACACTGAGCTTCTGTCCGTTAATTACAATAACATCATCTGAAAAATTACAATTATATCGTTACAATAAACATCAAAACATTTGTGAGGTAGGGCCCGTACAGGCGTGGTTTTAAATGTTGTCAAAAAAATGATGCACATAAAGAGGACCTACTCACCAATATTTTCACCGGAAATTATTTGCAGTCGCCTTGTGTCTTCTTGGAGACTCTTCAGGGCAGCTCGAAATGCTGTACCTTGGTCGCACACCAACGCCAACGGTAAAAGACCTGTGTTTCTAACAGCAGTAATCATGTCCTTAAGAATTTGTTTTAATTCAACCCCAGAAGTTGCGCCTTTACAGAAATAAAAGGCCAGAGGTTGCTGCCACTTGTGAACCACTCCCCTTAACATAAACACAAGGGCATGGTCAGCAAAATCATTAGTTTTTTTATTTAGTTCCACAAATCCATTAATAATGTCTTTATGTTTGTCATAAGACAAAGCTGGTTCTAAAGCCACTTCATCAAAAAGTATGGAACAATACTTTTTTTCCTCATCCCAGGTGCTGACCCGAAAGCAACATAGTAAAATTAAAAAATTTGATTTAGTATATGCAAGTTATTTTAATTTAAAAAAGAATATTACCTCTTTTTTCACAGCTTCGAATATTTGAGGATTGATTCCTGATTCTATATTTAGTTTAGAAATCATTTTGTTTAGTGTGTATTTGGATGGCAAAATAAATATCCTGTGAAGAAATCTGTAGCACTTTGGGCTCTGTTTCATTATTGCCATTGCTATCAATTTTTCTTCATCCGAGAATCGCCGTCCCCTGGCTTTTTTAGTGCACTGTTTTATCTGCATCCATAAAAAAGCTTTTGCCATTGGATTGAGTTTTTCTGTGAGCTTTTCAAAAGATTTTTCTTTTGAAAATTTCAACGCCATTTTTGCTCGTAAATTGTAACTAAGCTGCCTTCTTGACTTTGTGTATTCCTTGTAAAGCCTAGAACAATGTGGCGACAGCTTATTTTTCGAATGTATGATACGCCATCTTCTCTTTGTAGATGGAGTATAATGCACAGCTTCTGAAAAATAAACAATTTAATTGATTAGCATATCAAATGGTTTTCTCTATATACTCTGTCCATTTAGGTAATTTACTATTGTATTTACAAACAACCAAAAATCTACACAAATGCATATAACTTAAAATTCACAAAATGTAAATTTTTGTAGTGTGCTGATTTTTTTAATAACTCACCTTAACTGACAGAATATAAATGATTGTCAGCTGTAGCAAATTTTGAATGGTATCTACTTAACTAATATAATAATAATAATAATAATAATATCCTGAGACATCTCACACACGGTCATCTGATCCCAAACTAAGCAGAGCTTGTACTATGGAAACCAGATAACTGATATACTACATATACTACTTTTTTTTGTAAATACATACTTATATAGATAATTACACCCAGACTCAGGACAAACAGACATGTTCATGCACACAAATGTTGGTCCTGGATGGGAATCGAACCCACGACCTGCGACATGATAGGCGGTATCTTAACCAACCACGCCAACTGGCCTGTCAAATGCATATATAAACAATTTGTATTTCTTACCTGCTATTGGTTCCCTTATGACTTCATGTCTACATCCAGATGTAGAAGGCACAGGCTGTAATGAAGAAATTACATCCACTTCCATTTCTGAAAAAAAAAAATACATAGAAAAATGTTTTTTTTTTAACTTGATCATATATTAGTATTGAATGGAAGCTTACCATTACCAATAATGTTGTCAGTTTTTGAGTGTATCTCCACAACTTCTGGTTTACAGTAGGTGTGATCCACATGTATTCTTTTTTTTAAATAATCATGATCAGTTTTGACACTCTCTGAAAAACATTTCACTAATATTATATTACTCAAAACTATACACAATCCAATTATTCATGCTTCTTGTTGGGAATGAAGTATCTACACTGTACAAGTTTGCATGTAGTGCGAAGCGTAAAACATATGCAGATCCTAAATTAAATAAAAATATACTACACCTAAGTGATAATATATTCTAATAGGTACATACCAGAGTTGTCGGGTATTAATGCATCGGTTTGAGGAATACCACTGGATATCTCGCTAGCAGTAAACAACGTTGGATGATAGGCGTCAGGGCAAAGACGAACTCTATCGCGCGTTGTTGAAAGAAACCTCTTCTCGAAATGATTTCGACACACAAACTGTTTGCGAAGTTTTTGGAAGCTCAAGCTTTGCAGTCTTTCACAGTTAATGCACTTTAACCATTTTTTGAGTCCTATCTCACTTTTTGGAAACATATGAAAACTGACGTCCTTTCGTCTACTAGTACAAGTCACAACACAGCATTTGTTGTACATGTTGCACGATAATATTACAGCTTCAGAAATTGAGAGAATAAGTTACGGAAATAAATCAACGCAGAACTTCACGCGATCAATTTTGAAACTGTAAAACAACTGTAACAAACTTCAAAAGTTTTGACAGATCAACAAACATGGCGTCATTACAGACAGAAGTACGGAAGGTGGGAGGGGAGGGAACTGTCAAATGAGATATGTGAACCATAGACAATACCAAAGACATAAGGTTAGGATATTTTACTTGAAGATTACCTGACCAGGTACAGGCACTACTTTAACATTCCTCCATTGTCTTGGAACCTCACCTTCAGACAAACACTTGTTAAATAAATCAACTATCAAATGTTTGCTGGGAAAATTATAGATCATTGAATAAGAAATATCGTCCTCCCCTGGAGCGGTATCCTTCATCTTCATTACATTAGAGAGTTCCTGTTCCGAAATCTGTGCCTCCAACTGTAAATTAGTTGAACTAAAGACAGGACATAGGGGCAGAACGTAATCTGGCGTTAGTTGTCGTAAGAACTCACCAGCTTTCTCTGCATCCAAACAAATTCTACTAGTACGATATCCTTTGAGCCATCGCATTTTGTTCCACAACTCGCTACTAGACACCATCTCACTCACACTGTCACAGAACTGATGAAAAGATTCTGCACTAGCTTTACGTATTAGTCTCTGTGCTGTAGCTACCTTCTGTTTAAGAATGATAAAATTGGTGGGGATGGGGTTCTTCCTCACCTGTGCTAATGCCAATCTACGCTCCGCCACTGCCCTAGACAACTCGGGGGACCAATATGATCTTGGAATAAACTTACTGGTGGGGTTTTCACAAATCTTAATTTCTGGAATTGATGCTTGTGACGCGAAATTAATTAAATCTGTAATAGCATCATACATTTGTTGGGTGTCGCCTGTTAAACTAATACTACTAATTTTACTTGAAATTGTTTCCTTATACTTCTGCCAATCTCCCTTTTTAAAATTACGTTTCGATTTTATTAAGTTATTACATGTTATTTCTGTATTTATAACCACCATTAAGTGATCGCTACCTAAGTTTTCATGTAAAACACTCCACTTAAACCGAAGTGCAATATCTGATGATGCAAACGTGACGTCAGGCGAACTTTTTTGTAGCTGATTTAAGACTAACTTAAGTCTGGTAGGGTCTCCAGTATTGAGGGAAACATACTGCCAATCATCAGCTGCATTGTGAATTTGTAAACCCCTGCGATCGCTTTTGTATGACCAGTTTGTATGATGCCCGTTGAAATCTCCCCCTATAATAGTTTTATTTGGCGTTTTAGAAAATAGCATTTTCCAATCTTCATCTGTAGTGTGGATATTAGGAGGACAGTACACCGCAATAATGTTTTCTAAGAATTTACAGTTAAATATTTTAATATGGAGAACTTGAATGTTTCGATTACGTAAATTAAAATTAGTGATCTGTGCTTTGATGGAATTATGGACGAGAATTACAATTCCGCCGTATGAATCGTCCCGGTCTTGTCTAAAAATATCATAATTACCAATTTTCAAATGACTGTCTGGTTCAAGCCAGGTCTCAGATACAATGCATATGTGAATTTTACCTATCAATAAAAGGTTCTCAAAGGCTTTAATTTTTGGTCTTAAACTTTGTGCATTCCACTGCAACAACTTTAACTTAACAATTTTATTTTTAGGTGCCATTACTTATTAAGTCCGAAAAAATACTCTAAACACTTGTTCAAAATAGGCCACTCAGACATATGATCTACCACAACTAGTACTAACCATTCAATACAACTCTTAATAACATTATTAAACTTTTCTTTTATACTCAGATCTAGCAAATAAATGATTTCTTTCAATCGAGTAATTAACTCGTCAAAATGTACCTGCCGCTTATTGTTTACGTTGTCTCCGAGATCGTTATCAGTAGCAGCTAGTCGCTCAGGCGTGCGCTCCGGTGACACCCGCTGTCCCCACCACTCCGTTTTACCTATGTTTTTCGAATGTGACTGCTTATTTTTATAACTTGCTCGCGGTGATTTCGGTCGATTCTGCGTAAACAAAGGTGGGAATTGACTTGGAGTATATTTATTAATGTTTTCCGATTCTTCCAATAGTAAACCACTAAAGCTGTTGTTATTGTTGATCATCGGCTTATTGATATCTCTTACTGTTTGTAAACCAATTGGTGATTTGGGTCTAACATACATATTGCAGGCTACGTGATATGTACAGTTGAATTCTGCCATAAGCTCCCTCACGCGTTTCTCCCGAGCAAATACTGGACAACTTCTATTCAACGCCATGTGGTTACCCCGACAGTTCACGCATTTAAATATTGTAACTTCACAGTTACTGTGTTCTTCTGTACACTTAGGGCATATAGTTCTTTTGGACGTACATCTTGCTTTTACGTGACCAAATTTCCAACAGTTTGAACACTGCGTTACCGGGAAAACATAAGGTTCAACCTTGACACGTAGACAATCCACATATATAAATGCTGGCAGGTGTGAACCCCTAAAGCCCACCTTTGCTACCTCACTAGGTACCCAGCCACCTTCATCATCTCGTCTTTGTAGCCTTTTTAATGTTATGATTTGAACATCATTTGGACACTTGATCACTTTTAATGCCTGCTCATCAGACAGCTCGAGGTCCACATTCCGTATAATACCGTAGGAAATGTTTACGTCCATTGCACTATAAACCTTCCACTCTCTGGTTTGGAGTTCCTGACAGTTCAACAAATTGACCGCACATTCCTCGGTTGAAGTCTCAATTTTTAACTTATATGGGTTAATATACTTAATATGGTTTATCTCAGTCAGTCCCATACTGTTAAACAGTTTTGCGATAGCAAACTGTTTAGGTAATTTCTCTTTGCTGCAAATAAAAACCTCTTTCTTGACTTGTTTCTGTTTCTTTCCTCTGTTACCCTCAACTTTAGTCCAGCTTTGTTCTTCCTCTTCTCTCTCTCGTTTTGTTGGTTTATTTATCCCTACATCTTCCTCCATAATTTGTACTTCACAGCAGTTCGATTCATTAATATTATCCAACGAATCACTTTTATTTTCTTCATCTTCTACATGTGACATCCAACTATCTAACTGACTCACTTCTTCCCTATCAATCTGATCGAAGTTAGTTTTTTCTTGTCCACCATCATGTGTGGCCATTATTAGGTATAATCCTGCATCACCGATGAGCGCGCAATATAATTAATTTGCAATTTCTACACCGTAATATAGTCGCGTGCGGGCGATCTACACGAGTGCCGTGACAGAACTACTTGACTTAGTAATGTTTTAATGCCTTAGCAGAAGGCAAAGTAAAATATTTGGACAGAAAAGTGTAGCATTTCGGACTTCTCTTAAATAGTGATAATGAGAGCACTTTTTCGTCAACAGTAACTCGCCGTCCTTTAGGTTTCTTGCACGTGTGGCGAAATTGCATTTGCGTGAATGTTTTTCCAGCAGCTGTCATCTTTTCAGAGACCCGGTGAAATGCCGTATCATTGGAAAGTTTTTTAGCACTGGAAAGTCTTTCATTGTAATTTATAATTTTCTTCCTAAGGCGAGATACTTCTTTTTTCAAATTTCTTATTTGTTGTTGGCAATGTTGGCATGATGCAAAATTTTGAAGCACAAGAGCAGGTGATTTCCTTTTCATTTTCATATATTCCTGTGGAGCAAAATTATTGTATTAATAAATTATAAGATACCTACATTATTTTAAAACATTATTTGTAAAAACTGTAATTCTCATTAAACGATTGTTTAATGTGACATTTCCTTCTTGAAAACTTACTCAATTTTGGGCACCTTATATTAATTAGCAACACTGAATCGACGGTGCCGTCCTCTTTCAGTTCACCGATAAGTTGGTAGGACTGTAATGATAGTTGTGTGTGTGAGTATGTACGTATTTAATTTTTACGATTAAAATCAATAAATACTTTTATCTGTCAATAATTTTATAACGTCTCTAATTTAATGATGCAATATTTTTTGAAACAGTTATAAGCCGTACTTCGATATTATTACGAATTATTCTAATCGGAGGTAGTATTCTAGAATTACGGCTACTGCTAACATACATTTTCAAATCTCATGTCGTTTGCTGAAAAAATTCGGTTCTCGTTAGGCGTGGGCAAAGTGTATCATTTTTGTGATTGGATCATTTGCATCTGGATCACTGAAAAGATCCGAATCGCTGATATGTTTCATTTGGATCATCGGCTCAAATGATATAAAATACAGAATGTTACGTTACGCATACATTTACGTTGCGTCGCGGGCGTTTACTACAGAGTCAGAGGAATGTTATGTGGCAACAATTCTGAATGTTTAATGTTTTTTTTATAAGTGTAGGTACAAAACGAAATATTATAAGATTATAAATAAAATCGATCTTCCTTCATACTTTATCCAGGCTTAGGACTGGCGGCTAGTCGTTAATTTATGGCCAGCTGGCGTATTTAAAAATTGATTCTATTTACAGTTTTGTTATTTTGATGAATATTATTTGAAATTATAATTTAAGAAACTTTGTCATCTTTTAGCATTGTCCGACGCGTATTTAGAATATTGCCCGCTTTTGAAAAAACGCGTTCGCACGGCACAGATTTTGCGGTAATCCAAAGTAAAATCCTTTTAAGTAAAATCCTTTTTTTAATATATTGGTACAATATGGGATAAATTCCTTTTCTGCTTTCCCACCAAATTAAGGGATCATGACTCCTCGGTAGCATTTCATCGTTCAAGTACCGTATTTATCCAGCACTCTGATTCCCGCCGCCATTTGGTTTCACGGTCTGAGATGCTGACTCAGCTCAGCATCGAAATCGTCCCATAGCGATGCTTTGGATGTTGTAGCCACAGGTAGAGTTGCAGTATCGGCGGTAGTTCCAGATGTTTATTACGTGGAGACCGTCTTATTAGCTGTATTTGCTAGCCGTCGTCTTAGGGTCGTAACAGCTATTTTAAAATTTCCTGTTCTCTGAACGCGAATCCTTTGAAACGTGGGTCTAAAATTGTTGCTTTGGCCTACAAAGGGTTGGATTCAATATTTTGGAATCTATCCGACAACTGCCGCTTTAGGGTGTCCAATAATAATATTATTGGAGCAGGAAATCCGGTGTCTTCATTAACGTGTTTGTTGACATGTTTTATCATTATTTTTGTTAAAACTATTACTTTACTTAGATTAACATGTGTTTCCGAACTTATTTCCACTGTGAAGTTATAAAATATTTTTAATATTTTAATTGATGTCTCAACTATTCTCCAATCTTCCGGGCGTCAACATTTCCAGATTTG
This sequence comes from Dicycla oo, assembly GCA_948252095.1. Lineage (NCBI taxonomy): Eukaryota > Metazoa > Arthropoda > Insecta > Lepidoptera > Noctuidae > Dicycla > Dicycla oo. The sequence goes on along the minus strand of OX411709.1, from coordinate 36,515,561 downwards.
TGCCAAGTATTGCAACAGTGGAAATTATGTCCTCCTTTAACGAATTGTGTACGCCTTCGATTTAAATGATTGGCTTCCCCAAAATCAGCCAAATGATTGTTAACTTATAAAAATTGTCTAATATAATATATTCTAATATTAAACTGACATCTGGTCTGTCTCTTATACAAACATGAAAACGGTTAATTATTGAAGCGGCAATGGCAAAGTCAATCATTATGTGTTTAGAAACATTATTAAAAAAACTTGCCTAAATAATTTAAAAGAATGTTTGAAAATACCATTTCCACATCCCACCACCTCAACCACCCGTCTAAATATTGTTACACATCTTGTTTTATTGGCTTCTACTGTACACAGTTGGGTATCACCCTCTTGAAAGGATGAAGGCATGTGAATGGAATAATTACATGTTCCTTAAAATAATGGCACTGAGCCTCGAAAGCCCCTATCCAATATAAAAACATCATCAGCCTGAAAGTATTGTCTCATGGGACTGTTTTCCTCACTAAATTCATTTAACATTATTTGTGCATCTGAAGAAGTAGCTGGATAGGGGCCCAACACATCTACAATGTAACCATCACAACAGACAATTAAAAATGGCTTAACAAGGTTCCTATATTTGTGAAGTGAGTATTTTTCTGATATGAGTAATTTGATTTTCTTTGTGATATAGGTGTATGTACCATCTAAAATAACAATAGGTCTTCTTTCTTCGCCTCCAAAAAGCCCATTTGGGACAATCCGATTTCTAGATTTAATTTAATTTATTTTATTTATAAAGGTACACCAACAGCTTCTGTATACAAAATATTAATTAACAATAGGTATTTTAACAGTTTTGGGCTTATACAGTTGCCAGTGACAGGTGAACCAACATTCTCAAATACAGTGATAACCCAAGCTAAAAAAGAAATGTATAAAAATTAAGTGGTTATAAACTATAGAAACAGAAATATAAAAATGACATATGTTACAATCTAACACAATGAGTCTTTAGCATGTGTGGGATGCGTGCTTAAGGACCTTAGAATTTGGAGAGATGAGATTTCCTCGCGACTTGATTTAACCCAAGATGCTGTGGCACAAAATCTTGGTTTAAGAGTTCCCATCACTTTTCATCAGGTATGTTTAATAATGAAGAAATCCTTTCGTCACTGTCTCCAGTCCTCAATTTCATTAAATATGCTGCAAAAGCAGTTTTGCCTCTATACATAGCTGATAATCTTGGTACTTCTCTAATTATATTTAAGATACCTTCTATTGTTAGGCCAAACCAGTAATGAACTATTGAACTGTCCATATTCTCTATATTTTCAAAGTATAAATGAACTGACTGCAACTGTTTTAATAAATCAGTAAAGTCTTCTATTTGTCTTGCTGTGAATGTATGGATTGGGTTTTCCATTTCAGCTGATTTCCAAAAGTATTAGATTTATGGTAGCTACATATCCTATTTGTTGGAGAAACATAATAATTAAAATCAATAAACAATCTTGTCTGTAAATATGCAGGCACTGTAAGTAAGCCTCAGGTTGATTGCATCCAGATATAAGGGCAATACTGTGGGCTGATTGGGGCCCTGATATAATTTGGCAGGTATATAGTTGCTTCAATAGCTGGTTCAGCTATGGTGCTAGTTTCTCCTGCATCAAATTCTTCAGTGCTGGCTGCTTCGGTGTTGACAGCTTCGTTCTGGGGTGATTCTGTGGGTAATGGTTGAGTTGAAGTAGATGCCTGTGTAAATTGAGGTATAGCATGTCTTGATTGAGTCTAACAAGAATGGCAAACCACATCTGTTGAGGTTAACTAAAATCAAACAAAAAAAAAAAGACATTTTTAACTGATTCTTGGTATTTCAAACATACAATTCCATTTAGTCTTTGTATATTAAGAATCTAGTATTTATTTAACTTTAAGGCCTTATATTTTTTTAAGTAACATGTAGTTACAATATTAGAAATCCTAGGATATCTGCTATGACCAAACACAGGTAACACATAGCACTTATAGTTCCTGTCATGTAAGTTTGCCGCTCTGAAGTTCTGACTGCGCAGTAGTCTAATATCTATACAAAACTTGCAGCATGCTATGCTATGCTCATGCGCATCGGAAAGTCTAGTTTCTGAGCGGCATTTGATGCAAACTATAAAAAGGTAGAACTTAAAATGTTAATAGCAATCACTTGCTGTGGGATAATCCATTCTGCAATTATAGTCCTTATTTGTATGTCTCTTGTGCCTGTATTACTTTGGTATAGATGATGAAAGCGCCTTCTTAATACAGATTGACTACAGTTTACACATATTTGTCTATGCCCAACACTTCGTTCTTGTGGAGCAGAATGCTGTTATGCATTCCTTGCGAACATCCAACATTGATGGCACACCAGACTATTATCTGAAACCTATTTGCATACTGTCATAAAATGAATTTATACCTATTAACATGCTGTTGCATTTAATGGTCTTTATGTATAAAGAACGAGCAGTGGTGGTCCCGTGGTATCGGCCACAACTTACAAGTTGTTGGTTGTGAGTTCAAACCCAGGCGGGCACTTTACATAGTGTATTTAATTTCATCACCACTGCTCTCAAAATAGTGAAGGAAAACATTCCAAACCATAGCATGTCCTAGACCCAAATATTCGAAGATGTGTCAAGTTGTTGGTTGTGAGTTCAAACCCAGGCGGGCACTTTACATAGTGTATTTAATTTCATCACCACTGCTCTCAAAATAGTGAAAGAAAACATTCCAAACCATAGCATGTCCTAGACCCAAATATTCGAAGATGTGTCGAGTTGTTGGTTGTGAGTTCAAACCCAGGCGGGCACTTTACATAGTGTATTTAATTTCATCACCACTGCTCTCAAAATAGTGAAAGAAAACATTCCAAACCATAGCATGTCCTAGACCCAAATATTCGAAGATGTGTCGAGTTGTTGGTTGTGAGTTCAAACCCAGGCGGGCACTTTACATAGTGTATTTAATTTCATCACCACTGCTCTCAAAATAGTGAAAGAAAACATTCCAAACCATAGCATGTCCTAGACTCAAATATTCGAAGATGTGTCAAGTTGTTGGTTGTGAGTTCAAACCCAGGCGGGCACTTTACATAGTGTATTTAATTTCATCACCACTGCTCTCAAAATAGTGAAAGAAAACATTCCAAACCATAGCATGTCCTAGACCCAAATATTCGAAGATGTGTCAAGTTGTTGGTTGTGAGTTCAAACCCAGGCGGGCACTTTACATAGTGTATTTAATTTCATCACCACTGCTCTCAAAATAGTGAAAGAAAACATTCCAAACCATAGCATGTCCTAGACCCAAATATTCGAAGATGTGTCAAGTTGTTGGTTGTGAGTTCAAACCCAGGCGGGCACTTTTCATAGTGTATTTAATTTCATCACCACTGCTCTCAAAATAGTGAAAGAAAACATTCCAAACCATAGCATGTCCTAGACTCAAATATTCGAAGATGTATCATCTACCTAGCCAAGGCTGATTATGTATTAAGAATGTATCCGTCGCATTACACCGGTCTCATGATACCATTTTAGATGATCATACAATTCATTATTTATGTCAATTATGTGGCAATAAGTTGAGACAAAACAAACTACAATTATTATTTCTTGACACTAACCAACCAAATTATTCAATTTAAACCTACGTTACGTAGCAATGCAATATAAGTTACTGATTATGTACCTACCTACCTTGTATGTTCTAGTAACTTACTTGTTGTAGTAGTGCAATCCATGGCTGAAGTATAGACCGAACTTCATCTCTTAAGTCTTCGTGTATCCACGCCACAGTTGACACAGAGATGGCTCCGTGGTAAGCTGGCAATTTCGTGTAAATCAGGCTCTTTAATTGTGTCGGGTCCTTCTTGAGAAACAGGTACGGTGTCCATTGGCAAGCCGGTGTCGTCGTGCGAGTCGGGTACAGAATCCAATATAAACTTATAAAGCCAAGGTCGTCATCGGGAGCGGTTGCAGGGTTCCTAATCGTAATCAAAGTCGTCGAAAAATCAAATAGCAAGGAAGCAGAAAAAACCACGAGTCACGAGAGAACATGTGAGAGAACAGCACCAAACAAAATGTGAAATGCACAGACTACGTAATTAATAGAAATGTGATGAAATGTCAATGTCAATCAGTTGTCATTTACGATTATTGTTGACGGATGACGCTAAGAGATTGATTGAATTTGGTAACTGGTTTTTGTCACTAAAAGTTGCCATTCCTACTTTGACAGGATTGACCACAGATATAATTAAACAACGACCGGAAGTGTTAGTTAGGGCAATAAACAATTGAGTATCTTGATTTAATTCTGGATATTTCAGTATAAAGTAAGTAAAAAGCATTGGGATCACCGGAGAAATGTATAATATCCTCTCCTCATACCTTGACAATAGGAAACAGATAGTTAAAATAGGAAACACGATGAGTGGAGCGTCTCCCATAGAATTTAGTGTTCTCCAGGGATCCTTGCTATCCCCCCCTCTTATTTGCTATTTACATAAATAATATTAAAGAACTAGGCTTAACTGGACAACTAACTCTGTACGCCGATGATACCTGCGTTTTCTACTTCGGTAACAACATAAACACCATTGTAGCTGACGCTCAAAAAGACTTAGATACATTGTATAACTGGTTTAGCTCTAATCTACTTACCATAAACGCATCAAAAACATCGTACATGATATTCTCAGCTAAAAAATTAAAAAATCATGACCACCCAGCCTTACATATAAACAACACTAAAATCATCAAAAGTAATTGTGAAAAATACCTCGGACTTAGGTTAGACAGCAAACTCACTTGGCAAACTCACATTGATTACATAAAAACAAAAATTACATCGCTGATAGGATCAATGCGCGGATACATTAGTAATATTCCAAAAAAAAATCCGCTACAACATTTAAAACTTACTAGTTCGCTCACACATAAATTATCTAATCGAAATCTGGAAATGCACCACCAAATCTACAATTTAAGCTCTACAAATAGCATCAAATAAAATAATTAAACTTAATAAAAGTTTAAATATTTTATTTTGTTTTAACTACGATTATAACACATCTACAACTGAACTATACAAACACACCAAACTAATGAGCATTCATCAATTTTACGCATTCAATACCTGCATTCTCATTGGGAAAATTCTTAACAAAACCATACACACAATTATCCTTTAACATAAAAACATCCAAATACAGTCGAAGAAACCCCAACCAAATACAGAACGCCCTCCGCGGACGCAATATGGCAGGAAAAATATAAAATACGAAGGTGTACAACTTTATAATAATCTACCGGCAGATATCACGAACACATCGTCTTTTAGCATATTCAAAACGAAACTCAAACAGCACATCATCAACAACGCAAAACTATTAAGTTAACAACGTAAGCTAGTCTCACAACTATGTATACCTACTTTTAAGAAAAGAAAATAAAACCTGTTAGCTACTGGACTACACTTTGCCTTAATTATGTATTTATTCGCTTAAGTGAACAATGTATTTTCTTTTAGAATAAATAAAGAATCTTTAAACCGAATTGCGGAGATTTCAGTACAAATAATTGATAGCAATATTTTAGTTACTAAATGGGAATTTTTTTACCACATTGATGGGCAAAACATGGCCAAGAACGAGCGGTTTCCTTACCCAATCAACCTTGAAAGTTAAAGTTTGACAGATTGTAGTAGCTTATTTGCTGGCGTCTGTACCTAGCCTACACATGCAGGGGCAACGCGTCGCTGGCGTTTTCAAAATCTCAAGTCCACAGTGATACACACATTTTGAAATCGCTAGCGATATGCCTGCTGGCAAAACCTGTGTGTGGACGTCAGATACTAAGATTTTGAAATCGCCAGCGAGTCATAGCATGACCCGAGATATCCTATTATGTTCTTTATGTGAAGACTAGGCTTAACAACATCGTTTTTAAATAAGCCAACACTGTTATGTAATAGACAATATTTGAACAATTTTTTGTCAGGGTAGCCCGAAAAATTCAAATTTTCTTACGTTTTTTGCAATTTACAAGTCAGTATTAAGTTATATCTTAAATAAAGTTAATTTGCGGCCGTAACAAATATGTATTTACAGTATTATAATCATTAGAATCAGTAATACTACTCCTTAAGTTAGTATAATCCTGAAATGTCAAGATTTCATGAAATAGTCATTCATTAAGATTACCTGGTCTTAAAATGTTGTATTGATCACTTTAATGATTCTAATTATGTAAAAAGATACTTGTTACGGCCGCAAATTATATTTTGATCACCGTACAATCTAATACTAGAGGTGTGACTAACATATTCGTAATAGGTACAGGTATTATAATACAAGCCATGTATATTAATAATAGGATATGCGAATATAGAGTAATAGGTTACCAGGTATTAGCCAAATAATAGGGACGGACGCGTAATAGGCCGAGTCGTGACGCTATTACTCGCTATGCTATTATTATTTGCCGACCGCAGTCATCTCACTCACTCGCCGACGTCTTGGCGCCTGGTGAGTGAGCGAGATGAATATTGTATTGTATGACCAGTTCCTGGCTGCTTGCTTATCGTTGTGCATGGGTAAAGTGTGTATTTTAGAGACATGATTATACACGTCGGGCTTCTTATGAAAGTTGCATGAGTTGGTTACCAGTTAAGCAAGTAATAAAAACAGTTTTTTCTAAAATGGTCACTTGTTTCTGTCGCATTGTCTTAGTATTACCTAATATTGATATTAGTTTATAATAATATTTGTAGTGACCAGTCACAGTGACTCCATAATTTAATCACCCTTTCACTTCTGTAATAGGAATACGTAAACATATTCACGAGAATCTTGTATTTCATATTAATTATTATGGAGAATATTACGCAGGTATCAATATTAGATGAGAAGCTAATAATGAATCGGTTCACTAATATTTGACTAATACCCAGTAATAGGTATGGTATCATAATATGCGATAACTAATATATTCAATAATAAGATTACCTAAAAATGACCCTAATATAACATCTCTATCTAATACCGACTTGTAAATGGCAAAAATCGTAAGAAAATTTGAATTTCGCGGGCTACCCTGACGCTTCCCCTAAAAACATTTTTATTTTGGCGCCTTCGATGTTTCCATAGATAACCTAGATTACGCACTTCGTTGTTTCCTTTATGTCACAGAACAGATCAAGAGGACCTCTTTTATCTGTTCTGAGCTCTTTGCTCCATGCCTCCACAGAGTATTTTTATATACATGGCTCTATGTAGTCTTATGTACAGTGTACTATATAAAAGAACTCTTTGCAGCTTACTACTACGTAATTTAAACTGACTTTATAAACCTATGGACTTGCCATACCTACAAAATTAGCGTGTATACCAACAAAAATCGGGCACTCAACATGGCCGCCTTTCGTAGCTTTGTAACTGCGAGAGCAAGCAACTGTTTGACAAAACATGTACGAATCATCTACCACAAAACTCAGCCCTCAACATGGCGACCGGTCACGCATACACACTAGTTTGACGTCACACAAGAGTGTTGCCAAATTGAGTAATTCCACTTTGCCCCACCAAGCCCGCCACCCTGGTGTGGCAAAGTGGACTGCCTAAAATTTTGCAGTGGAATATGCCCCACTATTCTGATTTGATGGGGCGGATAACACTAGCATAAACACTTTGTGGATTCTGCCCCACTAGGGTTGGCACCTCAGGATTTGTGTATGAAGGTTAACATGTATTTTTACATTTGTTTGTAAAAAAAATAAATGTATACCTATATCTGTAAGTAAAACGTTATTAGTGCTGGAAGCTTAGATTTAATACGTAGCGAAGTGGTTTAAATAAAAGTAAAAAATAAATAAATAATTTTAATGTACTATTTATTTCTGGAAGGAATCGGTTTATAAATCACAGATTAATTACCTTTTACAAATAAAATTTTACTAAGATAAATCTTGATAATCACAAATTAAACAATGATTTGTTCTTATGATATGTTCTTAAAACGAAACATATTTACTACATAACTATTCAAAATCACAGATTCTTCATCATTTGGTATACCTTTTACAAATAAAATCTTACTAACTAAGATAAATCTTGATAATCACAAATTAAACAATGATTTGTTCTTATGATATGTTCTTAAAACGAAACATATTTACTACATAACTATTCAAAATCACAGATTCGTCATCATTTTGTATGGTTTGTGTAGATATAGGTATTTTCTTACTGATTACGTTATAAATAAAAAAAATAAATTTAAACTATATACATACAAACAGCCACTAAATTACTTGTTACAAAAAATAGAATCACAGATTATAGAGTCACAGATTATAGAATCACACATTGATCGACATGGTATAAAACAGTCTTATGTATTACCTTATGAATAAAAACAATTTATATGCAAAAAAAACAGCCACGAAATTACTTCCGGCTAAAAAACAAAAACTAAAATTATAGAATGATAAAATTTTACATAGCAAAAAGTCTTATTAATACAAATAAGAAACATCCTAACGAAAGTAGGTAAATACTGACTGTTGACAAAATAATTATCATAACAAACAGCCACTATATTAGTTTGAGTACTGACTATTTATAAGAATTAAAATCATCTAAAATCATAGATTTTGTATTTGTTTAGTTCACATTTTTTGGAAAAACTAAAATAGATTTCTTGGAAAAACTATCTTAGTTTTTCCAAAAAATGTCCAACCGTAATGTCGCCGTTTATGAGCTCCATTTGGGCATCTTGTATATTCTGATCGTTTTGTATATATTTATCAAGGCGTAGCTTGGAAGGTTGGTTCTGCATAGATTTAACTATTGAAAGCGTTATGTCTTCGTATAAGACATTAAGAAGTCTTAATAAACTGGGGCTTTGTTTAAGAATTTTTTTGTTAAGTTTATTATGCCAACTTTCGAGGGCATTAGTTGTGCGGTGTTTTGCCCCAAATACGCACCACACTTTTAAAACGTTATCTTTCAGCCAATTGCGCAGCATATATTTTCTAAATTCTTTACTTTTTTCGTCATCTGGGCTTTGTGCGGCTATGTAAAACCAACCTTCAAAAATCTTTTCTTCTGGTAATAAGGGTAAGACTGCGCTAAGCGCTACTTGTTTTCGCAAATATTTAGATTTTGTCAACCCTAACCCTTTCCCCTTTTTCCAAATTGCTTTACAAAAATGAAAAAAGCACCCTTTGATTGATGCTGATTTAAAGACATTTTTAAAACCAGTCATAGCCGCTGCCTCAAAATCCGACTGAAAACTATGTGGTTGCCAATCCGGAATCTGTGATTTTATTACAGAAAAGAGAGCGGTGTAAGCTTTGGTTGATTTAGTACTCATAAGAGCATATACTAATGGCACAATATTTGTTGTTTGTTGGGAGCTACCCAAATCAGCATGCAACGAATACAATTGTATGAACGGTTGTGGGCAACTTTTAAAAGTGCCATCGCCAAAAAAATGTTTGCAGGTTTTCATCAAATTCTTAGCATGCTCTGAACAAAATATTAAAATAGAAATATCTTCGTCAATATACTTGGCAAGTAAAAAAGAATGAAATTTTTCAGGAACTTCTATTTCTGATAATGTATTGTAATATATTTTTTTTACATTAGCATTTTTGTTTCTGTATTTATACAATGCAGACTTTACTTTACAAAATGGAGGAATTTTACTCACAATATTGCTGTTGCTACTTTCTAAATGTAAGGAAGCTACATTTTTGTCGTATGTTGCTGGAATGCTTGGTACGTCTGCTGAAGTGATTTCTCTCTTTATTTTCTGCATTAATTTTGTCACTTTGTTTCGGTCAAAATCAGGTTGACATTGGTGAGGTTTTTCGTTTAAAAGTATATTTCCCTGAAAACAAAAAAATGTAGGTATTAGAAAATATTTATAACATAGCACAACTTCAAGTAATATTATATGTATATGTATTATTATTATTTTAAATTGTATTAGACCCGTATTACTAAAAGTGAGTCAGTAAAAAGAATTACTAATAAGTAGGGACTTACTTTCACTACAATCGACCCATTGCACTTTTGTCTCCTTCTGTTTTTGCATTCCCAAATTTCAGATGCATTTTTGTACTTTCTTTTGAAATAGTATTGATGCCCAGCTCTAATAATACATTTTCCATCATTTATAAATTCAAGGCCAGTTTGCCCACTAGAACTTCCTGCTACAGAGTCTTCTGCCATTTTTGTAAAGCTGAAAAACACAAAAAATATCTTATTAAAAAAAATCTACACAAATCATCAGCATCCATGAAAAATAAATACGAAAATACTTACAATAAACTCAATACCACTCACCACCACTCCACAAATGCAAATGTCCGTCTATTTTGTAAACAAACAGAATGAAACAAAAAATGTCAGACAAGGGCAACCGATAAGTCGCGGTGGGCGAGGCAGTGGTGAACCATAACCGGTTTAGTCATTTTTACTCCAACAGCATGTTTTAATCTCAGATTAAATAAAAAAATACTAACAAACAAATGAAGCCATGATGTTTGTACGTAAAGGACCTCAAAATAATAGACCTATTTTGACATTTGTGTTCGCGGCGTAATTAGTGATGTAACCATACGACTCGTAGCTAATTTTATGAGCTTATAATTACAAGTATTTATTTACTTTTTCGAAGCCGGGATAAAATGATATAGATTTTTTTTTAAACTTAAATCCTTCCGATATTTTTATTACTTTCGAATGCATTTCAACGCATTTTTTTATTATTTAATAAGTATTTGATTTATTTAAAGATAAAAAATAATAATATGACAATAATACAAGTACATATCACAAGACTTAATACTAGACTTAATAAATTAACATAAAACTATAACTCTCATAAAGCGTTTCTGAACGCATTCTTTCACAATCTGTGGTTACGTTACGTTTCGATACTAGTAATATAGTATTTACGATTTCTTTTAATAATTATTATTTAAATTATCCCTTTAGTAATAGTGTTCTCGTACATTATTCTTCGTTTTTTGTTATTTAATAGTTATCAACAGTGATAATGTATCAATTTCTGGGCAAACATCTAAATATATTTTTAAATCATTTAATGTTTGCAACGGATGGATCGGAACGTAAATGGAATACAAATAGCAAATGTCACAGCTATGTCAGACTAAATTGAATAAATACAGCAAAACTATATAATGTATTTAATTAAATCCAGGAAGATTTAATATGTGACAGTTTTTTACAAAAGTAGAACCTTAATACACTGTTTAAATAACCATTTTGATGTATTTAGATTTACGTTTGCTTGTCTCAGACTTGTCAAATCCTAACGTCAGTGGTTACATTTATTTTTTTTACAAACAAATGTAAAAATACATGTTAACCTTCATACACAAATCCTGAGGTGCCAACCCTAGTGGGGCAGAATCCACAAAGTGTTTATGCTAGTGTTATCCGCCCCATCAAATCAGAATAGTGGGGCATATTCCACTGCAAAATTTTAGGCAGTCCACTTTGCCACACCAGGGTGGCGGGCTTGGTGGGGCAAAGTGGAATTACTCGCCAAATTTAGTCTTTGACAAACATTTAGATGACTCTCTTTTCATACACAGCTCTTGATTAGTTCAAAAGAAACAAAACGCTTTTTGACATGTCTGTGTTGATATGACAGATATTTGTATTCCTATAGTAGAATATGCCATCTCCATGTGTTTCTATCTCAATGGTAGTTTGTTTGTGACATAGTACTTGTCTTATGTAGTCTGTGGTTGTTTCATTCATTGTCTCTGACTTATTAATAGGTTGGGGAAAAAGTTTCTTCGCATTTTTTAAGAAAATTCAAAACATTTTTTATTATAGTTTATTTACATTTAACTAAAGTATGTAGGTACAATTTTGTTCGATAACTTTTTGCCATCTTGTAGGTAGGGACATGATCCCATTGCTATAGAAATTTTGGGACTTCTGGTCAAAATACCGCGACAAGTGGTTTTGGCAGTCCTCTCGTGATGTTAACCTGACACTGCCTAAAGAATTCTGAAGAGACCGAAACAGGTGGAAATCTGAAGGTGCAAGGTCAGGACTATACGGCGGATGCATTAACACCTCCCAGCCAAACTCTCTTAATTTTTGCTGAGTGGCTAAAGATGTGTGAGGTCTAGCGTTATCATGATGAAAAACCGCACCCCTTCTGTTGATTAATTCCGGCTGCTTTCTCTCTACTTCTTGCTTTAATCTCATCAGTTGTTCGCAGTAGAGTTCAGAATCGATGGTCCTGCCTGGTGGTAACAGCTCATAATGAATAATGCCGTTCCAATCCCACCACACACACAGCATCACCTTGTTGCGAGTTAACCCGGGTTTCGCCACAGTCTGTGAAGCCTGACCGGCCTTTGACCACGACCTTTTTCGCACGTTCTTGTCATACGTGATCCACTTTTCATCACCAGTTGTCAGCTTCTTCAAAAATGGTTCGGTTTCATTACGTCGTAATAAAGAATCACAAATGAGTACATGATGGTTCATTAGGTTTCTTTCAGTGAGCTCGTGAGGTACCCAAATGTCGAGCTTTTTTGTACCCAGTTTTTTTCAAATGCGCCAAAACTGTTTTGTGGTCAATTTCCAGTTCTTCAGCTACGTCGTAACTACCGATATGCCGATCTTGCTCCACTTTTTCAAAAATGCCATCCATTTTATCCGTAATAGGGCGACCAGAGCGACGTGTTTCTTTGACATCAAAATTTCCAGATTGAAAATGCTTAAACCAATTTTGTGCTACTCTCACAGACCCTACACTAGGTCCATAAACATCGCAAATTTTTTTCGCGGCTTGTGTTGCATTTTTACCTTTTTTGTAGTAAAATTTTAAAATGTATCGAATTTCTTCATTAGATTCACTCATCTTGACGGTGCGAAAAACAAATGAAAATCACACATTTTCCTAATTTGAATTTGGAATTATGTTCTTTAAATTTTAAACTTTCAATGATACCAAAACCAGCCAGATACAAATAGTATAGCCAAAGAGATTTTATTACAAGTTCATACATACTATAATGCGAAAAGACTTTTTCCCCAACCTAATATATAATTATCTATGAATTCTGTGATATTATAAATTACTCTGTGGTTTTGTATCTGTGATTTATTGCCGCGGTTGTAAAATTGCAAAAAAACTTATTTAAAAATTATTTTTTTTTTAACGGCGAAAGGAATTATTGTTCTGGTTATGCAATCGCTACTTTGCGTCGATCGCACGTGTATTTATAGTACCTATAGATGGCTGATAAAAAGGTAAGTGAAACATTTGGCGGCATTTTGGTCGATAACGGCCAAAATTTTGTCAAGATTGAGACTAATTTTGGGTTTCTGTGTTTCAGTTCTTATAGTTGCATGAAAAAGTATTGCCGCCAAACACAAATTTCTACATTTTTGTCTCTCATGAATACGTTGGATACTAAAAATTCATTCAAAAAGTACTACTTAACTACATATTCAGAATTTGTTTGAGTTAATTGCTACTAATAGTAATAAGTAATTTATTTAAGATTTTTCGTTGAAGTCGCGCTAGAATTCGCAGTTACTCGTAATTAATAAATGTAATGTTACGCACAGATTTGCTTCTACCCTCATTTATTTGTGAGAAGCTTACAATGTTTTTATCGTCTCATTAAAATAGCGTGTTTAACCCAATGACGTATTATAATAATTGGTTTAACTGGTGAACTGGTTTTCAAACAAATTAGGATAATTATGATCATTGTAAATACAGACCACAATCTATTTCCATGCACTCTCAATCCGTCTTAAAGTAGCATCAGATTACTAAATGATTTTTGATAAAATTTTTTGAGTATTAATCATGTATTTCACAATACCAACACAGGGCCCAATAAATTATCTAGCGAAACTCCTCAGACGTGATGGGTAACCATGATAAAACAAAAAACAAATTAATTTGAACATGTTTTTTTTGGGGGTCGTCAACCGCCGGTTGTGTAATCAAAATATCAGTTTAAAAATGGACAAGATTCTCCCGGGAGATAGGGTCCGTGGGGTCGCTACTGCTTAACAGCTCGCCACATGCTGCCCTGCGGGTTTCTGTATCTCTCTTGGTCTGGCTCCTCATCCTAGACCCGTTCCGGCAAAGTAAACTCTACCGACACAGAGTTCGGAGCGCGCAAGCCCCACCACGACGTCAACGCAGAGAAACAGCGGTGGGGATATAATAATATAATTACTTATTATATCGATTATAATAATTATTATAATTAGATTAGTTAATTAATTAATTATTATTATTAATGAGACCTAGCTAGACTGATTTTACGCCCCCGTAAAAAAGATGTAACGTGTTTTATTAAATTACAATATGGAATGGGGTGTTAAAGAAAATAGAATTGCAGTGATTGCCTTGCACAAAGTGGCTATGGAGCTTGAATAAATATGTATTTACAAAATTAGAATCAGTAGGTAATACATCTCCTTACTAAATATATCTAAATATTAAGATTTCATGAAATAAATACAGATTTGTTACGTACAACCTGACATTGACCTACAAATTGCAAAAAAACGAAAGAAAAATTTAATTTCGCGGGCTACCTGTGGGCTTAGCATGACCAAGTGGCACTTTGTATAGAAAACTTTTGTATACTTAGAAATTTTCTATACAAAGTGACATTTCGTTTCTTCGTTTTTGACATCGCGCCGTTTAAATCATTCTACAAATTGTCATTTTGTCTTTCGTTTCTAGTGATCTTTATCTAGGTCCTTTTTTATGTAGACTATTTCGGAAGAAAGTTTTCTTTCCCAACTGTCAAAATCACACTGACCACTGATATTATCTAGGGTAGTGAAGACAATTTGCGCCATGCTAAAGACAGTAGAAAAGATTCTACTCGACGGCTGCAAAGTATATACGGTTATCTACAAAATCATTTTTTCTCTTCTTTGGCTTGTATCTCGAAAACGGTGTGTCCTATCGCAAAAATAATGAAAATTTTGCCCTTCTTTGTAAAACTCATTACCCCATAAAACTCTATATGTAGGTAATTATTTTTCATATTTTCCATACAAAAAATGAAAAGTTCTATATAAAACACTTTGAGAATAGCATCTTCTCCGGCGCTACGGGCGCGACTCCGCAGTTGTATTTAGGTACATGCGTGACTTAATAATTGTAAAAATTGAGATTTAAACAGAAAAAAAATCCAATGAAAACAGAATTCTGAGTCGAATTATGTAAAAAAGTGAATTTCGTAAAATTGCAGTTGACTCTTTCTACTTTGTTGCCGTTGTACTGTCTAGACGGTAACGTCATTTTTGTCTACTCTTCCGTCGACAAGACGCTTGTCTACGGTTGTTGTGTGCTAAGCCTACTGGAGTAGGCATATTACATACCGACAATTTGCCAATTTTGGCGTTCTTATTCTGAGAAACTGAAAGATTTCTACAACTTTGACTTATCGACTGGTGGAGAATAGTTACTAGTATAGTTCATAGCGGCCTCGCTTTTCGCAATTTTTTCTTATCTATACTATAAAATATATACATATAAAATTCAAGGTCCTGACTGACTGACTGATATATCAACGCACAGCCTAAACCGCTGGTCCTAGAGACGTGAAATTTGGAGAGTGTGTTCTTTATGAAGAGTAGGTATCCATTAAGAAAGGGATTTCTGAAATTCCACCCCTTCTTAAAAATAGAAAAAGAAAGTTTGTATGAAAAATCTTATTCCTTGAGTTAATAGACTTGACACCAACACTTGCCTAAATAAATTACAAAGTTTGACATTTTGTAGTTTTTCCTAAACTACCCCCTAAGGTGGAATTGGGGAGCGTCAAAGTTCGTTTTTTTTTATTTGTTATGGGTTTGCTCTTGACTTTAGTCTAGATCAGAGTGACAGAGACAAAATCGACGATGGAGTGAGCTTACCCAGAAGAAGCCTGTTCACTCTCACTTTGAAAAGATTAGGGTTGTATGCGTTCGGAAACACAGACGCAGGTAGTGAGTTCCACTCCTTTGCTGTGCGCATTATAAAAGACATTTGCAAGCGCTTAGTGCGAATTGGTGGAATAGCAACCAGGTAGGGATGGTAACTGGCAGTGCGTCTAGATGTCCGATGGTAGAAGGGGGCCGCCGCACAGTGATTCGTCTAGAACAAGCTGACAGGACAAAATTATTTTAATTGATTTTTGTTGTTTTTTAGTTTCTGCATGTTTTGTTTTATTCAGTTTCACATTTTTATGGATTCTAACGAGATAAAAATAATTAAGAAGTAATTATTTAGTTAGGAAATTGAAATAAAAAAATAACTTGATTAAAAAATATCTATTTATATAGAAGGAGGTTCATTATCAGCATGTATAAAAAATATACAGGTATAAATAGTGAATGACAGATACATACACACAGAATAAACTGTAAACTAGTGTAAAAAGTCATAATACAAATAGAAACTATTTAAAATTAAATAAGAACGAAAATTACCTACTAATTACTTTACAATAAAAAACTATTACTATTATTGTCTTCTAATGATATTTAATGTACTCAAATGTCATTAGAAAACATTTACCTAATCATCTTCATCACTTTCACTGGAATCATTAATTGAATAATCATGATTATCACTTTGCTTACAATAACTAGATACTACAACCTTATCTACTGTTACACTAGGTGAATTTAATAAATCTAGAACCTCGGAAGTCTGTAGAAGACCGACAAGCAGGCAACCTTGCGGCGATGAGCCAAGCTATGAAGCTTGGCATCCACCAGTTTTACGTCGCCAATGAGTCTCGTAGCTCTGCGTTCCACCGAGTCAAGCGCGGCTAGTTGGTACAGTCTGTTGTCAACATTATCTAACCCACCCTAAAAACAAACGAATTTGGACCTTCTGCATGTAACATTAAGGTTTATTCAAGTTATATGAGCTTATCAGACAAGTGCTCGAGAATTTCATGAACAAATACAATAATAATACAGACACGCAAATTTGATCTTTAAAACGTTAGCATTAGGTTATATTTTATAACTATTTGTTATAATATGATAAGTGTACTAGCTTATTTTAATGATTGAGTTCAAGTTCTATGGTCTCGTGGTCTGTGTATAAGACTGAGAAAAACAAGTTTCGAGATCAAATCCTGCGACAAAGATATTGTTTTGCTTTCAATATAGAATTTATATTCCAAAACTATTTCTTGTATTATTGTAAAAAACTACAGACTATACATAAACTTTTTAAAATGGTAATATTTTCACATAACTTGTAATAAGTGGGTAGTTGAAAAATAAATATTCGTATTAATTATAAAGCTGGTATTCAAATGCTACTATGGAGTGATTATTTAAAATACAAAATAATTTGCACGAGGGAAAGATGGCTGCTCGTGCTGTGCAAGAATAAACTTTATGATAGTATACTATATGGTTCAAATTGTAAACAGGCAGTTTGTATAGAAATAAAACTAAAAAATTGCAAGTTTAAAATGTTTGTTATTCATTAAAACACTTAAAAGGCATGCTTATGCTTAAAAGTTTGTTATCGAGAAAATGAATTCATCTGTGAAAATGCTTTACAAATTTATAGCTGCCTATATGTAGTGAATAAACATGTTATTTAAATAGAAAAAATCTATTTATAACAATAACATCACCACATAATCTGCAACATTTTAATGGTTTAACAATCAATACAAATCTTTGCCTCTCATGTGCTCCCAAGTCGATGTCACGACCTCAGCCAAGTTGTGTTTGTTTCGCACTTCCGTTGTGACCCAATTTAAAACCATTTGACCCTATAGATTTTCTATAGGCTTCAAATCAGGACTTTTAGATGGCCAATTAATAACTGTCACACCTTCTTGAGCAGCTAACCATTCCCGCACAATGCCTGCACGGTGGATGGAGCAGTTATCGTGCATGAAATAAATATGTGACGTTGGTAGAGATGGGTAGCACACTCTTTTAAAATGAGGATCGTGCGAGGCACTCTTTGTACAAAGTGTGCTAGCACACTGTGCTACCACGAATGAGGCGCGGCCGCGAGTTATGTTCTGTGAGTGTGTGAGTGAGTCGTGTGTAACTTGCCGCGCGGTCCGCGAGTCGGCGACTCGGCAAGTGTGGAGTGTAGTGACGACAACGCGATACGGCACACATACGCGGGAGAGTAGGCACACGCGCTGACTAACCCAGCTCTCACGAGTGATGTTTACATGACGTCGTCATAAGAACGAATGTAAAAGACGGCAATTAAATTAAGACCTTAACTCCTTTGCTTAGAATAGATTATGTCTGGACTTTATAAGAGACTGTGACCTCTGAGTTTGTTTCGGCCTTTCTTTTCAGAGTAGTCAGATAGGAAACGCCGACCTCGTCTAGTTTAAAAAAAAACATGATTGACTTGTAAAAGTGTTTATTTATCATTTATCAGTAGTAGATATTATACATACAATCGAACAAAATGTTCTGTGTAGTTAATCTGTGGTGTGTGCTAGCACATCAAAATAAAAAGAGTGAGTGACTCTTTTTATCCAAGTGAGTAGCTACAACGGTAGTAGTACCTGTGCTGAGTTACCCAACACTAGACGTTGGATAGGCAATTCGCACAGTCGGCAGCATGACGTCACGCAGAATCTCCAAATACAAACTGCTATTAAACCTACCACCAACTTCCACCAATTCCAGGTCACATGGACGACATCCAGCCCCAGTAGCCCAGGGTTATTCTACCGCTGGTTCTACAAGGTAGTAAGCATTTCTCGTTGTAACGTTCTCCTTTCCTCCGCCATAAGATTTTACGTCCATCTTTGTTCGATTTAAATGATTTTTCATCAGTGAAGATCACAACATTTTCTTCCCAATTAAAATTTAAATATACCTGGGCAAAACGGAGCCTTTCTGCACGATGAGCAGGTGTCAATGCAATTTTCTGTGCCGGTTTATAATTCTTTATCCCAGCAGCGTGTAAATGCCTTCTCACTGTTTCCACTGAAATATTGTGGTTTATTGCGGTTGCACGAATAGGCAAAAATGGATTTTCAACGTGGCTTGAAACAATAGCCCGGTGGCGTTCGAATTCGGGACTATACTTAATGGCTTTTGCTCCTGGACGAATCCTATGAATATTTCCATTGTCTCCATAACGTCTTAGCCATAGCCTGACCGTATTTCTCTAAAACAAAAATAAACATTTTTGGAACCGTGTATGTAACTTGTAAGGAGTGAATGTAATGGTAAAATAGCCAACTACGCGTTCATTAATCACAATCAATAAAATAAAATAGGTATAAAAAAACACTTAAGTACTGCTATATTAAGTCGGCGACCAATCTCTCTAATTCCAACATTCTGCTCATGTAAAAATATTATTTTATGTTTGGTATAGTCGTCAAGTTGCGACATGATGCTTTATTACAGCAAATTGCTGAAAAATACTTAACGAGTTAAACGATTTACAAATGTGTGTGCGCAGTCACTGCTATTAGGCGTAGTGTAACTTTTGTTACTTAGATGAATTTATGATCTACCTCACGAAGTAAATATGTTTTAATTCGTATTCAACCATTCTTGGTAAATATAAATTCTGTGAACTTAAAGTTTTTTAAATTACCCACCCGTTTACAAGATAAGTTATTAGGCGAAAATCATATTGGTCGTCCTTTAATATTGCAAGCAATATTGTAGAAATGAAAACAAATTAAAAAAGAAACTGATGTATAGGTGGACTGCGTTTTCGAACCCACATGCTGTTCGTCGTCAATCCAGCATCAAACCGCTAAGCCACAAGAACCTGTTGGGAATACGCGAAATTATAGATTGGGTTGTAATTATGTAGTCTGACTTAAAAGCTTTTCAACTTTAATGTTAACGAGATAATGATTAAAATAGCTTAACAAAAACATATATAATGCCGGTGGCTCCGACTATGTTGGGTGGGTTTACCTTAACGTTACGTGTTAAAGATCAAATTTGCGTATCTGTGTTATTATTGTATTTTTGTTCATCGAGTCCTCGAGCACTTGTCTGATCAGCTCATATAAATTAAATAAACCTTAATGTTACAGGCAGAGGGTCCAAAGTCGTTTGATTTTAGGGTGGGTTAGATAATGTTGACAACAGACTGTACTTGGCTGATCCATCCCAAAGGTGACCGCAATACTCCATACAGGATCGGACTTGCGCTTTGTAAAGGGTTAAAAGCTGTCCAGGCGTAAAGTATCGCTTCACCCTATTTAGGATGCCCAGTTTCTTGGCAGCAGTTTGGGCCTTGTACTCGATGGTGGCGCCGAAGTTGAGACCAGATATCAACTCCATGCCTAGGAGCTAAAGTCGATCAGTTACAGGAACAGATGTACCCCGAAAAGTAGAAGAAAGTAGAAGAAGTTTTAACACGCGGCCCGATTATCTCGAAACTCGGTATTAATATTGGAGGCCAAAAATAAAAAAAAAAACGTTTTTACAAAAATAAACACCACCGACCTCATAAAAAACACTACAAAGTGAAAAATAACTTTAATTTCAAAAGTCGGTGTTTTTGGATCCGTATTGGTTGAAGTCATTGACATTTTTTGTCAAAAAGTTTTTGTATTTTTCACTTTTTAGGGGGTCAGTTTGTTATTTATCTAAGTTACAATAGCCTAATGTCAATAATAATAATAATGCGTCACCTTTTTTCCCGATGTAGGGACGTTAACTGTTGAGGAGTTCTCCTAGTAAGAATCAGGAGAACTGGAGCTGACGGGGAAGTCACCATTAGCTCCATTTCTCAATATGCTGTGTGACAAGCATACATTGCTTAGCAACCATATTAAAGTACTTAATCGAATCGCAACCTGTGAAATACTTATTATTGAGTAGGTAGTTCCGATGGCGATCTGTGGTCTTCATCATCAGTTCCACTTCACCAAATAGTGCTTTCCGAGAGTAAATACACGAGTTACTATAAAAAAGTCGATATTGCTATAGGTGTGCCAATAAAATTTGAGGGTTGCCCTCCGATTTCCATATCAGATTCTGATTTGGTGACAATGGGAACAGTTCGAGAGCATACTTTTTCAAACAAAAATGAATTCGAAATCGGTCCACAATTGGCGGAAAAATCGGTGTACATACATAAAAAAATAATTTAAAAAATTAAATCGAATTCAAAAAGAAACAAACTCAAAATTATGAAATAAGTCGTGGTTTTTAGTTTTTAGTAAAAACTGGAATATTTGTTTGTAATAAGTATTTAATAGTTTTGTTATAAATATTGCACTAGAATTTGACCAAGGTTTTGAGATGTTTTCCCTTTGACACCACACCCGTAGCTCGTATCAATAAGCCAGGCCGTCACACTTACACGTCCATTATCTTGAAAACTACTGAACCGATTTTGATGAAACCTTCATGCCCTAAGTTGAAGTAAATGTAAGCCAACAAAAAGAATGGTTTCGATATTTGTTTGGAAGCCCTAATAGATTATTTTATGTAAATATATTGCAGTTTCAATAATATTACATACGAGTACATACTCGTACGTGTCGAATTGATAACTCCTTTTTTTGAAGTCGTTAAAATGTAAGGTGTAGCGTGGCCGAGCTCCAAAACTAAAGTACCTACATTTTTTCTGTTGTGTTGATTTTTTATCGTTTTTTATTTAGCTATCTAGAAAATTTCGTTGGACGGAGACCTAGATGACTGATGATGTCACCTACCTGATGGTGGAATCTGAAGGCGGATATAGGATCTCAGTGACGGCACTATGTAGAACCATCGTGTTTTTACTTATTTGAATAGAATATAAGTATAGGAATATAAATGTTGAAAGCTAGGTCATCCTAACTATTTCCATTACTGAGGACCAATAATAGCAATTACCTGGTCATCATCAGACCTTCAGAAAGTATCATGTAGCAACATCCGTGCTCAATTAGATAAATGTTGAAAGCTGGGTCAACCTATTTCCGTTACTGAGGACCAATAGGCACTTACCTGGTCATCATCAGACCTTCAGAAAGTGTCATGTAGTAGCATCCGTGCTCAATTAGATAAATGTTGAAAGCTGGGTCATCCTAACTATTTCTGTTATTGAGAACCGATAAACACTTACTTGGTCATCATCAGACCTTCAGAAAGCATCATGTAGTAGCACCCGTGCTCAATTAGATAAACGTTGAAAGCTAGGGCATCCTAACTATTTCCTTTACTGAGAACCGATAAGCACTTATCTGGTCATCATCAGACCTTCAGAAAGTATCATGTAGTAGCACCCGTGCTCAATTAGATAAATGTTGAAAGCTGGGTCATCCTAACTATTTCTGTTATTGAGAACCGATAAACACTTACTTGGTCATCATCAGACCTTCAGAAAGCATCATGTAGTAGCACCCGTGCTCAATTAGATAAACGTTGAAAGCTAGGACATCCTAACTATTTCCTTTACAACCGATAAGCACTTATCTGGTCATCATCAGACCTTCAGAAAGCATCATGTAGTAGCACCCGTGCTCAATTAGATAAACGTTGAAAGCTAGGACATCCTAACTATTTCCTTTACTGAGGACCAATAAGCACTTACCTGGTCATCATCAGACCTTCAGAAAGTATCATGTAGTAGCAACCGTGGTCAATAAATGTTGAAAGCTGGGTCATCCTAACTATTTCCGTTACTGAGAACCTTGTTTTGATATGTTTTCTCTTTAACACCACACCCGTAGCTCGTATCAATAAGCCAGGCCGTCACACTTACACGTATTAGTCTATTATCTTGAAAAGTACTGAACCGATTTCGATGAAACTTTCACTGTGCCCTAAGTTGAAGTAAATGTAAGCCAACAAAAAAAGAATGGTCACGATCCGATTAATAGTTTCGGAGAAATGCGTGGACAAATATACATACATACAAACATACATCTAAAAAAAAATGTATATTTGTTTGGAATCCCTAATAGATTATCATATGTGAATATCTCGCAGATCCAATAATATTACATACATACGCGACGAATTGAGAACCTCCTTCTTTTTAAAGTCGGTTAAAAAAGTCGGTTAAATCAAATTTGTGCTACTCTCACAGACACTACACTAGGTCCATTATGGAAATTTGCGATGTTTATGATAAACATCGCAAATTTTTTTCGCGGCTTGCGTTGCATTTTTACCTTTTTTGTCGTAAAATTTTAAAATGTATCGAATTTCTTCATTAGATTCACACTCATCTTGACGGTACGAAAAACAAATGAAAACACACATTTTCCTAATTTGAATCTGGAATTATGTTCTTTAAAATTTAAACTTTCAATGATACTAAAACCAGCCAAAGAGATTTTATTACAAGTTCATACATACTACTCGTGGTAATGCGAAAAGACTTTTGCGATGTTTATGGACCTAGTGTAGTGTCTGTGAGAGTAGCACAAATTTAGTTTAAGCGTTTTCAATCCGGAAATTTTGATGTCAAAGATGCACGTCGCTCTGGTCGCCCTATTACGGATAAAATGGATGCCATTTTTGAAAAAGTGGAGCAAGATCGGCATATCAGTAGTTACGACGTAGCTGAAGAACTGGAAATTGACCACAAAACAGTTTTGGCGCATTTGAAAAAAACTGGGTACACAAAAAAGCGACATTTGAGTACCTCACGAGCTCACTGAAAGAAACCTAATGAACCGTGTACTCATTTGTGATTCTTTATTACGACGTAATGAAACCGAACCATTTTTGAAGAAGCTGATAACTGGTGATGAAAAGTGGATCACGTATGACAAGAACGTGAGAAAAAGGTCGTGGTCAAAGGCCGGTCAGGCTTCACAGACTGTGGCGAAACCCGGGTTAACTCGCAACAAGGTGATGCTGTGTGTGTGGTGGGATTGGAAGGGCATTATTCATTATGAGCTGTTACCACCAGGCAGGACCATCGATTCTGAACTCTACTGCGAACACCTGATGAGATTAAAGCAAGAAGTTGAGAGAAAGCGGCCGGAATAAATCAACAGAAAGGGTGTGGTTTTTCATCATGATAACGCTAGACCTCACACATCTTTAGCCACTCAGCAAAAATTAAGAGAGTTTGGCTGGGAGGTGTTAATGCATCCGCCGTATAGTCCTGATCTTGCACCTTCAGATTTCCACCTGTTTCGGTCTCTTCAGAATTCTTTAGGCAGTGTCAGGTTAACATCACGAGAGGACTGCCAAAACCACTTGTCGCGGTATTTTGACCAGAAGTCCCAAAATTTCTACAGCAATGGGATCATGTCCCTACCTACAAGATGGCAAAAAGTTATCGAACAATATGGTACCTACATACTTTATTTAAATGTAAATAAACTATATTAAAAAACGTTTTGAATTTTCTTAAAAAATGCGAAGAAACTTTTTTCCCAACCTATTATAAGGAGTCTATAGAACTATTTTCTGTATTTTTTCAAAATTTTAGGCTCATTAGTTTCGCAGATAGTGAGGGAATTGTCAGTGTTCGTCTATTTTCATAAATAAAAACAATATATTTTAAAATAAAAACAAATTTTTTTGAGACCCTCACAGTAAGTGTGAGGGTCTCAAACAAATTTTTTTTTGCCCTTTTCATTTAATATGTTACACGGTACAGGTGCAACTTTTTTTTTAATAATTTTCTTATATGCCCCCAAAATAGACCCCCATATTCAAAATTCATTTATTTACGTTACACGTCCGTGCTTGGGTCAAAGAAATTAATAAGTGTATCAAATTTCAAGTAAGTCGGTCCATTAGATTCGGAGCAAATTGGCTGTGACAGAGGACAGACGTTCCGTTTTATCCTTTTGAGGCACGGAACCCTAAAAAGCGTCAGGTACGTTTCCATTGTACGACTTAAACATTACTTAACCGCTCACGCGATCAAAGGCCCAACGTAACGCCGGGGTATGCTGAAAACCTGGTCGCGTGAGCGGTTATACCCATTTTCGAGTTAATTGAAGCAAGCAGTTATCTACCCCTTTATTACCCTTTCCACCACCTCGTTGAGAGATGAATTTTGAAAAACCTTAAAACACATGTCATACTTTTTTATTTTTGTTTTTAAGTATTGAAATTAAATTAAATTTATTATATATATTTATAATGAAGTCGATATCACTTTTGAACGTCATATTAAGAAGTCGACATTTCCTATCCGACTACCCCTGAGAAGAAATGGCGAAACAAACTCAGGGGTCAGTCTCTTTTAACGTTCACACATAATCTTCGTCAGATCATGTGAAGACTACGTAGATTAGCGTCTGAAATGATCTTTTGAGTAAAAATCACACAGATTTTAATGGATCTGTCTAGTCAGTGCAAGCATTTGTCAGTATTGCTCAACTCGGAACCTATGGAGCTCAGCGAATCGAGGAACTATATTAAAGAAAGGACATTTGGGTAGGCTGCATAAAGTAGCCTTACTATATTAGTACCGAGTTTCGAGTTAACCCGACAGTGCGTTAAAATTTTTGCTTAGTTACGACACCCCCGAAATCCTCTGTGAGGGGTTGTTTTAAAAAGCTTAATGTCAATCTGAATTATTTCCTGTGCTAATGTTCAAGTTTATTAACCAAAGAAATAAGATTTTTTCACAATTATAAAGTGTATTCCCTCTTTTCACCCCCACAGGGGTGGAATTTTTTAAACTCGTTTGGGAAGTTTCCATAACTTGATAAAAATATTATTTATACCATTTTTTGAGTTAAACCATGCAGGAAAAGGCTCCCCTTAAAAATGTAATTACCCTTTCTTTGCCCCTTCAGGGATCGACTTTCCTTCAGGGATCAACTTTCGGAAAACCCAAAGACTTATTATTATTATTTCTTTTCTGTCAAAAGTATCAGTACTGAGTTTCGAGCTAATCGAACTAATCGTTAGGGGTTGATTTACGAAAAACCCTGTTACACGTTATTTTTATGTTTGGTCTCTAGTAAAAATAGTGAGTTTTGAGTTAATCGGACCGCGCGCTGAAATTTTTCCATACAAACTTTGACACCCCCAATCCTCCTTAGGGGGTAGTTTAGGAAAACTAAAAATGTCAAACTTTATTACTTTATTATTTTATTACTTAGGTAAGTATTCGTGTCAAGTTTCAAGTCTAGTAACTCAAGGAATAAGATTTTTCATACAATCTTTCTTCCCCCATTTTACCCCCTTCGGGGTGGAATTTAAAAAAAAAACTCTTTCGTAGTGGATACCTACCCTTCATAGAGAACACAGCCTTCAAATTTCATGTCTCTAGTTGAATGAACAACTTAAATACAACATTTCATTCCCCTTTTCACCCTCTAAAGGGTTGAAATTCCAAAAACACCGATAAATACGTTGCGTTTGTTTCCAACCATAAGCCTAAATTATAAATTTAATGATTTTTACTTTGTACATTTTTACTTTCCCTACACAACTTCATATCCCTTTTCACTCCTTCGGGGGTGGAATTATCAAAAACTCTGATACACGTATAAATTATTTTTCAGTCGTCAGCCTTTTTTTTTTTGGGTGGGAAATCATCAAATAACTTCTCCCGCTCTGGGTGGAGCGGGAGGGCGTGTCAGACTTCTACTGACTAAAACCCACCCGTGTTCCTTCAGTTGCCTTTGCCAGGGCCACAGTAACTCTTTCGAACAACCCGCAACCCTGGCGGGCATCGGCCTTAGCGGACCCCTTCAGCTAGTGCTGACATCTCTTTGAGGTGCGCGTGGAACACAACGCGCCGTCGACCCGGGCCTGGTCCTTACCGGACGGCGAGCTACCCATTGCTCGCCATCCGCAAGCCCGCGCCTACGATGGCCGGGAATCGGCTATCGATTCCCGACGCCCAGGGCGTCTCCTGCGGCGACTAGGGGCGTGAGGGCGCAAAGATTGCCTCTCCCTCACGCGTTCAGCCTCCTCCTTCGCGAGCATTACTGCTTCGCAGAAGGAGGTGACGGCTTCCCATGCACTCTCGCTCCGTACCATGGCCTGTACCAGGGCCGGACGCGAGAGATCGCCGCCGCCGATCGCCTCCGCGAGGACGCGGCGGTGCTCTGCCCAAGCCGGGCAGACCTCCACCGTATGCTCCACCGTGTCCTCCGGGCGATCCACACAGTGGTAACACCCGGGCGTTTCCTCCCGTCTTATCCGGAACAGGAACCTCCCGAAACAACCGTGTCCGGTGCGGACCTGCGTCAGGCGGAAGGTGAGGATGCCGTGACGCCTCTCCAACCACTCCTCAAAGAGGGGACTTATCGCCGCAATTGTGGCGTGCCCAGCACTGGGTTGCGACAGTCGCACTCTCCATGTCGCCATGAGATCCCGCCGGAGCTCTGTCCGCTGTGCCATGTTTTCTCGCGGCAGCGGAGTTACGCCCCGGCGTTTTGCCTCCTCGCGCCACTCCCATGTGTATGCGAGGCCTTTTGCCTCCAGATCCCATGGCGGCAATCCGGCAAGGAGGCTCGCCGCCTCACCAGCGACCGTGCGGTATCCCCGAACTAGCCGGATGGCCATGACCCTTTGGGACGCGTTTAACCGGCGGGTTGGTCGCCGCCCCAAAGAACGCGCCCACACTGGTGCCCCGTAAAGGGCCATGGACCGCACGACCCCCGCGTAGAGCCTCCGGCAGGAGGCGTTTGGACCCCCTAGATTGGGCAGGAGCCTCTTCAAGGCAGCCCCGGCCCGCTCCAGTCTGGGAGCCAAACGTCGAAAATGCTCCACGAAGTTCCACCGGCTGTCGAGGACGAGTCCCAGGTACTTCATCGTCGGCTCGACGCCGATGTGAACCCCTCCTACCGTTATTTGGGAACCCGACGGTGGCGCGTTCCGAGGACCATGAAAACACATTACCTCGGACTTGTGCAGGGCCACCTCGAGTCCCAATCGCCGGATCCTCTCGACGTTTATCGCAACCCCGTGTGTCGCTAGCTCGGCCGCCGCTTGGTGTGACCTCCCCTGCGCCAGGACCAGCGTGTCGTCAGCGTAGCATACCACGCTGACGCCGCTAGGGAGGTCAGCGCGTAGTCAGTCGTTAGCCTAAACACAAATTTTGAACATTCTAACTTCGAAACTGACGGAATTTCATACAAACTTACATTCCCTATTTTATCCCGTTAGGGGTGGAATTTCCAAAAATCCTTCCTTAATGGATGCCTACACTGTATAAGTTATCTATGTACAAAATTTCAAGTCTAGATCCAGCGGCGAGTAGCTGTGCGTGTATATATCAACCAATCAGTCAGTCACTCAGTCATTCAGCCAGTTTACCATTTTATATATATAGATTTTTTATAGATTAGTGATAAAAATTATAATTATTTTTCATACCGAGACTCCTCCGTGCCTCTGAAAGCACGTTAAGCCGTTGGTCCCGGCTGTTATTCGTGGATCTTTGATAGTCGTTACGGAACGTCAGAAGCCCGAAAGTCTGACAACCAGTCTTACCAAGGGGTATCGTATTACCCAGTAACTGGGTTGTGGAGGTCAGATAGGCAGTCGTTCCATGTAAAATACTGGTATTCAGCTGCATCCGGTTAGACTGGAAGCCGACCCCAACATAGTTGGGAAAAGGCTAGGCAGATTGATTTAGTGATAAAAATTAAGTTATAAAAATAATATCCTAACATAACTAAAACTATTAAAAAACTAAAATATGGCGTCGAAAAATTCATCCGTATCGCTGTCGACTGGTAAATAACGTTGTATGGCAATGCTTAGCCTCTGCCCTTGGGTCACGGGAAGTGTCAACCAGCCGTTGGGAGATTTACTTGAACAAAGCATGAGCACTTGGACCCCACGGCCCGAGGGTTTCAACCCCTAACGGCTCGAAAATGTATAATAACCTAAACGAAAATGTATAATAACCTAAAAAGTATAATAACCTATAAGGTTATTATAACCAATAACCTATAAGGTTATTATACTTCCGCCGCTTGAAGTTTCCCGCACCCGCAGCAGCAGCGCCAGCATAACACGCCACACTAAAAATGTACCCACCTTCCATGGAAATAAAGACATGCCGTCCGGTTTCTTGCGATCGTCGCGTGCCAAGCCATTGGGTTCTAATAGATCTGGAACGCCGACGGTGACAAGGGCTCGTGGGATGATGTCATTAATATGTTCGCGTGCCGCGCTAAGCGACCCGCACTCAGGCTGCAAGACAGGCCAAGTTGTCCGAGGCTGTTGACAACTTCACCACAGTGACAGCGATGAGGAGAACAACAGGGAGCTCCTAGTCGCAGGGAAGCGGCGAGGCGGAAAGTAATGTCGTCGAACAAAGTGCCTATGTTCGACGATGGTAGTGTATGGAGCAGTGATTATATTATTCTAGAAACTTTAGTAGTGTGTTAAGATTTTTTATTTTATTTAAGTACCTAATACATTTGTGAGCCGTAGAGTTATAGTTACTGTAATATTATAGGTGTAAAAGTAAGTTTGCTTCATACCTTTTACGCCCTAAACCGCTATTCTAAATTAACGCGTTCGAAGCCGCGGGCAACAATTAATTATGTACCTACTTATTTAATACAAAACAAAAGAGCAAAACAAGCATTATTATCTATTGAAAGGAGACGGATACGCTTTCATACAATCTTGGGCCTGGATGTAAAAAGATGAAATTGGTGTCAATTGGTAGCTACTATATTATCGGACCATCACTGAAAATTTTGCGGATTTTAGCAATCTGAGAGCTGAGTTATAAGAGATTTTGTAAAAGTGAGGTTATGTATCAACCTACACTTAACAGCTGATTTTTGAAGTGAGAACGTCATTTGTTTCTTTTATTTATATTTGTAGAGTGGGAGCAGCATGGTAGATGCTGGTGAGCTAAAAAACAGGAAATGAGTAAGTACTTACAGATTGTGGTGCACACCATTGACGAGTCACTGCTAATATCATTTCGTCATCTAAAGCTCGATGACCTAGTATATTACAGCGACTAGTCGCTATGCCACAATTTACACAACGAACCATGGTGTCATTATCCAATCGGTAGGCCGGTCGTAAAATCCAAAATAACAAGTCCAAGTCCAATGTATAAGCGGGGTTCTCCGTGTCCGGTATGGTAGCAAGGGTCGTACAAGAAGCAAGATCAGAAGTCCGTAGAAAAAAGCAGGGGTCGAGGAAATTATCAATAAAACGTGGTAGGAAACACACTCAAAACGTACACGTACTAAACGATACGAAACGAGTGCGGGAGTGTCACAGCTGTCTGTCAATGTTATGGATGTCAGTACAGACTAAAAATACAATAATCGATTAACATACATGAATAGATTTTAAGATTTATCTTTAGCATATGGAGATATTTAATTTGCTTAAACTATATAATAAGTTAATTCTAATAGATTTAACTATTTTAATCATCATCTGGTTAAAGCATTTTTTTTAAATATTATGAGCTTTGTCACGTTAATCAATTATAATTTAATCGATATTTCATTTTATTCGTCACCTTAAACTTAATTTTTGGATTTCTCAATTCCCAGATTGTAAATTGGGCTGATTTTTCAGATTTTGAAATAGAAAAATATAACCCTTTTTTAAACCATACCTCAACTTATTACAATCAGGCCCAGAAATCCCCGTCTCCTTTGTTTTTAGTAAGGTAGGTATTGCAGGCGGGGATAAACCAATAATCAGAAATATGTTGTAAGTTTTGTTTGTGCCTGCGCCGGCGCGGCAATACCTTACAAAACTGTACTTTGGTTAAAAAAATAATAATTTGGTTTTTCTTCAGTTATGAGATTGTTATATCATGGCAGATTGACGTAATGTTGTGTGCCATTCAGCTCAACAATCAAGTTGACTGTACATCTTCACTTACAGTGATTTGACATGCTACTTGAATTCAGTTTCGTAACCGTTTTGAAGACAGTATCACCCATATTCTAAGTCATAGCCTCGAAAACTCCTCGACACAACTCGGTCGAGGAGACCTCAAGGCGTGCCTCGAAAGATCCTCAAAATAGGTATTCTAAGTCGTAAGATGAAGGAAATTATGAGGTTCCTCGAATGAGTGTGAGTCGCTGTGATACGTCACGAAGTCTGTTTTCTGCATCTCGTAAATAGCGTAGCGATATATCAAATACATACATACATTCAATAATACAATACATATATTCAATAATCTCTTTAAAAGACATTACGCAAATCGAATAAAATACGCAATTATCTTCCTCAAGGTAGACGTACCCAATATTTGACAGTTGGTTCCTCAACTCAAACTCACCACGACTGAGGAAACTGTTTGAGATGAGGACTATAATTGTAAGTACAACAATACCAATAACAATTGTACCTATGAATATTGACGCGAGTCGAGGAAATCATGAGAAATCATATGGCGTGGTTGGTTAAGATACCACGTATCATGCCGCAGGTCGTGGGTTCGATTCCCATCTAGGATAAACATTTGTGTGCATGAACACATGTTCATAGATAATTACACTCAGACTCAGGACAAACAGATATCTGTTTATCTTTAGTCTAGGTGTAATTATCTATATAAATACGTATTTACAAAAAAAAAGTAGTGTATGTAGTATATCAGTTATCTGGTTTTCATAGTGCTTAGTTTGGGATCAGATGACCGTGTGTGAATAATGTCCCAGGATATTATTATTATTATATTACTTTTGAACACAACATTTGCAGTAAAATCCTTAATTATGTACCTAATTTTTTACTGCTGGGCAGAATGGTGCGACGGAGGAGGCGCCTCCTGCCAAAGGTCCAACAGCGGGCATAATTGAGAAAACTTACCAGAAGAAGACACAGTTGGAACATATCCTATTACGTCCTGACTCATATATTGGGTCTGTTGAGCGGACTACTGAGTTAATGTGGGTCTATGACAAATCCAAGGAGTGCATGGTCCAAAGAGAATTGAATTTTGTGCCAGGTCTGTATCCTCTGCTTTATTTATTTTGAATACTAGCTGCCCTGACAAACGTTGTCCTGTCAAAACTTCAATAATTCATACAAAATTCCCATAGAAAATGCACTTTCAGTTTTCCCGAATTTCCTAATTTACCCGGCAATTTTTAAAACATTTTCTTTCATACAAACTTGGCCTGACAATTACAAACACAACAAAAAAAGAATTAGCGTATGTACCGTGTTGCCAGCAGGTCAAGCTACCCGAAACTGTCAAATTTTCCCAATCAAGCTTTAGCGATAAAGTTGAAAATCTATTAAAGAAATTTGAAAGATTGTAGTAGCTTGATGTGCTGGCGTCTATACATATATTGGGGAAAAAAACTGTCAATTAGTTCCGCGTAGATGGCGCTGAGTGTTTATAACAAATGAACAGTCAAACTCCATAGAAATTAAACAATATTTTGTGTTTTTGTGACTTGATCAATATAATGGGTCGTTGGATGCAAAAAAATAGGCGTTAGCAAATTCCCAAGTAATTTTTGCATGAAGAGAAAGTGGGGAAAAGCACTGAAATTAAAAAATTTCAAATCTAGTGATTTTTAGAGGTTATGTGGGAAACATTTCAAGGAAACAGACAACGAGACCACTTCTAAGACGACACGATGGTACCATACCTATTATTATTAATGATGTATTATTATTAATGATGTATTTTTATTAATAACTAGATGACCCGGTGAACTTCATATCCCCTACATATATTTTTGAAAAATATGGTCAAAACCCAATTGTTACGGATTGGTCGGCACAATACTCTATTTCCGGGTCGTAGTGGAATGCTACTCGTTCCAGTCTCACTGAACAGGAACACTGCGTCTGCGGAATCGCTGTATTTAATTGTGTCGTGCTCGCTGTTGTTGTGTTTGGTGTGCCCGAAGTCGTTCCATTCTAAGCCTATCTACTTCTATTCACTATGGAACGCAACTCTGCCATACCAATACGAATGTTATCATTATCTGTATCTCGCTGGTCGGCAGTGCGGTTCGCACGTGAGGCAGCTCGTCGCACATTTGATTGACTTCGACGACCTAAGTCAGGTCGTCTTCTCTTAGGTATTTTAAAACAATAACAGTAAATACAGTTCTCGCGCACTGACAAACTGATGATAGATTATAATAATCGTCTTGAATTTTTTTTTGTTTGGCAATCAACTGACACCCTTACACTTTTTTTTTATCAGAACTGTTTTGTATTCCAACAAAACATACCAAAGAGATCAGACCTCATCCACAGCTATGAAACGGACAAATTTCTAAACGCATCTATAAATATTTGACAACCAAGTGACATCTTTTTATTTCTAAAAAGACAAAAGACCTCAAGTGTTTCACAGCTGGGAACATTTTGTATTGGAAAATTAAATTGTCGTTTTTAGTATTTTCCGTTACTTATTAATTATGTTTCTCACCGTTTAAACCTTTCCTGAACTTCCACAAATATTTCAAGATCAAAATTAGCCAAATCGGTCCAGCCATTCTCGAGTTTTAGCGAGACAAACGAACGGCAATTGATTTATATATTATATACACACATCAACACGGTCTAGGGATATTTCATACTCAATTAAATAACTCGAAAAGTACTGGCCGCATTGGAATCTTTTATACACCGATTTGTTTGTAATTTATCTCAGACTAATTCCAAATTCAAATTTTTGAAAATTCTTTTGTTTCGGTGGCATAAAATGTCTTGATGTGTAGGAGAGGGAATTTTCATTTGTGCGAAATTTAGAAAACAATACGAATTACGTTTAGTTACAGATTTTTTTCATTTTTAAACGAAAGATAAAGTTAAAATTGAGGTATTGTAGCCATGCAACGCCAACATTTGACGAGGGCGGAGATGTTACGAGCTGTGGGAATGCTGGAAGCTGGGTCTGTTCAGCGTAATGTTGCTGAGGCCATAGGGACCCACCAAAATGTAATTTGAAGACTGTGGACACGCTATCGTGCCACAGGTAAAGTAGCGGAGAGGCACCGGGGGCCAAGTCGCATCACTAGCCCCAGAAAAGACCGATTTTTGCAAATTACTGCGCGAGCTCAACCAAATGCAACGGCGACTCAATTGGTCCAAAGGCTGCGAGTGGAACACCAAGTGCTTGTGAGTGACCAAACTGTAAGAAGGCGACTGCATGAAAGCAATCTACGCTCTCCTAGACCACTCCGGGTCCCACCTTTACGGAGAGGCAATCGTGGACGACGATTAGAATGGGTTCGGAATCACGTGGACTGGGGCCGTGAGCAATGGTCCAATGTGCTGTTCACGGATGAATCCAGGTTCGGTTTCCATCCAGATTCACGAAGGGCGCATGTTTGGCGAGTTCCTGTACGATGGAACCGTCTTCAGAACCCTCAGGAAGTTCACCCATACCAAGGAGGAACAATTATGGTTTGGGCAGGAATTCGTCTTGGAGGACGGACGGATCTCGTTTGGGTGCGGGGCAATATGACGGCAGAACGATACGTCCAACAGGTGCTGGGGCCCGTAATCTTGCCCCACAGAACACAAATGGGGCAAGATTTCCTGCTCATGCACGACAATGCCCGGGCACACACGGCGAGAACGGTAGCAGCTTGGTTACATACACACAATGTTAGGGCCTTAGACTGGCCTGCTCAATCGCCAGATCTAAATCCCATTGAGCATGCGTGGGATATGCTGCAAAGAAGAGCTATGAAGGAAGTTCCTGAAAATCTGGCTACAGAAGATCAACTTTTTGCGCACCTCAGAAGGACATGGGACAATATTCCGCAGCAAGACATTGACAACCTTGTTCTGAGCATGCCGAATCGTTGCCGATGTATTATGAACATCATGGGCGCTTTCTCAGACTACTAACTTCAAGTTTATAAACACAAATTAAATGATTTTTCTATTTTTTTCAGTTTTTACTCACAAATTAAAAGTTAATTCATATACGGTTTCCGTCTATGCTTCATTTTTTTCCATAAAATCCTGAAATTTTATCTAAGTACCTTAACCATTATTAAAAAATGGTAGAATATTAAATAACGTATCTTTTAAATATATACATGTCATATAAATAATTAACACATTGATAGTAATACGCTTTTTTAAAAATATCCCTAGACCGTGTTGATGTGTGTATATAGACAGTAAAAAGCTTACCACGCAAATACTTAATAATCGTCCACACAATGCACACGTCTTTAATAAAAACATTGACAGCTGTATGTTTGTGTGTTTGTTACACAGACATACAGCGCCACCTTGCGGCGAAGCTTCCGGGAAGCAACCCTATTGATTTTTATTTATAATTATTATAAAAAATATTTAGATATTTAACAAATAACCTACTTCAAAGCCTTGCATATATATGTTATTTGTTTTAATTTTCAACTAGAATTTAGCTTAACTAAATTGTAAATATTATTTTACAGGTTTATATAAAATATATGATGAAATATTGGTCAATGCGGCCGACAACAAACAGAGAGACCCAAAAATGGATGTAATAAAAATTGACATAAATCAAGAAACCAATACAATATCTGTGTACAATAACGGCTGCGGTGTTCCCGTAGTGATGCACAAAGAACAGAAAATGTATGTTCCAACTATGATCTTTGGCCATCTACTGACGTCGTCAAACTACAATGATGAGGACGAAAAAGTAACAGGTGGAAGAAACGGCTATGGTGCCAAACTTTGCAACATATTCTCCAAAAAGTTCACAGTAGAAACTGCATCAAAACAATACAAAAAACGTTTTAAACAGACATGGGGCTCCAACATGAGTAAAGCTTCCGAACCGATAGTTAAGGAAGCTGATAAAGATGATGATTATACAAAAGTAATATTTAGCCCTGATTTGTCTAAGTTTAAGATGGAAAAGTTAGAAGATGACATTGTAGCTCTGATGTGTCGCCGAGCTTACGACATCGCCATGACGACTCAAAGCGTCAAGGTTTATCTAAATGGAGAAAGACTTAAAATAAATAAGTTTAAAGACTATGTAGATTTATTCATAAAATATAAAGAAGATGAGAATGGGCAACCATTGAAAGTACTCTATGAGAAAGTAAATGATCGCTGGGAGATCGCTCTCACGCTCTCAAACAGAGGTTTTCAACATGTGTCTTTTGTGAACTCCATTGCTACCACAAAGGGGGGGAAACACGTTGATACGGTATCTGACGGAATAGTTAAGAATGTTCTAGAAATTATTAAGAAGAAAAACAAGGGTGGCGTAAATATAAAACCTGTGCAGGTTAAGAATCACATGTGGGTATTTATTAATTGTCTGATTGTCAATCCAACCTTTGACTCGCAAACTAAAGAATACATGACTCTCCAAGCAAAAAGTTTTGGTTCTAAATGTAATTATTCTGAGAAATTTATTACGGCTGTATCAAAATCTGGTCTAGTGGAGTCTGTGCTGACGTGGGCTAAGTTCAAAGCTCAGACTGAACTGGTGAAGGCATCAGGAAAGAAACAGAGCAAACTCAAAGGCATACCGAAGCTAGAGGACGCTAACGATGCCGGCACTAAAAACGCACACTTATGTACGCTCATCCTTACTGAGGGAGACTCAGCTAAGTCATTGGCTGTGTCAGGACTTAGTGTGGTTGGTCGGGATCACTTTGGTGTGTTTCCGCTAAAGGGTAAACCACTTAACGTTAGGGACGCATCTCACAAGCAGGTCTTAGAAAATGTTGAAATTAACAACTTGATAAAAATTGTTGGACTCCAGTATAAAAAGAAATACAACACGGTTGATGATTTAAAATCATTGAGATATGGTAAAGTGATGATCATGGCTGATCAGGATCAAGACGGATCTCACATTAAAGGCTTGATTATCAATTTCATTCATCACAATTGGCCAGAATTATTGAAACTACCGTTTTTAGAGGAATTCATTACTCCTATCGTGAAAGCTACGAAAAAGGACAAAGAACTGTCATTTTACTCATTACCTGAGTTTGAAGAATGGAAGAACAATACAGAAAACCATCACACGTTCAACATCAAATACTACAAAGGTTTGGGTACCTCCACATCAAAGGAGGCTAAAGAATACTTTCAGAATATGGAGAGGCACAGGATAAAGTTCAAGTACGCGGGTCCCACAGACGACCATCACATTGAACTGGCATTTTCTAAGAAAGGTGCTGACCAACGTAAGGAGTGGCTGACTAGTCACATGGAGGAAGTGAAACGGCGAAAAGAAATTGGTCTTCCAGAAAGATATCTCTACACAAAAGATACTAAAGATGTATCCTATTCGGATTTCGTCAATTTGGAGCTGGTTCTCTTCTCAAATGGCGATAACGTAAGGTGAGAATACTGTAAATCGCTAACTCAATGAGTACCTATCCATATTCCTGCAAGTGTAACATTTATCAACCTATAATATCTTTTAAATCCCTTTCATTTGGTCAATTCTACAAAATTTTGTGCTTTTGCTGCCTATTTTTAAATGAATGATATTATCATTGTGAGTGTTGCATAATAAGGGTGCTGGTTATGTCTGTCCACACTAAACTCAACTCTGCTTACAATAGTCACTCATATAATAAGGGTGCTGGTTATGTCAGTCCACACTAAACTCAACACTGCTTACAATAGTCACTCATATAATAAGGGTGCTGGTTATGTCAGTCCACACTAAACTGAACACTGCTTATAATAGTAGCTCATATAATAAGGGTGCTGGTTATATCAGTCCTCACTAAACTCAACACTGCTTACAATAGTAGCTCATATAATAAGGGTGCTGGTTATGTCAGTCCACACTAAACTTAACACTGCTTACAATAGTAGCTCATATAATAAGGGTGCTGGTTATGTCAGTCCACACTAAACTCAACTCTGCTTACAATAGTCACTCATATAATAAGGGTGCTGGTTATATCAGTCCTCACTAAACTCAACTCTGCTTACAATAGTCACTCATATAATACGGGTGCTGGTTATGTCAGTACACACTAAACTCAACTCTGCTTACAATAGTAGCTCATATAATAAGGGTGCTGGTTATGTCAGTCCACACTAAACTCAACTCTGCTTACAATAGTCACTCATATAATAAGGGTGCTGGTTATATCAGTCCTCACTAAACTCAACTCTGCTTACAATAGTCACTCATATAATAAGGGTGCTGGTTATATCAGTCCTCACTAAACTCAACTCTGCTTACATTAGTCACTCATATAATAAGGGTGCTGGTTATGTCAGTCCACACTAAACTCAACACTGCTTACAATAGTAGCTCATAATTATATGAGCTACTATTGTAAGCAGTCACTCATATAATAAGGGTGCTGGTTATATCAGTCCTCACTAAACTCAACTCTGCTTACAATAGTCACTCATATAATAAGGGTGCTGGTTATGTCAGTCCACACTAAACTCAACTCTGCTTACAATAGTAGCTCATATAATAAGGGTGCTGGTTATGTCAGTCCACACTAAACTCAACTCTGCTTACAATAGTCACTCATATAATAAGGGTGCTGGTTATATCAGTCCTCACTAAACTCAACTCTGCTTACAATAGTCACTCATATAATAAGGGTGCTGGTTATATCAGTCCTCACTAAACTCAACTCTGCTTACAATAGTCACTCATATAATAAGGGTGCTGGTTATGTCAGTCCACACTAAACTCAACACTGCTTACAATAGTCACTCATATAATAAGGGTGCTGGTTATATCAGTCCTCACTAAACTCAACTCTGCTTACAATAGTCACTCATATAATAAGGGTGCTGGTTATGTCAGTCCACACTAAACTCAACACTGCTTACAATAGTCACTCATATAATAAGGGTGCTGGTTATATCAGTCCGCACTAAACTCAACTCTGCTTACAATAGTCTCTCATATAATAAGGGTGCTAGTTATATCAGTCCACACTAAACTCAACCCTGCTTACAATAGTAGCTCATATAATAAGGGTGCTGGTTATAGCAGTCCACACTAAACTCAACTCTGCTTACAATAGTCTCTCATATAATATTTCTTTTCCCAGATCAATTCCCTCCATGGTAGATGGATTGAAACCTGGCCAACGTAAAGTGATCTTCACGTGCATAAAACGTAACGATAAACGTGAGGTCAAAGTGGCGCAGCTGGCTGGATCGGTTGCGGAGCACTCGGCTTATCATCACGGTTAGTATTCAATACACAATCGTAGAATAACAATCAAGTTTTGAATCCACAAACTCAATGTCATACATGACAAAGTTCAAAGTCCTTTGTAACCCTGTTATGCAACATTTAATGAACTACTATTAAAGAATCAAATAGTGATATCTAGACATCGGATTATATGCACTAACAACGTGCCAAAATATGAATGCACTAAAAAAGGCCGAAATATGCACAATGCAAAATCAAAAATCCATTTTTATTGTAATTAAAGGCTACAAAAAACCACGAAATATTCGTAAAATTATGCATAGTTTCTGTGACTATATACAATTAAGTATTTTCCCAAATTTTCGAGAGCTGTGAAGTTTGTCACCCAGTATTAATTTGTACGCCGAAAACGAGCTCTCTACGTCAACTGAGTTATTGGACAAAATTTAAAAATTGGCGCCATTTCTGGCGATACCTTTTTAGGCAGGGTATGACCTGTGCCGCTGACGTAGGTTAATGTTCTTCATGTCTTAATACGTTGACTGCCAACCTACGAGTATTCTCGTTTCGATATGTAACAAATTCTAGAAGAGTGGCAGTGGAATTATTATTATTATTCTTTGGCATTTGAAGTAAAACATTATTTAGAAAAAGAAGTTTCATAGCGATTTTTTTGGGTACTTGTATACTCGTACCCCTACCATATTGTGTGGTGGCAATGGGCATATGAAAAATTTACTACGAGTATACACGTTAGGCAGCCAACGTGTCAAAGACTCGGGTTTTTAAGCAAAATAGCGTCTAACTTTCTACGAATCTTTTCTGATATTGAATTAGGAAGGGCGTTAGTCAGTGTTGACTCATTGTTTCCAGTATTTCTATTGATTTAAATAGAGGAAGGTTTCATGTTTCTAACTTTTCTATGGCATCTGGTAACTTGTGGTGAGATAAGGGCGATATAGGCTCCTATACTATACGTACCTCCCGCTACTAAACGATATATGAATTATTGGGAAAAAAGGTTGAAGTAATTAGAGAGCTATATGCATTTGCATATGCAAATGCATATAGCTCGCTAGCTAGAGTGCGTTTCATCAAATAGTTCCTATGACGTAATGTTGGCTCCATTGTTGTAGGATGAACACGATAGGCTATCGTTGTTAAAAAGCATGGACCTAATTGGTCCATGTCTTAAAGTTTAACAGTGGAGCCAACATTACGGCATAGGAACTATTTGATGAAACTCACTATAACATGCAATTGCATAAAATCCGATGTCTCTGATATCTTTACAGACAGGCGTGTTAGTTTTGAAAGCGTTTGTACGAGTATTGGCAAACTGTCATCTTTATTCTTCAAGTAAAAGTTATTTGACTCTCAGCTAGTATACATAGAGATATATATATATATATATATATATATACTAGCTGACCCGACAGACGTTGTCCTGTCCAAATTTGATGTATGAGAAAACTATTTTTTTTCTTAATATACAACAAATCAAAAACCATGAAAATCGGTGCAGCCGTTCTCGAGTTATAAGTGTTCGAACAAACCCGACTTCGTTTTATATAATAGGTTGGGAAAAAGTTTCTTTGCATTTTTTAAGAAAATTCAAAACATTTTTTAATATAGTTTATTTACATTTAACTAAAGTATGTAGATACCATTTTGTTCGATAACTTTTTGCCATCTTGTAGGTAG
This sequence comes from Dicycla oo, assembly GCA_948252095.1. NCBI lineage: Eukaryota > Metazoa > Arthropoda > Insecta > Lepidoptera > Noctuidae > Dicycla > Dicycla oo. Next base: position 36,474,801 of record OX411709.1, on the reverse strand, counting down.
GGACATGATCCCATTGCTATAGAAATTTTGGGACTTCTGGTCAAAACACCGCGACAAGTGGTTTTGGCAGTCCTCTCGTGATGTTAACCTGACACTGCCTAAAGAATTCTGAAGAGACCGAAACAGGTGTCAGGACTATACGGCGGATGCATTAACACCTCCCAGCCAAACTCTCTTAATTTTTGCTGAGTGGCTAAAGATGTGTGAGGTCTAGCGTTATGATGATGAAAAACCACACCCCTTCTGTTGATTAATTCCGGCCGCTTTCTCTCAACTTCTTGCTTTAATCTCATCAGTTGTTCGCAGTAGAGTTCAGAATCGATGTTCCTGCCTGGTGGTAACAGCTCATAATGAATAATGCCCTTCCAATCCCACCACACACACAGCATCACCTTGATGCGAGTTAACCCGGGTTTCGCCACAGTCTGTGAAGCCTGACCGGCCTTTGACCATGACCTTTTTCGCACGTTCTTGTCATACGTGATCCACTTTTCATCACCAGTTATCAGCTTCTTCAAAAATGGTTCGGTTTCATTACGTCGTAATAAAGAATCACAAATGAGTACATGGTTCATTAGGTTTCTTTCAGTGAGCTCGTGAGGTACCCAAATGTCGAGCTTTTTTGTGTACCCAGTTTTTTTTCAAATGCGCCAAACCTGTTTTGTGGTCAATTTCCAGTTCTTCAGCTACGTCGTAACTACTGATATGCCGATCTTGCTCCACTTTTTCAAAAATGGCGTCCATTTTATCCGTAATAGGGCGACCAGAGCGACGTGCATCTTTGACATCAAAATTTCCGGATTGAAAACGCTTAAACCAAATTTGTGCTACTCTCACAGACACTACACTAGGTCCATAAACATCGCAAATTTTTTTCGCGGCTTGCGTTGCATTTTTACCTTTTTTGTAGTAAAATTTTAAAATGTATCGAATTTCTTCATTAGATTCACTCATCTTGACGGTACGAAAAACAAATGAAAATCACACATTTTCCTAATTTGAATTTGGAATTATGTTCTTTAAAATTTAAACTTTCAATGATACTAAAACCAGCCAGATACAAATAGTATAGCCAAAGAGATTTTATTACAAGTTCATACATACTATAATGCGAAAAGACTTTTTCCCCAACCTAATATATTTATGTATTAAACTAACACACTGTAAAAGTAATAAATATATGCAAACATTTTTTTTTTCTTCGTGACAATTATGGCAAGACTAGGTATATAATATATATACACCGTGTTCCGGACGATATACATAAACTTCGAACAGATGTTCAAACCATGGAAATAAGCATTTTTCATTATGGACACATTAAGGAATTCTTATTTTTTTATTTTTTGTTAATTTTCATAGAAACTAAATACCTAGACGTAACTCACCCGATATGCATACCTCTTTATCCGAATTGACAACATCGTATTTTCATTCATAAGATTTGACGGGCTGAAATTTGTCAAATCTACTTATCTAAAGAGAACGTATAAGGCTACCAAGCAGGTAAGTATGTATTTCGAATTGTGCCATTTTTATTGAGAAATTAAAAAAAAACAAAATTCCACAAACAAATCATGATAACCTCTGCCCACGATATGCAACCTTCGCAAAACGTTTCTATAGTCCTTATTTTTTAGCCCAAGAGCCAGGGTGTGAACCAGCTGAAGCCTACACGTCCATTGCCGAGGAGCGTGTTGGTCGTCGTGGTGGAGGTCTGCGTGTGCTGAACTCCTACTGGGTGGTTCAGGACTCTTCATACAAATACGTTGAAGTGGATGACATTGACCCCTCACACAAGGCTATCCGCAGGGATCCCAAGATCAACTGGATAGTAAACGCTGTCCACAAGCATCGTGAGATGCGTGGTCTCACATCTGCCGGCCGCAGGTCTCGTGGTCTTGGCAAGGGTCACCGCTTCTCACAGACCAAGGGAGGTTCCCGCCGTGCAACCTGGATCCGCCGCAACACACTGCAGCTTCACCGCAAGCGATAAATTTTGCATCGGACAAGCCATTGACTTTCTATTTGATTTTTTTTTTATTATTCTCAGATGGAAAGCCAGTGTCAAATAAAATTATACTTAAATTATACTTTATACTTTCCATGGGAAAATTCTTCACTGCCAATCGTATGGATTGTTTTAGGGACTCCAAATTATCATGGCGTTTAGAGCAAGCCGTACCTACTCTCTAAAACTGCCCATAAATCATAATCCAGCGGATTAAGATTGGGACTAGACGACGGTCAGTCTTCAGCTCTGATGAAGTCCGAAACGTTCACTTCCAACCAAGACTGCGTGGGCCGAGCTTTAACACCCGGCGCCGAGTCTTGTTGGAAGGACCATACTTGGTTATTGAACATGTTGTTGTTAAGGGGCTTAACTACCTTCTCAAGAATGGTATCTTGATACACTTGTGCCGATGTTTTGATACATTTTTCACAAAAATACGGCTCAGTCACTCCTTCATAGCTAACACCCCACCAAACCATCACTGAAGTCGGATAATGCCCACGTTGCACTCTGTCGACTAATTGGGAAGCTTCCTTAGAGCTTTCAGCATAAATACGGTCATTTTGTTTGTTAAAATGTCTTGGTTGGAAGTGAACGTTTCGGACGTTCACTTCCAACCAAGACTGCGTGGGCCGAGCTTTAACACCCGGCGCCGAGTCTTGTTGGAAGGACCATACTTGGTTATTGAACATGTTGTTGTTAAGGGGCTTAACTACCTTCTCAAGAATGGTATCTTGATACACTTGTGCCGATGTTTTGATACCTTTTTCACAAAAATACGGCTCAGTCACTCCTTCATAGCTAACACCCCACCAAACCATCACTGAAGTCGGATAATGCCCACGTTGCACTCTGTCGACTAATTGGGAAGCTTCCTTAGAGCTTTCAGCATAAATACGGTCATTTTGTTTGTTAAAATGTTGCTCAATTGTAAAGATTTTCTCATCCGTAAACAAAATTTTTCTGTGACCTCCCTTTGCGTACCGCTTCAGTAGTTGTTTCGATTTTACCACCCTATTCTTTTTTAAATTATCAGTTAAAAAATGACCAGTGCGTCTCTTATAGGCTGCAAGTCCTAAGTCATCTTTTAAAATACGCGACATGGTTCTGGGTGCTATCTTCATCTCCCGAGATAAAATCTTTTGCTTTCGGATAGGATTTCTTCGAATTCTTTCCCTTACTGCTTTGACCACCTTTTTCGTACGAACACTACGTGGACGGCCAGATCTTTTTCTGTCACAAACAGAGGAGGTCTCATTGTACGTATTAATAGCCCGGTACACAAACATTTGACTAATACCAAGCGTATGGGGAGTTTTAAAAATTGCATTTGGCTCGATAACAACTTTGTGTAATGCAATCACAGCGATTCAGTTCTCTTTATCACCACACTCCATTTAAATATCGCAAAATATTGTACTATGTATTAGCGCCAAAATTAGAAAACTCAATGAACAATCGTATAAAAATGACAGATTCCAAATTCAAATGTAATATCTTTCTTATTTTTAATTGTAACAGTATTTATGGCCAGACTGTGTATACAGGGTTACAGGGAAAGTCGTACTGAATATTAAAGGACGTTATTATTCAGATAATTTCTGATAGATTTGATTCTGTAATAAGGTGTCCGAAACTTAACCGTTATGGAGATATTGAATTTTAAAGATTTAAAATAAAATTCTTTATTGTTTGGCTTTTTAGTCGTTTTCTTTGGATGTAGAGCCTCTAGAGTCGGATTTTTTTATGTAACTAGTTAGAAGACATGTCCATTAATAAAAATGATCAACAAAAACTGAACCTACTACTAACAGCTTAAAAAAACTGCTCGACAACGGTTAGAATTAAAGAATTTTCTAATAGTGTTTCTAACTTGGAAGAGCTTTAAAATAAAAAAAAATTATATGGAACGGATTCTGCAAATAATTTTAAAAACTTCTACGTCTCTTTAGATATTCAAAAAGGTATAACACTTGCTATTAAATAGGGCAAACATTGACCAAATTAGCAAACAGTTAAGTTAGCAGAGGGTACATTTTTAGTTTGAGGTATGTACATTTTCATTTTTGGTCTTTTTTGGGTTTACCTTTCGCTTTGGGAGCCCAATAATGGGCGTTATGATCATTTGTGATGCCGTCTTTTTCAAATTTCGAGAAAGAGATAAATAAACGCAAAACTGGCAACGTTGCACTCCCAAATACCGTCCATGCTTCGATGCCATATGTAAATCACGATCAATATATCCAGGACGCCTATAATGTATCACCGCTGTTCGGGATTCAAGTAACTAAAAGGATACTACGGTATAAATATTATAAAAATAAAAATCAAACAAACAAAAATAAGTACGTTACATATTCAAATCTTCTAAGAAAATGTATATATAAATCAAAAAAGAACACAAACATCAAATTCATAAACAACCACGACAACAAATGTAAAGCGACATGGATGATTATAAAAAATGAAATTGACAATAAAAAATTTAAGGACACTATAGGCAGCATTAAAACCAATAAAAACATTTTAACTAATCCCGTAGAAATAGCATCGGCTTTTAATAACCATTACATCGACAGTACTCATAATCACAACCAAACAGTAATTAATAAGATGAATAAACAACCTCAAAACACCAGGGCCAACTCAATGTTTCTTAGACCAATGTCGGAATATGAGGTTAAAATGGAAATAATGTCGTTAAAAAATACCAGTTCGGAAGGTTATGACGAAATCAACACAAAAATTCTAAAAGCTTGTGCGGTTGATCTAATTGAAATCCTGACGCATCTAATTAATTTATCTTTTGTTACTGGTACCTTTCCCGAGGCATTGAAACTGTCTATTGTAAAACCAGTGTTTCAAAGGGGGGAAAAGAAGATTTAATTAACTATCGTCCAATCACATTAGTCCCAATTTTATCAAAATTATTTGAAAAATGTATGTACAAACGAATGAGCGATTTTTGCGATAAATTTCGGATCATTGAAACTGCACAATTTGGTTTCCAAAAACAGAAATCGACTTCTTTAGCCATTTTTTCCCTCTTAAAAATAATATTGACAAATATTAACACAAACCGTTTGACCACAGGACTATTTTTTGACTTATCTAAAGCTTTTCACTATGTATCTCATGACTTATTATTGCAAAAACTAGAGGCAATTGGTATAAGAGGACCCGCACTAGATTGGCTGTCGTCGTATCTCAAAAACCGACAGCAATGTGTTGTAATCACAAAATTAGATGAACATAACAATATGACGTCGTACTCGTCCGAATATCGATACAACAACTATGGAGTCCCACAAGGTGGCATAATAGGACCAATTCTGTTTCTATTATACATAGACAAATTAAACATAAAACTAACATAAAAACAGCCATAACATGCTACCACGCGTACGTAGAATCGATTCTAAGATACGGGCTTATAATGTGGGTAAATAGTACTGAACGAAATAGAGCGTTTGTTGCGCAAAAAAAATGCATCAGAGCAATTTATGGGCTAGCGCCTGATGAGTTCTGCGAGCCAATATTCAAAAAACTTGGTATATTACCGCTACCATCTCTTTATATATATGAAATATGCATGTTGTATGGAAATATAAAGAATACTTTGTAAAAGTGTCTGACGTAAGCTCTCGAAATCGCAGAGACCAAAATCGACTAGTTTTTTATAACACTCCCAGATTGTCCAAATACAGCAAAAGTTGTCTAACTATGTGTGTAAGAATTTATAATAAGATACCTAGAGAACTTAAAAACTTAAATGATAGACTGTTTAAGAATAAATTGTTGGAATGGCTGAAAGCCCACAACTTCTACTCCCTGAAAACATTCTTCGAAAATAAATTATGACTCGATTTAAGCTATGACTTCATTGACTTATATATTACTTTATCCTTTTGAAATCATTGTATGACTCGATTTTGCATGCTATAGTTCCAATAGCTAAACATGTTTGTACTCCTGTTTAATTGTAAGACCTATAAACACCATGTTTTAAGCAAATAAATAGTTTGAGTTTTTTGAGTTTGAAAAATGTTTGGGCCTGACTGCAAGAAAAATATCGCGAAAAATAACATTATCTGAAAATGACGTATCCCACGGAGTTGGAAATCGAAAAACTAAACAATATTCATTAAGACATGATAAAAAGTAAGGGGAACTGGGGACGTCGTCGTAATGATGCACGACGTGCATGACGCCAAAACGATTGTAGAATATTTTTTGATTTGAACAGGTGAACAATCCCTAGCGATGACGATAGTGAACCTCGCACAGAACTACGTGGGTTCAAACAATATCAACTTACTGGAACCACGCGGTCAGTTCGGAACGCGACTCTGCGGCGGCAAGGACTCTGCTAGCCCGCGTTACATCTTCACGCTAATGTCGCCGCTTACAAGGCTTGTGTTCCATCCGCACGATGACCCGTTACTTGTTGTAAGTATTTTATCGCATTTAATACACTTTCCTTTCATTGAAAACCGTTCTTTGCGTTATAGTCCGCGCACATTGAGCGGGAAAATGTTCGAGCAATTTTCATTAATAAAATGATAATGAACTAAATTACAACTAAAATAGAGTTGAAAATAGTGTGCAAGACATAATTCCTTGTGGATGTCCGCGTATTCTATTTTCAACCCTATTAAATTTGTGATTTAGATCAATATCAATCAATCAAATTGCTCGAGCATTTTGCTGCCGAAAGTCCGCTGAAGCTAGCAAAGCGGAACGTTCTAGTACGTAAGTTACTAACAATTTACATATTTAATTTAATGTTTCTAGCACGAATTCGAAGATAATCAGAAAATTGAGCCGATTCAATACATCCCAATCATCCCTATGATCCTGGTGAATGGCGCTGAAGGTATCGGCACAGGATGGTCCACTAAGATACCCAATTACAACCCCAGGGACATAGCTGAGAATATTCAGTAAGTGATCCACTTAAGGGGGAAGCGTCAGGTAGCCCGCGAAAATCAAATTATCTTATGTTTTTTGCAATTTACAAGTCGGTATTAGATTGTACGTTGATCAAAATATAATTTTCAGCCGTAACAAGTATCTATTTACATAATTAGAATCATTAAAATGATCAATACAACTCTTTAAGACCTACCTGGTCATAAAGAGTTGTATTGATCCTAATGAATGACTATTTCGTGAAATCTTAACATTTCAGGATTATACTAACTTAAGGAGTTGTATTACTGATTCTGATAATTATAATTCTGTAAATTTTTTAAATTTTTTACGGCCGCAAATCATACTTTATTTAACATACAACTTAATACTGACTTGCAAATTGCAAAAAAACGTAAGAAAATTTAAATTTCGCGGGCTACCCTGCTGCTTCTCCCTTAAATTGTCCAGTAATTCAAATCACAACTTACTGTTTTCTGTCGTATGACTGGCAAATTGACGTAGTGAGTGAATCGGCTAAATCATTGAGTACGTGTACAGTAGTAGTGTTGTTATCTACTTGAAATTGATACAATCGGTTTTATTGTGTTGCGATATCCGATACACATCACGATATAATAGAATATGCCATCTCCATGTTATTCTATCTCAATGAGTTTCTTACATAGTTTTATCTGTTACATCCAAAAAAAAAAAATAGTTTGTAGTTTTGGTTGTTTTTAAAAAAGTAGGTAGGTACTTAGCAAAAAAGGTGTCGAACGTTATATTAGTCCTGCTATTTAAAAAATACCAGCAATAGTAGTTTATATCGTTGCGTTATCTATCACTCAATTGCCTTCAGTCTTGGTTTATTTCATTGTTAAGAAAATGCCACCAGTAAGGCGTCAAAATATTGGAAAGAAAAGTAAGAAAAGTTGCCGGGACAATTGGTATTTTCGGGAAGTGCATTTTTACAGGAATTTTGTACTTATGAATTATTGAAATTTGGACACGACAACGTCTGTCGGGTCAGCTAGTATATTCAATAAACCATCCTCTTTGGGTTACCGTGACTTACTCGTATCATTCAAGCTAACATCTAGGTGTGTGCGACCCATTCAGCCGCGCATACAATCTGTATGTATGATATATACAACATGTATAGGTACTTTCTTTCCAGACGAATGTTAGACGGCGAAGAACCAAAACCTATGCACCCATGGTACAAAAACTTCCGTGGTAAAATTGTGTGCTTCGGTGACAAATACGTAGTTTCCGGTGAGGCGGCCATATTGCCTGGCGAGAAAATCGAAATTACGGAACTTCCTATCGGCATGTGGACTCAGAATTATAAGGAGAATGTGCTCGAGCCTATGTTGGGTACGGATAAAGTGAAGCCTATCATATCCGAATATAGGGTAAGTAGAGCAGATTGAACTGTTTAGAACTCAATAAATTGTCCTGATATAAAAACATTACCTACTTACCCTGCCTGCTGTCGCGCACTCGGGCAGAAAACTCTGTTTTCATCATTAGCCTATACTATAGCAGTCTACTGCTGGTCATTTTTTTTTTCAATAACCGTCATCAGTTCGTTCTGGACTATCAACAACAGAGATCGGAGTAGGTAGAGCATAAAGGCAGGGCAGTTGGCGTGGTTGGTTAAGGTACCACCTATCATGCCGCAGGTCGTGGGTTTAAACATTTGTGTGCATGAACATGTCTGTTTGTTCTGAGTCTGGGTGTAATTATCTATATAAGTATGTATTTACAAAAAAAAGTAGTGAATGTAGTATATCAGTTATCTGGTTTTCATAGTACAAGCTCTGCTTAGTTTGGGATCAGATGACCGTGTGTGAATAATGTCCCAGGTTATTATTATTACTATAAATACCTAAACTTCGAGGAAAGAAGTGACAAGAGTGGATAATACTTCCTATAAAATAACTCCTATAAAATCCCGGAATGATAAACATGACGATTAAATCTCGGAATTTAATAAATTGCGAATTATTTGTTATTTACTAAAAATATTTAATTTGTTACGAATGTATTCAAAGTGAAATAAATAATTGCCATTTTCTTATTTCCCGGGATATTTCCGCGATTAGAAATTGCGTAATATTTATTATTTTATTTTATTTGTTACGAATGTAATCGAAGTACAATAAATAATTCACAATTTCTTAAATCCCGAGATTTAATCTTCATGTTTATCATTCCGGGATTTTATAGGAGGTATTATGCACTCCTGTTACTTCTTTCCTCGAAGCTAAACTAATTTGACAGTTTTCTTCCTCATTGTACGCTACTTAAGGGGGAAGAAAACTGTCAAATAGTTCCGCGTAGATGGCCCTAAGTGTTTGTTACAAACAAACTGCCAAACTCCAAAGAAATTAATCAATATTTTATTGTTTTATAGGAGGTATTATTCACTCCTGTTACTTCTTTCCTCGAAGCTAAACTAATTTGACAGTTTTCTTCCTCATTGTACGCTACTTAAGGGGGAAGAAAACTGTCAAATAGTTCCGCGTAGATGGCCCTAAGTGTTTGTTACAAACAAACTGCCAAACTCCAAAGAAATTAATCAATATTTTATTGTTTTATAGGAGGTATTATTCACTCCTGTTACTTCTTTCCTCGAAGCTAAACTAATTTGACAGTTTTCTTCGTCATTGTACGCTACTTAAGGGGGAAGAAAACTGTCAAATAGTTCCGCGTAGATGGCCCTAAGTGTTTGTTACAAACAAACTGCCAAACTCCAAAGAAATTAATCAATATTTTATTTTTTTGTGTCTTATATCAATATAATGGGTCGTTGTTGTATTTGTGGCTGCAAACAAATAGGCGTTGACAAATTCCCAAGTAATTTCCACATTAAGATAAAGTGGGAAAAGGCACTGAAATGAATAAACTTCAAATCAAGTGATTTTTCGAGGCTACGTGGGAAATTTTTCAAAGAAACAGACTACGAGACCACTTCTAAGACGACACGTTGGTTTATACAATACCTATTATTTTATGACATTTTGTTAGATAATAATAGCAAAAAAGCTTCCAACCTGTAAAGAAAAATTTTGATTCTTTTCCCACCACCAACCCACCGTAAATACATACATTTTGTAACAAGTAACTTTACATCTTCTTTATTATTAGTATCATAAAAAGAAAAAAAATAATGAGTTAAGTTTATTTTACAACTTCTAAAACCAACATTGTCCAGAATACGGCTAAAAGTTGATAAAATGTTAAATATAGTTAATGTAAGTCACGAACCGGGATTGTTGAGCCCAGTTGAGCCGAACTAACCAGTTGAACCGAATTAACTTGGTTGTGTTACACGAATGCCGCCTGTGAAATTTGACATGTGACATTTCAATAACGAAAAACAGGCGGCATTCGTGTAACACAACCAAGTTAATATGATATATAGCCACAAGCTGTGGCTCAATAATTTCGGTTCGTGACTGTAACCTTATGACAAGCTTGGCTTTCGTTCCTTGTTGCGATCTACTCCTCTTATTTCAACTTCTCCTTTAACTGGGCGAAACGCGGGTAGAATACATAGTGTAGCAACAAAAATAGATGAAAAGTTATTAAAAATTCCCAGGATATTATTATATTATTATTATTAAAAAAAAAATACGCAAATACTTAAAAATCTTCCACAAAATGCACACGTTTTTATCAAAGAGTTTTGACATGTAACAAACTCACAGCGCTCTCTTGCGGCGAAGCTTCCGGGAGAAAACCTCGGCTACTCTCATCCACCAGCCAACCTGCTTGTATCGTCACACCACCTGCCTAAGGGCGTTCTACCTTAGGGCGTAAGTTTCAAAACTATGCAAGTCCGCGTCACGTACCTAAGTTTGCCGCTTTAAAGCCAGGCTTGTCGATGCGCATGGCATGGGGCGCTGCTGTTTTATTATAGACATTGACTACTGCGCAGTCATTTGTAGCCTACTTCAGAGCGGCAAACTTTCGTGACGCGAACTATAGCTGGCATGCCATTGTGATATTGACCAATCAGAAGTTGTTATGGCACACGGCATGCCATACTTGCATAGATTTGTACCAGCTACAGGCACGTGTATTTTCGCCCTTATGTTTGCCAATTCGCGGTCTCCATTCAAGAACACGTCTGCCTCAACGGCCATCTGTTTTGCGGCTGTTGTCTGGCCCATTGTCACTTCAGCTGGCTTATTCTGTCGACTATACTCAAATTCAGAACCTTAGATGAATTACAAGACAAGCCGCGGCCATTTCCTCAAATCTAGTTTAGCATAACGCTAGCTAAGTTTATTTCTGAGTGATTTATAAAAGCACGTGACATCACGCCTGTTTTCTCCGAAGGGCTAGGCAGAGATGTAGGTACTTATAGTACACCGTATGTTAAGTGGCGAAATGTGGGTGGGTTTTATAAAAATGTGGCTGTTATTTTAGTATATTGTGGTGTCTTACGACTTCCACGCTATAAGAAGGTGCTTACCATTTTTTTCCAAAGCTTGATAAGATTCTAAATTCAAGTTAGTTCAATGACACCGATTCCCTTGTTCACAAACTGTTTAGTTTGTGAACTAGGGATAGAAATAAAAAGATGCACTGAACTAAACTTAAGTTCAGTGCATCTTTTTCTTTATATTTCACTAAGAAAAGGACAGAAGATAAATATTAGTTTAGTCCTGTCAAATTAGAATGATTAAAAACTTGGCTACTAAAATACGTCAGTTTACGTCAAGCGCCGACTAATTTGACAGGACTAATATTTATCTTCTGTCCTTTTCTTAGTGAAATAGAAAGAAAAAGATGCACTGAACTTAAATTTTGTTTAGTTTCTGAACAAGAGAATCGGCGCCAATGTCGAATTGTACCTAGATGGTTTGAATGTACTCAAAGAACATGATAATTATCGCAGATTCTAAATTCAAGTTTAGCTATGTCCAATGTTTCCTTATTTTGTTGTAGGAATACAACACAGACACAACAGTGCGGTTTGTTGTGTGCTTACTGCCAGGTAAGTTGGCCGAGGTGGAACTTGAGGGCGTGCACAAGGTGTTCAAGCTGCAGACCACCATCTCACTCACCTACATGAACGCTTTCGACTACAACTGCTGCCTTAAAAAGTAAGTGTTGATAATATTAGGTGTGGTATTTCAACTGTCCTATGTCTGTGGTAATGTTTTGACATTGACAGTACCTTTCTATCGTAGCAGTAAGTGTTGATAATATGAGGTGTGGTAAGTCAACTGCATGTCTGTGGTAATGATTTGACATTGACAGTACCTTTCTATCGTAGCAGTAAGTGTTGATAATATTAGGTGTGGTAAGACAACTGCATGTCTGTGGTAATCATTTGTCATTGACAGTATCTTTATATCGTAGTAGTAAGTGTTGATAATATTAGGTGTGGTAAGTCAACTGCATGTCTGTGGTAATGATTTGACATTGACAGTACCTTTATATCGTAGCAGCTAGGACCAAGAATCAACACTGGACATGACACGCAATAATAACACCAAAGAGGAAACAGTACAGATAAATTGAAGACTGCATAAGAATGAAAGAGATAAAGATATATTTTTTTGTCTTTATCTAAGTTTCACTTTCTTTTGTTTGCCACAACCGGCACTTGTGGCAAACACACCGTTTCATAGTGATAATATCGGTAAAATATTGTTAATTCTATCGCTAAATTAAACCAAAGTGACTAATTTGTGATTGAATTGTGTTATCCATAGTGCGCAGAGGACGCTAGGATGGTGAATTGTTGTGTTTTAGGCTGTAAAAGCCGAAGTGAACGTAATCAACCTGAAATCACTTTTCACTCGTAAGTCAATGTATTTTCTAGAACCAAACATTATAACCCTATAAAAACATACCAGTCTTTAAATTTCTGAGTGAATACACTTTAGAAGCACGACAATATTTATTTTGAAATTCGAATTTAAATTTTTTCATTGTTTAGGTTATGGTAATACGCCCATATTATGTATGTGCCAGAAGTCACTCAAGTCGACGCTAATAAAAGATGTTTGAAATATGGCCGAATTATTACACCTTCAGGAATGCCAGCTCAAAAACTGGGTAAACTTCCATTGTTTCGGGAAATCTTTTTACACTTTGATTAATCTTAACTATTGTGACTGTAGGTAGAGTATCCCTGCATATATAATCATATATTTTATTTTAATAGTTATATTTCTACTAGTAAGTGTGTAATTTTGTTGGAGTTTCGCTTTTTCGTTTCGATTTTGATTTTTTTTTACTACTTGTTTAAGGTTTCCGAATCAATTTCCCATACGAGAAACATGGGTCAGAGCGACTGGCCGTCAAAATTGGAAACCATCTAAAAATTCACGCATTTGCTCAAGACATTTCATAAAACGAAGCTACTTTCGTAAAACGAAGGCAGATAAGACGTTCCTCAATCCATCATCTGTCCCTACTTTGCACATACGAGTACATGTAAGTATCTTTAAAGTTTGAAATTTTTAAATGTGCGTTTTACTTTTCTTTATTATTGAATGATTCTGTTTTAGGAATTCCAAGCTCCACTACTACCCACCAGTAATGAAACGGGACAAGAGTCTAAATCTGACGTCACTGCGAAGCCTACAACTAGTCCCGTAAGCGTTAACACTTAATTTAATTTTACAAATCTTGTATTTTATTAATCTTTTTATTTACAAATGCCGTTTACTACAGTTTTTCATGATTTTGCTTCCAGAAAGTACATGATCCGGTGATAACGCCTTCTTGCTCCTTTACAAATATTGACGAGATTGATAAGGAAACACTTGTAAGTAAATTTTCTTCATTTTTATTTTTATTTAAATTATACAGATTACGTACCAATTTCATAGTATGTTACCCTCTCGATCTTATGTTTTCATTATCGTTTTATTTTGAAATGCCTTCTAACTAAAGTTTTTGATGATTTTGCTTCCAGGAAGTACATGAGCCGTTGATAACGCCTTCTTGCTTTTTTTTAATATTGACGAGACTGATAAGGAAAACAGACCTGTAAGTAATTTTTCATGACTGCCGATTTACTAATTTTGTAAAATGGAACCCTCTAACCTCGTGTTCCGATTTTTTTATTTATTGTTTTCTGGTTTTTCAGTTAAACCTCTATTGCGCAGCCTACCTACGAAAAGAAAGTACGATAGTACAGAGTCTGGGGAAAGTAGTTCTGTAAGTATTTGTCTTTTTTATTTAGTATGGACTTGCTCTTGATGTAAATTTCATCGAAACGCTTCGTGCTAATGCGAATCTGAGAAATATCATAATATGTGTCTGGATCTGGACCCCCAATACAAGAATGATAGCGGAAAGAGCTCATGCTTCTTTTGTTGAAATGTATTTTAGATAATTAGGTAGGTATTTTGTTTTTTTTTTGTTCTTGTTAAATGGTAGTTTTTGTATTTCAGACTCAAGCGTTGAAAATGACTCGTAGAACCGAAGAAGAGTTAACACCTCGAAAAAAGAAACTTGCTTTAAAATTGGAACATACGAAAATTGTAGCGGAAACGAGAAGAAGGAAATTGGCCGCACTGCGGTCAAAATGCCGACGGCTTGTGAAAAAACGCGGAGTTATCTGAAATAATCGATAAGTTGCAGTCTCAAAAATTAATTAATCAAGAAGCAGCTATTTATTATCATCTATTAATCCAAAGCTATAAGGACTTTTAAAGTCCAATAAAAACAAATACTTCCCAGACGTTCGTAAATTTGCGTTAAATTTACATTTTATCAGCCCGCGTGCTTATATTTTTGTTAGAAAAACATTTAAAACATGCTTACCGCATGCCCAAACACTCGCTCGATGGTATCAAACCATCGAAGGTGAACCCGGTTTCTCAACCGAAGCGTTTGATTGTCTTAGAGCCTTAGTAAAAAACTCACCCTCACGGAAATGGGTTTGTGGCTTATGTTTCGACGAAATGGCTATTCGCCAATCCATTGAGTGGAATGGCAAAAGTTATGTTGGTTTCGTAGATTGTGGGGACAGACTTGAAGGTGATTTGTTGCCCATCGCTAAAGAAGCCCTTGTATTTATGCTTACATGTTTAAATGGCAGTAGGAAGATTCCGGTAGGATATTTCCTCGTGAATGGTGTGACCGAGGAACAAAAAGCGGCAATGGTTAAATCCTGTATAGATTTGATTACTGAATGTGATATTGATGTTGTCGCTTTAACTTTCGACGGATGCCCAGCTAACTTCTCCATGGCAAAACTGTTAGGATGTTCTATGGACAGTGAAAATATAAATCCAGTTTTTTCACACAATGGAAGAAAAATTGTTGTATTTCCTGATCCGTCACGTATGCTTAAATTGGTTAGGAACACGTTGGGTGAAAAAACTTCTTTAATTGACGGAGATGGACGAACTGTGTCCTGGTTCTATATAACGGCTTTAGTTGATCTGCAAGAAAATGAAGGTTTGCATTTGGCAAATAAAATAAGAAATGCGCATGTTACAAATTACAAATTATGAAAGTTAAATTAGCGGCGCAAACATTTAGTGCATCAGTTGCAGATGCAATTGAATATTGCAAAGTTAATCTTAAACTCGAACTGTTTCAAAACTCGGAGGCGACCGTAGATTTTATCAGAAAATTTAATTCGCTTTTCGATATACTGAATTCGCGTAATTTGAATGGCTATGGGTATAAGAAACCACTGAAAGCTCAAAATTATGAAGAAATAAAAAACTTTTTGGAAGAAGTATTTCTTTATATAAAAAGTTTAAAAATCGGCACAGCACCTATTTTTGAAGGAAATAGAAAAACGGGATTTCTGGGTATGTATGTGCATGTGTATAAGGAGTTTGCTTTTCCTATACGAATCTCTAGTAAAAAACAACAAACTAGATTTTATATCGTCATACAAACTGAGTCAAGACCATCTTGAGATTTTTTTAGTGCAATTAGAGCGAAAGGCGGATTTAGCAACAATCCAACGGCTTCCCAATTTAAAGCTGCATTTAAACGACTTCTTGTACACGGCGAAATCAAACATCTCACTTCGGGTAATTGTGTACCCTTGAGCGATATCCACATTTTAACTTATAGCAAACCAGAAGTTTCTATAAATGATTCTACTGACCGGGGAAGATTAATTGACGACAAGGATTTTCGACAACAATTTGAGGCAGGAATCGTTATTTCAGAAAATCATGACTATGTGGCAGATCCTACTAGGATCACCGAATACTCTCGTCAGGTGATTACCTACATTGCAGGTTTCGTGATTAAATCTCTTGAAAATCAGATAAAATGCGAGCAATGTGTATCTGCATTAAGATCTTCAGAAAAAATTGAAGATTCACTCATTTTAAAAAAAGATAAAGTAGGTTTGTGTTATCCCTCAAAACCTGTGATAAAGTTATGTGAAATTGCAGAACTTGTCTATAGAAGAAACAAAATATGTTTTAAAAAGACACAATGCACCACTTACTGCAAGAATGCCTTAAAATGTGCATGGGTTATAACCAGTTCACTGAGCTAATGTATGATTACGGTGAGAGGTCTATATGTGATAGCCATTTTTTACTCTTACTAAAATCAATTTTCAAAAAATATCTTATTACTAGAATTCACTACGCCACAAAACATTTAAACAAAAAAGAAGAAAATGTGAGAAATTTCTATACAAAGTTAATTTTATTTAAAGGTCAATAAACGCTCGGCTGTGCATGTTTGCCGTGTGGTGCTGGCAGAGTAGAATATATAATTGTTTTATTAATAAATAAAGATGCTTTTTACAATGAAACTCTTTACTTATTGCATACCTAAAACATCGACTAAGGATCCATGTATATAATTTTGTATATTGGGTAGACACAATAAATTGCAATTTTTAAAAAATAATTATTTGTTAAAATGGGGTAAAATTCAGTATACAGCAGGCAGCCCTGTTTAATGTATGTACTCTATTGATGTCCCTTTCTGGTATATGCGTATGTCACGTCCAGTTGATTCTTGGTCCTAGCGTAGCAGTAAGTGTTGATAATATTAGGTGTGGTAAGTCAACTGCATGTCTGTGGTAATTCTTTGACATTGACAGTACCTTTATATCGTAGCAGTAAGTGTTGATAATATTAGGTGTGGTAAGTCAACTGCATGTCTGTGGTAATTCTTTGACATTGACAGTACCTTTATATCGTAGCAGTAAGTGTTGATAATATTAGGTGTGGTAAGTCAACTGCATGTTTGTGGTAATGATTTGGCATTGACAGTACCTTTATATCGTAGCAGTAAGTGTTGATAATATTAGGTGTGGTAAGTCAACTGCATGTCTGTGGTAATTCTTTGACATTGACAGTACCTTTATATCGTAGCAGTAAGTGTTGATAATATTAGGTGTGGTAACTCAACTGCATGTCTGTGGTAATGATTTGACATTGACAGTACCTTTATATCGTAGCAGTAAGTGTTGATAATATTAGGTGTGGTAAGTCAACTGCATGTCTGTGGTAATGATTTGACATTGACAGTACCATTCTATCGTAGCAGTAAGGTATGGAGTATGATGATGTAAAAGTTCTAAAAATGTCTTAATTAATACAGTTATTTACGAGCAAAACAAAATGGTCTTGCAATGTGATGCTAAGGATGGGTGTAGAAATTCACATCCAACTAAACTTATGCTTATTTTCGAGGAGAGCCTAATGTTACATTTATGTTAACATTTATTCCTTTTTATTAATTTACTAACACTCTAAGGACACATTAGTCTGAAATAAAAGAAATGAATTGAATGGAATAAACCTTTAATGTTAATTTCTTTCATCATTAGCCGGCTAAACTTAACTAAGTGCTACAGTACGGCTGATTTATCTTGGCAAGTCCGAACTTCGCGCAGAAGGGTGCGCAGTAACGTTTTTTAGGAACCAAATCGTGACATGAGTGAAATGAATGAGAACATGCGTGAAAGTTAATCTTAGTGCCTATGTACAGACTTGCCAAGTTCTTTGGGCCGTAAAAATGTAGTAGCAAATGAAAGTGGCTGAAAGGTAGGTTAGATATACGTATTTACAAGGCATATGTGAGTGGAAACGTCGGGAGGAGGGACGCCCTAGGAAGACATACTGACCTTATTGGCGATGTTCTTCAGAAAGGTCAGGTGCGTAGCACTCGCAACCGGCGTGCGTGTATGACCAGATGTATGAACGTAAATGAGGCAAAAGGAGTATGTAAGGTGGAATTCTGCAGTTTCTGCCTACCGCCATGCATACCTCATGCCAGTGGCGTGCACAGAGATTTCAGACAGGGTATGCACAGCTAAAAAAAAACTTACCAGTTTCAGCTTGTTGCTGTCGGTGGCCCAACGACTAGGACTACCTCCCCTACCTGAGTTTTACCACAGGAGCCTTTGGCTTCGCATGGTGTTTGTTTCCGACCACTATGAATATCTAAATAAGTGACACTTATAAATCAAATCAAATCAAATCATTTATTTGCTTGAATATGGGTAGGTACATGAGGTGATACATAATAATAAAGTTCTTTATACCATATTCTACCGTAATAGGTGTGCAAATATCTATATCTATATAATCTATTGTAATATATAAAACGAATATTAACAGTACAATATTAATTCAAATTTATTAATTATATAATTTTAATTAAATTGTTTAATTTAAAATTTAATCAGATACATTTATCATTTAAATAATCATGCACTTTATAATATGCTTTATTGATCAAAAACATCTTTAATCTATTTTTAAATGATATGAAATTCGGTGCTTCCTTTATATTATTAGGTAATTTATTATATATTCTAGGGCCCATACAGAACGCACTCTTATCAAACATAACTGTTCTATGTCGTATTGCTCGAAGTGTACTGGCAAGCCTGGTACTTTTTAATGTTTGCTTGTTAGTTGTGACATAACTATGGTAAGGCCTAAGTTGGTGACGAGCGACGTGCGGCGTGACTCGGTTGTATGGGGTGGGCGAAATGAAACACAGATTAAAACTTACCATGAACTATGTAACAACGCTTTTCGAGCCATTGATTTTCCCACCGAATTCATGGCATGCAGTCGTGGGTCATGCAGCTTGGACGACCACAAAATTATATTGGATAGGTTGTATAACAATATTGTGGAAACCCTGAGTAACGCAGCTGTTAGGTCTGGCGGGAAACGTGACACGAAATTAAATAAAAGTAGGCACCTATGTGGCTGGAATAAACATGTCCGTGAAGCTCATAGAATGGCCAGGCTTAGGTTCGAAACGTGGATAGCTTGCAACCGGCCCACTTCAGGCATTATTTATGATGAAATGCACGAGTCGCGTAAAATATTCAAAAGTCGCCTGAAGTGGTGCCAGAATAATCAAGAGCAGCTAAAGATGGGTATCCTGGCTAAACACAGATCGGCTAAGGACTTCTCCAATTTCTGGAAAGCCACTGGAAAGCATGAAGTTAAGCCTGGCCTCCCGATGAGTGTGAATGGAAAAAGCGAACCAGTACATATTGCGAATATGTTCAGGGAACACTTTAAGGTGCGCTCCCCGCTGGGACCTTCAGCGCCCTTTATTAGGTCTGAGCCCGGATATGAGGGGGAGGAATCGTCTGTACATTTTACGGCTAGTCAAGTAAGATGCGTTTTAAAGAAAATGACAGGCGGTAAATCTCCCGGTCACGATGGGCTTAGTGTGGAGCATCTGCGCCATGCTGGGGTTCACCTACCGAGGGTCCTGGCCATGTTTTTCACGATGTGCATGAGTCACTCATATTTACCACATGACTTGATGAAGACTATCGTAGTGCCTATTGTGAAAAACAGGACTGGGGATATCTCGGATAAGGGGAACTACCGGCCCATATCTCTAGCAACTATAATTGCGAAGGTGCTGGACGGTATGCTTGCTTCCTTTTTAGATAGATACATCAAGCTACATGACGCACAGTTCGGGTTTAGGCCTGGGCTGTGCACAGAAGCTGCTATTGTAGGTCTCAAGCATACTGTCCAGTACTATACAGACCGCAGGACACCGGTATATGCGTGTTTCCTTGACCTCTCCAAAGCGTTTGACCTTGTGTCGTACGATGTGCTCTGGAGAAAGTTGGGGGACACGGGTGTACCGGTGGAACTGCTCAATGTGTTTAAATATTGGTATTCAAATCAAACAAATTTTGTGAGATGGAATAACACACTCTCTGAGGCATATGGGTTGGAAAGCGAGGTGAGACAGGGTGGGTTGACGTCACCCCTGCTTTTCAACTTATATGTAAACGACCTCATCGTCGGGCTCAGTAGTAAGCGTGTCGGGTGCTCGATAGATGGCGTTTGTGTCAACAATATTAGTTACGCGGACGATATGGCGCTGCTGAGCCCGACGGTGGGGGGCCTCGCTGAGTTGTTGAGAGAGTGTGAGGCCTATGCAGAGGTACATGGACTTTTGTACAATGTCAGTAAAACTGAATATATGGTCTTCAAGGCCGCCGGTGGATGTCCTGCGTATTAACACATTATTACCCTAAATGGCTTGAGCATAAATCGTGTCTCGAAATTTAAATATTTAGGACATTTTCTTACCGACGGTCTTGAGGACGATCTGGACATTGAGAGGGAGCGCAGGGCCCTGGCTGTCCGAGGTAACATGCTGGCCCGCAGATTCTCGCGATGCTCTGAACAAGTCAAGGTCACCTTGTTTAAGGCATATTGTCAGAGCTTTTATACGGGGAATCTGTGGGTCAGTCACACCAAAAGGTCACTGGAGGTCCTGCGCATCCAGTATAATAACATCTTCAGGATGATGTTGGGGCTGCCTCGGTTCTGTAGTGCATCAGGAATGTTTGCGCTGTATCGCACTGATGGCTTTCATGCCATCATGCGCAAAAAAACGGTGTCCTTGATCTACAGAATGCGTGGCAGCTGCAACGGAATCTTGAGGACGTTAGCTGACAGGGTCTCGTCTCCGCTGTGGAGATCCTTTGTAAAGCGGGTAATTTGATATATATCTGTCTGCTGTTTAAGTCTTTGTATGGATCACTAAGTTATCTGAATTAAAGGAATTTTATTTATTTTATTTATTTAATAAACTTACTAAATAATTACTTAGACAATCAATCACTTGCGCTGAGAATAACAAACAAACAATCACAAACAATATGGCGACAAACTTTGCAATTACGTTCCGAACTAATACGAACGAATGAATTAGTCGGTCATTTGGCCAATCCGACTAAAAAAAGTCGACCCTCTGCAATCTACAATTACGCGGTCCTTTTACGGCTTCTCAATTTGAACGGTTTGCAATATAAGCAGTGCTTTTAAAACTCGAACACACGCACACGTTTTCATGCACACAGACACGCTTTTGCTGTGTACAACACGACTCGCGAAATCATGCGTTATATGAAAAATAAGCACGGCGTAATAATGCTTTTGCCCGCTGCAATAGCTGGCGCTTAAATCGCGCTATAAAAACGGGAAGCGAATGTCTGTTCGTGTGAATGGCGAATAAGTTAGATTCTTTTTTTTTAACTATAGTTATTTATCATTTAAAATTAGAGGGGCATGTATGTATGGCACTACAGGGTATACAGTGCTTATTTGCATGTATGGAGTGCACGCCACTGCCTCATGGTAAGAAGGCGTGAACTTATGTATGTAGAATTGTGAGCACACAACGCACGAGCGGTGCCGCGGCAACGGCGTTCAGGCACAAGAGAATCTAATGTTTTGGAAATATGTGGTGTTTTGTGATTACATGCGCTCTCTTCCGATCGCCCCCCCCCCCGCGCTCCTCGCGTATCGATCGCATACTCATTATTAGCCGTTGCGTTTGTTTAGGTTGGTTTAGCCGGCTAAAGATGAAATCATTTCACAGGCCAGATGGCGTGGTTGGTTAAGATACCACCTGCTATGCCGCTGGTCGTGGGTTCGATTCCCATCCAGGACAAACATTTGTGTGCATGAACATGTCTGTTTGTCCTGAGTCTGGGTATAATTATCTATATAAGTATGTATTTACAAAAAAAAAAAAGTAGTGTATGTAGTATATCAGTTATCTGGTTTCCATAGTACAAGCTCTGCTTAGTTTGGGATCAGATGACCGTGTGTGAACAATGTCCTAGGATATTATTATTATTATTTATCAAAAATACACATTATGTCGAACATTAGCCTCCATTCGAATATAAACTTAAGTTTAGCCTTTTTTAAATCTTTGTTTATATCAGCTTCCATCCTTTACCGTAACATAATAGGTACATTCAAACGAAACATCCCTTAATATCGTGGAAATAGCAAAACACACATTATACTTTTTATCTACACCCATGCTATAAATCCTCTGTAAAAGTTTCTGAAACAGTTATGAAACAGCTTATTGCCAACATTAAAACAACCAGGTTATAGTAACCATAATATCATATCATATACATCATCATCATATATCATTACTATGGGGCCAAACCTGAAATCGCGAAAAAAATCAGCTGTTCCCTACATTTATGTTCGCTTAACTCGTGCGAACAGCTGATTTTTTTCGCGATTTCAGGTTTGGTCCCATAGTAAAAGTTGTTTGTTATCACCTCAATCAAGTTGCACCTCTGCCTACCCGATCAGGAAATACAGGCGTGATACTTTATGCTCGCTAACATATAAAAATACTATTATTAGAACTTAAAACGGGATATTTACCATGTATATTGTTTCGAGAATCCGTTATTTCGGACTGTTGCAAGTGGCATGTTCAAGTAATATCCCGTTTTAAGTTCTAATAATAGAGTTAGACTATGTCGGTTTAAAAACGTATATATAAAAAATATTCTTTATTAGATACAACAAGGTAGAAGAAATCTTACGCGACTTCTATGAACTGAGAATGAAATACTACGCGCGTCGCAAAGAGTACCGGGAGGGTCAACTGCAAGCTGAGGCCGACAAACTGTCCAACCAAGCTCGATTCATTCTTGAGAAGTGCGACAAGGGACTAGTGGTCGAAAACAAGAAGCGTAAAGTCATGGTGGAAGAACTTACGAAGAGAGGTGAATCATCGATATTGAAGCCTATTTGATAGTAAATTACGGGAGTAAATAGCCGATAGTCACATATTCTTGCCGTCATAGGAATGCTTTTTTTCATGTTTTGTGTCATACTTGGTGTACCCACAGTCTGCTGTTCCCAGCAAAAATAAAAACCACTCTGCAGCTGTGTGCTCAATATTACTACGTAAAATAAACGGTACTCATATAATTCATTAAATTCCGGAACTATTCGTAAAGAGTGGATCTTAAAATGAACATGGACAAGACAAAAGTTATGTCAAATGATCGTGTAACACCCACTCTCATGGCTATCGGAGACGCTATACACTCGAAGTTGTGGACCAGTATGTTGACCTAGGACAAACTGTCCAGTTAGGTAGGTCCAACTTCGAGAAAGAGGTCAATCGTTGAATCCGACTCGGCTGGGCAGCGTTCGGGAAGCTACGCAATATCTTCTCGTCTCACATACCGCATTGTCTCAAGACGAAAGTCTTTGGTCAGTGCGTGTTGCCAGTGATGACCTACGGCACTCAAACGTGGACGCCCATAATGGGTCTTCTTAGAAGACTAAAAGTCACACAGAGGGCAATGGAGAGGGCTATGCTTGGAGTGTCCCTACGTGATCGAATCAAAAATAAAGAGATCCACAGGAGAGCCAAGGCAATCGACATAGTCCGAATAATTGCCAAACTTATGTGGCAGTGGGCAGGCCACATTGTTCTCAGAACATATGGCCGGTGGCGCCGAAAGGTTCTGGAGGGCGACCGCGTACCGGAATACGTAACGTTGAAAGGCTTCCCGACCGATGACCTTGTGTAGGCCGCAGGAATCCGCTGGACGCGGGAAGCAGCGAACCGGTTGAAGTGGCGGTGCTTGGGGGAGGCCAATGCCCAGCAGTGGACGTCTTTCGGCTGAAATGATGATGATGATTCGTAATATAATTTTCAGAATAATAAAGTTGGCCTAACTAATCCAAATTCCTAACTACAGGTTACGCTCCCGACCCGATCTCCGAATGGAAGAAGCGCGCTAGTAAGATGCAAGGACTCATAGCATTGGAAGACGACCCTCAGGAGTCGGAAGAAGAGCCTGAACCTGAGGCTGAGAAGGAAAAACCAGTCGATACAGGTAAGTTCTGAACCTTCTGCCTAAATCCATGTAAATGGATCTACCGGTTGGAAATACCGGTAGAACCCTTGTGCCACTACATTTGATGTATTCTTATTGCAAAAATCTAGTTAGTATAGTAGTGTTGTTGTCTATTGAAACACTACACCTGTTGTCACCGAAGGTGGATTACCCATAGTACACCCTCATTTCGTAAGTTATGTGTAAGTCCCATATATACTTAATAGGAGGCGAGCCTATTGCCAGGCTCTGATCCAGACTCTGGGCTGCCAGTGAGAAATTCCTAATGAAAAAACAATAAAATTTTGCCTGACCTGGGAATCGTACCAAGGTCTAGTAACAATATGGAGGATTATGTAAGGTTTTTTGAAATTTCACCGAAAAAAAGTTCACTTGGGGGCTGAATTTTGTATGCAAACAAAGTCAAATGCAATAGATAATATTCAAATGAACTTGCTATGTTACAGAAAAAGCATTCCAAAACTTGAAAGAGGTAAAGAAGTTCAACTACCTGCTGGGCATGTCAATGTGGATGTTGACCAAGGAGAAAAAAGATGAACTGCTCAAACAGAGGGACCAGAAACTGTCGGAACTTAACACACTTAAGTATGTTATTATTCAGTCTTTGACATTTCTCGGGGCCCTGGGGTCCCGGAACTTTGTAAGGCGTACGAGGGGCCGAAGCCAACTCGCAGAGGCCCGTTAGACTTTTTGAATGAAATGAGGCACCAACCGACAATTATCCCTGTATGCACTATGCAAGTGCACCCAAGGACAACCCCCGGTTGGTGCAGGACTATTGCAAAACATGGAAACAACATATTGGGCTATAGCTTTGGGTGGCTATAATGGATTAGTTTCCTTAAACTATGGAAGAACTATGTCCCCTCCTGACTAACGTTATATAATATACACGGATAAAATGGCAGGGGGATGTAGCAAGGAATGATAATATTTTATACATTTATATTATTTTTATTTTATTTTTACTTTTGTAAACAACGCTAAACATTATAAATTATGTAGGATGTGCCTACTTGATGTAGTTTTTGTCATGATTATTGCTTAAACTATGCCACTGCTGGGCATGTGCCTCCCTCCCTCCACTTTTTAAACATATCACGGCTGTTTGCTGTTATACATAGGTACACATAAACTCATAGGCAGAAACTACAGAACGCCACCTGCTACGATTCTTCCATCTCCTCTTCCTTGGTTTACGTTTATGTATCTGGTCATACACGCACACCGGTTGCAAGTACTACGCACCATTAATTTGTAATATGACTGTGTTCTATGTGCAGAGCGAAAACAGCGGCGAATATATGGCGTGAAGATTTAGACGAGTTCTTAATAAAATTGGATGAAGTTGAAGAAAAAGAAAGACGAGAAGAACTGTCTATTAACAAAAAGACCACCAAAGCAGCCGTGAGTATCTACCTACCTCATTACATTTGGAACAATCAAAGGTGAAAGCTGTCAAATTTCAGAGTTACCACTTGCACAAAATAAAATTGAGACACTCTTTATAAGCATTTTCTACAAGTCCCTTCTCTTTGTTTTACCTTATAGGGTATCGTATTACCTACGTAGTAATTGGGTTGTGGAGGTCAGATAGGCAGACGCTCGATATAAAATACTGGTATTCAGCTGCATCCGGTTAGACTGGGAGCCGACCCCCACATAGTTGGGAAAAGGCAAGGAAGATGACGATTTCTCTTTGTTTTACCAATTCAAATATAGCTGAATGGACACTAATGTCAATTTTAAGGCGAGGTTACCTGGAAAAACATCGTTTTGTATTGTGTTTTATTCGCAGATGTTACGGATTTAAATTTTGAAAAATACATATTACTCATTTCACACTTCGATCTAGATATTTCGGCCGTGCGATACACGACGATTGACTTATATATTACTGGGTAAGGACCGGGCTAAACGCACAACAAAATGGCACCAGCGCGTTGGCCCTAAAATGTCAGTTTAGGGCCAACTCAACTCAGTCGACCGCGGTCCGCGTGCGGAAGCTTTGCTTGTAATAAGAATGTCTAGTTGCGTAGTAAAAGGATGCAGAAGTTATGATACAAAGGTGAAAAAGGAACATGGGATACCGTATCATCGGTACGTAACTTTACACTGCTTTTGTTGCAATTAAACTATTAAATAAACACATTTTAAAGCGATAATTTTACTACCGAAATCCACAATGGCGGCCATGTCGCGCGCTGCCATCAGCGTGCGGGAAGTTAACGAGTAACCTTGTACGGCCGTCATTTTTTATTTGTGTTTTTTTTTTTTGTCTTACAAGGAGACCTTACACCCTTCGGATCACTGATTTGGCTGCAGCTCTACGTATTGAAACTTCCTATTGTCGTATATTCCTAAAGTCCCCTAAAGTGCACAACTCAAAACTAAGGGAGAAATTTCATGCGAAAGTGCCAGTCTCACCATTCGCCAAAGTTTCAAAAATGCTAACTTGCTGGACGAAAATTGTTGTGTCAAAATAGGCAGCTTATAGTGGCCACTATTTTCCGTTTACAATAAACTTAACAATGTAAAACTACTGTTTGTAATAATAATAACGATGTCTTGTGGAGCACAACTTAACGTTCTTTTATTGACGATACGAACGATGAGGGCGCCAATGCGCGCTCGGTACCCTCTTAACACACTAGATGCGTCACCTGATGTCGTGACGAAAATGCGACGTAAAAAAAGATGCATAGTTCGAACGCATTGATCTTTTGGTTTCTCGATAAATACAATACAATAAGTCTATTTTATAACTCTTCGAAATATCGTTTTCAATCATAGTGACTGGGTGGAACTACCACGTGCGGGACTGTCATCAAACCGCTAGGTTTCATTTCAAGGTTTGGGTGGAGGCTGGTAGGCCTTTACAAGGTTTAATTTTTGAAAACATGCGTATTAGTCGTTCTGTGTTTAAAAATAAAATCAAGTGGTGTCAGAAAAATGAAGATTGTATTAAAATGAATATTTTGGCCATACATAGAAATGAAAATAATTTTGTTAAGTTTTGGAACGCGACTAAAAAGTTTAATTCTAAACAGAGCCTTCCTGTCTCTGTTGATGGATTGCAGGAAACTTGTAAAATAGCTGATTTATTTGCCAGTAAATTTAAAGTTAACCCCCTGCATGCGGATTGCAAGCTCAGCAATGAGACCGTTGTGACTGAGTCACTGCCACCATTTACGCTAGAAGATATAATCTCTGCAGTGAGAAACATGAAGCGTGGTAAGTCACCAGGACATGATGGTCTCAGTGTGGAGCACCTTGTCTGGGGAAGCGCCAACTTGTTTCCACATTTATGTACATTTTTTAATTTATGTGTCAAACACGCCTACTTACCAGAACTTTTAATGAGAGCTGTGGTGGTTCCAGTTGTCAAAAATAGAACAGGTGATTTAAGCGCATCTAGTAACTACCGACCAATTTCACTTGGTACGGTTATAGGCAAGGTACTGGAGCGTGTCATACAGCCTGAACTGCAGAGTAATATAAAAATTGACGATGCGCAGTTTGGTTTCCGACCCGGACTCTCAACAGACTCTGCGATTATTAGTCTTAAGAGTACGATAGCTTATTACACCCAACAGAAAACATCAGTGTATGCTTGCTTCTTAGACCTGAGCAAAGCTTTTGACCTGGTGAATTACGAAATCCTCTGGGATAAGCTAAAAACGTCACAAGTACCTTACCAAATCGTAGATCTGTTGAGATTCTGGTATGGAGGCCAAACCAATCAAGTGAAATGGGGTGACACTCTATCTAGTAGTTACAGGTTAGATTGTGGTGTTCGCCAAGGAGGGTTGACTTCTCCGGACCTGTTTAACCTGTATCTGAACGAACTGATTGTGGATCTCAGAAGAACCAAAGTTGGCTGTCACCTAGGCAATGTCTGCGTGAACAGTTTGAGCTACGCTGATGACATGGTTCTTTTGAGTCCCTCGATCAAAGGCTTGAGGAAACTGTTGTCGGTATGTGAGCATTATGCTGATGCTCACGGACTGAAATACAATGTTCTCAAAACCGAGTTTATGGTATTCAGGTCTGGGGCGGGTCCGGAGAACATACCTAGTCTGTATTTGAACGGTGCGACCATAAAGGTCGTAAAGCAGTTTAAATACTTAGGTCACATTTTGACGGACAGACTTCAGGACGACTGCGACATAGAAAGAGAGCGTAGGGCTCTCTCAGTGAGGAGTAACATGCTCGCGCGCAAATTTGTGAAGTGCACCAAAGACGTAAAGAACACTCTATTCAGAGCTTATTGCTTGTCAATGTACACCTGCCAACTTTGGTGCAACTTCACAAAAAAGATGTACAGTTCACTAAGGGTTCAGTACAATGATGCTTACCGAACCCTTATGAAACTACCAAGGTACTGCAGTGCTTCGAGCATGTTTGCCGAAGCGAGAGTCCCGGATTTTTACGCCATCATGAGGTCGAGGGTTGCGTCTTTTTGGCAAAGTTTCAGACGCTCCAGTAACAGCATATTGAGGGTTATCTCATGCAACCTAGCAAGGCCCATATTTGTGCACTGGATTTCTGTTCACCAAAGCGAGAACAAAAAATGACAAAAAGACTATGTTTTTGAAGACTATGGGTACCTATACATACCTCTAAGTTTAATTTTATTGTTTACTTTTATTATATTTTTGTATATGGGTATTTTGCCTGAAATAAAACACTATTATTATTATTATTATTATTATTTATATTAAAAATCGAAATCATTATCAATATGATTAATATAAAAAAAATATGAATATAGAAGCCTACAAGCTACACAATTTTATCAAATCAAATCAATGAAATTTATTTCAGATACGTATCCATAGGAATATATTACGTCATAATAAAAGATAAAATAAAATCGCAAACTTATAAAATTAATATCAAAAATAAGAACAAAAGTAAAAACAAAATTAAAACTTTGAAAATTAATACATACACTACACTACATTACACTATAGTCGCAGGCGCTGGCATGCAGTTGCTAATAAAATATATTTCAATATTTTTATAATTCTTCTATATTTTAATTAAAAACGGTAATTAAATAAAATATAAAATAATTATAAAATTCTATCGCTTCGTATTCTAAAAAATTTCAACCATTCATGCAATGGTGGGTCAGCTGACTCCTATAACTGTCTGTACCTAATATGTAATATATTCAATTTATAGGTCCAACAAAAAAAAAAAACACTGGGAAAGGAACTGAAAGCCAAAAATTAAAAAAAATAATGTTTTATTTAAAGGACAGTAGTTTTGGCTTATAGTGTGTATCAAACTATTTCGTCTATCGTAATAGATCATCTCAATAATTATTATACCATTATGCTGTTTACAATTTCAAATAAAGTTGATTGAAATTAATTGTTTTACTGACGTTTTTTTAGCAAATTATTTCCGATACAATGTGATAACACAAATCATGAACGCATGTACAGACGCCAGCACATCAAGCTACTACAATCTGTCAGATTTCTTTAATAGATTTTCGACTTTATTGCTAAGGCATTAGGTTCAAGGTTGATTGGGAAAATCTGACAGTTTCGGGTAGGTTGACCTGCTGGCGTCTGTACAAGGTTACGTCGTCGACCAATGCAAATAGATGGCGCTACTTTTTGCTTGAGTATGAAGTAGGTTTGGGTAAAGTGTTCAGATGGACGTATCCTTCCTTTTGAAATCATTGGATACACTTTACTGCATCCAATTAAATCGAAAAGAGAAGTCTAATTTATGATCTAATTATTACATTACTTACTTAATAAAAATTAAACTCAAATTAAACAATAAAACTTAATTATACCAAAATAAAATCGGCCGAAATGATATGACAATACATATACTACACGGAAAAAAAAAATTGTTTTAAATTAAGAATATTTCACTTGGTCAAGACATTGCGTGATTCATATATGGGGAAAACATTATATTCTTAAAATTAGTAAATATTTGTCTTGTTATTCATTTTTCTTCCAAGTATATATACTCACTAACCAAGGCAATATCCTATTCTTGCAATGAGAAAGCTACGTTTTCTTTGCCTAAGTAAGTATATTTTTTTTAGTCTAGAATATTAAATTCTCAAATTTAAGACAATTATGTCTTAAATCTAGATTGTACTCCTCGAAGTTCTCCGATTACTCCTCCGACTATGAAGAGCAATATCTCATAGCATATATTTATTAGACAAGAAATGTCATTGTTTCTGATCAAGAATATATCTATTGGTCAAGAATTTCCGTGATTCATATATGGGGAAAACAATAAATGGTTGTACCAAAACACAACTATTCTCAATGCTAGTAAATAAATAGTTAAGTCAAGATATTTGTCTTCCTTCTAGAATTTACATACTTGTGAATAAACAATATATTTGAGAATAATGCTTTTCTCAGTTGAACACTTTGTAGGAGATGTAGGTGTTGTGTCTCTTCGTGATGTGGGGTTACTTCTCAGGGAAAACAATCAAACGGTTCAGAACACAACAACAGTTTATTCTCACCACTAATATTATAAAAGCAAGCACAAGCAGATATATATAATTGTAGACGAGACGGTAAGCGTTATAGCGTATGCGGAAGGATTATGTTCGCGCAGCAAGCGAGCGTGCGTCTGCCGTGAGGGTGCGAGACGGACTACGGAGCGCGGGCGCGCGCGTCACTGCGCCGGCGATGGTTCTAGTATTCCTTTGTTTCGGTGAGTAGCGGGACTTGGTGCGCGCTTACTCGATACGACACGACGACGACCTGCGGTAACGCTCGGCGACTCAACGATGCGGCTTGCAGTACCTACCTACTGGTAAGTTTGGAATTTGTATATTATTATGTTATGTGTTATTGTGCACGTTTAATGTTTGTGTTTGTATTTTGTGTATTTAGTATGTAAAGTATTTTATAGTAGATATAGATATATACTTATATATATTCTAATACATATTGTGATATTTATTATTAGTATATATGATTTATTTAGTTTATGTAATTTTATTGTAATAATGTATTGTGGCTACGCCACATGACTCCTCCCTTGAGACCATCCTAGGATGGGCGATAATAGTCGGGGAATCTCACTTTTCTTCCGGAGCGAGTAATTCTTACTTCTTTATCTTTGCTTACAGGGTTTGGAGTTTCATTTTCAAGCGGACGAGTATCTGAACGAGTATCTGGTGTAAGTATATAGGCTGGTTTTAACCTCTCTATCGATACTGTCTGTTCTTTTCCCTTAACAAGCAGCTTAAAGACTTTTGTGCCTCGTTGCAGGACTAGGTATGGCCCAGTGTACGCCGGCTGAAGGGATCCTCTCACGGTGTCATCTCGGACGTAAACGTGAGTAGCAGAAGGTAAGTCTCGGAACACGAAGATGTTACGTCTGCTGTGTCTTGCGGCTGGCTGAGGGCGAATATTGTTCATAATAGAACGCAGTCGTGCTGAGAATTCGGTGAGGTCACTGGTCGTATGCTGGTCGGTGATTGGCTGCAGAAACTCTCCAGGCAGTCTGAGGGGTTCGCCGTAGAGGAGTTCGGCGGGCGACGCTTGTATGTCCTCTTTGAAGGCGCTTCTCATTCCTAGCAGTACCAGAGGTAAGCTTTCGGTCCATCTTAGGTTTCCATGGCACATTATAGCCGCCTTAAGTTGTCTGTGCATCCGTTCCACCATTCCGTTGCTTGCAGGATGATACGCAGTGGTTCTGTTGCGTTGAAATCCGGCAAGTTCTGACAGCTGTTTTAGCAGTGCGGATTCGAATTGCTTACCGCGATCGGTCACAACTTCTGAAGGGCAACCGTAACGTGATATCCAGTTGCAAACAAGAGCTTTGGCGACCGTTTCAGCGGTTATATCTTGCAAGGGGATTGCCTCGGGCCATCGAGTGAATCTATCCACGGCAGTGAGACAGTAGCGGTAGCCATCCGAGAGGGGTAATGGTCCTACAATATCGATATGCACGTAGGTAAATCTGCCGTTTGGTAGCTTGAAGGTGCCCACCGGTGGAGTTACGTGCCGAGTGACCTTTGAGCGTTGACATGCGTCACAGAGCTTGGTCCAATCGCGACAATCTTTATTTATTCCAGGCCATATGTAACGCTGAGCCACTAATTTTGCAGAGGCTTTAGCGCCAGGATGGCTAAGTGAGTGTAGGCCGTCGTAGACTTGCCTTCTGAACTCTTTAGGTACGTAAGGACGTGGGCTTGGCGTGCTGTCGTCGCAGTAAAGTTCCAGTTTTGTTCCAGGTACAGTTACTTTGACCAGTTTAAGCGAAGTTCCACCTTCTAAGAGCTGCTTTAGTTCTAGGTCGTTATCCTGCGAAATGGCCAAATTCTTCAACTCGACGGGCTGTACTATTTCCTCTATTCTTGAGAGAGTATCGGCAACTATGTTATCCTTTCCCGATATGTGTTGGATGTCTGTTGTGAATTGTGCTATATAATCTAAATGCCGAAACTGACGTGGTGAACACTTTTCTTTGTGACCTTGGAATGCGAAGCAGATTGGCTTGTGGTCTGTAAATACTGTGAAGTGCCTTGCTTCCACCAGGTGTCGGAAATGTTTTATGGATTCGTAAATCGCGAGAAGTTCTCGGTCGTACGGCGAATATTTCTTTTGTGACGGGCTCAATTTGCGGCTAAAGAATGCGAGAGGTTGCCAATCCCCGTCTTTCTGCTGCTGTAGAACTCCGCCGATTGCGACGTCTGATGCATCCGTGACTAACGCTAGCTTGGCGTCCATGTCTGGGTGCGCTAGGAGAGCTGATTGGCATAGACTCCTCTTGCAGTCTTCAAATGCTTGGAGTGCTTCTCCGGTGACGTTTATGGGATGATTGCCTTTTATGGATCCGGTAAGCAGGTTATGCAATGGCGTTTGAGATGAGGCGGCGTCTTTTATAAAGCGCCGATAGAAATTTATCATTCCCAGAAATCTCCTTAGTTCTCGAACGGTTTTCGGGGTGGGGTAGTCCTTTATGACTTGGACCTTGCTATCCAGTGGTTTGATCCCTGCACAAGATACACATCTACAGCCGAGGAAAGTTACTTCTTCTGCCCCGAAAACACATTTGGAAGTGTTTATGACCATTCCATATTCTTTTAATCTTTCGAAAAGGAGGCGTAAATGATGGTAATGGGTCTCTTCGTCGGGGGATGATATTAGGAAATCGTCTAAGTACGTGTAGCAAAAATCCAGGTCACGAGTAATTTCATCTACAAACCTTTGAAACGTTTGTCCCGCGTTTCTTAGACCAAACGTCATAAAAGGGAACTCGAACATTCCAAAGGGCGTAGTTATGGCCGTTTTGGGGATATCCTCGGGGTTAACCGGTATTTGGTTGTACGCCTTTATTAAATCAATTTTTGAGAATATATGGCAGCCCGCTATGTTCTGAGTGAAGTCCTGGATGTGCCGGATAGGGTACCGGTCGGGGATCGTCCGTGCGTTTAACATCCTATAATCGCCGCATGGTCGCCATCCGTTGTCCTTTTTTGCGGCGAGGTGAAGAGGGGACGACCATGGGCTCTCTGACGGTCGTGCTGTCCCTAGTCTCAGCATTTCTTCGAACTCCTGTTTTGCGATCTTCAGTTTGTCCGGGGCAAGTCTTCTTGGAGTACAATATACGGGCGGTCCGGCGGTTGTTCTTATGTGGTGAACCGTATTGTGACGTATGACCCGATGTGTACCTGCTGGCCGAGTTATTTCCGGAAAATCTCGAAGAAGGTTCAAGTACTTGGACTCGCCTGTTACCGTTTTGACGGAAGTTATGGCATTGGATGCAGGAACTGGATTTGCGTGTGCTGACAGGCTGGTCTTGTTGTCGATCAGGCGTTTGTTACGACAGTCTACGATCAAGTCGTAGTACGATAAAAAATCGACTCCGATAATTGCCTTGGTGACGTCAGCTATTATGAACTTCCATGAAAATGCACGGCGAAGACCTAAGTCAAGTTCCATTTGTTGGATACCGTATATGGCAATTGGTGTTCCATTTGCTGCGAAGACGTTGAGTTCGGTTGTGCGTGGTCGCTTTTGTTTCAGGGCGGAGCGGGGAAAAACGCAGATGTCACTCCCAGTGTCAACTAAAAACTGCATTTTTGTTCTTCTGTCCGTTATGAATAAGCGACCAGTAGTAGGAGTATGGCAATCATGTGTCGCTACTGATGATTGCCTTTGCCTTTTCCCGACGCTGGCTGATAATCACAAGGTTTCAGGCATCTTCGTGCCTTGTCTCCATATCTGTGATGGTAAATACAGGTAGGGTACTTCCTATAATTTGACTGGGAACGCGTGTTGCTTCTTCCCCGTTGGCTTCTATTCCTCGACCTGGATCTAGATTCTCTTGTTGAGAGGGCCTGTACTTGGCGACTGAGCTCTGCAATCTCTTTTGATAATTTCTCAATCATTGAATTAGGAACTGCGTCCGTGGCGGCCACTTGTGGCGCGGCTGGCACGAGGTCGTGCACTTTATCAGCCAGGTCTGCGAGTGCTGAAAGTGACGACTCTGGCTGCGATGCTACGACTATTTGTATGTTGCCTGGTAAGCGGCTTGTCCACACGGTCTTTATAAAATCGTCCGGTATGTTTGGGCCCGCTAGATGTTGCAGGTGCCGAAGAAACGCGGATGGTCGCCTGTCTCCTAATTCCTCATGCATCAGCAACTGCGTTAGTTCTTTTTCACGCGACGCAGATAACCTTTTTATTAGCTCGCTTTTTAGCTTTAAATATTTACCACTAGTTGGTGGATTAATTAAAATATCTTTCACCTCAGCGGCGTAACGGTTTTCAAGTTGCGCACTGACGTAATTATATTTGGTGTCGTCATCTTTGACACCTGAGAGTGCAAAACTTCCTTCTATTTGCG
Organism: Dicycla oo; assembly: GCA_948252095.1. Taxonomy (NCBI): domain Eukaryota; kingdom Metazoa; phylum Arthropoda; class Insecta; order Lepidoptera; family Noctuidae; genus Dicycla; species Dicycla oo. The sequence goes on along the minus strand of OX411709.1, from coordinate 36,439,852 downwards.
CAAACCAGACTGCAGGTTCCTCCGGCCAGAACGGTGGAAGTCGTACCCCGACACGACAAATGTCGGAAGGTGTAAATGTCCTTTCTTTGGAATGCGACCTGCCGTCGTCACTTTGTCTGTCGGATGACTTGCTGCTTTCAGACATTTTTAAATCTGGTTTTCACTAGCTTACGGTTTTTATGCTGCTCCGTGCTGTGTCCAAGATCCGGGGTCACCAATGTAGGAGATGTAGGTGTTGTGTCTCTTCGTGATGTGGGGTTACTTCTCAGGGAAAACAATCAAACGGTTCAGAACACAACAACAGTTTATTCTCACCACTAATATTATAAAAGCAAGCACAAGCAGATATATATAATTGTAGACGAGACGGTAAGCGTTATAGCGTATGCGGAAGGATTATGTTCGCGCAGCAAGCGAGCGTGCGTCTGCCGTGAGGGTGCGAGACGGACTACGGAGCGCGGGCGCGCGCGTCACTGCGCCGGCGATGGTTCTAGTATTCCTTTGTTTCGGTGAGTAGCGGGACTTGGTGCGCGCTTACTCGATACGACACGACGACGACCTGCGGTAACGCTCGGCGACTCAACGATGCGGCTTGCAGTACCTACCTACTGGTAAGTTTGGAATTTGTATATTATTATGTTATGTGTTATTGTGCACGTTTAATGTTTGTGTTTGTATTTTGTGTATTTAGTATGTAAAGTATTTTATAGTAGATATAGATATATACTTATATATATTCTAATACATATTGTGATATTTATTATTAGTATATATGATTTATTTAGTTTATGTAATTTTATTGTAATAATGTATTGTGGCTACGCCACAACTTTGTCAAACGGATCCCGGAGTTTTCTTACAAGAAAATAAATTCTCAGTATGAAAAATAAATGACTTGTAAGAAGAAAGGTATTTACTTATCTGTATGCTACGGCATATTTCAGTGAAGCAGCTTTAACTCTTGCATCAATTAATTCTATTTTCACACTGAGAACAATTTATCTCTAATGAAAAATATCAACAATCTTAGTTACTAGTAGATGCTCTTCAGTGAAGAAGTTTAAGCTACTAGTTCAATAACAATAAGTTATTCTCTGGAGATCACGTTGTTTTAAAAAGATAGTCTGAATGTTCTTAGTTCATTAATCATGCGTTTTTAGTGAAGAAGTTTTATTTCTTAGTTTAATAATTTAATCGAATTTAAACGGAGATCACGTTGTATAAAAAGAATAATATCAATGTTCTTAGTTCAATATTTATGCGTATTTCAGTGAAGGAGCCCAGTTCTTAATTCAATAACAATAAGCAATTGATACGGAGATCAGATTGTCTCCAACCAATAATGTTAATATTGTTGATTTAAGAACGTGCAGGATTGCAGGTACTTAACTGAAGAAGTTTTAGTTTTTGATCTAATTCATTGCATGTTTCATTCGGAGATCAGAAATCTCTTGGCTCAATAATAAAGTATTTTACTGTAAGAATTTTCATTTCTTAATTCAAATCATAGCATGTTTCATACGAAGGTCAGATTGTCTTATTTGAATAATTACAATAGTCAATGCTTAAGATGCGTTTCAGTAATTTTTTTTCAGTTCATCGTTCGATTTATTCAAGTTAAAGTTTAGTCAGAATGTAATTAAACAAAATGTTCACATTCTGACTAAACTTTAGCTTGAATAAATCGAACGATGAACTGAAAACAAATTACTGAAACGCATCTTAAGCATTGAACCAAGACTGTTGTCAAATAAGACAATCTTAACTCCGTATTTAACAAAGCACTTGAATCTGTACATAGAACTGAAACGGCTTCACTAAAATACCATGATAGAGGTAGGTAAATAAGTGGGAGATACTCAAATTAATATTAATAATAGATAAAATAATACAATGGATTTAATTGTATGAAATCATTTATTAAAGAATAAACTTCCTAAAACAAAAGTATTGATAATATTATTTAAATATATTCTAGGTATTAATCATATTACCTAATAATGTTATTACTGTGAATATTACTTAAGGGGGCATCGCAAACTATTGCTTACATTAGCTGCCTAGCTGCACTCGTGAGAAGTATAAATTAGCGCCGCCCTTTAAGATTTGTTTCTTTATTGAACCTATACCATCAGAACCTTATACCCAATAATACCTAGTAGTTCAATAATTATCATCTTAAATACAATACTTAATATCTTGATAATGTCGCTTTATCATGATCATTCTTAATCCTAAGGCGCTGGCAACCCGCCTACTATCACATTTTTATAGTCATACAAAATAATATTAATTGTCAAATCCTATCATTATCATCTGAAATATCTTAATTTGTGTCATGCTTCGCAGCAGAACCACTTTGGCTATATTATGTAAAAACTACAGGATAAAATGTAAGAAATTCATGGCAGGCGCATTTCGATATAACATTCACATGTTACTAAAAATCATTCCTTGCGTAAGTATTTATCTTAAATTGTAGATGTTATCTTGATATACAATAAATATACATTTGTTTATATTATGACCTGTGCATAATCAGCGTGAAATAACCGTTATTTTTAAAGTGGCTCTGCTGGAGAGTATGCTCTGTAGCATGACCACATTGAATTGGTATTTTCCAAGAAACTAACAATATACATTTTTTTTATATTAAGCTACAAAAATATAGACATTCTCTACATTTTATCCTGCACTTTGCTTGCTGTGTAGAGCCTTGTCTTTTACTTCATCAATTTTCGTTTGTATATCGCCAGGATTCTGAAAATAATAGCAAACATAGAAATTGCAAAATTGATGAACATACCTACAAAGCACGCGTGTTTACTACTAATATTATAAATGGGAAAGCTTGTGATTGAATCTGATCTGAAAATTTGGATGAAATTTGGTATGAATGTAAATTATACCCTGGTTAACAGATGTTACTCTTTATTCAGGAAAAAACCAAAACATACCATCAAATTACGTAACCGCGAGTGAGCCCGCGAGGTATAGATATTAAATACCATACATGCAACTAAATAAAATAGTACCCTAATATATTTACCTGGACGTAAATTATGAAGTTTTCGATGCATTCTAATGTGGAAAATTTTCTACGCTTGTTCAGTCTTCCTCTCGGGGGAATCAGGTAGGACAACAGTTTTATTTGATCTGGCACTTTTAGATCTGAAATGTATAAAACAGTTGATTTATTTTGAAGTAAGTACTATGCGAGCGGAGCCACGGGCGGATGCTAGTAACGTAAATAATATAAATAAGAATAGTGACGGTGACGGTGACGGTGAAGGTAAACCTAATAAATGAAAGTTAAACTGTTTATTACCATCATCAGGCTGCTCTTGAATACTTTCATATAAAGTACTCAATGTGTCATCTTTTGATTCTCCAAATTTGAGGCTGATAATTTTATTAATAAACCATTTCAAATTCCTGAAAAAGCATGTTGATCTTTCAGGATACAGTCTTTCAAAGTCCAGGTTTATCTAGAAACAAAAATTGGTTATCTGTAAACATTTAATTCTGTAAACAACTTTTCAGAAAAGTATCTGGCATGCTGGTGTTGGACCAATCTAGTTACAGCCAACATAACAATAATATAAAAATATTTGTGGGCAATCCACACAACACTATCTAGCCCTAAATTCCACAAGTAAATGTAGATTCAAATTGGATAATGAAAAGTGTAACATCGAACAGCTGTCTACCGCTTCGCATAACTACCTACTACCAGCCTATCATTTCACAAGTGAACCCATAATCGAATAGGTAGGTACATTGAGTTTTATATATCTATGGGTAGGTAGGTAAAACCAGTAAGATTCTTTTTGCTCACAACATGGCGCCTAGCCGGCCCTGGTGCCGTCATTCATCGTGTGTTAGTCGATCTTTAAAATGCAAGAACTTAATTAGATGTATTTCCAATAATTAAACACTTACCTTAGCACACACAACACAATCTCCAACAACGCAAAAGAATCACTCGACAGAATCACCACGAACTGACACTTGCAGAAGACGTAACGTAATGCGATGCACTGCGCCGGCACATCCAAGTCCAAAACAAAAAGGGTGTTGCCTGCTACGAAATGTTATTTACCAAAAATAAGGCCGAATCTGTCACGTCTCCACTATTTTTCCTGACATTGACTTACTACGAAATTAATCACTAAGCATACATTAAACCTATTTCACGGTGTCTGAGTAACGTTAATCATACTCTCACTATATGTTTGCATGTCTCAAATAGAGAAGGATAATGTTTTTGACGGACAGAAAGGACAAAAGTTGAAAAAGAAACGTGTCCAGAGACTTCTATAATATACAGGGTGGGTAAGAAATCGTGGATCAAACGAAACAGGGTGATAGTTGGGGTTATCAGGATAATTTTTGATGATAATTTTTTTTTACAGTAATGTTCTAAAGTTACAAAAAATGTTTTTTTTTAAAGAAAATACCAAAGATTGTAATAAATAGGTCGTTTAGTTGCTTATTACCACAAAAGTGCTTTTATGACAGTGGGTACGATGATTTATGAGTATTGACACATTTTATTTTTCACATTTTCACATTTTAACCTAATGGAAATCAAATCAAATAGTTTTTATATTATTTAAGTTCATTACAACCAAACGGAACGAATGGCTTTTGTACCTACTTTATTTCATACACTACTAATGAATCGAACATCGTGCCTATAAAAACAGATTGGTATAGACATACTCCCAAAAATTGGGGAAACAATTTGTGAAATTGCAACACTCGTTCCTTTTCGTTGACGACAGTTGTGACGTAGGTAGGTAGGTAGCACATTTTCAAAAAACGCGAATTTGGTTTAATAATAACGAGTCTTAAATCAAATTCTTGATTCTTGAAAGATGTAGGTAATAATTAGTGGTCGTCCAGTTGTCGAAATTCGACCCTATTTAATTTAAATTTTAAGTTTGAACATGGTTCTATTGTGACAGATTTCGCTTTTCGATTTTTTTGTAAGGTACTTACCATAACTTATAAAAAATGTTACATTATGCACTCCTTCTCTTTATAAACTTTAAGTGTGCGAAATTCATACTCCTCCGTCCAATGATATTATATCCTCCGTCCCCGCAATTTTCGTAAAAAGGGGTAGGTACCTACTTAACTAAGCAAATCTTTTGCTTCACGTAGGTATTAATTATAAATTAGAAGTCTTATAGGAGTTTGTTGTCTTTCCTACGACTTGTACTTATAAAATTTCGACAATATTACAGGGAATAAAATGAGGGTTTATTAGAAACTTTAATACCTATTTCCTTTGTCTCCATAAGTACCTAAGTACCTTTATAATAAAGTTTTGGTCAGCAATCAGCCTTCACATTTGATAATCATTTTTAAATGTTATAAAATTAAATAGGTAGGTAGGTAGGTAGGAGTTACCAACATACATTAGGTAGCACTGCCATAGCAATAAATATTAAGTACGTAGGCTGTACATAATTTCAGATGTTTATGTAGGCCTAGCTGGTACCTAATTCTTTAAAATATATATATATATATATATATATATATAATATATTCTTCGGAATAGGGAAGGGAATACCTACCTACCTAATCTATTAGAGTTTTTCGGTCCGTCCATTTGTCACAAATGTTACTCTCTAAAAGTAGGTAATTATGTAGATAGGCAGTGTAATAGTTCTATGTAGGATATTTATAGATATAGGTACTTGTACTTGCACGTTATTGTAAAAATATTATTTTTAAATAAAAATATGTAAGCATGTACCTTTTGACGTAGGTACCTACATAGTAGGTACTATTAATCCTTCCTTACCTAATAGGTAGATAAAAAACTTTAGTAAATCTGAAGCAACCTAAATACTCGTAGTGTTTATTATTTTTATCCTTACATCATGTAGGTAGGTAGGTAGGTACCTACCTACTTAATTTATAGAAAGTAATCAGCCTATCTATACATTTAACTCGTAAATTAATTAAATCTTTTATTGCGTATAATCCTAGGTAATTATTATGGAATAGTATTGGGAATAGTAGGTTCTTATCGGTGTACCCACGGGGAGGGCAGCTGCCCCCGCCATTTTTTTTAAAGATGGGAAATCATCAAATAACTCCTTCCGCCCTGGCCGGAGTGGAAGGGAGTGTCAGACTCTTACTGACTAAAACCCATCGGTGTTCCTTCAAGTGCCCTTCACGTTCCAAGGCCGCGGTGACTCTTACCGCAACAGCTGCCCTCTGGATTGGGAGTGTTATGAAGATTCAAATGACGTTTTTGCGACCCACGGTACTCGTATTTCGAAAAAAATACGAGTGGTACGCCCAGCTCGAAAACACTCAAACCGCTATACAGCCTATCGAATGACGTTGTCGCGAACACGCTGATTCGAAAAACTGTTTGAATGGTTACTACGCTAAGTACTTCGAAAATCTTGGTATCGAAATCCACTGTTGCGAATAGGATAATTCCAATCTGAATTTGTCTGACTTTGTCAAATAGTTTTTCGAATCAGCGTGTTCGCGACAACGTCATTCGATAGGCTGTATAGCGGTTTTCGACTCAATGTGTTATAAACAATGATTCTTAGGTCAATGCAACTATTTACTTAACCAGACACAAACTTTTCTTATACTGAACATATATTTTCTTACCAAAAAACGTTAGAAAATCTTATTTTAAAACAATTTAGATTCCTAGCTCAACACCGTAACTTATTTCCACAAAACAAGAATGTCTTGTTCGAAAAGATTTGACTGCCTTCACTTGAATAATTTAGATTATTACGTCAATACAACTATTAACTTACCCAAAAACAATTTTTTCTCAAACCAAGCATATAATTATGTTCTTACTAAAACACGTTAGTATATTTTATTTTGAAACAATTTACATTCCTAGTTCAAAAAACAAGAATGTCTGTCGAAAACATTTGACTACCTTTACCTGAAAAATTTAGATTCTTACGTCAATACAACTATTTACTTACCCAAAAACATTTTTTTCTCAAACCAAACATATACTTTCTTACTAAAACACGTTAGTATATCTTATTTTGAAACAATTTAGACTCTAGTTCAACACCATAACTTATTTCCACAAAACAAAAATGTCTTGTTCGAAAACATTTGACTACCTTTACTTGAATAATTTAGATTCTTACGTCAATGCAACTATATACTTACCCAAAACACAAACTCTTCTTAAAACAAACATTTATTGTATTATTATAAAATGTAAGTCTTTCTTATTTCGAATCATTTCAGATTCTTCTTTCAAATCCGTTATTTTCTCACATTAAATGTTTTCTTCTTAGAACAAAAAAATATTTTTCTCCATCGAAAACGTTCCTGCTTTCTGATTATGAGAATCGTCAATACTTCTATGAAGAGTATAAAACTTTTGTCACAATAATATTATTGTTGAACGAATTTACACATTTTCTTGAACCAATAATTTATTTTTATTCTTGGCCCTAATCTCTGAGCTCCTTAAGCTAAATCCTTTTATATTCAGAGTAAGAATTCTTAATGAATTGTTTCAAAATGCAAATGTATTTTACAGTCAAGAGTAAATATCGTCTTGATCCAAAAAAATATTCTTGATGTAAATAAATAAATGAAGAATAATATTATATATCTAGAAGAATTCCATTTTATTTTATTCAAGATATTATTGTTACTTTGAGTAAATATATGCTTGAGATTAAACAATATACTTGAGAATAATTTTATTCTTGAATGAAAACTTTGCCAGACCCCATTTTTTTCCGTGTACTAATTCCAAGAAAGGATTTTGAACATAACCTATAATTACTACTAAAAGAGTAATATTTGTATCTATATATATATATGTAATGACGTTCTCGGCAACGGCTTGCAAGATTTCGATGAAAGTTAGAATAAAGGGTTTACGTTGGCGAAAAATCGATCTAGCTAGGTCTCATACCGGAAAATTCGTTTTCTCTATTTTCAATAGAGCAGAGCTCGGTCGCCCAGGTTTTTTTTAATTATAAAGAACATTTTCATTTTCACAAGATAATATTTTCATTTTGTTTTATGCTTACCAGATGGAAAGACTAAGCGAGTGTTTCACCATGCGCTAATTCATGAATGTCTTAAGTCTGGTGAAACGTAAATACCATTATCATCGATGTTTATTTCAGTGGCTGATTTACTTACCTACTGATGTCCGATTATGAACAGTTTTGTGAAATTGGCCCTTAGTAAAGGTAATATATTTTTATAAAAGTTTAACGGCCGTTAGCGGTCATTGAGAAACTGACCCTTTGTGCGTTGTTTTAGTGGAGCCCAACCCGAAAATAATTATGTTTCAGCATTATCAACAATCCTGAACTTCTCCGGTAAAGTTTAAAATCAACGTAAAATTAAACAGGTCAAGGGTTCACAATACAGTCAAAACAGTAAAAATCTACAAGAGCACATTCATCGTTTATCAATTTTACAGAATGCTAACAAGAATATTCGCAAATCTCTGATGGACATCTTTCCTTCGGACAATGGCAGGCGTGTGGAGCCCACGATATCCGACGATCTGATCAAGAGGATCCAGGCCGCTGAGAAGGCGAAAAGTAGAAAAGATAACAACGAAGAATATAATACGGTAAGTGGTGCATGCAGGGGCGCTGTTGAAGTTAAACTGTTACCAGTAACCTACGAACCAGGGGGTCTACTCCCTATGCACGAAGTCCGTAGTTTCGGCCTTCGATACAGACTTTTCCTACTCCCTATCACATACGGACGGATGATTCGTTCGGGGCCCGAACGAAGAATTAATTACAACACGATTTGACATTTGCCCCTACTCCCGATGTGTTTTTGCCCGTCCGAAAAATTATATTTGACACTTGTTGTGACAGATCGTTATGAATACGACATCAAGCAAAATAGTTATCGTACTGTCGATGAAAGTAACAAGTTTTAGGGCCGGTTTTTTGATCCGTAGTTAACTCAATCAATGGTTAAACACAGTAACTAATGGTTGAATTTTGGATAAATGTGAAAGGCTAAACATGAATGTATTCATGTTAGCTCATTCTTATTAAAAAATAGTAACTAATGGCTTAACTAATTCATGTTTAGCCTTTCACATTTAGCCAAAATTCAACCATGAGTTACATAGTAACCATTGGTTTAACCATTGGTTGAGTTAACTACGGATCAAAAAACCGGCCCTAAGAAGCATTCGAAACTATGGCTGCTTCCTAATGCTCAAAAAAGGTATACAGGAAGAGCGGAGGCCACGCCGACGACAGTTACGCCAAAACTTTCGGTTGGCGAGTATACCCAACGTTGAGTTCATAGGGAACTATAGACTCACACGGGAATTGTTCGAGGACTTGTAAGGATATAATATCTCTTTTGCCTGCAGTGCTTTGCACAATATTTACACAAATATTATGTAAAACACTCGGGCGGGCTTAATAACACCTTCCCTCAACGATGAAGACCTACAACAAGAACGCAGTAAACAGAGAGATGACTACTTCCGCTCATCAAGCCCTTCTTCAGCCATGTTTAGGCATGTTTAACGAGAAACAGATTAGCGTAATTGCTGGAGAGAAATAGGTATAGAAATATAAGGCACAATCAAAGTATTGTTTTATTAACAAAATGGTTGTTTTTTATTTAGCACCAATTAAAACTGAATCATTTTAACAATCAACAACACATTATAACAATCAAAACTTAGATTTAATTTTATTTATCAATTGTAGTCTTAAATTATTGCTAATTCAGCTTCTTGCTGAGTCGGCAACGAGGTGTGGCCGAGCACGTGGACGTGCACGATGAGGGTTTAGTGCTGTAAACAAAAGAAATCAATAATTTTAGTCAGTGTAATTTTGTGAAAAATGATTTACGTAATCCTTTTCTACTGAACAATAAATAATACTTACTTCGCCGATTTTTCGTTGGTAACTTCAGCTCCAGTGCTTCAGTGGACGTAGAGGGTTGCTCCTGGGAGGGTATGGGTGAGATGGCTGCTGGGTCTTGTCTTACAGGTGGACCCTGTACAACAAAAATTGAATATCATTGACGGATACAACAAATACCATTGATAGAAATGTTTGACAGATATAGTGTGGCGTAATCTTATTTAATAAAAAAAATCTCGGCATAGACTCCATGCAACACAATTATTATCAGCGTACTCGAAAGTCCACCTACAGATAAGTATTTGGAGGATGACTGTTCATTATCATTGTATGCACTTTACTGATGAGTGATGACAAGACCTTAAAATCTTATTAATATTGACGAGTAATGTATTAAGCTCACCCTTTGCCACTGCTCCACGGACTTTGTGCAACTTGCCATTGAATTGCACAGGCTTTCGAAACCACAGCCGTTTTGATCGTATTCCCCCGTCGTCGGCACGCCTCAATAGTACGCGAGCCAACTCTTGATCTCGCTCATAAAATTGAAGAGGGCGCGTGAGTTGCTGCTGGAGCGGATGGGGCCATTTAACAAAATTAATCTAATCAATTTTACTAAACTTCCCAGTTACTGTCGATGTGTGTAATGTAAATAAATGAAACTTGCCGTCAAAAAAAGGATATATAATCATAAGGATAGGGCTAAAAATGGCAAAATAATTCAATTCTATATTTAGAGACGTGATAAAACTTATATTGTTAAATTTGTGGTAATTTTCTTATTACAACAAAAATATTAAGTTTTGTTTATTATGCTTGAAAAATAATTATACCGGTAATCGGCCGGTAAAATATCACAACTCAGTCTGTCGTTCAAGAAATTAGTCTATGATGAGTCTATGATTCCGTTCCGTTCTGATGAATCCGAAATCATTAGGGAGTAAGGAGTGCGGTTCACTCCCACGTATCGGATTACTATCGGACGGGCCCGTTGCTTCGTTGACGGAGATAGGGAGTAGACCCCCAGCAACGTACAGACTAGGTTACTAGGTATTTACAGTCGCGACCAAAAGTCGATAGGCAAACTCACAAAGCAATAGCATGGCGTTTAGTTTGACTTAAGACCTTCTATTTCCAAGAACATAAACATGCAAAATTATTGTCGTCAACAACTGATTGTAGTTCATAATTTCAAAATTATAACATGTGTAAAGATGACCTAGCGGTTAAGCGCGTGCAGATAGATACGTGAATCAGTGAGCCGTGAGTTCAAATCTCACGCAGTACTTGACTTTTTGTAAGTTTTTACTTGATTGGAAGTAATGGGACAGAAATATAATATTCTTTATCTTGTTCGCTTGGTCACTCATTTCGTAAAGTTAGAAATGTAGATCATAGAAAACTAAATAGGTATTGACAATTATATATGTGTTATTAGAATATCCTTTCTTTGTTATGTTATTATGAAGTGACTAAGTGGGTATACGAGTACAACAAAAAATCCTATGAACGGTTACAAAAAAACTTCTTTTATCTAGTAGGAATGTAACGTCACAATTCTCTTAAGTTTGTTAATTTTATAAATAAGTAAATAAAACGAATTAACATTTTTGTTACCATTCAGCACGACTTTTTTATTTAAACCTTCCAACACCGTAAAGATGAATTAAAAATCACAAAAATAGTTAAATAATAATACAATAACTAATATTTAACTTCTTATAAAAATAAATAATAAATGAGCATCAACATCTAACAAGTTTTTGCTTAAAATAGAAATATATTATTATGGTTCCAAAGAAACAAAAAACAGTCCAACATTGTGATTAAGATTCGAACTCAGACTTCATTGATCGTGAAACCATTGCTTAGCCCAAACAGCTACCAGCACATGTTATGTTTGTGCGAATTTTAGCAATGCAATGGTAAGAACAGGTCGCCACTATGACGAGTTATTCTAAATTCAACAGAAATGTTATGAAATGTTATTTCGCGTAGTACGACGACATGCGACAATTCATTAGTGTGTGTTATCTGCGGAATGTTGGCTCATACGCGCACACGTACTGGTTCGTGCTCGCACAGTTCATAGCAATGTAATCCTTAGCATGCTTATGGACTTTTGAGCGTTTACTGTACATACTTTATGGCCAAATAGTGCATTTCATATATGGGAGCGAGACAGCGTATATTGTGTGCTCCCTTTCACTAAACCCATTGAACGGCTTATGACCAGACGTCGGTTATTTACTTGCTTGTTGCAATAATGCCACTAACAGCGAAATGACATTATGTACTTAATCAACTAGTACCATGTTTCGTAGAAATACAGTTTTTAGTGTACCCAAAGAACGCTATTGCAGCCGCGATCAACGTAATTAATATCTGGACGAATGTTGTATCACATCACATAACATCTCGCCAGTAATCCTATAGTACACCCACATTTCGTAAGTTATGTTGTAAGTCCCATTTAATAGGGTGCGAGCCTATTGCCATCAACCAGGCACAAATCCAGACTCCCGCGGGGCAATTACGTAACACACTATCAATCGGAATCGGTTTCATTTTGATATTTCAACAACATTCATTGCGTTATTTACGTAGTCGAGCAGACAAATTAAGTTTTCGAACATATGAAGCAATGGATTAACAATTTGCTTCAAAATGATTCAGAGGGCTGCTACTGAGAAATTCCTATCGTAAAAAAAAAATCCAATAATATCATCATAAATCATCTTGATTATCGATTTGAAAAGAAACCTACTGAATAGTTTTTCTTTCCTTAGGATGATCCGGGTGCTGAAAAGAAACAGTCTCGAATGGCGAATAAAAAAGCCGAGACACCCGTGAAGGCTGAAAATGTGGAAAAAGCGGATAAAGCTGCAGGCGATGGATTGAAAAAAACTAAAAAAAAATCCAAAAAGATACCAAAGAAGGTAACTATTTCTTACTTAGCCCCGTCGCAAATAGGGTTCTGTAGCATGTACTAAGTCGTTTATTATCCGACTGTCAAGGTAGGGTTATATTATATAATAGGTTGGGGAAAAAGTTTCTTCGCATTTTTTAAGAAAATTCAAAACATTTTTTAATATAGTTTATTTACATTTAACTAAAGTATGTAGGTACCATTTTGTTCGATAACATTTTGCCATCTTGTAGGTAGGGACATGATCCCATTGCTATAGAAATTTTGGGACTTCTGGTCAAAATACCGCGACAAGTGGTTTTGGCAGTCCTCTCGTGATGTTAACCTGACACTGCCTAAAGAATTCTGAAGAGACCGAAACAGGTGGAAATCTGAAGGTGCAAGGTCAGGACTATACGGCGGATGCATTAACACCCCCCAGCCAAACTCTCTTAATTTTTGCTGAGTGGCGAAAGATGTGTGAGGTCTAGTGTTATCATGATGAAAAACCACACCCCTTCTGTTGATTAATTCCGGCCGCTTTCTCTCAACTTCTTGCTTTAATCTCATCAGTTGTTTGCAGTAGAGTTCAGAATCGATGGTCCTGCCTGGTGGTAACAGCTCATAATGAATAATGCCCTTCCAATCCCACCACACACACAGCATCACCTTGTTGCGAGTTAACCTGGGTTTCGCCACAGTCTGTGAAGCCTGACCGGCCTTTGACCACGACCTTTTTCGCACGTTCTTGTCATACGTGATCCACTTTTCATCACCAGTTATCAGCTTCTTCAAAAATGGTTCAGTTTCATTACGTCGTAATAAAGAATCACAAATGAGTACACGGTTCATTAGGTTTCTTTTAGTGAGCTCGTGAGGTACCCAAATGTCGAGCTTTTTTGTGTACCCAGTTTTTTTCAAATGCGCCAAAACTGTTTTGTGGTCAATTTCCAGTTCTTCAGCTACGTCGTAACTACTGAGATGCCGATCTTGCTCCACTTTTTCAAAAATGGCATCCATTTTATCCGTAATAGGGCGACCAGAGCGACGTGCATCTTTGACATCAAAATTTCCGGATTGAAAACGCTTAAACCAAATTTGTGCTACTCTCACAGACACTACACTAGGTCCATAAACATCCAAATTTTTTTCGCGGCTTGCGTTGCATTTTTACCTTTTTTGTAGTAAAATTTTAAAATGTATCGAATTCCTTCATTAGATTCACTCATCTTGACGGTACGAAAAACAAATGAAAATCACACATTTTCTTAATTTGAATTTGGAATTATGTTCTTTAAAATTTAAACTTTCAATGATACCAAAACCAGCCAGATACAAATAGTATAGCCAAAGAGATTTTATTACAAGTTGTACTATAATGCGAAAAGACTTTTTCCCCAACCTAATATAACATCATTTTAACGGTTATATTTTACTAGCTTTTGCCCGTGGCTTCGTCCGCGTGGATGCCGGAAATTATCCCACGGGATAAAAGTATCCTATGTCCTAATCCAGGTCATGTTCTACCCATAGGTATGCAGCGTTACAAACAAACAAACCCAATTTCGCTTTTATTAATACTTATTAGTTAGAATAATTTGTCTATTAGGATGATTGCGCTAAGGTAGCCCGCAAAATCCAAATCAAATTTCGGAAATCAGAAGAATGCGGAGAAAATGTAACTTAGAGAGATGTATTGACTATTTTTATGGTTAAAATTATGTAAATAAGTCCATATTTCTTATTGTCGCGAGTCATAGTTTGATCCCTACAGGTTCTCTACTGACTTACTCTATCGTGAAACTAGAGTCACTCAGACTCGAGAGTCCGCCAGCTTTTCATTCTTTCTGTTTGCACCAAAATTGTAATTGGCCATCATCTTGTTTTAAACTTAGCAACTATTGTGTCTGATTAGCTGTAAGTTTTCCAAAAATAATAAAATAAAATAAAACTCACAAAACTATTAAAAGCAGACCAGACTACATAATATCAACACTATATATAAATATTATTAACAGTGATCGGATAATCGGGAGCTTATATATCTAAACTTCTTCCCACGAAAGAATAATATGGACATTCCTTTCTGAATAAATAAGTAAGCCCGGGTTCCCAGGACTGAACAATTTTGTAAAAACAACTATAACAATTTAGTATCTTTATTTTATTCAAAACAAATGGAATATCAATAAAACATTATTATGTGCACAATGTGGTCAAGTAGTGTAAATTGATTTACCTATCTATCTTCTAACAGATGGGATTCTGAAATGCACGTCCGTATTATTCTTTCGTGAGAATAAAAGTGAAGTTTATATATAATAATATCAGCGCCCGATTATCCGATCACTGATTATAAAGCTGAAAAGTTTGTTTGTTTGGTTGAATGCGCTAATCTCAGGAACTACTGGTTCGATTTGAAAAATTATTTTGGTTGGATAGCCCATTTATTGAGGAAGGCTATAGGCTATATAACATCACGCTACGACCAATAGGAACGGAGCATCAATGAAAAATGTTGAAAAAACGGGAAAGTTTATTCCTTTTGAAAGCTTCCGTTGCGTGCGCTGCGTAAACAGTTAAAGTTACGCAACAATCATGTATTACGGAATTCTTCCTCTTAGAAAGTTCTAAAAAAAAGGCCTCGATAGCATATGTCTATCATTTAAGGTTGGCTCACTATAACTTTTTTAATGGTAATCAAATTATATACTTAAAATAATAAATCTGAAGAGTTTGGTGTTTTGTTTGTTTGAACGCGCTTATCTCTGGAACTACCAGACGGATTTCAAAAATTATTTTTGCATTTGATAGCCCAATTAATGTGGAAGGCTATAGGTTATTTAATATCATGATATGACCCTTAGGAGCCGAGTCAGAAAGAACGCTAAGCGAAAACGAAATAACCGCGTGGGTGGGCTACGCTATGTGATACGACGGGGTCGATCGGTGGAACAACAAATTTTACTCGGACGAACTCGCGGGCAGAAGCTAGTTAATCATAAGCAAAAGAAAGTATAGAATTCCAACACCTAACAACACCTCATTGCAAGCTAGACGCTCCCCAGCTTACTCTCTCAAATAAAATTTGCTAACTCTGTGAAATTAAAAATACTAAGTACCTCATTCAGTTATAAAAAAATATAATAAAAAAAATGTTGCAAAACTCTGGTTATGATGACACGGAACAATTAATATAAATACCCTGACCTGGCATTGAATCAAACGCCGCGCAATGGGAACAAAAACGCACACAAACACACTCACACACCTACACAACATACACAAACATACCATACAACACCTGAAATCAGCCTTCTAGTTCCACTATGGAATCTGTACCCCGAGCCCCAAGATACAAACTAACTATCTAGTTTGGGGCTCACTAGTAAATAATAATTTGCAACCTAGATATAGGTAATATTTTAAGATACATTATCGTCTCAACTTATTGTTAACCTATAAATCTGCTTACTGTATTACCAGGACAGTAAACTATTTTCTATTTTTACTATTTCTATATGTTTTTGAAGAAAAAAAAAACCCCTCATCTCTTCAAAGTGAGAGTGAACTTGAGACTTCTTCTGGGTAAGCTCACTCCATCGTCGACTCTGTCTCTATCGCCTCCGACCTAGACTAGAGTCAAAAGCAAACCCATTTTAAATAAAAAAAGAAAAGACTAAGGTGTGATGTATACGCGGTTGTGTTCGTAGAATCGCCCGATATACAGCGATAGCAGTTCGGCCTCGGACGCGGATGACGTGCTGCCCGCCGCAGCAGCCGGCGCGCCGCGCAGGAGACCTGGCAGGCGTGCCGCTTCCAAGGTAAGCATGATGCCGAGCGAATGAGCTCATGGCAGACAGTATCTAGGAAGAATAACCCACTTAGTCCTCTATAGGTCACTGCTTCAGAATCGGCTCGAAGCATTGTAGAAGAGAATATCTTTATTTTGCATAAAATATGGTACAGACGCAAACACATTAAGTTACTACAATCTGTCAAATTTCTTTAATAGATTTTCAACTTTATCGCTAAAGCATTAGGTTCCAAGTTGATTGGATAAATTTGACAGTTTCGGGTAACTTGATGTACTGGCGTCTGTACAAAGTTCTTGTAATCCTAATGAATGACTATTTCATGAAATCTTGACATTTGAGGATTATACTAACTTAAGGCTTTAAGGGTGACCTCTCATTGTACGGAAATCCTATACAATGCGAGATTAGCTTATACTGGAAATGTTTAGCTTGATAATATGTAGCCATGGCGTGTGTACCATATCGACAGAGAAAAATCTGATCACGGGATTTGCATAGTTTCTATGAACTTCAGGCAAACTTAATATAGACTATTCCTTATTTTATTCTGTCTGATAAAACAAGGAAAAGAAAAACGCATTCATGAAATAAAGCAATGTAAATTAGTTCAGTTGACATATCTAGAGGCGTAGGTAGAAACTGCAGAGCGGTACCTGCTACGATCCTTACATACTCTTAGTTCATTTGATAAACACGTAAATTATCACCGTTATCAAACCAATAACCATAGCATTGTCATCAAGGTACCAAAATACAAAGAGGACGAAGATTCGGGTTTCGATGTACAACTGTTGAACAATAAACTGAACACCGCCGGCATAGCCCCGACGCGCAACGATGACTTCAACGTTGAGAGAAACGAGGCTAAGAAACACGCTGTGATGGATTCAGGTCAGTAATAACAGGATATTTACTATAAAGCACAAGCCGTGTGCCCGATGATATTTCCCATCGACATAAATAACGAACTGCCATACGACCTTTCATCTCCTATACCCCTTTAGGGGATGAGTTTTTAAAAATCCTTCCTTAGTGCTCACTGTCGTTAACTAAGGAACTCCTGCGCAAAATTTCATGCTTCTAGACCCAGCGGTTTAGGATGTGCATTGTCTCTCAGTAAATTAACAAACCTTATTATGTTGGTTTAAAATACAATATAGAGGGTGTTTGGAAGCTGGGTGCAGAGCCTTAAGGGGGTAATAGTTGACAGCATTTTGAGCATTTTGAGCCATACATGTCTCAGACGGAGGTAGGTCATAGGACATAATGTCAAATAATGAGATGATTAATCAAGGAAGAATGTAAAAAAATGTTAAAAAAATTAACATCGTAATATGGCAGCAGGTTACATAATTATGCCGTTAATGAGGTACCAGGGAAGTCATATGTGCAGAAGGAATTATTGACAAACTTTCTTGTCTTCAATTAATGCTGTTTACACTGTTTATCTTGGCAGATGCATATTACAATACAGTCAATTACTGTTAAACATTTCAGTCTGCCTATCCGACTCCTTCGTCGAGGACACAAAGAAAGAGGAAGGTAAAGATAGAGCAAAAAAGAAACAAAGAGCATTAACAAGTGACGATGAGGCCGTACCCAATTCACTGCTTAAGAAGAAACCGGGAGCGACGCGGTATCTATTCAATATTGACAAAAAACATAAAAAGGCGCCAGCCAAGGATATGCTGAGTGCCGATGATGACGACAGCAAAAAGGTGCGTTAGTTTTCCTTCACTGCAACTTTGTATATTTATGTATTTACAAGCCGATGGAATCTTCCATATGACGAAATTCCATTCAAGCTTTTACCCCAATTTAACCCCTTTAGGGGATGAATTTTCAAAATTCCTTCCATAGTACACCTTCGTTATTATAAGGAAGTTAGGCTGTGTGTTGCCTGTCAGTGAATGAATAAGTAACCTTTGCAACCTTTGTTCTGCTTTGCGGGCTACGGCTTGTGTCTAATGTCTAGTTTACATGAGGTTACTTGTCATTAGTGCTAGATTCAGCATGATGTGACAAGAGCTATAGTTTGACCAAGACCGCCGTACCGCGCCTTAGCTGCGAGGCGGGGTGCAGCACTGGCGCATGAGCGGTGGGACGCCGTGAGCGTTGACGAATGAGCGGCCTGCACTGCCCCCCGTCTCGCCGCGCACATACCTACGGCGCGGTACAGCTGTTATGGTCAAACTATAAGTAGTATACTCGTAGTACGCGCTGCAAGAGCTAGTCACCGCCTGAGGTATGTGAGCGGGGAGACGAGGGAAGTAGAAAAACGTCAAGCTAACTCAGTTTGACAATTTTGTCCATCGCGCCCTCCCGCGTCTCACCGCTCACATACCTACCCCAGGCGGTGACAAGCACTTGCGTTGCGCGCGTACTAGTCATAAAGTGAAGTCTATCCAGCGAGGGAAGTAATAGAATAATTCGACTGTTGTCATTCACTGGTATATTGTGTTTTCTCTCAGTTCCTAGGAAATGTATGGGAAAAGTTTTTTTTGCGATTTCTGACTTTTCTAGTACCTAGTTATTTAAACAACCTCAGTTGGTCTGATAGAATTTTTTGAGACCGTCTACGGACCCAATTAGGACTTTGCGGACGAATTCGGTCGTATAGTGATCTATAGTATCTATGTCGAGACTGCAACCCCTGACCTCGTAGCAATTACTTTTTTTTTAAATATGCAATGTACAGTTTGGCTTCACTACGAGTTTATTATACATAAATAAAAAAGAAAAGACTAAGGTGTGATGTATACGCGGTTGTGTTCGTAGAAGTTCCCGATATCCAGCTACAGCAGTTTGGACTCAGGCGCGGATGAAGTGCTGCTCACCGCAGCAGCCGATGACATGCTGATCGCCGCAGCAACCGACGTTCCGCGCAGGAGACCTGGCAGGCGTGCCGCTACTAAGGTGAGCATAATGCCGAGCGAATGAGCTCATGGCAGATAGTATCTAGGAAGAATAACCCGACTCTGAACCAGTGACCTATAGAGGACTAAGTCTGCGGGTACGAAACTTGCGACGGCCGGAGCGACGGCGGGGCGGGGCGGTGCGGCGCGGGGCGAAGAGATAGCGGTGTGTACGAAACAAACTTCCGCGCAGTCGCGCTCACGTAGTGTTGTGATAAACATGAATTCACGTCGAAGAGAACTATTGGAGCCCAGTCTCCTAATGAGAGAATTTTTATTACCTAGAGATGGTGTTCATCCAATAAATCAACGACGACGCAGTTTGGGAGAATTTTCTACACTTTATTACGAGCTACGTTGTCATTCAAGAAAGTTCTACAATTACACAAGAATGAGTACTCGTATAGAGACATTCGATTATGTTTTACAGAAAATTACAAGTAATCTGGAATCTAACATTTTCGGAAATCGTATAATCTCACCTGAACAAAAACTATTTTTAACACTAAGGTAAGTAGGTAAATAAAAGTAGATAGATTGATAATATATTATTGTTTATTAATTGAATAATCAAGATAGGTACAAAAATTCACTATTCGGGTGTTTGAGTTCTATACCCATGAGACCAGCTAGAACTAGAATTCCCTCTATATGGATCCGTACGTTTTTACTGTCCCATATAGCCGGTTTTGATAAAATAAAAGATATTAACTCTTCATTGTCAATTTCCATAACTATTAATATTATTACTGTGATAAAAATGCAACACTATGTAGCCGCGCGAGCGGCGAAACCAAACTAGTTTGTTCTCGTCGCTCCGCGCCGCCACCGCTCTACCGCCGCCCGTGCATCGCTCGATCGCGCCGCTCCGCCGTCGCCCGTTTCGTACACAGCGCTTAATGTTTTTAATGCATTTGATTACATCGCCGTCGCGCCGCCCCGCCATCGCTCCGGCCGTCGCAAGTTTCGTACCCGCAGACTTTGTGTCCTCTATAGGTCACTGGTTTAGAGTCGGCTCGAAGCATCATTAATTGTAGAAGAGAATATCTTTATTTTGCTTAAAATATGGTACAGACGCAAGCACATCAAGTTACTACAATCTGTCAAATTTCTTTAATAGATTTTCAAATTTATCGCTAAAGCATTAGGTTCAAATTTGATTGGGAAAATTTGACAGTTACGGGTAACTTGATGTACTGGCGTCTGTACATAAAAGGTCTGGATACCTACAGTGTACATGAATATCCTATCATATACATGAATAATATATAATATACTTACTCTATCGTGAAACTAGAGTTCTCAGAGTCCGCCAGATTGTCATTCTTTCTGCTTGCACCAAAACTCACAAAACTATTAAAAGCAGACTAGACTACATAATATCAACACTATATACAGCGTGAAATTTTAATGGTTGTTTTCCCGAAGCGAAATGATTTTGTCTTGATAGTACAATCGATTTATAAAAAAATAACAGTAAAGTATAAAAAAATGGCAGATTTACATTTGTGAAAAACAAAACTCGAACGCGATCTCGAACCAATAGTATAGCTACAGCGCAAACGGACGACTGCGCGTGACTTTGAGCCTTGCGCTACCTACAGCTGATATGATACTACGTACTCTTTTGCTATCGAAACACAATAGGTAGGTACTTATCTAAAAGTTATTCCAATTTTCACTGTGCCCTAAGTTGAAGTAAATGTAAGCCAACAAAAAAAGAAAGGTCACGATCCGATTAATAGTTTCGGAGAAATGCGTGGACAAACATACATACATACAAACATACATCTATGTTTTGTACATTTGTTTGGAAACCCTAATAGATCATCATAATTATGTGAATATCTCGCAGTTCCAATAATATTACATACATACGTATCGAATTGATAACTCCTTTTTATGAAGTCGTTAAAAATAGGGCTAAAATTGTGTCATATTCCAATGTTTTGTTGCTTGACAAGCACGAAAAATTCACGTGCAATTTTGACCATCTAGGGACCCCACAGAACAGATAACTTTCATCTGTTCTGTGAGGGACCCCATTAGGAATTTGCGGCCGAATTGGGAAGTGATTGCTATCTATGTCGAGATTGCAGCCCCTGACCTCGTAGCAATTACTTTTATCAAAAATATTCAATATACAGTACTGAATTTACTACGAGTTTATTATACATATGTTTAGATGACGTGACTTATCTTTCAGGACCAAATAAAGAAAGCAGCGCCAAAACAGAATCTGAAAAAGAAGGTGACGAGTGACTCGGAATCTGAGGCGGGAATTGAGACGAGGGTCGCGGTCAAGAGGACGCGCGCGCGGGCGCTCGTACGGCGAGTCTGACTAGCAGTAAGTAGATTTATTACCCGACAGCGCGACAACAAACGCGGGGTTATGTTCTTCACGTGTATCTACAGTATGTTAACCAACAGAGGGCGTTCCCGTTAACCCGCAATAGTATAGCATCCATACATGCTAAAAACAATATTACCATTCGAAAACAAAATGGTTTTTATTTTTTTTAATATTAAAATATTCACTAAAAATGTTAAATTGATACGTAAAAGAAACACTTTGTACACGCGTACTTGAAGGACGAAAACATCGCAATTTAGTTTTTATTTTTAGTGAATATTTTTATATTTTTTTGAATATTTTAATATTAAAAAAAAAATAAAAACCATTTTGTTTTCGAATGGTAATATTTTTTTTAGCATGTATGGATGCTATACTATTGCGGGTTAACGGGAACGCCCTCTGTTGGTTAACATACTGTATATAATATCTTTAATCTTTATACCCTCAAGAAGAAGGTTTCGAGTGACTTGAAATCTGAGGCGGGAAGTGAGACGCTCGCCGCGGTCAACCATGGATGTATAAAACTTTAGCCCAACCTTTTGATGAACTAATAAAAAAAATATTTCATATTTCATTTAAATAACAAGTATTTTTTAGTAGCCGTAGCCCAACCTTTTGATGAATAGCAACAAAAGGTTGGGCTAAAGTTTTATACATCCACATTTTGCCAAGTCATGTTTAAATCCCATGTAGTAAAGAGCGAGTCCATTGTCATTAACTGGGTAGGTACAAACCCAATGACCCATTTTGATTGAACAACAAATAAGCTTTTTATCAAAGTTGAGTTTGTTGTTCATACAAAATTAAAACGTATTACAACTGGCGAAGGTTGTTATTATTTACATTTATTCCGCATAGTTGTGACACACGCCGGATAGCTGCGTGGGCACTTCCACTTGATTTTCCTATTCCGTGGAGGCGGCGCGTGCAACGACCCGCGTCATCACACTGTAAGATCTGGTTTATGAAGATAAGGGGCGTGACGCGGCGCGTGGTGCGTGATGTTTTAATAGCTGGCCGCAACGCTGGGTGCGCCGCCGCGATAACCGTCGCGTGCGACGTGGCGATGCCATCCGGGGTCTCCGCTTGCGTTTCAAACAAACGCGTGTCAAAATCGCTTCTCCGTAAACGTTTTCATACAACGCCAAATGTATGTTTGAATTTAGTGTGGGCCGCGGCCGCGCCGTCTAAAGCCATGCGTCCCCGTAAACGAGACCTAAATGTTGATTAGAAAATGAATCCTGAAATGGACCTTCTTGACGTAGCCGTGAGGAAGTATTTCAATTTTCCCAGTTCAAAGCATCCTCATACAAAATTTCAACAAAATCAGTCCAGCCATTTAGCCGTGCAAGCGTAACAAACAAAAAACTCGCATTGGCACTTATAATATTAGTTAGGATTTCGTGTTTCATGAACAGTTGTTAGCAAATCAACTTTAGCTATTCTTTCTCTTTCTATATTTTTAGTAGCCGCAAGTTGTAGAAAATATATGACTCGTTTAGAAGCACCCACGATTGTCTTTTGGGGGTATACCTAATTATTGTATTTTATTTTCAGACTATGCAACCCCAGCACGAAGAATATTGAGGACGAGGAGTCAAAAGGGTACTTAAACAATACATATTCGAATTGATTGGTGAAAAACCTTAAATGTAATCCTTAAAATTGCTATCACTGACATGCTTATATATACTGGATATGGGAGTGTTCGTAAAAAAACACCCTAACCTATTTAGTAAAGCCGATAGTGAAAATATGTATAAAATAGGTAAACACTCAAGGGATCCAACCAGATTAGCTATGCCTGGGTTTAGAACAGCATTTTGCCATAAAAACGCCAGTCGAATGGTAATAAAGATATTTAACAAGATACCAAAGGTATTGAGAGAACTGCCTACGAATATATTTCAAAGAAGACTCAGAACATGGCTTATTGAAAATTGCTTCTATACTATTAATGAATTTTTGAATCATAATTTCAATAGGAATATTGCACAGACATGAATAGTGTAATTTAATTAATTTTGACATTTCTGTAATTCAATTAATTTTGACATTTCTGTAATTTAATCATTTTTGACATTCCTGTAATATTATTAATTTTGACTTGCCTGTATTCTTATTTTGACATTTGTAATTTCTTTTTCTTTATTGACATTTTCTAAATAATGTTTAATGAATATAAATATCATTCAATAATTATGAATCATGGCATATCCAAAATTTGCATGCTGAATTTAGTAGGCGGAATATGAAGTACTATGAATTGTATTATGACATCTGTAAACACCATATTTCATGCAAATAAACGATTATTATTATTATTATTATTATAAATTGTAAAAGTTTATTAAAAAAAAAAACAACTTTGGTCCACAGTAATTATTCAGAGCTTAGGGTCTATATTCGTACCTACATCAATTAAATTACATACCTACATTACATTAAAAGCATGAATTAAATACATTTATTTATTATTTTGGGGTGGTTTGGGATCTACCTCCTAGTGGTCCACCCCGGGCAACGGCACCACAGGCTTGCCTGTGGTACGGCTGAACGATCCCACTTAGCGGTGGTAGGCTCCGCAAGGGGCCGCCTGGCTCGCGACCACCATCCCACCGGAGTCCGGCGCCAAGCAGCTTGCTGTGTTCCGTCGGTGTGTGGGAGTACCAGTGCCTTTGAGGGAGAAGGAGATTGTCAGTTGCGCTGTGTGGAACCGGTCTTGGTCTCTGAGTCGGCTAGCCGGGTAACTCATTTTGGAGGGTAGCGGGATCCGCAGCACGGTGCCAGCCGTTGGCCGCCCGCAGTCAGTAGTCAGGGGCCCAAGTAGCACGCCAGCCACGTACCAAAGGCTGCCCCGCCAACTCGCGAAAAATACAGAGCTCCCGCTCATTTTACATTATTGACCTGGTTCCCGTACCAGTGCTGGAAGATGTTAATTATTTTTTGTGCAATCTTGTGGTCATTTAGCTTTTTCCACAGCACATCATACGAAACCAGTTCAAATGCTCTGGACAAATCAAGAAAATGTAAGTGTAATGTATGTCGGCGTAGTTTTAGAGTAGGTATAGGGTTACTAAAAACATCTCTCTCAGTAAATTCGATATGAAATATGCATACATATATTACCTACCTACCTACCTACAGGATGAGTTTTTGTTTGTCTTATTTTTCCTATTGAAGATACATATTTTTGATACATTAAAAATATAGATTCCGAACGTCATATCTTTCTATTTCTGACGATTGGCATAACTGTAAAGTTCTTGGTTAAAACTCAACCTGTATATTTAAATAATACATATTTACCTATAAAGTTAATAAACATTTATGTGATTATCAATTTAATACAATACTGTTAGCGCAGGTTAATAATACGATTAACAAATCTAAATCAATGAAAATTAAGGAAATTTTGAAAGTAAGTGTAACTGCAATGCAGTGTGTCAATGCTTGAAAACCTATAAGTAATTATGTTATCACCTGTGATGACCGGTAACGAATAGCTCTTTTATGCTTTAAGCGGCCATCATGAAAATCTGTCATTTTCATTTTCACCATTGCCCCCAAAGATTTAAATTGCTAGATTTGCCCTCACCATACCTACAAGAATGTGTTCATACTGAGGAGTGTGAGCTCGCACATTTATTAAATAGCGTTTCCATGACAATCAAGTGGAGTCACTGCGTCATTGCGTGTCACAGGTCTCAAAACGAATCAGAAATGCGACTATCTTTTAATGTGGTAGGGCGAATCGTAACGATTTAAATTTTTGCCACTGCCATAATGTTTATGACAGCCGTCACTGCGGCCGTTAATTGCGGTGACCGCTCTTCTAGGAAACCGTAGCTTTACACAGTGGCCTGGCCCATGTTTGCTTATCTTAACAGGAACCATTAGAGTAAATTAATACATTTCATTGCTACAAGAAACTTATGGCACTGGAATGACGTTAACAGGGGGCACTGTTGATAAACATTTGTGAAATGTTTCGCAAAACAAGATATTCATTCAATAGGATTGGTGATGACCTGGTCAGAGTAGTACCTATTAATGACTTTAATAATTATAATTCAGTAAAAACATACTTGCTACAGTCGCGAATCATATTTTGATCAACATACAACCTAATACCAACTTGCAAATTGCAAAATAAACGTAAGAATAATTGAATTTCGCGGGCTACCCTCACGCTTCCCCCTTAACGGAATATTACGCAAAACTGAGACAGCGCACAATATACTTTTGAACACATTCAAGTAAATAGAACTAAGAATATTGTGTTTTACATTAGGTTTAAAGGTACCTACTCTCAACATGTAAAAATCCTTCTTCAGCTCTAAAATGATCAGAACCTAACCTTTCATGTTCTGTGATGTAAGTAATGCCTTTTTTTATTTAAGATGGGTTTGCTCTTGACTCTAGTCTAGGTCGGAGGCGGCAGAGACAGAGTCGACGATGGGAGCTTACCCAGAACAAGCCTGTTCACTCTCACTTTGAAGATTAGGGTTGTATGCGCTCGGAAACAGACGCAGGTAGTGAGTTCCACTCCTTTGCTGTGCGCATTATAAAAGACACTTGGAAGCGCTTAGTGAGAATTGGTGGAATAGCAACTAGGTAGGGATGGTAACTGGCAGTGCGTCTAGATGTCCGATGGTAGAAGGGGGCCGGTAAGAGTAGAACTCACTGTTCTACTCTTTGCTGTGCGCATTATAAAAGACATTTGGAAACGCTTAGTGCGAATTGGTGGATTAGCATATTTGCTAATCCACCAATTCGCACTAACCGTTTCCAAATGTCTTTAGGTAGGTATATGGTCTTCGGGTATAGTGTCTTTAGGTAGGGATGGTAACTGGCAGTGCGTCTAGATGTCCAATACTCCATGCAGGATCGGACTTGCGCTTTGTAAAAAGTTATAAGCTGTCCAGGCGTAAAGTATCGCTTCACCCTATTTAAGATGCCCTGGCCGCAGTTTGGGTTTTGTACTCGATGGTGGCGCCAATGTTGAGGCCAGATGTCAACTCCATGCCTAAGAGCTCAAGCCGATCAGTTGCAGGAACAGATGCACCCCGAAAAGTAGGAGTTTGAGCGAAACGACACCTTTTAGCGGTAAAAAGACACGGCTATGTTTTGGTGGCGTTAAAAGAGACCAGATTGTCATCACCCCACTGGAAGACAGGCTTAAGGTCAAATCTGTCCGCTCTACCATGGCCTCTCTCAAGGAACGAACTTCTATCTTCTTCTATCTCTCTGAAACTGTACTGTCATCTGTCACCCAACAATACCAGGCTGAAGCAGGTCATTGATGTGCAGCTGGAAACGAGTTGCAGAGATAACAGACCCCTGAGGAACTCGGGCATCAATATTATTATTAATAATAATATAATAATAAGTTGATTTATTTTCTCTGACAATGGCTTTGTAGCACTTAACAGTTTTGAATTATAAAAATTCACATTGTGAGAGCTGGTGCCTGAGGTAGGTTTTAGAAATACCTGTATTAAAAGTCACCAGGCCCCACTTAGTGGCATCATACTACAAGTAAAACAGGCAGGTAGCATGTAAGCATTTCTACTGAACAATTAAAACAAAAAATTAATAAATGAAAAGAACAAAAAAGTAAAACAAAAGCATTCTAAGAGTATGTTGAATGTGTAGGTGACTGGAGGTGAATGTGTAGATGAATGGGTAAGTGAGTGGGGGAGAGCCTCTACGTCGTCTTAAAGGCCTCGTCGTCGTCTCTTAAAACCCTCTACGTCGTGTCTTAAAGGCTAATGTTCTGCAAGGAATATTTACGGTTTGTATTCCCTTTACATCCGAGTTTGGAAAAGTAGTCAAAACAAAAATGAAAAGCACACAATTTAAATAAAAATCACATTTATTTCACATAGCATTTTTCAATTCGCTTGTTTCGTTGTTCAACAAAATTAAACTATAGTAAGGGTGCTTTTAGTAATGAAGTGCTTTGTTAACAAATTGTAGGTACACAAATAACTAGACGCGCCGTGTCCAGAAATACTGCTTTCTGGATGGCCTAACGAGAGCCTCCTCAGGTATTGGTCAAGGCTCTTGGCTATTATGCCACTGGCCGTCATGTGGAAACTTTTTAGTTGAAACAACATTTCAAATTGATATTCGAACATGTTTTTTGATAATGACTTGTGTCATTCACTTTGAATAAAAATTTTCTCTGTCTGAGGTAAGTTTTGACAGAGATGGGTGCAAGCTAATTCACCATTTGG
Source organism: Dicycla oo (assembly GCA_948252095.1). Taxonomy (NCBI): domain Eukaryota; kingdom Metazoa; phylum Arthropoda; class Insecta; order Lepidoptera; family Noctuidae; genus Dicycla; species Dicycla oo. Next base: position 36,411,723 of record OX411709.1, on the reverse strand, counting down.
TTCCAGGCCATTTCAAGGAAAAGCTTCTGGCTACCGCAAGTGAAGTCTCAGGGATCTACAAGCTTGAAGGTTGTCAGGCGGTTGTAGATGGGACTGCGTTGGCGTCAGTGAAAGCAGGTAATCTTTTGATGTTGTGGCACCGGCGGCTTGGACACGTAAATGAGCGAGATTTACGGAAGCTCCTGGGTGTGGATTTTGGTAAGAGTGTAATGGAACCTTGTGTCGCCTGTATTAAGGGGAAGGCACATCGTTTACCTTTTCGAGTTGGCACGCAGATATCTGTGGTCCAATGTCTGAACCCACGTACGGTGGATCTCGGTATATGCAGTTATTTTAGATGATTTTACACGTAAATATTTTGTATTTTTCCTTAAATCAAAAGATCAGGTTTTCGATCATTTTAAAGTTTTTCTAGCTAGTGTAGAGGTTGAAACCGGGTTGAAGGTGAAGTGCATACGCACGGACAATGGAACAGAATTTGTGAACAGGAAGTTTGATGGGTTTCTACAGCAAAAGGGTATAAAACATCAATTAACTGTTCCCTACACTCCGGAGCAGAATGGCGTAGTGGAGCGAGCAAACCGCACTATTGTGGAGATGGCTCGTGCTATGTTGGCGGAAAAGGGTCTGAGTGCGATAATGTGGGGAGAGGCATGTAGTACGGCTGTTTATATCAAGAACAGGCTGCCTCATAGTGGCAATAATGGTAAGATTCCTGAGGAGTTGTAGACAGGGAAGGCTCAGTCATTCGATCATTTCAGAGTTTTTGGAACGAAAGCGTTTGTGCACGTGCCCAAGGAAACTCGGAAAAAATGGAGCCCTAAAGCGGTAGAATATGTCTTTGTTGGTTACTGTGAAGAAACCAAGGGATATCGTTTCGTTAATTCCAGTAATCCTCGCGTCATTGTTAGAGGAAGGGATGTAGTTTTCTTGGAGGACTCTACAGCAGTAGTTTCAGAGGATCCTAGTCAGCTCGCAGGTAGCGGTGACAAAGGTGCTGAAGTAATCTGGGAACTTGCAAAGGTACAAGGCCAGTCAGGTTCTTCACCTGATACTGCAGAAGCTTCTCAAGGGCCGAGTTCCATAGATGGGGCTGAAGTATATGAAGACGCGGAGATGGAGGAAACGGGTGATAGCGGTGCAGAAAATGTCGTGGTGGAAAATGTTGAAACTGAAGATTCTATTAACAAAGAAGAGTCAAACGAAGGTGAATGTCGTTATCCTCTACGTAGTAGAATCCGAAAAGGAAACCATGGACTTGCATGCTGTACAGAAGACCAGGAGCCTTTGACAGTTAAGGAAGCCTTAAATCGGGAAGATAAGGATAACTGGAAGGAAGCCATGAAAAAAGAGATGGATTCGATGTACGAGAACAAGGTCTGGAAGCTCGTCAAAAAGCCACCTGAAGCTAAAGTCGTAGGAAACAAGTGGATCTTCATGTACAAGTTTGATGCAGATGGTAATAAGACCTATAAAGCTCGACTTGTGGCGAAGGGTTTCACTCAGTCCTACGGGGTTGACTACTTCGAAACTTATTCACCGGTCGTGAGAAGATCGACAGTTAGATTGCTGCTATCGTTGGCTGTTGAAAAGGATTTGTTCATCAGTCACTTCGATGTGAACACCGCCTTTCTGTACGGTGATTTACATGAAAGAGTTTATATGCGACAGCCGGAGGGTTGCATAGATGAAAACTCGAAGGAAAAAGTTTGCTTACTAGAAAAAGCGATATACGGCCTCAAACAAGCTTCACGGTCTTGGAATGAAAAAGTAAATGAAGTGTTGTCTTTGAACTTCAAGAGCTGTGACTTTGATAGCTGTCTTTACAAAAATAATAATTTTTATATCACTCTGTACGTAGACGATTTTTTATTGTTTTACAAAGACAAACAGCAGAAGGAAGTTTTATAAGACAATCTTTGTAAACAGTTCAAGATAAAGGATTTAGGGGAAGCGAGACAAGTTTTAGGTATGCTTTTGTGTAAGACTGATACTGGAATATATTAGGTTGGGGAAAAAGTCTTTTCGCATTATAGTATGTATGAACTTGTAAGAAAATCTCGTTGGCTATACTATTTGTATCTGGCTGGTTTTGGTATCATTGAAAGTTTAAATTTTAAAGAACATAATTCCAAATTCAAATTAGGAAAATGTGTGATTTTCATTTGTTTTTCGTAACGTCAAGATGAGTGAATCTAATGAAGAAATTCGATACATTTTAAAATTTTACTACAAAAAAGGTAAAAATGCAACGCAAGCCGCGAAAAAAATTTGCGATGTTTGTGGACCTAGTGTAGTGTCTGTGAGAGTAGCACAAATTTTGTTTAAGCGTTTTCAATCCGGAAATTTTGATGTCAAAGATGCACGTCGCTCTGGTCGCCCTATTACGGATAAAATGGATGCCATTTTTGAAAAAGTGAAGCAAGATCGGCATATCAGTAGTTACGACGTAGCTGAAGAACTGGAAATTTACCACAAAACAGTTTTGGCGCATTTGAAAAAAACTGGGTACACAAAAAAGCTCGACATTTGGGTACCTCACGAGCTCACTGAAAGAAACCTAATGAACCGTGTACTCATTTGTGATTCTTTATTACGACGTAATGAAACCGAACCATTTTTGAAGAAGCTGATAACTGGTGATGAAAAGTGGATCACGTATGACAAGAACGTGCGGAAAAGGTCGTGGTCAAAGGCCGGTAAGGTTTCACAGACTGTGGCGAAACCCGGGTTAACTCGCAACAAGGTGATGCTGTGTGTGTGGTGGGATTGGAAGGGCATTATTCATTATGAGCTGTTACTATCAGGCAGGACCATCGATTCTGAACTCTACTGCGAACAACTGATGAGATTAAAGCAAGAAGTTGAGAGAAAGCGGCCGGAATTAATCAACAGAAGGGGTGTGGTTTTTCATCATGATAACGCTAGACCTCACACATCTTTAGCCACTCAGCAAAAATTAAGAGAGTTTGGCTGGGAGGTGTTTATGCATCCGCCGTATAGTCCTGACCTTGCACCTTCAGATTTCAACCTGTTTCGGTCTCTTCAGAATTCTTTAGGCAGTGTCAGGTTAACATCACGAGAGGACTGCCAAAACCACTTGTCGCGGTATTTTGACCAGAAGTCCCAAAATTTCTATAGCAGTGGAATCATGTCCCTACCTACAAGATGGCAAAAAGTTATCGAACAAAATGGTACCTACATACTTTAGTTAAATGTAAATAAACTATATTAAAAATGTTTTGAATTTTCTTAAAAAATGCGAAGAAACTTTTTCCCCAACCTATTATTTGAATCAAGAGAAGCTTATTTCGAAAATCTTGGATGAATATGGTATGTTTAATTGCAAACCAGTAAAAACTCCGTCGGAAATGGATTTGCATAAAGCCTTGGCGGAAGGGGAAGGAGGTAAGTTCTTATCCTGCCAAGACTCTCGTAGTTATCAGGCGCTCATAGGGTCGCTGAACTATTTGGCCTGTAACACACGGATATTGCGGCTGCGGTAAATTTTTTGGCACAGTACAACTCATGTTGTGAGGAACGTCATTGGAAAGCTGCTAAACATATCTTGAGATACCTTAAGGGTACAAGGGATCTATGTTTGATATTTCCCAAGTCGCCGGTGCAGGACATCACGGGATTTGTAGATGCTGACTAGGGAGGGAACATCAAAGATAGGAAATCGTATTCTGGATTTATTTTTAGATGCGGAAACTCGTTGATTAACTGGGAATGCCGGAAACAAGCTTGTGTGGCACTTTCGTCAACGGAAGCCGAGTATATCAAAGGCATTAAATTATACTAGCAATAGACAGGACATAGCGAACAAAATCGTAATCCGATAGTTAAGTCCTCGTGGACTTAATTCGCTCAGTCTAGTTTGGCACTCCTGCATGTCAAATCGTATTTGTGTCCACTCTATTCAACAAAAGAAAAACATTTACTGAGTAAATATGCCGAGTTGCGCGTTGCGTTATTGTAAATCACGTTACGGTAAAATGACTGCTCCTAACTACGGTTTATTTTCGTAAGATTTTTTTTAATTTACACAGTAATTAATTAGAATTCAATAATTTTCATAAAAAGTTCTAGAATATTTGGTAATTTTGTAATATACGCCCTCTATTATTCAGTAGCTTAACTTTTTCTTGTAAGAGATGTCCATAATATTGTTGTTTATCGATATAATTTTATGAGGTAAGTAAATAATTGAACATAATCCTGTTTTTTAATTTAAATGTCTACAAAGGATCAAGGTCTATTCGTTTAAGTAGGTTTCTGTCATTTTAGATTTCCGAATGTAAATAGAGAAGAACGCGAAAAGTGGATACGGTTTGTGCAGATAGATCGTAAAGAAGAAAACTGGCTTCCAACTGCTTCTTCAAGATTGTGCTGGAAGCATTTTAAGAAAGAGAGCTACGGAAAGACTGGTCGATTCATTTAAAAAAAAGGATCGGTACCTTGTACTATAAGTGAAGTATGTTGCACGTTTCTCGATTTTTCGTATTTTTTTTTTATTAAGTTTTGTTTGGCAACATGTGGGTGTACTGCTATGGGTAAACGTCTGCATAAGCCTTGGGGGAAACAATTCGTGATGTTATGGTATGTATTCTATTTATTAAAATTACCCACATTCGTTTGAGTAGTACAAAGCACACTATCGATTTTATAAAAACGAAAGTATTAAAAGTATTCACAAATTCGAGTATTTTTGAAGGCCTCATTAGACACTCGTTTGAGAGCCCTGCGATGCTCAATCACAGATTGTATTTGATAAGATCCATAATAGAGACTTATGCTAATATTAAACTTCGATTTGTTGCTAAGTTCGACCCCGGTGTTCAGAACAAATCTAAAAGACAAAAGTTCACAAAACTGATTTTATTTGAAGGGACGTAGGATGGGACATAATATTTAATTAGTCATTAAATTCGTCTCTGTTGTAAAAATTGACCCGTATCAATCAACTTTCCAAACTATCTGTCTCTTATTGTATTAGTACCAACTTATTAATGTCCCCCTGCATGCTGCACACATGCTGTCATTTCATCATATACAACAACAAACTAACCAAATAATTCACTTAAGAGGAAAATTATCGGATAGTTTGTTTGCTTGTTTGGTTAAATTCTCAGGAACTACTACTGGCTCAAATTGAAAAAATCCTATAGACCATTTATCGAGGAAGGCTATAGGCTATAAAACATTACGCTACGACCAATAGGAGCGGAGCAGCAAAAATATGACGCAGGTGAAGTCGCGCTGGTCAGCTTTGTAAAAAATGTTATTTAGTATGAATGTGATTTTTCCAAGAGAATCTAAATATTAAATGAAAAATGTATAAATGATGCAATATCCGAAACATTAGTAAAGAGCATTTTGAGAACTAAATTCTTGTAAAGCGAGTGTTTATAAAATAAGTAGTATACGAAACGTTGGTTTGAAACTAAACATTAATTTATCAATGGTGTTTTCCAAAATAATTTTCCAAATAAATAATATACTTTGAAACTACTGCATTTTACTGCTTTCCTAACTTTTTGCTATTCATTGAAGAAAAAAATAGAACCTTTATTTATCGATAGTCGATATCTAAATGATTGGTAACATCTCTATTACACACTGGCCATCTATCAAGTGATAGCTGAATTTAATACATTTAACTTTTATGGTTGCTATTCAAAGCTAGATGGCGTTACTAAGACATGAGATCACAGTTTTTCTATGACATTTATTCTGATGGCCGCTCTATTGCTAGTATAATTTTAATCTCTTTGGAGTATATATTATTGCACTTTCGGAGGCAACCAAGGAGGCAGTTCACTTGCGGCAGTTGAATGCATTTATAAGAGGTGAATATCTTGGGGCTATTTGCATTTTTGTAGATAATCAGAGCGCTATTAAACTTGCGTACAATCCTGTAGCGCATAGAAGGACGAAACATATAGACATAAGGGCGCACTATGTCAGAGATTGTATTACTAAGAATGTTGTACGTCTGGACTATGTGTGTACGGAAGATAACCCAGCAGATGTGCTGACAAAACCATTAGGTCGTGTGGCATTTAATAAATGTGTGCGCGATCTGAATCTGAGTGTGTCTGGTGTGGTGTAATGTGAGGATATCTGATGATGGATGTTGTTTGAGGGGAAGTGTGGAAACTTTTTAGTTGAAACAACATTTCAAATTGATATTCGAACATGTTTTTTGATAATGACTTGTGTCATTCACTTTGAATAAAAATTTTCTCTGTGCAAACAAATTTTTTGCTTCCATATCCTAGTTATCTAGTATATTTCGTCAGGACTATATGCACAATGGCTGCTGTATGTACCCCCCACATGTCGAAAAACTTGCGAGCCAGGTCAAGATACTTAATCCGCTTGTGTTTTTTGATAGTGCGTTACACAATTGCCCCGCTGCGCTGGGTCGGGCACATGCCTTTAGTACGGTACTTCCGATTCCACAAGACTGTATTTCAGAACAAGTTGTTGGTGGATAATCCTGGCTACCAGGTTGTGGTTATGCAAGTAGTCTCCGTTAGCCAGAAATAATGTGTCGGATTATAGTGCGCGCGGAACTAGTTGGCCGCGCCTTAGGTGGCAACAGGGGTTAGGGGGCGGGTTGCCTACTGCTCGCAACGCACATGAGATTAGACAGTGCTGGCCAATCTCGAGATATACGAGATATAATAACAATTCAACTTTTAGAAGTTTATATTGTACCTATTTAATTATATTGTAAATAATAGTAAAATAAACCAAAAACAAATTAAGTACCTATATGACATTATTCTGACATATTTTAATCAAAATCTGCCTTTACCAACTATGTTGGGGTCGGCTTCCAGTCTAACTGGATGCAGCTGAATACCAGTATTTTACATGGAGCGACTGCCTATCTGACCTCCACAACCCACTTACTGGGTAATACGATACCCCTTGGTACCTTTTCTATTTCGTTTTATTGCCCAATACCTACACCAAGTATTAATTGTAATTTATGTTGTTACTGTTTAATATTTTAATTACCTGCCCTGCAGTGCACGAAAAAGAGCTGATGATAAAGTAGCTTAGCATTTCTAAAGTATTTGTATATTTAATATGTTTACTTGATAAAACCTAACCAGTTTAGATAGCAGTGGGGCCCCATTTTTTGATTCGCCCCAGGGCCCTTAGTTACCTAGCTACGCCACTGTGTATGCACCCCCCACATGTCGAAAAACTTGCGAGCCAGGTCAAGATACTTAATCCGCTTATGTTTTTCAGCTTTCACGATGATTTCGTCATGAGGTACCGCTATATCAGCAATCATAGTCGATCTATCACTACTATGTCTGGCATATTGGCAACAATAATCCTGTCAGTGATATAATAATAGATCTATCCCAATACAACGTGATATTGCCGTTTTCGAGACCTGCAACCTAATTTCGTAACACACTATCAAACGAAATCTAATTATGCAGAAAATTGCTAATCTCTTGTTCGAAAAATTAGCTCGACGCCGTAAATAATGCAATGAATGTTGTTGAACTGTCAAAATGAAACCGATTCCGATTCCGAATCTTCCGAGTCCGAAAACTACATCCCTTCCTCTAACAATGACGCGAGGATTACTGGAATTAACGAAACGATATCCCTTGGTTTCTTCACAGTAACCAACAAAGACATATTCTACCGCTTTAGGGCTCCATTTTTTCCGAGTTTCCTTGGGCACGTGCACAAACGCTTTCGTTCCAAAAACTCTGAAATGATCGAATGACTGAGCCTTCCCTGTCCACAACTCCTCAGGAATCTTACCATTATTGCCACTGTGAGGCAGCCTGTTCTTGATATAAACAGCCGTACTACATGCCTCTCCCCACAGTCTCGCACTCAGACCCTTTTCCGCCAATATAGCACGAGCCATCTCCACAATAGTGCGGTTTGCTCGCTCCACTACGCCATTCTGCTTCGGAGTGTAGGGAACAGTTAATTGATGTTTTATACCGTTTTGCTGTAGAAACCCATAAAACTTCCTGTTCACAAATTCTATTCCGTTGTCCGTGCGTATGCACTTCACCTTCAACCCGGTTTCAACCTCTACACTAGCTAGAAAAACTTTAAAATGATCGAAAACCTGATCTTTTGATTTAAGGAAAAATACAAAAGATTTACGTGTTAAATCATCTAAAATAACTGCATATACCGAGATCCACCGTACGTGGGTTCAGACATTGGACCACAGATATCTGCGTGAACCAGTTGCAGTCTCTCGACTGCCCTCTCAGCCTCACCAACTGGAAAAGGTAAACGATGTGCCTTCCCCTTAATACAGGCGACACAAGGTTCCATTACACTCTTACCAAAATCCACACCCAGGAGCTTCCGTAAATCTCGCTCATTTATGTGTCCAAGCCGCCGGTGCCACAACATCAAAAGATTACCTGCTTTCACTGACGCCAACGCAGTCCCATCTACAACTGCCTGACAACCTTCCAGCTTGTAGATCCCTGAGACTTCACTTGCGGTAGCCAGAAGCTTTCCCTTGAAATGGCCTGGAACCAAATGGTGAATTAGCTTGCACCCATCTCTGTCAAAACTTACCTTCCATCCTTTCTCTACTAATTTAGACACTGATAACAGATTAACATGCAAACCAGGTACATACACGACATCCCTCACAGCAAGCATTCGTCCTTTCAAACTCACTATGATATCACCCTTACCCGTGCATTCAATCTTATCATTATTCGCACAAGTCACATTACTCATACCAACATTCGTAACCAAATCTTTAAACCAATGTTTCTGGAAAGACATATGTGAAGATGCCCCGCTGTCAATGTACCACTCCGTCGGATTGAAGGAGTCCCCGGCGCTGAATGAAGACAGGCTCACGATCGCAACGTCACTTAGTTTGGAGATTGAACCCGCTTTCCTTCCTTCAGGACAGTCCGGCTTCTTATGTCCACTCTTTCCACATTTAAAGCATTTAATTTTAGTCAAATTAATGTCTTTGTTCCCATTCCACTTCTTACTCTTACGTACAGCCAATGCCGAGTCCGCTGAAGACAATGTACTACAACCTTGACGTGAATCCTCCTGTAGTAACTTCTGCCGTACGTTCTCTGAAGTCAACTTCATCCCAGAGTGTTCCAGCGCCATTCGCATAGGCCTGTACTCTTCAGGTAGTCCTCTCAGCAATACGACAGCTACAAGATCATCGTCAGATCCGGTGGAAATATCCTTCAACTTTTGAGAAAGAGACATAACTACAGCAACATATTCATGCATCGACGAGTGTCTCTCTAGCTTCTCATCCAACAACGCGTTCATGAGGGTGATTCTGCGATTTACGCCTTTGTCCTCAAACGCTTTCGCTAAGCTATCCCAAGCATCCTTAGCATAATTTGAATCTTGTACATACGCATAAAGTGTAGGTTCCACATGTAGACAAATCAAAGCTAGTGTATCTTGGTTCTTCTCGATGGCGGTGGAGTCTTTGGAATCCGGGTACGTAGACGTATACGTGAACAATTTTTCTCGTATGAGAATCATTTTTATAGCGAATTTCCACGTAGAGTAGTCATCTAGGCCGCAGAGATTCTTGATGGGAAATTTAGTGACTGGGCCCATAACCTATTGATGAAATCAAAGAGATTAAAATTATATAATTTAATGTCTTTGGATGAAATATACTAGATAACTAGGATATGGAAGCAAAAAAGTTGTTTTGCACAGAGAAAATTTTTATTCAAAGTGAATGACACAAGTCATTATCAAAAAACATGTTCGAATATCAATTTGAAATGTTGTTTCAACTAAAAAGTTTCCACATGACGGCCAGTGGCATAATAGCCTAGAGCCTTGGCCAATACCTGAGGAGGCTCTCGTTAGGCCATCCAGAAAGCAGTATTTCTGGACACGGCGCGTCTAGTTATTTGTGTACCTACAATTTGTTAACAAAGCACTTCATTACTAAAAGCACCCTTACTATAGTTTAATTTTGTTGAACAACGAAACAAGCGAATTGAAAAATGCTATGTGAAATAAATGTGATTTTTATTTAAATTGTGTGCTTTTCATTTTTGTTTTGACTACTTTTCCAAACTCGGATGTAAAGGGAATACAAACCGTAAATATTCCTTGCAGAACATTAGCCTTTAAGACACGACGTAGAGGGTTTTAAGAGACGACGACGAGGCCTTTAAGACGACGTAGAGGCTCTCCCCCACTCACTTACCCATTCATCTACACATTCACCTCCAGTCACCTACACATTCAACATACTCTTAGAATGCTTTTGTTTTACTTTTTTGTTCTTTTCATTTATTAATTTTTTGTTTTAATTGTTCAGTAGAAATGCTTACATGCTACCTGCCTGTTTTACTTGTAGTATGATGCCACTAAGTGGTGCCTGGTGACTTTTAATACAGGTATTTCTAAAACCTACCTCAGGCACCAGCTCTCACAATGTGAATTTTTATAATTCAAAACTGTTAAGTGCTACAAAGCCATTGTGAGAGAAAATAAATCAACTTATTATTATTAATAATAATATTGATGCCCGAGTTCCTCAGGGGTCTGTTATCTCTGCAACTCGTTTCCAGCTGCACATCAATGACCTGCTTCAGCCTGGTATTGTTGGGTGACAGATGACAGTACAGTTTCAGAGAGATACTTGTCCAGCGCAAAAACCAGCGGGGCCGAAGTTCGTTCCTTGAGAGAGGCCATGGTAGAGCGGACAGATTTGACCTTAAGCCTGTCTTCCAGTGGGGTGATGATAATCTGGTCTCTTTTAACGCCACCAAAACATAGCCGTGTCTTTTTACCGCTAAAAGCTGTCGTTTCGCTCAAACTCCTACTTTTCGGGGTGCATCTGTTCCTGCAACTGATCGGGTTGAGCTCTTAGGCATGGAGTTGACATCTGGCCTCAACTTTAGCGTCACCATCGAGTACAAAACCCAAACTGCGGCCAGGGCATCTTAAATAGGGTGAAGCGATACGTTATGCCTGGACAGCTTATAACTTTTTACAAAGCGCAAGTCCGATCCTGCATGGAGTATTGGACATCTAGACGCACTGCCAGTTACCATCCCTACCTAAAGACACTATACCCAAAGACCCTATACCTAAAGACATTTGGAAACGCTTAGTGCGAATTGGTGGATTAGCAACTATGCTAATCCACCAATTCACACTAAGCGTTTCCAAATGTCTTTTATAATGCGCACAGCAAAAGAGTAGAACAGTGAGTTCTACTCTTACCGGTCCCCTTCTACCATCGGACATCAAATATTTTATGTGTTTCATTTCAATCAAATCGGCCTTTTTGTCGGCAGTTGCTGCGTTCGTTGCGTTGAGGCACAGTCATAAACGCGTACATATTATAGTCGAAATACACTTTAAAAATCTCATAAATAGCAATCACACTATTGTCACAGAAGGTAAACAAGCTACAGTCGACTACAGCGACATCTACACACAGCTTTAAGTGTGGCTCCTCATTAGGTCGGCATGCCCATAAAGTATGACATTGACAGGTACTGTCTGTACTATTATGAAATTCAAGACTTCATAGGCGTGATTTTACTGACAGCTGTCGCAGAGATCAAGCTATCTTTTATGAAGCATAGTGACTTTTCGCTCTAGGGGACGGACGGGTCTACCTTTTATAGAATAACTTTTTATGTCATAATATTATTTTGCATAACAGCGGATAGCATAAACTTTATTTCGCAGAAAATCGTTTGGCAGACACTCATTTATTGTACATTCAAAAACTCATAATTTTGTAAGTCAAAATCACCTTTACGCATAAATTCCATATCCATAATAATTAAAAAGTAGAACCATCATAACGCATCGCAGAAAGTTCACAGTCAGAATCATCTTTTGGCATACGTTTCATATCGATATTAAAAGCAGAACTATCGTATTGTTTCGTTTATTGTTTCCAGCGATTCTCAAACGTTTGAGCTCGGAGGCCATAATAAAATGTTTTCTATAGTACTAACTAAAGAAAGAAGGCTCGTCACAAAGAGTAAAGTAATATTAAAGAGAGAGTAGGCACTCTGTGGTAAAATTTGCATGTATGGAACGTGCTGCCACCTCTAGTTTGGTGGGTGAATTAATACTATAATAATATATACACCTACCTATAGGTTAGCATACTTACTATGAGTAGCGAACGAGTCCTCCCTACCTATAATATTTATTAATTTATACTGTTTGAGCTAGTTTGTGTTAGGGTAACAGTCAGGGAAAAAAAACACGTACCTATGGAGTTCAGAAAAATGTCCTTTTATTATCTTTAAAATCAAACATAGGTACATTTTATGGATACTTATTATAATAAAATACAATTAAATTATGGAATAACATAACAGTTTTTCTCGGTTATAATTTATTTATTATTTAATAATTGAATCATGGAAGACTTACAACTCAAAAAAACCTAATAAAAACGAAACAATAGTCAACAGGAAGCCAATTACGTATAGAAATAGACTGAAATTTATAAGTGAGCATACAACAGCAATACGTAATAAATGGAGTTTTTTTTTTAAGTGGTTATACAGGTTGTCCCTGGAAGTATGGATCAAATCGAATAGGGGCGTGGGCAAGGTCATTTCCAAACTTTTTAACCCTAAGAATGTTGGTGCAATTTTTTACGGTTCAAAAGTTATGACCAATTATTGTTTTTTTCAATCACTTCGCATAGTGCTCAATGAAATAGAATCAACTACTGCCACTAAATTTCTTGGTATTAATATAGACAACAATTTAACTTGGAGACCCCAGACAGACGAAGTATGTAAAAAGTTTAATAAATTTGCCTATGCTCTCTATAATCTGTCAAAAATAGTGAGCCTTGAATCCGTACTAACAGCATATCACGGCTATGTTGCGTCAACACTCAGATATGGCGTAATATATTGGGGCAATTCAGTAGATAGAGAACTCGTATTTAGAGCCCAAAAAAGATGTGTCAGAGCTATGTGTGGCCTTAAAAGCACAGACAGTTGTCAACCGTTCTTTATACGTCTAAAAATTCTTACCTAGCCATCGCTGTACATACACGAAACAAATATGTTTGTCAAATTAAGAAAAAAGAAAAAACTATGTTCAATAAGAAAAAACATTTACAGCAAGGGCTTCGTTCTGGCAAAAATTTTACTCAATTATGGAGCGATTTTCATGGGAAAAGGTTTTTTTTTTTCATTAGGTAGGTACCTATACAAAATATGTACTAAAAGTTATTACAGAAAATTACGCGATAAAAATAAATCTGAACTCGAAGTGACTTATGGGAAAACTGCACTAATGAATAAAAGTAGTAAAAATATATAACAAATTACCTGAAAAAATAAAACCTTAAATCTGGACAATTTCAAAAGAGAACTATTAAGAATTTTGATAAATAAATGCTATTACTCACTGCAGGAATATCTGGACGACAATTCTATAATTACTGCTTCATAAAATTGTAAATCACCTCACCTATTTTGACGATTTTGAATTCTGTTTGACATTAGCATCTAATATATTATTATATGACATGTAACTTAATATTTTGACATTTATTGTATTTTAAATTTGTATTGATATGCATGTACCTATTAATATTAACTTTATTACAAATGTTTACATAATTCTACAAGGTTAAGATATCTTGAAAGTTAAATTTGTGTTAAAAAGTAAACTTCGACAATGTTAATAAATATATTTGTACGCCTATGAGCAAAACATAGAGGATCTACCAATCTGAAACATCTCGCACACTGTTATAATTTGACCTATGTTTACAAATAAAGCATTCTGATTCTGAAAGAAATCATAAAAAAAATAGCAAAACTATCAATTACTTTTTTCTGTGGTAATACTTTTATGCAGCTAGAAAACATACGTTCAATAAGAAAAAACATTTACAGCAAGGGCTTCGTTCTGGCAAAAATTTTACTCAATTATGGAGCGATTTTCATGGGAAAAGGTTGTAATTTCAATTTAGTAATACATTTACATATTAATTTCATTGTTTTATTTTATTTTGCCAATACGACCTCCTTGTTCATAAAATTCTCTTTAAAGCTATTAAGAGAATTTTATGAAAAACTTTTAAGCTATTAAGAATATTCCAGTGATTCATACCTCCAAAGAATCTCTATGACTTTTACCAGTTTTTGTAATACGTGGTCAACTTTCGCTAGTGTAACTTTTTCCCATAAAACTCGCTCGAAAATTGAGTAAAACTTCTGCCAGACCGAAGACTTTGCAGTAACTGTTTTTTTATTATTGAACACATGTTTTCTAGATGCGTAGGTATAAGTATTACCAAAAGAAAAGCCCACTTTTATACAACGTTTTGCAAAAAAAAAAAATAGTCCTGATAGTAATTTGACATAAATATTATGCCAATTTAATCTTAATGTATTGCATGACAATTTGATGTAAGTAGGTACCTATTGTATTTTAACTATGAACCAAACTTATAATGTGAATTTTGTATGCCTCAATGGCGGGACATAGCAGACTTACCTGTATAAATACACACCATCTTATGAACCTATGATCCATAGTAAATTATTTTGAATTTGAATTTGAATAGTTTTTTTTTTATGATTTTTTTCATTGAGCACTATGCAAAGTAATTGAAAAAAACTAAAATTGGTCATAACTTTTGAACCGTAAAAGATTGCACCAACATTCTCAGGGTTAAATATTAATTATTATTATTTATTAGCTACCTAATAAATAATATTCCTTAACACTGTAAATTAATAATTATAATAATATCTATATAAAATGTCATCCCACAACTAATTATCATTTCCATAACTATGTATTATTTAAGCTATAGTTATAAGTACTTGTAAAATATTTGGTGTTGCTGTGCCCTTGCAGGGTTCATGCTTGAATCTATTCAACTTACTACTGTCATCCTGTGTACGACGTGAATGCAATAAATAAATAAAAAGTTTGGAAATGGCCTTGCCTACACTCCTATTCGATTTGATCCATACTTCCAGGGACACCCTGTATATTTGTTTAAAAATAATAAATGTAATACGGTACGGTTTGGTAATAAACACTTACATAAAGCATCACAGCTAAAAATACAATATCATCTTCGGAGTTCACTCATGTTCACAAAACAACAAAAATGACAAACGAAAAACAAAGTGGTAACAATATTTTGAAATAGAAACAAAACAAAACAAATAACAGTAACGAGAATTATGATTTATGGTCAGTTTTAGAGAGTACGGCTTGCTCTAAACGCCATGATAATTTGGAGTCCCTAAAACAATCCATACGATTGGCAGTGAAGAATTTTCCCATGGAAAGAGTGCGTGCTTCTATTGTTTAAAGGACTGTATTGCAGCCAATGGAGACCACTTCGAATAAGATTTTTATATTTTAAATTGTTTTATATTTATGTATTATACTAACACACTGTAAAAATAATAAATATTATTTGCAATAATAAAATGTTTTTTTCTTCGTGACAATATTTATGGCAAGACTGGGTATATCTCTCGCCAGAACGCCCTCACCGATCTGCTCCGACTTTCGGTACCTCGGGTTGCTTGTCCAAAGAGATGGCGAAGTAGACCGAGACGTAACGCGCCGGATCAACTCAGGATGGGTAACATGGCGACAGGTCACAGGAACAACTTGCGACCTACGGATACCCCTCAAGTTAAAGGTGACAAGGCGTGTCGTACACATATGGATCGGAATGTTGAGCCGTGAAGAAGACGGATGAAAAAAGATTGCATGCAGCGGAGATGAAAATGTTGAGATTGATGTGTGGAGTGACGAAAATGGATAAAGTAAGGAATGAGTATAGAAGGCGAGGATTGAAAGTGGCGCCAGTGACAGAAAAGTTGAAACGAAATCGTTTGGCTTGGTATGGGCATGTGATGAAGAGGGAGGAAACGCATTTGACTAAAAGAGTGGTAAATATACATGTTCAAAGTCAAACGTCATTTCTTATTCAAACTAGGCTGAGAATCAGCACTTTTCGAACGTCGAATCGAATTACATCTGACAGTCCCCCAAAACGCCCGCCCTTCACCTATTCCTAGCGCTTTAGCTGGGAAGAAGAAGTGGCGCAACACACTCCCCAGCAGCTGTCTGTTCAGTTCAAAAAATTGATTCTATACATAAAAATGTGCATAATAATTTAGGTAGGTATATTACGCAACACAAAACTTTAAATTAAATTAAATTACGAGTATTTGCTATAAGTCGGTTAAAAATCAATCTTCCTAGCCTTTTCCCAACTATGTTGGTTTCGGCTTTCAGTCTAATCGGATGCAGCTGAATACCAGTATTTTACATGGAGCGAATGTCTATCTGACCTCCACAACCCAGTTACTGGGTAATACGATACCCTTTGGTAAGACTGGTTGTCAGAGTTTCGGGCTTCTGACGACCCGTAACGAGTGTCAAAGATCCACCAATGACAGCCGGGACCAACGGCTTAAAGTGCTTTCCGAGACACGGAGGAGTCTCGGTAATAAAATATGGTCACCCATCCACAGAACGACCCCGGCAAGCGTAGCTTAACCTGATGGATCGACCTGTGCGGCTGTTATTACTTAGCCACGAGCTATAAGTCGGTTAGTACACGCCAATATACAAAAAAAAAAAAAAACGAAAACTATAAGTACTCAAGCAGAAATAAAAATACAAAAATAATAACGTAAGCAGAACTTTATACTTACCTGTTGGTGGATTGAAAGGGAGAGGAAGGCCAAAGAAAAGATGGATTCATTGTGTGAGGAATGATATGAAAGAGAAGGAAGTAAATGATAGCGTGACGGTTGATAGGGGAGAATGGAAGAGGAAAACGTCTTGCGCCTACCCCAAGTAACAAGGGACAAGGGCAGGAAGATGAACAACGGATTTTGTTCACACTCATCATGAGTTTGAACAAAATCCGTTGTTGTATTGCACAGCCAATAACATCTTTTGTAACGTTGTAACGCTTAGAAATTACGTACAAAAGCGCCAACTTTCGTACTACGGTTGCCGGTTGTAATAATGGAGGAATGAGTGAATGTCTCTCTACTCACGGAAGAAGTTATACGTGTTGCTAATAGATGGCGTTTTCTAATTTTATGCTTTGCATCCCGTGGCGGATTGGTTGACCGTAAAAAATAGATAATGGTGCCGATTCTCTAGTCAGTCACAAATGCGTCTAAACTAGACTAAAAATTACTAAAATTTTGTTTATTCCTGTCAAACGACGATTACTCATTTTGAAATTGACTAAAGTGACACAACTTTTTTCTTTTCTTTTATCTCGGAAATGGTGTGGAGCTAAGCGAAGCGGAACGGAGCTAAGCGGACTTTCAAATAAAGTAGGCGTAAAGCGGAGCGAACTTTCAAATAAAATATATGAACACGCGGCCCCGAGCCGGACACAACGGAGTCGAGCAGGGCGACCAGTCACAGTTGCAAAAAATAATAAAATTTCAACCCCCTTTATAAAACACCTAAACCCATAAAACTCTACACGTTGGTAATAATTTTTCATATTTTCCATACAAAAAGTGAAAAATTCGATACAAAACAAGTTAAGAATCGCATCTCCATCGTTACGGGCTCGTCTCCGCAGCCTCGGCCGCTATGGCTCGCATAGTGCGTGCGCCTTATAAGGCTGCGTTTCCACTGACGCGGAGCTAGCAGAGTGCAGAGGAGCGGATCGTGAATTGACCAATCACGGTGCACGAAATCTCCAATCCGTGTCAGTGTAAACAGTGTAAGTACAGCGGAGCGAAGCGAAATGGAGCTAAGCGGAGCGGAGCTATGCTGAGCGGAGCGGAGCGGAGCTAAGCGGAACGGAGGTAAGCGGGGCGTAGCTAAGCGGAACGGAGCACAGTGGAGCAAAGCAAAGCGGAGCGGAGATAAGCGAAGCAGAGCTAAGCGGAACGGAGTTAGGCGCAGCGGAGCTAAGCTAAGCGAAGCGGAGCTAAGCTGAGCGGAGCGGAGATAAGCGGAGCGGACTTTCAAATAAAATATATGAATACTCGGCCCCGAGCCGGACAGAACGGAGTCGAGCAGGGCGACCAATCACAGTGCTCAAAATCTCCATTCCGCGTCAGTATAAATAGTGTTAGTAGAGCGGAGCGGAGCTAAGCGAAGCGGAACGGAGCTAAGCGGACTTTCAAATAAAGTAGGAGTAAAGCGGAGTGGAGCTATGCGAACTTTCAAATAAAATATATGAACACGCGGCCCCGAGCCGGACAGAACGGAGTCGAGCAGGGCGACCAGTCACAGTTGCAGAGCTCGAAATCTCCAGTCCGCTTCAGTGGAAGCACTTCCCACTTTTCACTGCTCTTCTCCGCTCCGCCCCGCCCAGCTCCGCGTCAGTGGAAACGGACCCTTACAGAGGGCGAAGGCTGCCCTACTCTCCCTGCGCGCCTCCGTCTCTAAAAACACTCTCGGTTTAAGGAACAAGGGCGTGGAGCTAAAAGGGCGTGAAGCCAATAGAAAAAAAAGTACCACGTAGAGTCGCGATAGTCAATGTCAAACTCGATTAAAGTTGTGTCAAACTAAAGGAGATGTTTCAAAATGGGCCAGGTCTGTGTACACTACCTCAAAAAAAAAAAAGAGAACAATCCGTAGCATTCGGGAAAAATACAGATAATTCATATAAATGTATACTGTTGTGGTAGGGAATTGATATTTATCAATTATCTTTATCGACTTTTTTTTTTTCTTGTTGGCTTCACACGGTTTGTGCATTTAGCCAATGTCAAGTTTATAATTATTTCAAAGTTAGGGAAACGAAAATATTAGTATGAATAATTTAACGGGATTTAGGATAGGACGGATATATGATCAGTATATTTATAAAGGTGAAGATAGTAAATAATGAGCAAATTACAATGAGGAAAATTTACAACTTAATATTATTTAAAGTGATGAATGATACTATACATTTATATACAGGAAAGCTATTTGTGCAAAGTAAAGAAAGTATTGAGGTAGGAAAAGGAATACGGAGGGACAAGAGGTTACGGAGAAAAGAAGAAGAGAGAAGAAGAAGGTCATATAAGGGACAGGAGAAAAAAATGTGGTTAAGGTCGCCTACGTCTGTACCACACGAGCAGATGGGGTCGTCGATGATATGAAGTTTGGCAAGATGGGCTGCAGAACAAACATGACCCAGTCTCATACGTATTAAAACGGAGGTCTCCACCTTGCCAAACTTCGCCCTGCCAAACCACGGTTTTTCCGGAACGTCGGGCTGAATAATTGAAAAATAACGGCCCTTTAATTTGCTTCCGATATCCCAAGCTACCTTCCAGGTGTCCCGAAGAAAAGTCTCGACTTTCAACATGGCGTCTCGCCGATTTAGTTACTCTGTGCGTAAAAACAATGACAGTAAACCATAGATCGACCATTGACCATAGAAAGAGGACTGTCAGCTGTCACAACAGTGTCACTTCAGCCCTCTTCTTGAGTATTATACATGTCAAACGTCACTAATTAATCAAAATGACAGCTTACCGCTATGACGGGTTTTTGTTGTGTTGCATTTCAAGTGTAATTAATAAATTGTGGTTTACCAGCCAACCAAGACATTTTAAAGTAATTGGACTGTTGAGATCCTTATTTTTATGTAGGTATAGTGTACACGTACCCGGCCCAAGGTCCATACATTTTGGAACATCTCCTTTAGAGAGAATTTTAACAGAATAGCCTTTATGATTCTCACTCAGATGAATAAAAAAGGTAGACGGCGCACTTCTAACAAGAAACTAAGTATAGCCAGTGCAGCGAGCCGAGCCGCTCGACGCGAGCGCCGGGTCCACTCGACTGTCGGCTTCTTCGTGAAATCCTTTGAAACGCGTTACAGTAGAGTCAGTGCAGCGAGCCGAACCGCTCGATGCGAGCGCCGGGTCCACTCGACTGTCGGCTTCTTCGTGAAATCCTTTGAAACGCGTTACAGTATAGTCAGTGCAGCGAGCCGAGCCGCTCGATGCGAGCGCCGGGTCCACTCGACTGTCGGCTTCTTCGTGTAATCCTTTGAAACGCGTTACAGTATAGTCAGTGCAGCGAGCCGAGCCGCTCGATGCGAGCGCCGGGTCCACTCGACTGTCGGCTTCTTCGTGAAATCCTTTGAAACGCGTTACAGTATAGTCAGTGCAGCGAGCCGAGCCGCTCGATGCGAGCGCCAGGTCCACTCGACTGTCGGCTTCTTCGTGAACTCCTTTGAAACGCGTTACAGTATAGTCAGTGCAGCGAGCCAAGCCGCTCGATGCGAGCGCCGGGTCCACTCGACTGTCGGCTTCTTCGTGAATTCCTTTGAACACACAACGTCCGCCATTCTGAATTAAAATGGAGCACGCTTGAAAGTGCTCGAACATTACAAATAAATGCTGCAAGTCATTCTCTGCCTTATTACTTCCCCAAACAGTATAACTAATAAATAAGCACTTCCTGCACATGTCCCACCGCCAACAACGATGAGCGAGAAGCAAGTAGAGCTAGAAACTAGAAACGAGTTGGCGAGCAACGAGCAGCGAGTGAGCGACGGTGACAAGCGATTACGCTTCGCTTATATGTGTATATATGTACAGTCACAAACCGGGATTGTTGAGCCACTAGCTTATCATCTTAACTTGTTGTGTTACACGAATGCCGCCCGTTTTTCGTTATTGAAATGTCACATGTCAAATTTTAACGGGCGACATTCGTGTAACACAACCAAGTTAGGATGATGTCCTAGTGGCTCAACAATCCCGGTTCGTGACTGTACAATGCATTTGTCATAATTGTGTCAATTTGTGTCAGTAAAGTTTGTTATACTTTGACACAGACTTTGATTGAAATAATATAATATGAAATATAATATTTAAAAAAGTAATGGATGAAGAGGTTGCGTGTGTTTATGTGGAAAGAAAAGGTGGAACGGTGATGCTACGGAATTGTCGTCAATACTATAAAGTTCGTGTTTACAAAAGTGGAGGTGCATATTGGAGATGCGCAAATAAACGGAAAATGAGTTGCAAAGGATCGGTGATCGTTAATGTGCGTATTATTAGGTAATTCTATGTATCCTTGAATTTGTATTTATAGTCCAATCCTATAGTTATTATGGAAACACGGTTAATAATAAGTAATGGAAGATTTTATTTAATTTTAGGTAAAGGAGGAAGTTGTGAACACGACGCCACATTGTATTCCAAATAAAACACAAAATGAAATATCGCTATCAATAGACAACTTGAAAAAGCAAGTAAACTTTCCGATGAACCTATTCCAAAACTGTATAACGATACTTTAACTAAATATAAACATACAACATATGATATTTTAACTAATTTACCATCATATTCAAAGATTTTCTTCTTGATTATTATTATGAAGGAACGCATATAATAGTTTTTTGTTCATTAAAAGCAAGAGAGTTGATGAAAAAGTTAAATGAGTATTTTGCAGACGGAACCTTGTGAGAATCTCGCAATGATGTGAGATGGCAAAACACGCCTGACGCATACAGACTGGAATGCGGGGTGAGGCAGGGGGGACTTACCTCACCGAAGCTTTTCAATCTGTATGAGAATGAGCTGATAGTGGGGCTCAGCAGCAAGCGTACTGGATGTTGGATTGATGGCACTTGTATCAATAATCTTAGCTACGCAGACGATATGGTGCTGCTGGGCCCAACTGCCAGCGCAGTACGGGAACTTTTAAACTGCTGTACCAAATACGCTGCAAGCCATGGTCTGCTGTACAACTGTCAAAAGAGTGTCTACATGACCTTCAAGGCCGTCGGCAACAAATTATCTCTTGAGCCAGTTTTTACACTCAATGGACAGGTAATGAATAGAGTGACACAATTTAAGTAGTTGCGACATTGTGTAACGGACGACCTTAGGGATCATGCAGATATTGAGCGAGAATGCAGAGCTCTCACTGTGAGAGCTAATATGTTGGCCTGCAGGTTTGTTCGTTGTAGTCAACTAACCTTGTTTAAAGCGTATTGCCAAACCTTCTACACGAGGAGCCTGTGGGTCAGTTATACGCGTGGAGTGTTGCATAAGCTGCGAATCCACTACAATAACAGCATCAGAATGCTTTTGGGCTGGCCGCGTTTTTGTAATGCCTCTGGCATGTTCGCACCCATGACTTTTATGCCATGATGAGACTAAAGACAGACAGCCTCGCTCTTGCAAAGGGCGCGATCGAGCTCAAATGGCATTCTGAGGATGTTAACAAATAAACTTGACTCACCTTTTCTGCAACACTTTATGCGAATACTGGTGAAGCTAGAATAATGTCATTTTTTAGATTTGTTTTACTAACATAGTTTATAAATGTTCTGTAACTAACCCATGTGTACCTCTGATGTCTGATAAATAATAATAATAACATTTCAGAAAGCTCACAATGGAAACTAAGTCGGCGCATGAATGCAAAAAATGTTACAATGTCTATTAAATGTTTAAAAAAATTTTACAACTTTATCAAGCGAAATCGCATACCTACAAAAGACGTAATGCCCGGTTTACATTATTCCAGTCCAGCGATCTAGTCCAGTACTGGATTGCTTACTGGAAAAATGTAAACCGGCACTGGAATGAACTGAATCCAGTAAGCATTCCAGTCCAGTAACTGGATTCGCGGTCTACTTTTGAATCCAGTGCGACCAATCCAGTGCAACTGGAATAATGTAGACGTTACAGATCCAGTCCAGCACTGGACTGGAATCTCGCTAGATCACTGGACTGGAATAATGTAAACCGGGCATAAGCTCCAAATTGAGAATGATGATTATATACGAAAAATTCAGCTACAACTGATTTCAGGTGATATTATTGTATGTCATATTTTAGATTTTCGTTGATTGTTGTAAAACATTGTAAATAATAAAGTTTAAAAATTAGTCGTCCGACTTTAATTTTATTTTACTGCAAAGAGGTTCAATATAATCGTAAACCAGTAGCAGTTGAGGTTTTTAGAGTTGTCAAGTTATTTTTTAAATGAATTGAACCTCTGAACTCTCAAAAAGTGCTGTGGTCCAACTATTTTTAAAGTTGGACAACTGCCCCTAGTAAAGACCCATGGTCCAACTAGTTGGACAGAGCAGTTGGACCACTGCCCCGGACTGACTCCCAGCCGTTTGCTTGCACCGAGGTGAGGATTTTGTGGAGACGTTGACCCCACAATCCTCACAAACATAGCTATAACCTTGGTGACTGACTATTTCTCGACATTTTTTTGGCGTACTCAAAATTGATTTTTAGTTTTCAAAGGTGAGGATTGTGTGGTGAAGGACACGCAACATGTTGTGCGAATTCTAATTCGTACAACATGTTGCGTGTTGTGTACATTGGCACAACATGTTGCGTAGTTTTGTTTGTGCAGAATAAGCAAAATCTTTTTCTTTTCATCTCGCAGACGTGTCGTGGGACAGGTAAGTTAAAAAACGAAATGCAGTAGATACACTTGTTTATTTTACCTTAAAAAATCCAAACGTTAAAGACAATGTTAGACCTAACAAAAAGAAAATGACCTAAACATAAATCGTTAAAAATGAGCTAGAATTAATACTCCTCGCCGCCTTCTCCTTCACCTTCGCCGGAGTCCATGCCTACCTCCTCGTAGTCCTTCTCTAGCGCTGCCAGATCCTCGCGAGCCTCTGAGAACTCCCCCTCCTCCATGCCCTCACCGACGTACCAGTGGACGAACGCTCGCTTGGCATACATTAGATCAAACTTGTGATTGAGCCGCGACCACGCTTCCGCAATAGCAGTAGTGTTTGATAACATACAAACAGCGCGCTGCACCTTCGCCAAGTCACCGCCGGGCACCACGGTCGGCGGCTGGTAGTTGATGCCCACCTTGAACCCAGTCGGGCACCAATCAACAAACTGAATAGTCCTCTTCGTCTTGATGGTTCCGATAGCAGCGTTCACATCCTTTGGCACGACATCACCGCGGTACAGCATGCAGCACGCCATGTACTTGCCGTGCCTTGGGTCACATTTCACCATCTGGTTGGCGGGCTCGAAGCACGCGTTGGTGATCTCCGCCACTGACAGTTGTTCGTGGTACGCTTTCTCAGCGGAGATGACAGGAGCGTATGTCACTAGGGGAAAGTGAATACGAGGATATGGTACTAAGTTTGTCTGGAATTCGGTCAAGTCTACGTTCAGAGCACCGTCAAACCTCAGGGACGCTGTGATAGACGACACGATTTGACCAATCAGGCGGTTTAGATTAGTGTATGTGGGTCTTTCAATGTCCAAGTTCCTCCTGCATATATCGTAGATAGCTTCGTTGTCCACCATGAACGCCGCGTCAGAGTGTTCTAGTGTCGTGTGCGTGGTGAGAATAGAGTTGTACGGCTCTACGACAGCTGTCGAGATCTGTGGAGCGGGGTAGATTGCAAACTCTAGTTTAGATTTCTTGCCATAGTCAACAGAAAGTCGCTCCATCAGCAGGGACGCGAAACCTGACCCAGTGCCACCTCCAAAAGAGTGAAAAATCAGGAATCCCTGGAGGCCAGTGCACTGGTCGGCTAGTTTTCGTACCCTGTCAAGCACCAAGTCTACAATTTCCTTGCCGATGGTGTAGTGCCCTCGCGCGTAGTTATTGGCGGCATCCTCCTTGCCTGTGATGAGCTGCTCGGGGTGGAACAGCTGGCGGTAGGTACCCGTGCGTACCTCGTCCACCACGGTGGGCTCCAGGTCGATGAACACTGCTCTGGGCACGTGCTTGCCAGCGCCTGTCTCACTGAAGAATGTGTTGAAGGAGTCGTCACCTCCGCCGACGGTTTTGTCCGAGGGCATCTGTCCATCCGGTTGGATCCCATGCTCCAAACAGTACAACTCCCAGCAGGCGTTACCGATTTGAACGCCAGCCTGGCCGCCGTGTATAGATATACATTCACGCATGTTTTAACTTGAAATCTGGATAAAAGTTACTTAAAAAATAGATTTTTTTTATTTCACTTCGAAGCTTAAATTGCTGCACCTCCTAGATCAATTCAAAGTTTGAACTGTATAAAAAACGAATGCCGCTCTGTTCCACGGTCCAAGTTTAAACTTTGCTTTTTTATTTGAAATA
This sequence comes from Dicycla oo, assembly GCA_948252095.1. NCBI lineage: Eukaryota > Metazoa > Arthropoda > Insecta > Lepidoptera > Noctuidae > Dicycla > Dicycla oo. The sequence continues at coordinate 36,386,643 of OX411709.1, read as the reverse complement.
GGTAGGTACGATTTCTTCGTGGTTTGTAAATAACAAAAAGTTTTTATCTCATGTAGGTATGTATTTAGAACGTGATGGACACGACCACTATGTAAAGCAAAGAGATGTAAAGCTACGGTTTCCTAGAACATAGATTATACACTGAAAAGCGGCGATCGTTCTTAACGGCCGTAATTAAAATAATAAATAAATAAATAATAATAGTAATATCCTGGGACATTTCACACACGGTCATCTGATCCCAAACTAAGCAGAGCTTGTACTATGGAAACCAGATAACTGATACTACATATACTACTTTTTTTTTGTAAATACGTACTTATATAGATAAATGAATGATGAATTGATGACAGCGGCAAAGATTTAAATCGTTATATTCGCACTACCGCGTTAAAAGATAGTCGCATTTCTGATTCGTTTTGACACCTCTGACACAATGATGAGTGACTACACGTGATTGTCATGGAAACGCTATTTAATAATGTGTGAGTTCAGTCTTCTCAGCATGGACCACTGACTTGTAAACCTATGGAGTTGCCACATCTACAAAATTAGTGTGCATACCTACAAAAATCGGGCACTCAACATGGCGGCCTTTCGTACGTTTGTAACTGCGAGTGCAATTTCGTTAAGAGCAAGCAACCGTTTGACAGCACATCTACCAATCATCTACCACAAAACTCAGTACTTACACAACATGGCGACCAGTCACGCATAGACACTATTTTGACGACACACAAGAGTGTTGCCAAATTTAGTCCTTGACAAACATTTAGATGTCTCTCTTTTCATACGCAGCTCTTGATTAGTTAAAAAAAAAAAACAAATCGCTTTTTGACATGTCTGTGTCGATATGACAGATATTTTACGATTATGACGATATAACAAGCGTTCGTGCGCGCTAAAATGTACGTTACGCGGACGCCCGAGAGTATCTACTACGTCGTCTGCCGTGGTGTAGGCGATTAAGTGCGACATCGAACTCAACGCTAGGGCTGTGTATGCTAGGACGTGACCGGGAAATCCCCATGTCATATCGAGTATAACCGAGGTGTTTGAAGAAGTTCAGAGAAATATTATGCGGTAGTTAGTTGAAATTTATAAATCATGCTTGCTTTTTTAACGACTCATTTACGAGTGTCAAATAATTACTTTTTTTTAAACAAAAGTACTTACCTATGTTTATTAAATAAAATGCTTTGCATTCTTAAAATGTTTTTTTTCTACGAATTGTAGTTAGATATACGAACCGAAGTGAAAATTTTTACTTCCGTTCATTTATTGAGATACTGGACCTATCTAAAATTATATTTATTTTTTAGAATCGTACCTGGCACATCTACCTACAATTTGTATAAAAAAATAAAATAAAATTATAACGCACTATATAATGAACTTTAGGTACCTAAGTACTTTTGTTTTAAAGGGTGATTATGTGACTACCCACTCGTAAATATTTTATTTCTTATTTTCCCCTATTTATATCATAACAAACTGAACTTGGGGAAGATTCCATTTTTATGAACGACAATGCTCGCTCGCTCCGTTCTGGCGACGTGGAAGCGTACATGCAAGAAGTTGGGATCCGTCGTTTAGATTGGCCAGCTCGAAGTCCTGACCTCAGTCCTATTGAGCATGTTTGGGATGTTCTAAAGAGACGGGTAAGGTCAGTACAACCAAGTTCAGTTTGTTATGATATAAATAGGGGATTTATATCATAACAAACTGAACTTGGGGAAGATTCCATTTTTATGAACGACAATGCTCGCCCGCTCCGTTCTGGCGACGTGGAAGCGTACATGCAAGAAGTTGGGATCCGTCGTTTAGATTGGCCGCTCGAAGTCCTGACCTCAGTCCTATTGAGCATGTCTGGGATGTTCTAAAGAGACGGGTAAGGTCAGTGCAACCTGCTCCACAAAACATCAGGGAGCTAAAAAGAGTCATTGCAAAAGAGTGGGAACGTATTCCTCAAAACGTTATTAAAAGCATCGTGGAAAGCATGCCCAGAAGGATTCAAGCTGTGATTTTAGCAAGAGGAGGTCAGACTCGTTATTAGGTTTATCATTTGTAACTTTATTTAATTAAAAAAAGTAAAAAATCTTCCGACCATTCACTTTAATTATAAGTATGCAGACTACGTCAAACAATTAAATTTCATTTAAGTAACTCAAATCGACTTACTTTAAACTTATTTCTTATTTCTTTTTGGTTTTTCTGTTAAATCTATTAAAAAATATATACAAGGTGTAACGTAAAATGCGCAAAACCTGAAAATAGTTTGATCAGAATAACGAGCAGAATCAAGTGAACCACTTTTTAATATAGGTCACATTTTTCAAATAATCTTCATTAAAAACGTTGCCGTGTCTATTTATTAATAGGTCAAGCCATCACATGCGCAAACCCGCCAAAACAGGTAAACAAACACAAATTGTTGTCGACCAATTTAAATTTTCACATACGCGGGATAGTAATAGCTTTTATTTCAATGCAAGTACGAATCATCCATACAATACCATGAAAAAGACAATTGGAAGTAAACAATAATGCTACCTATCTTTTTTAACTTAAACGTAACCTAAGGGTGAGAAAGAGAAATGGCGATCTGCACGGAGAGGCGGGACGTGCAAAATACGTGACAGTGGCCATGTTTACTTCAGTCTCAGCGCCGCCGGCACTTGCGTCACAGATGTATTGTTTTATCCCGTTACCCGGCGGCGCGTGCGCGCGAATTTCGTGACTACTTATGGCGTTTTTGTTCACAAACATTCAATATTGTGAAATGGTGAGAATGTTGGCGCGTTGTAATGACAACGTTAACTTGGCAGTGCGACGGTTTCGAGAAGAGTTTGGAGTATCTGTATACACCGTTGGATTTTTTTGTGGGGTCGAGTAAAAGCGCTAGTGTATGACGATGGAAATAGACCAACTTATGTGTTAGCGTTTCAACAAGTGAAAAGTGACACTCAAGTGCTCGAATCGCTGAAAAATAACTTGAGAAGGCGGGCTGTGTTGTGTATTAAACAAAGTGTTAGACATTTTTAATCTTTGCTATCGCAACGAGGGGACCTGTAAGTAGAGATACCTAATTATCTACTTAATTAACTGCAAATAAGTTGATTACGTGCCAATTATTTGTAAATACAGTGATTTAAACACGCCAACATTACTTACGTAGCACCTACTTAGGTACCTACTTAATCAGCACGTCATAGTTACTGTAGGTAAAAAGCTAATTAGCTATTACTACAGTAGTCTTTGCTATTTAGTCTGAAAATGTGGGTTACCTAATGTTGCCAGTGCAAAGCTTGGAAAAGTGTGATGGAAACATTTAAATCACTGTTCAAAGATAACCTAAGTTCTTTATGACCGTAGATAGTAAATAATAATGCTAGCGCGGGCGCGGCGTAGCGGGCCGGTGTCGACTCCTCCTCCGATTGAGCGTCGTCGCAGACGCAAGAAACGATCAGAATTGCCAGCAAAACTAAAACAGCACATAAAACCTTTACAATTTCTTTAATGATTTTTTTTCTCTCTGAAATAGGTCAATTGAATTAAAAATCAGTTGGGGTGTCTGAGGTTTTGCGCATTTTACGTTACACGCTGTATATATGGAGCTCAATTGTACCTACTGTAGGCTACAGCGCCACCTATGGTCGTTATGAATTTTGACATGTAAAATAAAACAACCTTCATGAGTTGTAATGAGACTTAACTTTGAACAATAAATAAGGTTTTCGCCAAAGTTGCATTTATAGTTTGTAGCCAATTATATCATCGTTTTCTGTGTATTGCAAATTTGCAAATGTGTGAGTTTGGCGATACTGGTTCCCGTATTAGGGAAGTTCAAGGTCACTTCCACTGTTTTTTCTATTCCGTGGACTACATTCTGAGTAAAATATTACCTAAAATCACCAGAGAAAATACAAACTTTATTTTATATTGCAACATCATTTTCTTGTTATTGTGCGATTATTGTGGTGTGGACGTTTTTTTTGAAAAAAAAAAAAACATTTTTTTTCTGGTTTAGATTGGTTTAGATAATAATAATAATAATAATAATAATATTCCACAACTATCACACAACGCCGTCTAGCCTCAAGCTAAGCAGAGCTTGTGTTATGAGTACTAGACAACTGATAAACATACTTATATATTTCTAAATACATACATATATAGATAAATTACACCCAGACACAGAACAAATGATCATGCTCATCACACAAACATTTGTCCTGGGTGGGAATCGAACCCACGACCTCCGGCATAGCAGTCAGGGCCACTAACCACTAGACCAACAGGCCAGCCAAAGATACTTCAGTATTTACTGCCATTTTACAAAAAGAAAATGTTTGCTGAAGCGTTTACGCCGACCGACAAGACTGAACTTGCAGCTGCTTGCTGACGAAGTCCGTAATGCAGCCATAACGTGCGGAAGGAACTTTTGAAAACTACGCGCGCTATCTCACTCGGGCGCGTCGCACTAGGCGCCCGCCTGTCACTACAGTATGGACGCAAACGGCGGTTTCATGTTTGATACTTCGCGCCCGTCGCAACCGCGCTAAGTCACCGCGCATTCAAAAGCTTATTATAGTCTGTGGCATTCACTGTGGACGCAGGACGCACGCATCGTCCCACATATCGACGGTTAAGAATCAATAGTGTCTACCTCAGTTTATTCCGTTTTTCACTTTTTAATGCAGGTAGATTTAAAGTATAAGCCAAATTAAACTTCAAATCTACCTGCATTAAAAAGTGAAAAATGTAAAAAAAAAAAACTGAGAAAGATAGTGTCTTTCTCAGTTTTTTTTTTGATCAGACACTATGATGATGATGACGAGTTACCCATAGACAATGGAAGAAAGGTACCACAAACAATTTGATATTATGACAGATGACAGCTATTTGGGTGACACCGTGGAATTAGTAAGTACCTTTTGTGTCTTTGTAGAAAGCAATTGACTTAATAATAATAATGAGATGGATAATATAAGAGTAAAGGCGAAATAGAAATATATTTTACAGGCGCGTTTTTTTTTATACGCGAAGGATCGCGTATGCAAACTTTTAGACTGACCCCAGTTGGTAAACAACAATAAAATGTCTGTCACGGTACGTTTTCTTTGAAAAGCGTTACCGGACTACATTCGATAGTACCAGTTTACAAGTGACCGTCAAAGACTGTCACTATCTTCATAAGGTATACGCTAACGACCATCGGCGAGGTGTGAATTTTTGTAAGAGAGAAGCCGAAGCAAAGCCGATCTTAACTTAGGTACTTACTTATCAATAAAGTAAAAATGAATTTACTAACTTAAAAATAAAAGTCTTTTCTTTACTTCATTTAACACCATCTATCGTGAAATAGCAGAATCAAAAAGACGTTTTCACCACACAAACAAAACTTTTAATGTTTTAAAGAAATAAAGTCAACTAAATTAGGGACTATCATTCTAAAATTGTTATAGGAATATAAAGAATTGAATACAGTATAATTAAACAGGTGAAAACTAAATAAAATATGCAATATTCCTCATCTCGTTTTCGCTAACTCATTTTAAGGGTTCCGTACCACAAAGGGAAAATAACGAAACCCTTATAGGATCACTCGTGTGTCTGTCTGTCTGTCTGTCCGTCTGTCACAGCCAATTTGCTCCAAATCTAATGCACCGATAAAGTTGAAATTTGGTACACTTATATATTTCTGTGACCCAAACACGGATGAGTAACGTAAATAAATGAATTTTGACTATGAGGGTCAATTTTAGGGGGCAAATAAGAAAATTCAAAAAAAAAATGTTTTGCAAACTGTACCGTGCGGCATATAAAATGAAAGGGCTTACTGTGAGGGTCTCAAATATTTTTTTAAATAATTTTAAAATAAATTGTTTTAAAGGTATTTAAGAAAATAGACGAAAATACCGTTCCCCCGTCATTTCCGAAATAACTGAGACTAAAATTTTGAAAAAAAAAATACAGGAAATAGTTCTTTCGATTACAGGAAAACCTATAAGAAGTCTATGGACTTAACATGGTAAATCTCGCAATAGAAAATTACATTTGCAGTTGGAATGTATGGGAGAACATGTTTTTCAAATAATGTTCAGTTTATTCTTGGGATAAATTCATTCCAACTACGGAACCCATCATTGTGCGTAGTCTGACACGCACTTGGCCGGTTTTTTTCTATATCTGTTTCTATCGTAATCCGTTGTACAGCGGCTTGCTCTCGTCTATATCAAGCGGGGCTACGTGTCCTAAAGTGACTTCATAACGGGATCGCTTTTGTATTTAGTTCCCGATTATGATGTTTTGGCGCCGGGTTACTTTAGAATATTTTTTATTTATTTCTTTTGTAATTCCAAGCCAATAACAGGCATTTTTGTCGTTTGAATGTTATGGTTAATTAAATATCCATAGTGTCACAGAATATTTGGCAATACTAGACACTATTGATTGTGGATTTTTTTAATAGCGGTAGAGTTACTGGATAATATAAATGCGAGAGTAACTCTGTCGTTAGCCTTAAAGGCTGAACGGATTGAGATGGGCACACAAATAGACCATGACTCCTCCACCATCCATCCACCACCGCCTTGACCCTCTGACCATGACTGTTGTAATCCCGGTAGTACGTTTCCACTTTTAATTAATGATAATATTGTCAACGCGGGCGAAGTCGCGGAAAAATATCGTACAATTGCTAGGGTTCTACTCAAAATCTGACATTGAAGGCTAATGGCCTCGACCCCCATTCAAAAAATCAATCTGCCTAGCCTTTTCCCAACTATGTTGGGGTCGGCTTCCAGTCTAACCGGATGCAGCTGAATACCAGTATTTTACATGGAGCGACTGCCTATCTGAGCTCCTCAACCCAGTTATTGGGTAATACGATACCCCTTGGTAAGACTGGTTGTCAGACTTTCGGGCTTCTAACAACCCGTAACGACTGTCAAAGATCTACGAATGACAGCCGGGACCAACGGCTTAAAGTGTTTTCCGAGACACGGAGGAGTCTCGGTATCAAAAGATGGTCACCCGTCCACAGACCAACTCCGGCAAGCGTAGCGTAACCTGATGGATCGACCCGTGCGGCTGTTGTTACTTAGCCACGAGCTCCCACCTCGACCATTTTCACATTCAAATGTGCCTGCAAAATCCGTAAGTGTTCAAGTCTATATGGACATAAATAGGTACTTAGTTTATAATTTTATACTTAGTTCAAGTAACTATAGCCAATATTTGTGTTGTTATGTAATATCTTTAAGTTCATTAACTGGCAATATATTTTTGTTTCATTAGCTTTCATTTTTGTAACATATCTTTAATTTAAAAAGCTGGCATATATTTTTGGTACTTCCGCTCCATAGAAAATTTGTCTGGGTCCAGACGCATATTGTGTTCTTTAAAATATTGAAAATAAATGTTATTAACTTCAAAATTAACGCATTTCATTTTGAACAGTAAGCATCAAGAATTTTATACAAAACGCGTGCACACTCAGACATCAATCAAGACTAAACATTTCAACTTCTCGGCTAAAAGTACATTCTACCAGTCTCTATGTAATGCCAATAAAAACGTATAACAAACTAGCGGACCCAGCGAACTTCGTACCGTTTTAGCAGCGCCACCTACCGTGTCCAATTGTGTTTTCAAACTATCCAGGAACCCATCGAAATATACACACAAAATTTCATCACAATCGGTCCAGCCGTTTTGGAGGACTTAGGAGACAAACACACGTACAGAAGAATGATGTATACAGGGTTATTGGTAAAACACCAACAACCTCTTAAGGGGTCATTGTACTCATCATTATGAACAACTTTTACTATAGGACCAAACCTGAACACGCGAAAAAAAATCAGCTGTTCAGTACATTTATGTTCGTGAAATTCGTCTAAAATGTACTGAACAGCTGATTTTTTTTTAACTGAATAGGTGTTTCACCAATAACCCTGTATAAGGATTATCTGAATTAATAAGAAAAAGAACTGGCCAAGTGCATGTCGTACTATGCACAATGAAGGGTTCCGTAGTTGGGATGAATTTATTCCAAGAACAAACTTAACATTATAGCTGAAAAGCATGTTGAAAATCATTTGTCAAGTTATAGGATATTTCGAGCTAGGCTTATCATTCAAAATCAAGACATACATTCAACATTTATTTAAATCTTCTCAAGGTTCTGGCTGGTAAAAAAGCGCAGTCTATTGACATGGTTAGACCATTGTTGTCAAAATTAAATTGTATTGTAAGAATTGATAAAAAAAAGTACTGGACTAAAACATTATTTGTGATTAATAAAATAATTATAAAATACCTAGAAAACGAGAAACGTTGTCAATCGCCATGAGTTACTCTTTCAAGTTAGTTCCACTACTCCACGCTACATTAAGTTTGGCTACTCTGTACTAGATGGCGCTAGTAGCTTTGGGAACTGGTTCTATAATCAGAGTCAAAGCAGGCGGTAAACTTTCACGTATTTTGACGCCACTGTAAAGGTACAGTTTCCTAGAATATCGGTGGCCACCACGTTAGCGTCTTCAACGGCGTATGACGTCACTGAAACATTATTTTATGAAGGTAAGTTGGTATTTACCTAGAGAGCGTTTTTGACATCGTAATGTCAAACCCCGCTGCCCAAAGTTTTAAATCACTAGATTTACCCTCGCCGTACTTAGTCACGTCACAAATAATAATAATAATAATCTTTATTTGGCAAATAAAATACAACAAACAACCATTGCACAAAATAAATCACGTACCCATACTGAGAAGAGTGAGCTTTAATAATTTAATAACATTATTAAGACGTTTGCGACCATGGTAATCAAGTCAAGCCACTGTGTCACTGTGTGTCACAAGTGTCCAAACAAACCATGACCTGGGTTAGGATTTAGGGTAGGTACTGTTTCTTCCCGGTATAATTCCCATGGGATAATTTCTGCCCTCCACGCAGGTAAAGCAGCGGGTAAAAGCTAATATAATAAAATATAACATTTGAGATTGGTAGCCTCCTTTTAGAACCTCCGAAGACGATAATGGATGTTCGCCCTCTAGTTATGGCTAACAAAATGCGAGTTTCGTCGATATTTGAAGGTAAAAGTGAACAATTCTGTATAATAAGTTTAAAGATTGCAGCGAAAGATGCAATTTTTTTGTTCTAGTATTCCTCTAGAGAAACGGTTTCTTACAATTTGAAAGCTTGCAGAAAATGTTCTTTTTTTCCATATGTTTTACATGAAGTTTTTCTCTTTGAGTGCGTTTACAAACTTAAATCGTACATGAGTGATTTATTTATTTATTTTACATTACATATCTTACAGACTAACAAACCAATGACATAAAGAATTTAATATTAACAAAGAGCTAATTGGAGGCTTGCTCCACGTATAGGTAAAAAAAGTCGATAAAAAAGAAAGTACATACAAGTTAATATAATCAGTTATTTAGTAAAGAGAGTAGCAGACAAGTTAACTATCCTTGAAAAAAAGCTGTGCCAAAAGCAGTCTTAAGGTCGCCACACTGGTGCAGAACAAGTCGACATTAAGGTCCATAGGAAGCCCATTGAAACTAAGCGCACGTCTTATTGAAAAAACATTACGCGTATAATTAGTCATTGCGAAAGGAACATTTAATATTGGTCGCCGACGTAATCCCATCAGATTCGTGCGTAATGACAAATTAGCAACGAGTTCAGGACAGTCAATGTGGCTATTTGCGATACCCAGTAGTAGACTCATGTCTCCAATATGACGTCTCATCTCCAGAGAAAGGAAGTGGTACCGTTTGCAGCGGTGCTCGTAGCCAACTGAGTATTGCTGTGCCCTATAGTCTAAATAGCGTAGAAATTTTCTTTGGACGCCTTCAATACGGGACTTATAAACCTCATACTGCGGGTTCCAAACTTGAGACGCGTGTTCTAAATGGCTACGCACGAAAGAACAATACAAAATTTTAACCGGTTTAAGAGATCGGAAACAGGCCGTGGTCCGTAGTATAAAGCCCAGAGCTTTAGATGCCTTTGTAACTATGCTATTTACATGTTGATCAAACAGAAGCTTGCTGTCTATGATTACCCCTAAATCTCTTATGCTATTTAGCCTGCTAATGATTTGATCGTTCAAAGTGTAACCAAAATTTATCAAAGAAGTACGACGTGAGAATGTTACGAAGAAGCATTTAGAGACATTTAATTGGAGTTTGTTACGGTTGCAGTATATTTCAAACCTATGCAGGTCGTCTTGCAATTGATATGCATCAGACATGTCTCGCACAACTTTGAAACTAATGATGAAACTAAATACTCCGAACGTGGACGAAGAAACTGGAGTACCGTGGCTTGCTGTATCTTCTATCTACCACGTAGTGATTATTAATACAGTCACGAGCTTAAATACGTTACACTTATGCAAAGCTTAAAGTACTGATAGAAATTTCATAAAAAAGTAAACCGTTCATGAAAACCCGTGTGTTACATGAGGTGATTTAGTAAACTGTTCATGAAAACTGATCACCTATCCGTGTGTTACATCAGGTGATTAAGTAAACCGTTCATGAATACTGATCACCTACCCGTGTGCTACATGAGGCGGTTTAGTAAACTGTTCATGAAAACTGATCATCTACCCGTGTGTTACATGAGGTGATCAAGTAAACCGTTCATGAAAACGGATCACCTATCCGCGAGCTGCACAACACAGTAGGTATAATATTGCAATACGTACACATTTCTGAATAAACCAATAACGTGATGCTGCAAATACATATACACTACAGACATAGCAGCGAGAGTCTCCTTCCAGGAAATGTAAAATGATTTCACAATATTCTCCAATGAATGAGTGAGAACTCGGTGATTGGCTAGTGGAATAACGATGGACTGGCCAATGTTTGTTGAATATTTAGTTTATATTAGTTTCACAACTCTTGGTAGCTAGTGCAACGTGCAGAGGAAGTTCCAAGCTACAAGTTCAAGAGGTCGCGGCGAAGTTGTGGTTCCTATTACAACTGTCTCGACGACATTTATTTTTCAAGAATTTAGTGTGAGTTGTGTGTCTTTTTAAATTGCTAGTTATTGAACAAGTAATGCAGTATACGTGAGCATTTCTCCACGCAAAAATGGTGTGAAATAGAAATACGATAGATAAGATATATAGATAGAATACTCTTTATTATGTACACTACACCATACATAATAGGTACAGATATAAATAAAGACATAGGGTAACCCAATAGGTGGTCTTATCGCTAAAAGCGACATACTTTGTTGGGTTGAGTTCAAAGTTACTGATCGTGATGATGGAAAAATCTCAATTCTAGATAACGACATAATTAGGAAAATATAAATAACAACCTTTCTAAATAAATAAACATTCGCCACCGGCAGCAGGTGTCGGCACCCCTACGGCCTACAGCGCAGTTCCGCAAATTGATATTATTGAATTATTTCCGTCGGCTCTGAAAGAGCGTCTATTCAAAAACGGTGCGATATAACTCGATTAGAGTTCACTGAGAACTGTTGTTTTATTTTCACTTTTTAACTCAAACAATAAATAATTATGATGAATGCTTTTCGATGCTTTACTTTTAAACCACTGACTTTGAAACTCTTTGCAGAGCTGATATAATAGACCGGTTCACTTCATATTATCGATATTAGTATAACGCATATTTTGCTTTCTCTAATTCATTTTCTATTGTCTTAAGGCGAAAGCTTAAGGTAACCCGCGAAATTCATCAATACACTCTCTCAAGTTCATATAATCCTAATGAATGACTACCTCATGAAATCTTGACTTTTATGATTATACTAACTTAAGGACTTGTATTGATTCTAATGATTATAATTTAGTAAATACATATATGTTACGGTCGCGAATCATACTTTAATCAACATACAACTTAATATTGACTTGCAAATTGCAAAAAACGTAAGAAAATTTGAATTTCGCGGGTTACCTGGAGCTTTGCCCTTAAGTTTTGGAAAGTACCACACAGCTGATAAGACGACCACTGAAGCAGTTCAATCTGCCTAGCCTTTTCCCAATTATGTTGGGGTCAGCTTCCAGTCTAACCGGATGCAGCTGAATACCTGTATTTTACATGGAGTGACTGCCTATCTGACCTCCACAACCCAGTTACTAGGTAATACGATGCCCCGTGGTAAGTCTGGTTGTCAGACTTTCGGGCTACTAACGACCCGTAACGACTGTCAAAGATCCATGAATGACAGCCGGGACCAACTGCTTAACGTGCTTTCGAAGGCAGTTAATCGCACCGAAGCAGTTAATCCTGTAAAAGTCAACTCTACCTTTATCTCATGAGAAATTCCTGTCTAACCTCGTACCTGTACGTTACTCATACGTACGTTACATATGTATACCAGGATATACAATATTCCAGGGTAGTTTAGCAGTCCAAAGGTTGAAGCAAAAATATCACTATTTATTGAAGTAATAAGTTCTCATTACAGAATCGAAGTTCATTAAATTGTGATAATTAAACGCCTATTCGGAAGTGCAATGCTGTTGCATCGGTTGGCGGTTTCAACGTATCTCTGAATGAAGGTCAAAGGTCATGGCTTTCAGAATGTTGTTTTAATTTATACATTACACAATTGGTACATCGCAGATTGACGTGTAGAATTTGACGTGGACTGAAGGCGAAGGCTGACTTCTTGTTTTTAAAAGCCTGTTGAGAAATCTCAGCTGTTGGGCGGAGGATTGCACGAAGTGAGAAATTAACTTTAATAAAATAAATAAAAACAAAATCTTGCAGCCCAGATCGTGTTGTTTACAAACAAAGTTGGGCAGTCAATGCCAGCGTGGTTGTACATATGTAGGTAAGACTAGTCACACTATTCTCGAGCGAAATATTCTAATTTTACTCGGCCCACTATTTCTGCTCTCTGAAACTATTTCGATGATATTCGATGCTATATCCGTGGGGTCACTAACTTCGCGATTACGGCTGTGGACTTGTTGATTTAGTTAGCTGCACATTTTTGTAGCTGACCGTGTTGTATTATGTTAAGCCCCCTTTTAGAACTTCAAACGCTAACATTTCTGTTTCTGTTTCAAATTACTTTTTAATTTTATGGAATCTTTCAGGTACATAATTTTAATATAATCCTAATACGAGTAGTAGACTTATCCACTATCTGGAATTTTCATAAAACTAGCTGAAAAGTACCTATGGAAATGATATTTCATTGAGATTAAGTTAGATGTTCAACGATAGCCCGCGAAAAAAAGGAGGTTCTGTATTCGACCCGTATGTGTGTATGTTTGTATGTCCGCGATTTTCTCAAAAACGAATGAACTAATTTTGATGATTCTTTCTCTGGCGTGACCTGTATACTTTCAGAAAGGTTCTAGTATATAATACATTAGGTAATTAAACTTGTGTGCGAAGTTATATGCCTAAATGTACGGTATTTCCGGCATTTCTATGCGAATTTTGATGATTCTTTTTTTTCGTTCGTCTTGGGCTTATGTAATTGTACATTCAACTAAAAATGGAAATATAAATTTACAAAAAAATAAAAACCGACTTCAAAAACCTAAAAGGATTAAAACAACTTTCATAAAAAACTTAACAGCTTCTCAAGTCGGTGTCTTCAATTGTTCAATGAACCTCAGCTTGGCACCAACTTCTGAAGCTGATAAATTTTTTATGAAAGTTATTTTTGGCTAATCACGGTTCTATATAACGTCAATGTTGATACAATGCGATTCACTCAAATGATAAAGTATATCGAAATATCCTTGAAGAAAATTCCAAACTTTTACAAACTCTGTGTGACGGAAGTGAAAACTGCAATTTGGTTTTGCGTACAGAAAAGTTGTTCCAATAAATTCGAAAGGCAATTGGTTTAGGACCCCAGCTTTTTATTGCACTATCCACGTTTTCAAACACAAATTTTGTATTGTTTTATGCGGCTTGTTTTATTTTAAACGATTCGACAGTTTTGTTGCAATTACTGATAAAAAAACGAATCCAAACACTACATATTATTATCTGCTATTTTTTTTCAAGAGTGTACTAATGTGCTGGATATCCTGGCTGCAGCATCAGCTCATCGTGTTGCCACCATTGCATTGTATGTAGAATCAAATACTGATCAAAACGAATCCAAACACGACATATCTGCTATTATTTTTTCAAGAGTGTACTATCGTGGCTGCAGCATCTGACCAAGAATTCCATAATCTTGCATAGTTATAAAGCACACATGGGAGTTTCAAATTTCGGGTTACACATATGTTTGAAAATAAAGTAAATACCCATTATGCGTCTAAGATCCCAACCGCAGCTAACAAAAGAGCGGATAACCTTGAAAAGTCTGAGCCGATTAAACATGGCTAAGGACAACCGCTAGAAAACCTGATTTTTATTAAAACACCACTTTTTTTAAAAAACGGAGATTAAATCACAAAAAAAGTTGTAGAAAAAATTGTAGACAAGTTTTGTAACACTTAAAACTACCAACTCAAAAAAGTCGGTTAGTGATAACATTGCCTCTGTTAGTACTCTGATGAAAAACCACCTAAAATTTTAGCTCCAAAGGTAGTTTAAAGAAGGTTTCTACGATAAAAAACAAAGTTTTCACATATGTACGAACAAACTTGATTCCAACAAAAGTTCTAGTTTAAAAATATTGTTTAACTCATTTATAAGTATCATATATACACATAAGCATAGATTCTTAAAAACGGCATACCGGAAAAGTTTTAAAACAACTTTTGAGAGTTTACTATCGCTCGCGAGAGTTATCACTATTCGACAACAAGTGTGAGAGTAAGGAGGAGCACGTTGGCGTCTGCGCGCTGCGCGGGCCGCGCGCTGAGTGAGACAGGTATAGTTCCGCGACAGCGGATCCACCCGCCATTACTACGACCACGGTCCTCTCAATAATACATCATTCTAATTCCATTTACACGTAAATGCGGCCCGGTTTAACCAGCGAGATATAACTTATAATATGTAAGTGATACGTAACGTACGCCGTTTTAATCTCAAGCAGCCAAACATTACTCAACTTGATCACGTTATACTGTAAAACTTTCAAAATATAAACAAAAATATTTAAAGACTAAAACTTTAAATAACAATATTAACATCAACCATTTTTGTAATTGGAATTTTTTAATAAAAAAATAGAAGGTTATAGCGCCTAAAATTGTGCTAATAGAGGTAACTGGGTTAACCTAATTCTAATCAGCAATGGCCTAAATTACCTAAACGAGCATGCGTTTCATTTATCACGGTTGGCTCGCTGCAATTGACCTTCTGCGGCTCGTGGGCGTGGCGGCTCACTAAGACTGCGCACACGTTGAACCGGCGCGCAGCGGCCGCAAGCTGCGCGCGCTCACTCGGTTATCTCGCACTTTTCTCACGAGTTCCTCCGAAAACCGCTCGATCAATTGTCATTATGACGTCGATTTCGAACGTCATCATGTAAATAAAGGGTGTCGTATGTCCGAGGGAGTCGGATCTATGCGCGCCGCAGCACACTCCGCCCACTATCGATTGTTGCGCGTTAGTTCCGCGCCGCGCAATGTTCGGCAACTGCTGGGCCGTCCCCTGCCGATCTAGTCATGCGCGAGTATACTTCGGTACCGCAACGACTGACAAGAACCGAGTGGGATTAAACGCGCGAGTGCCGCGGCCGCGCTCGGCAGGCTCGCGATCCACTCGCTCACTGACGCCCAGCGGCACGCCTCTCGGACTCGCTCGCACAGTCGCACCCCATGTGTATCCCACCCACTGTCCCATTGACCCAGATATTCAGACTGGACATGCTCTGCAGTTAATCGCGCCGTTGCTGTCCGCGTACACCGGCTGCATACCGACCCCTTGCATACAGCCCACGACCAGGTACGTACCACCATTCACGCAGGAGGTCAGCAGAGCAACGTGCACATACCATCATGCAGTAATCACGGGGAGGAGTAAGCAGTGACCCAGTTTTGTTTATGTAAGTGCGTCCATCGTTATCCAAGCACGGGAGGGCAAGAGTGGGAATAGCTTATCCCTAAAAAAAAACAGTTGTTAAAAATCTATAGTTTTCTAAAAAACAAAACATAAAATAAAAATTTCGGTACTTGTAAGTTAGGCGGTTACAGGTATGATCTCTAAAATCCCATCCTGACACCCTAACACACTGTACCCAAATCCCAAATGCTTAGACTTAAGGCTATGCGTTGCTCTGTTGCGATTTAAGCTAAGCGTGTCGTGGTGTACAGCGAGCGATTGCTAATGCATGTTTTATGACCGCAATGTAATCGGAGACGTCGTATGAATCATAAATGGACAATAGCAGCGAGTCGTCGGGAGTGGGCTCACGTCCGTGTTTCCGACAAGTGTCACGCACCCCACAGCACAGCAATGTATTGCAATGCGAATGAGTCCAGGCTGCAGGCTGTGGGGGGGACACCGAACCTTACTTATATCGAAACAATTCGAACGACGTACATTCAAATGATGACGACGCAGCGCGTTGAAGTCTTTTCATAGGTAGAGAAACGGAGCACTCAGATGAGTGAAAAACAGAAATTAGCAAAACTTTTACTGAGTGAATGCAACCTGTCGTTAGGCCTTATCAACATTAGAAACACTTTAAAAACCACACAATTAACCACACAAGTTACATATAAATATGCTGGCGACTAACGAAATTGATTAAAATACTACTTATAAAAATATCATCTACCACAATCGTCGACTAACCCATAGCACTGCCGCAGTATAGTGAATCAATGACTAATCAAAGAGCATAGCATATCAAACAATATTAAACTTCCGTGGAATACGTTCCATGAGTCGAAACATTAAGAATGTTCTGCAGCGACAGAATTCTATTGGAATGCGCGCCATTATTGTTTATGTGAGCAGTGATCCCAGCTAAGTCGAACAATACGTAGAATCAGCTGAAAACCATTAAATCAAAGATATTAATTGTTTAACCTAACACTCTCAGTTATCAATAGCAACACAGCTTTAAAAACTTTATATATGAACGAAATAATGATAACAAACATCTGTATTATCTCAAAAGTCTTAGAAAGTGTGCCGATTTACAAGCAACCACTTCTTTGCATCCATCACACAATCACCTATTTGACACTACACTTATTTATCAATAGATTATGTACACAAACTTCTTGAAACGAACAGAGGAACTCAGACACTATCCGTCAGTTTATTTCAATGAGAAAATTCTGCCAACACATCTAGAAAACGAGAAAATTGTTACCAATTTTGATAACATCGTACTTTTTAATATAAAACATAATATTTACTTGGACACAAGAATGTCTTTGTCAATCAAATAATATTATTATTAAAGTCTGTCATATCAACTTATCTAGTTCACATGAAATAACTTCAAACACTTAAAACAATTGTAAATAAACCAACAATCTTTTTAATACCAATAAACTACACTTCTAATAAGTCCAAGACTTGCTACAAAAGCACGTGCTACGGCGTAGCACTTTCGTAGACCCGCTACGAATTTGTGTAGTATCTAGGGCAAACACTTGTAAACTCGACATTTTTAAATACTACTTTCATATTCACTTACACCCGTATTTATAAACAAGCAATCACTTGCTGTTAAGTAATTTATTAATAAAGTCATTACTTGAGGATAGAATTCTTGAATATAAAATCTTACACCCGTATTTATACATAATCCTAAAATACTTTCAGATTTTTAAATTGGAAAGCAGAGGTTTCATATCAATTACCTACCTAAGCAGTTTGTAAGAGTTGCCCTTTAATACCAAACAAACCATCTTACCTTACTAGAAAATCAATCGAATCTTTTGGCTATCAAAATATCACTTTCATAAATTAATTCTCACAGTAAATGCTAAACTAAACTATTAAATCTTTTGATTCAGCTCACTTTTAGAAACCAAATAATTTCACAACTTAATATGTATGTTCTTCTTCTTAGTCGTTCCCTCAGAGCTGAGGATCGCAACTACATACGACGCGTCTCCAAGCCGAAGATCGCATAGGTCTTCTGCAGCGTGGAAGGCACGGTAAATGCTGCCTCCAAAAGCCTTCTTGACCATGTCTGACTATCTTGCCGGTGCTCTATGTTAATATGTTTATTATATACTCTCAAACAATCTAGGCAAACGATGCACTTAACCCAAAAATACTACTATTTTATTAAAAAAAAGAAATCAAATCAAATAAAATCAAAAGTCATTTATTCAAACTAGGCTGAGAATCAGCACTTTATGAACGTCAAAATTACATAAGACAGTCCCCCAAAACGCCCGCCCTTCACCACTTCCTAGTGCTTTAGCTGGGGAGAAGAAGTGGCGCAACAAACTCCCCAGCAGCACAGCTGTCTGTTCAGTTAAACAAATTGAATCTATACAACACTGCGTATAATAATTTAGGTACATTACGCAACACAAAACATTAAATTAAATTATTTGCTATAAGCAAGCTAGCACACGCCAATATACCAAAAAAAAAAATAATCGGAAACTATACTGAAGCAGAAATAAAAATACAAAACTAAAAACGTAAGCAGAACTTTATACCTAATTAAAAGCCTCCAGTAATAAAGGATGTGCCCACTTACAAATATCCGTATATGAAACCGCAGCTCGAAATCACAAATGATAAACTAGGACCATCGAAGACACCGATAAGCCTTGTTTGTTTACATATTGCACTCAGATCTCACAAAGTAAACATGCCGCCACTCTACTATACAATTATTGTTTACAAACATCATCGTATTTCTAGTGAAACCGAGAGCAAACGTGTCAATAATTCCATCCATTCATTAAATTAATAAGCGATTGATATTCGAATGATTCGAGAAATTTGAATGCGGTGCACTCAATACGAAATATTGAGTGAATATAAATAGAGTCGAAAGCACGAGATCGTTTATTTTGTTCGACGGCGAACAGTTTCCAGCTGTGATTTCTACTGTCATTTACAACGTAGATTTTTCGCTTTTTTAGGGTTCCGTACGTTAAAAAGAAAAAAACGGAACCCTTATAATAATAACCTGGGACATTATTCAGACACGGTCATCTGATCCCAAACTAAGCAGAGCTTGTACTATGGAAACCAGATAACTGATACATACAGACATAGGCTACTTTTTTTTGTAAATACATACTTATATAGATAATAATATTAACTTATAGTATCACTTCGTTGTCCTTCTAGACAGAAGGACAACGAAGTGATACTATCCTTACACGAAGGGCTTACAGACAGACGTCTGTGAGCCTTTCAAGACTCTTTTTCTCAGGAACGCGTGAAGGTATCAAATTGAAATTAATATCAAATACGTCGGTCTACGGTCGCTTAGAGCTCTAAAAAAATCAAGCTTCTAAGTGTACTTAATCGGTGCTTCCCGTTGACCTTGAATTATGAAATTAGGCAAGAAGCAAGGTTTCACAGCACAAATAAAGAAAAAAGTCCGAAAATTGTTAATTTGCACATAATTTTTTTTTTTCGCAATTGCAATCTTACTTTATCGTCAGTTCTCCACGTCCACGTTGACGTCTACAATGTTAAGTTTGTTTTTGGGAACTACGGAACCCTTCATTGTGCGTGGTCCGACAAGCACTTGGCGGTTTTTTTTTAGTATTGGATTCACTTTCATAGAGACTTGTACGCGAACGACCGTGAAAAATGAGAAAAAAAAAATACACAAAACAACTTTCCCTGTTCGAAAACCGAACGTGGACATCCGTTGGTTTTCGTGGAATTTGTTTTTATTTTTAACTAGTTTTATTTCGTTTTAATAACCAGTTAGCTTCGCAGTCGAGATTTTATTTACACTGCAAAATAAATACGTAAGCAAACGCTTCCCGAACTTGTTATCTGATTGATTTTGATACTATACTCTATTTAGGTACACAGGTATAATCTATTTAGGTACATAAAGGTTTTGTAGTACATGAGAGACTTACAAAGTATGTATTATTAATTACATGGTGTAGGTACAATGAACTGTTGGGTGAATCGCTGCTCTCCTCGCTAGATCACTGAGTAATCTGTATTTAGGAGACAATTGAGCAATTTAATATCACAATAAACATGTTTTTACGCTTTTACAATATAAAACAATACCGAAAAGCAAAAGTCTTAAGTCGGCAGTAGTGTCGTCTAACAAAGTATTACATATTTGGACAATTAAAAAAATAAAATATTGTGCTAAAACTTAATTAAGTACTGATAAGTAAACTACAAAGCAATACAGGCACCTATATTATTTAATAGTTCACTCAGTATTACATACAATCGAGATCAGAAATCGTACAATTGAAAAACAAGGCATATTTTTCCTACTTATGGTTTGTTACAAATATAGAACTATGGACACAATGAGAGATAATGTTTTTGTAGAACTTTTTTAAGTTGCTCCTTAGAATTGACATGCGTTATCAGTTCCAGGGGCAGCTCATTCACCAACGTGGGCACTACGAACCTTCTTGTGCGCTTACCAAAGTAGTTTGTTACTTTTGGAACTGCAAGTGTCTTCTTCTCAGATAAACGAGTTAGGTACATATGGTTACGTTTCACTTTGTGGCATTAATTATTAAATTGTTCAGTCAAGATATTTAACTTATTTTTTTGATGGATCGGGAGTACTTTACACATTTTGAACAGTTCATCATAATTTTTATTTAATGTTTTCTTAGTTTCTTTTTTATCTATAAGTAGTTTTGAAAGTTTTTAATTTTATTTAAATGTGTAGGGAATGTAAGACCATATCCACCCAAGCCGTAACCAATAGTTGAGTCAGCCAGTGCGTAATATAAGGTATAGACTACTTTCCGGCTGACCACATATGCGCGTGTATTTACGTACATGCGTGTGTTTGAGTGTGTGAGGGTGAGTGTACTCGTATGTCTGTGTGTGCATTTGAATAATAGAAAATAGGGTTACTTTCATGTATGTGATAATAACTACATACTCTTCAGTCTCGTCGTAGGTTGTACGAGTATTCAGGAGGAATGCACAGTGGGCAAGTTTCCATTTGCTGTGTATTTTGTTGAACTTGTTTTAGTCTGATCGAACGCAATGATGATAACGCAGTCTGGAGACCAAAACACTTACCGTAGGGTCCAAGTGCTCACGATTTGTTCAGCGGAATCTCCAAACGGCTGGTTGACACTTCCCGTGACCAATGGCTGGATTTTAACTTGGCCAGAGGCTGAGTATTGCCATACAACGTGCCAATGCCGCCAGTTTCTTGGGTACATTACCAGTCGACAGCGATGCGGAGGAATTTTTCGACGCCATATTTTAGATTTTGAATAGTTTTAGTTAGAGGTATTATACTTTTAAATTATGGTATGGATATATTATATTTTTAAATTAAACTATACCTGAAGTTAATTTATAAACTTACCTGTTGAGACTAAAGCATCTTTCAATAATATCTGTAAACATAATAACTAAGTACGATGACGCAATAAACCCCAAAAGACAAAATACAGAAAGAAAATCTAAGTTAAAAACTTAATTGATCTTAATTCAACTTAATTGATCTCTACAACATCAAACGGCAAAGTTCCTGTATAGTCAATAAAATCATAGCCAAACATTATGGCATAGAAGAAATATTTTCACGTCAAAAATAATTCCGCCATCTTGTTAAAACTTTCCAAAGCACTTTTAGCTCTTACAACTGCGGACTACTATGTTTTGCCAGCGGTTTCGCCCGCATGGATATTGGAAATTATCCCACGAGAACCGTACATTTTTCGGCATAAAAAGTATTCTATGTGCTATCCAGACTATAATCTACCTTTGTGCCAAATTTCATCCAGATCGGTTCAGCCGTTCTGGCATGATTGAGTAGCAAACATCCATCCAAACTTTCGCATTTATAATATTAGTAGGATTGACAGTTACTCCAAATACAATGTCTCGTTGTGTGATTTCGCGGAACATGTTCAATGAAACAGATGTCAGAGGTTATTATTGAATAAAAGCCTGCAGCTGACTAGTTCACTGTCTAGGCCACAGCATCCTGTTAACGAATCTAGGTCATTCGATGTGTGTTCCGATACAATAACAATGACCGAAACTGTTAGTACAGCGCCTTCATCACTGTACCAACAGTTTCGATAATTGAATCACTTTATTACAAACACAGTTAGCCTTAAAAAGATGAAAATGAAACGATGAATGTGTAGATAAATTGTATGAAACCTTCATGCCCTAAGTTGAAGTAAATGTAAGCCAACAAAAAAGAATGGTCACGGTCCGATTAATAGTTTCGTAGAAATGCGTGGACAAACATACATAAAACATACATCTATAAAATTTTGTATATGTGTTTGGAAGCCATAATAGATGTGAATATATTGCAGTTCCAATAATATTACACACATACGTATAAAATTGGGACTTAGTCGTACTTCAATTAAGTAAGTCCCAATTTTATACATAAAAATCAATTGCCTTGCATCAGTCTCTTGAAAATGTCTCGACCGATTTGAATATATTTTTTTGTAGTTTTGCTCGCCTAATTTCTGGGGTGGTTAAGGGAAAAGAAAATTAGGAAAAACTCAAAGGAACAGCTAAAAGATCGAAACTGAAATTTAGCTAGTGTGTAATACATTTTGTGGCTATACAAGTATACGACATAGATACAAGAATATGGAACAAACAATGTAGACAATTTAGGGCCGGTTTTTTGATCCGTTGTTAAATGAACCAATGGTTAAACGTAGTAACTAGTGGTTGAATTTTGGCTAATCTTGTCAATGTCTCGTGATAACACATCTTTTTGAGGCTGACTGTACTAAAATCACGAGTTTTCTCATCAATATAACTCAAGCTTGACCTTCGTCAGTAACGCATATGAAACCGTATGAGATTCTTAAACGAACAAAAAGTATGTGCATAATATTTATTTATTTATGGTCCTTTAAATTAACAATAGTAAAATAACAAAATTATATTCTAACTTAACTAAAACTATTCACAAACTAAAATGTGGCGTCGAGCAAATTCATCCGCATAGTGCCTTACAGTTATCAAATACTTCTTCTATTATCATCTGCCTTACCTTTTCCCAACTATTATTGGGGTCAGCTTCCAATCAAACCGGAATACTAGTATTTTACATGGAGCGACTGCCTATCTGATCTCCACATCGCATTTACTGATTTAATACCTTGAGGAAAAACTGGTTAAAAAATAATAATTAAATTGTTGCTCCTAGTCAACCATTAAACTCATTTTCTCTTAATTGATATCTTTATAAACAATGTTATTGAGTACCTTTGGTATTTTACGATTAATAAAACCACATTTACCTCTCTCATTCATCAGAAAGATAAAATGTTATATTTAATTATATATAATAAGTTAAAATAATCTCAACAGAAAGCTCTTGAAATGCAACGTTGCATGCCTGCGCGGCGCGCGGCGTGAACGCTCTTAGGAACCAAGAGTCTGTTTTTAATCTCGGAGACTAATTTGACAGGTGCAAACGTCAAACTATGAAATGAAAAAAATATACATGGAACATTTGAAATGTCAATTTAGTCTCCGAGATTTAAAAAAAACAGATCATAGACCTACGCCATGCTTGCCGAAACGCGGTGTCCACTCCGGAATATAATACATGTTACTGTAAGAATGATCCAACCCGCTTATGATTTAGCATAATATCAATTCACACTCATGTATTAAGTAAAAAGTGAAAACTTGAAAAAACAGTGTACGTTTTAAAATTTTCATATTAATTGTTGTATCAAAAAGTAAAATGATCAATTATATAAATATATTATATTGCGCTTTCACTGCAGGACAAGTGCAAATAAAATCGGAAGCAAAACGTCATGCGATTTCGCTGTCTCGCGGTTCCGCGGCAGAGATATGCTAAGGCCCTAAGTGCTCGCTTCCCGAACTTCGGAACGTTAAAATATCAACGTGCGATATTTCATATAGTTAATCTTTCACAACATAACAGCAAACACACTTTACGTTGCACTTAGAAACGTCAGTTAGCATTAATGAGCCACTAATTTAGGTTTTATACAAGTATATTTAGTACGAAAGTCATAATCTGAAATACGAGCAAACAGTAACACACATAGTGAACGTATTTAGTAATAAACTTGCATCTTAACTTCTACAATAAAATAGCCACTAATAAACTTTAGTTAATGGGTTATCAACGTTAGAGAGCATCTATGAGAGCGGCTGTAAAGTTTGTGGGCCATAAGTTGTGTAAAGTGCTGTGGCGAGCCTCCTTAAGCGATGAGTACCTTCCGACGCGTTGACGTAGTCTCATAATTACGGACACAACTCTTTATAATAATAATAATAATTTTTACTGTCACAAAAATTAATACAGTTCACAAGGTGACTTATAATTAGACACAAGTAAATTTATTGTGCTTTGGGTACTAGTACTGACTCCCAAACTAAGCGAATGCTTGTATCTTGGGTGGTAAGTGTTCAGTCGTGTATGTGACTCTATATAAAACTTACTTTTTTTTTCTTTATATCAAGTTTATTATTTACACAGAATTTGTGCCGACAACTGGTAAATAAATTTATCCGGACGATGTAAATGGGCGCTTCTTGGACGTGTTGTTTTTTTCAAGAAAAAAAAAATAAAGAATGAATGTCTACATGACTTATTATACAGGGCTATTTTTAAATCATTAACTAAACTTTCACATGGTGTTCTACCCATGAATATGAACAACTTTTACTATGGGACCAAACCTGAAATCGCAAAAAAAAAATCAGCTGTTCAGTACATTTATGTTCGCTTATTTGGTCAAAATGTACTGAACAGCTGATTTTTTTTTGTGATTTCAGAGTTGGTCCCATAGTGAAAGTTGTTCATATTCATGGGTAGAACACCCTGTGAAAGTTTAGTTAATGATTTAAAAATAGCCCTGTATACGAGTATACCGGGTGTAATTTCAAAATTGAATTTGTATTTTTAAGATTACCGTTGTGTTCTTAAGGGGTCATTGTACTCATCATTATGAACAACTTTTATTTACTATAGGACCAAACCTAAAATCGTGAAAAAATCTGCTATTCCTTACATTTATGTTCGTATAACTCGTCAAAATGTAGGGAACAGCAGATTTTGTTTTGAAACTCATGGTTTCTACTCATGAGAGTAGGCAGAAACTGCAGAACGTCACCTACTACGATCCTTACATACTAATAACCATACCATACCATATTACAATCCATTTATTTATTTATTTATTTACTTATTTATCCTCTCACTGGAACGCCATACAGCAATTACACCAACAGAGCAAAAAATTTCTTCATGTGCTGCTTTCCATCCATCCTGTGCGCGGTGGACATCGAACGGGCGGCGATGGATCACGCACGCTCACGCAGCGTCAAAACATTTCTCCATAATTCTATAATTCCATATTGCGCACATTCTTTGCAATTTTTGAGACTTGATGATTTTTTAAATGAATACATTAAAATTGAAAAAAAAACGGAAAATTTTGGTATGTCATCCTGCCTGACAGATGACAGTATATTATGTATATTATTATATTATTATTACAGTTTAGAAACTACAGGTAACATATTGCTAACAATGCAAAATGCAAGGTTTCCCGCGCATAGAGTTTAGAGGCCAGTCGTCTTTCCCGCGCCGTGGTAATAACTTGTGTACTGTATAGATTATGTAAGAAGCGACAATTTGCTTATTATTCATGGTCAATATTAATAGACTTTAGCCTGGATACTTGAATTTTATTTATTTTTATTTACAACCATCTCCAACCACGATACCATAGGTTCCAACACATACTCGTACTATCACCTTTCAGTAGAAAATAATGACAAAAAAGTCCTAATCACATTTTGGGAATTCCAATTTTACGAAAAAGCACAGTCAAACAGTTATTTAGTAAAAAAAGTAAAAACTAGAATTCATTTGACATTGTGTCTATCCTCTCAGACTGCGAGTAGCAAAGCGGACTGTATGGCTTAATAGAGTCCGGTATTTCTATTAAATCCCTCTGTCTTGTTTGAACTCTGCGCTATCTATACATTCCTTACCCATGCCAATGTCCGATTTCCCCGGAACACAATCCCGGATTGGCGGAAGCATGAAATTCTTCATCTCCTTTTGATATCACAATCATTTAACAAAAATTCTGTTTGCACTTTAACTGAGAGTTTATTAAAATAACTTTTATTGGCAGCGGCTTCGCCCGCATGTATGTAAATACTTTGAATCGGATTTTGTTCACAATTTTATTATGAGTTTAATTTTTTTGCGCGGAAACGTAATAATTTTGCCTACTCCTTATAACATCAGCTATCTGTCAGTGGAAGTCCCGTCAAAATCGGACAAACCGTTTCGGAGATTAGCCGGAACAGACAGACTGCCAGACACACCAATTTTAAAAATTGTTTTTCTACATTGCCATACTCATTTGGTAAAAAGATGTTATTTTGACAGTATACAGACACTTAACATTTTATGTATGTTTAGATATTGGCTGTAGGTAAGTATACAACTTTTGAAGTGATAACTTCTTTAGGCCAACTTTTAAATAGCGAACAAAACTCAATCGCCATGCTCAGGTTGGTGACGCTGAATCGGGTATCCTCAGGTCCAGTCGGTCGGTGACGCTGGATTGCGTATACTCGGTTCCAGTCGTCATCAGTTTGAAATGAGAAAATCATAAAGGTTCTATCGTGTGGTACACACCCTCTTTTTTTAAGGACTAACTCTGTTTTCCGCCGCAAAACGTCAACGGTACGTCAACGAGAAACGAGATTATTTGAAACGAAAGTGGCGTATGCTAGTGCTAATTTTAATGGTGAAAAAATTTTTGTAATCCGACCAGTAGTTTTTGAGGTTATTCGTTGCAAACATACAAAAATACAAATCTTTCCTCTTTATAATATTAGTGTAGATGTACTTAGACAAAATATTGTAAAATATTTTAAAAGAGTGGAGTTTCTTGCTCATTCTTCTTCACCTTTTGGAAGGGACGACTAGATTCAATTCAATTTTTTTTTTTGAATTTTGACATTCAAAATTGCATTTTATGTGCCTATTTGAAATAAATTATTTAACTATTGATGGATTTGAAGAAAATAATACAAGATTGTGTTTAAATAAAAAGGATTTTATGACCACGAATACTTCGGCCGAATACACGTGACCAGAAAGGAAAGGGAATGGAATGACATTTGACAGTGCAAGCCAGAAACAACTAAATGAACAGAGACAAGATGATTGCGTTTCGTTTACATTTCTAACAACTTTGACTTAAATTAATAAGTCGCCAGAATTGCCGACTAAAGTAGGTACATACATCATAAATACATGGTGGCAGGAACATCGACGCACCACCTGTTAGCATCGATTCAATAAATGATTCTGGAACCCCGGCATTGATATATTTTGTCGGTTATGAAAAAAAAAACTGCTCTTTCATACAAAAGTGCAAAACCTACGCGGTCAAAATGTATGGAACAACAATTTTTTTTTAATAACCGAAGAAAAATTTCAACGCAGTATTTACAGAATCATGCACTGATTCCATGGTAACTGGTTGTGCGTCGGTGTCCAAGCCACCTTGTATGAATAGTCGCAGAATAAAAAGTTAACACTTTTAGATATTTTATTCTAATTACGCTTTAGCAAATTTGTGAATGAAAAATTAAATGAGAATTATGATGATTATGAATTATTATGATTATTAGTGACTCGTGCTCAGAATGTTTAAAAATTGTTTAACCTTTTCGTGATTGCGTACCGTGTGTACCCACATTTTGTATTGTACATTATTAAAATTTGTACTCACAACATGACAGTATTTGAGTTCTAAACGTTTGAGATGTTTTTTTTTAATTTTTAAAAGTAAATCTATATAAATAAAAATCAATTGCCGAATGTATGTACGCGCATCACTTCGAACAGTTGCACTTATTTGGCTATTTTTTTTGTTGTGTTTGTAATTGTCAGGAAAAAGTTTGTATGAAAGAAAATGTTTTTAAACTTTCCGGGAAAATTGGGAAATTCGGGAAAACTGATAGTGCATTTTCTATGAGAATTTTGTATGAATTATTAAAATTTTGACAGGACAACGTTTTTCGGCTCAGCTAGTAAACTATAAAGAAAACTACGTTTAATTTACCTATCTCATGTAGTTGCGAAACCCACCTGCAAACAATACATACACAATATTACAATAAACTTCAAACTATATTCAAAAGAAGATCCAAAACATTCAAAATGTTTTAAATCAATTTTGTCTGCAATGAAAACTAGAGCATAACTTAAAGGCCTAAGGTTCATAATCCCATGCTTGTTTGCGAACCTGCTCTGCTTACATCGATGACGTAATCAGGTACACGGATCTAATCAATTGGCCGCACAACGAGATTAATATTGATTAGGGTCACTTGCGTGTTCATGAATTATCCTTAATAACTTGGAGTTAACAGCTAACTCAGGGTTAATCAAATAATTCACCTTGGTGGCCCAAGAGTTATAGGTAAACCTAGAGTTAAACTTCTAAATATTATTTTAAGGTTCGGTTTTTTGATCCATAGTTAACTCAACATTGTAACTAAAGGTTAAATTTTGTCTAAATGTGAAAGGCTAAACATGAATGAAATAACATATATGTATTCATTTTAACTCATTCATGTTAAAAAATAGTAACTAATGGCATTCTGGTAAACACATTTAACATGAATACATTCATGTTAATTAATTTATGTTTAATCTTTCACATTTCGCCCCTTTAATCAGAAACCGAAATAACTAATTTCTAATTTGTGCAACATAAAAGTTTGACATTGTCTACCTTAATTTATCACAAAAAAT
Organism: Dicycla oo; assembly: GCA_948252095.1. Lineage (NCBI taxonomy): Eukaryota > Metazoa > Arthropoda > Insecta > Lepidoptera > Noctuidae > Dicycla > Dicycla oo. The sequence continues at coordinate 36,357,773 of OX411709.1, read as the reverse complement.
TAAAGAAATCTCTGTCATTTTCAACGTTATCGAGTCGGCTGTTGGACTGAACGATTCTACGTGCGAAATTAATTCAGTTTATTGTAAAAACTCGAAATATGTAATTTTTGAGTAATTTCGTATTTGATTAAAGGGGCGATTTAGCCAAATTCAACCATTACTATTACTACCATTACACTATGTTTAACCATTGGTTGAGTTAACTACGGATCTAAAAGCCGGCCTTTGAGGGCCGGTTTTTTCGGTACTACATCAACAGGCAATATACTAGTCTAGAAATAAATACAAATTATACAAACCTTAAACATATTTTCCATCTGAAATTTTCATCAATCAATAAACTAAATCTCCATGAAAACCACATACGTGTTGTATGAGGTTTCCTAGGAGATTTAGTACACAACGATTGAAATGTCATGTTATAACATTCGAAGACAAGAAAGTATTACGTATCGTAATGTGTAGCTTAAAAGAGATGAGTGTACAATTTCCGTTCATTCATTTTTGAACGGATTTACATATCAGGTCATAGACATTGCAATAGGGATGATGACTATTTTTTTTTTTTGTTCGTCTTTTATATTATTAAAATACATTGGACACGTATTTTTTTCTTTTTCTACGTAATCAAAATATTACGGCGCTACATTCAGTTAGAATGTGGTATGACGTCACGCCTTGCTTGATTTTATACGTAGAAGTGACGTAGCGAGCCCTCACTCCCGAACTTTAATGCGTGTTATCTAAGTCATTTTTATTAATATGATAAAGCAAAAATTACGTGTCTATTTTTTTTTTATTATCTGACTGACTGACTAAATAGATATTTTTTTTTACCCAGGCATCATCTCTATTCTCTTTTGTGTTTCGTCTATTGAACAGCAATGTTCCCAACTCAAAATGCCAGATTACTGGTGTTACTTTTTAGTGGCGCAACGCGTAATAAGAGTTAAAATGTTTTAATTAGCTAAGAGAGTTTACAAACTCCACATTTATCAATTTAACCCAACTAGACGTGCAAGTGGGCCTATTGGCCACCAGTGCATATTTATCCCAATAAAAAATAAAAGTTATAAAAAATATATTGAATAGGTTTTATTTTATCTTAAAATTGAAAAAAATATACACTAAACTAACTTTTATCAACCTCTCGGTTAAAAACTATGCATAACGCCCGGCGGCGGCGAAATTACGAACCGAATCTTTTTGCGTGAAAATACAGAGAAAACGAATTTTCCCAGATATGAGACCTAGCTACATCGATTTTTCGTCCCCGCAAACCCTTATATTGCAACTTTCATCGAAATCTTTAGAGTCGTTTTCGCGAATGTGATTACAAATTTATATAGGTATACAAAATTGCTCATTTCATAGTATAGGATAAGAATGTTAATATATATTAAATAAATTAAAAATAAGCAGCTTTGCATTCGCGATTGAGCAACATAAGCTTATGATAAGATATTTTTTTCCGATGCTCAACGAATGAGGCTGTGATTGCTTCAAAAGCGTAGCTGATGCGGCTACGGCGTAGCAACGTAGGCAGCGTAGCAACGTAGGCAGCGTAGTCCGTACGTATAATAAACTGTTTCTGTTACTTGTAAAACTTTAATGTCCTAAAGTCAGCGGTAGGCATTTGAAAATAAAATTATTTGTAAAATTAGTATTTGATGGTCCGGTACGAAATATTTTGGGCCCTAATTCTGCCGAAAAGGCTGTCATATAAAAAATACGCGCACATATTCATGCCCTTAATGAAATTGTAATTTTGAAATACAGTACGGTACTTAAAAAATCCGTAGATATACCTGCCGGCAGTAATCTTGAGCACTCGGTGGATGTTTTGCCTCAGGAGTAAGGTACAAATTCGCTTTAATTAATTCAAGGTCAGGATTCTGGAAGTTCACGATCCTGTTCTTAGTACTTTACCATCCCAATAACATAAATGCGAAGGTATCTCTTTCTGTTACCTTTCCACGCCTTTATCACTGAACCGATCGTTATGTGACAGATAGGTAGGTTGCGGTACCGTCTACTTTTCATCCTGGTTAGAATATATATTATAAAAACGGCCAAGAGCTCGTTATGTGACAGATAGGTAGGTTGCGGTACCGTCTACTTTTCATCCTGGATAGAATATATATTAAAAAAACGGCCAAGAGCTCGTTATGTGACAGATAGGTAGGTTGCGGTACCGTCTACTTTTCATCCTGGTTAGAATATATATTAAAAAAACGGCCAAGAGCTCGTTATGTGACAGATAGGTAGGTTGCGGTACCGTCTACTTTTCATCCTGGTTAGAATATATATTAAAAAAACGGCCAAGAGCGAGTCGGACTCGTGCATCGAGGGTTCCGTACCATAAAAAAGTTAAAAATTTAGAGACATCGTTTTATTTTCCTGTAATATTTACATAAACTTCTATCACATAGAATAGTTTCAGACTTTTTTCTATGCAAACTTCAGAGATAAGGGGGGGGGGGGATACGGTATTTTTTTTTTACATTTTTCATCAAAGTCAAAAACTATTCGGCCTAAAAAAAAGAAAAAAAGTTTGAAAATGTGCAAACAAAGCTCTATCATATCCTAGTAGCCTAGTAACTTTTAAGACCCTGTTTCTGACCCCGTTTGAAAAAAAAATATTCTTTCTTATTTGAGTTAGTTTGAGTTAGTTTCTTAGTTAGCAAACGGCATCTAAAACTATTCCAAAATTCAAGTTGATAAGTAATTCTTGAGATATCCAGCTGTGACAAACAGACAGACCATAAGGGTTCCTTTTTACCATTTTGATACGGAACCCTAAAAATGATGAAATCCAAAATACACGTATACAAAGTCGCTGTCTAGTGTCTACAATTAAAGGTAACAAATGAATGTTCGAGAGCACAAAGCTAGCGTAGTAAAACGTTCAATTCGTGCACTGTCAGTTTGTTCGCTACAGCTCGAGGGGATACCGATATTATGTTGGAAGCACGCACGCTATCGCACGGTCGATATTATACGTGTAGCTTAAGCGCTCGGCTAAAATGACCGCCCGTTAAATTGATGCTGTGGACGATTAAGGGAGAAGCGTCAGGGTAGCCCGCGAAATTCAAATTTTCTTACGTTTTTTGCAATTTACAAGTCGGTATCATATATACGTTGATCAAATTATAATTTGCGGCCGTAACAAGTATCTATTTACATAATTAGAATCATTAAAGTGATCAATACAACTCTTTAAGACCAGGTAATCCTAAAAAATGACTATTTCATGAAATCTTGACATTTGACATTTTAGGATTATACTAACTGAAGGAGTTGTCTTACTGATTCTATTGTATATAATTCTGTAAAAACATATTTGTTACGGCCGCAAATCATACTTTATTTAACATACAACTTAATACTGACTTGCAAATTGCAAAAAACGTAAGAAAATTTGAATTTCGCGGGCTACTCTGACGCTTCCTCCTTAAGGTGGATCCGCAGTGGTAGCCGGCGAAATAAAAATTTTCTTGTTGTTTTTTTGCAATTTGCAGGTCAGTGTTATGTTGTATCTTGATCAAAATAAGATTCGAGACAATAACAAATATTGTATTTACACATCATCAATTCATCTCTCTAAGTTAGATTTGTCATCTTTAAGTTTGATTTTGGAAATCATGACATTTTGGAACAAATCTAACTTAGAGGGACGTATTGATAATTCTTATGGTTATAACTATGTAAATACATATTTGTTATTCTCGCGAATCATATTTTAATCAAGACAAAACCTGACACTGACTTGCAAATTGCAAAAAAACGTAAGAAAATTTGAATTTCGCGGGCTACTCTAACGCTTCCTCCTTAAGGTGGATGCGCAGTGGTAGCCGGCGAAATAAAAATTTCTTGTTGTTTTTTTGCAATTTGCAGGTCAGTGTTATGTTGTATCTTGATCAAAATAAGATTCGAGACAATAACAAATATTGTATTTACACATCATCAATTCATCTCTCTAAGTTAGATTTGTCATCTTTAAGTTTGATTTTGGAAATCATGACATTTTGGAACAAATCTAACTTAGAGGGACGTATTAATAATTCTTATGGTTATAACCAATTATGGGAAGAATACTTTTATTAAAAGAGCATGTCGTCTGTACAACGACACAATTTCATTAAAAGCAAATCAGGATTTAGATATTTTTCACCTTTCTCTACCCAAATTCAAATTTTATATAAGAAATATTTTGGCATCGAAATTTAAATAATATTATTGTTGTATGTTATATAATATTAAATTCTAAACTCTGTAAAATTTTAACGGTGTGAACTTCTGGTTGTTGTTACACTTAGGTACATATAATTTATTTGTATAGTAATCTGTGGAAACTGTTTCTGGATTGTGTTGAACTATTTGTATACATATATTTGTTATTGCATCTGTTTGTTTCCCAAATAAAATAAAATAAAATAAAATAAAACTATGTAAATACATATTTGTTATTCTCGCGAATCATATTTTAATCAAGACAAAACCTGACACTGACTTGCAAATTGCAAAAAAAAAAAACGCAACGCACTGGAACGAACTACCGGGATAAAAAAAATAATACCCCGGTACGTCCCAAAAAAAATCCTATATCCTAGTCCAGATCATGGTCTACCCATGTGCCAAATTTCATTCAAATCCATTCAGCAGATTTAGCGTGAAAGCGTAACAAACATACAAATTCACTGTCGCATTTGTTATATTAGTTAGGATACTCGTACTTAAGACTTTGAAAAATAAAAATAAATACCCGAGAATCGTACGATATAGCTCTGAGAATCGCTTAAGTTTATCGCATATAGCAAACCAATCTTTAAAGCATAGCGGTGTGCACGTGTCCATATTATACAATGTAGGTTGAGCGATATTGTTGTGCTATACCATATTCCATATTCAAATATTGACCTATGTATATTCTGTATATTATAGCGTAGTCTGAACTGCCCATGAAGCAAATAAATAGTAAAACTAAAATAACTAAAATAGTAAACACATTTTCTGTAAGAACATTTATTTTAAAATGAAAATAAAATACAAAGTGGCTATAAGCTTTTGCAGCTCGCCAATTATGCCGCCTCGGAGTGGTGCACAGATTTCTATTCGGTTATTTTTCGATATTTCAATATTCTTTTACAATTTTCCTGTTGAGGTTTGTTTCTGTTTTTATTTTTTATTTTTTGTGTAGTAATAAAGAGGTGGAAGGTAGTTGGTTTAAAAGAATTAATCTGTTAGAAATTTTATCTTAGTTTTAACGTGTTTTAAGGGTTCCGTACCAAAATGGTAAAAAGGAACCCTTATGGTTCGACTCAGTCTGTCTGTCTGTCACAGCTGGATATTTCAAGAACTACCAATGCTATCAACTTGAATTTTGGAATATGGTGGTTAGGGCTGCAGAGACAGGAACCTCCTCACAATGCGAGCCGTATCAAGAAGTACTGCCTTCTGAATCTGGCCCTTGATCCAACCGCCTAACGAGAGCCTCGAAAGATGTTGATCGAGACTTTCGGCCATCAAGCCATTGGCCGTTACTACAATCGGCACAATGGCAGCCGAGCTCACATTCCACATGTCAACAACCTCGTGTGCTAAGTCGAGATACTTCATTTGCTTCTCTTTCTCAGCTTTCACGAGGTTCTCGTCATGTGGAATGGTAACATCGACAATCATTGCGCGGCGCACTAATCGATTGTAAGATAATATCAATCATTATTATTATGATTATTATTATTTATAGTACGCAAATAATTGCATATACTTCGTAGTGACCTAATTAACTACCTTATTCCATAATAAACAGCGCGAGAACGCACACGGACGAATCGTGTATAGATAGGGATAAGCGCGCCGAACCCTAGATTCCAAATCCTCTATGAATTCCTATACGCGAGCAGTAGCATTCTCGCCATTTTGATTTGTTGACATCTCTTTCTATTCCATGGTAATTCTTATCTGCGTGTCTATTCTAAACATTGCACCATCTTTCGACACTTGTCCTTAGCCATAGCTGTTTTTTATCTGCATAATTAATTATATAAAAGTCCGAGTAGGGGTGCCTCCAGGCCAGACACGTCTCGACTTAGTAAAAAGGCGTACTTGTGGTCACTGCTGACCATGGTTTGGTTAAAGGTTAATTGTTTACGTATTTTACTTCGATGGTCCTAGTTTATCATTTGTTACTTTGAGTTACAGCTATATGGTATCTGGTAAATAGCGACTGCAAAAAAAAATCAGTTGTTCCCTACATTTTGACGGTTATGCGAACATTTTTTTTTTTTGCGATATCACGTTTGGTTCCATAGTAAAACTTGTTTGTTATCATGAGTACAATCATGTATTTAGGTATCGGTCACTAATTGCTAGTCACCCTATATATAGCTTTCAATAAGCGGATATGCCCTTTATGCCTGCTGGCTTTTATTTAGGTATAAAGTTCTGTGTGCGTTTTTAGTTTATATTTTTATTTTATTTGTTTTCGATGTTTTTTGATGGTATATTGGCGTGTTCTAACTTATATACTTATGGCAAATAATTTAATTTAATAAAATGTTTTGTGTTGCGTAATGTAAATTATTTTGCGTACTATTGTATAGAATCAAATTTTTTAACTGAACAGACAGCTGTGCTGCTGGGGAGTTTGTTGCGCCACTTCTTCTTCCCAGCTAAATTACTAGGAAGTGGTGAAGGGCGGGCGTTTTGGAGGACTGTCTTATGAAATTTTGACGTTCGAAAAGTGGGGATTCTCAGTCTAGTTTGAATTAATGACTTTTGATTTTGATAATGAAAACTTACGATGCAAGAGCGAGCGAAGCGAGCTCGGGTCTCGAGGCACCTCGACTCGGACAAGTTAGTCGACTACGACCACGTCGAGTAGCACAGTAGTCTCCTTCCTCCCCCCTACTCCGTTCCCCCATAAATGAGGTGGACGATATTGAAGGGGCCTGTATGATGTTGACTTAGGCCGCTTCTTATATAGGCTATGTACCTCACTGATGTTGATAATTTAAATTAAAGCAGAAGGCACTAAACAAATTTATTTATTTGCTAATTTACAACAGTTATAATTAATTACAATAAGCAGCAAGCAGGACAAAGCAAAGCGGGGTAAGCTGAACAATGCTCGTACGCGGTGTTATATACTAGAGAGACATTCCGCATTTAAGTTTCACACTCGCTTGCCCCGGCCTCGCGCGACTTCATACGATATGACGTAGTGGTGGCGTGATTTCATTCCGAGGTCTCACTGTTCATAATGTAGCAGCAGGGCAGCAGATGTCGTAGCGGTCTTGCTCGCTACAATATAAAAAATCAATTCCATATATTATTCAATGATTTTATTAAACTATATCTTTAAAATTCCTGTCAGGCTTAAGTAATGTATGTATGTACGAGTACGTAGGTACAGGCACGTCCACGTTACAAACTATAAACGAGCAGTACGCAAAATTCATGTGTACATTGTAATCACAGATTTGAAAATAGCATTACAATGCATACGTGAATAGTTTCCTCTGGCTGCGTTTTGGCCTTGTATAAATTGGAAAAACGCCTTGCAAGATGTCAAGTATTCGGCCACTTTCAACTGAACGTCTGCAGCCGAACAATACTTATTCCATTTCAAACTGCACTCACATGATTTTATGACGAATACTGAGAATTGTGTCACAATATTTGCATGCCGAATTTAGTAGGCGGAATATGAAGAACTATTTGTTATAAAATCTGTACAATACCATATTTCAGGCAAATAAATAAATCTATCTATCTATCTATCTAAATGTCGGACAATTTAGAATAAAAGAAAATCAAACCGCATTCAGATTTCCCGCTAATCTTACATCTGAAAATCGAACGAATATAAAGCGATGCGCTTTTCACCAACAATAGGTTTTCGAGCGATTCACTTCACATTCCATTCAACATCCCGCAAGAATTTATTGATGCTCGAATGAAATTAAATCGCAAAGCCAGGTTTTGTTTTGTTTCTGAAGCCGTAGTTCAGAAATGCGCTCACTTGATACATTGAGTTGATAAATGGTTTCTGGTTATGATTTGAAAGTTGTATTTTATTTCCCTTTTACCCTTTAGGATTTTATTTCTCATTCTTGTTGTCTTTGCGTATTGCGTAAACTTTCTCGAATGGATTTTTTTGGAACTAGGTTAGAATAAAATGCTCTTTAAAAACATTACAGTACATTACACTACAGTAACAAAGGCGAAATTACACGGCGATTTTTAAGGGAGAGTTATTTCGTTACATCAAGCAAATATTTACTCGTATTTTTTTTTTTTGTAAAAGTCAATACATTATGTACAAAACAAACATTTTTCCATGTTCACACTTACAAATAAGTGTACACACAAATTACACGCACAGTTTTAATTAGGGGCACTCCATACTCCACTTTTTATGAGTAAACATTTCGGCTCAGTCAAAGCTGGAATATATTTTGTCGTTCAAAAATCATCCTGTACACCTATTTCCACTTTTATAAAGTAATAACTTCAATTTTATTTTTTTCTGCAGGTAACAAAGTAACTTCTGAATAAACTGCTGTCATGTGAGTGTTTCTATTAGATTAAAATTTTAACGAGTGGTTAAGACATCTCGTTGCAAACTACCAATACCGTGGGACTGCTGTTTTTCCGTTGGCTGATGACGGAACACGAGAAATTAACACAGGTACCAATTACTGCCTTAATTTGTCCTCTACGTACGTATGTGTAGGTGCTTCCTTTTGTTGACTAATTCTGAAGGCGGTGCCTTTGATGACTACATAGTTACCATTCACTGAATTCAAGATACACCAGGTTTAATCAACGATATTGTATTAACATACTCGCGTCTTGAATAATAGGTTGGGGAAAAAGTTTCTTCGCATTTTTTAAGAAAATTCAAAACATTTTTTAATATAGTTTATTTACATTTAACTAAAGTATGTAGGTACCATTTTGTTTGATAACTTTTTGCCATCTTGTAGGTAGGGACATGATCCCATTGCTATAGAAATTTTGGGACTTCTGGTCAAAATACCGCGACAAGTGGTTTTGGCAGTCCTCTCGTGATGTTAACCTGACACTGCCTAAAGAATTCTGAAGAGACCGAAATAGGTGGAAATCTGAAGGTGCAAGGTCAGGACTATACGGCGGATGCATTAACACCTCCCAGCCAAACTCTCTTAATTTTTGCTGAGTGTAGTCTAGCGTTATCATGATGAAAAACCACACCCCTTCTGTTGATTAATTCCGGCCGCTTTCTCTCAACTTCTTGCTTTAATCTCATCAGTTGTTCGCAGTAGAGTTCAGAATCGATGGTCCTGCCTGGTGGTAACAGCTCATAATGAATAATGCCCTTCCAATCCCACCACACACACAGCATCACCTTGTTGCGAGTTAACCCGGGTTTCGCCACAGTCTGTGAAGCCTGATCGGCCTTTGACCACGACCTTTTTCGCACGTTCTTGTCATACGTGATCCACTTTTCATCACCAGTTATCAGCTTCTTCAAAAATGGTTCGGTTTCATTACGTCGTAATAAAGAATCACAAATGAGTACACGGTTTCTTTCAGTAAGCTCGTGAGGTACCCAAATGTCGAGCTTTTTTGTGTACCCAGTTTTTTTCAAATGCGCCAAAACTGTTTTGTGGTCAATTTCCAGTTCATCAGCTATGTCGTAACTACTGATATGCCGATCTTGCTCCACTTTTTCAAAAATGGCATCCATTTTATCAGTAATAGGGCGACCAGAGCGACGTGCATCTTTGACATCAAAATTTCCGGATTGAAAACGCTTAAACCAAATTTGTGCTACTCTCACAGACACTACACTAGGTCCATAAACATCGCAAATTTTTTTCGCGGCTTGCGTTGCATTTTTACCTTTTTTGTAGTAAAATTTTAAAATGTATCGAATTTCTTCATTAGATTCATTCATCTTGACGGTACGAAAAACAAATGAAAATCACACATTTTCCTAATTTGAATTTGGAATTATGTTTTTTAAAATTTAAACTTTCAATGATACCAAAACCAGCCAGATACAAATAGTATAGCCAAAGAGATTTTATTACAAGTTCATACATACTATAATGCGAAAATACTTTTTCCCCAACCTAATACGTTTCGGACACAAAAGGGGTCTTATTGTCTGCAACATGTAGAGCTTGCTGCCAATAAAGCCTTCATGCAGTGCATTCCAAATTAGTGTGTGCCAATCATGTTAAGCACAAAATCTGAATGCATAGTGGAAACCTGGTCGTAATAATTTAAGGCATGTATTTAAAGCGGTGACAAAATAATCTGAATTTGGGATTAAAAAATAACTAAAGCCGGTAGCAAATCTAGTAGGTTGGCAGAATACGGCTAAGAACTCACTGAGCGATTTTCACCCGCGCCCGCCGCGGTTGCGGGCCCGCAGCTCCTGTAGAATGCAATATATATGTAAAAAAGCACATTTCACGACGCGTTTTACGCCCGCGGTGTGCGCGGTTGTATGCAGCTCCCTCTGTACCGGCGGGCAACTAGTAGAATCGCGCGGGCCGCGGTCACCCGCAGACTCGGCGGTTTGCGCCCGCGCGCTCTGGGATCGGTTGGCGGGCGACCGCAGTGGCCGGGGGGGTGGGTGTAACAAATAATCCATAACGATCTCTATCCTGAACACCTAGAACCTTCTGGACCTTCTTTTATTAATTGTTTTGTGAAACAAGTATAACGCAACAGCTCGTTTCTGGTGTGTGTCCATGGCAGTCTGGACCTCAACTGATCGTTAACCGCCCGACTTGCGATCATCGCCCGCCAAGTTTGCGGTCGATGATCGCAACCGCGACGGCTGCGTAACCGCACAAACAAGCGGTCTCGTGAGTTTAGAAATAAAACAGCGATCCCGGGCGCGGGTGAAAATAGCTACGTGAGTTAGCCTACAACCGGAAGATAAAAAGTAGAAAATGGACATGCTTAAATTATATAATGAGGTTATATATAAAGTTAACTGAGACGAGAAGTAAATATGAACAAGGTCACCAAATCTAACCTCGGGGGGGCACCCCGAGGTTAGTTTCGCTCGTTCTTGCATAGTATGTCGACGGAGCCCCGCTTTGCTGGGCTCCTATTTCTGTGTAAAGGGTTTAAAGTAACCTAACCAAACCTAACCTCGGGGTGCCCTTCGCTCGCTCTTGCATCCTATGTCGACAGAAATATTTTCGCTGCCAAGTTATTTTTTAGTAGCAAATATGTAGTTAGTTGCATGGAAAATAATCCTACTAATATTATTACGTAAATGTGAAAATTTGTGAAGATGATTGGATGTTTGTTACTCCATCACGCCAGAACGGCGAAACGGATCTGGATGAAATTAAGCAGCGAGATAGATTCTAGTCTGGAAAAGCACATATGATACTTTTTATCCCGGAAAATGTACCGTTCCCGTGGGATAATATCCAACACCACGCGGGCGAAGCCGCTGGCAAAAGCTAGTTAGCCATTATTTAATAATGCACCTTAATTTCTACTATAATCATTTGCTGTGCAGATCAAAGTGACAGTTTTTAGGGTTTCGTACCAAAATGGTAACAGGGAACCCTTATGGTGCGACTCAGGCTGTTGTTGTACGAAAAGTTAGTAAAACTTTTGTTTCAATATATACTCGTAGAATAGACTCACCTCGCCGCTACCATCTCAAAAACCTTTCCATGATAGAATTCATCAGCCCAGTGTTACCAATTTAAATGTGGCCAGTGTCTAGTCGCTAATATTATAGAATCGAGGCCAATGAGTCTCTAAAGCCTTGTTACTTTAAAATAACTGTTTAATCCAGGCCAGTGGGGCCCATAAAGATGATGCCAGTTAAATATTGACCCCATTTGATTTTTATTTGCATTCTCGCATTGCGGGACAGCTTTCGAAAGCGGTCGGACTGCTAATTTGGACATGGTTTGACTTTGTTTTGTTATCTATATCTATACATATATTACATATACATATATATATACCTATGCAAATTATAAATTAAAGTCGCTTTTGTGTCTGTCTGTGTGACCGCAATGTTTTTCTAAACTACGCATCGGATTTGATGCGGTTTCACCATCATCAGAAACTGAACGCGTTCAGCACATCTAGTTCAAGAGCTGTCATTGTCAAAATTGTTATGGAATATTGACACTGATAGTTCTTGAACGCGCTTTAGAAGTGCTGATCTTGTCCAATTTCATTGATGAAATCCGCACTTAGAAGGCTTATTCCGAAAGCTTTTGTATAAACTACGTTCATATTAAACGAACCTACATACTCGTATAATAAAAAAATCTCGGTGTATCTTCAAGTCATAAAAACCGTGCGGAGCAGTGGTGTATCACTGGTTTTATAATATAAGTTGGCGTTATGTTAAGGCAAAAGCGTCAGGGTAGCCCGCGAAATTCAAATTTTCTTACGTTTTTTGCAATTTCCAAGTCAATATTATGTTGTATGTTGAATAAACTATGATTCGCCACCGTAACAAATAAGTATTTTCACAATTATAATAATTAGAATCAGTAATATAACTCCATAAGTTAGTATAATCCTTAAATATCAAGATTTCATGAAATGGTCATTCATTAGAATTACCTGGTCTTAAAGAGTTGTATTGATCACTTTAATGACTATAATTCTGTTAATACATACTTGTTACGGTCGCGAATCACATTTTGATCAACATACAACCTAATACTGACTTGTAAATTGTAAAAAACCAGAGAAAATTTGAGTTTCGCGGGCTATCCTGACGCTTCCCTCTTAAGGGCATTATCTGAAGAACGTAACAATAATAACATTATTTTATGGGATGAGATAGTGAATACCGAGAAAACTTTCACTGCTTTAGCTGCAAGTATCTACGGGTGTTCTCGACTAAGTACTAACCGACCGTACCTTACGGCTTGGTAGTACAGCGATTTTTAAACCGAATTCATGTGATGAATTGATTGTAACTTTAAAAAGTAAATTAATGCGTTGTTGAAGTATCAACAACGCATTAATTTTATAAGATATTAATTAAGATCTTTTTATCGATATGTTCAAAATCGCTTGACACTACCTTTTATATCAAACTGGCGGTTTTCCGCTTCTTCATCTGCGTGTAATTTGAAAGGATAGGAGTTAGGATGAAAGTAGTCTGTGTTCTGCAGGTCTCAGGCTTCCTACCCGTCACATAACGATCTGTTCAGAGGTGGAAAAGTAACAGAAAGAAAAAGTTAATTTTTGATTATACTATTAATGTGTATAATCAAAAAAACTTTTTAGCAAAAAATAAAACCGACTTCTAAAACAAAACACTACAAAGTGAAAAATAACTTTAATTTCGGAAGTCGGTGTCTTTGGTTTTGTATTTTCGTTTTTTGCCACCGACTTCCGAAATTAAAGTTATTTTTCACTTTGTAGTGTTTTGTTTTAGAAGTCGGTTTTATTTTTTGCTAAAAAGTTTTTATTTTTCACTTTTTAGTTGTGGAACCTACCCCACACAAATTCGAATACATAATTGAGCACAATAATTGTAGATATAGCCATGTAAATAACAGTGATAGGAAGTTATTAAAACACCATCACAACATCCATATAAAATAAGTGGGAAATATACGCATTATTGAAGCTAACTCAAAAACTCCTCGAGCAAAGTTAATAAAATTTATATGGGACCACCTCGGAAGTATACCCTTTCAAACAAAAAAAGAATTTTCCAAATCGGTCCATCCGTCTTTGAGTAATCGCGTAACAAACATACAAAAAAAAAAAAACAACATACAGACGAATTGATAACCTCCTCCTTTTGGAAGTCGGTTAAAAATTCCCTACTTTCTGACAAAATCTCCAATCTCAAATTGTTTATTGCACTCCATAATGTACACATAAGTACAGGTGGAAAAATGAATAAATAGAAACAACTATGGACCCTGAAAAATTGAGTGCATGCGAGCCCCCAGAGGCATTACTATTTTGTTTTATACTAGGAGCGGCGAAATTTTCTTTGTATTGGTAACACAGCAGGAATCCGATTTAAAGCTCTTTGTTGGCAGCGTATGTTGGTGAAAACTTTTGGCTTTTTTTTATTTGTGATGGAAAAGTCTAACTCTAGCTCTTGACTCTATTTGGCTTTGTTGCAAAGCCTTTTAAGTAACTACAGTGATGCGTTTGCTTTGTTTGTGAGGCTTCAAATGTAATTACAATCCTATTCCTTTTTTTTAAAAAAACCAACTCTGTAACTGAATAAAGAGTATTCTTCGTCATAACGTGTCGATGGAAAAGATAACGCGAATAAAACTGTTTTTTAATTTGTTTGGCCGAAAATTCAACAATACGACATAAATAGCGAATACTGTTTGCTGACGCAAGTCCTCACGTGTGCAGGTGACCGGGCATGCGGTACAAGATGAGAGAAGAGCCTTTGTCTGTGGAGAGACGCCGCATAAACAAAGAGTTTTGTTTGTCAGTTTTTAAGCCTCTTGCAGGAATATAATAAGCATATTAATAGAAATAAATGAAATTATCTGTAAAATTAAGGCTGAGATCTACATTTCAACGAACGTCACTTGAATTTCAAAATTACATAAGACAGTTCCTCAAAACGCTCGCCCTTCACCACTTCCTAGTGCTTTAGCTGGAAAGAAGAAGTGGCGCAGAGAACTCACCAGCAGCACAGCTGTCAAGTTAGAAGACCTCGATAAAACAAAACTTAACATTGTAGTTGAAAAACATGTTCTCCCATATATTCCAACTGCCAATGTAAGTTTGTACGCACAATATTGACAGATTTACCATGTAGTTTTAAGACCATCGTCTTTTTATAGGTTTTCCTGTAATCTACAGTACTTTCGGAGACAAGGAGGGGAAGAATGGTCAATTTTCGTCTATTTTCTTAAATAACTATAAAATGATATATTTTAAAATTATAAAAAAAAAAATACATTTGAAACCCTCACAGTAAGCCCTTTTCATTTGATTTGTCACACGGTACAGTTTGCAAAACTTTTTTTTTTTAATTTTCTTATTTGCCCGCCAAAGTTGACTTCCATATAAAAAATCATTTGTTTACGTTACACGTCCGTGTTTGGGTCACATAAATACATATGTGTACCAAATTTTTACTTAATCGGTCCATTAGATTCGGAGCAAATTGGCTGTGACAGACGGACAGACAGACACACGAGTGATCCTATAAGAGTTACGTGTTTTTTCCTTTTGAGGTAAGGAACCCTAAAACAAACTATTCCATTCAAAAATAACTCTTCATTTCTCCAGAGCCTCGACTGTACATTCGTTTAAATATTTGCTCGCAGCTATTCATTGAAAAATAAAAAACTCTAACTTTATTTAACTGCCCTGCAAATCGTTCACTTTAGTCAGCGCTGCTGGGTGAAAGCACTTGATACGAGTAGGACGCTCGACACTGCTGTCAAAGCGCAGTCACAAAGGGCTTTTGTCAATGCTTTTTAATCCTAACAATTCGATAGCCGGACATATCGACATAACGTCGACGTTCTGGTATGTTTGGACGTTAGTCTGCTTTTTAGCAGTTTATTTTATTAATTCTTCCGTTTGCGTATTCATTTTCGGGTAGTTTTGCGGACAAAAGGGGTGTATCGGGACTCCATGTACATTCATGTGAACAATTATTTATGAAATGGAATAAATGTCTTGTTGTGGTAGGTTGGTAGAACAATATACTCGTATATGTTATGTGTTGCCAATTCTGTTTCGTTTTTAGTGTTCCGTACTTCAATAAGAAAAAGCGGAACCCGTATAAGATCACTTTGTTGTCCATCTGTCTGTTTGTCTATCTTTCTGTTTGTCAAGTTACGACTACATATACGGCTATATGTAAGTGGGCACGCCCTTTATTACTGGAGGCTTTTATTTAGGTATAAAGTTCTGCTTACGTTTTTAGTTTTGTATTTTGTTTCTGCTTGAGTATAGTTTTCGATTTTTTTTTTGGTATATTGGCGTGTGCTAGCTTACTTATAGCAAATAATTTAATTTAATGTTTTGTGTTGCGTAATGTACCTAAATTATTATGCGCAGTGTTGTATAGATTCATTTTTTTTTAACTGAACAGACAGCTGTGCTGCTGGGGAGTTTGTTGCGCCACTTTTTCTCCCCAGCTAAAGCACTAGGAAGTGGTGAAGGGCGGGCGTTTTGGGGGACCGTCTTATGTAATTTTGACGTTCAAAAAGTGCTGATTCTCAGCCTAGTTTGAATAAATGACTTTTGATTTGATTTGATTTGATTCAATCTATCAAGGCCGTTTTTCTCCGGAACGTGTAGAGGTATCAAGTTGAAATTGATTTATATACGGTCCCTTGGAGTTTTAAAAGAATCAAGCTTCTAAGTCAACGCAATAAATATACGGCAGTTTTAAATGCGACATATTTTGACACTCGCAAGTAAATCAAAACCGTTGACATAGAATCATGAATCAAAAATCATCAGGAAGCGAAATCTCACAGCACAAGTAAAGGAAAACGTCCGAAAGTCGTTAATTTGTAATTTGATTGCTTTGTTTACAAACATGTGGCGCACGGGCCTATGACGTAATCAGGTGTTTCGCTCGACGGGGTTTTTACCGCGCGCGTGTATGGCAGAACATGTTTTTCAACTACAATGTTGTTTGTTTTTGAGATAAATGCTTTTCAACTACGGAACCCTTCATTGTGCGTGGTCCGACACGCACTTGGCTGGTTTTACATGGTGGTTTATGTTTACGGTCCATTAAGAGTCTCTCACTCTAGTCTAGGTCAGAGGTGACAGAGACAAAGTCGACGATGGAGTGAGCTTACCCAGAAGAAGCCTGTTGAAGAGATTTGCCCACTCTCACTTTGAAGAGATTAGGGTTGTATACGTTATATATATATATATATTTTTTTTTTGATGGGTTTACTTTTTAGATAATAATTCAAATGGGATACACGAAGACAATCAAGCTCATCATTTCCAATAGTACCTGCCCTCCCATTTAATATATTTTTTCCGGCTTTATAGGCTTTCCGTTTAATATATTTGTTTTAATCTCTTCTAAAATGTAACTTAACGAGTTCATCGTTTTATTAGTAGAGTTCGACCGAAATTGTTTTCGATTTTTGGTAATTTTCGGCCGAAATAGCGGCAAGTTAGTTTTCAGCTAAAAATATGCACTGCATTTGGTTTACTTTTACCATCGAAAATAAAAAAAGAAGACTTTTTTTCGGTCTCCCTTTTGCATGCAAATCGACCTCCGGTGTGAGTGATGTGGCGGCATCTACATATTCTACATCGCCACATGTGAATTACACATCACCCTGTCGTCACGAAAAATCCTGCATCGCGCAAACTGAGTTTACCGTGCCACTAGCATATACAAGGTGTAACTTAAATAATGCACAACCTCTTAAGGGGTCATTGTACTCATAATTCAATCTGCCTAGCCTTTTCCCAACTATGTTGGGGTCGGCTTCCAGTCTAGCCGGATGCAGCTGAATACCAGTATTTTACATGGAGCGACTGCCTATCTGACCTTCACAACCCAGTTATTGGGTAATACGATACCCCTTGGTAAGACTGGTTGTCAGACTTTCGGGCCTCTGATGACCCGTAACGACTGCCAAAGATCCACGAATGACAACCGGGACCAACGGCTTAACGCGCTTTCCGAGGCACGGAGGAGTCTCGGTATGTAAAATGGTCACCCATCTACGGACCAACCCCGGCAAGCGTAGCTTAACCTGATGGATTGACCCGTGCGGCTGTTATTACTTAGCCACGAGCTCCTATGAACAACTTTTACTATGAGGCTAAACCTGAAATCGCGAAAATAAAATCAGCTGTTCAGTACATTTATATGTTAGCATAATTCGTCAAATTGTACTGAACAGCTGATTTTTTTCGCGATTTCTAGTTTGTCCCATAGTAAAAGTTGTTCATAATGAACTCATCATTATGAACAACTTTTACTATGGGACCCCTTAAGAGGTTGTGCGGTAAGTTACACCTTGTATACAACATCTCGACATCAATCGTTCGGCCGTAGCCCACTAAACTCGCACCCGTCTGGTCGGAGAATCCTCCCTTTTCTATGGAGGATGAGTGAACTTTACACCCTGTTCTTCATACCTCTATAGTAGGTATATCATAAAAATCACTAAGGAAAAGTTCCTTTTTATTTTTTTTTAATTTTCCTCACATCTGTCTGAGGGCTGATTTTTCACTCGTCAGATAACTATCTGACGAGTACCTGTGGAAGTTTGACAACTTTTGCATAAAGGTACAAGTATGTCAAAACGCCGTATTACTCTACATTAAAATTTACTAGAGGTCGTTTTTAGGGATCCGTACCCAAAGGGTGCCGAACGGAACCTGATTACTAAGCCTCCGCTGTCCGTCCGTCCGTCCGTCCATCTCATCTGTCAGCGGCTGTTTCTCATGAAACTTAATACCTATTATGGTTCATGAGATACCTACCATACCTAGAACAGTTGAAATTTTCACATTGCCGCTATAATAACAAATATTTAAAATAAAATAAAGTTATAACATTAAAGGCAATAGTACAAGAAACGTGTGTTTTTAAACTGAAGTATTTTCGTATGTAGTGTTCAATATTGTACGGTATATGGACCCCCACGTGTGCTGTCGGCCAAGTGCGCCAGTTTTTTTTCAATCGTCATAATAATCCTACTAATATTATAAATGCGAAAGTTTGTGAGGATGGATTTTTATTATTACTCTTTCACGCAAAAACTACTGAAATGATTTTGATGAAATTTGGCACGCAGATAAGAAAAAGAAAAGAAAACAAAGAAAATACGTTTATTTGCGATAAACATGGCGCAAAGAAATAAAATAACAAAATAAAACAAAGAACAAGTTTGGGGAAAATATGCGTCACATTCACGCAAAACGGCCGTCGCTCAGCATAATGCCGCGACCCCATACGAGACAGAGCCTCAGCGCTGGTTTTCAGCGACAGCCGGCGTTGACGTAATGACGTCGACCGGTGCATCATGCAGTGGAAGTAAAAATGCCAATTAAAATTAGATAAATAAGATTATTGAATATTTTCAAAGTTTATGTAAATATAATAGGTATAGAAGTTGAGTACATACATTGCGTTCCGTCCGCGCTAGCACCCACCGACTATATAGTTTATAACCTGGATTAATACATAGAATACTTTTTATCTCCATATTCTTATGGGTTCGAGACTTGCGCGAGTGAAACCGCGAGGTGCTGCTAGTATAATTATGATCGTCTTTTCACATAATATTTTCTGTACAAAAACTGTCAAACTATCATATTTATTCCTCCAACGAACTGACCTTTATGAAATAAGGCAATAATGCCTGTTTTCACCAACCCTAAGTGACAAATAAAAGTGCACTATTGGATTTTCAACGCTAGGATTAACAGCGCCGGTAGTTAAAAATCCAACAGTGCAATAATATTTAGGGATTCATTTAAGTCTCACTTAGACAGTTTTAGTTATATTTTAGAAAGGTTTTCACAAAGTCAAGCATTCCAGAGACAGACTATCTTAATTGGCAATTTAGCCGCATCTCATATCCATCCGCATTGGCTGAAAGAATATTGAAATTGAAAGAAGCCTTTTTCCAACATGTTTCACGTCCGTGAAATACGGAAAACGGGAATATTTCAAATGCTCCATGGGTTGGCTTCTATGAAATGCTAGTTCAGTGTTTAATCTAAACGTTGGGCTCCGCTCTCCGCTGATTGTGTTGGTTCAGCGCTGAATTCGCTGCAGGGATATCCGTTGTTCGAGCGTTTTGTTCATTTAAGTTTTAGTTTTGTACGCTGTTCTGTAACAATTGTTGGTAGTTCGTTATTTTAGTTTTGAAGCGCTTTTTTGATGAATAGATTTTGTAGATTTTCATTCGACGGGTATATTTAAACTAATGTTGTAAATTGTAAATGCGAGTCTGTCTACCTTTGTAGAAGATGTACTTTTAGCACAAATGTAGTATGGGAATAAAGACAAGTCCGTATGGAAAGAAAAAAAGAAAGTTAAAAAGTATTTATTGAAATTCGCACAGGGGATCACAAATTAAGATAAACATACTTAAAAATAAAAAAAACCAGTCTAGAACGAGTCGGGCTCGCGCACCGAGGGTTTTGCACCATCCTACTTCCTTCTGTCCTACCTCCTATCCTTCTATAATATTATAAATGCGAAAGTTTGTGAGGATTGATGGATGTTTGTTACTCTTTCACGCAAAAACTACTGAACAGATATTCATGAAATTTGGCACACAGATAGTGTATAACCTGGATTAAGACAGAGGATACTTTTTATGCCGGTATTCTTACGGGTTCGAGACTTACGCGGGTGAAACCGTGGGGCGCTGCTTGTCATATATAAAAAAAGTGTGCTATTTACAGACATGGTTTTATTTTTCCTGTAATCTTTACATAAAGTTCTATCACACAGAATAATTTCAGATTTTTCTCTATGCAAACTTCGAAGATAATGGGGGGGGGGGGGGGGGGGGGAAAGGTATTTTTATTTTTCGTCAAAAGTTGAAAACTATGCGGCCTAAAAAAAGTTTTGAGAATGTGCCCTCAGCGTTCTTTCGAATGATACCCCACATGCCTTAGTAGCCCGACTTCGAATTTTTAAGACCCCCTTTCAGTCCCTGTTGCAAAAAAATATATACATACACTTTTATTTCTTTCTTATTTGCAAAATAGTTGGTCAAATGTCATCTAAAACTATTCCAAAATCCAAGTTGATAGCATTAGTAGTTCTTGAGATATCTAGCTGTGACAGACAGATAGACTGAGTCGCACCATAAGGGTTCCTTTTTACCATTTTGGTACGGAACCCTAAAAACAAAAGTAAAATAAAAATAATAAAAATATTCCCATACGAGGTCAAAAGGCTCCTATCTCAGCATGGTGCTGCTACATTTAAAAGTAAGTGTCGCAGCACTGGTATTCTGATAAGGCCCGTATGGATTGAGAGGCAATGTCTTATATTTAAACTCAGGTACTACCAGTATTTATTAGTAGGAATTTAGCCGATTTCATAGCTCCGATTTGTAGTAAAATCCTTAAAAGTTACAGCGTAGTCTAGTTATGCTAATCAATGTATCTGCCTAATTTTATCTTAACTATGTAGGGGTTGTCTTCCAGTCTAACCGGATGCAGCTGAATAACAGTATTCTGCATGGAGCGACTGCTTCTCTGACCTCTACAACCCAGTAATTGGCTAATACGATACCCCTTGGATGTCAGATTTTCGGGCTTCTGACGACCCGTAACGACTGTCAAAGATGCACGAACGACAGCTGGGACCAACGGCTTAACGTGCTTTCCGAGGCACGGAGGAGTCTCGGTATGTAAAGATACACACGTCATTCCGAAAAGTAAATCCTCTAGGCCGCGTTCACACCAAAAATGTCGACCTCTAACAGTGAACGTATGAAAAACAATGGACAGTCAGGCGGACGTTGTTTTTCATACCTACATTTTGAATTTGATGCTCACAGTCGTCTGAAGACTATACGTTTGGTGTGAACGCATCCTTAAGGGGGAAGAGCCAGGGTAGCCCGCAAAATTCAAATTTTCCTACGTTTTTTGCAATTTGCAAGAACTCAGTAATTGGTTGTATGATGATTAAAGGCGGCGTAATTCGCGGCAGTAACAAGTGTGTTTTTACAGAATTATAATCATTAGAGTCATCAATACAACTCTTTAAGACCAGGTAGTGCTATTGAATGGCTATTTCATGAAATCTTGACATTTGAGGATTATACTAATGTAAGGAGTTATATTACTGATTTTAAAGATTATAATTCTGTAAATACATACTTGTTACGGTCGCGAAACATATTTAGATCAATTTACAACTGAATACTGACTGGCAGATTGAAAAAACGTAAGAAATTTTTAATTTAGCAGGCTACCCTGGCGCATTTGCCTTAATATTAAGGCACTTACTTACCTAATTAAGGCTCCCAAAACGACTTAGCACATATTTGCTAACAAAACAGTGCTGGTGGCTTAGTTTCGAAATAATCTAAACAAAAGCCTTCAAGTAAATTGGCAACGAAAATAAAATACCTCCCAAGGGACAATTCTTCTTTAATAAAAATGCATCAAACGATTATAGAGAACTCTGAATAAATACAAAGGGTTTACTGGACCAGGATGTGATTGTGTAAACTTCCGTCAACAAGTCACCACAGTTAAATTACGGCTCTGTATTTCGAATTGCTGATTTAAATAAAACAAACGAGGCTTTATTTATTTATTTCATCATTTCTGCACACACACAAACAAGGCTTTAAATGAATAAACTTTGTAAATTTTAAGGCTCAGTTCGAAAGCCGCTTATGGACACAAAATATTAAATAAAGTTTGATGTACTTAAATCACTTTTACTGACCTTATTATTGGTATAACACATCACACAAATATGTGATATAAAAGTGATTTTATAAGATTCGCTAAAAGGCACCGGATTTATCTGTTATTTGTATTTCGAACTATATTCCGATAAGGTTTTATACAATAACAGACCTTTTTTTGCGTGGAGAAATGCTCACGCATACTGCACTACCACGGGGAGATGGTGCAGTTATGTGGGACTCCAACCCACTAAAACTCCACGATGTCCTCCTCTGCCGCTTGTGGCGGGAACACGGGCACGCGTTAGCATTCCATCACCGGACCCTCCTCTGGGGTGTACCCTCCATCACCGGCGCACCAAAACACATTGCACGCCGTGACCACCCCAGAGACCAAACCAGCACATGGGCGCTAGACGACCCCGTGTGTAGGCACCCTTGGTCCCTTTTCTACAGATCAGGTCAGTGTCCCGGCCGCCTACTACTTTTCGGCCGCAGAGCCGTCAACGAAATACCAACACTCCTCCTCTCCTGCGGCCTCACCGCGTCCGCCATCGGACGGTGGCGACCTCGTCAACGCCGCGGATGTTAGGGAGAGCGGCGCACCGCATTACCGGCACTACTCTCCCACTGCGGCCCCCAACCCTCAGCCGCGATGCCTCCCATACGACATCGCGGCCCACCTCAGTTGCGATGTCGCCCAAGCGGCACTGCAACCTACTTGTTGGCCGCTACGACGTCGGCTTGCTGGGAAAAGCCCTGGCGAGCGGCCTCTCCTCGGGTTCCTCTTCGCTTCACCGTGGATGAACAAGCCACGGCTATTGAATCCCCCACCTCGACAATGCGGGAACCCACCTGGGGGGGAAGGGTGTTTGGAAGCCCTAATAGATTATCATAAGTGACTATATAGCAGTTCCAATAATATTACATATACAAGGTGTAACACAACAACCTCTTAAGGGGTCATTGTACTCATCATTATGAACAACTTTTACTATGGGACCAAACCTGAAATCGCAAAAAAATATCAGCTTTTCCCTACATTTTGACGAGTTATGCGAACGTAAATGTAGGGAACAGCTGACATAATGTTGAGTACAATAGCCTCTTACGAGGTTCTGCGTTATTTTAGTTACACCTTGTATTCGAAACAAAGAAATTCTAGACATACTTAGATTGTTGTTAAATGACTTTCCCTTGTTTAATGACTTTCGTGCTAAAATAATCGTGATTAAGTTAGCCAGTTTGTATGTTACAATAAACGTGTCGAATCGATATCCTCCCTTTATTGAAGTCGATTAAAAAAGATTGTAACATGTATTCACAGCTGTTATGGAGGCTACTAGGCTCCATAATAGCTATAACCTTTGATAGATCCTTTATTGATCCGTCCTTTTTAATAACTAAATAACTAATTTCATCTTTAAGTAATTTACACGTCGTCTGCTTACCGCCAAAAGCCCTGACAAGCGGCCCCTTCTCGGGTTCCTCTTCGCTCCACCGGGGGGGGGGGACCAAGCCACGGCTACTGAGTCCACCGGGGGGAACAATAACAGACCTGACGTTGATTCGGAAGTCAGTGGCTTTGGCTGTCTTGTTTGATTCACTTTTTGCCACCGAAAGAATCATTGCTTATCGCTCAACATATATATAAGAAACAGATTTCGACGAATGGAGAATCACCGCCTATTTTTGAAGTCTGTTTAAATATTGAATCGTGTCGTATTCCTTTTACAAAGGAATGGTTCAGTTCAAGGTGACAGTACAACAGCGTTCAAAGGTTCCATCGTTTATTTTCGGAAAAACCGATGTTTGCCGAATTAAGTAACGCGCGACCGTCCGGAGCGTCCGGATTTGCAAAATGCCAATAGGTTGCGTCCACTGCATTCTGATCAACAAGTGTCTCCTGTTTTAGGGATTTGTTCCTTTTTAGGGTAAAATGATCAATACTATGCATGGCTTAGGGCTATGTTATTTTGGCTGGGATTTATACAAAGATAGAAAACATCGTGAGGAAACCGGCATGTCCTAGATTCAACAATTTATAGTATGTGATATCTACCAATTCGCACTGGGCCTGCGTGGTAGGTTACAGCCCACTCCCAATCGAAGAGAGGGGGCCAGCGGTGGGAACATGATGGGTTGATTATGGTCCTTAAACATTTTTTTTTTTATGTTCTTTGCACTTGTCTCACGATTAATATCCGATTTTCCTGGTTTTTGATTTGTTGTATTTGTCTCCGTCCTGAATAGCAGAATAACTATTAAAACATCGGTAAAATACACGAAAAATATTATGAAGAAAATTAATTTTCTCGTAAATCAAATTTGGACAGGACAAGGTCTGTCAGTTCAGCTAGTTGTATAACATTGTATATTGTAGTTATAGGCTTTTGGATAAAATTATGATGATATAGCTTATAGATAAGTAAATGTTTTTTGTATGTATATAAATGTAAATGGTAAACCACAGATAACCTTCGGTATTGTCTCTTCTTCTCCCTTAATCTATCCAAATATTGTCTCTAAAGGATCGCTTAGCGATAAGACTGCCCATTATATCACCCGTTGTATATTGTCTACAAACAGATTTTTTTTTATATACATATCTTAACTGTATGTGTGATACTTTACTTTTGTAGAGCGTCATCTCTGTCACTCATACTCGGCAGTTTCTTTCTAAAGCTCGATGGGTCAACTGTACTTGTCATGGCAGGCTTGCATTACTCATGCGATTCATCATTGCCTTCATTGGCAGCCATGTTCCACACATTGCTGAATAAAGAGCTCCTCCCTTTTGTGACATGCTTCCCTGGTCCGTGCAAGTCTCATCCAGGGCTTCTCCGCAATATTCTGTAGGTCGTACATCCACCTGGCCATTCAAAGTTAAAATAAAAACCATAAGTTATTTATTCAAACTAGGCAGAGAATCAGCACTTTTCGAACGTCAAAATTACATACGACTGTCCCCCAAAACGCCCGCCCTTCACCACTACCTAGTGCTTTAGCTGGGAAGAAGAAGTGGTGCCACAAACTCCCCAGCAGCACAGCTGTCTGTTCACTTAAAAAAATTGATTATACAGCACTGCGCAAAATAATTTAGGTATTACGCGACAAAACATGTAATTACATTAAATTCATTGACATAAGTCAGCTAGCACACGCCAATATCCCAAAAAGAAAGAAAAAAAAATCGAAAACTTAACTCAAGCAGAAATAAAAATACAAAACTAAAAACGTAAACCGACCTTTATAACTGAATAAAAGCCTCCAGACATAAAGGGCGTGCCCACTTACATATAGCCGTATATATAGCAGTAACTCGAAGTCATAAATGAGAAACTAGGACCATCGAATGATCAATTGTCGAGATCGCTAACTAACCACATATTGCAATATCACTCATAAAAGACATTGTAATGAGTAGAGTAAGTCAATGATAAATAAAAATAAAACAAATTGACTTTTATATGCAAATAATAAAAATATGATCCTTTAAAATATGATCTCATATTTTAAAAGGAAGCATTTGTAGAAGGAGCATTGGTCTGCCAACGCTACTTCTACCGTTTCTCGGCAACCATTCCGTTAGGGGTCTATTCCACCTGCCATCTAGCCAAGTGCCCACTTCTATTTCAGAGCCGCTATCCAAAGTCACGTCTTTACATTCAAACCAAGTCTTACGTCTTGAGACTCTTGAGGTTGAAACCTATTAAAATCTAACCGTTTCCAATAGCTTAGTAGCAATTACTAAACACACCCAAGCGCAAGCCACACTGGGTTCGAAGTTAAGTCCGTTTAACTTCGCTCATGTAGCTACCGCGAGCTCGCAAACTTCGGTTCACACCTCGAACTATGAACAGAAGTAAGAGAGACACGGTAGCTTCATGAGCGACGCTAAACGAACTTAGCTTTGTTCCTAATGTGGCCTGCGTTTAAAGCTTTCAATGCATACTAGATAACTCTTTAATCGTGGACCTATTTACATGTCAGGCATCACATTAACAAGTCTCGATTAGAACGGATTTTTAAAGGGAAATTAAAGAGCAGTTTAAATAAAAAATGTTTATTAGTTTCACTTTAAAGGTTAGCTAGAAAAATAAATTCTTAAAAAGACTTTTTATTTTTTCAATAAATTCGTTCGAACCCACGCATCCACTTTGTGTAATTTATTTCATCACCACCGCTCCAACGGTAGGAAAACATTGTGAGGAAACCGCCATGTCCTAGAATCGAAAATTCAAAGACATAATTATGACATCAACCAACCCGCACTGGTCCTGCGTGGTGAATTACGGCCCGCTCCCTCTCACAGAGAGGAACAGTGGGAGTGGGATTATAATAGGCTGATTATGCTACGTGCCTAAGATCGGTAGCGCTATGGCGTATAACAACCTTGTAGAAGGAACTCAAACTGCTTAGTACAACACTTCATACTACATCATTCTCATATCCCTTCCTCAAGATAATTTGAAGCGGAATGAAACTAAATTCAGTTTTCAATACGGAAGCTATAGGGCCGAATTAATTCAATTTCCTTCTTGATTTTCTGAAACAAATAGTCTTCTTTAGCTGCGGTCAGTGCCATACTCACCGCAGCTAAAGAAGATTACTTATTTGTTTAATTTTGGACATGGACTTTGTCGCTTAAGGGTCGGTTTTTTGATCATAGTAACATAGTAACTAATGGTTGAATTTCGGCTATGTATAAAAAGGCCAAACATATTTTTTTAACATGAATGTATTCATATTAACTCATTAATGTTAAAAAATAGTAAACAATGGCATTTTGACAAGCATATTAGCCAAAAGTTAACCATTATTAACTACGGATCAAAAAACCGGACCTAATGGTCGGTATTTTTGATCCGTAGTTAACTCAACCAATGGTTATACCTACATAGTAACTAATGGTTGAATTTTGGCTATGTGTTTGTCAAAATGCCATTAATTATTATTTTTAACATGAATAAGTTAACATGAATACATCCATTCTAAAAAAATATGTTTGGCCTTTCACATTTAGCCAAAATTGAACCATTACTTAATATGTTTAACCATTGGTTGAGTTAACTACGGATCGAAAAACCGGCCCTAAGGCTAATTTTCACCACACATCTGAAAACGCGTTTAACGCTAAACGAGTTTAAAACATCTCTCCGTTTGTTTAAATCGTTTGAAGATGACAGAGAAAGAATGTAAAATAATTTTAAACTCGTTTAGCATCAAACACGTTTAGTGATGTGTGGTGAAACTGAGCCTTAGTCAGCATACTTGAGCATCGAGCGAGTTTTACATGACCGGGAAACAAAACACAGCATTTTAAGGATTTTCCTATTTTAAAGATAAATAATGTCACTCTTTGTTTCGGAGTATTTAATCTATAGTTTCGAAATGTAAATTACCAAGTATGCATAACCGGTTTCGAGTTCCATTTGCATTAAAAAAAATGAATATTCAGATACACAGATAACAAAGAATATTTTGTTTTCCCGCGAATGCTGCATTCGACTCGCTCGACCTTTCGTTAAAATTTTAACAAGCTTTACTTTGTGATGTAGTGATGTGATATTAATGAAGTTACGTATTTTTGTTTGCCAGTTTTTTGTAAGCCAGTTGTATTCACCGAGCTTTTCATCCTGGTGCGTTAAAAAATTGAGTAAATCAAAACAAAAAAATAAAAATGCTCACGTTTGAATTTCGCCGTCCGCCGTTGAGAGATTTGGGTCAATTTGAATACAGTACGAATTGCAGATAGTTTTTTTTTATTAATGCTCTTTGGAAATACCAACGATACAATATCCTGAAAAAATATTGTATATACTGATTTTGTAACTACATACATCCTACTAATATTATAAATGCTAAAGTTTGGATGGATGGATGGATGGAAGTTTGTTAGTCAATCGTACCAGAACGGCTGAACGGATCTGGATGAAATTTGGCACAGAGATAGATTATAGTCTGGAATAGCACAAACTATCCTTTTACCTCGGAAAATGTACGGTTCCCGTGGGATAATTTCCAACATCCACGCGGGCGACGCCTGTGGCAAAAGCTAGTAAAGAGAGAAAGAAGAAAGAAAGAGAAACTGCTTATTCACGTGAAAGTGACGCACATACATACATAAAATTGTTGTTTAACAGAAGCTCAAAAACATAAACAAGCGGGTATCTATTTTAAAAATTACATACTAGACTCAGCATCAGCTCAACATCAGCTCAACAGCAGCTCAACAGCAGCAGAGGAGCTCGTGGCTAAGTAATATCAGCCGCGCGGGTCGATTCATCAGGTTAAGCTACGCTTGCCGGGGTTGGTATGTGAATGGGTGACCATGTTTTCATACCGAGATTCCTCCGTGCCACGGAAAGCACGTTAAGCCGTTGGTCCCGCCTGTCATTCGTGGAACTTTCGGGCTTATGACGACCCATAACGACTGTTATGGGTCGTCATAAGCCCGAAAGTCTGACAACCAGTCTTACCAAGGGGTATCGTATTATACCCAGTAACTGGGCTGTGGAGGTCAGATAGGCAGTCGCTCCATGTAGAATACTGGTATTCAGCTGCATCCGGTTAGACTGGAAGCCGACCCCAACATAGTTGGGAAAAGGCTAGGCAGATTGATTGACTCATCATCAGCTCCGCATAATGCAGTGGCCCGTGCACGAAGGCACGAATCCACGACGCTGGTTTTCAGCGTAAGACGGCCTGTCGCTTTCTCAAAACAATAAATAAAAATAGTAATAAATAAATATAACGTTTCTATGTATAAACGTGTTATGAAACCCCTACAAATAACAAAATAAAAATACTTACAAATAAATATAACCGCACGTCTTAGTCTCAGTAGTTTTCAAGTGAACTTTATCCATGGTCCAATAAATAGCATTCGCAGTTGTTCAAAGTGGCTCGTTGCATTGCACATTGCGCATTCCAACAATTTAATGGCTTTATAAGACGCAGGCAACTCCAGAGTAAATGGGAAGTGCACAGACTAAACAAACTTTTCCACTCGTCGCTCAAGAGTTATTTCTTTTCAATAAAATTGAACAAACATGAGAGCTCTTAATAATATTAGTTTGTAAAATGTACCGTCGTAAACTGAAAAGAGTTGTTTTTTTTTGTGTAGGGGCGTTGAAATAGTACTGTATCCTTAGATACTGTATCATTTTTGAATGTGTGCCAGAATAATAATGTCAATGTGAAGTTTATGTTATTTTTGGTTGTTAACATAACGCTAAACAAAAATTATTCACAAAATTAACCTGTAAAAACAGCCTTTTCAATCGAAACGTAGATTTACTTTAAGACTCGGTAGGGTTTAGAAAAACATTAAGTTTCGACGGATGCCCGCTATCTGGTTCCACTAGGCGTTGTTGTATATGACTGTATGAAAATAAAAATAAAAACGTTTTTGTTATTTTTTTCGGAAGACTTTTTTGCTCCAGTATTTTTGTCCTTTGTTGCCGATGTTTTACAACGACAAATTAAAAATTTGCTTGAAGCCGATATCAGACGCTCTCGAGTGAAGGTTTACACGATATCGAAAAAAATATACAGGATGTAAGTGTAAACAGTGGCAAAATTTTAAGGGGTCATTGTACTCATCATTCTGAACAACTTTACAATGGGACCAAACCTGAATTGGCGAAAAAAAAAAACAAAAATGTACTGAACAGCAGATTTTTTTCGCGATGTCAAGTTTGGTCCCGTTGTAAAAGATGTTCAAAATTATGAGAACAATGACCCCATAAAATGTTGCCACTGTTTACAC
The DNA here is from genome assembly GCA_948252095.1 of Dicycla oo. Classification (NCBI taxonomy): domain Eukaryota; kingdom Metazoa; phylum Arthropoda; class Insecta; order Lepidoptera; family Noctuidae; genus Dicycla; species Dicycla oo. The sequence continues at coordinate 36,327,623 of OX411709.1, read as the reverse complement.
TTACAGCCTGTATAGGAATTAACGTACATCTTCTCCTTTCATTTTTAGATCCTTTGGGAGGCCCAATATAGTTGGATCGGCTCACAAATGAAATAATTTTTCACTTTTGATAAATTCTGTGTTCATCATTCACTTAGAGTGAAATGTGCCAAATTAAAGGCAAAACTAACATAGAGAGAAGCGTCTGTTACTTGTAGCCTTTAGTGAGAGATAGTTATTTAACTAAGAACTGTATCACCACCTCTGAATGAGTTTCTGTCAATTTATGCGGCAGATGGTGTCATACAAAATCTTTTCTATTTTTAGGGTTCGGTACCCAAAGGGTAAAACGGGACTCTATTACTAAGACTCCGCTGTCCTTCTGTCTGTCCGCCAGTCACCAGGCTATATCTCATGAACCGTGTTAGTTAGACAGTTGAAATTTTCACAGATGTTGTATTTTTGTTGCCGATATAACAACAAATACTAAAAAACAGAATAAAATAAATATTTAACGGGGCTCCCATACAACAAATGGTTTTTTTTTTGCTCGTTTTATAGACAATGGTACGGAACCCTTCTTGCGCGAGTCCGACTCGAACTTGGCCGATTTTTATGTATTTTATAGATAGATTCCTATCTGGACTTTATTGAACTGGGCCTTGTTTTTGGTGGATAATGAAATAGAACTCTCTTCTTAGGTTAGATAAGTAAACAGCCGCTTATTCAAGCAATGAGGTTAGGGGACTAACTTATTCAAAGTATTCAAAGGGGTTTCTCTTTCTTTGTATTTGCATTTACCAGGGACTTTTTGCCTGTACGTTAGTCTCAAATACCCAACTACAGACCTGGGAATATAACAAATTGTCTTTCAAAATCAAATTCATTTATTCGTTGCATTTTTCTTCGACGCATTAAATATTATATCGGCGTCGCGGCGGCTCCCGTGATCCCTCGAGCGTGAGCTGAATGTGTGCCTTCTACTAACACAGTTTGCGGTCGCCGGTATTACTAGGGTACGTGATAGGGTGCGAACTGACCCCACAAATTACAATAAACCTTCATTCACGCAACTTAGAACTCAAATTCCAATAAAAATAGTACCGCAGCAAGCTTTCAATGAAATTTGAGCTCTGTTTTCGTTAAGTTAAGGTTTATTATGTTTTTTTTTAAGAGTAAACCTTGGTAAGTTGAATTCCATCTACAATTCTAAAGCGTGGGGTGAAGCGTTCTAATAGAAAATCGATGGCAACAATTCCCGCTCTGTTGGCGCTTCCACCGGGCAACGGCGCAACGCGTGCCTCGCCCGAAGATGACGAGATCGCTTTCAATTCCATTTAAGTCGTGTCTAAACACGGTGAGAATGTCTCAGTTGGTACCTAAATGTAGTAGGACGATGTTATTTGTACACGGATGGAAACAAAATCAATCGTGTTGCTACCGAAGCAGTTTGTAGTGAAGTCCAACGGCTTTCGAGAACATAGGTCACGATTTCGATCACAGGTAGCTAAGATAGCTTAGCCAACACCGAAGGTTGACACCGAAGCTACCTAGCCGAGCTAAGATAGCTTCGGTGTCAATCTATACTTATTATATTATTAAATAAGACGTAAAATTTGTTTGTAAGTTTAGTATGTAGGGGGTAAACTCCGTAACTAGTGATCCAATTGAAAAAAAAAATTCTGGTAAAAAGCTACATTATTCCTAAGTGCTTAAGCTATACATTATATTTATATCATGTATATTAGACGAGCTATCACAATTTTTGTCTAGCAAGTTGGAAGGAAATACTTCCTATAACAGAATTATTTGCATGTGCTGTCTAAAGAATTCAGTTGACTCTCTGTATTTTGCTAGCGGCGTACAAATTTTATAGTTACGGTAGGTTTACCTAATAATATAATATTAAAATTAAATTCAGAATAGAACGTTCTAGAACGTTCATCAAAACATAACAGGTAAACTGTGTGATACGTTGCTTATACTCATATCCTAGCTTCACGTCGAGTTGAATACACGAAAGACATATTAAGAGACCTATCACAAACTTGCGTTGCTTCACTTATGTAGCAATTTTGCAGTTGTAATTACGTTTATTTTAAGTCTTATATGCCTAAATATTTTTTTGTTTAGAGTATGAAATTTTAATTACTTAGGAACTAACGTTTTTCTGGTATACATTTTACGTAATAATATTAATGTAATAGGGACAAATTTACAGTTAATTCTGAGCATTTTTAGTAGTTTTATAATTTTGAATAGGATTTTTTATACTTATTCCATACATATTTCAAAATTCTGAGGCCTCTGTGGACTAAACCACTATTTAAGAGACATTATTATATATTTTTCATTTCATTTTCTTATGTTATATTGCAGTCGCGCATTTAATGATAAACTTGCTTCGGTGTTTAGGCTTTCTATAAATAGATAAGAAAAAATTGCGAAAATTATCCACCACTTAATAAGCCAATTGAAGTTGTCGAAGTCTTTCAGTTTCAATAATCACGGTCCGAACTACGGACGGGTATATAGGGCCCATAACACAGATGAATTGAACGCGTTCACGTATAATACGGGCGCGGTCAGAGTACCGTCATTATAATTTAATCATATTCAGACAAGTATTAGGCCAATATTACCCTGGTGATGGGAGATAATAGTGCATGCAGTGTTCATTTAAAAAGCTGTGTGCCGTGTATGCCAGAAGTAAAGAGAAAAGGAACATTGGTGTTGTGACTTTGTCATACCACGTTATTTTTATTAGAAAGAGTTTTAAACGGTTGATTGTTGATGTGGTGTCAGTTATTATGTTTTTTTAACATCTCGAGACCCTGGGGTCCCGGACCTATGGAAGGCGTACGAGGGGCCGAAGCCAACTCACAGAAGCCCACAATCACAATTTGAAATGATGAGGAGGCACCAACCGACGATTATACCTATATGCATTACGCAACTTACACTGCAAGGAGAACCCCCGGTTGGTCAAAGATTATTTCAAAACGTGGAAACAAAACATATTGGTCACTCTATTGGGACTCAACAATGGGCCCCCGGAAACGGTCGCTAGCACATAGTGACGTAGCGACAAGGGGGCAATACTTCCTGAGGTGCTCGAGGAGTGGAGAGGTATTCCACGGCTGTCAGGATAATCCCGGAAGTACGGTACCAGCACCTTACTGAAATACTTCCTTCCTTCGAGCACGTTTGCTCTTGCAAATCTCCACTCAAGCTGGCCAGTAAAAAAAAATTGACAAAATTTGTTTACGTCTGTCAGTTGGTTGCTTCTCCTCTACACGTCGTATTTTACAACCGATATGGACGAAGGTTGGTATACACTACAGGTTTTACGACTTTATAGATTTTTCTTTGTCTTTGTTTACTTTAAGTTGGTCTTATAAAACTTTGGTGAAGATCAGATAAAAAATTAATTAAAATTAAATTAAATTTCATTTATTTCGGACAACTTTGATCCATATTGTGTTAGTATTACAAAGACTTATATTCTAGTGTTAGTAGTAGGTACAGATACAAAATAAGTAATTTTAAAAATAAAATAATGCACACTCCATGCAGAGGACGACTAGACAAGAAAATCAAGTTTCCTACCCAATCAACCTCCGCATAAAATGCCTAATATTTGGAGTATTGCTCTCCGCCACCGCAATTAAGGTAAATGTCCCTTTTTAAATATCTTTAGATGTATATTAATTGTTGCAAAAAAGTTTGTGCTCTGTTCCCAGAATTACTAGTTGAGTCAATCAATTAACATCTACATATGATGAGATTTGCAGCTGATTTTTAGAAATGTAATACCATTTCAATTGATCGGCCGCGCCAGGAACTAAATTCACACCAGCAGTGCTATTCTGTACAAATCTCACCGTGAAAACTTAGGTGAGGTGGGCGTGGAGTGAGATGTCAATAGTGTCAATCCCTAGCATCAGGTGGAATGACAGCTCACTTCACCTAAGTTTTCACGGTGAGGTTTTTTACAGAATAGACCGGCTGGTATTAAATTCACAGAAACAGTATAAATCGACTACTCGAATTGCACTAATTGGCCAGTTTCTGTTTGAAGTTAACACGTTCATACTGATTTAAAAGTTCGTCCGGCTACATTCATATTGTTGGTCTTGTTCTATTGGTTGTGGCATTTATTCATAAAACTGTTTATATTAATGACCAAATACGCAACACCAAATGGGTTTGGGCATAGTTTTCTTATAGTTTTCGTCTCAAAAGATTGAACTAATCGTACTCATCAAAAAAGTTATTCGTCATTCCTTTAAACATTCCTTCACTAATCCGAACATCAAAACTAAGAACAAAACAAAAGAAATCAAAGCCGGGCGTATGATGAAATCATGACTTTATATATAGCGCAGTATCTCTGCAAAAATATTCGAGTGGTTGAGACCGCGACTTCACAAAATGGCCTCTCAAAGAATTGACTTCATTTATTATGAACGTTCCAAAGACAGCTACAAAGGCGGACATATTTTTAGTTTAAAATAGAAACATTTTTGTGATGGTCGACTGTGAGGGATCGGAAGATACATTTGGCTGAACTTCAGAAGGCTCTTTATCAGATTGCTGGTTTGTGATGGAGTCTTTAGTAGAGGGCTCGTGGCTAAGTAAGAACCGCCGCACGGGTCGATCGTTCAGGTATAGCTACGCTTGCCCCGGTTTATCTTTACATACCAAGACCCCTCCGTAGATCTTAGTCAGTCATTACGGGTAGTCAGAAGCCCGAAAGATTGACCACCATTCTTACGAAGGAGTTTCGTATTACCCACAGACCAGATAAATATCTGTTCTGGGGTAACCCAGTAACTGGGTTATCAACATGTATATTCATCACTCTTTACTGACAGACTCCTTAAGTCGGTCAAAAAGGTTGTTTCTATAGATGAGAACAATGACAACCATAATGGATTGCAGCTGAACAATAGACATACATGCTCCCTTTGAATTCTACTGCATACTGAATTCATACAAATATGACATCGACGTATAGAAGTCGATCGTATTGTCATTTGCACTCCATTCATGACAGCATATGCTAAAACTCAGTAAAATCTATTACATATTTAATGTTTGCATTCAGAATTGAAAGACCAAAATATGCAGTGCTTACTTTTGCTTTATTAATTTAGCCATATAAAAAGTGGCTAGAATTTGTTCCAATGAGACAGCCAACTATGAAGTTCGTACCAACTAGACTGAGAGAATGACTTCAGTATTTATTTATAGTGACGTAGGACTAACGGTTTTCTTTAATGGGGTTGTTTCCCGGAAGTTTCGCCACAAGGGAGCGCTGTGTGATTGTCACTTATCAAAGTCATCTTGAAGACAAAACGACCAATCGGCGACAAGAAATAACACTTAGCAACAGCTCCCGGCAAAGTTTTCGGTAAAGAACACCATTGGAGTGCAAGTTTCTGGAACGTTCAAGAGCATTAATCGCATGCTGTAAAGCACGTTCAATTTTATTGCCATTCAAGAATTGCATGCAAGTGTCTTTTAAAACACGCGTGCGATTCCATAAAATGGCATACAAAATAATTGAATGTAACTTTTGCCATTCCATAAAATCGCATACGACTTAATTGTACGTGTTGTTTAGATGGTGCCAGGTAATTTTCCTTCTATTTTATTGTATGCCACAGGCAATAAACTTGTTATGTAAATGGAGCTTTCAACTGAATGAAATTAACAAGAGCTGAATGAAACAAACACTTAGCGCCACCTACGTGGAACTAATTGGACAGTTCTCTTCCCCATTGTGAACGTGTTCGTTATGTTGAAATTCGAATAACAATCAGAATGAGTTACTTTTTAAACGTCGTTAAGGGCTGGTTTTTTGACGTATTTAACTCAACCAATGGTTAAACATAGTAACTATTTACAAAAAAAAAGTAGTGTATGTAGTATATCAGTTATCTGGTTTCTATAGTACAAGCTCTGCTTAGTTTGGGATCAGATGACCGTGTGTGAATAAGGTCCCAAGTTATTATTATGTCCTTTATTGATTTTCAAAACTTATTAAATACATTTTTAAAGATTTTTTATAAAAAACATTAAAAAAAAAAAACATTTAAGTGGAGTGAACATTAACATTTTAACATTTATTATTATTATTATTATTGGTTGAATTTTGGCTAAATATGATTGACGAAATACCATTAGCTACTATTTTTTAACATGAATGAGTTAACAGGAATACATTCTTGTTAACTCATTCATGATTAGCCTTTCACATTTAGCCAAAATTCAACCATTACTTACTATGTTTAATCATTTGGTTGAGTTAACTACGGTTTTAAATCCGGCCCTTAGAAGGTTAGCCCCTAAAACCTTTCACCATTTCGGTGTTTGAGCTGGAAAGAAAGAAGATCCTTTTTTGCTACAAATATATCACTTATTTCTTAATCTGATTTTAATAAATATAGTAAGAGCTCCTTCTAGGAACGTTTTAGAAATATCCTTCCATTCGTTCTTCCGGCCCATTTCCTGACAATCATAAGAATCGCAAATCTCTTGTCGCCAGCCATATATCCTGCTTGGGATACCATTGAAGCGTAAAAATCCAACCAACTCTATAGTATGCTAGGGTATATTTATTGTACTTTAAATCTAAAAAAGATTTCTATGGTACCCTGCCACATTTTGTCGCGAAAGTGATTTTCAAAGCCCATATTGGACAATAAGGGACCTATTGCGATCAGCTTCTTGATATCTGAGTCGGTTTGTTGAGTTTTCGATATCGGAAGACATTTTTGTCTTAACACTTTTTATGAATTTTAATCACCTAGCTAAAAATAAGTAGAAGATTCACAATAAAACATGAAGCATATACAGGACAATTTTGTAAGCAGTGCGCAAATTTTTACAGGTTATTCTACCCATGAATATGAACAACTTTCACTATGGGACCAACCCTGAAATAGCGAAAAAAAAGTCAGCTGTTCAGTACATTTTGACGAATTATGCCAACATAAATGTACTGAACAGCTGATTTTTTTTTTCGCGATTTCAGGGTTGGTCCCATAGTGAAAGTTGTTCATATTCATGGGTAGAATAACCTGTGAAAATTTGCGCACTGCTTACAAAATTGTCCTGTATAAAAATCACATATTCACCCACATACACACACATACACTCCCTCACACATTGAGAACTGCTAAATTACTGTTTTATTTTGATTTTGATTTTTTCTTCATACCACCCTCTTTTTACTTATTAGCCTCATCATTGTTAAGTTACCACATAAGGGAAGAGTGCGACAGCAACGACACAAGTACTGTTCTAACTTACCGGGGCTGCCTCAATTTATGTACGACACAATATTCCGCTGAAATAAATATTTATGTATTGTATTTGTATTGTAAAAATATAAAAATTACGATCTTTAGTAATACTCCACTTATTCAAAATTATGATTATCTAAGTACTGTCGACGATGTCTTTAATTTGGTTTAATCACAATAAAATTCATAAATCCAAATCATTTTAGAAAAACTAGAGATATCAAACAACTTTCAGAAACCAAATACATTCAACCGTTACTTTATTTATTTATTTGGTTCACCAACAATTGTTTACACTAACATCATGAGCATAAATATAACATGTTAAAAACTTGGAACAGTGTAACAATCACTTAAAGGTAAACACCACATGAACTAAATTAAGTAATATTAATTGTAAGCCTAGGTACACGTACAGCTTACAAGCTATCTTAAAACTAAAGAAAAAATATGTAGCCTATGTTTAATTATAGAATTAGAATAAGAATAAGAATAAGAATAATTTGTTGCTTCAGAAATTGTTTTGTAATATTGCACAAATTAAGTAAGAACAAATTAATTCAATGAATGTTTTACAACAACTCTGATATACAACTCAAGAGTTTAGATTTCTGCTTAGTCAGAGAGTCAAAGTAAAAATCGATTAGATCGCTGCAACTTTAACTAGTGTATTAATATTATTTTTTAAATCATACCAGAGAGCTTGTCAAGACAAATCAGATGAGCCCAAACTCGATAGGGTTGCGTCGTTTTATTACTGAGTTCCCACGGCCACCTGCTGGCTGCATCATCAGATCAGCTCAATGTTATAATAATATTGTATTGTCATCCGATTTACATATGCACGCAAAATTTCAGATCAATCGGAAACCGGGAAGTGTGTCAAATTTAACTTGCAAGATTTGATACCAGACAGACACCAGGACATGTGAAGCTAAAAGTTTATAACAAGGAAGTTCCTTACGTACCTAACAAATACATCTCTTCCATTTTGAATAGTGACACGTTGGAGTGTTCACACTCGCTGCAAATACAGGGCGTTTGATAAACCAAGTGAAAAATACACAATGGTAGCGGTACGTTCAAACCTCCACCCGCTGATACCAGACGGATAGCAATGGTTCCTTTGAATGTACAATGGGTACATATATGGCTGTGAGAATATTTCAGCAACGCTTTAATATTTTTATGTTGAATTTTGGAGAAATATTGGGTTTTTGCTTGAATAATTTCATGACTTTCGAACGGTTTAGGATAGTATTTCATTAAAAGAGCTTCTCCTAACCTGAAAGCGTATCCATACTAATATTATAAATTCGAAAGTAACTCTGTCTGTCTGTCAATGTGTCTGTATGTTACCTTTTCACGCCTAAACTACTGAACGGATTTCGATAAAATTTGGCACGGAAAACATTCATGTGTAACGTACAAAATTTAACAATTCATATTTATTAAAAAAAAAAAACTTCAGATTAAAAAAAACACAGTTCTTGTATGAGGACCCCTTTAATTTTTAACTTTGTTTTTTTATTATTTGTTGTTATTGCGGCAATAGAAATACACAATCTTTGAAAATTTCAACTGTCTACCTATTACGGTTCATGAGATACAGCCAACTGACAGACATACTGACAGACCCTTGGCCAACTTCTTCTTCTTCTTCTTCTCTTCAATCCCATTGAAAACCATAGACTACTAAAAACGCTCAGAATTAACTGTAAATTTCTCCTTATTTTATTAATATTATTACTTAAAGTTATACCAGAAAAAGGTTAGTTTATATGAAATACTTCAATACAATATCTAATCTGTCAGAACGCAATTTTGTGACAGGGCTCTTAATTTATTTCTGGGATTATAATCCTGTTGAAGATCAACCTACAATTCTACTGCAGAAACAGAAAATAATATTAAATTCACTTTGCATCTCTGCACAGCAGTAATAAATAATTTCCCAGCTTCAATAACATTAACTCAAAGACGGAAAATACAGACCTGGTTTACTCCACGGCAATTGAAACTAATCCGTTCGGTAGTCGTTTATTTTTAAAACACGATCTAATTTATCTCGGCCCGTTTGCGAATGCTGGCTGGCGGCTTTCACGGATTTCTGACAACTGCACCGGAACCTTTTGCTCGGAGAAAAGAAAAAAGTTGAATAGGAGGTTCAATATATTTCGTCGACTTTTGCACTTCGAAGATAATGACTACAAGGGTCTTTGACGTTCAGATGACGCTGACAGGGTCGCGCTGTTGATAAATTTTTTGTGCAATTGTTTTGTATTGTAGAAAAATTATGGTGGCGTTTGTTCCGATATTGGCCACGCGCCAAAAGATCCTTTTACTTATACTTGTGACAGAAGACAATTAATTAAAAAAAAATAAGTTTTATTATTTTTAGGGTTCAGTAGCTCAAAAAGAAAAAAACGGAAACCTTATAGGACTTCGTTTTTCGTGTCAAGACCTTTTTTCTCAAGAACGCGTGGAGGTATCAAGTTGAAATTAATATCAAATACGTAGGTCAAAGCAATATAAAATACGGCCATTTTGATCTGCCTAGCCTTTTCCCAAATAATATGTTGGGGTAAGCGTAGCTAAGCGTGGCTGTTATTACTTAGCCACGAGCTCCTCTTAAGCTAGTTAAATATGCAATATCCAATAATGAAATACCAAATCCCAACCAACAATATTGAACTTCGAAACTAAGACAATTAAGTTTATTCCAGATTGATGAAAGTTATTGGAAATCTCTTATTACAATTTTGGTGCAGTGGAAACTGAACTATTTCTCATTGAATTTAAGGTTTATTATACCATTTCTGCGGTTTAAGGCCCTGTTACATTTCGACAGTGATTTTTGTGTGAAAAGGCCAAGTTCGGCGTTCTTATTCTGTGAAACTGAAAGACTTCGACAATTTTTACTTCTTTAGTGGTGGAGAATTCTTATTAGTAAAATACATAGCCGTCTCGCTTTTTGCAATTTTTTGTTATCTATTTATATATAAAGACAAAATTCCGAAGCAAGTTTTTCAGAAAATGTGCGGCTGCATTTTTTGGGCTCGTGGAATGAACTACTTAGATAAGAAAATTAAATGAAACATATATAATAATATCTCCAAAATATATTTTATATTTTATCCATAGCGGCCTCAGAATTTTGAAATATGTATGGAATATCAAGAAAAAAATACATTTAAAACTACGCTTTAAAACGCTTAGAATTAACTTTTCCTTACTACATTAAAATTATGACGTAAAATTTATTTAATTAATTTTTCAGAATAAACGTTAATTCATAAGAAATTCAAGTTATACAAATTTAACAAAAAATTATATATATATAATATAAGACTCAAAATATACGTAATTACAACTGCCAAATCGCTGCCTAATGCAATGCGTCGCCGTGCTTTAATACATCTGAGCTGTCAAAACGCAAATTTGTGATAGGCCTCTTAATATCTGAAGTCCACCTGCAATTCATTTAAATTGATATATACCTATATATATAATATATATACGTTTCTAAATGGATTGAGTCCTTTTCTAAGGCTGTTGACAGACTAGGTCGAGACTTTATTCCATAAACTTACCTAACTATCAAATCAATGATAGCACATACACACACTCTCAATAAAACAGTCTCATAAAGTTACGTTTTGATTGTTTGTTGTCTATTTCCAGTGGCCCAAAACAGAGGCAATTCCCTGGCCCTGACAACAAGCAATGGACAAAATTGTCAAGTTATTTATTTATTTATAAAGGGTTACCAACTAAACACATACACAGCATCCTCGACATACACAGAGTCTTTGACATAATGTAGATTTCGCATGTAACTAAATTATAGGAAAGCACGGAACTATCAATTACAAGAACTTCATAAAAAAACACTAAAATAAATTAAAACAATTAAAAAAGAAATTGTATACTAGCTACTTATAGCTTACAAATGTTGGTTTTCTTGTTGAACTACATAACAATTTAACATTTTACTCAAAATACTTTTCCTAAATATACATAATTTACCACGGAAAATGTCTAGATCGCAACTGTGGAACAAGTCATTGCACCTTCTGAGGATATAGGAAACGGGCGCATGGTATCCGTATTTGTTTCGACTGGGTTTAATCGAGAAAGGTCGATAATTTTAAACTCCGGTGGACGGTCTAGGTACATTCATGCTCAGCTGACTCACCAAATCTGGGCAATCCACGCCTTGATTTACAATTTTAAATAAGAAAGTTAAACCTAAAACGTCTCCCCGCCATTGTAACGATTTCATTTTGAAGTGATTCAGTCTATCATCAATCTATCATGAAGTTGATTACGAGACTTTTTTAACATTACATTTAGCTAACTATTTACCGATGGTGATAATTATGATTATACAGGAGAGGTTAATTACTGTTCTTAAAAAGTATAATTGTCAAACTAGTACAGCCCAACACAACTTACTCGTATGTGCAGCATCTGCAAAATTCGTAAAACAGAACCCTAATTGCGTAACACACTATCATTCGAAATCGGTTACATTTTGACAGTTCATTGTCATTCATTGCGTTATTCACGGTGTTGAGAAGACAAAATTTTCGAACATACGAAGCAAGAGATTAGCAGTAAGCTTCAAAATCATTCAGTTTCCGATCGACTGTGTGTTATTCAATTAGGGTGCCGATCACCATCCGAACTGAGTCCGCTTTCAAAATCATGAATCTTTATTACAGCTTTAGGTGAAAAAGTTCTTTACGCAGACGCGATAACTTGTAAAAGTTTTATAACGAAAAACATTCGTAAAATTGTCCATAGTTAAACGAAAAGAATCCAACCCCCATTAGATGTAATGTGGGTTGGATCCTAATGAATGATTGAATCTGCCTAGCCTTTTCCCAACTATATTGGGGTCGGCTTCCAGTCTAACCGGATGCAGCTGAATACCAGTATTTTACATGAAGCGACTGCTTACCTGACCTGCACAACCCAGTTATTGGGTAATACGATACCCCTTGGTAAGACTGATTGTCAGACTTTCGGGCTTCTGACGACCCGTAACGAATGTCAAAGATCCACGAATGACAGCCGGGACCAAAGGCTTAACGTGCTTTCCGAGGCACGGAGGATTCTCTGTATGTAAAGATGGTCACCCATCTACGGACCAACCCCGGCGAGCGTAGCTTAACCTGATGGATCGACCCGTGCGGCTGTTATTACTTAGCCACGTGCTCCTCTATAAATCCATCTTAATGAATGAATGAATGCAAATTTTCAAATGTATGCTACGTCTTTATATGTAAGTTGTGTCGTACTGTACCAGAGTAACAAATGAAAATAAAACCTGCTTGTGTAGGTAAATTATTTATCTGTACATTTTCCGTTGCCCAATGGCTTCCCGTACAAAATGGTTGAATACAAAAACACGTAGACAGAGAATGCTATCTCTGTCTACGCAAAAACACGTTAAGTTTGATCTCGGATACTGAACTAGTTGAGCGACTGGTGGAGCAAGTAGCTGTTCACCTTGTCCAGTGTAGGAATCATATTGCACTACCGGTATATCATCTATGTATATGAACACCATGTCCAATGTAGGAATCGGTTTGTTGGAATAATTTATTGCAGAGTACATTGAAATATGCAGTCTTCTTTGCTGTGGGTTTAAAAAGATATTTCATGGCTTCGTGCACGATTTAGGTGATATTCAGGTATGTATTATTGTCATCATTAATTAAGGTAATCAATCTATAACATTTTGAGCAGTGGACGTCTTTTGGTTTGGATTGGATTTGCCATTTCATCTATTCTTCTATCACTCTCTCTACCTAACGATGCAAAAAAATATTAAATATTAAATTAAATTTTCTGTCTAACAGAAAACAACAAAAAACTAAAACAAACCTTAAATTTAAATAAAAACAAATGAAAGTTTACACAATGCGAACGAAAAATGAATGAATAAAAGCAAGGTGCAAAAAATGAACGTGAAAATACACGAATATAAACTGCAACTAGAAATAAAAATACAGGTGTCAACAGAGTTCTACATTCACGTTGACGTAACTTGTTTGTTCTTTCTCCGTGTCTCGGCTTTCGTCGGCGGTTCGTCGTCTATTATAAGATTCCGCCGTCGGGGCTACTTAAAAATGTATAGGTTTTCTATTCGACAGAATGCAATCTGTTAACATATTGATTCGACATTCAAACTTTGTCTAGTTCACTGAACACCGAAAATAACTTTCTGAAACGTGCCGTTTATTTCGATTAGTTTAGGTTCTGTACGTTTATTCGCCACAATAGTCAGTTCATTTTAGGAATTTTTACCTTTTAACATGGCGTTAAACGTTTAAGCGAGATCTACTCGTACTATAACAAGTTCTTTAGAATAATCATTATCTAATAATAGGAATTTGAAGGCAATAAAATAAAAAACTACAGTTTCTTCTACAGATTGTACTTCGGTGAGTGTGCCCAAGAACTCCACGACCTGTTTCCACCGGCTCCCTCCTACCATCGGACATCTAGACGCACTGCCAGTTACCATCTCTACCTGGTTGCTATTCCACCAATTCGCACTAAGCGGTTCCAAATGTCTTTTATAATGCGCACTGCAAAAGAGTGGAACTCACTACCTGCGTCTGTGTTTCCGAGTGCATACAACCCTAATCTCTTCAAAGTGAGAGTAAACAGGCTTCTTCTGGGTAAGAAGACCTAGACTAGAGTCAAGAGCAAACTCATCTCAAATAGAAAAAAAAACTAACATTTTTTTTTTATTTAGCTTAAAGTGAGTATTTAGCCTAAGTTATATCCATCAAAGTATTGTCTTACAGTTATCGAACAAAGAAGGTTTAATGATTCTTAATTGATTGAACTAGAGACTGGCAGTTTGTTCTAAAAACGGTTCTAAACAACCGAACATTTCTTTTTCAGTATACATGTATTATCAGTTTATCAACATCAATATTTTACATGGAGCGACTGCCTATCTAACCTACACAATCCAGTTACTGGGTAATATGATACCCCTTGGTAAGACTGGTTGTCAGACTTTCGGCCTTCTGACGAACTGTAACGACTGTCAAAGATCAGGACCAGCGGCTTAACGTGCTTTTTCTTTATTTCTTTTATCAGTTTATCATATATGTACGTAATTACGTAGGAACCAGTCATTATGCAAAAAAATAAAATGCGAACAGAACCGTATGCACATCTAATTTTATTTCTGTTCTAGGAACACTTTAATAGTTCCATAGGAACACTTTAATATTCCTCTAGGAACACTTAAATATTCCATATTATGAGATCAAACTGTCCAACACAGGGGGTGAGGGGGGAGGGTAACAGTTAATGCAAACTGTTAAAAAGAAACTTTGTTTCAAAGAAACTTTCGTTCTACTGAAAGTTTCCTTCGGCGTAGCAAGCTCTCGGGGTAATTAGTTGTATGCTGTAGGTATAGGTAACTAGGTACATATAGATATATTCGTATACCCACTCGCTGGTATTGAAACTCCTGTAAGTATTGAGTAACGGACGTCTTTACATATAATACTGACATATATTACGACTGCGCGTCATTAGGGGAAGCGCGGATAGGCGCGGGGTGCGGTCGCCGAAACCGAATTCCTGTCATGCTCCTAATTGTTTTGGTCTAAGTTTCTTTAAATGTGGATAGGTAGTAGTGACAGGGTTTGTCTGTATTAAATTTAACCTTTTCCTGGCAGAATTAAAATTCAATATTCAATATTGGAGAACACAGTTTTGCAATCTGTATTAGTCCGCATTGTCCGCTCAGTGACAACTATTTGAACTGCAAAACAAAGCTTAAATAAAAAATAAACTCCATACCACTTTGTTTCACTGGATTTGGGAATTGAAATAGTTAAATCCGATTTGTTGGAATCGAAGGCGGTCGTCCGTTTTTTGATGCAAACATTTGATTAAGGCTTGTCCCACCGCCAACGATAAGCGAGAAGCGAGTAGAGCTAGAAACTAGAAACGAGTTGGTGAGCAACGAGAAGCGAGGGAACGACGGTGACACGTGATTACTCGCTAGTATACGTTTGTACCAAGTGTGAGTCTCTCAGCGAGTGCTCTGCCTGCCAAGCGAGCGTCGCTGAGCGAGTACTCTCTTTGATAGCTCTTGTCGCTGCGACAAACGAGTACTCGCGCACGGTGTTAACAGTCAGCGAACAACTATTAATATGTGCATCTCTTTTGTTTACACGGAATGTATATCTGTTGGTACGTTTCTGAGCGAGAAAATAGCCGATAGTTAGTCACTTCCTCGCCGGCGTTGGGACAACTGCCTTAAAGCTATGTTGATGTTTGTTGATCCATATAAGGTAAGTTTTTTATTTGGCTTTGTGAAAGTTGGTTCGCTGCAGATGGAGTTAAAAGCACACACAGACTCAATACGATATTGCAATACCGATATTAAACTAGTCATGCGTGTCTACACATACAGTTATTGTTTGCACAAAAACCCGACGCGGCTCGAGAAGATATCGCGGTACCTTAAGTCACATTTCAAGCTGTGTATGGGAACCTCACGCGCTTCAGGCACATAGCTCCAATCTCTCTGCCTCCGCCATGTCAACTTTTAAAACTACATCTTCAAGTACGCCTATCTGGCACTGACTTTGACGTTCAAAGCAAGCTGAGAGACCGTCAGACAGTCTAATCACATTACATAAGTCGATTTTTCAATCTAGCGCTAGCAAAGCTCAGATGATCAGATATTAAAGACTACCTCGCAAGCACATAAGGAATACTTCGACCCAACTAACTTTATAATCCGCTGCAGCCAGCTTTAAATGAGATGACCCGTGACTTCATTTGCAATTTCTCAAAGATGTACAACGAAATAAATTCAGTCGACGGAATTAATGGTATTTGGGATTTCGGAGTAGATACTACTTGAAATCCAATGAAGTGAAATGTATCTTCTTAATTCTGCAACCGAAGGATTTCTGATGAAAGTCCAGATCGACTGGAATCCAAATCCTATACCTACAGGTCTAAACTGATTTTTAATGTGAAAGTAAAGTAGTTTTAGCAAAGGAAGACCTTTATGCCTTTAATATAGACACATCACGACGGTCGACGCATATAATAAACGCTCGTTATACTAGTATAGTATGCAAGCAATTATCAAAGGCGATACCAGTCGAACTTAATCTGCGAATCAGGGGCTGGCTGATCAATTCCCTTTGGTCTCTGTGCTGCGTTTAATCTGCGAGAGATTACATGGTGTGTGCTTCACCACCTTCGTCCTTTCAACTTGCGGCAGCCGTGACGTTGCATGTCGGCTAGTGGAAACGTTTCAGGTAATAGGGATGGTGCCTGGGTAAAAAAAAGAAATTCTATTTAGTCCGTCAGTCAGATAATAAAAAAATATTAGACACGTATTTTTTGCTTTATCATATTAATAAAAATGACTTAGATAACTCGCATTAAAGTTCGGGAGTGGGGGCTTGCTACGTCACTTCTACGTATAAAATCTACGAAGACGTGACGTCATGCCAAATTTTAACTCAATGTGTCGCCGTAATCTTTTGATTACGGAGAAAAAGAAAAAATACGTGTCCAATATATTTTAATAATCTACATGACTGACAAAAAAACATTTTTTAGTCATCATCCCTATTGGTAGATTTTCGCTTGACTTACGTTCTGTGAGAATATTGTAACTATCCTAACTTCCTAAATATTATTATAAATGCGAAAGTGAGTATGTTTGTTTGTTTTTTACGCTTTCACTCTAAAACGGCTAAACGGATATGGATGTTTAGCATACGGGTATACCTTGATCTGGATTAGGATATAGGGCAGTTTTTATCCCGGTAGTATGTTCTCGTGAGATAATTGCCGACACGCATGCGGGCGAAGCTGTTGACAAAAGCCAGTTAGTATATAAGCTAGCTGGAGGAACTTGCTTTGTTGAATATCGGTGCGTATTTGTTTAAGTGGCTTTAGAGATTGATATGTTCACGTGTTTGTGTGAAACTATTACTTACCAACATTCGTGAAGACTTGTTTTTGAGTACGTTAATATGGAGTTGTGCAAGCTAATTTTGGAGAAAATACGCTTGGCTTATAACTTTTAAATCGTTGTGAATATAATTCCATATTATTAGCATTGTGCCATGGTTTTATAGCAAGAACGCAGATTTTGCGTGCTTTCTAATACTAGCGATTGGTCATCAAAATTTCAATCACCACGCAGGAAAATACCAAGTGTGGGGCTTAAAAAAGCATCCTTGCTGACGGAAACATGTTTTAACTGTTGCAACCAAAAAACCTATCAGGATAAAGCTTTTTAAAGTATATATTTATAACCTAAGAAGAAATAAGAAACACTATTGAAAATAAAATAAAAATATTACGTGAAACACTGCCGGACAATGTATTGATAATCTCGGTGCACACAAAGTTGTTCGTAGCAGCTACGGCGTAGCACTCGTAGCGATGATATCAGCTACGTCGTAACCACGCGTAACCCTTCTTAACGCGCTGACTAGAATATCGACTTAGGCCCGTGCCGTCGTAAGAAAAAAGGGCACAACTAACATTTAAAATAAAAATCTACAAAAAATTGAGCAGATTACCCTTTTTTTTCTGATTCTAAATATGTATGTAACTCAATTTTTTTTAAAATGTTAGTTGTGCCCTTTTTGCTTACGACGGCAGCGTAGTACACATACTTTTTACGTGTAGGCACGCCGTCAGTATTGCATAGTGATCAATATATCACTATGGTAGTTTGTTAACAGAAGCGGCACGGCGCCGTCGCCGTATGCGCCGTGTCTGTCAACAAACTTCCATAATGATCAATAGCAAGAAAGTATTTAACGTACTTAATATTTAATTTAATACCTAATATTAAATAAATATTTTCAAGAGTAAAATATTACTCTTGAAAATATTTATTTTATTCGCAAATCGGTTTTTCCATTTCGTTACCGTATCGGTCGAGTCACAACCATTCATAATTAATTGCGTTCCAGTAATTGCAGTCCTTCTCAGCGGATAATTGCCATTCTAATTTAAAATTCTCTCCGTAATTACTATTTTAATTACTGCAATATTGCAAAAGGTTGTAGGTATGATATTTAATCGAGCTCTTAAGCCTTTTACGTCCCGTTCACGTGATTGTACAAACGCGTGAAATCCTGTTAATTAATATAGGAATTCCAATATTCGGTCAATTTATTTCTTTAAATATCATTTTAACAAAACAATTGCTGAAATTCTCGAATATACAAATAATTGTTTTTTGTTAAAATTTCGCTTGCAGTAGTAATTGGATATGTAAGGCTTGTTATATTATAATATTTTGCCTAAAGCAACGGAATGTATGTATTATGCAATAGTTGTCACTGTACCGCTCGGGGAAAGAGTTCTAATAGTCGAAATATTACAGTAGATCAGTTTAGAAGGTTTAAATAACATCTTTTAGAGGCTTGATTATGTCCTAAAAACAGAGCAATAATCAACTGAG
This sequence comes from Dicycla oo, assembly GCA_948252095.1. NCBI lineage: Eukaryota > Metazoa > Arthropoda > Insecta > Lepidoptera > Noctuidae > Dicycla > Dicycla oo. Next base: position 36,308,837 of record OX411709.1, on the reverse strand, counting down.
ACTTTCACGGGTTTTTATTACCGGAATTGGCCAAAGGGCCATTTAAGAAGAGAAAACCGCGGAGTGCTATTAAATTAGAGGGTGGAAATTGGAGATAGGGTCAAAATGCACCTTTTCAGTTGTTTTAATATATATCGCAAACGAAGCAAAATTTCGATGTAGTCGAAACTTTTTTTGTAGAGAATTGAATTTCCCATCGAATTGCTTAGTTTGCGAGATATATTGAAAAAAAATAATACTGAAACACACCTATCTCCAATTTCCACCCTCTAATTTAACAGAATTCCGCGGTTTTTTCTTCTTAAAAGAGCCATTGACCGATTCCTGCAATAAATCCCCAAGTCTTACTCGTAAGTCCTTTCGTTCTTTTCGTTCCTTTTGTCGTCAACATTAAGAGCATTAATTCCGCGCGGGCGAGCAACGTCGCATTCTACAGGTTTTCGTTATTATTTTAATACATTTAAATCAATCGACTATTTTTCTTAATACACTCCCTAGATCGTTGGTATTTATAAATACAATATGTATGCATTTTTTTTTGTATTTACTCATATCGTTCGTTCGTCGTTCATTGATCGTTGGTAATTACTCATAAAAATTGATAATATTCTACTTTATAGAATACATATTGTCAATTTTTATGAGTAAATACCAAAATAACTGTAAAAAAATAGCATACTTACTTATAAATACCAACGATATATAGAGTGTATTAAGAAAAATAGTAATTTGATTTAAATGTATTAAAGTAATCACGAAAAACCTGTACAAATACAATGTTGCCCGCGCGGAATAAATGCTCTGACATTGGGTGATGAGCAGCTGACATTAGGATATTGTAACTTAGATAAATTACAAACTGACCCACAAAATACTGAAAAATAAAAAAAACTTTTACCGTTTTCCAAAAAAAAAAAAACACTTCAAAGTGAATAATTACTTTGATTTCGGATGTCAGTGACAAGAAAACTAAAATACAGTTCCAAAAACACCGACTTTCAAAATTAAAGTTATTTTCCCTTTGTAGTGTTTTTTTGGAAGTCGGTTGTTTTTTTTATTTGACTTTTTTTTATTTAACATGAATGAGTTAACATGGGTACATTAATGTTAAGTCATTCATGTTTAGCCTTTCACATTTATACAAAATTCAACCATTGATTACTTAAACATATTGGTTGAGTTAACTACGGATCAAATAACCGGCCCTTAGAGGGTTCTTGAAGGTTTTGAAACTTTTTGTCGAATATTAGAAAGATTTCTGATGGAAGTACAACAGGACGTCTAACATTTAAAGTATTTCAAACCTTCATACATACCTTCCGCAAGATTTTCCAATACATTTAATTTCAGTACAGTCCATGATTTACGTCAGAGCGCAGTTTCGAGAAGTTTCGAGAGAAGAGTTTCGAGTTTCTCGAAACTGCGCTCTGAGAGCCAGCGTGGCGTGTTGTCAGTTAAACACATATCAGACGACTAACCTTTAAAACTAATCAATATTTTTTTTTTTTCATCGAGTATTTTGGGACATCGCCAAGCGGTTGGTCGACTCTTCGCGGAGCCTATTTTTAGCCCAAAGAAAGAGCAATAATAATAGCAATCTATCCAACGTGGCAATGCTGCCAGCCTTTTGGGAACTTTTCCCATTGACAGGGATGTGGACGAATTTTTTGATGCCCTATAAGCGTTTCCCTTTTATATTTTTATTTTTTATTGTATACTTGTACATAATGTATATATTTAACTGTATTTAAAGAAATAAAATATATCCCATCAATATTTTTAATTCAGACAGTCCTTTTAATTTCCCTTTTAAAATCGGTTCTACTCGAGACTTTTAAAGTGTGACCTGACATGCAAATCGATTACAATACCAAGAACCTGTTTGGGTTTTTCAATTTACATTTGTAAATAGATTTCAAAAATGCAAATTGCTCTTTGTACTGAGAATTTGGTTCTGTAAAGTAAAATAAAAATATGCTGTTAAAAAATCGAGGAGCTCGTGGCTAAGTAATAAAAGCCGCAAGGGTCGATCCATCAGGTTAAGCTACGCTTGCCGGGGTTGTTCTGTGGATGGGTGACCATCTTTTCATACCGAGACTCCTCCGTGCCTCGGAAATCACGTTAAGCCGTTGGTCCCGGCTGTCATTCGTAGATCTTTGGCAGTCGTTACGGGTCGTCAGAAGCCCGAAAGTCTGACAACCAGTCTTACCCAGGGGTATCGTATTACCCAGTAACTGGGTTGTGGAGGTCAGATAGGCAGTCGCTCCATGTAAAATACTGGTATTCAGCTGCATCCGGTTAGACTGGAAGCCGACCCCAACATAGTTGGGAAAGGTTAGGCAGATTTTTTTTTTTGTTAAAAAATAGTTAAAATAAACGTTTTTATCACACACTAAAATTATAAAATAGTTAAATGGATTTGTATTAGTTAAGTTACATAAGTACCTATTCAGCTTTTCACTTCTTTTGTATCCAATGATTAATTCAAAAAGCGTGAAGCACTTTGTAGTTGTGTGGAATTTAATTAATTTAAATAAAGCGCTCCACGCTTTTTGAATTAGTCATTGGATTAAAAGAAGTGATTTTTTTTAATTCTTTAAGTCTTTCGATTTTGTTTTTATTAAAATTTAGGACGAGTACTCCATGAGACAGACTCGACATAGCGTGGAGTCCATTAGTTAAAATATTAATATTATGTTTCCTTTGTGACAATAACTTTACGAGTAATTAGTTTATTTTTAATCGTTACCTATAAGGAAATGTAAAATTCTTTATTTTTGGTCAATAAATGATTTATTATTATAAATAATAATTACACCCATTATAATAATTAAAATGGGTTCCACAAAAATATCATTTCAATATAATAACACAAATTATTTGCACAATATGTAAAAGATTTTCTGAAATTAAACGAGCGTTAACACAATCCTCGCATATAACTAATTTGTGTTAAAACAGCACTAATGATAACCTGACAAATATACGTGTTTACTCACAGCTTAACAGTTTACAGTTTCTCGTTTTAAAATATCTACTCTTTGTGTTTGCAACGAGTGTTAATTTGAGTGACAGCTGTATTTTAAAATAAATATTCCTGCATTTCCTAATACGTAATCATATTGTTTACGGTTTTTGTCACGTATTTGTATTTGGGTTTCTCGACTAGTTTCAAGTCAACTACAGAAACCAATTACACCAAAAACCAACCAATAACCAATATACCGAACAACCAACCAACCAACCACCAGCAACCATTAAACCAACAATTGAACCAATTACAGGCACTTTTAAATTGTCAAGAGGTTGGTCGATTCCAAAGCGTAGTAGTTTCTTATGGAGAGTGACGACAAGAAACTCCACGGACACTATTTTAGTAATAATAGGATAAACACGTGAGATTTTTAGCTACAAGCGCCCACGGGCGTGCTCGGTAACAAATGCTTAGGTGTGTCATCATCACTTCCTCGCCCTTATTCCATTTCAATTTTGGTCGGCGCAACATATCTTTTTCTTTCCACACCACGAGTCAGTCACCCTTTTTCTAGCTAGGTTTGATCTTGACTCCAGTCTAGTCAGAGGTGACAGAGACAAAGTCGACGATGGAGTGAGCTTACCCAGAAGAAGCCTGTTCACTCTCACATTGAAGAGATTGGGGTTGTATTCGCTCGGAAACATAGACGCAGGTAGTAAGTTCCACTCTGTTGCTGTGCGGATTATAAAAGACGCGCGATTATAAGGAAGCGCTTAGTGCGAATTGGTGGAATAGCAACTAGGTAGGGATGGTAACTGGCAGTGCGTCTAGATGTCCGATGGTAGGAGGGAGCCGGTGGAATCAGGTCGTGGAGTTCTTGAGCACACTCACCGAAGTACAATCTGTAGAAGACCGACAAGCAGGCAACCTTGCCGCGATGAGCCAAGCTGTAAAGCTTGGCGTCCACCAGTTCTACGTCGGTAATGAGCCTCTTAGCTCTGCGTTCCATCGAGTCAAGCGCGGCTAGTTGGTATTTAGCTGATCCATCCCAAAGGTGGCTGCAATAGTTTGGTCCTCCTCTTCACTTGGTTACTCATAGATTCCACCAATAATAGATATTTCCTCACGTAACGTTCGTCTTTCCCTCACATCATGTGCCTCTGCAATGCATTTATGTACTTAAACAATAAATAAATAAACGTTTAGTTGTAAATTCCCGTACGGAGATAGCGTTTGATGAAGCTTTACGCTTATTGTTTCCAAGTAATGCTGCGACGGAGCACAGATCACGCCATACATACAGTTTTCCCGCCGTGTTGTGTGTGTGGAACGTGTGTCGCCATTATCAGCTGTGTTTATTCTTTTCGTTATTCGAGATTCTAAAAACGCCGTGATAAACGTTTGTTATTAAAATTGAGGATATATTTTGTAATATTCTAAAACCGCACTTTCAATCACGGTCCGAAAGATTTTGAAGGAAATTGCTTATCCATTGCTTTATACGTTTGATAAATTCGTCTGCTCAACAACGTAAATAACGCATTGAATGTTGTTGAACTGCCAAAATGAAAGGCATTGCCAGTTGCCACTGTAAGTCATACTACACAGTTACCCTGCACCGTACGAAGCCGCTTTTGTTCCGGCAACCACAAATTCACTTGCGATCGAACGGACGAAATGGAGGCGCGTCAAAGCGGCGCGTTCCTGTTTTATTTTTTGCCATTTTGGGTGTTGGTGCACCGCTTGCGTTCTATGTTTAATGGATAGGTTTAATGGATAGGTACATGTTTGTCTCAAAAACCGTAACATATTTGTCTCAAAAACCGTAGGGTTTTATCGGCATTACGAACGAAGTTATCTGTGGTTGCGTAATCAATGAGTCATCGTTCGCGTTATTTACTATATTTTTATTTTAAAAATTTGGAAGAACAGTGCTAAATGTTATGAATTTATTGTATTCTTAATTAATGGGACTACATTTTAGGTAAAACAAACATAGGATCATCGTTATAGATAATTAAATAATAAGAGTTTTATTGAGTTTTATTTTTTGATTCGCGTATTTATTTGCGTTTTCTTTTGTTTATTTTATAGTCTAATAGTAGTAGTATTAATGATCTTCAAATAAGTTATATAATCTAGCCTGGATTATCCACTTTAAGTAACAGTCATTAGTTTACTATCAGTTCATAGAAATATTTTGTGTACGAGGCGTCTATAAGTGGCGAGGCGCCTCGTCGCGCGCCGGCGGCGGCGGCACATACTCGTATGATCGAGCTAATTGGAGCGGGGGGTCGCGTGGATAGCGTACGAGTGAGTGGACGATTCTGTAAAGTTTGCTCGACAGTGAATTAACTTGCTTTTAAAATTCATTACGGATTTACACCAGGTAATTCTTATTATTTAGAAGTGATGTAGTTCGAGAATAAGGCTGCGCACTTAAATTGTCACAGGACAAAATTGTCTATTAGAAATTGAAATTATAAATTGAATTGAATTATGAATTGAATTTGAAATTGTCTCATTCAAAATAGTGGTATTCAGCTGCATCCGGTTAGATTGGACGCCAACCCCAACATAGTTGAGAAAAAGGCTACGAGTACGCAGATGATGAGACAGACGCATTCCGGAGGACAAGAAATTGTTCTCTACATTCGCTTCTAAGTAAATGTTACATTATATCATAGAAAAGGTATTAACTAGTTTCCTCAAGAGCTACGAGAATTATGTAAGAAGTTGCCCTTCATTTCTCGAAATGATTAACTCCGCCGACGAAGAAGAACAAGCACTAAGAAATTGCATTTTAATTTATTTCACGAACGGTTCGCAGTGTCGGTGCCCGAGGCGACCCATTTCTGCAAACGAAAACTAAGTTGCCAGCGCTCTTTACCCTCGCAAATGAGCGGCGTGGCCTTTGAAACGAGTTTTCAAATAAAATGGATATACTTTTTAACAAACCCTATGTTACGTTTTAGATAATTAAATAATAAGAGTTTTATTGAGTTTTATTTTTTGATTCGCGTATTTATTTGCGTTTTCTTTTGTTTAATACATTGATTGATATACATTTTTAAATACTATATACATACTAGCCATTTGTTTAGTGACGTCATGCTTCGGGAAAGGTAAATATTATATTTTAAAGCTACTTTCAGCGGCAGTTTGTCAAAGTCAAAGATCTTTATTGAAACAGTGGTTACAGAGTTGTTACGTATTGTTTGTTCTGATATGATTTTATCATTTACTAGTGACCCGCCAATACTTCTCCAGATTTTCATGACTTGACAAAACATCGTGATATTTTTATTATATGTATTTGTTGCGTGGAGCTCGTGGCTAAATAATAACAGCCGCACGGTTCGATCCATCAGGTTAAGCTACGCTTGCCGCGGTTGGTCCGTAGATGGGTAACCATCTTTACATACCAAGACTCCTCCGTGCTTCGGAAAGCACGTTAAGCCGTTGGCCCCGGCGTGCGTCATGCGTGGATCTTTGGCAGTCGTTACGGGTCGTCAGAAGCCCGTAAGTCTGACAACCAGTCTTACCAAGGGGTATCGTACTACCTAATAAATGGGTTGTGGTGGTCAGATAGGCAGTCGCTCCATGTAAAATACTGGTATTCAGCTGCATCCGGTTAGACTGAAAGCCGACCCCAACATAGTTGGGAAAAGGCTAGGCAGATTGATTGATGTATTTGTTGTGTAGTTTAGAAGAAAAATGTGGTCACAGAAATATACTTTACGGTAGGTAACTTATTATAACGTTTAAAAATTACCTATTAAATTAATATTATTTACTAGTTCGCTAAATGATTACATTTTTCAGAAAAGCATCTTTTCATTAAACATTCTTAAAAGTTTGGCCCCGTGTGAGCGAGAGAGGTGATAAAACGAAACAACCCTCTCAAGTTCCATGTAACTGGGGGCGACACTGTTGCCACCAACCGCGCAAACATTCAGACTCCGCGCTGCTGCTGAGAAATTCCAGATGGAAAAACACAATACTAATAAACATTGGTAGACCCGGGAATCGAATAAAAAAATAAAAAAAATAAAAAGAAATAAATGTAATATTTATTTGTTTCAATAAAAGTGGCAGTGGAGTCACGTGACGTGCGTAGGTAGTGCAACTTCATTGTAGCCTTTGTTAAAGGGATTAAATATAATGACCACCATAAAATACTTTGATACCCTAAGCTTTTTGCACTTCAAATTGTATTCAAACACCAAATGTAGTAAATGATCACTAAATTTTAACGAGCGAATTATTGCGTTAGGTTAGGTTAGGTTTTTTTTTTATATTTGTTTGATTTGCTTTTAATGTTCTTTCTAGGTTAGGTTAGGTTAGGTTAATAATGATTAGTTTGTAGTCTAGGATAGCAAGATGTTAAACATTTTGTTTATAATTTCACAATAAAATGGAGTTTTAACTTTGGTGATCATTTACTATTTTTGGCAGTAAGAAGTGTTTTTTATGTTATATTTTACTTTATCTGGTGGTAAGTTAAACATAAGCCTTTGTTAAAGTGTATTTTTAGCACAACACTTGTACAAACGCGTTAGTTCGTTACACTTCAGTGCATATTATGTTGATGCAGCCCACGGTAGCTGGGTGAATATTTGACCTTTTAACCGCCCGTCATTACCTTCCGCCAAAAGTTGATGAAAGAGAATATATTTAATGAAATATTTCAGCAATTCCTGATTCTGGTCCTTAAGCAGATTCTGGAAATTGATGAAATATTTCATTAACGATATTCTCCTTCATCAACTTTTGGCGGAAGGTAATGACGGCGGTTAAAAGGTCAAATATTCACCCAGCTACTTGTATAGCTCGGTTACTAGGATCTGCTCAGCCTCCGTCCGACCTCGCTACTGTGGGTAACTTTCCCGCCGATATTTTCTACTGGCGCTGGTTGTGTTTGTCGGAAAAAATAACTATTAACCACTTAAATTAAAATCGTGTCGTAAAAGGATGTGGCGTTTTGCAGTTTCTGCCTACCCCCATGGTAAGAAGGCGTGAGTTTATGTTTGTATGTATGTAAAATTAGAACGATATTTCTTTTAAAATGTTAGGTTTTTTATGCGTAAAATACGAGCACACTAAAATAAATTGCAGCACAAAAACATTTGACAAACAAGTACGCCTGTCAATCTGATATTTCGGTACCTAAGTAGGTGAAAACACAAACTACATTATTCAATGTCTCATTTCACGCAATCGGTTTCAAAAGACCACTATTAAAACATAGTTCTGAACCAGCAAAACCTACATTCACATGTTCCGACAGGGCTATTATTTAGAACCACCTGTATCAAAGCTCTATCATTTAGTTGGAGTTGAGCGCCACTCCTCTACAATTTTACAATGGAATAAACGGTCAGTCAGTTGGTTAGCTGTTCTATGAACAAGCCGCCATAATGCAGTAGGGCTGTCACGGCACGCGATCGGTAATTACATACATCAGTGTGGTACTACCTTCAGGTAGCATTAATAAAGCACTTGCTTTATGAATTAGGCAGCAGAATCCTAAGTATTTCTGTCAAAATGCAAACGTAATTATTTCAGGCATTTGGTGTAAGTCGTGGAGGAGCTCGTGGCTAAATAATAACAGCCGCACGGGTCGATCCATCAGGTTAAGCTACGCTTGCCGGGGTTGGTCTGTGGATAGGTGCCTCGGAAAGCGCGTTAAGCCGTTGGTCCCGGCTGTCATTACGTTACGGGTCGTCAGAAGCCCGAAAGTCTGACAACCAGTCTTACCATGGGGTATCGTATTACCCAGTAACTGGGTTGTGGAGGTCAGGTAGGCAGTCGCTCCATGTGAAATACTGGTATTCAGCTGCATCCGGTTAGACTGGAAGCCGACCCCAATATAGTTGGGAAAAGGCTAGGCAGATTGATTGGTGTAAGTCATGTTTGATTATAACATCAGCACCTCATGAGTAAAAAAGACCTTTTGCTTGATGATTTCCATTACGAATTAATTTTTAATGAAACGTGTTAAAATACTACAATTAACGCAAACCTATTGTGGCTCGATGGACCACATTTTTCTTTTCTTTTCCCTCGTTAATGAAACACGGTGGAAGGAACCACTCGGGATCTTAGTTCGATAAGACGCCGTCTCGTCTGCCACTTCGCCACTTCGGTTTCATTCAGTACTCACCGGAAAGGCCTACACCCATTCTTTTATTTATTTCTCAAGAAGTTTTAATTCATTTTCCATTTTAAACTACAGAAAGTGAGTCTTTAAGGAAAGACTTTTGATATCTGTCTTAACAAATATTGTTGTCAAGAAAATCATTATTTATGTTTCAGGATGCACTTTTGTGAGTTTAACCTTAAACTTTGTTCGTATACAACTATTGTACCGGTACGTTCGTACGTATAAACCAGGAGGGTGTTACATTTTAGATCCAAAGTCCCGCTGCATTTCCTATTCAATTCAGCGGGATTTTGAATTTGAAATGAACCCTCCCGGCTTAACACTATGACGTAATTATACATGACAGAATAACGACTATTATGTAGCATCTATCAGCATTAATTAGTCGATCAATTGGAACATGAGGATAGAGCGGTATCATGTCGTCACCATTCAGAAGAGCGCTCATAGGGTTAAATAATCCTTCGCCACACTGTGGAATCGACGCCACAAATTTAAAATCATTGACCGAATATTGCCATGTCAAATGTAATTTCCGATGTGCTAAATGCGCGGTTAAATGTCTCTCGAATATTACTGGCTACATTTGGGTATAGTTACAATGGAATTTAAACCTTCCTCAGTTTTGATAAGGTTCAGTTTATGTTGTTTTAATAGAGAGTAATAAATGAATGAACAGTGATACTTGAGTACATCCGTCGTGGCCTGAGCAGTCTCGCTAGTAATCTTGCTGAATAGCTATTTACATAGCACTGAGCATTGAAAAAGGCAAAGAAACCTTATTGCTCTCATTTAAGCCATAGACTTAAAAAAGTCGTGTAGCAGCTGAATCGATGAAAATGCCCGAGTCAATGGCCTGTTAAAATCGTTTCTAATAAACGTTTAAAATTAAAACGTTTTAAATATTTCCGTCGAAAGCTGTGGGTATACAATAACTACATTTTTTGTGATTCCATACTTTTTATTCCTAATCTTATATCATGGTCGGATGAAAGAAATAAAAAAAGAAAAATATTTTATTGGGACACGCACAGGAAAAACAAACAGTAAAAAAGGAGCTTATAAAACTATCAAAAATAACATTAAAAAAACTACAAATATAACAAATTAAAAATAAAAGATCGGGCGGTGCGAGGCCAAAAAGGCTCCTATCTAAGCATAAAGCTGCGATATTTAAATAAATAATGGTATTCTGATAGGGCCCAGGTGATGCCAAGGGCACACCTACGGACATCTATAAATAAAAAATAAGAAAATAAAATACATACAATAGAATACCTATACTTTAGATACTTCGGAAGAACTTTAACCAACCCACGAGTTTTTTACGGCGCTCCTTCTTTTCGCATAATGTTTTTTTTTTGTTAATATTCCTTGGCATAATTATTTAGAGATATTTTTTTCGCATAATAATACTTTGCCATAATTGTTTTTGCCCTACAGTTTATTTATGTTGACATAATTATCTTGTAGGCTAATTTAAGCTGTTTTATGTAAAAAATGTACTAAGTAATACAATTTGCAACCTCTCAAATTACATTCTATCAATATCGAGGGTTCACGGGCTATTTGTATTAAGCGACATCCTGGCCGATATTTAGTTATTATCATTTCTACCTGCATTAAAAAGTGAAAAACGTAAGAAACGGAGATAGACACTATTGATTATTAACCGTCGATAGGCCACTTTTTGTTAAAAATATTGATACTTTTTTACAATGTTCTCTTTTCCGAATAATGAATCTTTGAAATGCTCTCCTGTAGAGTTCCAAACATGTCGCTTAATACAAATAGCCCGTGAACCCTCGATATGTAACAAAAACCCTGTTGTTCCTTTTAACACATGATTGCAGTCTCGATAACAAACAATTTTTACTATGGGACGAAACCGGAATTCGCGAAAAAAAGTCAGCTGTCCCTTGTTCGCATAACTCGTCAAAATGTAGGGAGTAACTGATTTTTTTTCGCGTTTGCAGGTTTGGTCCAATAGTAAAAGTTATTTGTTATCATGAGTACAATCATGTGTTAATAGAAACAACAGGGTGTTTTTTACATATTGTATAACACGCATCACTTGAGAACGGCAATTTTTTGTTTAGTAATATTCGTAATAGTCCGAAGTCGACAGTCGGACAATAATGGCAAATAGAAATTAAATAGTCCGAATAAGGTTTTTAGAAAGAGAAAAATTGGAAAAATGGAAAACTGCAAGTTATTTTTCTATGGGATTTTCGTCTGAACTATTGTTTCGTCAGGACAACGTCTGTCGGATCAGCACAACTAGCGTAGGTTTTGTAGAGCGTTCTCTCTGTCACTCATTTCTTTGTGACAGCTTGCCAGTCCCTTTCAAAATCTTTTTATATGCCAGTGTACTGTAGTAGGATTCATCATGATCATCCACAGCCCGTCTCCACCCAGTGCTGAGTATAGGCCTCTTTTTTCTTGTGCCAGTCCCCACGCTCCTGAGCCAGCCTCATTCAGGTTTTGCGCGCGAAGGCAACAATGGAATAATAATAACAATGGAATCGTTGAAGAATTACATAAATCCCATTTAAAAAATCGCTAATCAGCTTCATAACGACATTTTAAATAGTCATCCATTGAAATTCCATTTCCATGCATTTTTAGTGCGAAATCCATAACGATCACTCGTCAAACGAACTGCCGACGGCGAGGTCGGGCTGAGGTTACGCCTGCATATATCACAATGAACGGTTAACCTCGCGTTAACCTATTTTCGTACTAAGCAGCTCGATACCACCATTTTGTGTACATAAATGCTCCACTTATAGGCAACGGGTTGAGTCACAATTAGAATGGAAATTTTTCAGTAAATGTACAAGTTTTAGAGTACCGTTTAGTTGAGTATAAGTTACGTAGTGTGGTGCTACCCTATATCATTTTTATGAGAGGATACTAAAGCTACGATTTCCTAGAAGAGCGGTGGCCACCGCTAACGGTCGCAGTGACAGCTGTCATGAAAATGATGGCAGTGGCAAAGATGTAACTCACATATACACAAACACAGCTCACACACACACACGCACTCACACACACGCATACACACACACACAACACACACACTTAAATACACTCGCGCACACACACACAAATATATAATAAATATAAAAATTTGAACCGTTAATACTAATTTTTGTAATCCCTATTTTATTTTAATTTCATACTTTTACTTTTTTTTTTTTTTCTTCAATTATTTTTGTACATTACATTTTTTTTTAATTCATTTTGATTTAAAACGGTGTCTTTTTTTTTTTTTCTTTTTATGTTACATAAAACTTTAAGTGTGTTCTTTTTATTACGGGAGGACCCTGGCTCCTGCAACACAGTTTTAACTAGTGCAGGAGTCAGAGAATTCCATATTCTGGTGTACAATCGGTTTTATGACAATAAATAATTTTTTGTTTTTTTTGTTTGTTTTTTGTAAATCGTTAGATTAGCCCGACGGCGTCAAAAGATAGTAGCATTTCTGATTCGTTTTGACACCTCTGATGCACAATCACGCAGTGACTACACTTCTTGATTGTCATGGAAACGCTATTTAATAATTTGTGAGCTCATACTTCTAAGTATGGAAACTTTTTCTTGTGAGGGCAAATTTAGTGATTGAAAACATTGGACAACGGGGTGTGACCACAGACATATAAAGAATAGCAGACCAAGTATTGGCTAAAATTTCGTAGCCATTTCGCACATATAGAGAGTGCTGTCAATATAGGGCCGGACTAGGACCGGTTACCGGTATTATCTAACGATATTGAAACAACCGGTATACTTACTGAAAATCCGCTAAAATCGATATTCTCTGGGTAACAGAAGTACTTACTACTACTTATCAATAAAGTCTTAACGAATAGAACCACCCATCTATTCCCGTTGTTATATAAAAGGCGACTAAGGTAACGGGAGTACTTTAAAGAGGACGATGGGCAGCAGTTCACTTTCCTGCTTTTCACGACCGGCTTGATGGTATATATTTTACATACCTACAGCAAAAAAATTCTTCTTTGTTGCCAAATTCGTCCCTGAGTAATTATTGTGGCGCAAACCCACCGCGGCGCACGCTTTGCACGGGCACGCAGCGTAAACAAGCTACGCATCAAATTTTGTCTATGTATGAGGCAGTGTGACAACCTAAGGTGACAACAGGTGACAGAACAAGATACTATTTACGACTTGTCGCTTAGCAACAAAAAAAAATACAGAATCATGTCCATCTTTATAAATATAACTTTATATTAATGTTTAGTCTGCTACTCTTTCTATGTCTGTGGGTGTGACTTCATGTCAAATACTGGTGAAAATGACAGTTATAATAATTATGATGAACCACTTTCACAAGAAACCAATGAAGACTTGGACACTCAGAGCTAGAGATGGGTAACCTTTCCGCGAATCTCTCTGACACCGTGAACTATGGATTTCAACCTCAAAACATTTATTTGAATTAAAAAAATTAAAAACCGGTCAAGATCTAGTCGGACTCGGACTCGGACTCGCGCACCATCATATATTAAAAAAAGTGTGCTATTTAGAGACATTTTTTTTATATTTTTCCTGTTATCTTTACATAAACTTCTATCACGTAAAATAATTTCAGATTTTTCTCTATACAAACTTCGGAGATAAGCGGGGTAACGGTATTTTTTTACGTTTTTCTTCAAAAGTCGAAAACTATGCGGCCTAAAAAAGAAAAGAAATAATGTTTGAGAATGTGCAAACGGCGCTCTTTCATGTGATATTCCACATGCCCTGGCAGCCCCACTTCGAATTCTGAAGACCCCCTTTCAGTGCCTGTTGCAAAAAAAATATATCTGTATTGTTATTTCTTTCTTATTTGCAAAATAGTTGAGCAAACGTCATCTAAAATTATTCCAAAATTTAAGTTGATAGCATTAGTAATTCTTGAGATATCCAACTGTGACAGACAGATAGACTGAGTCGCACCATAAGGGTTCCTTTTTACCATTTTGGTACGGAACCCTAAAAAAAGAAGAAAGAAGCGAAGTAAGAGAGGAGACAAAGAGAAAGGAAGAAGGGGAGGGGATGTATATGCAACAGTGCAACAATCACTTACTCCCTGTAAGTGATTGTTGCACTGTTGCATATACATTTTTGCATGTTACCAATAAGCATGAAATCAATGTAAACAATTGTTGGTGAACCAATAATAAAATAAATAAATAAAACATATACAGACACTTTTGAATTGTATATTTTGTAACCAAAGTATCAAAATTACAAGTTCTGATCCGGCCGCCGAGTATAAAAAGTCCTCATACTCGAAAACAAACCATTGAATAAATTCTATGTATCTGCACGTCCACCGATAGACACAAGTTTGTACAAAAAAGTTTGCGTATACAGATAGCTTTCTGAATATTTATTTTACCGTACCAGTACGAAAAAGTAAAAAATGGAAACAGTACTCGATATGACCCAGTTTGGCTTAGAGAAAGTTGTCCTACTCGATTACATAGGAAAACTGCGCCACAAATCGTAAAATGATATAAGCAAAGAACTATATCTACTCTTATATCGTAAAATTCGAATTATAAACTTCAAAACAAGTTCATATTTCAGTACATACTTTGTAAACACTGTACCAGAATTAAAAAAAAAAAAAAACACCTTTTCTCTAAGAAAACATTGTTATAAAACAATTTTATCTACACTCATATCGTAAAGTTCTGATTATGAATTCAAAAATAGTACCATAAAAACAGACTAATTCCTAACCTATTAAACATTCAGTCTTAGGACCAAATACAGATTTTAACATTAAACATCGCCAATTTGTTGCTACAAGTTTTAGCTGCGCAGACGCTCAGTATCAGTAGTGTCCTGGCGTTAGTAAGGAAGACACGTACGTCATCGCTTCAAAATAAAAAATAAAATACGAGTTTAAGAGTTAAGTTATTCTTTGAATATTTTCTTTAGACTTGGTTAAGAAACTCACTTTGAATTATGGAATAAGATTGTTCTTCGAGATTATTCCCAAGTATTTTGTTCGGTAATTTACCTAGTTATCACTTTAATTGTAATTCTCAAAAATGTGAATTTTTCGTAACTGTCATGGCACAAGTTTCATGGTCATTTCCAAATATGAAATCCAACGAAATGTCAAACTCTACTGCAGTTTCTGCACCGATTTACATATTATAAAATTGTACTTAATATTTATACTGGCGTCTTAAATGTTTTTTTTTTATTTTTTTTTTATTTCATCCATAATAATACATCGTTTTTCTTTAACTAAACATCTGCCAAACTGCAAAGCAATTTGACGGTAGCATGTGTGTCCATCCATTTATAGATTACTCAAAAAACAAATGTCGCCATGAAAGTCACGCGGAGAATACTTTGTGAAGAACGACCCAGAAGTACTATACAAGTCTTGGCCGCAACCAGATATTGATGGACTCACGTATGTGTGCTTCGGCTTCGCCTCGGCCCACAATTTCACATTCTTCCGTCAATGTCCTTTTTGCAGGCGGTGGCAATAATGTACTATAGACTTATGACCGAATCAGAGTTTTTCATACTGACACTAAATATATTTGTTATATATTCAGTCAGTAACAAGGCTAGCGAATAAAGTTTCCTTTCGTATCTAACAGGATAGGCTCACCACTAACGGTTTAATTCCCTCGGTCAATACTGCAAATCTGTCCAGGCTCCCCCTGAGACTTGTAACAACATAACCAAGTTCGCCGCTGCAAGCCTATTAAATTTACTCTGAACTCTGCAAGCAAAGTTTCTCACTTAATATCCTTTGAGCAAGAATTATGTAAGCCCTGCACTGGCTACCCGATGTAAACGAGATTAGTCTTCTAAGTTAAGATGACTTCCGTTTACGCTGAGTGAAAAGCAATCTACCTAGCCTTTTCCCAACTATGTTGGGGTCGGCTTTCAGTCTAATCGGATGCAGCTGAATACCAGTATTTTACACGGAGCGACTGCCTATCTGACCTCCACAACCCAGTTACTGGGTAATACGATACCCCTTGGTAATACTGGTTATCAGACTATCGCTTCTGACGACCCGTATCGACTGTCAAAGATCCACGAATGACAGCCGGGACCAACGGCTTAATGGGCTTTCCGAGGCACGGAGGAGTCTCGGTATGTAAAGATGGTCATCCATCTACGGAACTACCCCAGCAAGTGTAGCTTAACCTGATGGATCGAATCGTGCGGCTCCTCATCCTCCGTTTACACTGAGTGAAGTGAGTAAGTAATTTCTATTATCTAAATGCTATTAAAATATCAATGAATATCTAATATAAATAACAAATTTTAAATTACATGTTTTATAAATTAATAAGATACATAAATAATATACAGGCTGTAACTTAAATAACGCACAACCTCTTAAGGGGTCATTGTACTCATCATAATGATGAACAACTATTACTAGGGGACATAACCTGAAATCGCAAAAAAAAAAAACAACATCCCTACATATTGACGAGTTATGCGATCATAAATGTAGGGAACAACTGGTTTTTTTTCGTGATCTCAGCTTTGGTCCCATAGTAAAAGTTTGTCATAATGATGAGTACAAGGATCCCTTAGAGGTAGTGCGTTATTAATGTTGTAACATAAGTAAGTAAGTAGTCAAATTAGAGCCCTCTTCCTCTCTCCTACTTTGCTATTTCCGACAGGGTCCACAATGATCAATGATCATGTCTTTGAAAACCTAACACCGAAGTTCACATTGTGGAAGCAATAACTTTTGTGTATTGAGTCCAAGTTGATTGGTTGCTAAGTCACGTTTAGAGTTGGATTTTTTTGTTCACTAATTTTAAAAAGTCGTAAGTGCCAGAAATTTCACTGGATACGAATTGTATGAACACCCCCAATACACAATTAGGAACACAGCTTAGATTAGTATTAGGTATGAAGATACACACACGTAAAAACCTGTGCTTACCCGTCGCGTGCATGATTTTGGGTTTTAACAAGTACTTATCGGCATACAAACGTCATTGTCTGTTACTGTGCCAAAACTGCCCTAAAGCGCAGCATACATTGTACAGTTGGCAGAACACTCGTTGAACAAATTAAGAAGGCAAGAGGTACACGCGCGGAATGAGTATGCAAACATTATGCAAACGATCACAAGCGTTGCGTTCAAACGCGCCGTGGTGCATCGGAAGTTTGTCAGAACGTGTATGTCACCTCAAATTGGAAATGTGAAGGCACGTGTAGACCAACTACACGTGCCTTCACTTTTCCAGTTTGAGTTGGTTAAAGACAAAATTAAAGTGAATAGAGCACTTTCTTTTTTTATATATTAGGGTACGGAAGCCAAAGGGTAAAACGGGACCCTATTACTAAGACTCCGCTGTCCGTCTGTCACCAGGCGGTATCTCATGAACCGTGATAGTCAGACAGTTGAAATTTCAAAGATGTTGTATTTCTGTTGCCGTTATAACAAGAAATGCTAAAAAACAGAATAAAATAAACATTTAAGGAGGCTCCCATAGGCACCAACGTAACTTTTTTTGCCGTTTTTATAGATAATGGTACGGAACCCTTCTTGCGCGAGTCCGATTCGCACTTGGCCGGTTTTTTTTCTTTCTTACATGTCTGCACATGACTGGTAATATACTGTAATACCTAGTATACATATGTGTAATGGGCTATCAAATGCCGTAGTACCAAAGAATACCCCTCACTTATCTACTTACAAACCCTCTTTATATTATAGATAATATAGGTATTATAAAACATAACAGGTCCGTGACTCAGCTATGAGGTTGAGAGTGCGGAGTGCACGCGTTAGTGGCTCCTGTTGTTTTCGAAGTCGTTTGTTTGAAGAATTATCTTCAGAACAGGATTCGCTCTTTAAGCAGTTTTCTTCACCTAGTAAACAAAACTGTCAGGGAGAAGGCTCCATACAGACCTACATAATTACAATGGCAGTAAATTTTTAACCGACTTCCAAAAGGAGGAGGTTCTCAATTCATCTGTATGTTTTTTTTTTTGTATGTTTGTTACGCGATTACTCAAAGACGGATAGACCGATTTAGAAAATTCTTGTTTTGTTTGATAGGGTATACTTCCGAGGTGGTCCCATATAAATTTTATTAACTTAGCTTGGGGAGTTTTTGAGTTAGCTTCAATAATGCGTATATTTCCCACTTATTTTATGTGGATGATGTGATGGTGTTTTAATAACTTCCTATCACTGTTATTTACATGGCTATATCTACAATTATTGTGCTCATTTATGTATTCGAATTAGTGTGGGGTAGGTTCCACAACTAAAAAGTGAAAAATAAAAACTTTTTAGAAAAAATAAAACCGACTTCCAAAACAAAACACTACAAAGTGAAAAATAACTTTAATTTCGGAAGTCGGTGGCAAAAAACGAAAATACCCAAGACACCTTTGCTAAAAAGCTTTTTTTATTTGATGAACAAACGCGGTAAGAAAATCACACATTTTCAAATCAATCTTGTAAAAAATAATTAGGTCATGACTCCAAAATATGCATCAAATTAACAATTTCTCTTCAAACGCTATACGGCGTTACCGCTTTGAATGACACTATACGATCATAGCAGTAATAACAATAGAACTGTTGTACCTCATTTTTGTCCTTCAAAGCGTTAACAAAATGAGACAACTAAAGAAAAGCACACATGCTGAATTATTCTCCACCGTCAGCGGTACCATAAATCACAATAAAACTACAATAAAAAGTCTGAACGTTCCCGTGAACGTTGGTGTCGTCCGTTAAAGTCTGAACCTGTATAAACTGTAGATCTAGATATATTTAACTAAGGCTCACGACGGCAGCCTATTTAAAACTCTAGTAACCTATATTTGGGGCCAGAGTCTATAACTTGTTGAGCCGTGAGCTCTATAAATAACATTAGAATAGGTTGCACCGACACCTGTTAGCCTCAGCTTTATTCTTGTCAGGCTATGAATGACAAAGTTGATATCAGACCTTTTAGTTAGATAACTACATCAAACATACAAAAGATGGATCAAACAATTTTTTAATTCTTCTGAAATAACAACTAGGTCAACAACTGGTTTATTCCAATACTAGCGTTTGCCCGCGGCTTTGCCCGCGTGGTTGTCGGAAATTTACCC
Organism: Dicycla oo; assembly: GCA_948252095.1. Lineage (NCBI taxonomy): Eukaryota > Metazoa > Arthropoda > Insecta > Lepidoptera > Noctuidae > Dicycla > Dicycla oo. The sequence continues at coordinate 36,289,566 of OX411709.1, read as the reverse complement.
ACCGGAACGTACTACCGAGATCAAAAGTATACTATGTCCTAAGCCAGGTCATAGTCTACCCATGTGCCAAATTTCATCCAAATCCGTTCAGCAGTTTTAGCGTGAAAGCGTATTAATTCAATCATGATTCGAAAGACACGTGGCGCCATCTATTATCATGAGAACGTTATTGTTGTTTTTCTCGAGAACAGTACTTTTTTTCGGGATGAAAGGTACCATATGCCCATTTCTGTACACCTGATAACGTGTACGCAAAATTTCAGGATGGTCGGTTCAGTGGTTTAGGCGTGAAAGGTAACAAATAAACAAACAAACTTACTTTCGCATTTATAATATTAGTTAGGATGGCGGCTGCACAACAGGCGCTTATTTCTGCATACAGCCTATGCCCAACACAACATTTCCCCACCCTAGTTGACAACACTCATTAGAATAATAACATATACATAGTCGTACTGGTGCTAAGCTACGCTCGCCGCGGTTGGTCCGTGGATGGTTAACATACCAAGACCCCTCCGTGCCTCGCAAAGCAAGTTAAGCCGTTCCTGGCTGTCATTCGTGAATCTTTGACAGTCGTTACGGGTTAGAAGCCCGAAAGTATGACAACCAGTCTTACCAAGGGGTATCATATTATCCAGTACCTGGGTTGTGGAGGCCAGATTGGCAATCGCTCCAAGTAAAATACTGGTATTCAGCTGCATCTGGTACGACTGGAAGCCGACTTCAAAAATAGTTAGGAAAAGGCTAAGAAGTTGATGACACAGTCATACAAACATTAATACCAGAAGACAAAAAATATACATTCACAAGTAGGGTGCGTAATCCACCCTTGGTACGTTGCGCAGGAACCTGTATAGCCACCTAGAAATTGTGTCCCCTGACTACGTATTTCCTACAATCCTTTCTTCCCCCGTTTGTGGCTAAGGCGCATTCACCCCAGCTGTCAAGTCATCGTCCTCTATGCTACAAGAATGAGGATCCTTATATTGATATAACCATTTGGGTTTTTGTGTTTTATTCGTTGGTACGAGTAACACTGTCTTTAATGAGGTATAACATTGGGACACGGAACCTAGTCATTTTACGAGTATGACGACACCCATACACCGATATTTGTTTTTATGCAAATACTTTTATATAATTTTCGTCTCCCGACTTTTAAGCAAGTGTTTACACTTGCCGGTTGTTTCCTCCGCTAAACTTAAACTGCGAGCACTGTTTACGTTTTACAATATTTACAAGAGATGTGAACGGAGGTGGCGCGGCGTCGGCGTCGGGTCACGAACAATAGAACATCTAAGCGTGGTCGGAGTTTACGCCTGAACACTAGATCCACCGGTGATAACCTGTGACAGAGTGTATGTACCCAGTTTCTATAATCGAATAAGTATTTTACAAGCTTTAACTTACAGTCTTTTTTACTGTGTGATGATAATATAATCATAAAGTTTCTCGGTCACTGTCGCGGATAAGGTTGAGTTACTCACGTCATACACTTCCACCCACTTAGTGTGTGCGTTTACATAGATAAACAAGAGAAAGTTTATCTGAATGGTGTTGGTGAGGACTTCCATGGGGCGAGAGGCGCTTGTGGCGGAGAGGGCCGCAGCAGTTTACAAATATCACCCCAATTGATCATCTCCACGGTCTCATCTATTCCCGGGTACCAGAAGCGTGATCTGACTTCTGCTTTAGTTTTAACAATCCCTAAATGTGAATTATGCAATTCTTTCAACACTTTATCACGTACTACTTCGTACTTTATCATGTAGTACAACTTAGGATAATTGGGTTTTACACAAATAATACGGTTTAATACTTTAATCTACTATTTTATCAACATTTTTTTAAAGTAGCATCGTTTTTTTTGCATCGTGTAACTTGTCTAAGCTTTGTGGCAAGCTATCGTCTACAACAAAGTGGATGTACGACGCGCGGTCGATGAGCGCAGTGGCTGCGGCCGCGTCAGCGCTGTCCTTCCCCTCCGCACCCGCCCGCTTTAGTTCGTAGCGTGAACTAGCCCGTGATAAAAAGTCCGCGTTGTTATTCAGTTCTGTAATTGTATACGGATAAAAACATTGCGTTTCTTTGTAACCTATAAGCATGACTGCAATGAACATGGTATGTTCGTATAATTCATTTTTAAAACAATAGATTAGTCCAGTCTTAAAAGTATGTAATGGCGGCACGTTCTTTATCTTTCATAATCATTGTCACTGCCCGTCATTGTCATCCATTTGTCATATGTCATTTATGCTTTGCGCAGATCTATAACTAACATAGAGGGTGCATTAAAAGATAATGCAACGCAATAATTTATCTTTTTTCTTTAGGAAACATCCTGTCTAGAAAGCGTGTATTTTTATTGTAATACACACACATCTTAAATACAATGTACAATCTAACACTAAAACGTATATATTATGTACACACACAAGTATTTAATATAATAAAGAGGACAGTTCATTGGGCATAAAAAAAATCGTCCACATCGCTGTCAGTAGGAAAAGTGTCCAAAAGGCAGGCAGCGGTACCACGGTGAATGGCAATGCAACTTTATTTAAAAATTGGCCAGCCTGTTTTAGCACTTATTTAAAGGCCTTTAGATTTTTATGACGTAGACAAAAATCATGACTAAAAATGACTCTGGTGACCCCAGGGTCATAACATAAGTCATAATAATATCATAAATTTGGAATCGTCTCCTTGAGTCCTTTATTTAGTCGCATTAAAAACTTTTCCACGACTTTACTTATTATGTTCGAAAGCCCGCCATATTGATTTTTGTGGCACGTCACCTTTCACGTTTTGAATTTGGAATTTCCTTCAAAATACTTTCAAAATCCTTTGTATTGCGATTGAAAGTGAAGTGCGTTGCGCTCATGTTACGCTGGGCGGTCTAACGACATGTGAATCATTAAAATGCATCCGTCTGAATGTTATGAGATTACAGTTTACTTTGGCTGATTCAATATGGCAGGACAAGGAAGGGTCTTAAGTCCCTTCACAAAGTTTTACGACGAACAAAATTACACAGGGCTATGAAACATTATTATAGCTTCATAATACATTTTGTTTTATTTGTGTTAATTTCTGGACCGAACTTGTAAGAAATTTGTGTTTACAAAGGGCCTAACGGTGGACCCTATGTACACACACGTTCTTTTTGCCGTGAAAAACTATGGTTTATTCGCCGTGTGTAGGCACGACCGTCAGCACAGACTACGCAGTACTCGTACTAGTCAGTAATGTATGGATCACTATGGAAGCTTGTTGATAGACACGTTTATTCTACAACGCGGTTTATACGCTGTGTATAGGGACCATGGAGCAAATACATTTACTCTGTGGTAGGGACGGTCGTCACTGTGGTAAGGATCACTCCAATATAGTATAATATGGGATTACTATGGAAGCTTGTTGACAGACACGTTTTTTGTACGGCGCGGTGTATTCGCCGTAGCGTAAAGAAATCGTGTCGTGTACAAAGGACCTTATCCATCACCTTTACCAAGTTTGTAGGAAAAATCTTCGAGAAAACGAGATTGTAATTGCTGAACTATACTATTTTAATTACATGTTTAGTAAGCCTGAGTTGAAAGTTAGAAGTATACAGAGGATGTGCAAGAACAAAGTGAATTTTGTGACGGCTCAAGCGTCACAAAATTCACTTTGTGAACGAGGGCGACGATGGTAATATTTTCTCAGCGCGACGGAAAGCTATGATAGATAAGTTATGTCAATACTGGGAAAATCGGTTTAGGTTAAATTTTCAGTTAGTTAGTGGATCTGCTGTATCAGTGGTAACGGAAAAAAAACTTACAAACAAAGCTTTATCACGATACTTACCGTTACTAGCTGTGGAGCAAACGTTTCATAGTGACACGGATGACGTCATGAAGTGTGTAGGTTACAAGCGGCTGCCTATTACATACATGCAGCACACACACACGCTCAACATGTACGTCATACGCAACGATTTTATTTCTACAACGCAAAAGATTTTATTTCTAACTTTCAACTCAAATAATCTGCCCAGCCTTTTCCCAACTATGTTGGGGTCGGCTTACAGTCTAACTGGATGTAGCTGAATGTAGCTGGATGTAGCTGATGTATTTGATTTACATGAAGCGACTCCTTATCTGACCTCCACAACCCAGTAACCGGGTAATACGATAGCCCTTGGTAAGTCTGGTTGTCAGACGTTCAGGCTTCTCACGACCCGTAACGACTGTCAAAAATCTACGAATGACAGCTGGGACCAACAACTTAACATCGTTTCCGAAGTATGGATGAACCTGGTAGATCGACCCGTGTGGCTGTCAACATACTTCAAATTCAAACACACAATAGAAATGGAATCCTTTATACACGCAAATCTACCTCGAACACTTGCAACTATATTGCTGTTATAATGTGGCAAGTACTCGTATAAGTCACGTATTTCGATGAAAACTGGCCACTACGCCGCCGCTTAAATGCGATGAATGAGATGTCTCCCGAAGCACGAATCCTTTGAGCAACTTCTGCGTATCGCATAAAGAGAATTAATTATGCGGATACTCTGATATTACCTAACGCCTATTATGTAACTCCTTCGCGGAACTGTACTGTGTAACAATACAGTACAGTTCCGCAAAGGAGTTATTAGAAGGTTTCTTTTGTAATCTACGTTATTGTAGATTACTAAATATAATAGAAAAGTAGTTTTGAAATATTGGTTCAATTTTGATACTAAGTTATTCTTGAAGTCCTAAATGGTTTTTTTTTTGTTCTTTTTAACACATATCGGTCTGACTGAGCATTTGGTCTATCTCCAACTTTGTTTAAATTTGTGATTAATTTTTCGAAATAGTAAGTTAATTACCAAATTATACGTGGCAACCTGCTACAATTCATTTATAAAATTACCAAGATTGTCGTAGGTATAAGCTAGAGAGAGTAGTACTGTTGTTTTTCTTTTATTTCCTTGATGACAGTAGCGGATAGTATCTCCGACAAGGTACTGCTTGTTTGCAAGAATTCAAACAAAGCCTGCAATTCCTATTAATTTTTACAACAAAGAAACTTTCTCCAGAGATTTTTATTATGAAAGAGTGAAGTGAAAGAGTGAGACTGAAGTATATATTATATTGTTAAGAGAAAATACGCGTAGCTTTGTGACAAAGAAATTTTGGACAAAAACAATGAATTTGTGTAATGCACACAAGCAATAAGCAATGCACACACTGCATTTTTGAGCAATGCACACACTCGACTGGCCTGTTGGTCTAGTGGTTAGTGGCCCTGACTGCTATGCCGGAGGTCGTGGGTTCGATTCCCACCCAGGACAAATGTTTGTGTGATGAGCATGATCATTTGTTCTGTGTCTGGGTGTAATTTATCTATATATGTATGTATTTAGAAATATACAGGGTGTTTGGTGCATCGTGTGCCAAATTGAAATGGTCGACTGGGGGGGTCACCTTCTATCCTTTCAGACCCCTAAACACTTCTCATGCCCTGTGGCTTTTTTTTCATCGACTTTTTATTTTTTTATAAAAAAAATACCCAAATTTTGCATTCAATTACAAAATAAAAAAAATGTGTAAGTCGTAGACTCTGAATTTTAATTTTATTTAGATGTGTATTGTATTACAGTACTTTTAAATTAAAAATTAGTGACATTAGCCATCTAGTTTTTTTTAAATTTACTCGCAAAGTTTCGGACTTCAATTAAAGCTGTCCATGTTACAGCTATTTACATGGCTATAAAAAAAAAACCAAAAGCGACCGGGATCTTCCAACTCTCTCAAAAATTCTCTAGTCTATCTTCTTGCTAGTGATGTGCCACATGTCATAAAAATCTTTTTACAACTTTGTAAATTAGCTAGAATAATTGTGAATCGAGTCACAAAATATTAAATTCCAAATTCAAAAGAAAAAAGTCTTTTTGCGTAATTGTTACTTAAGTAACAGGTAAAATTTGTTTTCTCACTCTCGCGAAGTAAAATCTATCTTCTATCTCTATCTTTCTTGCATAGCGTACCTAAACTAGTTTGAACAAACGACGAACTGCCACCGACGCGGCGACGCCGTCAATCCGTCATTCGTCAGTCAGTCGAGACATCACTGCCTCTGCTACCTGACGTGTGTGTTAGTTCACCGTACTCCGCGATTTTTTCATTTTGTTACTTTGTTTTGTTGAGTTTTGTTGGTTTTTGTTACGTTTTAACTTTTGGTGTTATTGTTAAACTTTGTTGATTTTTTGTTGTTGCAATGGCGACGTTCTCTAACGAGGAATATGCTGACATCATGATGGCTTATGGAGCCGCCAATGGTGTCGCTCGTGCAGCGCAACGAATTTACCAGGAACGTTTTCCTGGTAGACGACTACCTGGCCGCAGAGTCTTCCAAGACACATACCGACGCATACGCGAGACTGGCAGTGTCACTTTTCATGAACCAAGGGGCCATATTGTGCGACATAATGTTGAAGTGGACGAGAGAATACTGGCACTTTTTGAGGAAGACCCTACAAGAAGCATCAGAAATGTGGCAGCACATCTTGATATTTCAATATGGAAAGTGTGGAAAGTTCTTCAGCAAAACGAAAAACATCCATTCCACTACACTCCGGTGCAAGGTACGTAATTTTGAACTAACTTTAAACCCGTACACACTTTGTTTGACGATGCCTTTGTTTAGCAGGTAATGGGTATGACGTCACTACTTCCAGGTAGTGAACCAGCCCATACAAACGGTCCGACGCCGCCGGTCATTAAAAATCTCATTGTGCAATTATTTACTGCTCAACAGGAATTTAAAAGAGTTCTTTGTTTGTAGGTCTTGAGGGTGGCGACTTTGACAGACGAGTGGCATTCTGTCGGTTTATGTTACACACGGATGTGGATGATCCTAATTTCTTAAAAAGAATATTGTGGACGGATGAATCCAAATTTACCAAAGAAGGGATCCTCAATCTTCACAATCTGCATCACTGGACAAACAAAACGGAAAACCCACATGTTAAAAGGCAGAAATCTTTTCAAAGGAGGTTTAGTGTAAACGTTTGGGCAGGAGTGATTGGGAATCAGGTAGTTGGACCGCATTACCTGCCCGATAACCTCAATGGCGATAACTATTTGGAGTTCCTTCAAAATGACCTGCCCGAATTAGTGTCCGAGGTGCCCGTATTTAATGAAAATGTTCCCAAAGTATTCCAGCATGACGGCTGTCCCGCGCATTGGCGTTTGACTGTGAGGGAATATCTTGACGATGTGTTCCCCAATGCGTGGATTGGTCGCGATGGCCCTATTGCATGGCCGGCACGTTCCCCAGACCTAACTCCGCTAGATTTTTATGTCTGGGGACGTGCCAAAGAGCTGGTATACGCCACGGAGGTTCCGACTAGGGAGGTACTACTTCAACGCATTGAAACGGCGTTTAATCAAATTAAGAAGGAAATACGACTTCGTACAACAACTGTGGAAATACGAAATAGATGTCGGGCCTGCATTCGCAATAGCGGCCAACAATTTGAGCAGAATATGTAAAAAATGATTAAATAAATGTTAAAAATGCAATTATTTTTTATTTCTAGTAACCGTCCCCCCCAAAAAAGAGAGATACGAGACAGATTTTACCTTACAAGAGTGAGATAACAGATTAAATGAGTTCTTGAGGTATAATTTAAGTAAAAATATTTTTTTAAATCATAATTTCAAATTTAGTATTTTGTGACTCGATTCACAATTCTAGCGAATTCACAAAGTTGTAAAAAGATTTTTATGGCATGTGGCACATCACTAGCAAGAGGATAGACTAGAGAGTTTTTGAGGGAGTTGGAAGATCCCGGTCGCTTTTGGTTTTTTTTTTTATAGCCATGTAAATAGCTGTAACATGGACAGCTTTAATTGAAGTCCGAAACTTTGCGAGTAAATTTAAAAAAAACTGGATGGCTAATGTCACTAATTTTGAATTTAAAAGTACTGTAATACAATACACGTCTAAATAAAATTAAAATTCAGAGTCTACGACTTACACTTTTTTTTTATTTTGAAATTGAATGCAAAATTTGGGTATTTTTTTTATAAAAAAATAAAAAGTCGATGAAAAAAAAGCCACAGGGCATGAGAAGTGTTTAGGGGTCTGAAAGGATAGAAGGTGACCCCCCCAGTCGACCATTTCAATTTGGCACACGATGCACCAAACACCCTGTATAAGTGTGTTTATCAGTTGTCTAGTACTCATAACACAAGCTCTGCTTAGCTTGAGGCTAGACGGCGTTGTGTGATAGTTGTGGAATATTATATTATTATTATTATTTTTACCAGTTGAGCATGCGTGAGATAAAATCCGGAGTATCGAACTAATCTGATTGGATATGTTATTTGTTGTAATTCAGAATTCGCCACCTTCGCAACCCTTTAAAATATTGTAACACTATTATTTATAAAGCTTTTACATAGTGTAGATATTATACGGACAGGGAAATACATATATAGACAGGCAAGTTATTAGTAGTGTATGAGTAAACTCATGAAGGTGCGTGCATACGAGTCAGTCCCTGCATTCTATAGGAAGGCGAGAATTTATTGAAATACCAACTACCTCGGCTGGTGCAAATATTCTGCGTATTATCAATACGTGTTAAGCTATTTTATAATCAAGGTATTAATTTGTTTTCCATCGTTGCGCGAGCTTTTCCGTTGTTTCCTTTTGTTGTTGATACATAAATATACCTATTGGGATTCGTCTGCAGTATCTTTTCACAACCGACGCCGACGTTAATTTTGGGGGGGCAGACGAGGTCGAAATATCGACCCCTATTAATTAACACAAGTTCTTATTTTAAATGTTCAAGATGCTGTATAAGTTGTGTTATGTGACCAACTTGCTATAATATTTTAGTAGGATGTATCATTCTTGTAACCAGTTTTTAAAACCTCAAAATGATGTCAAGTTTACTCACTTAACCAACCGCAAAGTTTTTAAATTGGTAAGTATTTGGTATCGATAGGAAAAAAAACTAGAGATAGGATTTTTTAAGTAATTTGGCTATAGGGGTGAAGAAGCACCTCGCATAGACAATCGTGTTGTATCTGTTTGTAACAATCCCTGATGGTAAAATGCTCCAATATTTTTCTGATATGCCCCATTGGCATAAAAGTCTATTGCTGTTAAGACCTGAAATAAAATGACGTTATTTTTTTTTTTTGAAGACATGTATAGGTAAAGTCAGTTGTTGGCTTGGACTTTTTATTAACTTGATTTTAATAGAGTTTCCATGGAGTTTCTTGCCCGTATTTCTCTGTTAGGATCTATGTATTGGAACGGGCAACTAGCTTCAGCTTTCTTGACAAACTCCTTGTCATTTAAACAGATGATGATATAATTCAAATATAAATTAAATGATGTTGATGCTTTAAATTGGCCAACCTATCTAAGTATGTTAGAAATGTTAACCTTTAAGTCATACAGCAGATTTACGAAGTCGTTGCAGAAGTAAAAATGCTTCCTCACAAAGCCTCAAGAATTGAGGCTTTGTTAGCCTAAAGTGAGCCACAAAGTTATTTGTTGGCAAATCGAGCGGATTGCTAGCAATCCTCAAAAGTCTGCGGCTTACATTAAGCCCGTCTTTGAGGCGTTGCTCTTCCGCGATAAGCAACCAATAACTTCATGACATTGTAGAAGCTGAAACGATAATAAAATTAAATTAGGCGATAGCCCAAAGTGAGGTTTCCTAACACTACTTCCGTGCGCCAACCGGGGATAAGACCGGTATCTAAAATACCAAAAATGTTGATGTAGCGTTGCTGTCAGTTCCGTTTCTACACAAAAACACATTCACAATTTATCAATAAGATGTTCACTTACATAATTTAGCCATAATTATGGATATTTTATAAGTAAATCCCAAACAAATTGCAAAGAAAAATTATTCCGGCCAACACGTCGCTTTCTCTTTGTAAAACAGACTGCTCGTTGACTTCAAACAAACTTCTAGCTGTCAAAATAGTTACACAATGGGGAGGAAAACTAACTTTTTATCACGATAGATGGCGCACAATCGCCTGTACCTTGTTTTGTTAGTCAAAATTAGCTGTCAAATCGTATGTATTTTTGCAATCTACTAAGTTTAGCTTTCCTATTTTCCGCAATTTTGTCCAAAATGTAGTGCGTTAAATTCTAAAAAAAGAGCAGAAAACAATGGGAATTGGCGTTACGTATTAAAATCTTTAAGGCAAGTAGTACCTACTGCACAATTGTGTACTGCGCATTTCACAGAAGAGGATTTCATGGGAAAGTCATCAGTGATGTACAGACGCCAGCACATCAAATTTCTTTAATAGATTTTCAACTTTATCGCTAAAGCATTAGGTTCAAGGTTGATTGGGTAAATTTGACAGTTTCGGGTAGCTTGACCTTAACCTATTACCTTAACTCTAACTTAAGTTCTCAGTTTCAAAACTAGATGTGATTTATTTATAATTTTAGGTTATGAACCACTAGCCAAATTTCTTAAAAAGACATCTGTGCCATTAATTTTCTGCTTCACTAAGATAAAACTAGAAAACCCAGCTGCCCTTGAACGACAGAATCGTCTTGAGAAAATAAGCTATGTTGTACTATGATGTCGCAGTCAGCACCAAAGGTTTGGTTTCAATCATACGAATGTAATCTATAAAAAAAAAATAGGAATGTTAGTCCGTGGCTTATACAAAAAGGCTCACAAACAATCATAATCTCAAATATTTCAAGTGTTTACCTTTCAATCAAATTGGCTTTTACAGGCAGTTGCTACGTTCCTTTTACTGAGCTCAACTTTTAGTTGAGGCACAATCATAAACGCGTAAATATTATAGTCGAATTACACTTTAAAATCTCATAAATAATACTGTCACGAAAGGTAAACAAGGTACAGTCGACTACAGCGACATCCACACACAGCTTTGAGTGTGGCACCTCATTCGAATAACAGCCTTTTCAGGCACTTATCGTCAGTTATCGTTCACACTTTACGGTCTTCAAACCTCTTGAACAGAGTGGAGTCGGTTACACACTATAGTACTTATATAGTTACGCAATACGAAAGTGACAAAATAAAGCACAGTGCACAAGCAAAATGCGGTCGAAACGAAGTCTGGATCAGTTGTCGAAAATGTGTTACGCAATGAGGTAGCAGGGACAGGCCGAACAAGGTGCATGATAGCGCGGGAGGATCGATATTATGGTATCAACAATGTTGATAAATCGATTTCAAATGGCTGTTGAAGTCAAAAATCACCTTCTACGTGCTTTAGGGAGCAATCCGAGTACGTGTACAGTGAGGCGGCGTCTTGCTGAAGCAAACTTGAAGACATTTAAACCTGCAAATGGTTCAAAACTCGAAAGGCAGCATCGAAATTCAAGGCTGAGTTACGCTAGAGAACACATGAAATGGAGTTCAAGAGTAGATCCATGCATGCATTTATGAAGTTTATTTTGAATAAAAGTAATTTAAGTTAAATTTTACTAGATTTTGAAAAATGTGCCAAATTAAGACCTCATTATAATAATACTACCTGTATTATTATAATGAGGTCTTAATTTGTCGTCCGACATTGCACTTGAGATTAATTACTAAGTCGCGCTCCCACGGCCCGATAACTGCCAGGTCGCGCCAGCCGTTGCTACGCCTGTCGAGGCCAGTCGCGGCCCGTGCCGAGCATCCCCACGGATCATCCCATACATTCGATCGGACAGGTGACGACAGACCACCACAGGCCGACTGTTCCCACGGCTTGTCGGCCTGCCCTGGCGGGGTTTGGTCTGTAAGAAAGCGAGGCGTGGGACCACGGCTTTATTGTGCTCAAGAATCTAATACTTATTATAATATTTATACTCTGCATATTTAGAAGATATAATAATACTGGTCTGCCACCGTCCCAACAGGGATTCAAAATCCGCTTCTTATACATAATAATTAATAATACTCGTACCTACCAACCTATTACTGACACGCCAAAGGGTCGGGCAAAGGCCTCTTCTCATACTTCTGAGACACGAGCTTTGATCACCACTCTTTCTCAAGACTGGTTGACGATTTCAGACTTATATTGAATATAAAGTCAAGTTTCCAGGTGCACGAGCGACGTTTATTACTTGGGTGTAAATTACTCATCAAATTTTAGAGAGAAAATCGTTTAGTTTCTCGAAGCCATATTTCCCGGGAGTTTGAAGTTAGAACTACTAAGAAAAACACACTTCCCGGGAGTTAATATGACTGAGGCTAATAGTATTTGTGTCGAAGACGACAGAGAGCAAACTTTTTACAACGCTCAGTGTATTAAGGGCCTTCCTGCCATAACTTGTTCTTCAAGAACTTCGATTTAAAGTTTAAGATGCGCTTTATAAAGTTCTATACTGGATGACTTTTTTACCGTCTTGAAAAAAAAATAGGGTAAAATAGATGAGCGGAGTAGAAGCCTATGGCATACTTAGTTTTTTTTGTTTTTTCAATAGCTTAGACGGAAATTGCTTTATCAATAAATCTACATATTTGAAATAAACTAGAACAATAAAAACAGAAATTTTGAAAAAACTTTATAGATCGTTAAAAAATATCGAAATTCAAATCATACGCACTACGCAAGGTGCATAGTACGTATGTTTTGAATTTCGATATTATAATAAAAAAAACAAACTAGGTATGCCATAGGCTTCTACTCCGTTCACCTATACCCTATTTTTTTTCAAGGCGGTAATAAAGTCATCAGTATAACTAATATTTACGGCTGGGCCCTGTATATTCACGTTTATGGTTTAAAAGCTAAGTATCATTCCAAATACCTAAAAGCTACTTGCTCTAAATGTCGCCTAATATGTTCAAGTCGTGATGCCGGGATCGAGTGACGTAGTAAGTTAGTTTACATCTAAAATAGTTGCCCGACTAGCGGTGTGTGTCCTAAAACGTTACTGGAGCAAGAAATCGAGTTGGCGGATGAAGCTCCGCCCTTGGGAGGTGGTTTGATAAACAGGTGCAACCTATCACGTTAACAGTTTATTTACGTCATACATATTTAGAGCGAAAATACACATGCCTGTAGCTGGCACAAAACTATGGAAGCAGCTGACATGCCGTTTGCCATAACAACTTCTGATTGGTCAATGTCACAAATGTTTTGTACCAGCTACAGGCATGTGAATTTTCACCCTTAACGTTATCATTATCTTGTCCAATTTATGTCGAGTGGGCTAGTATTTATCTACACTCATATTAAAAAAAAAAAACTTTTTTACAAAAAAAAAAAACAATTGATTTTCAAAAAATAATAACACTACAATGTGAAAAATGACTTTAATTTCGGAAGTCGGTGCCTTGGAACCTGTTTTTAGTTTGTTGCCACCGACTTCTAGAATTATCTTTATTTTTCACGTAGTGTTTTTTTTGGAATTCGGTTGTTTTTTTTTTTTGTAAAAATGTTTTTATTTTTCACTTTTTAGTGGGTCAGTTTTTAATTTATCTAAGTTACAATAGCCTTATGTCAACTGCTTGCGAACTGCCTATTGTCAACATTTTACAAAATATTGCTTTTCCCGTTGCAGGGACGTTAATTGTTGCAGAGATCTCCGAGTAAAAACCAGGAGAACTGGAGCATTCATTGCATTCTGACGAGTATTAATTTGCTTAGCAACCATATTAAAGTAAACGAATCGCAACCTGTGAAATAGTTAGGTAGGTATTATCTTAGAGAGTACAAAACATATTTGAGTAGTTCCGGTGGCCATATGTGGTCTTCATCATCAGTTCCACTTCACCAAATGGTGCTTTCCGAGAGCAAATGCACGAGATACTATAAAAAATACCCAAATCGCTAAAAAATTGAGGGTTTCCCTCGATTTCCATGAGATCCCCTCATCAGATTCTGACTCGGTGGCAATGGGATCACCTCGAGAGTGTACACTTTCAAACAAAAACAAGAATTTTGAAAATCCTTTTATATGACGAAGTTATGCCCGAATATACATAAATAAAATATGAGGTATTATCATATATATATTATATATATATATATTATCACACTCTTCTATAAATATATATATATTTTAAGAAGAGTGTGATAATGGTCTTTGGAACCAGGACAGCTTACGGTATGCCCCTTATGAGGGTGGACCAATTTAAACATCCGAATTGAGAACTCCCTTTGGAAGTCGGTTAAAAAGAGGTAAAATGTCTAGTTTGCATAACTTCATTTCTGGAAGTTCTGATCCGATTACAAAAAAAAAAAGAAAAGAAAGAAAGAAAACTGTTTATTCAGCGAGAAAATGACGCACACACATACATAAAATGATTGCATAACACCAGTTTAAAAACATAAAAAAATGCGAACCAATTAAAAAAATAAAATGGACGGAAATAATGCGTCACTACCGCGCGAAACGGCTGACGCTCAGCATAATGCCGTGGCCCGTGCACGAAGGCACGAATCCACTGCGCTGGTTTTCAACGTAAGCCGTCTATCACTGTCTGGGAACAATAAATAAAACATCAATTAAGTACTCATTGTTCCGAGGCACCGAAACAAACAAACTCTCACGAGTTCTCAGGTCTCTGTTGAACACAAAAGGACTCTGTTTCGGCACGCCGCGCACAAAGAATAAAAAATGCATATTAAAATAAAAGTAAAGGAAATATAAATAAAAAAGAGCGTATTTTATAAAAAGTAAACAATTATGTCCTAATAATTAAAAATATCCTACGTATAATTATAGATAAAGAGGTAGAGTTTGTCTTTGTGTGCTGCTGTGCAAGTGTTTGTCTTGTGTGTGTTTGTGAAAAAATATTTGTTTTCTAACTACACAGTAAATAAAAGATTTACTGAGTAAGAGGTGAAAGTAAAAAGGAATGCCATTAATGTTAATATCAGAACTAATGATGAGAGAAATAATAATGTGGAAAGTTGAGCCGTGTATAGAAATTCTCTCATTAGTTATCCAACCAAGCCATTTCGTCAATATGCGGGCTTAGGACACTCGTGGCCACTTGCGAGCAATATGCCAGACTATGTCTGGCATATTATAATTTTAAGAAGAGTGTGGTAATGGTCTTTGGAACCAGGACAGCTTACGGTATGCCCCTTATGAGGGTGGACCAATTTAAACATCTGGGTCACTTATTGACCACTGGCCACAAAGATGATGAGGATATTGACAGGGAGCGGAGAGCGCTGTGTGTGAGAGCTAACATGATTGCCCGCAGATTCAGGAGTGCCTCTAAAGATGTCAAGCGCACTATATTTAGGGCTTACTGCACGTCTTTTTACTCTTGCAGTTTGTGGGCTCATTGTACTCAGAAATCATACAGCGCCCTTCACGTTCAATACAATAACGCATCCAGGGTGTTGATGTGGTTGTCCCAATACTGCAGCGCATCAGGGAAGTTTGCTGAAGCTCGCGTTGACTACTTCTATGCTGTGATGCGGAAGCGGTGCGCATCCCTGGTTAGTAGGGTGCGGGGCAGCACCATCAGCATACTGTCTATGGTAGCAAGCAGGCTACATAGTGCGTTTGTGAATCACTACTGCAAGTTATCAGCTGGGCCTGTCACCTTGCAGCAGTGATGTCACAAAGTGGTTCTGTGTTAATGTTTTACTAACATAGTTTGTAAGTGTATTGTTACTAACATTATCAGTCTTGTTACTTACATTAAATGACTATTATTATAGTTCAACAAAAAAATAAATAAAATTGCATTGCGTTTTCTCTTTATGCCTAAAAACGGCAGATACACCCGCCGACAAAACTACCAATTATCCAATTTCCTAATGGAAAAATAAAATACATTTTCCATTTTCAAATAATTCAAGGGGCATACGAGCCGAACTGTGCCGAGGTAACAAAGTTATTGACGTACCGCAAATGCCACAGACTGCAAAACTTGCAGTGCGACAACTAATGTATGTCTCATGTTTTTCTTGCATAAGCGGTGTGTACGGAAATTGGTCCGCGCCCGTGCAGTAGAACTTCGTTCTACTAACTCATTCGAGATGCAACTAGCTCAGGTTGTATTTGATATTTACACTACTACTCGTAGGCACTACGTAGTAAGTTCTGCCAAAATGTAATGTGAGATTTTACCAATAATAAGAACTTCTGTAGGAAGATAAATGATAAATGATTTTATTTCTGTAAGTACGTTTATAGTAACACTTTTACACGTCAATCATGTTTTTAAAAACTATATGAGGTTGGCGTTTTCTATCTTACTACTGAAGAGTTGGGAGTTAGCTCTTAGAACAGGAAGTTGAAACATATTTAAATTGGTAGGTACTTTCCATAAAGTAAGAAGGAGTGTCCCAGCAAGTCGACTATTACTGTAAAATTCATTAGAGAAGCAATAATTATGATAATTACAACACAAGGCCACAGAACAGTGGCCGCGGTATCAGACATGTACCTACTTAATTGTAGTAGCACTGCAACCTGCATAATTTATTGAGGCTGTGGCCATACGTATGTTTTTTCCAACTACAGTATGTTTTTTTCTATGTTCACGAGAATATAATAAATGTATTTAAGCGGGTAATTGACACTGGACCGGATAAAGATAGTGCGGTCCGTGTGAAGTCAGACTGTGTGGCGGCGCCTATCTATTTGTACCGGACAGAGGACCGCTGCAGTAAAACACCGGCACTGACTATAATAGGATACAGATTTCTTTATCTTACCTATATTACATAATTTACGATGATATTTTTTTCTACAATTCTTATAAACAACATGGATCATCTTGGCAAAATCGGTGCAAAAAATCAAAACTCATAATTCTTGTTTTTAACAAATGAAAGTTTACCTGCCTACACATTTCCCATAAACCCGAGTTGCACTTTTCCACTGCTGGATCCAAGCTTAGCATTCAAACACTCTCTCAAAGCACAAATCGAAAGGTATTAAAATCAGATATGCTAGCAAGCGGGTGATGGGGAAACGCGGGACCGCCGATCACGCATGCGCGCGCCCGGAGTGAGGTTCCGTTTGTAGACCGCTCTACATTCGCATCGCATCTCGGGCCCGCGGTCGCTGTTTCGGTCGGCTCGCTCGATCGGTCTTGTCGCACGTATTCGTCCCTGTTCATTCAGACCGCGAATTTATCTAAGTGTTTTCCCGTTGAGCTGCGCGATCACTTCGACCTTCCGTTCTTGAAACGTGAGTATTAAAATAAAAATGTGTAGTGACAATATATATGAATTGACTACAGTATTTCATTTTAAACTTGGTTTTTCAAAGCAATTTTTTTTTCGATTTTCGTCTGGTTTTTGTTACTGTTTTCATTGTTGCGTAATCTTTAGCTCTAATTATTATTGTTTATTTATTTATTTTATTCAACGGCAGATTTAAATTGTTCATTATTGGATATTAACAATTAATTGTACCTTAATATCTGTTCGATTATGTGACAATTCAATTAAATTTTGTAAAATTTTACTGTTTTTTAAGTAAACATGTCCTTAACTCGGCTTCGAGTAATTGTTCAATTGTGGTGCAAATGTCCGTTTTAATTAGAAATGTCCAATTGACAATGCTTTAGCAAAATATTAAGTATTTTTGAAAAAAATTGTACAATACAATACAATCCTTTTCTTTGTACAATAGAATATTTGTTACAAATACAAACTGCAACAACTGTTACAAATATAAACACAGAAAATTATGATTTGAAAGAGTGGTCTATTGAAAAGGCTAATTTATTTTATGAAACATTTTTATAATAATGATACATATATTTAAAAAAAAAACTGACCAGACTGCATCACTTGATCCATAGCAGGTTTTAACATTACTCAGGGGACTAGATTTTGAACTAGCATCCCTATTTGCAACTAACAACAAACAGAGGGGCTTGTGACTAAGTGCGGATTTCACCAATGAATCTGAACGCGGTCAGCAAATCTAAACCGAATACAAGAGCTGTTAGTGTCAATATTCCAAAGAAAATAAGACACTGATAGCTCTTAAACGTGGTTTAAGTGCTGATCGCGTTAAGTTTCATTGGAGAAATCCGCAGTAGTAATAATAGCCACACGGGTTGATCGTTGACATACGCTTGCCGCGGTTGGTGACCATCTTTACATACCAAGACCCTTCCGTGCCTCGGAGCGCAAAAGCAGCTCTCATTCGTGGATCTTTGACAGTCGTTACGGGTCGAAACCAGACAGGCGCTTTACTTTGTGTAAATTATTTCATCACAACTGCTCTCAAAACGGTGAAAAAAAATATCTTGAGGAAACAGGCATGTCCTAGAACCAAAGTTTCGAAGACGTGACGTCTCAACCCGCACTGGGCCCGCGTGACCCACTCCCTCTTACCGATAGAAGGCCTGTGTCCCAGCAGTGGTAACATTATAGGTTGATAATGCTTATGCTTATGCAACCTGACACTGACTTGCAATCTGACACTGACTTGCAACCCGACACTGACTTGCAATCTGACACTGACTTGCAATCTGACACTGACTTGCAATCTGACACTGACTTGCAACCTGACACCGACTTGCAAATTACAACCAACATAAAAGAATTGAATTTCGCGGGCTACCTTAGCCAAATCCTTAATATCCAATGACCAAGTCGATCAAAAGTGATAATTTGACAAAAAAAACCGGTCAAAAGCAAGTCGGACTCGCGCACCGAGCCATACCATCACATAAAAAAAAACTGTGGTATTTAGAGTCATCGTTTTATGTTTCCTGTAATCTTTACTTAAATTTCTATCACACAGAATAATTTCAGATTTTTCTCTATGCAAACTTCGGAGATAAGGGGCGGACGGTATTTTTTTTTTGCATTTTTCATCAAAAGTCGAAAACTATATGGCCTAAAAAAAATGTTTGAGAATGTGCAAACAGCGCTCTTTCATATGATACTTCACATGCCCTAATAAGAATTTTTAAGACAAATTTTTCAATCCCTGTTGCAAAAAAAAAAAATCTTATTTGTAAAATAGTTGGGCAAAATCCAAATTTTAAGTTGATAGTTTATAGTAGTTACCGAGATATCCAGCTGTGACAGACAAATAGGCTGAGTCGCACCATAAAGGTTCCTTTTTACCATTTTGGTACGGAACCCTAATATATCTCAAAGAAATATATATATCTATGTATATTATCAACATTCTTTTGATTTTTTACCAATGAATTACGTCATTCCATTGGAGAAACAAAATATGGTCATCGTCTTATTTGGTACCTAAGCTTTGGGGTTTGGTTTTATTATATGAAGAGTTTACACCGGGAGAACAAGCCACTTTTGTTGCCAGCAAGGGAACTCTAGAGAAAATTTTAATGTCCACATTCTCATTGAGATCTGTCGTGAATTTAACAAACCACTGGTCTTGTGCTTTATAGATTACGCTAAGGCGTTTGACTGCGTAAAATGGCAATATGGCAATGTTTGATGTTCTCATTGAAATGGGCGTCCCGCCACATTTTACTTTTCTTAACCAGGTTCTGTACCTAACTGACACCAGCTTTGTGAAAGTGGAAAACAAAGTCACAGGCTTTCCATATGGAATGGGGCGTGCGTCAAGGCTGTACTATATTGCATACAAATCTTTGAATTCTATTGGATAAACCATTCATTTATTTGTGAAATGCAGTTTAACTAACGCGTGAAATCGCTCATAAAATTTGATCAATGCATTCCGAACACCTTCCGTACATACGTTTCGATGTGTTCGATGTTCGAATGATTTTATCCGGATTCCATTTAATTTTCGTAGAGCCGTCATTTTGAACTGTTGGTTTTAACGAGCAATTAATTATGAGAAATAATTATAGGGTGGTTTTGTTTAAAAACCGTTTGTGCAGAATTCTGTAGATTCCACACTGGCTTAGTGGATGGTATGGTTTTTTTAAATTACTATCGATTGTTTAACTAGAGTTCATCCTGTTTCAAGCAGAATTGTTATTTCGAACCTGGTGAAAATACTGCCATTATGTTTATTCATCAAAATAAAATGGATTACAAGCAACTACTTTATAGACTTGTACTTGGGTACTAGTACCGTGCCTGAATTTTTAGGCATGTGAGTGGAAATCATAATATTGAAACGTTCTTTTATTTTAAAGACCACTACTTACCTTTCTTTTCTTCATTTTCTAAGTTAAACGACATCCTTCTTACACCCTCAACCTCGAAAAATATTGATATTATCACAGAGAAAAGAAAAATGTGGGAACGGAAAATTGTAATCGACTCGACGTGGGCTCTCTCGCCCCATGTATCGACAGTTTTTTCTAAAAAGCTCTGCAACTTGCCAGAACCTGGAAGTGGATGTTTTGTGATCGTGAATGGATGCACCTATAGTACGTTTGAGAGAGTGAGGCTGGGCGTGACAAGAAAATACAATGTGTTTAAACTAAACTTTGCCTTAGGTGAGGGTAGGTCTAGCAATTATTGTGTGCGTACTGATCATTATGACTTCGTTTAGACTTGGTACCTTTATCAGAGTAGAAATAAAGTATCTCAGTTTTTGATATTGGAATACATCGATGGCTCCTAAGTATACAGGTATATAAAGGAAGGCGATAAAAAGAGCGAATGGTTATTAATAAAATAATATGAAAATGATTTTGCACTGTTAATAGGCCTTATTATATTCAATTTACTATGATGAGCAATTTTTATTGATTGTATTAACATTTGAAATATAACCAATCGCTATTTTTATCGCCTGCCTTTAAAGTTATTAGAAGTACAGTTGACTCAGTATACTTAGGAGCCATCGACATGGTCTATCTATTCTGAGTCAGGTTAATGCGTTTAGTTTTTATCTTACTGAACTATAAAATTATAGTAATTGATTATCTTTCTTTTAGGCCAACTTGCACAACAAACCACTACGTTTAACTCTAATATTACATAACTGCAGCGGCCTGCAAACATGAAAATGTGGGCCGAGGCGAATCCGAGGCACACATACGTGAGTCCATGCGGCCAATGCTTTCTCAAATAATGCGCGGAAACTTTTACATGGAGCAACTGCCTATCTGACCTCCACAACTCAGTAACTGGGTAATACGATTCGTAAATCTATTCTATATATCTTCTGTATATCGACCGTCCCTATTAACAATGTCGGTTCTGCAGGGAGACTACTGTTTAGTCCCTATTGAACAGTGGTCTTTTTCGCAGAACTGACATTGTTAATATCATAAAGATTCATTTTTATCGTTAGGGCAAACGTTGAACTGCCCTCAGTCCAAAGGTTGTTTTGACAGTGAAGAATTTTTTTAAATTGTAATTCGATTTATGTAAAAAAGTGAATATTGGTAAAAATGTATATATCCGACATTGTTAATAGGGACGGTCGATATATAAAACAAGGTCGGGTTTGTTCGAACACTTATCAACTTGAGAACGGCTGGACCGATTATCACGGTTTTTGATTTGTTGTATTTATCTCCGTCCCGAATAGCAGAATAACTATTAAAAACATTGGCAAATTGACGAAAAAAAAATCCTATACAAAATATCAGCAAAATATTCATGGGTTTCGTAACTGCAATCAATCTGCCTAGCCTTTTCCCAACTATGTTGGGGTCGGCTTCCAGTCTAACCGGATGCAGCTGAATACCATTATTTTACATGGAGCGACTGCCTATCTGACCTCCACAACCGGGTTTCGTAACTGTCAAACATTTAATGTTCATCCCGTCGATACGGTAAACTCTCCCCTCAAACTAAAGAACGTATTTAAATAAAGGTTTCGAATCGACAAGATAAACCAACAATATTCGGATAATGACGTATTTTAGATTTTAAAACTGTAGAGTAATGTCAGTAATGAAAAAGGTTTGACATATATTATATCGGTTGTCAAATATTTATGCGTGCGTTCAGAAATTTATTTTGCGTGACAACGTCTGTCGGGTCAGCTAGTTATCTATATATATAAAACAAAGTTGGGTTTGGTCGAACACTTATAACTCGAGAACGGCTGCACCGCTTTTTACAATATTTGATTTGTTGGATTTCCGCCACCCCAAACAGCAGAATATAGTATGAAGAAAATTCATTTTCTCAAACATTTTTTTATGGAACGGGAGCACTTCTGTTTGTAATAAAATTGAGTAGATGCCAGAATTTATTACAAGCTACAAATGCACGGTACGACCTACAATAGTCTTTGTATTACTTAGTCACGTGCAGGTATCCCCTCGGCCCATTCACACTTATACGAAACTTGTATACGAATACGACTTCTCGAAATTAAATTTTCGGATCCCATACAGCCACGCAACAAAAAACGTGGAACAAAACGCCGAGAAGAATAACCCACCACCCAATTGTTTTCGGTAGTGAATAGGGAACCTACGTCATTAGTTGAGGGAAAATCATTTCGTAATTAAAACTTTTAAAATCCAAAAAAATCTTTTGCAAAACGACAATTGCGTAATTTTTTCATGGGTCTAAGGGGTCTCTCTCCATGCGTCATTAAAGCAAGGTTAACATTTTGAATGCACGTATGCATTTTTGCACCAAAGGTATTCTCAAATGGGAATACCCTTGGTGCAAAATGCATAGGTGCTTTAAAAATAGGTGCTCAAATGGGAATACTCCTAACTGACATTAGGTTTTTAAAGTCAGCTATTCATAAACCTGCTGTTATTTAGCTACAGCCCGAAACAGAACAGTGCTATTCTGTACAAATCTGACCGAGACAATTTAGGTAAGGTGAGTATGGAGTGAGCTGTCAATAGTGTCAATACCTAGCATCAGGTGGAATGACAGTTCACTTCAAGCTCACTTCACCTACATTTTCACTGTAGATTTTTACAGAATAGACCGCTAGGAAGGCTGCTGTTTCACGACACTAGTTTCTTATAATGTAAATCCCCCAGTTTGTCGCGTTTCACAACCAGCCGCCATATTGCAAATTAAATGATACCTATTAATAATGCACACTACGAAATTTATTTCATAAGCGCGAGCTCGAGTCACACAGAATTTCTACGAGAACTCACTAATTAGTTCTCGTAGAAAATGACGCAATACTTTGCGTCATTAAGATGCGACTTTCATTTGACTTAATAAATAAACGCGACAGGAACGCCTTCAAAGCTTCGCGGTAATGCTTCGCTTAACTTCGATGTAAAAATGAATCAAATGTTCGACTGATATTTTCTTTCACATTTTTCCTTGAAAAACGGAAAATTGTGTCAGCATATATGGCTTATTTAATTAATCATTTTTAAAATACCGTCTTGCCGATACGTTGAAGTGAATAAGAAATGTGTGGGATTTTCAAGGAAAGGTTTCATTTAATGAATAGTTGTTTTTGAACTCTACATATAGATAGGTACAGGTTTTTTCTACTCAGATTACTGTCACACATTTTCGCTGTTAGGAATCCGTCTTGTGCTTACAAGACAGGTAAGCAGTTAAATCTATATGAACTAAGGCGAAAGTATTCCCTCTTATTTTTTTTACCTCTTCCAACAGACTATCTTTACAGAACTCAGACCTAATTCGATAGCGTGACACTATCAACTACTATTAGCGTCACTGCGAGTGCTCCTGGCGCTCCTAGTATCAAGCCCACACCAGAAAAGGCGCTGAATAGGGCTAATAAGTATGATGGTTTAGGGTGACGGTGCAAAGGAGGAAGCGCCGATCGCGAACAAACAAGAACGGCTGCGGCAAAGCTCCTATAGTGCCGCAAAGCCGAATACACCGGTGTACATCTCCCGCCTGTACTACACCAATAAGGCGGAGGACATCGTAGAGTACGTGCGACAAAAGACGAGGTACACGCCGAGGGTGCAGTTACTGGAATCACGCCGGAATGTCAACTTCAAGGCGTTCGTCGTGCGTGTACCGAACTGTTATCTGCCCCTCGTCATGGAAGAGGACTTTTGGCCGCAGGCCGTGGTGTTCCATCGCTTCCGCGCACAAGTTCCACAGGACAGCACAATGTCAAGCTAGTGCAAAGTGAAGTGCTACTAACATAGTCTTAAGCCTTATTTATTAACACAAGATTTTGTTTATAAAAATGTGTATGTTTAGGTTAAGGTATTTATTTCTCTATGGGCCTATGTCGCCAGAAATAAATGGTATTATTATTATTATTATTTCCTAATATTATATAAATCAGACATTTAAACAGCAATATCTACGCAACTGAAATTATACAAAAAAGTACCTATTTAATTAGCTATCTAACTACTAAACATAGGTATTAGTCTAACAAACAAAATATATATGTATATATATTTATAAAGTGAAACAGAACGATTGACCTTTCTATAAACCACTAAATACTCTTGTATTATGTTCTTTCCCCTATACAAAAAAAGCAATCAAATCCAAGCAAGAAAGGTGTCATCGATTCCACTTTGACGTGCCCCGCCCAGTCTCACATAATCCTACAGTTAGAAAAAAAAAAGAAATATTACTTACGCAAATTATGCATTAGTGGTGCATAGACAATTGCGAGTGTGCTTGTGATCGGAATTTTTCGGCAAAAAGTCTCGGGACTCTCGCTAAGTAGGTCAGCCAGTGCACAGCGGTGCCCTTTGAGGAGAGCACGCGCCTATTTTTTCTATCACGAGACGAGCCGCGCGTGCTTTGTCGAGATTGTATGAAAAATTTGCACACAAGAAGTGAACACTGTGGACGATTTTAAAAATTAAATAATTAATGCCTTCGACAAACTTAAAATCATGACAGATGGGGGCTTGTTAAGATGAGTCCGTGAAAATTTAATAAGACGATGTCGCTTACTGTGCATTATGAACAGAGGTGGCCACTTTGAAAATTTAAAAATTTAACTCTATTGTTGATGTAAGTTCTGATTGTGATTTAATATTATGTGATTAATTAATTAATTAATTAATCACATAATATTATTGAATGATACAATCAGTGATCTTTTAACTAACAACGCGCAACTTATTGAGTTTGTGCCGAGGTATTTTCGAGGTACAACAGAGCCCATGAAAACAGTTTTATTTTTTCGACTGGATTTCACTGACTTCACTAAAAGTAAAACAGACAAAAAGCAAAAGAGGCACGTGGAAATATATCCCTATTTAGCTGCAAGCACAAATCAAATTTTCCAGTGCACTAAATACGAAACTGGAAATTCATTTACCGCCGTGCTCATTGGAACTATGAACACAAATCGGCTTCCGCAATCGATTCATGTGTTACTTAATTAACATTATAATGACTTGGCTGCCATCACAGCCACCACACGTGACGAAATTAAAGGTTAAATATAAATTGTAATGCATCGATTTTAATTAAGAGTTAATAGTGTAGGTACAGTTCTACTACTCAAATTAGCTGCGCTTGACTCGGTGGAACGCAGAGCTAAGAGGCTCATTGGCGACGTAGAACTGATGGATGCCAAGCTTCACAGCTTGGCTCATCGCCGCAAGGTTGCCTGCTTGTCGGTCTTCTACAGATTGTACTTCGGTGTGTGTGCCCAAGAACTCCACGACCTCATTCCACCGGCCCCTTCTACCATCGGACATCTAGACGCATTGCCAGTTACCATCTCTACCTGGTTGATATTCCACCAATTCGCACTAAGCGTTTCCAAATGTCTTTTATAATGCGCACAGCAAAAGAGTGGAACTCACTACCTGCGTCTGTGTTTCCGAGCGCATACAACCCTAATCTCATCAAAGTGAGAGTGAACGGGCTTCTTCTGGGTAAGCTCACTCCATCGTCGACTTTGTCTCTGTCACCTCTGACCTAGACTAGAGTCAAGAGCAAACCCATCTCAAATAAAAAAAGAGCTCAGAACGAGCTAAAATTTATTTACTATATACAAGGGGGTTCATGAAATCACGGAGAAATTTAACACCTCGATTCAGCAATACCACAAAAATATATAACAACACCATCTATCGAGGCTGACGGAACTACAATAATCAAAATATTTATGACACTTAACATTCCGCCCACCATGGAAAGTGTCCATAAAATAACACACTACATAACAACTAACCCACCCACCATGGCAAATTATAGCTACTATCAACAAAAATAAAATAATATAAAAATCTTACTTAAACATTTCAGTGTTAACAACATTTCATATCACAAATTGCTGCAGGCAGCCTTTGAATATATTTAACACAACAAAAAAAAAACACTTATTTAAACTAGACCGCAACAGGTAAAACAATAAGCTTGGACACTGGTCTCTTGATAACATAATCTTTTGACACATTACAAATAGGGACAGCAGCAATGTAGTACTGGGTATAATTAACTAAGATAGGTAATAAAGAATGTATTATTAGAATCTCGTGTGGAACCAGATACCAGCTTCCTCGAGGGCGATGCTCTTCAAAAACCTCTGGTGGGCAGTATTCACAATTGTCGCGCGTGTTTGTATGAACGAGTAAGAAGCAAAAGCGTGGGGCAATGTGTGGTTGCGTTTTTTTTTTTTTCATTTGTAAATTCGCAATAACAGTAATAAAGTTTGTTATTGTTGCCGATTAATCATAATATACAGGGTTATTGGTAAAACACCAACAACCTCTTAAGGGGTCATTGTACTCATCATTATGAACAACTTTTAGTATGGGACCAAACCTGAAATCGCGTAAAAAAAATCTGCTGTTCAGTACATTTATGTTCGTTTATGTTCGTTTGGTCCCATAGTAAAAGTTGTTTATAATGATGAGTACAATGACCCCTTAAGAGGTTCTTGGTGTTTTACCAATAACCTTGTACCTATAGGTTCGCGGCCAATTATGTGAGACTTAACGTAAAATGTGGGTGTTCCATACACGTCTGCCTACGCTTTTTCAATTTACAAGCATGATATAATGAAATCTTATCTTTTTACGCCAGCTCCAACGTTTTGTTATGAAACCAAAGCCCACTTTAACCAATTAATCGGCACCTGTATAGCCGATAGCTTGCCGTAATACCCTTTGCTTTGACACCGAAATTCCGTCGTCGATCGGTGGGAATACGGCTCGGTTAACAGAGTTAGGAAGCTTATGCAACGTCGAACAGCTGCATAATCGTGCTTTGCAATATCACTGGGATTTCGGTTCCAAGTACGTCCCACTTCTAACAAGATAAAGTATTTCGAAAACCCCACCATTCCAGTGCAATCAAGGCGTGGGATTTTGAAAATAACTAAATCATTTAAAGTTTTTCAAGGACTGTTAGTTTATTTATCCTTATGAGAGATGCTTTTTGGTGTCCTAAGCAAGTTGAGAGTAATATAATAAAATCATAAAATTTACTGGATAAATATTTTTTGAGCTTGTGGATTTTTGGCGTTCCTTAAGTATAACATTTGTAAGAGGATAAATTAAAAAGTTTGTTTTAGAAAATAATGAAAATTAAGTTTATTTGATACAGAAACAACAAAAAGATAATTAACTCGAGCTTTACAAAAAGATAAATAAAACAAAATAGATCTTCATACAAATTAGGAGCACAAAACAAATTTCGGCAGTCAGTGCTTTTTTTTTAATTCTCTAAATGCATCTATTATTAAACAGGCAGCCATAAAAATAGAGTGTTAACACAAGGTCATACCATTAATGGGTTCGTTCAAAATATATTGCAAAAACACCAATACTCCAAGGATTTTTGGAGTTTCTGCATTAAACGAGTTTTTGTTTTATACATTTTAATAGAAAAAAGGTGGAGTGTTTCTGTTAAACGCGATGTTTTATCCAGATTAAAAAAAAAACAGCAAAATGTGATAACCTAAAAAAAATGTGATTATTGGGCTTTTTGAAAATCCCGGTTCTTATTGTACTTATTCGGATTGTTGCGAAAATTTCTAATGGAAGTTTTTTTAATTATTATTTCGGTGAATGCAGCACGCGTTACACAATATTCTATTTCTGCGAGTGATGAGATCATGTTTCGAGCAAACTGCAACAAAGTTACTTTGTTTGAATGTATTTATTTATTATTTAATTTTTATTGCCGCACTTGCTGCTATATTCCTCTAGATGCCCCCCGTTAGTCAGTCTCAGACTTCAAACTGGTCGTTGTCAAATATTCGCCAAGGATATTGAAATTCGAGCAAATCGATCGCTTAGTTCGGAAACCATTTCGTCATGACCTCCGTTCTTCCCACAAAGTCTATGTTTTAACATTTCAATTAATAGTGGTCCTTGTATTGTTACAGGCACGATGTCGCCGGTTAGACTGACAACAGTCGTAGTCAAATGACAATAACTAGAATAAAGGTAAATATTTTTATTATTGTAGAAATATTTTGTAAGGATATGGACTCGAATTCAACGAGTGGGCAAGTTTATTTGTAAGGATGGTGTAAAACTGAAATCATAATAACTTAAACGTAAGCCAAAAGAAAAAAAAATCGTAAACGTACCTATCTACGAGTACTTACATTGATATCAAGTCCATTGCTTATATGTCCATTCCTTCACTGTTTTAAAACTTTATTCCCCTTATATATTCCTAGTTATTTATTTACTTGATTAGAGTTAGGGTACACTATACTCGTCTTACGCTTCTGCGATTGCATTTCATCGCTTGCTTAAATCATCCGTGCTTTGCGACTCTTCGTAACTGCGATTCTTTTAATTATTTTAATTCAATATCGGTTATGAACACCAATTGAACGAAGTAACCTGCACATCGTTTTTCTGTATGTTATTGTCTATACGTTCGTTTGTCTGTATGTCTGTTTGTCTGTCTATCAGTGTCGGGAGCGCTCATGAGACAGTCGTGTCACCGTCTGCTGGAACATCAACACCCGGGAGGGGAGGAACCCCCTCTATACTCACCCATAGACCAAATTTCAGGTAAAATCACCGTGTACCATTTTTATTCAGAGTGCTAAGGTTTTGGAGAGCAATGTTACTGTAATGACAGTGATATGCGATTCAAATAAATTCACTTTTATGTTTATTATCCAAATTGGTTGCTTTAACCAAGTTGAAAGTCACAAGTGAACCGTGTATTACTGACATTACGACGGACGGTCATAAGAAGCGATGTTTCAGAAAATAATCTATTGCTGTAAATCAACTGATCCCACCCAGTAATTCAAATTTTCCAATATAAAACCTGCTACACAACAATTAGAAATTAATCAGAAACTGAAACTTAATTTTTTAATTAAGGACCCGCTCGCTCCAAAGCCGTAGCATAAAAGCTTAGATAACTCTATCGAGATGAAAGTTATCAGCTAACTCGGCAGTTAATAAACACTGGTCCAAGGATAAAGTAACTGAGGCAATGGCCGGTAACGAGAATCCATCTAGCGAAGCAGATCTAGCGCCTAACTT
Organism: Dicycla oo; assembly: GCA_948252095.1. Classification (NCBI taxonomy): domain Eukaryota; kingdom Metazoa; phylum Arthropoda; class Insecta; order Lepidoptera; family Noctuidae; genus Dicycla; species Dicycla oo. The sequence continues at coordinate 36,260,297 of OX411709.1, read as the reverse complement.
AAGGACGCGTGGCGGGTATAAATGTTTATTTTTACTTTTTTTTTTATTTCTGTCTGATGATAATGATCACAAGGGCACTTGTGTTACTTATATTCGTTATAGAGATACGATTAAACGTTTCGTTTGGTTTGCAGTTTTACTATTGAATGATTATTGATTTTTCTATTTGCAGTATCTGAATTAAAATCATTGTCGTTTGAATGGACTAAAAGATTTTTTGTCTACATCATTTAGGGTTTCATTATCTTTTCCCCTATTTACCCTCATTGTTGAAGAAAACCCCAATTATTGACCTTGTATACTTGAAGGTCAATTAGTGGTGCATAAAACGATCACCAGTTTCTATACAGATATACATTTGTATTTAAAAAAGAAAAAGAAAGAAAAAGTATTTATTGAGACTCGCACAGGAAGATCTCAAATTACACTTAAAAATAAAAATAAATAAAAACAAAAGTATATTTCACTGGTATATTGTAATAAAAAATGTTGAAACCCTGTCAGTCCTTCGAACGTCCAGCAGTGCTATTCTGTACAAACATCACCGTAAAAACTTGGGTGAAGTGAGCGTGGAGTGAGCTGTCTATAGTGTCAATCCCTAGCGTCAGATGGAACTGCAGCTCACTTCAAGTTCACTTCACCTAAGTTTTCACGGTGAGAATTGTACAGAATAGACTGGCAGTAGACATACAATATTAAAATAATAATATTTAAAGATTCTTGATTTCCATTTTCGAATAATATTTCTCTTAAAACAAAAAATAATGTTAGCTTCCAAATAAAACAATATCATTATTCAAACATGATTCATATTTCATTCACTTTAAAATAATTTATGTGTTTTTGAAAATTTGTTTTTCTCAATTGGAAATCTGTTTTAAAATGGAACTACATTTTTGAAATGGGGCTTACTGGTATTGGTTCAACAGCTTCAGGTTATCTAGGAGACGGGGCTTACCTGCATCCAGAAGACTATGGCACATCTTGTCCGAACTTTGGCTGACGTCATTACGCACAAGTTAGCTGATAACTTCGAGCGCGCTGATAATACTGAGCCTTGAGCTATTTATTGAATTAAACATTTTAATTTTACGATTTACGTACTATGCTTTTAGAAATATTAATGGTTTTGGAATGATTAGTTATCATTGTTATTTAGAGCTAAAACTACTAAACTTTCGACGACTGCTTGTAACCTTCATTATTGCACCATCTTTCGCTCTTTTTTATCTAACTATTTATATCCACTACAGGTCAATATATAATACTTATAGTAGAAGAAAAAGTTATAATATATAAATACTTCTTACTTCTTCCCCAGCTCTCGAAATTTATTTAGAAAGAATAGTATTTAATGGCGTCTCAAAGATTTTAGAAATTGCATAAAATACCTACATTTAAAAAAAAAGACTTGTTTTTACACCTTGCCAGCTGGAAAGATGGAATACACTTTACAGGTGACAATTGGTGAAAATAATATCGGTGGCCACTTATTTAGCCAACAAACTCTTAAAATATCAACAAATGTACGATACACCCATAATTAGCTAGAATTGGATTTATGTTTTAGTTTTGAAGAAGAAATGATGCAAGTAGATAACCAGTAAGTAAAATGAATAAAGGAATGGGAAAATATGGCGTCAAATTAGGCTAAAGGCTCCAAACGCGACTCTAGTAGAAGAATTTCAATGAAAACTTTATGGAAATTGTTCTACCAGAATCGCTTCGCACCGACACGTCGCGCCTGTCTGCGGGAGCCTTAATTGCTGAGCCTTAAGCTGACGAACTTGCTAGGAGGGCATCCAGCGCGTCAGTCTGTGGACCCGAACCAATCGTACTCATCCCCTTCAACCAATTACGCAGGTGGCTACAGGGGTTGGTGGTCCGCGACATCGGGTTACACCTGGACAGGAATGGCCTGCGCCTGATGACGGGGACCATCACAAGACACTGCTCGCTAAACAAACACTTTTACACAATGGGCGTAACGGGCAGTCCTCTGTGCAGAGCTTGCATGGAGGCTGAGGAAACCGTTGCGCATGCGCTGTTCGAATGCACAGGCGTTACCCAGATTAGAGTGGAGCCCCTCGGGCCATCCAGATCTTTCACAGACCAGAAGCCGTGATTAACTTCTGGAGGGAGGTGGGCTGGTTGGAATAATCACCGACGGCCGCCATGGCTCACGTTCAGTAGTCCACTTAAAGGACTAAGTGCGGAAACTTAACCCAGTAACATAGAAGTAGGTCGGTATAGTGCAATAATTCTACACGCATAATTTCAATTTTGCGTTCCACAGATACCTTCGTAATAGTAACCAATAACCAAAGTTTTTCGCAGTCCACTGCTGGACACTGGAGTTTCCTAAATTTCGCCATTACACTATGTATCCGTCATTTATTTCCAATCCTTCCTACTGCTTCCCTTGTTACATAATCCTTACATAAATATTGCATATTCATAATATTTAAAGAAAATTATCTTTTTTTTTTTAAATTATTGTATTGTCAGCGCGGTCGTCATTTAATTTAATAATTATGTGTATTTAATTTAATATCCGTATGTTATGTTATACTAAGGGCCGGTTTTATGATCCGTACTTAACTCAACCAATGGTTGAATTTTGGCTAAATGTGATTGCCAAAATGCTGTGTTACTATTTTTTAAGATGAATGAGCTAAAATTAATACATTCTTATTAACTCATTCATGTTTAGCAGTTCCTATTTAGCCAGAATTCAACTATGAGTTACTATGTTTAACCATTGGTTGAGTTAACTACGGATCAAAAAACCGGCCCTCAGTGAAACTCATGGGGTGTCAACTCTAGTGCTGCTACCGTTTCGATATCGATCATTTTTGGTCCGGTTCCCATTAGGTCAGACCGACAGTTTTACCGGAACGACAAAAGTTTCGGATGCATATTGGCATAATATATAATGGGTGTTTTTTTTAGAGGCGGAGAACATTAAATTTAAATGAAACACTGCAAAATGTTTTTAATATCCATGAAATTGATTTTATTTGATAGATAACTTTATGCCATTATTGTTTGACCATGATTCCGGGCATGTCGCCGCCGCGGCTGACGCGTACATGGCGTAATCTGGAATTTTGGCAAATTTTCTCACACTCTTGCAGTAAATCAGGCTGTATTTCTGCAATAATGCATCGAATGTTGGCATCCAAGTGCTCAATTGTTACTGGTTTATCTGAGTAGACATGCGGTTTTACATATACCCAGAGAAATTACTTTCTCTTTCTCAGTAATGGCTTCAAATCGCACGAGCGAGGTGGCCAGATTTCGTGGAATTAGTCGTTTGTCAAAAAAAGTTTTCAGTAAACTAGGCGTTGGTATCAGCCGTGGCGGCCACATGCCCGGAATCATTTTCAAACATTAATGCCATCAAATTATCTATTAAAAAAAGCCAATTTCATGGACATTAAAACATTTTTCTGTGTTTTATTTCAATTTAAAGTTCGCTGCCTTTAAAAAAAAACACCTGTTATATGTATGTATTTCAATAGCATTGTTCATATTAGGGTGACCCGATAGTACTCTCGGCGACGACATATTTACCGAGCGGTCAGCCACGATTGCGGTCGGATCGGAAATAATATTGGCATACTAGACCCGACAGTCGGCCAACGGCAAAACTGTCGGTCTGACCTAATGTGAACCAGGCCTTTCTCTTATCGAAATAAACAAAAAGAAAAACAGAATACTATCAATGTCGTAAATATAGCAGCACTATAGTATAAATATTATATTAAATTCGTGTAGCAACATTGCACGCTTTGTCATTTCACTATTTATATCATTTTGTCTAACCTCACAGACTATTGTATGAAATTACTATTTAGGTAAAAACAAGCAAGCTACCCGAAACTGCCGAAGTTTCCCAATCAATCTTGAACCTAATGCTTTAGCAATAAAGTTGAATACCTATTAGAGATCTATTAAATTAGAAAGATTGTAGTAACTTTATGTGCTGGTGTCTGTACATAAAAAAAAAAACATAATCAAGCCAAGTACGAAGGGTTCCGTACCACGGTAAAATATATAAAAAAATCTTCAGTTTTAAAAAAAACACGTCTTGTAAGAGGACGTCTTTAATTTTTGACTTTATTTTATTTTTGTTATTGTTTGTTATAGCAGCAATAGAAACACATAATCTGTGAAAATTTCAACTGTCTACCTATTAGGGCCAGCACACACTTCTGATTTTAGTCGGCAGATACTTTAGTACACGCGTAAAATATACGCACACATGCGCGCGCTGCCATGTAACTTCATACTGATTCCCAGAACTATCAAACTATCGCCCGATTAAAAATCACAAAAGCACGCTCGTCCTTACGGTACATGAGATACAGTCCGCTGACAGACGGACAGCGGAGGCTTAGTAATAAGGTTCTGTTAGGCACCCTTCGGGTACTGAACCCTAGGAAGCAAGTGCCCGTTACCCACGTCGGGCCGCTGCGTAACACTTTTCAATACAAAATAGAGCGGCGCGACGCTGGCGTCCGTTGTGTGCGATGGTTCATAATAAAATGATGAAAAAATGAAAAAGTGATGTACTCGTAGAGGGTAGGAGGGTTTTTGCGATCTGCTGAGATCCGCTCAAATGTACGTTAGCCTTAAGGTGAAGCGCTAAGGTAACCCGCGAAATTCACATATTCTTATATTTTCTTCTATATTTTCTACTTTTATATTTTCTTATATTTTAGTCCATATAATAATTTTGGAGAATAAGGCAATAATTATACAAACCAATCAGAACTAATAATAAGACGCATTTAAACTGAAATACTTCATTTAATCTCGTTTTATCATTCCTACCAATTGAACACTTCATATTTGATCAAAAAGACCTTCATACTATTAACAAATAAAGTAAGTATAATTTCGTTTAATTTGATAAAGATAAAATAATGTGGTGGTTTTCTGTTATGAAATATTCGTGTTATTTGACGTATACGGACAATTATTGAAGGGCACATAAATGAATCATATTAATCCAGATAGTCGAGGTTCAGAAGTCGGGAATAGTTGCGTTTTTACCTTTTTCTCGGAGTGGATTTTTGTCCGAGTATGCTAGAGAAAAAGACATAAAATAAAACAATATACATACAATTACTTAACATTTTGCATTGTTTGTAATAAGTTACAAAATTTTGTTATGTTATAATCAACGCAATCTGAGAAGTCCGTTTTTAACCGACTTCCAAAAGGAGGAGGTTCTCAATTCGTCTGTATTTTTTTTTGTATTTTTTTTTTTTTTGTATGTTTGTTACGCGATTACTCAAAGACGGATGGACCGATTTAGAAAACTCTTTTTTTGTTTGATGGGGTATACTTCCGAGGTGGTCCCATATAAATTTTATTAACTTAGCTTAGGGAGTTTTTGAGTTAGCTTCAATAATGCGTATATTTCCCACTTACTTTATGTGGATGATGTGATGGTGTTTTAATAACTTCCTATCACTGTTATTTACATGGCTATATCTACAATTATTGTGCTCAATTATGTATTCGAATTTGTGTGGGGTAGGTTCCACAACTAAAAAGTGAAAAATAAAAACTTTTTAGCAAAAAATAAAACCGACTTCCAAAACAAAACACTACAAAGTGAAAAATAACTTTAATTTCGGAAGTCGGTGGCAAAAAACGAAAATAAAAAACCCAAGACACCGACTACCGAAATTAAAGTTATTTTTCACTTTGTAGTGTTTTGTTTGGGAAGTCGGTTTTATTTTTTGCTAAAAAGTTTTTTGACGTTTCTCATTATACTCGTACATGCCGCGATAATTTTAAGAACGTCTACGTAAGAAATCGAAAAATCAAATTTATAATCCTAATAAATTACTATGTTATCACACTATAACAATGAGTATCTTTCGTAAGCACCAAGTATCACTTCGTATTGTAAAAAATCCCTTCTACCATCGGACATCTAGACGCACTGCCAGTTACCATCCCTACCTGGTTGCTATTCCACCAATTCGCACTAAGCGCTTTCAAATGTCTTTTATAATGCGCACAGGAAAAGAGTGGAACTCACTACTTGCGTCTGTGTTTCCGAACGCATTCAACCCTAATCTCTTCAAAGTGAGTGTGAACAGGCTTCTTCTGGGTAAACTCACTCCATCGTCGACTTTGTCTCTGTCACCTCTGACCTAGACTAGACTCAAGAGCAAACCCATCACAAATAAAAAAAAAAACAAAATACACTCAAACACACGAATTAACCTTTGATTAATATTCCGTCAAGACGTTATTACAATGTCATGTCTTTGTGTTGGTTGCCGTAGTGTTGTGACCGTTACCTATAAGCTGTTTTGACCGAATAAAATCGATTTTCTGAAAAATCACAAATCTGAAGATCACTGGTGCATAATAAACATAAACCTTCTGTACGAAATCAGTATATCGGGTTGTAGTTTATGTCTTGGTTTGGCTTCGAAACTCCCCCAAATTGAAACTTAGTTGGGAACTTTATGTAATACCTGTTAAATATTACAAACTCGTAAGTTGTAGTTAAACGATATGCCTTGAGAATCAATTTTAAGCAATTTAATTAAATTATCGATTACAAACTCTAAGTATAAAGCAATCGATTTTTTTGTGTTCATCACTACACAAACTATTTGGATAGCTGTCAAAACGGACTTCTTAGATTACGTTGATTGTAGGTTAAGAATTAAATAAGTACATTATCACACAGCAATAGGTTACCCTGTAATGATGGATGTTAGTAAGAGGAAAAATACATAATTAAATAAATGTTCCTAATAACAGCCGCACGGGTCGATCCATCAGGTTAAGCTACGCTTGCCGGGGTTGGTCTGTGGATGGGTGACCATCTTTTCATACCGAGACTCCTCCGTGCCTCGGAAAGCACGTTAAGCCGTTGGTCCCGGCTGTCATTCGGTGATCTTTGATAGTCGTTTGATAGTAGTCGTCAGAAGCCCGAAAGTCTGACAACCAGTCTTACCAAGGGGTATCGTATTACCCAGTAACTGGGTTGTGGAGGTCAGATAGGCAGTCGCTCCATGTAAAATACTGGTATTCAGCTGCATCCGGTTAGACTGGAAGCCGACCCCAACATAGTTGGGAAAAGGCTAGGCAGATTGATTTGATTTCTTGCTTCTGCGACGAATTAAAACGTAATTAAGCCGAGTTCCAATACTTTTTAGAAGAGGAAAAGATAGAATATACTTATGCCGATCCATTTTATCTCTGCATCACTGAAATCAAAATTAATAGTTGCTCATTAAATTAACATTTTATCATTCTGATTAATCTGCTTTGCAGTCGCATTTCCTTCGGAACTTTATTAAAAAAAAAAAAAATGAAAGTATTCCCCTGTTGTTCTCGTAGTTCGTTTTAATTTCACATAATTTATTACAAAAACGATTCGTGTGTTCGATGAATTTCCCGTCGGCAAAACTGATGAACCAATATCATTATTTATCCCCAATTTTTTTTCAAAAATACTTTCTTAATGGCTCACATTCGTTATGTAAGGAACTCTTGCGCAAAATTTCAAGCTTCTGCACCCAGCGGTTTAGGTTGTGCGTTGTCTGTCAGAGAGAGACAGAGACATTCAAAGACATTAAGTCTTTCAGTCTAACAAGTCGAATAGATTATATTTATCCTTTAACTTTTTTAAACGTACTCTTATCACGAGTAGGTTTGTAGAAAGTTCCTATAACGACTCAAAAGAACATTCGCATAAAAATAATACTTAGCTATACGAATATACGTTTAAACCGGAATTCAGTGGCCAATTGTTCAGCCTTTCGTGGCATCATTGAAAATAACTTATCATGATCAAATAATATACCGGCAATGCTTCTTACACTAAAATATTTATTTAATTTTCAGTTCTTCGTGGTAACATTCAAATTCAAATATTTGCTGTTCACACATGTGGTAAAAAAGGAGGGACTTGTGGCTAAATAATTACAGACACACGGGTCGATCTTCAAGGTTAAGCAACGCATGCCGAGGTCGGTCCGTGGATGGGTGACCATCCATAACATACCGAGACTCCTCCGTACCTCGGATAGCACCTTAATGAGTTGGTCCCGTCTGTCATTAGTAGATCTTTGACACTCGCTACGGGTAGTCGGAAGCCCGAAAGTCTGACAACTAATCTAGCCAAGGGGTATCATGTTACCTAGGATTGTGGAGTCGCTCCATGTAAAATTCTGGTATTTAGCTGCATCCGGTTAGAATGGAAGCCGACTCCAACATAGTTGGGAAAAGGCTAGGCGGAACTAAAAGATTAACACAAAAAAAAAATATCTTTATGTGTGACTTATTCCTATGTATTTGTTGACTTACGAGTATAAGGGCAATAACCGACGACGGCCTGTCGGACAGACGTTGCGTGTCATAATTGTCCATAGTTAAACGAAAAGGATCCAACTCACAACACACTTAATGAAGGTTGGATCCTATGGACAATTATGTACGGATTATCATCAGAACAAGGTATAAACTCTACACAAAAGCAAATATTCTACGTGGGCTTATACGCTCGAGGAAAGTTCCGTCGCCCAGTTAATTCGTTTTAATATGTTACACCACAGAGTTTCAATATAGTTTGATAGCATGGTGACGGGCTGATGTCTGTTAGTTAAAACTTGTTCGTTGGCAGTTCAAAGTTATGCAATTTGTGCATTAACTCTCTTTTAGTAGGACGTGTACGCGATAATTTTATTAAAAGTGAAAATGTCAAACGTCATGCCAATGCAACTGTGATATGCATACGTATTTTTAGACGAACTTGACCTAAATTTTAATATTTAGGGAAGATAGGAAATGTAATTTATGCCCGTTTGTGCTTTAAAAATTTTGATGAATCAACCAAATTGAATTTCAATCATTGGATGGATTTGGTTGAACCGTGTGTTATGGCCATTAGAAATTAGTTTGGATTCAAATGTTTTTATATTCAATCAGGCATAATATAATTCTAACCGTTAATACAAGCGTTGGTGCAGTTTAATGACAATGGGCTTTAATGTCAGAGATGGTAGATTTTAAATTTGATCTGGAACAAAAGGGCATGCTCAAGCACCGCCCTTGCTGCATGGATTTGGCTTCAAGGGCGGCGTTCAGTCAATATTCACAACTGGACGACCATCAAGAAGTATGGAAGAAAAAGACATGTTGCCCCAAGCCTAATAAATTGGGATATGGGAAGGAGAATGACGATGATAATGATAGATAGGAAACGCATCCGCGTAGTTTTAAGCCAATCAGGAATAAGGGGTACTATCTTGACCAGTTAAAAACTGCGAATGCATTCGAATTCGTGCCACTGCATAGGAGCGATAGAAACGGTTCCGCTTCGAATAAGTAAAAGAACGGAGTTTTCGTTTAGTCCACAGAACCAATAAAAAACCGGACAAGAGCGAGTCGGACTCGCGCACCGAGGGTTCCTAAAGTCAAAAACTATGCGGCCTAAAAAAAAGTAAAAATGTTTGAGAATGTGCAATCAGCGTTCTTTCATATAATACCCCACATCCCCTAGTACCCTACTTCGAATTTTTAAGCCCCCTTTCAGTCCCTGTTGCAAAAAAAAATTGATATATTTTTATTTCTTTCTTATTTGAAAAATAGTTGGACAGAAGTCATCTAAAACTATTCCAAAATTCAATTTGATAGCATTAGTAGTTCTTGAGATATGTAGCTGTGACTGACAGACAGACAGAAGACTGAGTCGCACCATAAGGGTTCCTTTTTACCATTTTGGTCCGGAACCCTGACAAAACAAAATTCTCACACACGTTACGTTAAAAATGATAAAAGCGCACAATAATGACTCAACGAACTCTTAAATAACGAGTAGATTTTCAAACTTAAAACATTATTTACACCATAGAAATATATAATTATATCTATGATTTACACCTTCCACCTATCAGTATCTATTGGCTCTCAGGGAAAATTACGTTACCTATCCGGTTAGGAGATTAGCCCACGACGTGCACCCGCTCGTACCAGACCACCATACCATACCTGTATTTACATACAGCTTACATGGTGGCTTACATGCAGGCATCCGGACTCAAAGTCCGCTTCAGGCGTGCGATTATTCGGAATAGTACCTATCGAGAAACTTGGTCGGTAATCGATACCTAAGATTCCGTTGTCTAGTGATTCTGTACGATGCCTTTATTAGTTAGGTATTAATAAACAAAATACAAAATTGAACTTTGTTGAAAGATAGCTGATTAATTATAGAGTTTGGAATTGTTTTATCATCGTATCCTGATAACAAGGTACTTTTTGACTTTGATTGACAATAAACGAAGTATCAACAGTTAAAACATGCGTTAAAAAGCTTTCATTACGCGCCAAAAGAAGAAAATCTTAATCATCATTTTTCATAAGCCGATTAGGAATAATTCCTTGAAACGAAACGTTTTTCTTCCAATACTCGCTTCAGTAAGCCTTTAGTGAAGCTAATTAGCATTAATTGGCTAGCATAATGAGTTTATACAGGAGACTTTTGAAGATTATTAGAAAGTCAATTTAAAGTCACAGAATCGCAGTGCACTGAAGAAGAGCTCGTGGCTATGTAATAACAGCCGCACGGGTCGATCCATCAGGTTAAGCTACTTTTGCCGGGGTTGGTCCGTGGATGGGTGACCATCTTTTCATACCGAGACTCCTCCGTGCCTCGGAAAGCACGTTAAGCCGTTGGTCCCGGCTGTCATTCGAGGATCTTTGACAGTCGTTACGGGTCGTCAGAAGCCCGAAAGTCTGACAACCAGTTTTACCAAGAGGTCTCGTATTACCCAGTCCCTGGGTTGTGGAGGTCAGATAGGCAGTCGCTCCTTGTAAAATACTGGTATTCAGCTGCATCCGGTTAGACTGGAAGCCGACCCCAAGATAGTTGGGAAAAGGCTAGGCAGATTGAGAATCGCAGTGCACTGCTGGACTTAAAGCCTTTCCTTTGTTGTGGCGCATCATGGCTACACCCAGTTCACAGCTATCGGCATCCAGTCTCTCTCAGGATTGTAGCATGAATGACCCAAGCTGTTTTAATAGAGAGGTACAAGAAAAGTTCATAAGATAATATGAAAACAATTTTTCTTAGGTATCATCCCAGATACTTGATTTGTTTATCTTTCTCGGCTTTCACGAGGTTCCCGTCACGCGGGACCGTTATGTCAATAATTATCGCGTCGCTCTATTCGATCCACCACAGATTATTATTATTACTTAGCTATTGGGCCATCACTAACGTGTAATCCTAAGTAATCCAGCGGACATAGCCCTTTCCCAAGTTCTTATTACGACAGAATATCCGCTTCCCACATCCTGTCGTGTTCAATGTCAAAGTATCATATTTGATTCAGCCTAGATGAATAGCATCTTGATAGACACAATAATATCATAGGTTCTTCATAGTCATAGGTTCTTCGACAGACACGATCTGCCTTTTTCACCCTATGGCTAAGTCCTCATGGCCTCAAGCCCTCATATTTCAGGCTCGTACCAACTCAATTACCTACGTATATAGTTTTTCTCCAGTTACCATCCGTTTGGGTTCGGGATTCACTCAAATATTCCACGTGTTTCCGACAGGTACCAGACCGCGATTATTTTCAGTGGACCCCGTCATGCATCTTCATTTTAGTGTTTTAAAGCCATATTTAAGTTTTAAATGGATAATCTTGATACAGGTCACATACATAATTTATGTTGATGAAAACCCTTCATTGCAATCGAATTTTTTAAAAGAGAAACTTTAACAACGTAAATATCACGCCTTATATGTATCAAGTGTTGTAAAAACACGGGCTTTAACATAAATCTAATTACTAATCGAATCTTTATAACGAAATATTTAATAATTATCGAAATACTTTATATTCATTTTTTTGTACGCCCAAAATGGCAAAACGTGCCTGTTGACGAATGTTATTTTCAGACCATGCAAATCTTTTGCATACTCATGTTTTACAAAAAAATAATATCTTATTTTATCTTAAATAACTAAATACAATCACATACATACGACCTAACCAACCTTTAACACAACAGAAAGCAAAATCAATATTCATCAAGATCAACAGACTCGCTAACAAAAGCTATAATAACTCTACACATATTAAAAACATTTATTTAAATAACCATCATTCCGTAAATAAACTTCGAGAACTCATATCCGTAACAAAACTTGAAAATACACGCCTGACGAGCAATGCACAGACCGTGAGTTTGCGGCGGAAACGTACAGCAGTGTTTGTAAGCAAACTTAATTCGTAGTACTACGAACAGACTCGCTTTCATTTCTCCGAAGTACGACACTCTCCCTTAAATTGTTCAAGCATTCTGTGTTTGTAGATTCCATTTGTATTGTGATCAAACTTCGAAGTCAGGGTTCAGGGGCAAGCTCGATAGGTGTAACTGTTAGTCAAACATATGTAGTGACGTCACCCTTACGTCACATAGGCTGAACGTATGCTTGCGATTTTACACCACCTTTAGCTGAAAAGAAAAGTGTCGTGATTTTAATGTAAAGCGTTGGTTTGTTAGATTGTTAGATCTTAATTTTAACACACGGGCAAGGGTTAAATCTTTGTGTGTGCAAAACAAAGTTATGATTGGTTTATGAGTAAACATTATTTAAATTGACCGTGAATTTTCATGATTCAAGAAACAACGTAGGTGGCTCCCTATTTCAAGTTAATATAAAAACCGATTGCGCCCTTCAGGCGATAGTACATACTAAAGCCATATTTAAATTTTATACGGATAATCCTGATACGAGTCACATCCTTAAACTGTTAAAAGAAACTCGAATTTAATAAAAAGTTATTATAAACATTATTACATCGTAAAGTCGCCTCAACTGTCTTGCGTTTATAACACGGGTTCATTATTATCAACAGAGATCGGAATACCTAAACTAAAAACGAGGATAGAAATAACAAGAGTGGCTATGAAAACCCCGAAATCATTATACGTGATTTAAGAAATAGCGAATTATTTATTATCTATAATATATGTAAAATTTATTTATTATTTACTATAAATATTTAATTTGTTACGAATGTATTCGAAGTGAAATAAATAATTCGCAATTACTTATTTCCCGGGAAATTCCCTGGATTTAGAAATTGCGAATTATTTATTATAAAATATTTAATTTGTTACGAATGTATTCAAAGTACAAGAAAAAATAAATTTCTTAAATCCCGAGATTGAATCGTCAAGTTTATCTTTCCGGGATTTTATAAGAGGTATGATCCACTCTTGTCACTTCTTTCCTCGAAGTTTAGGTACTGATGCTCTACCTATTCCGATCTCTGGTTATCAACAAACAAAAATAGGCCCTTAGCCGTAACTTGGGCCTAATTTACATGATTTGTTAAAACTGGCTGAAAAACCGACTCTAATAATCAAAACAATATTCACACATAGTACCACGAAAGCATGACTTTAATGTTGTTTGATTTGACCTTAATAACCTTACAAACAATCTCTAAACAAAAAGTCTTAAGGTGGATCTGCAGTGGTAGCCCACGAAATTCAAATTTGCAGATCAGTGTCAGGTAGTATCTGTTGTCTCATTTAAACCAAACCACGGCAAATCTAACCAAGGGCCGGTTTTTTGATCCGTAGTTATCTCAACCAATGGTTAAATTTTGGCTAAATATGTTTGCCAAAATGCCATTAGTTACTATTTTTTAACATGAATGAGTTAACATGAATTTCATGGTTAGCCTTTCACATTTAGCCAAAATTCAAATATTAGTTCCTATGTTTAACCATTAGTTGAGTTAACTACGGATCAAAAACCGGACCTTAAAGAGATGTATTGATGATTTTTATAATTATAATTAGGTAAATACATATTTGTTATTGTCGCCAATCATATTTTGATTCAAGATGTTGTATCTTGAATCAAAATATGATTCGCGACAATAACACTGACCTGAAAATTGCAAAAAACGCAAGTTAATTTGAATTTCGCGGGCTACCACTGCGGATCCACCTTAAGACAAGTCACAAAATATGCAGTCCATCTAAAGCTTTCATTCATAAATGGCTTGTAATACAAACTTGATAAATCAATGAATGAAACCCGTTTTCTTGTATCTGAGTTCATTCCAGATTTAACTTTTCACTCCGAGAGAGACCTAGAATCGGAGCGAAATTGTAGTATTTCCGTACGCCGCCCGTCAATGAACGGATTCCATGAAATGAATCACAGAGTCATGAAGCGAAACAGAGAATTTTCTGGCGAAAAATCTTTATTAATAAAAAAAATAATGCTCGTATTTTTAAATCCAAAGATATTAAACGTAAACATAACTTCTTCTTCTTCTTCTTTTTCTTCTTCTTCTACTACTACATAATTTTGAACATGTCTTTTATCAATGCACTATATCATTAAAATCATTATTCAGTGTTTTAATAGTCCTGTCACGTGCATGGAATGTCTATTACATCGTATACCATCTGACTCGAACACACCTCTTCGGAATGTAATCATACTTCGGAACTCATTTGATCTCTGTTGTAAACACTCATCTATGTTTTCATTCATTTGAATTCGTTCTCGCAATAGCGTGCCATTTTCCAGCAATATTATTGCTGGCAAATTGTACGGTTAAATTCAACGTGTTTAAAATTAAATGTCTAAATTCCACAGGTGTTTTTCACTGCTTAAACAAGATTTAAATTAATTCATTTAACTTAAATGGCGTAACTTTGAAATAATATTCTATGTTGAAAACAATCAAACGTGCCCTCCGTTAAATTGACCAGGGCGCAAAATTTTTATTTTGGATAAAACTTTTTTTTTCTAAACTCAAAACCTTTTTGTTTCGTTAATATTTCCGACGTTAATTTTATTTCCATACCAGTTTGTGGGTATCGCTGTTCATCAAAATTGATTAGGGACCCTGTCGTGGCCATCGAAGCTAATTGGCAAACGGTGAAAGGTTCGATGCTGAGTAGGTACTCGTAAACCCAACCGTACGAAATTATGAGCCACGCACTCTTTCGGTAATCCAAATTCCAAACCCCAAACTCTGCATCGAAATAAAATAAATATGAATACGGGAAAATAATGACGAATTGAATCGGGAAGTTAGTTATGTAAAAAATAAAATAAATAAGAAGACGGGAAAACAATGACGAAATGAATCGGGAAGTAAGTTACGTAAAAAATAAAATAAATAAGAATACGGGAAAACAATGACGAAATGAATCAGAAGTTAGTTATGTGAAAAATAAAATAAATAAAAATACGGGAAAACAATGACGAAATGAACCAGGAAGTTAGTTATGTAAAAAATAAAATAAATAAAAATACGGGAAAATAATGACGAAATGAATCGGGAAGTTAGTTATGTAAAAAATAAAATAAATAAAAATACGGGAAAACAATGACGAAATGAACCAGGAAGTTAGTTATGTAAAAAATAAAATAAATAAAAATACGGGAAAATAATGACGAAATGAATCGGGAAGTTAGTTATGTAAAAAATAAAAGAAATAAGAATACGGGAAAACAATGACGAAATGAATCGGGAAGTTAGTTATGTAAAAAATAAAATAAACAAGTAGTTTTGACGCAGTGGTACCAGACCATGTGGGCCGGGAGGCCGGAGGCAAGCTGACACGATATGCGACGACGGAGGAAGACGAGACCACACTCAGGGAGCTACTACTTAGGTACGTGACCATAGCGACAATACCGGATAGCTTTCCGCCTTTAATACTGGCTTCATTTGCATACGATCATAAGGATCTCTCTATGTGTCGATGTGTCTTCTACATTTTGTTTCACCTTGGCTTAGCATCCTATCTCGTATATCGATATGACGATGCGTTCGACGAGTCCAATCGCGGTGGCTGCATCATTCACCGTTCTTGTCATAACATCGGACCATGGCACCGTGGTTAGCATCTATGGCCACGACCTTGTTTGTCTCTCGCTACCCGGAACACATGCGTGCTTAGCACCTGCCTCTGACATTAACCTTGGGATAGGACGGGGTTATGCTTGCATGGGTGTGGTTGTAACGTTTTAATGTAGTGTAATCAAGTGTTTTCTTAGACTTCCCAAAAAAAAGGTTCATTTTTTTTCGTTTCTTGAAAAACAATGTACAGAGTTTTAGTTACAGAAAAAATTGAACTTAACTCACTGCATTCACCTTTTCTCTTTGTACACCTTTCACCATAAAGTTTTGGTAATATGTAAATAAATGAACATTAATTTACTTTGATTAGCACAATGGTATTTATAAATCACACGAAACACTAAATATGCGTAAAGAATTTTCGTTTCTAAACTAATTAAAATTCCATTCTGTAAAATCAATAAACACTTAGTTACTAATTATATTTTTTATAGATTCTCTAAACTACAGAAGAGAATTGTAGATGGAATTTAAAATAATGTTAGGACAAAAGTCTTATCATTTTTTTTTTCAACTATTTAACGAAACTCTAAATAATTTGTGTTCATAATAAAGCAGTTAATGTGAAAACTAAGCACTTTCTGCGTAAATATTCAGTGTGATGTTGATAAATGCTGATGTAATAATATACCTAATTTGTTTATATCTCCCACGTATAATATTATCAGTGTGAGGTCGTCGGGCCTTCCTCGCTTGTCACAGACAATAGACGGGTTGTTTACTAAACTTTATCAAAGTTTTAAAGTTGCAGATATTTGCATTATTTGGTTTAGGTCACCCGGTCGGTTAGATTGTTGTACTATTTCGCTTCGTCTCAGAGAAATAACAAGTGAGAAATAACTTGGAGGCGCAAGACTAAGTCGAATCGGACCGCAGGATCGAGTTGCTATACCTAACATCTCGCACCTGGAATTGTCTCTAATTCAGGAATGAACTATTGACGGTCAATTTGGTTGATCGCGATTTCGAGGCCTGTTTATAAACGCGACAAATCTGTCGAAGCAATACACACTTGTTAGTTGTCGTGTAGCGAGGAAGGTTCAGCGGCTAAGGTCCAAGCTTGCTGCTGGTGTGACTAACATTGACTTTGGCTGTAGCCTACAGAGACAGGTGAGCATAATGAGCATGAATCTATCCGCCAAACTGGATGACCTGCAACGTGGGGACCGCCAGCTCGAGACGACGGTCGCTCTCTGCGAGATCCGCACGCAGCTTCAGGAACTGACCAAGAGCGTGGAGTCATGCCAGAGTGAGGTCTCCGAGGTAAGTGCCCCTGTACACTGCTGCAAGGATCTTTTGGCGCTCAAAGATGTTGAAAGGGTGGCGCTGTTGGTGAACATTTAGTGCAATTGTTTTGTGAAATGTATTGAAAAAACAAGATGGCCGCTTCAGTACCGATTTTGGCCACGCGCCAAAAGATCCCTGTAAGTCAATATATTGTTTTATTCAGGTACAGACTAACGATTGCTCGCGTAAAGTGTGTAGTGTCAATACGATGTAAATTAGAGCAAAATTCAAAAGCTAATTAGATTCAAAGTATAGCATATTTGTTCACGTAAACATGTTATTTTCTCCCCTCTCAGGCAAACCCTCTTTTGAATTTTGCTTCGTGTACATGTTTGTACCTATACGTGACTGTGGACATCCCTTGGGGTGGAGGCAAGCGTGCAGAAAGCTTCCTGTGACGACATCGGCTAAGTTCAGATCCCAAGCACTCTGCAGCGCGTTTTTACTATCAATTCAAACGCGGTACTTCTATACACATCTTAGGAATAGTCTGTAACACACTTATCAACACACAAACAAGAGACATATCAACGGATACAGATTGTATGGACTTGGAACCTTGAATAGAATCAAACTTTATTCAACCAAAATCAAAGGCTCAGTTTTACTGCTGAACTTGTTAATACACAGTATAATAATAATAATTTTAAATGCTAAGACCCTCCACAACCGCGAGGTGTGCAGTCTCAGAGAATATTTTCTCAAGGCTGACGTGGGTATGCACCGAGATGTGGTCGCAGTGGACAAGGGACTCACCCCGTTGTCCTTGGCTAAAGAGAACTGGCGCAAACCTGTGGTGCTTAGTACCAACGACCGCAAGGAAGTATGGCAAAGCAAAGAGCTCCACGGACGCTTTTTCCGGGCCCTTCATGGGCCCGACGTAGATTTCTTAGCGTCCGTGGCCTGGCTACGCTTCGGTGACCTCTTTGGGGAAACCGAAGGTTCGGTCTGTGCGATTATGGATGAAGTTATGCTAACGAATAATTACCGGAGGTATATAATGAAAGACGGGACGATCGACATATGTCGGGCATGCCATTGTCCCGGTGAGTCTATCAGACATATTACCTCTGGGTGTTCTCGTTTGGCTAACGGCGAGTATTTGCACAGGCATAACCAAGTGGCCAGGATTATCCATCAGCAACTTGCTCTGAAATACGGCCTTGTGGACTCTGAGGTACCTTATTACAGGTATGTGCCCGACCCAGTTCTCGAGAATGACCATGTCACGTTATACTGGGATCGATCTATTATCACTGAAAGGACTATTGTAGCCAATAAGCCTGATATAGTGGTAATAGGTCGATCAGTGCGCCGCACAATGATAATCGATGTCACTATCCCGCATGACGAGAACCTCGTGAAGGCTGAGAAGGAGAAACAATTGAAGTATCTCGACTTAGCCCACGAGGTTGTCGCTATGTGGAATGTGGACTCGGCAATCATTGTGCCGATAGTCGTTACGGTCAATGGCCTTATCGCTAAGAGCCTCGACCAACATCTCAAGAGGCTCTCGTTGGGTGGCTGGGTGAAGGGCCTGATTCAGAAGGCAGTCCTCCTTGATACGGCGCGTATTGTGAGGAGGTTCCTGTCTCTGGGGCCCTAACCACCGGTAGCTTGGACCCTGCACCCGCTACCGGCGGATCACTATTTTTTATATTTTTAAATGTTTTTATAAAAATATTTAAAAATGTAATAAAATAAGTTTAAAAAATAAATAAAGGAGATAATAATATAATAATAATAATATCAAGTAGCCAGGATTATCCATCAGCAACTTGCTCTGAAATACGGCCTTGTGGACTCTGAGGTACCGTATTACAGGTATGTGCCCGACCCAGTTCTCGAGAATGACCATGTCACGTTATACTGGGATCGATTTATTATCACTGACAGGACTATTGTAGCCAATAAGCCTGATATAGTGGTAATAGATCGATCAGTGCGCCGCACAATGATAATCGATGTCACTATCCCGCATGACGAGAACCTCGTGAAGGCTGAGAAGGAGAAACAATTGAAGTATCTCGACTTAGCCCACGAGGTTGTCGCTATGTGGAATGTGGACTCGGCAATCATTGTGCCGATAGTCGTTACGGTCAATGGCCTTATCGCTAAGAGCCTCGACCAACATCTCAAGAGGCTCTCGTTGGGTGGCTGGGTAAAGGGCCTGATTCAGAAGGCAGTACTCCTTGATACGGCGCGTATTGTGAGGAGGTTCCTGTCTCTGGGACCCTAACCACCGGTAGCTTGGACCCATGCCATGGGTTCTCCATGCCGATGGATTTCTATTTTTTATATTTTTAAATCTTTTTTTTTTAACTCTAATATTTAAAAATATAACTTATATGTAAAAAAGTTGAATAATGATAATAATAATAATAACCCGGGACATTTCACACAAGGTCATCTGATCCCAAACTAAGCAGAGCTTGTACTATGGAAACCAGATAACTGATATACTACATACACTACTTTTTTTTTTTGTAAATACATACTTATATAGATAATTACACCCAGACTCAGGACAAACAGACATGTTCATGCACACAAATGTTTGTCCTGGCTGGGAATCGAACCCACGACCAGCGACATGATAGGTGGTATCTTAACCAACCACGCCAGCTGGCCTGTATGCATTTTGCATTTTTTTATTCACCTAAGCTACAATAAAAACTGCTTCTTTAAACCAGTGCCATAAATAAACCACAACGTCTGTCTATTTAAATTCAAATAACATAAAACATACATTTAATTATCTATATAAGTATGTATTTACAAAAAAAAAAAAGTAGTATATGTAGTATATCAGTTATCTGGTTTCCATAGTACAAGCTCTGCTTAGTTTGGGACCAGATGACCGTGTGTGAAAATGTCCCAGGATATTATATTATTATTATTTATTATATTTTAATTACCTCAGTAAGGATTTCTGAACATTACATTTTTTAAATTGCAATTTTACCCCCTGAAGGTGATTGTTATCATTATAGAGGAGATAATATGTGGAATACAGCTATAATTTATCGAATCTATTATTTTAGGACATCAAAATTAATTTTAATTTATTTTTTAACCGTCCCATCGGACTATTTACCAAAACAAAAGTGGCATATATCAATCAATCTGCCTAGCCTTTTCCCAACTATGTTGGGGTCGGCTTCCAGTCTAACCGGATGCAGCTGAATACCAGTATTTTACATGGAGCGACTGCCTATCTGACCTCCACAACCCAGTTACTAGGTAATACGATACCCCTTGGTAAGACTGATTGTCAGACAAGTATATGCAAGTAGGTATCAATATTAAACGTTACACGCCAACAAAGATACGATACGTCATCGACCAACTTGCTTTGGAACATGGGTTCCAAGTAATACGGTTACCGCCTAACCAGGTTACGTTCGCACGGCGCTGATTTTCAAGTATATTTTGTCGCCGTAAGGAAAAAAGGACGTATTACAGAAATATTGAAATGGAGAAAAAATAATATTTTGTCCAGTTTAAACTATCAGACACAAAGGCAGATGCGTCTTTTAATAGTAAGAGTTATAGGTTTTAGTTAAGTTTACGTCAATTTAAAAATACTGGTAGATGCGTCTTTTTTTGCTGATTCCGAATATATAAATAGAGTTATTTATATATTCGGAATCAGCAAAAAAAGACGCATATACCAGTATTTTAATAATATTTTGTAATATTTCGAAAAATATGTCAGATACGTTTTTTTTCCTTATGACGGCAGTATAGAATACAATATTTTATCGTATACAGTAGTGACAGTGACTTTTTGTATTCAAAACTGAAAGTCGTTCACACAGAGTCAATAAGATAAAAGCACAGTAGGGTATGATAGTAGCGCAGACAGTTCGATGGAGAGTGATTATAGTAATATGGATGAATCTAATTAAAAAAGCTTAGAAAAATATGTTTTATTAAAACTTCTTCGAGTACGATGTTAAAAAATTATATACGATTCGCACTTGACTATAATTTTATCGAAAATATTTATTTCTTAAGTGTCTAATACTATTGCAAGATGACAATTAAACGTCATCATACCGCATAGAAATAATCACATTTTCGAAAACAATATTATTTATTAATTAAAACTATAATATAATTACGAGATATTTTTTCTGACCATATTCATATCTAATGTGTTCTTATTTTTTTTATTTAACCATTTATGTACACACAAATAAACAGACAAGAATAAATGAACAGAAAATTACGTACAAAGGTGATGCTTATTTCTAAAGAAATCTCTTCCAGCATACCTGCGATAGGACAGAGGATAAAAAGAGATGTAGACACCGTGTGTAAGAATAAGAGAGAAAATAAAAATACATAAAATCTAAAAAACAATTCACTAAGCTAACAAAACATATAACAAATACTTAAATACATGC
Organism: Dicycla oo; assembly: GCA_948252095.1. NCBI lineage: Eukaryota > Metazoa > Arthropoda > Insecta > Lepidoptera > Noctuidae > Dicycla > Dicycla oo. The sequence continues at coordinate 36,238,639 of OX411709.1, read as the reverse complement.
ATACTTCTAGAATAATTATCACTAAAATAACTATGACGAAATGGAAAGAGAGTGTTCTTTCACTCTTCTTTTAAATACTGCAACAGTTTGGCAGTCCCTAATGTCAGGTGGAAGTGAATTCCACAACCGAACCGCGTGCACAGTGAAGGAGTAGGAGTAGAAGTCAGTGGAATGGGAAGGAAATTTTAGGAGGTTTCTAAGATGCGACCTGCAAAGCACATCAAAAGGACGGGCATAAGAAAAGCGTTCCCGCAAATAGGAAGGTGTTTTAGGGTTGTGAAGGATGTTAAATAGCACACACAATATGCGAGAGATTCTTCTTTTTTTTTGTTTTTTTTTTTTTTAATAAGGCAGGCATTTAAACAAAAATACATAGATCCATCCTTGATGACGTATATATAGGGACTCTTCTGCAAAGAGTACTTTTTCATAGTAGGGACTCAGCTCGTGAGCCGATTTGCCATATTTGTTTAATTAAAAAATAATAATAATAATTTAAAAAGACCATTTCAGACACCAATCTACATGGTCTTCACATAAAGTGACCAAGATTATGTCTGGACTTTATAAGAGACTGTGACCTCTGAGTTTGTTTCGGCCTTTCTTCTCAGAGTAGTCAGATAGGAAACGCCGACCTCATCTAGTTTAAAAAAAAACATGATTGACTTGTAAAAGTGTTTGTATAAACCTACTTACAGAAATAAAAATCATTTATCATTTAAAAATCCAGCCGTTAAATTCCCTATACGTAAAATACGATTACCTCATGGTACTCGTACATGCAATTTTCGTATTAGTTTGTGCTGTAAATAGTAAATGAAACGAAAAATGGTTTTGAAATCGACGCTGTTTCGATTTTTTTATCGAGCACATTACAATTTATCGTATTTTGAACCGTTAAGTTGCCCCCGTAGCGTGCGTAGTTCATACAAACGAAATACCAAAATAATTTATTCCGATTGGATTACAGAATAATATATCTAGGTTCCCAAATATATATTAAATAAGAACATTGATTTAAACAAAAATTAGGAGAATAATAGGTTTTCTATAGAAATCTTAAATTCCTCATATCTCGTCTTCATATCAGTGTCCTTTCAAAATATATGTTTGGGAACCTAGATAGTCTGTAATCCAATCGGAGTAAATACACACTACCTTAAGAATATATTTGATTTACAAATTATTTTGGTATTTCGTTTGTATGAACTACGTATGCTTCGTGGGCCTCTTAATTTCTTATAAACAAAGATGTATCTATGACATATATATTTTTTAGGACCTAAATGTACTATTTGACTCGGAAAACCCCCAACAATGTGGACGAGGGCAGATAAAGACACGCCAAGCGGAGAACATTGAACACGATGACATAAATACATTGATGGATGATGTTTGGATGCAGTTTCATTGATAACCATCGTGTTTGCTCTCAAATTGAGCGGAACACTTTGTTATTATTGCCAGCTTATTTCAATTTCGTGGTATTTTTACACTTTAATTCTTCGGAAGCAGACACAATAAACTAATCATTGCTTAGTGAAAGTACTTACTAAGATAATTTTGAAAACCCTTAATTTTGGGCCATGACTTGATGCTGTATTTAGGATTGTATTCGCATGAAAGTAGAGTAGCAAAGAGTACACTACTCTTTAACGGGTTCAAGTACTTATCGTGGCGAAACGTAGCATGGGAAATGGATACGACATACTTGATTAAATTTAATAAAAATAATACTAACCTAGAACTATCCCCCTGCAAAGCAAAGTTCTCTTCTCTTACTCTTTCTTTCTTTCTTTCTCTCTTTCTAATCACAACGCTTGCTCAAGACGACTTGGCGATTACAGACTTATAATATTAGGTAATAATTATAAGTCCAGGTTTTCCCACAATGTTTCTTTCCTTCACCAATGTCTGTAATGTGTAACATAAATTTAGAAAGTACATATTAATTGAATAAATCACACTGATACTGGCCCGATACTTGCCTAATATTTAATACTTCACGGAAAATATAAATACTTGGGGTTAGAACTGAGCCAATGCACTTTCAAGATTATATTTGAAATAGAACCATTTACACAATACATCAATACACAATAATACAAAGGAGTTTGTGGCACGCAATCAAAGGGAATTCTAAAATGAATAGTAAACGAGGTGAAATATAATTGGATGGGTAATTTTGCCTTTTTCCTTTTTTTATATAGTATGCACTAGACAAAGGAATAAGGCAAAATTACCCATGCAATTACATTTCACCTCGTCTACTATTAATTTTAGAATTCTCTTTGATAGTGTGCCTCGAGTGGGTCGAGGTTTCTCCAGTTACATGGATCAGCATGAGAAGGCTTAGACTAAATACAATTTACAGTTATACTTAATTTATACAATAATTACAAGTGGTAACGCCATCTCTCGCTCATAGATAATTTCCTTCATTCGACGTAAATGTCAGAATAGGCGATCATATCTCTTATTCCCTCCCCCAAAAGCACGCCTATCACTAGTTGGCGAAGGCGTGGACTTCCTCTCTTCACTTCCGACTGTTGTGGCGCGTAGCCGCGACACAGCGCGCGCGCACGCGTCTTTGCTAATTGAATCCGCCTCAACCGCTTCCGCAAAACTGTGATTGAACTAAGAACAACCACCCGCGGCACACCCGCGAACAAGTGATTTGGTGCATGAGAGACTCCTGTGATCAAGATCTGTGCTTCAAAGCAGGAACGCCATGTCGTCGCCAATTTTGTCGTGAACACGTGCCGCGAGGGAAGACCAAAGGTAAGGCGTGCTTTCCTTGCAATCCTCACAATTGATTGCCCGTTCATCATCCAGTTTTCTAGATGAACACTGCCATCCTTTAAAATACAGTTCACTTAAACTAAACTAAAATCAAATCATAAATTTAAAACTATAGCTGAAGCCAAAAGCTTCAGTATCAATGGTATTTTTGAATGTAGTGGCATTGAATTAACGGACCATAAAATTATAATATTATGTGTTTATCGACCGCCTAAGAATAAAAAGGACCAAGTTGACCTATTCTTTACTGCGCTAACAAATCTGCTAAACAAAATATGTTACTCAAACAAAAAAGTTATAATGTGTGGTGACTTTAATATTAATAGATTAGAAAGTAACAACGTATCACAACAATTTGAACAATTGCTTGCAAGTTACAACTTGAAATTAACAATAAATCAACCGACCAGATTAAGCAGCATGACTTGTATAGACAACATAGCCCATAATATAAGAGGATCAAAATCTACTATTCTGGAACTTTCACTTTCTGATCATACAGCACAATTGTTACGATGCCCAGTATATAAGAGCTACCTTATTACACACTGGTTTAAAACTAAACGTGACTATAGTGAAGAGAATATTATAAAATTTATAAACTGTATTAAACCTGAAGCCGCCCTGAAGCCGCTTATAATGAATTCCATGATTTATTTAAGCTATTTTATGATTTGTGTTTTCCTAGCATCAAAATTCAAATACCTATTTCTAAGAGGCCTAAATGGTTAAGTAAAGGGATTAGGTCATGCTCAAAACGGAAACGTCAACTATTGTGGAAGTATCGACTAAATTCAAATCCGAATGACAAAATATACTTTAAGGAATATGCGAAGAGACTAAGAATAATTACCAAGAAAACTCAAAGATCACAAAACAATTACTTTATAAACTCAACTACTAACAAAAGCAAAGCAATATGGAAAATTGTAAATAATTATAAGACCCTAACACCAAAGGAAAATATTAGCCAAATTAAAGTAAATGATAAAGTAGTAACAACGCCGAAAGAAATAGCTCAAGCATTCAACAATTATTTTATTGACGATATCAAGCCGACACAAAGGGACAATAACACTTTTCCAAACACACTGACATACAATAATTCTAATTCAATCTTTTTAAAACCGACAGATCCACATGATGTCAACCAGATAATCAAAATGCTTAATAATACTAACAGTACAGGTTATGACAGCATAAATACAAAGATAATTAAAAGAGTGTCTCATCTTATTGCTCCCATACTTAGCCATATTATAAATCTTTGCCGTGAACAGGGAGTGTTCCCTTCAAAGTTAAAAATCACAATTATAAATCCCTTATTTAAAAAAGAAGATAAAGAGGAGATGAGATATTACAGACCAATTGCTTTAATACCAGTTATTGCTAAAATCTCTGAAAGGGTGATTTATAATAACTTTTATAACTACTTCGAGGTAAACAACATATTTGCCAACGAACTATTTGGTTTCAGAAAAGGTAGATCTACATGTGACGCACTATTTAATTTCTGGAATTAATTTATTTCTTAAATTATAAGGTTGCTAGTCTTGCCATAAATATTGTCACGAAGAAAAAAGAAGTTTTTTTATTGCAAATAATATTTATTATTTTTACAGTGTGTTAGTTTAATACATAAATGTAAAACAATTTAAAATATAAAAAGCTTATTCGAAGTGGTCTCCAGTGGCTGCAATACAGTCCTTTAAACGTTGAGGCCAGTATCAATAGAAGCACGCACTCTTTCCATGGGAAAATTCTTCACTGTCAATCGTATGGATTGTTTTAGGGACTCCAAATTATCATGGCGTTTAGAGCAAGCCGTACTCTCTAAAACTGACCATAAATCGTAATCCAGCGGATTAAGATCGGGACTAGACGACGGCCAGTCTTCAGCTCTGATGAAATCCGAAACGTTCACTTCCAACCAAGACTGCGTGGACCGAGCTTTATGACCCGGCGCCGAGTCTTGTTAGAAGGACCATACTTGGTTATTGAACATGGTGTTGTTAAGGGGCTTAACTATCTTCTCAAGAATAGTATCTTGATACACTTGTGCCGATGTTTTGATACCTTTTTCACAAAAATATGGCTCAGTCACTCCTTCATAGCTAACACCCCACCAAACCATCACTGAAGTCGGATAATGCCCACGTTGCACTCTGTCGACTAACTGGGAAGCTTCCTTAGAGCTTTGAGCATGAATAGGGTCATTTTGTTTGTTAAAATGTTGCTCAATTGTAAAGATTTTCTCATCCGTAAACAAAATTTTTCTGTGACCTCCCTTTGCGTACCGCTTCAGTAGTTGTTTCGATTTTACCACTCTATTCTTTTTTAAATTATCAGTTAAAAAATGACCAGTACATCTCTTATAGGATGCAAGTCCTAAGTCATCTTTTAAAATACGCGAAATGGTTCTGGGTGCTATCTTCATCTCCCGAGATAAAATCTTTTGCTTTCGGACAGGATTTCTTCGAATTCTTTCCCTTACTGCTTTGACCACGTTTTTCGTACGAACACTACGTGGACGGCCAGATCTTTTTCTGTCACAAACAGAGGAGGTCTTATTGTACCTATTAATAGCCCGGTACACAAACATTTGACTAATACCAAGCGTATGGAGAGTTTTAAAAACTGCATTTGGCTCCATACCAACTTTGTGTAATGCAATCACAGCGATTCGGTTCTCTTTATCACCCCACTCCATTTTAATATCGCAAAATATTGTACAATGTATTGGCGCCAAAATTAGAAAACTCAATGAACAATCGTATAAAAATGACAGATTCCAAATTCAAATGTAATATCTTTCTTATTTTTAATTGTAGCAGTATTTATGGCCAGACTGTGTATAATACAGATTTTTAAAAGTTCTTATAACACAATATTCTAATTGAGGTATATAATATGGACCTGCTAGTCAAAGTGCTATGCTTTAGGCTGACTAAAAAAGGTTGCTATACTTTCCTACGCGTAGCTGCTACGCGGAGACGCTACGCAGAATGGTTACGAGTAGCTGCTACGCGCAGTTGCTACGCGCATTTGCTACGCGGAGCAGCTTCGCTACGAAAACTACGCTTAATTATTAACTTGGCAAGTGAAATACACAAAGTAACAGTTTTTAAGATATACGGATCGTGAAACCAAGTAAATATGCCGTATACTTTATAGTCAGTATATTTTGAATAAGTTAGTAACCGCTGCTAAGTTATGTAAAGAGAATTGGCGGAAACAGACGAGGTGGCGTATATTTGCTTGTGATTCTCCCGGAGTTCAGGCGATACGGCATAAGTTATGTATGTGCCTTCAAAGACATGAGGAGGAGGCCTCCGATGTACGCCCGATAATAGCAAGGTCGTAAGACAAATTTTATAGAAAACTGCATGAATTCAGTTGTTTAAGAAAATTCTTTACATCTTGTTCCAAGCTTGAATTACTCGCTTATCAGAAGTGCGTTTTTAAATTGACATAATACAGTAGCATACTGATTTAATTTTGAAAATTTCGTTTCTTTATTTATAGAAAAACTAGCTTTAGCCAGCCCGCGTGGATGTTGCAAATTACCCACGGGAAAGGTAGGTTTTCCAGTATAAAAAGTATCCTATGTCCTATTCCAGATAATCGGAAACTAACTTTTGCCAGCGGCTTCGCCCGCGTGTATGTCGGAAATTATCCCACGGGAACCTTCTACCGGGATGTAAAGTATCCTATGTCTTAATCCAGGCTATAAACTATCTGTGTACCAAATTTAATCTAAATCCGTTTAGCCGTTTTTGCGTGATTGAGTAACAAACATCCAAACATACAAACTTTCACATATCTCGTAGTAGGAAGAAAAAAGTTTTTTTTTCAATAAACTGCCTAAGTAGTGGTGGCCCAGTGGTAGCAGCCGCGACTTACGAGTTGTAGATTGTAGGTTCCTGGGAAGTGCTCGGTGCGGGCTGTACCGATAGTGGACGCAGAGCTATATGAATTCATACAGAGCAAACCAAATTCCGTTGCGTGCCGTGCGTGCGTTGCGGCCGGCGCGATCCAGTGGACGCTCACCTTAAGTGCCTAACTAGTAGTAGTTAGATGCGCTGCGACTGTGTCAAGGTGCTGGTGAGTCGAGACACTGCCACATAGAGATGCTGGGCTTGAGAATAGCTTGTGGACAGGCAGCAAAAGAGGTTAACACTGAGCTTACCTACGACGCTGAGAATCTTAATTGATTATTTTCAATTTTAAAATCGTTTGGTTCATTTAAATGCATTTAAGTAACACTTACAATATGACAAGATACAAATAACTAGATATGAGGAGCTCGTGGCTAAATAATAACACCCGCACGGGTCGATCCATCAGGTTAAGCTACGCTTGCCGGGGTTAGTCTGTAGATGGGTGACCATCTTTTCATACCGAGACTCCTCCGTGCCTCGGAAAGCACGTTAAGCCGTTGGTCCCGGCTGTCATTCGTACATCTTTAACAGTCGTTACGGGTCGTCAGAAGCCCGAAAGTCAGACAACCAGTCTTACCAAGAGGTATCGTATTACCCAGTAACTAGGTTGTGGAGGTCAGATAGGCAGTCGCTCCATGTAAAATACTGGTATTCAGCTGCATCCGGTTAGACTGGAAGCCGACCCCAACATAGTTGGGAAAAGGCTAGGCAGATTGATTGATAAATAACTACATAAAAATATCTCCTGTGTGCTCACAAAACCTAAAATTGGCATCTAAGACATAAAGACCAACGATATACAATCAATAATAAATGAAAACAAACTGTATGTAATATCGAACAATAAATATAATACGGAAACCATCTCGTATACTTCGTAAAAAAAATATATATACCTTGGAAACACAAACGTTGTTCAACTATTATATACCTTTTAATATCTATATCGCCGGCTTTGAGAGCAGAGCGTTCCGAGAATTTGATTCGGAGGGAGGTCCTAGATATTATTTACAAATAGTGCATCGCTACGTAAAGGCTTTTCCACCTAGTTTCGTTAGGTTTACACCCATTTGCCACGCCCACAGACGCTATATTGATGGAAGGAGGCGTAAAAACATTGTTCGACTGCATATGAGTAGTCTGTCCAATAGTAAAAAGGATAAATTGTGCCATACAGGACGAACGGCTCCGTTGATATAATGTTAGTTTTGAAAGCTCTGTGAATCACGAGACAGAAGAATTTGATTGAATAGTAAATGTGATAAGAATAAAATTAATTCCTACAGTTTTTATGAATCGTTTTGTTTCGAACTAACTGCTTTGTAGGTACTAAGTGACCAGTAGTGCTATTCTGTAAAAATCTCACCGTGAAAACTTAGGTGACGTGAGCTTTAAGTGAGCTGTCGATGGTGGCAATCCCTTACAGATCACTTCACCTAAGTTTTCACGGTGAGATTTTTACAGAATAGCACTACTGTTTAGTGTAATACGAGTAAGTAACACATTTGAACAGTGTTCTGATAGATAAACAAATGAAGCGATATGCAAAGATTTGGGGCTTTACGAGATTGAATGACGTTGTCTGTTGTTTTTTTTTTTTTTTGCTATACGGTAACGCTGACTTCCACACTATATTTTCTTTCATTGTTAGTAACAGCGGTCATTTACAGTCGCTCCATGTAAAATACTGGTATTCAGCTGCATCCGGTTAGACTGGAAGCCGACAGGCTAGGCAGATTGATTGTTAGTAACAGCGGTAATGCAACTAATTACACAAAGTGCTCGGCAGAACTTAATACAACTGGCTAAATGTGGGTGTACCACACCGCTGCCCAATCCTTCGGTGTTTACAGGCGTGATCTTATGTTATCTCCGCAGCCTAGATTCAGACCCACGACCTAAAATGTACAAGCTGGGGCTGGTACCACCACTAGCTCTAAAAGATTTACGAGAATGAAATATCCTTGAAGCTTCATTCTCGTACAATTGCCCACATCCAGGGTAGTAACGTGCCATAAATAGCTCGATGATTGTGCGGCCGTACCGCAGCGGTATTGGATCGCGTGTGTAGCGTGCAAGACCGTGCACCTCGCTGGAAAACCTTCGTCTTGCTGTCTCGGCACAATAACGGGTTCTGATTAATTCCAACTAAGTCTGTTCGGCTTTGGTTGTGTTGGGTTGACTGCGACTATTTCAAGGATTAAATATTGATTTTAAGTTGGAAATTGGTTACTACGAGTATCTTAAATGGAAAATATGTACACGTACCTTTATAAGTATACTCCGTTCCCCATAGTCGCCAAAGTTGCATATTGCTCCGGTTATTGTACAAATTAACGCTTTATGTTTTGTGTTTAGACCTCACAAGTAAAATGTTATTTCGCCCTTAACATTTGCCATTCGCAAATGCTAGAAATACATTGTTCAAATGAGTCTCATTAAACATCAAGAGATCATGTTCCATACGTTTGTTGCACAATTATTTATAATGAATGGACGAATTTGCTGGTATAGTAGCAACGTTTCGCTGCTGCTATCAATTCCATAATGCTGAATGTTCCTGGAGCTTACAATAGGGATGATGACTAAAAAATGATTTTTTGTCCGTCATGTAGATTATTAAAATATATTGGACACGTATTTTTTCTTTTTCTACGTAATCAAAAGATTACGGCGATACATTGAGTTAAAATGTGGCATGACGTCACGTCTTTGTAGATTTTATACGTAGAAGTGACGTAGCGAGCCCCCACTCCCGAACTTTAATGCGAGTTATCTAAGTCATTTTTTATTAATATGATAAAGCAAAAAATACGTGTCTAATATTTTTTTATTATCTGACTGACGGACTAAATAGAATTTCTTTTTTTTTTACCCAGGCATCATCCCTATTTTGTTTTAACATTGGAAATGTTTTTTCGATCGCTTCAGTATAGCCCCTATTTTTGCTCAGAGTGTGACATCGCCTTGGTGTTGTGAGTTTTAGGGCTACATGAATGGTTGAGTCTCGAAAGACGCGTATCAACAAGGGCTACTATATAGAGAACAAAAAAAAAATCTAAAATTTTTCTACAAAATCGCAAAAATGTGAAAAATTCGATCAACTCTTTAGGGTCTGTGGTAATAAAATCAACTATATCTCAAAAACTAAATGCGATATCGAAAAAATTAAAAAAAGAGTCCACCGAGTATTGAGTTAGGCTACATTTGAAACAAAACCGGTATCACTAAAAGTCTAGGCCTGAGAGTGCCCTTTGTGTGGCGGAATTTCAGGGAGCGCGCTCGCGTCGCGCTTTGAGATGTGTTATGGGAGTGTTTAATATAATAATTTAATTTAATTTTATAATGTTGTTAGTTTTAATTATTTTATTAAAAAAAATTAGTTTTTCGCGATACTTTGAAAATACTTCAAATTACTAATTAGAACTTTCTATAAGAGACTAAAATTATTATTTCTATGTTCATAACTATTTGTATCACTTCGTTGTTGTTGTGTTAAACACAAAATGATTTTCTTAAGACTATTTCATTAAAGTTCAAAATGGCATGGCGTAATTTTTACCTTACGGATTTTTCAATTCGTGCATTTGAGCTCTATTACTTCAAAGACGAAACAAAATCTATTATGTCTAAATCTATTAGATTAAGCACCGTACAAATGAAAAGCCTGCCTAATTGCATTTTCAATGTACCCGAATGTCGCGTAGAGAGCGAGATCTGTGAATTTTGTATTGACCAGTGCGATGGAATTGGTGAAACCAACATAATGACATCATATTCCTATAAAAGATGCAGTATTTAGCCCCATTAGAATAAGGATAGAAAATACACTCTGTCGATGAGGCTAAGTTGTAAGTAAGTAAGTCTAAATCATTATGACATCAAAATAGTAGTTTATGAAACTGTAGCATAATGAGGGTTTTTATTACTACTTCTGATTATGAATTAAAAAAATAATACTATAATGACAGACTTTTTGCATGTACAACTCAAACAAAATTAAAACGTTTTATGATGATACAGATTTCTTAACGAGATAATGCTATAAAATAACTTTTTTTTCATTAAAGTACACTTCGGATCGGAGTTTTCAATTTGATTTTTATCATTGTATATAGGGACCGCGCTAGGGCACATGCGCGGTTGCCAAGTCTATAACCATAGTAACTTAATCCACGTTACTTTGGTTTCGGAGCCATTATTGTGTTTGTTTACTTTTCGCTAACTTTGGTTTTTTTTAATTTAAGTATGTCGCTACACATTGCAAGAGTGTAGATAAAGTAGTGTATGAAACTGCACATAACTAGGTATTAAAACGCGAGTGCTCATTAAACAACAGTTTCATAAACTACTATTACGGTCGAATGTAGACCATAACATGTTTTATTATAACACACTGTGCTGTGGTAAACAAACAACAAATTAAATACAATTGTAACAAAATGGTTATTAATCAATTCATCCATCAAATCTAAAAGATCAAACGAATGAAGTTTAATCGATGTATTGTTTCTATAAATTGATGGATTGAGTATCATTTATTGTACACATTTTCGTAGGTTATTGATGACTGATAAATTGATTGATAGCATGTAGGTGGAAACTACAATGAAGATTGAGTGCTAGGACATCAATATTACCTACTCCCACTGCAGAGAATAGGCTTATTCTCATACAGAGAAGGCACGTGCATTGATCACCATGCTTGCTGACGATTTGGGGGGTACTGGTTGGCGATTTCAAACTCATATTATCTCCAAGTTTCCTCATGATATTTTCCTACGCTGATGTCAATGATGTCAGCTAGGGCATACAGTGTAAAAAAAGAGCAAATACAGGCTTACCGCTCAGCTGAGATGGTGCCTGCTCGGTGCAGAAGGGTTGTGGTTACGTGTCGCGAGAGCTCAGTACACACGTCCTACCGCCAACGATTAACGAGCAGTGTGTGCACGACGACAACAAGCGATTACTCCTCGCTGGTATGTGTATTGCCAAGCATGAGTCTCTGGGCGAGTGTTCTGCCCGCCAAGCGAACGTCGCTGGTGAGCGAGTACTCTCGTGGATTGCTTTTGTTGATGTGACAAACTAGTGAAGAGCTCTCTCTTCACTCAAGTACTCTTACTTGCCGGTAGTGTGAACAGTCAACGATCAACTATCTCTTTTACTAACACGGGAACGACAATCTTTTCTACGTTTCTTGAGCGAGAAAACCGTTGATATATAATCGCTTCCTCGTCGGCGGTGGGACAAGTGGCTCATTCGCCCGTTGCCGAGTGGTAATGGTAGCAGCGGTGGCACAATGGTAACGGCCCCGTCTACGGTCGTGGGTTCGAATCCAAGCAAGCGCTTTACTTTGTGTAAATATGTGTAATTTCATCACTACTGCTCTCAAAAAGGTGAAGGAAAACATCGTGAGGAAACCGGCATGTCCTAGAAGAGCTTGCAACAGTAATGAATAATAATAATTAATTAATAATAACCCCTATTTCTGCACTCTAATTGCGTAACACACTCAGAATCTGAATCACTTTGAAGCAAATTGCTAATCCATTGCTTTATATGTTCGAAAATTTTGTCTGATCAACAGCTTAAAAAATTTTGAAACCTTATTGACGGCGTATCATGGTTTAGTAGGTTCAATTCTCCGACATGGTGTTATTTTTTGGGGACAATCAACTGATAGAGAGACCATATTCAGGATGCAAAAGCGTTGCATTAGATCTATGTGCGGTCTACAAACCATTTGCAGTTGTAGGCCGTAATTCAAATCATTTAAATTATATATATTAGAAACTGCACTTTTTGTTAAAGTATCAGCAGTCAAGACCACTCAAATGTAAAACTGCTTTGATGTACAAAAGCTGTACTCATCATCTGCCTAGCCTTTTCCCAACTATGTTGGGGTCGGCTTCCAGTCTAACCGGATGCAGCTGAATACCAGTATTTTACATGGAGCGACTGCCTATCTGACCTCCACAACCCAGTTATTGGGTAATACGATACCCCTTGGTAAGACTGGTTGTCAGACTTTCGGGCTTCTGACGAACCGTAACAACTGTCAAAGATCCACGAATGACAGCCGGGACCAACGGCTTAACGTGCTTTCCGAGGCACGGAGGAGTCTCGGTATGTAAAGATGGTCACCCATCCACAGACCAACCCCGGCAAGCGTAGCTTAACCTAATGAATTGACAATTCCTAGAATATATACTAAAATGTCTAATTCCATAAAAATAATGCCACTGTCAAACTTTAAAATAGCATTGCAGAAACTTCTTCTTGAGAAATGCTACTATACAATAGACGAGTTTTTAAACGATATAGAGTTATAATTATTAATTAGGCATATAAAATTTTGACATCTGTAATATATTTTTTGACTATCACAATGTTTGTTTTGTATTAATTATTATTATTTTTTTTAGCATATTTACTTTGCATGTCTTAAGACAAAACATAGCGTACTATTTTATATATATGATATGTGGGTGAATATTCGAGCGTTTTAACCGCCGTCATTACCTTCCGCCAAAAGTTGATGAAAGAGAATATATTTAATGAAATATTTCAGCAATTCCTGATTCTGGTCCTTAAGCAGATTCTGGGAATTGATGAAATATTTCATTAACGATATTCTCCTTCATCAACTTTTGGCGGAAGGTAATGACGGCGGTTAAAAGCTCGAATATTCACCCATGTATTATATATTGTATGTTTTAGAGGAGATCATGGCTAAGTAATAAAAGCCGCACGGGTCGAGCCATCAGGTTAAGCTACGCTTGACGGGGTTGGTCCATAGATGGGTGACCATCTTTACATACCGAGACTCCTCCGTGCCTCGGAAAGCACGTTAAGCCGTGGGTCCCGGCTGTCATTCGTGGATCTTTGGCAGTCGTTACGGGTCGTCAGAAGCCCGAGTCTGACAACCAGTCTTACCAAGGGGTATCGCATTACCCAGTAACTGGGTTGTGGAGGTCAGACAGGCAGACGCTCTATGTAAAATACTGGTATTCAGCTGCATCCGGTTAGACTGGAAGGCGACCCCAACATAATTGGGAAAAAGGCTAAGCCGATTGATATATTGTATGTTTAATAAATAAACTTTATGATTATAACGCAATGAATATTGTTGAACTGTCAAAATGAAACCGATTTCGATTGATAGTGTGTTATGCAATTACGGTACTGGTCACTTAAGCATAATTTACGAAATGTGTGTAGCACTATGCTTATTGTGCTGCCTACCTTATAGAAGAAAACAGGCGTAATTTTATTTGTTAGGGATAAAAACAGTGCCAAGCTTAACTAGAGAATCTTAAATTAGCACAATACTTAGAAATACACTATCTATTCCATATTTATGTTACTACCCATGTAACCCCCACAACATTGTCCACAATAATAGTAAAGTTTTACATGTACGTTACAGCAAGTTTATATATGCCAACTAACAACACATTGTCTTGACCACATGAATGTCAAACATTCGTTATCCCGTCGAGCATCGGCTTATGCATAAACTGATTGAGAGCGTGTGGTGACAATCCCCTCACAGTGATTGCCGTGGTCAACCTATACGTACATTGGTGACGCTAAAGCTTAATTGGCATATGACCGCAGATAAGCCTTGACACAGAGTGATTGCTATTGCTAACACAACCTTTGCGGCAACTAGGTTCAATTTTACATGTGAAAAGTGTTAAAGATATGAAAAAGATGTCTTAGTTGACATTATTATCAATTAGACTAATATTTTTTTTAAACAATTTGTTAGTTTAATAAAGCAAACAACGTCAACTTATACAAGTAAGTACCACTTTCCTGTCCGAAGACATTACAATCCACGATCTGCGTCGCAACCAATATTTTAGCAGATTCAATAATAATATATTACCCATAATCACGACAATAACAAGCTGCAAAACAGACCCTGCATTCGCTGCTAATTACCTATCTTTAGTTTCGTAGCTATAATATTAGTGACGCAATATTACTCAATCACTAAAAGTCCTTTGTTAGGTTCTGTAATCTGAACTTGGCCGTTGTGTACTGGCTCACTTATGTATGATGTCTACATCCAATCTGATTCCGAGAAATGACAGTCCGAAGTACACGTAGTACTATTTGCATGAACATTTATTTACTAGTTCAGAATTACAAAATCATTTAGTTCAGACCGTAATTTCTCGGACGAATGCAGTGCGCAAACGCTCTAGAAATCTTCCGTGTTATTCCAGCTGATATGAAACCAGAGCTAATTCACAGGTGAAACGTGACATGGTCGCCATCAAGCAAGAGTTAGACACAGTGCAGCAAGTAAAAGAAGAGATAGAAGAGCTGCGAGAATACGTGGACCGGCTTGAGGAACACTCACAGAGGCGGAAACTCAGACTGCTAGAACAGGTAAGTAGACCAGCGGTAATGATGATGATATAGAGAAAAACGGTAAGCTGCGTATCTACGACGCAAATTGAGGCTTTAGTGCTGACGATGCTTACCAAACAGACGACTCTGAGTAGCTCCTTTGAGCTCCACATAATATGATCCGCCCCTCGTACAGCAGTGCCTCTAGTGGATACGCAACTTAAATATTTAACAAATATACAAAGTCTAAATATCCAGGGTCTTGGAACATGTTTGCGTAAAACAAGCGCAATATCAGTTCTAGGCTTTGATTAGGCAGATTATCAATTTAAAGCACGTTTAAAATATAAAGGAAGAGCACGAGTGAAGCGTCAGAAAACTGGATCAGGTACTCAATTAGTTTGAATGTTTTTAGTTATAAATTGAAACAATTTTCCTTTTTTAATTCTTAAAGATGTTTTATTTTTATTATTTTAGAACTGTACAATGGCTTTCTCTTTACTTTAATGTCGTGCATGATTGTTGAATTTAATTAATAATAAATGGTACAAATACTTAATACCAAGAAAGAAATATTATAAATGATAGCATTGGATTCGGGCTCAAAATTTGGGATGGAATTCGGTTTATACGGAGGGTGAAGATTTTAAACCGAAGCTGAAGATCAGGGCCTTAGAACAGGTAGGTAACTTATGATGAATTGGATACCAACAGGTTCAACACATCAGAAGAGAAGCAAAGTACGCCACTACTAGTTGCCTGAAAGTAGACCCATCAGCAGTAAGTGATGTCATGATGTACTACACATATAGTAAGTACAAGACATCGACTAAAGTTCGCAAGGTTCGAAAAGCGAAGACCGTTCGCAAAAGCTGTTTTCCGATACAGGTTGGTATCACAATATTGTAGAACCAACAACAGACATGTTCAAACATTGGCTTCGATAGATACTGACATCAGGGAGACTAGGTTAAAACTTAAAAAGAATATCAACAATTACAGTCAACTCGAGTAACTTTGGACCCTCATGGTAACATTGGACCTCAGCAAAAATATTGGGACCATCTGTTTCTGACCATGACACAGATTCAACCGTAGACAGAGAATGCTTTAGACAAATTGATATCTTTTGTCGCATTCATACAAGAAAAAGAGCAACTTACGCCGATGTCGTGTGAAGAAATGAAACGGAACGAAGAGATTTTTTGTTTCACGGCGCGTGTCGCGTTTTTCAAGGTTTAGCATAGTATTTATATATACAAAGTTTGACAGTTAAACGTGCAGCTAGCTATTGTCTTATTTTATTACAGTTTTTAAGTGTTATAAATTAAATAATTTATGTTATATTTTGTTATGAACAATTTACACATAAATATTTCAACATTTAAAAAAAAGCCATGCATTGTAGCGTTATAGGGTGTAAAAGTGATAGTGGAACGAAAATGCCAGCCTTGTCTTTTCATTCGTAAGTATACCACTCTTTATCAGTTACTAGGCTTTCAATAACATTTTATTGTGTTCATACATTGTATAATGTACCCTAGACGTAAATTCATCAATAATAAAGCACAAAAATAACAATTATTCATTATAACCTAAGAACTTTGGTGTTGCCAACTTTTATTTATATTTTACCCACTATTATGGGAAATATGTATTCTGCAGTGTGTATTAATTGCACACCTTTGTATTTAGAATCACACAAATTGTGGGGTAATTTTTTCTTCACACGGTAACCCTAAATACAGTGTACAGTTAAATACAGTAATGTTTTTTGTCTCTTTCTGCGACACGCTTTCTAGGTGTCATTGTATTCTCTGTCTACGGATTCAACGCTTTCAGGTTTGACAGTTGACATTCTGCCAAAACTATTTAAAACAAAAAAGTCGGCAATCTTAAGCTGTTCTTTTGGGAGCTATTTTAAACTAAAATTCATACTGTCGACGTCCATGACAAGTTACTGACTTTCTGTTTATAAAATGATGGCATCACTAACAGATGCAGTCTATGTTGAAATAAATGTGGCAAAATATTAATCTGTGCTTTGTAATTCACGTACAAACCCATTTTTCTCAGTGATATGGGAAATGGTTTAATGTTACCAAAAAATCAATGTAATTTAGGCCACCCACAAATCGGCAGTTTTAGCCACGTTCTATGTATTATCAAATTGATTTTTCGTTTGATCCATGGACTATAAAGATCACACATGTAACTGTCTTCGACGTCTAGGGTAACCACAGTCTACGATAAACCGGAAATTATCCCAAAAATGGTCCAAAGTTACCAGAGTTGACTATATGTTTTCCGAGTTGTGTGACGTTGCAAAATATGTATGGCTGCCAGTGACATCTGTTGTGGGATTAATTAGAGGAGGCTTGAGGTATCGATCTGTCATTGGTTCCATTGCGGCTGTAGAGATGGCGTTGGGTTCGTTCTTTGATATTCAATAGCTGTTTTTTACAATTAATATTCTGCTATTAAGCTCACTTACGTCCACGTGTCAGATCCAACCTGTATTCTGCTTAATCACAGGTCCGAAATCAAGGATTCATGTCTGTTTCTATACCTCCAGGTTCAGGCCAGATAAAAATAGCCACAGCTCAATACGCCATAACAAATATTAATCCCATTGAGATAATCTGCACAGCGTCTAGAATATCTCAGAACGGGTGCATAGTAAAAAGATAAACCTTACTGGCCTCGCCGAGGAAGAAAAAAACGTGTTCTCTGAGAATTCCAATTTCTGTGTCTCAGTTCTCGAAAAATCTACCACAGACAACACAGACACATACATAGATCAAATCGATTACCGAGCTCGATCACGATAATCATTTTCCATAACCAGCTTTACAATTAGATGTGGGTATTAAATTTGGGATGATCATTAATTAACAAACAATTAATAGCAGAATATTAATTGTAAAAAACAGCTATTGATTTTCAATGAACGAATCCAACGTAATCTCTATAGTCGCAATGGAACCAATGACAGATCGATGCCTCGAGCCTCCTCTAATCCCACAACAGATGTCGCTGGCAGCATATTTTGTCACAGTTGACAAGATGAAAAGTAACTGCATCAAAAATATTGCAAAATATATATATATTACACAGTGCAGAGCCCTCTTAACTCACAACGTTGTAGAAACAAATTGAGTTAGTTGCCGTGGATCGTGCATTAATTAAGCGACCACACCAGGCCGTAATTCTATCAGTTGGCACAAATTGCATAAAAACGCGTCTCTTATTTTCTCAGAACTGCGTTGTAATATTCATTCTCATAGCAAATAGAGTAAGTCTGTTCTAGTTGAATATGATGATTGGTCTATGCTCTGTGGCCCACAACAGATACGTTTTTCCCGAAGCTTTCAAAAGCGTCTCGGCGATGTTATTTCAATAGTCATTGCCATTCTGCTGAAGACCTATGTTAAGAGCACTGATATCTATGTATTGTCAAGCGAAATCGTTTATATATTTCCCTAAGAGATTTGACACTGTTTTCAATGATATTCGGGGAAATCCAGAATTTAAAAGCTTGAACATAAAAACTAGGAGCTTATTTTCGTTTTATAAGAGCTGCTTTTTTGTTTATTATTTTGTGTTGTCATGATTGTATTTTTTTTTTAATATGTTTGTAGGAACTGTAGAATTTATTTCAGTGGTTGTCCTCGTGTGGATTTGTCACCGCAATAAATTAAGAAATAAACCCAAGATCTTAAAGCGCTGAAAATCACGTCATGACATATGTGTTGTTATTTACTAAAGTGCACTTTTTAAATTTTTATTTTGTGTTCTTGTTCTTTTTTGGGTGTTATCAAGTGGTATTGTTTCAGGGCCTTACCTTCTTCCTGTCATACGCAATACTGGCGGCGGTCCTGGGCATGTTGCAGTTCGGGTACAACACTGGTGTCATCAACGCTCCTGGCAAGGTCAGACATACACCCTTTTATTCTAAAATTATGATACCAGCTTATTAGGTACTGTCCCGCTGCAGGACAAATTCCTCTTCAAAGAATCATAGATAAGCAAAGATTACTGCGTTTCCTGGTGGCTTATACTCATAATAAATCCGGGTTTCCTCACAGGTTTTCTGTCGCCGTATGTGCGTCTAAAGAAGAAAAAAGTATTCATTTCATCTTATAGTCGAATAAGAACTAGGTTCGAACATTTGGCAGCTGACGTGGGTAGAAAGTAATGACAGTCGCGATGTTTATGAATCATAATCATCGTGCCTGTCACCACTTTTGTTCAATCTATGCATCCAAAATGGAAAATTTCCTAGTAAGCTAAAAGTCTCAATTATCAAGCCTTTGTTCAAAAAGGGTAAAAAGGAGGATATCTCTTGCTGCAGGCCAAAAGCTTTAATCCCTGTTTTTTCCAAAATCATTGAAAACGACAATAGCATTTATAACTATTTTGAAAAACTAATCTTTTTGCCAGAGAACAAAATGGTTTTCGTAAAAGCAAGACTATCAATATCTATCTACGATCTTCTTATTGGGATTTACAAAAATATGAACAGTAACGGCTATGTAAATGGATATGACCAAAGCTTTCGACCATGTCGATCATAAACTACTGGTCGAAAAACTATACAGATATGGCTTACGGGGTAATGCTCTGGACTTGATAAAAACGTATTTAAGACAGATAATACAAATAACTGAAATAAATAAACTTTCTTTTGCGACGAAAACTGAAGTGCAGTATTTGTCAAACCCCAGAAATGTTACATGTGTGTGCCGCAGGGAAGTGTTTTGGGTCCCTTGCTTTTCCTTTTTTATATAAACGATTTACCAAGAGCCGTGAAAATTTCGTTAGTCCTTTTTGCTGATGATAGCACTGCTGTATTTTCTCCGACTGACATCAACACATTTGAAAACGACATAAACGATATTTTAAATGACATAATAAATTGGTTAACATGTAATAATCTCAAAATTAATTTCGATAAAACAAAAACAGTCAGTTATTCCCAAAGAAAAACCCCTTTGACATTAAATGTAAATTATGAAATGAAAAAATAGAGGAAACAGATACCATCAAATTCTTTGGACTACGGATTGACAAAAATATGTCATGGAAAACGAAAATTGATACGGTATGTAAAAAACTAAATAAATTTTCCTACGCTTTATACAGACTATCTAAGATTGTAAATCAAGCAGCAGTACTAACTGCCTATCATGCCTATGTAACGTCTACGCTTAGATATGGACTAATTTATTGGGGAATACTACAGAGAGGAAACTCCTTTTAGGGCGCAAAATAAATCTCGTATTAGGGCAGACGTGCCCCAGATAGCTGTAAGCCATATTTCAAAAAGCTTAAGATTTTAACCTTTCCTGCCGTCTACATCTATGAGGTCGCTACATTTGTAAAAGCCAATTGAGAAAAGTTTGGTAACATGCACTCCCGTCGACATGCCGACCAATTAACAAATATGCCCTCAAAAACAGCTCTCCTTTCTAAAAGTTTCCTCGGAATGTCTTCACGAATTTATAATAAGCTTCCTAAACAAGAGAAATTGAAAACATTAAATTTTTATGAAAAAATTAAATGTCTTCCTGGTAAATAGAGCATATTATACAGTACATAAATTTTTGCCCGACAGATTCGTGATGAGTTAGTGCCAGACTGTTTTTATGTTTTGATGCAAAAATAGTTTTTATGTGTTGATGCTCTATTGAAATTAAAATGACTCTTTTGAATTAATCACATGAACTTATGTCTAAACAAACTATTGTATGCCTAACATGGTGGAGCAGTGCAAACGCACACTAACATAAACCAATAACAACTGTGTAATCACTGTCTCACAATAAAGATCTTGACTTTGACTTTCTACCCACTTCATGTATGGAGCAAAGTAGTAAAACATTCTGAAGTAATTTTATTCAACAGTAACATAAAACAGAATGCCGAACCGTACAAATTAGTATAAATTTTTTTTTGGTAAAGCTTGAAGCTTTCCGTTTTCACGTTAGTTTTTGAAGCCATTCCGAACGAACTGCGGTTATCACTTGACTTACCACAACTTTGTTATTCATAGAATTTTCAGAACACTGAAAACTGTAGGTGCTTTTTTTATAAAACATTCATATTCGGAGCGCAATCCAATATTTGAGAAAACATAGATAAATCCTACGCACCGCTGCAACTTGTGAAACCACTTGATAAACAAGAAAGTAATAAGTCAATTTAGTAACGAAATAGTCATTCACATTGACTAAACAACCTAGTTCAATGGATGGTGCCGACGCTAAGTTCATTCCAATAGACTCTCCAACGACTTGTAAACTATGTAGATGCATCCAGACACTGGAGCGCCGCCGACGACGGTGCCACTCAACTCACCGAGTTACTTACCTGAGTGAATCACTTAGGGAAACAGACACAAATGATTAGACTTTCTGTGAAAGGAAATATTTATTGCAACTGAAGATATTGAAAGGAGACTATAGGTTCGTGAAAGATGGCCAGAAAGAGGGTGGAGTAAACTGGCAGAAATTGTGACGTAACGCAAAAGAGCGTTATGCCGTCAGTCTCAAGTGTCTTTTTTAATACAGAGAGCTATCTAGCTTTTGGGAGTTTTTAGCAAATTTTACCTGTTTATAATAATAGTTTGGATAGCGCATCTGGTTTATTTACATATTTTAAGCTTTATTAGATTGATTCATATAAATGTGAGCTGTTCACGGATTATACTAATAGAGAACTGCCGATCGAGTATTCATCGATTTTCGCGACGCTTGCAACGCACTGACGTGCTCGTTAGCAGTATTTAATAAATAATTTAAATAATATTAGTGACCTCCTTTAGTGCATTATTGTCGTAATGCATCTCTAAAATTTTTGCTTAGTGTGTAGTGTTATTAATAAAGGACACAAAATAGTTAATTTGTAATAAAACAAAATGGATAACAGCCCCTTTAATCCAAGGGACCCAGGGCAACTCTGACGGACGACGCAAAACCCAGCCTTCTAGTCTCGGCCACGGCTGACATTGTTTCAACGCCCGAGATTCAAAAATGGATGTCAGCCATTGAGCAGCACCTAAAGGTCGACTTTTAATTGTATTCAGTAACTTGGCAGTTGAAGAGTTACCAGATTTTGACAAAAAAAGAAGATAGCGAGTTTGTGTAAGAATGAACGAAATTGAATGAACTTAAATAATGTACTTACATGCAAACGTTAATCTTTAGTTCACTTTTATTAATCTGAATCAGAAATTTCTATTATAAAGGTATCAGTGATGTTATCAATAACATGGTCCATACGACACATAATTATCCTGTTCTACTTTTAATACGTGAGATACGCAAGCACTCCATGGCGTCCAAAATTGTTTTTAACTTCTTTCATCTTAAAAGATTTATTATTTTTTGCGACTTGCCCCTTTAAACTTATTCTATTGGGTTGAGTTCGCAGTGGTAAGGGCAGTCCTAGCAAAATTATGCCATGCTGTTCTGCCATCTCATCAACTGCGTCTTTTTCATATACCTGATTTTGATTTTACACCAAATCTATGAGAGTTGCCTTCAGCATGTTTTCTTCGTATGAAATATTTTTATTATTCAGCCACTCTTGAATTTATTTTTCCTTCCAGGACATCTTGGGAATTGTTTCAATTTTTCGCGAGTGGTAAGGGGCATTTTCTATTACCAGAACCGTAGAACAGCCCCGAACTACTCTTCAAAACATGGTGCATTCATTTCCTTGTGGTCATCCGCACTTCGTTTCTTGGCTTCAAAAACGAGGAGCCTGTATGCGAAATTATTAATCTTTTCCATTTGCCAGTAGGATTTTTGAGTCAATACCTGATCACTGCGCTGTCCTACTTACCATCGATTTGTCCCTGTCTAATGCTCGGTTCCTATAAACAAAAACGAATCGCATTGCTTGCCAATGGTAGCATTTTTTTATTGACAAACTATATACATAACAAATATAACTCAAATAACGCTCGGGAAATTCAAATGAAGTAAGTACATAACACGTACATTAATAATTATAAATTCCAGAATTGTTCAAAATCAAATCGAAAAAATTTATTCAAAGTTTACAATTTTGTCATGATATGCTAACTAAGTATGAACAACAATAGTTTTTCACGCGCCAATATGTTCATTATTGTTTCTTATTTATTTATTACATATTAAACACCTAAGCCAGTTCGAACAGTGCTTGCTATTCTACAGCTTAACAAGAACACCGCCATCTGGTGGCAACTTTTAAAACTAGAACATTCTTACTTTTTGTGGTCAGTGTTAAGCAAATAACGCTCGGGAAATTCATATTAAGTAAATACATACCTACATTATAATGATTATAAATTCCATTACATTTTCTACAGCTTAGCAAGAACACCGGAGAGCTTCGGATTATAAAACGGGAGGCACCATCTGGTGGCAACATTTAAAACTAGAACATATTTACTTATTGTGGCCAGTGTTAAGTTTTCTAATAAATACATTTCGAAATTGAAATAATACCTCTGATTACCATTGTGTCGAAGTAAAGGAGTACATAGGTACATAATATTGACATTGCCCGTATAGGAGTACAGCATTTTAGATCTATCTTCAATAGCAGTGATAGCCTAGTGGTGAGACCGTCGGACTGACAATTCTCTAGTGGTCACGAGTTCGAACCCTAGGCACGCACCTCTGAGTTTTCAGATTCATGTGCGTATATATTATATATAATAATATTGTTTATTATTATCACTTGCTTAAAAAAAAATCGGTGAAGGAAAACATCGTGAGGAAACCCGTGAGTGTAATTCTCTGACTTAGCATGTGTGAAGCTAAGTAAGAGGAACACCCCTAATAAATATATATATATATATATTATATAACAAATATAAATAGATTCGTAAGCTAATTTTACTTGTGATATTTATATGGGAAGGTCTACTATGCAAAACTTTGCTTCATTACTGGTAAAGATACAGGTCTTAATTTTAACCAATAACGGTCTGTAATTTATAGGAATCGGCCATAAGCACATTAGCCCACCGCTTCAAAAATCTAATGTAACCTTGAAGGTGATTTACGCAATATTTGTTTCAACCTAGTTAATAATACTGCATACGCAGTTATAATCGTATAACTAAGTGCTAATTTTAAACCTTAATTATTAGTGAATATATAAATTATAACATAATAAATTAACTAACTATGTGATAATCTCAACACTTATGTTACTCATGAACTCATGCCGCCGGGTTTGTCCTAGTACAGGCATCATACTTTGTAATACCTACATTATTTCTAAGATTCTTTATAGTTTACCAATTTTTATTTTGAATAAATTTTATTTTAATTAATAGTATTTATCATGTTAGGTTAGGTTATTGAGAGTGATTGTGGTAATACTCGTATCATTGATATTATGTTAGTATGTAACCATCATTTTACGCGCAATTTAAAAGGGGTTAATCATTAACCCCTTGAGTGTCGCATGATACCGTAATAATTAGTGGTTCAGCAGTTCGTCGTGGATTTGGTTCGACAGCCGCTCCTCTGACATCATCGACATCATCTCTCATCCAAAGAATATGCTAGGAGTAATATATTATTGTTCCGTGTATACTACTCTCTAACGCCACAGAGTACTTCTAACGCGTTCATCAGAAGACAGCCACCATGCAACCATGGATGCGACCTAAGGATGCGACGCTCAGCTAGATTGACTGTCACCAGCCAGTGTCACTGTTATTCGTCCTTTTCGGAGACTCTAGTAACTTTGAATCAAAACGAGGCAGTGCCACTTACAGCGCCGTCATATTTACACCAAGTTTCATGAAACCGTTGAATGATCGTGAACAAACGTACGAGTACTTCATTATTTAACTGAATATTCTCTTGACATAGTCATTAGGATGGTTTCTTAGAACAAAGCCACCATTATCATTGTCTATTGTTGTAGTTTTCTTATACCATTGTGTCACCCTATGGAAAATGTCTACATTTAATATCTGTAATTTAACACTTAATTATGTACACCATTGGGTGTACATAATTAAGTGTATTTTATATCTGTCTATCAAAGTAACCATTGTCTTCTCCACCAGAATATCGCAAACTTCATGAAGGATGTATACAAGAACCGGTATGGAATGGACCTACAAGACGACACTGTTAATAGACTGTACTCCATAGCGGTCAGCATCTTCGCTATTGGTGGCATGCTCGGTGGCTTCTCTGGTGGCATGATCGCGAATAGATTCGGAAGGTAAGGATGACGTCACCAGCTTTTTATCTCAGGTAACATTAGCGTGTTGGAAAATAATGGTACAGTTACGAGCATAAACACCGTATACATACGCAAAATTACACAGAGATTTTCTAGTGAAATATCGATTGCGACTGTAAAAAAGGATATATTTCATAGTACTTAGTATGGTTTGAAAAATAATGTGTTCGACACTTTCAGATTTCTATCAAAACTTAGAGCTTTTGAAACTTGAGTAAGTACATATTAGGTTTATTAATGCTCCTGAATGTACTGTCTGCAAAAGAGATGCCATACAGGCAGTTAATTTGAAACTCTTTTAATCTGTTGTCCTAAGATGTCACGTGTTTGACATCCCTCTTCTGAGTGAGTCTACAGTTGAGACGAAACGAGCTGCCAGTAAAACCGCACTAACCTTTACTTTGGTAATAGGGTCACACGTCGATCAAGTGCTTAAGATTTTTAAACTTTCTGAACTGAATGATTGATTGTGAAGAGTGTCAAAGATTTTACTTATCTAATTAATGCTAAGATATATTTCTAATTAGAATTTGACAGCGCGAAATCAATGTGTCCATTTCAATTTGAAAACACTATGTTCAAAAATTGACAGATTTGATATCTATATTACAAATTCAGTCTGTCATAACATGAACAGGCTTCTTCTGGGTAAGCTCACTCCATCGTCGACTTTATCTCTGTCACCTCTGACCTAGACTAGAGTCAAGAGCAAACCCATCACAAATTAAAAAAAAAAATCATAAACCAAAATAACAATAATATGTGTTAATAAATGTTCAATTTCACGATTGAAACGCCCACAATTTTTGGAGAACTTCATTTTACCTCGACATGACTTTGACAATCCGTAACACAAGTGGTCATCAATTAATTAGCCAATAGCATTGACAGTTGACAGTTCTGACAGCTGCAACCTAAAATAAAGATCACTGTGCTTATGACAGATTTGTCAATGGTAGCAACCCAAAAGTAACCTTATTGCATCGACAATAAAGATCACTGAGATTTTGACAATGCAAAATCGGAGTTAAAATAACACTGTGAACGGTCTGTGTGAGAACCACGGCAAACATCGTGCAGACGTGGACACAGCAGCTGTCATTAGTTATATTAAAGTAGTTTTGATAGTAAGTATCAGCACATGGAGGTAAGAAGAATATCGGCTGCTAGTCTCTTTTTTATTGCTGACTGGGCCTGCTCTTGATTATAATCACGCCTGATGAAAAGCGATGGATGAGGTCCACATATCTCCTTATTTAATTATCATACTCTTTGTGCTATATTATTGACCACGCAATGTTCATTAGTTGCACCATATTATAATAAAATAATAAAGCCACGAGACTATAGAAGCGAAACTTAAGTACTGTAAACGTTTCTGTCACGCTGCGGTTCGGAGCGAAACTTTCGCTTCTATACATATATGTATTTACTATAGGGTAATACTGTAGCTGAGTTGGGTAACATGATCGCAGACTTGAACAAGGCAAGCCTCAATATTATATAAAATGAACATGTCAAAGACGAAACTCATGACATACTGCATCAAAAGGAGACTACAGATTGGAGGTGAAGAGATTTCATATGTCCAAGACTATATATATATCTGGCCGAAATAGTCAACTTCCAGGTGCGACAAGACAAAGAAATTGCACGACGTACCAAGAGCGCCTAGAGGAGCTATTGGTCAATGAAAGATCTTCCAAAAAGAGATCTACCACTATGTCTCAAACGGAGAATTATGGACTTGTGTATTCTCCCTATCCTCATATATGGTGCTTAAAGCTGGTCTTTGTCAATTCAGCAAAGAACCAAGCACGAGGTTTCTCAGCGAGCCATGGAGTGCAGTACCTTGAGGGTTAGAATTTTGGACCGTATAAGGAACACAACACTGCGCGTCAAAACGAAGATCACGGACGTTACCCAGAAATCCACTAAGCTCAAGTGGGACTGGGCCGGATGTGTTTGCTGCATGTCAGATGACAAATGGGCTAAGAAAACCATCAATTGGGTCCCACGACGACATCACGGCACGCCGAGACGAAGATGACAGGACGAGCTTGACTTCTACTAAAAGGACTGGCCGACACTAGCAAAAGACAGAATTGTGTGGAAAAGGGAGAGGGAGGCCTTATCCCTGCAGTGGGACAGTACAAGCTAGTTAGATTAACATTAGAATACCATAGCATCTACCACGAATGGAATTTTAATATCTTCGTTCTTTTAGGAAAGGAGGCTTACTGCTAAACAACATCCTTGGCATCAGCGGCGCTAGTCTCATGGGGTTCACAAAGATATCACACTGTTACGAGCTCCTCATATTTGGAAGGTTCATCATCGGAGTCAACTGTGGTAAGTAATCCAATTAAAAAATATTTATACTAGTACTAGCACAAATCATTTTGATGTTAATAGGGAAGCTTCAGGTAGCCCGCGAAATTCAAACTTTCTTACGTTTTTTCTTTTTAAATTTGCAAGTCAGTATTACTCGTAGATTGTATGTTGATTAAAGTATAATTTGCGACCGTGACAAATATATATTTAGTAATACAACTCCTTAAGTCATAAGCACTAACATAACAACACCAACATTGTGCACTTAGTTCGTTTAAACGTTTTGACTTTGAATTCAGCCGGTCTATTCTGGAAAAAAAAATCACCGTGAAGTGAGCCGTCAACAGTGTCAATGATGATGGAATGATGCTGCGGTTCTTACAGAATAGACCAGCATGTATATGTTTTAAAAACCTTATTTCGTCCCGAAAGTCACTCGTTCATATTTTTAGGGCAGCGTAATTTCAATGGAAACCGATGCAAACGCATCGATTGCAACGTCCTATAAAAACGGTTTTTATATATTATAATTTTATGACGATTATAGCATTTCCATCGACTGATTTAATAAAAATGAAAATAATCATCTCAAATTACTTCAAACTTTGACACAACTACCTTCTAAGTATTCTATTCTCTTGTTTGTCCAGGGTTAAATACATCATTAGTGCCAATGTACATATCGGAGATCGCGCCTTTAAATCTGCGCGGTGGGCTGGGTACTGTCAACCAACTAGCTGTCACTGTGGGGCTACTCCTCTCGCAAGTCCTGGGCATAGAGCAGATTCTCGGCACTGATGAAGGATGGCCTATTTTGCTTGGTAAGCTGTCCTTTGATATTTGCAGGTCTGTGCGTTAGTATTAGAAGTCAGAATGAAAGAAACGACTTTTTTCCACTTTAGCTTGCAAGATTTAACTAAGTAAGTTACTATATTGACATTGTGCAGATGTCTCTACCAATTATGTGGATCTGTTTGCAAAACATCAAATTGGACTAATAAATCTCCACTGCTCAACCTTCTAACAAACTCCTGCAATAAATATAATTTTACTATAATTTTTTGTTCAATTTTATATGACCCATAAAAAAAATTTACTTATTTATGATCTAGTAGATGCAACTACCCAGATTGTAACAAAAAAAAGAGATTTTGCTATATCGAGACTACGTATAAAAATACATCATGAAACACACCATAAAAACGCATTTATCAATAGAAACAGGAACGAGATATATACTATCGTAGAGTTGAACTACAACTGACGGGCGTGGGCGTGTCGCTGGACAAGTAACGCCCCATTTACCTCTATATAAAGTCCATATACTGTAAATATTCTGTACATAAGCGGAAACTGCATGAGACACAGCATCAAAGATTTCCTTTTCACTACGTATATTTCAGCTTATAGTCAGAAGGTTGAAATCGATTAAGTCAACTAAATAATGTATTTTATTGTTTATTTTAATGTATTCCAAGGCTTACCTATAACAGTTCCAAATAATGCATTTCTACGTTTTAGAACAGTAACCATCAGATGGTAAGTAGGTAATTACAATTATAAACGTAGTAAGTATATTTCTTCCCCACAAAATAATCTCAAACAACATAAACTTTAAAAGCAGAATCATGAATCGAAAAGACATCAAAATGAAGAAATAAATTCACAACTGCATTTAAACTTTCAGAAGCTAAAACACGACGAATTCAAAGCGTGTTCAGAACTTCCTGTCACACCTAGGCCTTGAAACTATGAAATAACAGATTGCAGTATTTAAAGATGAAAGGAAAAGTGAGAATGCAAAGTCGAAGAAACGCGGCCGCTGCAGGTGCGAGATTCAAAAGTTAAGGACAACTTACAAGTTGTGAGTTGGCATAAACGACGCTACGTTGAAGCTTCAAGAGCAGTTAAAGTTGGGCTTGGGAGATATTTTTATTTATCTTGACTCGGTTACAGGAATTCTGATGTATGTGAGGTGAGGATGGAAGTTTTGCAGTTGATGTGTTTGTTTTAAGAGTCGAATTAGTTTGTTTGAGGACTTTACACAAAGTGGGTATTACTGTCAACACAAATAATTAATAGGTTAACTGAACTTATAAAAATAAAATTATTTTAATTTATGTAGGCGATTTTATGTGCTGTATTTTGGAGATAATATCATTGTATAAGGTATCGTGTATCAACTTTATGTCACACTATTTTGCCATGCACTGAGTGATCAGCATTTTGGCGATAGTAAAAATATGTTTAAGAATATCCACTTAGATATTCAAACTACTACTATAATGTTCAGGTCTGGCGATCTGTCCGGCGATTCTGCAATTATTGTTGTTGCCTGCCTGTCCGGAATCACCCCGGTACTTACTTATCACGCGCCAATGGGAAGAGGAGGCTCGACGTGCTCTCAGACGACTACGGGCTAGCAATCAGGTAGGAAGTAACATTAGATTCACCTTAATGATATGCTGGTGTTTTTGTATATTTGTAGTAGTACTGCGACTAACAGTAAGCGATTTGAAACCATTTTGTGAAAACAGCTATCAATAGTAAAATCTCCAAGTACAACTGCTCAATATCCTATTTAGGTGGAAGAGGATATTGAAGAAATGCGAGCCGAGGAACGAGCCCAGCAGGCGGAGGCGTCTATCTCAATGAGAGAACTTCTATGTTCCCCTACGCTACGAGCTCCCTTACTCATCGGCGTTGTCATGCAGTTGTCCCAGCAGCTCAGTGGCATCAACGCAGTAAGTGACCTTTAAGAAACTTTAGGTTCTTCAGGCTTATGGTAATAAAAGCTTTCTTACTTTCTCATACTCAATCTTTAGATGAAAGAGTTTTATACATTCTAAGCATAAATCTGTCCGTATAAGACTAGGTTTCTCCTTATTCAATGACAGACGAGTACTTACTTCCAGTCATGTTGTGTATGTGATTGGATTTACTGATATTATAAATGATATTAGGTGTTTTATCAATTTTCCATAACGGTAACTTTAAATATAAGTCTGAAGTTTCTGCGAGACCCCCATCTGCTTCATCGTATCCTCAGGTATTCTACTACTCCACTTCGCTGTTCACTTCTTCGGGCCTTACGGACGAATCAGCGAAGTTCGCGACCATGGGTATCGGGGCCATCATGGTCGGCATGACCCTGGTCTCCTTGCCTCTCATGGATCGCACTGGAAGACGGACACTGCATCTCTACGGCCTCGGGGGAATGTTCATCTTCTCAATTTTCATCACCATTTCATTTTTAATAAAGGTGTGTCTTATAAAATTATGGTTGGTTTCTCTGGTATGTTCGAAATTAGAAGGTATAATAAAGCTGAAACTGTTTTCTGTGAAGTTATACAAATATATTATATTGATGAACTTTTAAATGTTGTGTTGTGAAGTTAAGAATACTCTAAAGTTACAAGAATCTAGACAAGAAAATAATCGGAGATTTGCATAATAAGTATATATAGTATTTGCATACATCGACCTCCGTAACACATACAGCAATAACTCTCTCAAAACAATAACTAATCAATGAAAACCATCACAAAATAACTCTAAAAGTATGAACAGTAATATTTAGAACTTGTGTTGACCATGTTTGGAATTTAGTTGTGTAATTTAGAGTAAGTTGGGCTAGTATTTCGGTTTGTTATACTGGCCCTAAATGTGTTCCTTGAGAGACACCGGGAATATCACCACTTCCTTACAATAATATAAAGACATTTTATGAAAAAATCCAGAATTACTATTTATTATTATAATTGTGATGTATTACTTAAGCGTTGTCTCGATCAAGGATTACATTAAAAAATGGCTTTGGCACGCTTTCTCATCGCTTTCTTCACCGACTATCTGTTACCGTTCTTGACTATCAATACTTCATTACCTACTGATATTTTCTCTCATACCCCAATTGGTTGCTCGATCTCTTCCAAATCAACTTATTAAATTAATATTTTCAAAATTAGTTTTACTTTGATTGGTTTATTTAGATTTTTGGACGTCAGAATACGGAGACGTCTTTGAAATTATACTTTTTTAGTGTCTTTTCACTTGAAGATGATTTGTATCACACACCATATGCCAAGTAATTAGAGATAAGTTTTAGAGCTGAGCATAACGTGAATCGAAAGTTAGTGATTGATTTAAATTATTTTCGATTCTTTTAGAGATATACATAATACAGTTTTATCGATGTAATGAAGGTATGTCAATATAACGTAAAATTAGGTTTTTTGAAATCTTTTAATGTTTTAAGACTTCATTGATGAATTTTTTGTCACAACTGTATTCATTCGTTCTTACGGCAATAAAACACTATCCTAGTCAGAATGTAAAGATACATAATCATTATTTCGATGTGTATTACAAATCATCACTTCGTGACTACAGGGTAATTTTTGATACGAATGTTTTTTTTGGTTCAAACTAATCATTATTAAAACTCTAAAATTATAAAAAATCATATCGTCTTATCATTTATTTAGTCTAGTAACACTATGCATGCACCTCATCTTTAATCCCTGGTTTATTTCTCACACACTGTCATTTGCTTCATCGGGTGTATGTGTCACCAGCGGTCTTAAAAACTGTTATTGCCTTCAACATTTCATTGCCATCAACGTCCGTTGTTGACTTTGGTTTGTTCAGAATAACAGTTGTTAACAACCACTGAGACACATAAACTCGTCGCTTCGCTAGCCCTCCCCCCTCTTCGACTTTCCTGTTTCCGATACCGGACTCTCGGTAGGAAAGAGCATTGTAAATAATGGGAATAAATTCTCAAATATAAATGTTAGGAACATCACTCACATAGCACTAACACTATTTTTGTTGACCACTAAATTGTGGTAAAAATTCACGGGGAGCTCAGCGCACGCGTTTTTAAATGAAGCGAAATTTATAATCACACAAACACTGCTCAAAAGCAGGATGGCACTTATCACCAGCATTCGCAGTACATGTAATACGGTAGATGGACGACACTACGCTACCAGCACTCAACAACTGAGTCGGAACTCCTCGCATCGCGTGGAGCATGACGGACACACAGACAGACTAGTGTGTGATGTGCATTTATGTTTGTGGTTTATTTCATCATCCGGTCGGCGACGGGAAAGGACACCATTGCTATCCCCTGATAGGAGTTTTTCGGCTATGTGCAGGAAATGATCGACTGGATGAGCTACTTGTCGGTGGTGTCGACGCTGAGTTTCGTGGTGTTCTTCGCGGTGGGCCCCGGCTCCATCCCCTGGCTCATCACTGCCGAGCTATTCTCGCAAGGCCCTCGCCCTAGCGCGATGGCTATCGCCGTATTAGTTAATTGGATGGCCAATTTCGTTGTCGGAATCGGCTTTCCTAGCATGAAGGTAGGTCTCTGTGTGTTTGTCCAACAATGTGTGTGGGATTCCAATTGCCATCCGTTAATTAATATTGGTACATTCGCACTGATCCTACAATTATGGTCAGTCATATTTGGTGTCAATATTGATTCCAATCAAGTAATATTGAAGTTGAGTGTAAACCTCGCGTAAACAGATTACGTAATCGTTAAATGTTGGTTATGAATGACCATCAATAATTATTATTTCGTATTCTCTTTATGTTTCAGTACAATGTTGGTTATGTTTATTTTGCAGGCACTACTGGAAAACTATACATTCCTGCCTTTTAGTGTATTCCTTGCAATTTTTTGGATATTTACGTATAAAAAAGTTCCTGAAACAAAAAATAAGACCTTCGAAGAGATTTTGGCACTGTTCCGGAATTCCAACGGGAGGTAAGAAACGGCGACTGTTTCATTGATATATTTTGAATACTTACTGGCACTGACTGTGTCCTACCATTACATGACACATGATTCATGATTTTCCTTATAATCACGACACAGCACTAAACCAGACTGGTGCTGGTCATCCATGAGCACGCGTTGCACGTGATGTTTGTAAAGCATTGTGTACATATCACTGGAACGAACGATGTTACCCTGTCTCATAGAGAGGGCTGTTGGAACATAGGCCCTACCCACTATGTACCGTGTTTCAGATCTAAATTCTATCAAACAAAACAACCGTGTTCATAAGGTGGCAAAAATTTTTTAAACAATCTTATGAAGATTAGAATTTTTCGATATGCATCTAAACTTTTGTTAAAAAAAGAATTAAAATAAATCTCATACTAAAATCAAGTCAATATTAAATATTATTTAAATAATTATGTAATCAATTTCGATAATTTGTCTATCTTTAAAGTTTTGCAAAATTTATTCTAGTAAAAAATAATTAACAGAACTTACTATTGGGGTGACTAGGTTAAAATATTGAAGCAGGATTAACAGACAACGTGCTCGTTAAACACAGTAGATAATCAATTGAGAAATGATATTTCACAGTACATGAAACTAAAAACACAGTAAGCTACTATGAAACTCTACAATACTTTGAACGTTAAAAAACTGAGACTCTTAGAAGCGTATAGTAATGATGATCTTGAAAATATGGGGGTTATCACATAATCGGTCAATGGGGATGATTGGAGACTGTGTACAGGGACAGTTTTCGCGACAGCCGCCTCTACGGGAGTATGATGAACTGCGTGAACGCCTTGGAACAGCAGCTGCCACCCCCGCCACCCCCCGCTCCCGTTGACGAGAAACACGATTCCCGTGAGTACCACGCTTTACGTCACCGCATTCATGTCACTATTGTGCCTACAGTGTTCCTTAGTTGTCTCATCTGGGAAACAAACCCTATATGAAGAGGTTTCGCATCAATCACACTTTATGAACGTCTTGATCTTTCTTGCGGTTTAGTTACATCTAAACCTGATTCATACTACCCATTCCTCTAAAATTGAGATCTTAATAGAAACCATGTTTGTTTACCAAATCAGACAAACAAAGAAAAATACACTACATTTTACTTTACGGAGTGGTTATAAATGGAGTGAACCATGGCATTAAAATAGCTTAATGGGCAATCAGATCATCATCAATATCATTTTCTGGCCACTTATTCTAACAAGAAATGTTCGTAGTACCTCTCCATTTGTGAACTACTCCGTGAATAATTTTATAATATCAGATATTTACATCATGATTGGCTTACTTGTCTATTACAAACAACAGTTGCCTTTATCATAATGTTGACTCTTGCTTTCGTTTTTAATTTATTGGCATCCGTCATTTTATTCCACTTTTAGCATTACTCACTTCATTTTACAATAATTATGCTGGTGTGGAACGATACATCTGTCCGTATACACACTAGTGTTAGCATGATCTTTTGTGTTGTTAAAAGTAACATGTGTGAGTATTAGCTCCGGTACCCGCGAGGCCGTTTCATTGTTTGGACCAAGATCACAATTAATGGTCTTCAGTGGTCGCCAATTGTTGTGCTTCATCGCGAATAACGGAAGCTGCCTTGTGGAACCCTGCGCTCAGCTTTTTTTTCTGGATTGCCGATATGGTTTTGGGTGAACTGGCTTTAGCCAGTTATGTTAAAACATGCAATACTTCCCTTACGCTCCCTATTTTAAGCCTTTATAATTTAACCATGATAATACCTTTCTTCTGGAATTGTACCGCTAATTTGTAATTTAAAATGTTTCCACTTACCCTTCTTAGGTTCAATTCTGTCTAAATTTTACTTTTCTAGACTTCTTGGTGTGGGCTAAGCTATGTTATTTGTCAGTTTAGATGTGTTATTTTATTAATATTTATATAAAGGGCTGGTTTTAAATGACTTGGCGTTACTTAAAGGTTTGTGTGTTTATAAGATAACATATTAAATATAGCACTATAAAAACGCGGTAACTAAAGTATTTTTTTACATTTTTAAGTTACGTTCAAATCCCAATGTTTAACGGTGAAGAAGAAAAACAAGAAAAAGGTAAAATAGTCCAAAATCGTAAACATCCTCGTCGACTAAGGACTTATCGTGTAGATGGGAAATTCCACATCGACACTAACCTTACAAAGCTTTGCCAGGTAATTTAAAGTAGCCCTGTATGTTTATATGAACTGAATAATGAAATACATATTTCTACGATAGGGAAGTGTTCATGTGGGGAGGACTCTTCGCAATGGAGCGCAGAAGTCCATGCTGATTTTAAAATCACCCTGAAAAGGGACAGCGCTGAAAGCAGATAAGAAATAGGTTAAGTTATTTATAACTAGGATAATTAGGGTTATTAACCTCACTGCTCGTACAGCCTAACAAAGCATTTATGATGAATAAGCTCAAAACAAGCGAAACAATGAGATGGATGCTCTGACATGATGATCTATTACCGCGTAGAATTGGCAAACGAGATGACTCATACAACAAGTATTGGGACACGTGGGCGTAACACCTATATCTGACCTTGGGCTGACTGGTTAAGGATAATAACCGTGATTGAACACACTTGTAGGGATGTTCCTTTCGGAGAGCTTCGAATATTTTAGTTTGTAGTTAGGTAAAAGAACCGAGCTAAAAACTATCATCTGAACTACGTGTAGGTTCAGATGATAGAAGGCTCGGTTATGAGATACACTTTATTTTATATGGTACAGAACTGCCCGAATACCAAGCTTGCAACACTAAGAATTCTTAGAGATACTTAGGAACCCCTGTTTATTAGAGATGATGAATAGGACCGAGATGTGAGACAGGATGGTAGTGGCGATAACTGAGCTATGCATTTCAGTATCGGAGCAGTCTTCGGGTGGGGGGGAGGCGGGGCGACCGCCGCCACCGCTGCCTCCGCCGAGGTTTCCCGCCACAGGCAATGTCTGACAATGGGAGACCGCTGCGAGGGCGCCTCTAGTCGCCCCGATCAAGGCCGCCGCCAGCTTCTTGTTTCATGGGCTCAGACGTCAGGCCGGCGGCCGTGCCACCAATACTACCACACAACAAATGTTCTAAATCGATGTGATTAGGTATAAATCGAAACTAGGAAATAAGTCACGGCGTAAATTAAACATACATAGTTCTTTAGTCGTCATTTTATGACATAATTTATGAAAAAAAAAAATGCATAGGTACCCTGTAAAGTGCCATCGTTTCTTGTACCCATTTTAATTAGATCTTCTCATGATGAATTTTATTGAGTACTTCGGTCGGGTCTGGGGTTCGGTAATTACGGTCTACAGATTATAGCTTCCGGTACCTATTTAAAAAAATTACTGATAAGTACGTTTCGACGGTGAGGGAGATTCATTATAAAATAGTAGATTTTTATCGACTACTTAGGAGCATGCCGGTTAGGGATCGAGAGAGGGGAACTCTTTTTTCTGGCTGTCTGTACGCACTGGTCTAAGCCAACTAATCCTATGTAGAAAAATACACTTAAAATGGGTACGATGACTGTACTTGTGATGACGTTACACGTGACGTCACGACCATGTATAGAAACATGTAAACACATGCTGTGACTTTATTGTATTGTTGATTTTTATTATATTTATCTAAAAATATATATTATTGCATTATTTTAATAACGTTTAATATCTTTTTACTCATAATTATTGTTATATACAATTGATGATAAATGAAGTCATATCCAGATGACCGATATTATTAGTTATTACGACAGATTGTAATAAATATTTATTATGAAACAGTAACAGTGAACAGTTTGCAATAGTTTGCATTCGGGAATTGATTACGATAAATGTGAGAAGTATATATCTGTACGTTACATAGCAAAATATAACCTGATATACACTATATTATGTTGGTATATAATTATGTTGACATTGTTTTGTAGCATATGAGATAATAAAGAGAAATCATTATCTTTTTAATTGATGAATAAAAATGAATAGCGCTATAGTAAGTTATACAATTTTGTGGAGACTTTAATAATGTAATGCTTTTAACTTATACGCCCCTAGAAAGAGAAAAACATTAATTACCTATTAGTTAGGTTTCAGTAGTTACTACAGGGTTATAATCAATTTGTGCGTCCGTGCGTCCGTATACTGCTCAATTCAATATATTAAGACTAAGACAATCTCTAGCGTGTCGTGATTGGTGCAGTAAGCACGGCCTAATATTAAAAAAAAAAATGTGTGTTGTACGTCGCTGACGATGACTGCTATCATTTAATGCAATAATTGGCTCAAATGATTTGTCATCTTGTGTATGTGTAGTGTTGAGTGTGTCGCATCTTGTTGCGACTAACGCAACTCGCAGTCGAGGGATATTAAATAAATCGATAGACTTCAGGGTGTCTTACACAGACGCGACGCAGCGCGATCGAAGCGTTCCCAAGTCGCAACCGTGTAACACATCCCGCGGTCGTCTTAATTCTAAATTAACTATAAGACTAAAATATTTTCCAAATAAAATAATAATAATAAATAATAATAAAAGTTTATAATTGTACAATTTGCAACAATAATGTCATTTTTAATTTTTAAGCAATAAGTAGAGGGGAATGTTATTTTTAATTGGTGTAGCATTCGACATTTTTGTATTGTAATAAGTCACAGTAGATTTTTGTAAGTTATATTTTTATGAATAAATGTTTTTATTATGTTAGAGAAGTGTTGGGTGGCACTCGATGAGATCGGTGCGCCCGGGCGCCGCCGGGCGGTAGAGACGGCTCGGAGTAATCGCTAGTTCTCATAGCGGATGCTATTGGCGATGGCAATAGAGACTGTGTCTCGAATTCAAATAGTATAAAATAAATTAGACTAAAGCAACGTTTATTGGTTGTTCCGATATTTCGGTGTTATTATAGTTTTACGGTCGAAAGCCCGAAGATTGTTCGAATACGAAGTCCGCGCAAAATTAGCACAAGTTTGTTCTAAATAACGCACAATCTAGGTTTCAGTTTACATACGCATATAAAAATAACGAGCGAACTGATTTGTAATTATTTTTTGTAATTTACAATTTTAATTTACCTTTCTTTTAGTGAATGTAACATTGCCACAATGCCGTGTCACATTAGACTGAGAAGAACGTTAAAGGGACGAAAATTTAATTTATGATTGAAATAATAAAGTCAATAAATAATAAACAATTCAATAATTATTCGTAAATGTAACATTACCGTCGAATAAATAAAGTTAGTGTAACATTGCTACCGGTCAGTGCGCATCACACTTTACTACTTTAGTTACATTACTGAAGGCTGTGATCTCTGTGAATGTGCACACAATAATGCCCCTATCATTAGGTAAGTTTACACCGTCGAGGCATCGAGGCGTGTGAGCTTTGAATATGTTTCCGTTTATCTTCGGGCAAGCGATAGCGAGTAACTTGTAAATAAATTTAATGTAAGTACAAATCTGTACAAGATTCAGTCGAGCCAATGCGGTGGTAAGAAATTTACCATTTTGAATAATGCTGTGTTACATTTTCTAATAATATATTGCGTTGAAGTTTTAATAATATGCAGCGTTGTGATATCTTGTTGCGTTACACATTGTTATACGTTAAATATGAAACTATCAATTATTGTGTTATCGACTTAAATTGAATTATCGTTGTAAGATATTAATATTTATTAGTCAAATTATATTATAGCAGAAATGTTAGGTTTGAAATGTTCAAGCTTGTAATTGTTTGTATCAAGTTGCGAAGAGTTAGGTGCATAGTTCGAAGTGGTAAGCATTGGATCGATTGAACTTAGGAGCCCATTACGATTGTAACCAATCAATATTTTAGAATTAAACTATCATGATGGTGAAAAGCTTAATCTTGGCACAGCGTGACGACCCGACCATCGCGAGAGCACGTGAGCTCTGTTCATACGAATTAACGATTTAATATTTTGATATTAAATGCCATACCCAATTGTCGAGCGTACCATGTGTCCGCATAATCAAACATTTCACAAAACATTTGTATGAAAACTCTTGTGAGCTCGCGTTTTCACGTAACCTCGTTTTTTTAGAACACAGCCTAGACAGCATCATCAACCTCGGTTCAAAAACTTATTTCATAAAAGTTACAAAGAAACTGATCCAATTAGGATCAACATTACAATACGATGAGATAAAGACTGTAATATGGCTGTAATTTTCCTGCAAATTGAACTGAAGCGTTTCGATGTATTAGATTTTAAAATCTCCCAAAGTTCCCAGCGTCCTAAGTAGGTACGAATGGTTCATACATTTTCGAGTCTGTAACATATTTTATGAGATAAGTTTCGTCGGAACTGCTATGCGAACAATAAAGGAATATAATTGTATGCAGTTTTGACGATTTCGTCCTTATTTTGTACTCCTTATGTAAAGGGAGAATCAGCAACATGATTCTGAAAAGAGCAAAGAAAGGATAATATGATAGATTTTGGAATTGATTTTTTAAAGTTGGTTATATTTTATATTATATCATCTACAAAAGATATTATTAAGGTTTGATAGTATTGGATTGCCTTGATGAAAACGGAGATGTATATGAAAAGTCGTGTTGCTAATTTTTCAGAGTGAAAAGTTTGTTATTTTACTGCAGACATTTTAAATTCATGCAGACATTAGGCAGTTTATTGGAATTGCTCAACAAATTAGATGAGATCGCATTTGCATTATACCTACTTGAGTCAGTTTAAACAAAGATGAACATTATTTTGAACAAAATTGACATCCTAAACTATTTTTGTTTCATTTTTTGTGTTTCTACAGTAAAATGACGGACGCTCATAGAAACAGATGTTGTCCGCATTGGTTGTAATGTGATGGGCTCTCGACCACATTGATGTGTGTATGTAAGGTAGGTGGTCTTGACTCGTGGCGACGATCGGCGTGCGGACGTACAGATCGACAAACGCTAGTATATGCCCTGTTACTTTCTAAAAAGCACTCTCCGCAAATTATGCCACTATTAAATATCTGATGCGTTTGAGTTTCAATAAACGGAGGATACTCCGTACTTGTACAAAATAAACTTGTAAAATTTTATTGGAACTACTTGTTATAAAAACGTAAAAATATACAAAAAAAAAAAAAAATATTTCTGTGGTTTTCTTTCTTGTTACCCGTATACTCCCGAGTTGGACAATATTTTTTGTCAAATTAACATTTTTACAGCAACATAAAACAACCACGTTGCGCCACAACCTCAATAGGGTCATGTATTGTACCTATGGACATTTCAGACTATCTCCAAAATGGCCTCACACTGTACACGTCACCGATAGCGTCACGCCACTCACTGGTGTTGCTAGAAAATAAAAATGCCACAACAGTGTTGCAATATTATATTTTTAGTACTGCCAGTTTTTTTTATTATAATCAATGTCCAAAGGTAAAAGCGTCCATAGGTACAATACATGACTATACGAGGTTTCTTTTCCACAGACATCATTATATTGTAGCGCAGCAACCTCATGCCTAGCAAAATCCACATAAAATACTGCTAACTGCCTAATTGGGTACTCCAATTTGAAAAATCCATAAGTCCACTTTTTCACTTTGAGGAGCATAGCACAAAATGTATTTTTTG
This sequence comes from Dicycla oo, assembly GCA_948252095.1. Lineage (NCBI taxonomy): Eukaryota > Metazoa > Arthropoda > Insecta > Lepidoptera > Noctuidae > Dicycla > Dicycla oo. The sequence goes on along the minus strand of OX411709.1, from coordinate 36,197,496 downwards.
AAAAGAACACACTTGGCATATATAAATGAAAATACCATCAAGTTATAGTAAAAAAGTATACTCTTTATTTAAGTATAAAAAACAAAACCCATAAAGTTGTTTTAACACCTATAAGTAATTGAATAAATAAAGTTTTGGACTCATCATAAGTAGAATCTAAGGATTTATCGAATTAGGGCACCCAATTGCATAACACACTCTAAAATCCTTAATAGAATTGAATAATTCATCTGCTCAACAACGTAAATAATGCAGTGAACGTGGATGTACTGTCAAAAGGAAAGACTTCGCCATCAATTGCCATTTCACCTGTATTCTGCAATCGCCCCACTGGTATGTTTGTATACAAGATCAACACAATGTATAGTAACCTCGTTACTGCTGGACTTTTTAAAAACTCCCAGTTGACTGAAACTCTGCTAAGGTTGAACTGTCAAAATGAAAGACTGCCATTAATGGGGAGGAAAACTAACTTTTTATCACGATAGATGGCGCACAATCGACTGTACCTTGTTTTGATATATTAGCTGTCAAATCGTATGGATTTTTACAATCTACTAAGTTTAGCTTTCCGATTTTCCGTAATTTTATCCAAAATGCCTCAATGTAGTGCGTTAACTTGTAAAAACAGAGGAGTATATATGTTTCCTAAAGAAAGTATGGGCAGACAACAATGGGAATTGGCGTTACGTATTAAAAACTTTAAGGCAAGTAGTACTGCACAATTATCTGCTGCGCATTTCACAGAAGAAGCTTAGATTAGTAAAGAAGCCGTCCTTTAAGCTGGGTCCTATATCTATAAAACAAAAGAATCAAGAATCAATATCTAATAAAATAAAATTATTGTCATCAAAATAAAAGTGTCATAAATTAAACTATATTAACTAATATATGTAGTAAATAATTCTCCTAAAGATTTAATCAATCAATATAGGTACTTAGTTTTCAAAATATTCCTGCTTTGCCTGTCTGTTAATCATTGGTAAAAGAGTATCTGCATTTATGTCTTGGATGTCGCAGTCAGCACCAAAGTTTTGGTTTCGATCATACGAATGTAATCTATAAAAAAAAATAGGAATGTTAGTCCGTGGCTTATAAAAAAAGGCTCACAAACAATATTTAAATATTTAAATATAATATTTAAATATTATGTATATTAAATATAATTAAAATATTAATTAATTTTAAATATTATTATATTTATTTATTTATACAATATTTAAATATTTGAAGTGTTTTCCTTGCAATCAAATCTGCCTTTTTGTCGGCAGTTGCAGCGTTCCTTTTACGGAGCTCAACTTCTAGTTGAGGCGCAGTCTTAAACGCGTACATATTATAGTCGAATTACACTTTAAAATCTCATAAATAGCAGTCACGCTGCTGTCAAGAAAGGTAAACAAGGTACAGTCGACTACAGCGACATCTAGACACAGCTTTGAGTGTGGCTCCTCATTGCCATTTCATTTGTGTTCCGCAATTGCCCCACGGGTTTGTGTCTATACAAGATCAACACAGTGTAACAATGTAACCTCGTACCTGCTAGACTTTAAAAAAATACTCCCAGTGAGCTGAAACTCTGCTAAGGTTGAATTATCTGACTGTCACCTAACCTTCCTACTGCTGTTACACAGGCCTCTCTGCGAGTCTCACTGTGAGTGGGTTGTGGGATGGAATCCACCACGCGGGCCTTGTGCATGTCTTCTTTTTGGATCTTATGACATGCCAGTTTCCTCGCGATGTGTTCCTGCGCCGTTTTGAGAGCAGCGTGAAATAAATTACACAAAGTAATGCGCCTGTGGTTCGAACACACGACTTGCAACTCACAAGTCGCGGCCATTATCACTGGGACACCACTATACCTACTAACATTCTAATTTAAACTCTTTTTCGGTTTTTGTAGACATGATGTTATTCAGATTTGTTACAGTTGTAATGGCAATCATGTCAATAGGTTTTTATTTTTATTATTTTATTTGTATTTTTTATAGATTCTTTTCTATTTTGTGAATGTGAGAATGTAGTTAGGCCTAGTAGCCTGAAGGTCAATAAATCATTTTCTATTTAGTTAAGTACCAACTGGTATTTGTTGAAAGGCTACCCTGCACTGTCTTCCCATACATACCGTTATTTGAAAACATTGTCAAAGTCAATAGTTGAATTATCAAAATTAAATCGACTGTCAGTAAAAGCGTAGTATTAGGTACGCAATTTTTAGTGCTACACTCATCCTAAGTATTACATAAACACACACGCACACACACACAAACACATACACACTTTCATTTAATATTTTTTTTAAATCCATTGCTTCATAATAACTTTTTTTAGTTCTCTGCATAGAGCAATGGGTATCGCCGAATCGTCAGAATTAAAGCAACTGTCATTATAAGATTACGTAATTAGGGTTATTCTAGGCTAGTCAATCAATCAATCTTCATAGCCTATCACAGTTTATTGAGGCTTACATGTTATACTCTGCTACTATCATCATCGTCCACCCGATTCAAATTATTTGGGGTCGGCACAGCATGTCTTCGTCGTATGCAAACATCTCAATGAGATGTCGTAAAATCATACGTTTTATTCACAGGACTAAACCATTTTTGGTGGAACAGGTCATAGACCTAAAGACCTAATTAACTAAAATTGGGCTTTTTGTAGGTATGGGTACAGCGGGGTCATTGCGTGCGTAAAGATTCGTGCAGAGACGCGACGCGTCATCGGTAGAACAATGTTTAATGAAGTTTTCCTACTTGATCAAAATAATTAGGCGCATGACAGGAATTCGGTTTCGGCGCCCGCACCCCGCACCTAACCCCGCACTTCCCGTAGTGACGTGCAGTCGTGCACGTAAGTACGCACTCACATTCCCAGAGTTATTCATTTTGACAGTTTGACAACATTAATTGCGATTGAATGTGTGTTGCTCAATCGGGGTGCTATTCCAACCAAAAATGGTATTTATGCAGGTACACACAATCGAACATAGACAAGTTTTCTCCTCACTCAATTTTCTTTCAATAAACCTAATAGGTATAGCACAGAGCAATTAGACCGAACCGAATAAGGATTTTTATTTTTATTTATAAGTACACAATAAACACAATAGTTATTGAATCAGTACATACCTGTATTTTTATTATACCTCAAAATCCCAATTTTGTTACGCATAGGTAAATCAGAAAATCGAGTTGAATACAGAGGAGGAGGAGAGGAGAAACTCTCATTAAAATAAAAGATCTTAAAAACAATTCAAATGGCTAACCACCTCAAGTGGGACTAAGATGGACCAGTAAAGCTATTTATTCTGTCTGAAATCTCACGGTGAAAACTTAGGTGAAGTGAGCTTGAAGTGAACTGTGATCCACCTGATGCTTGGGATTGACAGCTCACTCCACCAAAGTATTCACCGTGAGTTTTTATAGAAAAGCACTACAGTTTACCGCCCACCGAGCTGTGTTAAAAACACAGGATTGGTGCCCTGAAATTGAAACAGCAAAACAGGGCCCGGTAGACCACGAAGAAGATGGAGTGACGAATTCTTGAATGTTGGTATGTAGTAACTTGTAAATTGGTATGTAGTAACGCAGAAACTGGAAATAATAGAGGAGCCCTTTTTCCAGCAGTGACACTATAGAGGCTTATAATGGGTAACCTATGAAGTTGCCGTTTTACAAAACTGGCCATTTTAAGTATAGCTGGCACCGCCAGGGTTGCGGGTTGTTCGAAAAAGTTACCGTGGGCCTGGCACAGGCAACTGAAGGAACACGGGTGGGTTTTAGTCAGTAGAAGTCTGACACGCCCTCTCGCTCCACCCACAGCAGAAGTTATTTGAAGATTTCCCATCCACAAAAAAAAAGTATGGCTGGCAATAAATTCTAAATTCAAATGAATTTTATTTTAAAAATATCGAGTTCTATATTCAAATTCAGTCATTTGTTTATGGATAAGTGTTTTGTTTTTACTACATTTGTATATTTTTCATCAATATGGACACGATAAAAATACGAGTAATTATGGAATACGAGTTCCGTCGCGGTAGCAATGCCCGACAAACGGCTCGCAACATTAATTACGTGTACGGAGTAAACACAACAAACGAACGCACGACTCGTTATTGGTTTGAACGCTTCCCCGACATGGAAAAATTTGATCTAAAAATGAAACCCGTGGTCACTCGAAAATTAAAGTTAGCAACGACAAATTAAAGGTGATAGTGGAAGCTGACGACACTCAATCTACGGCTGAGTTAGAAGCAGCTTTCAACGTTAGAATCAAAACAATATTAGTACATTAATGTCAAATTGGCATGGTAAAAATAATTAATAAATGGGTGCCGCACGAACTGAACGAGCGCCAGCGCGAAGAACGTGTAGAGGTATGCCTTGCGTTGCTTAACAAGTTAACATGCACAGAAATGAAGGGATTTTGAACCGCATTGTCACTTGCGATCAAAAATTGTTTTTTTTTTTTTTTTTTTGATAATCTTAAGCGGCCATCATATTGGTTAAACCCTAGTTCAGCGCCTAGGCAATGCCCCAAACGAAAACTTACGTTCTGGTGTCTCCGTAGCCCGTTGAGACACCAGATACTCAGCCTGCTGTTGACGCCGATTTCGGGACTGTTCTGATGTCTTTGCAGACCGTTGAAACGCTAGATACTCAGCGTGCTATTGACGCCAAACTTGTTACTGTTCTGGAGTCTCAGCAGCTCGTTGAGATGCCAAATACTCAGCATGCCTTTGACGTTGAGCTGGGGACTGTTCTGATGTCTCTGCAGACTGTTGAAACGCTAGATACTTAGCGTGCTATTGACGCCAAACTTGTTACTGTTCTGGAGTCCCAGCAGCTCGTTGAGATGCCAAATACTCAGCATGCCTTTGACGTTGAGCTAGGGACTGTTCTGGTGTCTCTGCAGACCGTTGAAACGCTAGATACTCAGCGTGCTATTGACGCCAAACTTGTTACTGTTCTGGAGTCCCAGCAGCTCGTTGAGATGCCAAATACTCAGCATGCCTTTGACGTTGAGCTAGGGACTGTTCTGGTGTCTCTGCAGACCGTTGAAACGCTAGATACTCAGCGTGCTATTGACGCCAAACTTGTTACTGTTCTGGAGTCTCAGCAGCTCGTTGAGATGCCAAATACTCAGCATGCCTTTGACGTTGAGCTGGGGACTGTTCTGGTGTCTCTGCAGACCGTTGAAACGCTAGATACTCAGCATGCTATTGACGCCAATTGCGCTACAGTTCTGGAGTCTCAGCAGCTCGTTGAGGCGCCAGATACTCAGCGTGTTGTTGACGCCAATCTTGGGACTGTTTTGGTATCTCTGCAGTCCGTTGAGATGCTAGAGTGTCTATGGCATGCATGTGTACATATCTTCTAACCTATACCTAAAACTAACCGTTATTCTTATACTAACGAAAAAAAAACAACTGTAATAACCTAATGAAAACAAACCGGTCAAGAGCGAGTCGGACTCGCGCACCGAGGGTTCCGTCCCATCATATATAAAAAAGTGTGCTATTTAGAGACATCATTTTATTTTTCCTGTAATCTATACATAAACTTCTATCACACAGAATAATTTCAAATTTTACTCTATGCAAACTTCGGAGAAAAAGGGGGGGGGGGCGGACGGTATTTTTAATTACATTTTTCATCAAAAGTCGTAAACTATGCGGCCTAAAAAAATGTTCAAACAGCACTCTTTCATAATATGATACCCCACATGCCCTAGCAGCCCCACTTCGAATTAAGAAGACCCCTTTTCAGCCCTGTTGCAAAAAAAGAAAATATACATTTATATTTCTTTAGTTGGACAAACATCGTCTAAAACTATTCCAAAATTCAAGTTGATAGCATTAGTAGTTCTTGAGATATCTAGCTGTGACAGACAGACAGACAGAGTCGCACCATAAGGGTTCCCTTTTACCATTTTGGTACGGAACCCTAAAAACGAAACTGTCTAACGAAACGAAGAGTTCCGTAGTTGGAATGAATTTATCCCAAGAACAAACTGAACATTGTAGTTGAAAAACATGTTCTCCCATACATTCTAACTGCAAATGTAAGTTTGTACGCACAATATTGAGAGATCTACCATTTTATATTAAGACCATAGACTTCTTATAGGTTTTCCTGGATTCTATAGGTTATTTTCTGTCAGTAATTTCGGAGATAAGGGAGGACTGGTCAATTTTTGGTATCCCACTGATCTGTGAATACACTGAGAATTCTGTTGGTGCTGCCGCGAACAGGCGTCATCAGGGATGCACATCTTTTTGTAATGATGGCTGCAAACCATCAATGTTATTATCTGCAAGCATCCCTGTCGCACTACAACGCCACGGCAGCCGCAGCAGTACGCGATTGAACGCGTACGTTGCTGTATGCTTGCTGAGTGTAGCTGACCCACCGGCTGCAGTAAGCTTTGCAAAGCGTAAAAAATATAATTATGCCAACTTTAAGTCAGTAATAAATCGCTTCGAATTGAATTACCTGTGATAAAATCGCGAAATGAACACAACCGTCAACGAAACGACGGCAAAGACGCGTTCACGCGTCTGCCCTCACGCGTCTGGCTTTTTGTCAAGGCTTTGGCGCTCCGGTCATTCTAATCGTAGTAACTTTTAAACTATTCGTCCAAATTACTTATTGTAAAAGACAAAGTTTATCTACATTAAATTACAAAAGTGATGAAGGTATTCGTTTTGATAAGAATCATCTAAATACTCTAAAATATGCATTGTAAAAAAATATCCCATGTAAATGGTTCACTATTTTGGCTATAATTGCTTCTACATAACAGGTAAATATATGCTGTCGCGGATTTTTATTTACAACTATTTAAGGCAAATAATCCCACCATACATTATCTTCGTATAACTCTCGGTTTAAGCAGCTCACGCCAAGATAAGTCTCAGAGGGCACGAATTTTTCCGATCTACTTGATACTTATCGTTATATTATGGCCAAATCACAAAAAAAATCATTCATTGTGGTCATTGTACTCATCATTATGAACAACTTTTACTATGGGACCAAACCTGAAATCGCGAAAAAAAATCAGCTGTTTATGCATTTATGTTCACATAATTCGTCAAAATGTACTGAACAGCTGATTTTTTTTTTGCGATTTCAGTTTTGGTCCCATAGTAAAAGTTATTCATAATGATGAGTACAATGACCCCTTAAGAGGTTGTTGGTGTTTTACCAATAACCCTGTATAATAATTTCGGTTTTTGGTTTCATATTAAAGAGCAACATAAAAACTTGCTCGAATAAAACTGTGAGTTAGTCTGAAAAAGAAAATAATAATATTTATCAAAAAAAAAAAAAAAAATTGGCTAAAATATTCCCATTCGACTGCCAAAAAGCTCCTTGATTCATAACGTACGAGGCACTGTGACTCACCGACCCACTAACATAAAAATTAAATAATAAATAGCCCATCCAAAATGTCTTCCATAAGGCGACGATAACCGACTTTTAATGAAATTAAACTGAAGATCACGTCATAACATTAAAAGTAGTGTTAATGATTTGGGAAAAATATATGTTAAACTAGCTGACCCGACAAACTTTGTCCTGTCAACATTTCAATAATTTATACAAAATTCCCATAGAAAATACACTTTCAGTTTTCCCGAATTTTCAATTTTTTCTTTCATACAAATCTTGTCTTGATGATTACAAACACAACAAAAAAAGAATTATTCAATTTGGTGCAGGCGTTCGGAAGTTATGCGCGTACATACGTTTTGGCGATTATTTTTTGTATATAGGGATTAGAGTACTTTCTTAATAATTTAAAATGTGAATATTTTACATAATGCTTATATTACATAGTGTAATTAATTTGTAAAGTTATGTCTAAGGCGGATAAAAAACTGAGAATCACGCAAAAACTATAAAGCGTATTTTTATGCAACCTTCACCATTTTAAAGATAGTTTAATTATTTATCTTTAAATATACGTGATTTAATTCAATACTTTTTGTTTTATGGATAATAAATTCACAATTCTTCTAATTTGGGACAGCGCTCCTTGATGACATTGCGAGTCCTTTTACTAAGTGGACGTACGATGCGTTGCGTGAGCTCAGCACAGAACACGTAAGCTATGCACTCAAGGCCGTTAGCGGTTGTCTGCGCTGCGCTACAAGCTGGTATTCCTGACTCATCGAACGATAACCCCACATTGGCGCCGATTCCCTTGTTCACAAACTAAATTTAAGTTCAGAGCATCTTTTTCTTTCTATTTCACAGACGATATTACTTTAGTCCTGTCAAATACTCCATAGACAAGTTTAGTCGTGATTAAAAAATTGGCTACTAAAAATACGTCAATTTACGTCAGGCACTGAATAATTTGGCATGAATAAATTAATATTAAACACTGAATTTAAATTTAGTTTAATTTGTGAACCAGGGATTCGGCGCCATTGTATCACTTTACAAACTCCCGACGTAACGCGGGCGTAGCTAACAAGAGCGTAGTTGTGCTAATAACGGACACAGATCAGATTTGGCGCTATACAAAACAGTTTTATAAGCATACAAGCCTAATCCCGCTTAAAAACCCCGGATAAGTAAAACAACAAAAAAGTTGAAAACTATTTCATGCACTCGCGTTGCACGCGGCCAATGTTATGCAGAACTTGTATTGACATGAAACTTGCTAAACTTAATGACACGTGCATCGAGCCAAGGTCACCTGAACCAGAATGAAATGCAGGTAGCGATATAAAAGAGCTAGCATGCTACCTCGTGGTCGCTCGTAAAGCTGCACCGCTGCATCTATCGTCCTCTCGCTTGTTTTGTAGCTCACTATCTCGCCCAGAGGGTGGAGCCGACTGTTATATAAATTTTGTACGTAATAAACGGTCACGCCTGAAAACCCTGAAAGAGAATCGGGGCCGAGCAAGCCGTTGAGTGATCATCCAACGCCATCTATGAGTTAAGAGATGCAAACAAAAAGTTTGAAAATTTCTATAACATTCTGCAGAAGAGTCAATTCATGCTGTGGAGGTATGGTTGTTATTTGATATAATTCTTTGAAAGCATCTGAAGTTTCAATGACTTTTTAAATCATTTTCAGTATTCCTTCCAATGTTCTTGTTGTTGCTACCTGATACTAGATGGTACTGTACCGAAGTTTATTTCTATATATGACTTGTACAATGAGTTTGTTTAGCCTCATTTAATCAGCTACCCGAAACTAGATGGCGTTAAATGATATTCTTGACAAACCGAGTAAGTTTTGATTCGGCAGTCCTGATCAACCTCGTTGAGAGTTCGGAATAATAATGAATGAAAAATACACTAAGTACTTTGTTATGTAACTCGGTAAATCTACGTTTACGGTAGGTTAGTACTTCTTTGGTCCCAACTTTTGGTATGTAGGTACCTAAATATGTAGGTAGGTGAAGTGCCAACGAATTAAGAATGTTATAGAACACGAATTCTGCTCAAAAATGGTTCCACGCAAACCCCAATCAAGTGGGCGGGACGAAAAAAGTATGTCCGTGACTACCACCGGACCACCAACGACAATCGCTTCCATATTTAGTAAATACTCAATTGGTACTAATGAGTACTCGAATAACAAAATTGGTACCTTAGAAGTTTTCGAGAAAATCATTTTGAAGGTGGTCCCGCGGTAGTCACGCTCCCTTCAGCAGGACCACCATGAGCACCGAAAAATGGGGCATACTACAGCTATTCTAAGTATGCAAATAATTCAGCAGGACCGCGACTTTGAATATTGATTCCAAGTTTGAGGAACTTGTCGCTTTCCTCAAACCTACATAGAAAATTAGTACCCGGCAAGATAAAATTAGTACCCGAAATTCAAAATTAGTAGGTACTGCAGTTTACGAGATCTACCATGCCATTGGTGGGGTTACGGTAGTCACGGTGTTAAATTTTCATTTCCCTATTAAAAACTCTGTGATTTCTTCCCAAATTTATACAAAAATTAGTACTCCTAAAAAATGATAAAAGAATAATGATAATCTTTAGTGTATACATGCCTATTAACGGTATTGAAAATTTACCTATGTTTGTGTAATAAAGTCAGTGATAGAAGATAATACTGATAGTGAAGCGGTTTATATTTTACGGGATTTTACACGTAATGCTCATCCAAACGAACTATTTTGTGATGAACTATTGAGTTTCTGTTTAGACCAAGACTGGTGCTGCGTTGATATGGAGAGGCTAGGTGTTGTCTGGTACATACACTTTCCCGAAGCATTGTCACTAAAGTCAACTTCATTGTCTTTGGTTCGAGACGCGTCGAAATGTTGCCACATATTTTATTATTTATGTCTGTTCATATTATATATTTTTATTTTTTATTTAGGTTGATTTAGTTGATCGTGGTTATCTCAACGTACGTTACTTGTTTTTACTGGTCTCAGACAGCGATACACCGCCGGCTTACGTTGAAAACTTTGCTTTCGTGCACGGGTCGCGGCATTATGCTGAGCTTTTAGCCGTTTCGCGGGGTAGTGACGCACATTTTCAACAACTTTATTGTTTGTACTTATGTTTGTTTTTTTTTTTTGTTTTGTGTGGTTTGTTATATTTTATTATCTTGTGTTTCGCTTTTCATGTGTATTTTGTGTACGTCACTTTCACGTGAATAAACTGTTTTTCTTTCTTTCTTTATTTCTAAAGCCACTCAAGAGACTATCCATAATGTTTGGGTGCAGCACGGCATGTATTGGTCTGACCACTCTCCACTTTATGTAGAATGTGATATTAATAAGATTGCTGTGAAGTGTGCAATTAATAGTCAGCTAGTGTGCGACGGTGTGATCTGGGGCAGAAGAGAGGTTGAGCAAATTGATTTATATCATAGTCTGTGCCACGAGGAGCTCAAGGGGCTGGATTTCCCAATGGAATTCAGTTTATGCGCTGATACATTCTGTTCTGACCCGGCGCACAAGCGGCCCTGTTGGATAACATATACACTAGGATTACAAATATTTTAACGCATGCGTCTGTAAGATCCGGCAATCGTAAATGTTTCAGAAAGGGTGGCTGCATCACCTGGTGGAACAGGAATGTCGCAGGCGCTCACAGAAAAGCTAGGCTGGGGTATCAGCTACGGGTGTTAGCTGGTAGACCATCAAATGGTACTGTTTATGAACAAATGTGTAGGAGGCAGTTTTACGTCCAAACTGAAATGGTGTCAGAGCAGATTAAGATGGATGTTCTTGCCTCGAATCATGCAGCGGGGGATTTTTCGGCCGCCTTTTTTCTGAAGAATACTAACAAGATGAACCCTGGTGAAGCGTCAATGCTTTTTTTCAATGTAAAAAATAAAATAATAACATTTTAGGATTTGTTCCTATAATATAATAATGTTAGTGTTTCAAATTAAATATTTTAATTTCGCAATTGATGAATCCTCGCGCCAATATTCGTTGTCGCAGCGCCCATGTATCGGAACTTTCTTTAGTTTTCTCGCAAAATGACCGATAGATGGCGTCAGCGCGAGTGTGCTTCCCGCTCCGCAAAGAGACATGGTGACTATGGCGAGGGCTAATCGCCCCGCCTTTTGAATATTCCTTTCTTGATGAAACCTTGACGATACTCGTAAAATAAATGCACCTGCATCTGTGCTTCATTGAGGACAGTGTTGATTTTTGGAGTTTCAACCATTCCACCGGTAGATTTAAGAAGATTTGCTCGCCGGCCGGCAGCTACAGACCTACAAGCCATCACGCACGCATGAACGAGATATCTTCCCATCTCCCTGGGTCTGAGTGGGATCTCTGGATTGTAAAGGTACGTGGGCATGTTTAGCTGCTATTAATTCTATGGTATTGGTTCCTCGAGGATTCATCAATGGGGAAATTATTTTATTTTTGAAGTCCGCCATTACGTCTTTGAGTTAAGTTTTTTCTCACATCATTCTGATAAAGGTGCAGGCTATTTACACGCCTCATCATATTAGTTGGTCCTTCAGATACCGGATTAATAACCCGTTACCTAGATTTTTGCGTAATTGTTTGGTGAAAATCATATAGGTTCAATAACGTGCAATAGGTATTTATTTAGGTAAACTTTTGGTAAATTAGTTCCTATAAAACGCAGCGCAATTGACAATAGATTTACGTAGTTTGTTGGTGAATCTGTTCAATTACTTTATTAGTTTACATAGAACCACATTACGTATTCATTGGTAAAGTTCATTCTATGTAGGTATCCGCATTTAAAAATTCGCTTTGATATTAAGTTAATAGGTAGGTAGTTACCAACTCATCTCGGCTTTGTGCGTAATAATAATTAGATAGATACCTACTCATAGTTGGTAGGCGCGTTAACTATTGCAAACTGCCTGTTAGGTATTTTTTTCTGTTATTGTGTTGTTGTTCATTTGTTATTTAACAAAATGACGAATGAACAACCGAAGCCGGAAGATTTACTAACGATTCTTCATAAAAAGAAAGGATTGTTATTTAAACGCATTAATTGATTGTATGATTTGTCAAAAAGTACATATATCGTCGTTCGATTCGAGGAAAAATGAGAGTTTTATGACTGAGACAGAGACAATTGATGGACATTCGAGATAAATTTGAATCGTTTTTCGACCATATTAATCAAATAAATATTAGTTTAAAACCTGGTTCAAGTGCCGACTATGCTTGTTTAGAATCCTTTGAAGATTTGTATATTCATATTAAACGTGTCCGGAATAAAATAAACTGTAATCAATCGCCACCAACACCCAGCAGTAACACAAAGACTCTTTTTGAACCGTTTAAAATAATGTTGCCTCCTATCGCGCTGCCGTCTTTCGACGGGAAAACAGAGAATTGGCCTGTTTTCTATAAGTCGTTCAAGTCGAACATTCATGATAATGATCAGTTGACTGACTCTCAGCATGTGCAGTACTTGGTAGGTAGGCTTACACACAACACTTTGAAGGTTACCGCTGGAATTGTGCCTACGGGTGATACTTACAAGTTTTTATGGAATAGTTTAGTTAAAAAATATCAAGACAAGCGCTCACTAGGTACGCATTATTTAAATAACATATTAGATTTAAAAAGTTGTTCTTTTAACGCTAATAGTCTCGATTCTTCCATAGAAACATTTAGTGCATCTATTTCTGCCTTGAAACAACTTGGAATCACGGATCTTGCTGATTTTATTCTCTTGCACTGTGCAATGAGAAAAATCGATTCACAGACTATTCAATCGTTTGAACTTTCGATTCGAGATGTTGAGAGTCCCACCATGAAATTATTGATAAGCTTCGTTCAAGATCAGGCAAAGATATTGGCACGCTCGAATTCGTCTCATTCAAACGCGAGAAACTTTACTAGAAACCCCGCTTCCGCACCTCGCGAGTCACGCACACAGACAATAGCGTTTGTTGTGAGCGAGTCAGCTGACTCGTCCGCTTGTTCATCCGCGATCACGGTTCCGTGCTGCGCGTACTGTAATGATAACGCTCATGTTCATTTGTTTAACTGCGCTAAGTTTAAATCCGCGTTGACTCCTAGAACAAGGTTCGAGTTTATTAAATCCAAACGTGGGTGTGCGAATTGTCTGAGCACATTGCACGGATTGAGTAACTGCAAGTCAACATCAGTCTGTGACTTATGTGAAAAACGCCATCATACACTATTACATTTTCATAAAGAAAATAAACCGCAAACAGCTGATGTTAAAGCGACGAATTGCAATATAGTCGTCGCGTCGCCTCACGCGCCGCTGCCCCTCGCGCCCTCCGCGCCCTTCTCGACTCCCAGTACGTCTTTGTCTGCCCCGGTTTCCGCCGCGGTGCCGAGCTCTTATATTCATTGCGATAAGATCGATATTTCCGTGACGCCGGCGTCTTCGGCTCACAACTCGGCCGTGTTATTAGCAGCTGATGCAGCGAAGGCTAAGGAGATAGTTCTGTTATCGACGGCTCAGGTTTATGCGCGAGCTAAAAGTGACAGTGCGGGTCACAAAACAATAGTGAGGTGCTTAATTGATAATGGCTCGCAGAATAATTTAATAACTACAACCTGTTGTAGAAAACTTAATTTACTGATAATTCCTTTGAGTAATTATTTCGTTAAAGGAGTTGGTTCTGTATCGCGACCGATAATAGGATACGTACATTTAGATATTGAATCTCGCGTGTATCCGGATCAAAAATATACTATTCACGCGTTAGTAGTTGAGTGCATTACGGACCAGCTACCATCGCACCATGTTAAGTGGGATAGCCATGTAGACTTCCACGCGCTTCCGCTCGCAGATTTAAGCTGGAATATTCCAGGGGATATTGACCTAGTGTTGGGCGCTCAACTGTTTCCGTACATTTACTTGGGGAATAGGGTCGATCTTGGTTCACGCGCCCCATCTGCATTATTGACCACATTCGGGTATGTCTTGACCGTGTCACGGGACGATGTGGGACGTTATACCGTCGCGTTACTTTTTAGTAAGGATCCCACCGAGTTGGGTAACTCCCGCACCGCCGCGTACCGTCGGCTTATTGCGCTTGAAAGGAAACTCCGCCAATCGCCGATGTTGCGAAAAAATTATAATGCAGTAATCAAAGAGTACATGGACAATGGTTACTTAAGTCAAGTCGACGAATCTGCCATTTCCGATGAGGGGTACTATATCCCTCCTCACGCTGTCGTTCGGCCAGACAAACCGATGCCGCGCGTTGTATTGGATGCTAGTGCTAGAACTCATACAGGATTATCTTTAAATGACGTACTCCATATTGGTCCAAATTTACAAACAGATTTGTAATTTAATACATTTTATTAAATTTAATAAATTTTATTTTATTTTCCATCGCTATAAACGCTGATATTAAACAAATGTATTTACGCGTTGGTGTTCCCGTTGACCAGCGTAAATACCTACGCATTTTTGTTTCGATTCAATGAGAACGAACCTGTGTTAACCTTTGCTTTTAATCGCTTACCTTTCGGACTTAAGTCGAGTCCTTACATAGCTATACGCACTGTGTGACAGCTGGCCTCTGACAGTCCGCATTATCCCAAACCTGCTAAAGTAGCAGAGACTAGTCTCTATATGGACGATCTGGTGTATTCTGTGAACAATGAAGATACCGCTATGCAGCTATCGCATGATCTTATAAAGATGTTTAAATCGGGCGATTTTGACCTTGTTAAATGGTGTAGCAATTCACCCGTTCTTTTAAACAGTCTTCCAGACTCGCATCGTAAGTCCCTCGATTTTCACGCTGGGAGTGATGTGTCTAAGGTTCTAGGTCTTTCGTGGGAACCTTCACAGGATAATTTCTTCTTCACTTCCGCTCAAGTCGTTGAGAAATGTACTAAGAGAAATATACTCTCAATAGCTTATCTTACTCTCAATAGTCGCCCGCTTATTCGATGTTCTCGGTTTGGTCGCTCCCGTGATCTTTAATGCCAAGTTGCTCATCAAAGAGTTATGGCTGAGCAATGTTGGTTGGGATGATCCCGCTCCTGACGACATTTTTAAACGTTTTCTCCATTCTCATGCAAGAGTTTCCATTGCTGGATACATTACGCATACCACGCCATGTGGGTGTTGCCGATGATTTTTCCGTTCGTATAGTCGCGTTTGCTGATGCTAGTATGGGTGGGTACGGGTGTGTGATTTATATACACTCTACTGGTCCATCCGGTGTTATAGTCCGCTTACTTTGTGCGAAATCAAAGGTTTCACCTACCAAAGTCACAACTCTTGCACGTCTGGAGCTATGTGCCGCCGTGCTCATATCAAAATTGGTAAAAACTGTTCGTGATACCTACGCTTTACGTGTTCCTATTGCAGGAATTTACGCCTATTCGGATTCCACGATAGCCTTATCTTGGATACACTCTTCTCCGCATCGCTGGTCAGTCTTTGTCAGCAATAGAGTCGCTCAATGTCAGGAGAACTTGGGTTCTCAACATTTTTACCATGTGGCAAGTGTTGAGAATCCAGGCGACTGTCTATGTCGTGGCATCCTTCCTTCTCAGTTAGTGCCACATGAACTTTGGTGGAACGGCCCCTCTTGGCTTCGTTGTGCTCCTGAGGATTAGCCCGTCAAACCGTTCTCCTATTAATTGTGGGGAACTTCCCGAGCACAAGACAAATGTCTTAACAGTGACCACGCAAGTAGAACAACCCCTTCTATATCAACTTGCTCAACGTACCTCATCATGGGATAAATTGTTGAGCATTGTTTCCTATATATTGAAATTCGCTAGACCAAAGGTTCACTGTGAACCTCGTTCTATTCAGGGCTTGTCAGTTGCGGAACGAGCGATAGTCAATGCTGTGCAATCTGTTCATTTTGCAAATGATATTAAGCTCATCAAATCTGGGAAATTGCTTCCAAATAAACTTCAAAGTTTAGCTGTCTTTTTAGATGAAGAGGGAATATTACGCATCGGCGGAAGGCTTTCGAAGTCGCACCTTCCGTTTGACGCTAAGCATCCTTTTTTACTTCCCAAACATGACCATATTGTGGATCTAATAATCCGTCATTATCATGTGATGAATTGTCACACTGGACCGGGACTACTCATGACTATTCTAAGATAGCGATTTTGGATACTAGATGCCAGGACTGTCATTAGGTCCAAGTTGCGGCAATGCAACACATGTTTTCGGGTAAATCCGACGCATCCCATTCCAGTGATGACAGACCTGCCTGAATACCGAGTGTCGGAAGCAAAGGCGTTTGTCCACACTGGAGTGGATTATTCTGGTCCCATACGCATAACCCTCACTCGTCGCAGAGGCCAACACGCCCAGAAGGCGTATATCTGTTTATTCGTGTGCTTGGTAACCAAGGCCGTCCATGTAGAGTTAGTCTCTGATTTAACCTCTGATGCCTTTTTAGCCGCGTTTAAACGCTTTATCTCGCGTCGAGGACCAGTATTTTATCTTTATTCGGACAATGCTACCAATTTCGTTGGTGCTAAGGCCCAACTAGATGAGCTTTATAGATTCTTATTAAATTCAAGTTTCAATTCGACTCTTACATGAGTTGTCAACCCGCCCCATAACGTGAAAAATGATCCCACCTCGCTCCCCACATTTTGGCGGCATGTGGGAAGCGAATGTTAAAACATTAAAAACGCACCTTTATCGCGTGATCGGAAGTCAGCTTCTCAATTATGAGGAGTTACAAACTGTACTCATTCAAATAGAGTGCATTATGAACTCGCGCCCTCTGAGCGTGTTGTCTTCCGATCCCCATCCCGAAGTTCTTACTCCCGCTCACTTTTTGATGTTGACTCCATTGAAGTACCTGCCGGCAGCCGATTTGTCTGGTCAACGCATTAATTTGTCACAGCGCAAACAGTTGTTAGATAGTATGGTCCAATCCTTCTGGAAGAAATGACACCTAGAGTATCTGCATACGCATAGTCAGGCAAAAATGGGCAACTCCGGACAAACCCATAGAAGTTGGAACCGTCGTACTTATGGGACAGGATAATTCAGCTCCTCTAAGTTGGCCATTAGGAGTTATAACTGAGGTTTACAGAGGCACAGATAATGTCTCTCGTGTTGCAATGGTAAAGACAAAGTTCGGTAACTTTAAACGTGCTGTCGCTAAATTATATCCTATTCCAACGCAATAAACGTCAACTCTTATAGGATATTCATAGTCTTAAGGTTTAGGAAATACATTAAATAACTTATATCGTTTGTTTCTCGCATTCAGTCATAAAGCTTGAAACTTTTTCTGATCATAATCTAGGTCAGTAAATACTTTTAATTTTCTCACTTTCCTTTTTGAAAGTACGTGCGTCCTTCCAAAGTGGGGAGCATGGTGAAGCGTCAATGCTTTTTTCAATTTAAAAAATAAAATAATAACATTTTAGGATTTGTTCCTATAATATAATAATGTTAGTGTTTCAAATTAAATATTTTAATTTCGCAATTGATGAATCCTCGCGCCAATATTCGTTGTCGCAGCGCCCATGTATCGGAACTTTCTTTAGTTTTCTCGCAAAATGACCGATAGATGGCGTCAGCGCGAGTGTGCTTCCCGCTCAGAAAAGAGACATGGCGAGGGCTAATCGCTCCGCCTTTTGAATATTCCTTTTTTGATGAAACCTTGACAATACTCGTAAAATAAATGGACCTGCATCTGTGCTTCATTGAGGACTTATAGTGCAGTGTTGATTTTTGGAGTTTCAACCATTCCACCGGTAGATTTAAGAAGATTTGCTCGCCGGCCGGCAGCTACAGATCTACAAGCCATCACGCACGCATGAACGAGATATCTTCCCATCTCCCTGGGTCTGAGTGGGATCTCTGGATTGTAAAGGTACGTGGGCATGTTTAGCTGCTATTAATTCTATGGTATCGGTTCCTCGAGGATTCATCAATGGGGAAATTATTTTATTTTTGAAGTCCGCCATTACGTCTTTGAGTTAAGTTTTTTCTCACATCATTCTGATAAAGGTAAGCCAGGTATACCTATGAGCGTCGCTGACATCAGTGATCCTTAAGGTATTGCCAATAATTTTAGAGATCACTTTATGGTAAGATCTCCCCTAAGTCCAGCGATGACCGAGGCAGGCGGTGCTGGGGCCGGCGTGCCCGGGGGCAGGTTGTTGCGGCAAATCAAAGGATGAAGAGGGGTAAGTCTGCAGGGTATGACGGTCTCAGCATCGAGCACTTCAGGTATGCAGGGGTACATCTACCGCGTGTAGTGGCTATGTTTTTTTACACTGTGTATCGGTCACTCGTACTTTCTGGGCCAGAACCGCTGATGAAAGCCTTGGTTGTACCCATTCTTAAAAACAGGACGGGGGATGTATCTGATAGGACAAATTATCGGCTATCTCACTTGCTACAACAACAGCTACGATACTTGTCAGTTTGCTTAATGAGAGTTTCAGTGGGTACTTACATTTACATGACGGACAATTCGGTTTCAGTGCGGGACTATCCACTGAGACTGCTATTTTATTTCTTAAGCTTACTGTCGGGTATTGCACGGAGAGAAAGACGCCGATATATGCCTGTTTTTTCTCGATTTGTCAAATCTTTCGACACAGTCGCCTATGACATTCTGTGGCGAAAGTTAGAGGAAACGGGTATGCCAACGTAATATAACAGTATTTTTAAGTTCTGGTATAAAAATCAAACAAATCAGGTGAGATGGATGGATAAACGGTCTGACGCATATAGGTTGGAGAGCGGTGCGAGGCAGGGTGGCCTCACATCTACAGGTCTCTTCAGCCTGTACGTGAACCAGTTGATTGAGGAGCTCAGTGGGTCACGTGTCGGATGCTACATTAACGGAACATGTGTCAACAACATAAACTAAGCTGTTGATATGGTTCTGCTGGCCCCCTCGGTCAACGCCCTGAGGACCATAGATTCAAATTTGTGAGCGTTACGCATCTATCTGAGCATGTTCTCAGGTACAACCCACATAAAAATGAGGTACTGATTTTTAGGGCAGGAACACAGAGGCCAAGTGCTGTGCCTCCGATCATGGTGGATGGGACGCCATTGAAAGTTGTGCAGAACTTAAAATATCTGGGTCACCTCGTCAGAGGACTAATTAAAAGATGATCCAGATATAGAACGCAGGGCGTTGGCGGTAAGAAGCAATATGCTGGCCCGTAGGTTCGCTTGTACAAACAAGGGAAGTAAAAATAATACTTTTATATTGCCAATCTTTTTACTCGAGTGGCATATGGGTTCGGTATAAGCAACGAGCCTCCAACTTCCTCCGTAGTAGTAGTCGTATATCATACTTTGTGAACAAACAATGCAACATCTACACGTTCAATGAATTTGAATGTAAAGGTAAGGTCTGTAAATGGATAATGACCCTTAGCTATGACGAGGTTGAAAAAATTCTCAATACGTAGATTTAACTCACATGCACGCCCCTTTCACCTAAACTATACCGCGTCTGACACGTCCTCATTTACATCCACTTTTCAACACAACACAACATAATTTAACACTATACAAGTACAACACAACACTACACTTATTACACACTATACATACGGTTTTCTCTTTAGTTAGTTTATTTTAGTTTCTGTATATATATATTTTTTAATTTTCTGTCTATAGAACCTACACTGTGAAAATCCGAACCTGTATATGTCTAACTGGTATTAACTTGAGAGCCCTGACATCCATAACACAAGTTTAATTTAGCTTGTGTGTCAGAGGTAGATATAATATATATTAATCTACAATTTATTTCACAACATGTATTATGTAATACCAAGTGGTACGTACCTAAATGTAAAATTGTAAAACTAGAAATAAAGATTATTATTATTTCCTTGATTTATTTTTTACATATATAATTTATCATTATTATTATATAATAAAAGAGTCTGGGTTATGGTTTATATAAACGTTTATATATTTGTCACGTGGACATTATGAGGCCAAACGCGAAACTGAAAGCGATCGTCCCGCGAACAGTAAGCGATTGTCGTACTCTTTTATTTATCTGAATAATTATGTTTTCATGCGATCAATCAGGTCGAGTTTGTACGTCATTAATTCATTATTCATACAAACGATGGTGTCGATCATCGCGTACCCGCGCGACGGTTGCTTTCGGATAGAACACGGGATTCTTGTTAGATAATCGATGAGGATAATACATTTGATACGGTCGACTTGCAGGATATGAAGCCCAACAATGCTCCTCGACCGTGTGAGGATGTTTAAAGAACGTCCTGGAAACAAATAGTATAGTGTAGGTACCTATTCGGATACACTCTTAAATAAACTAGATATGCCACTAACTAGCACAAAAGTATACAAGTAACTTACGTGTCATTCTGATGCACCCATGTTATCAATCATAAGCTGATGGAGCAATGGCACTGGCTATACTTATATACTTTTCTGCAAGTAAGATTGTCCCACCATTGACGATTGGCGAGAAGCGAGTAGGGCTACCAACTAGAAACGAGTTGGCGAGCAACGAGCAGAGAGCGACAAACTAGTGGAGAGAGAGTTCTCGCCGCTAATAATAAAACAGCCGATGTATCTATTCCCCACAGAAGTATTACTACGTTAAAGTCGTGATGGGACTTGCGCGCTCCTGAACTCTGGGTCTGTGCCGGTAGTTTACTTTGCCAAAACAGGTCCAGGGTGAGGAGCCAGACCAAGAGAGATACATGAACCCGCAGGGCAGCATGTGGCGAGCTGTTGGGCAGTAGCGACCCCAAGCACCTCACGAAGTGTTGCCTTTGTTGCTACGTCACTATGTGCTAGCGACCTTTCCGGGGCCCATTATTGAGTGTGCAAGTCTTCCGTTGTCCTGGATGTGGACCTCTCCTGCGTTGAAATATTTCGCCGGTTATTTTTTTTAAATCGGCTGTTTCTTAAAAAGTGCAACGCGGTCAAAATGTATTGAACAGCAATTTTTTTAAATAACTTACAAAAAATATCAAGGTCTAGAATTATTTACTGAATGCCACCATGGTAACAAGTTACGCCTCTAAATCCTTGCCACCCTGTATAATAAAACAGTGCTTTCAAAATACTCTAACATCATAAAACCACGTTACAATAAATATAACAAAAATATTCTGTTGACACAGACGGTCTACTGCCGCCGTATACCTGTAGAAAAAGTACGTATACAGGTTATTGGTAAAACACCAACAACCTCTTAAGGGGTCATTGTACTCTTCATTATGAACAACTTTTACTATGGGACCAAACCTGAAATCGCGAAAAAAAAATCAGCTGTTGAGTACATTTTGACGAATTATGCGAACATAAATGTACTGAACAGCTGATTTTTTTTTCACGATTTCATGTTTGGTCCCTTAGAAAAATTTGTTCATAATGATGAGTACAATGACCCCTTAAGAGGTTGTTGGTGTTTTACCAATATCCCTGTATACAGAAATATTGAAATGGAGAAAAAAAAAATATTTTGACCTGTTAAGAATTATTACGTTTTCGTTAAGTTTACGCCAATATTAAAATACTGGTAGATGCGTCTTTTTTTGTTGATTCCGAATATGTAAATAACTCTATTTAAAAAAATGTCAGATACGTCTTTTTTCCTTATAACGGCAGTACACCTACTGTATTGTTGCGCAATAATATATTACGAATTGCGCAATGTTTTTATTGTTTAGGCCCTAAACAGTAATTTGTCACGTGTAATCATGATGGTTAAGTACTTCAGGACAAAAGTTTGAGCGAGTTTTAATAATGACACAATATTTTCATTGCATTTAAGTTTTTGAGCGGTCAACGTTTTTGCTTGAAACTAATTGATCGTTTCAATGCACCCTTGCATTGATTCACTAATAGTGTGCAATAAAAATATTGTGCAAACTTATTGTAGATGTTAGGGGCTGCCTTACTTAAGCCTAGTTCAAATGAATAAATTTTGACGCCCGATTTCGAGTCGCGCGCTTAGACATCATGGTATTTCCGTAAGCGATCACATGAGCGCGCGTTAACGCGCGTCAAAATCTAATTTAAATTGCTTTTGATTTGCGTCGACGCGCGATATATCTGAACTAGGCCTTATTGTTTACCTTGAAATCCACTGCTCGGTCATTAACAGTACGAAGAACAAATGCACAATAGTCTTGGTAAACATCACAACGAAAACTACAAAACTTGAGACAAGAAAACAGATGAGAATAGCGATATCTTTCAATATGTGACTGAAGTAGTTGCCATTGTGCTTTACGAATCCTGTGTAGGGGCAGTACCTAAAACATACGTTTATTTAAGGAGGAAGCGTCAGGGTAGCCCGTGAAATTCAAATTTTCTTACGTTTTTTGCAATTTGCAAGTCAGTATTAAGTTGTATGTTCAATAAGGTATGATTCGCGGCCATAATACTTATGTATTTACAGAATTATAATCATTAGTATCAGTAATCCTTATCCTTAAGTTAGTATAATCCTCAAATGTCAAGATACTTAAAGAGTTGTATTGATCACTTTAATGATAATAATTATGTAAATACATGTTACGACCGCGAATTACATTTTGATTAACGTACAACCTAATATTGTCTGTATTGTGTAGAACAATAACAAATAACAGCAAGAAAATAAGTTGAAAATTCTAAAGCGCAAAGACACATGCAAAGGTAACAGTGATGCTATTGCTACTGCCCTCGCATGGCAACGGCGGGGCGGCGCGCGGGGTAGTGGGGAGTATCTAGATCCGAGCCAGGGTCATGTTAATTCGCTCGGCTTACATACAAATATTGCAAATTAAATACAAGCTTGTAAAATTACTATTCAAAGTCACCTCAAATTGTATCCAGCACATATTTGATAAACGGCTTTGAGAGTTCTCATAACTGAATTGGTATAGGATGCTTCTGTAACGTCGAGCACGCGATAGCACTTGGAATCGTTCCTAAGGTCCAACAAGCGTCGAAGGCTGCTGCTCTGGGTCGTCCACACAACACCACCTGTCCCATATGACCCGTATTTCAGATGAGGAACTTGACACATGCATCTGTACGAATTATACGCTTTCCTACGCGGTATTATTGTCATGACGTGTTATTTTCTTAGACTGGCTCTTTCATGCTTTTAACTTAAACGTCAATATTCAGTTTTTTTTTTTCATTCATTGCAGGTTATGCTGATTTGTTGTGAATTCTGAGGCGGCGGTTTTGAACAGCAAGTCGTACTGCACCCACCCCAAATAAATTGGGGCAAGGGCAGCAAGATAATAATGCTGAATTAGCTACCGGGTTTGTTAATGCATTGCAAATACAAATCTGTCATCTCTTCCATAGATTATACACTATATTATATAGGAAATCTCTTCTTGATGATTGATACAGACCCCGATCAAAGAGTAGAACAAATAGTAGAAAACTAAGTATATATACTTAGAATAATAACTAAAGTTATTATTCTAAAATAGTATAATATAATAATTCGTCTGTGAATGAGAATGTCAGTGCTTTAAACCGTAGAACTCCCATATTGCACCATCATTTCGAAACCGTTATTTAAACAAAAAACAAAAAAAATACAGGAGAATTAATTTACGATTTTTGCATTATTATTTACCTTCTAATGAAAAAGTGATGAACACCTAGGAGATATTTTGAGACTATTTATTAAATTAAATAGACATGTCAAATTCATTCTGTAGATTTTGCCAATTTAAACAAGATGGCGTTATTAACTAAATTTCGTGATAATTTCATTTAGTAACTGTTTCGAAATGAAGGTGGATATTATAAGTATACTTCGCAAAGTCATGGCTAGATGACACTAAAATGGTTGCTTGAGACGAGGCACAGTGTTTTTTTTGCCCCAAAAAAGTGACATCAGTTTTTTATTAAATATTTCTACTCAATAGTTTATTAAAAATGCACGAGTAGAACTCCCAGGTGCTAATTTTGTATACACTATTTTTTTTAAAAATCTTAAAGTTTTCGTTACTTTGAACGTCAAAATACTGAAAATAATTCGTACAAAAAAAACTGTATATGATAGAGTGTTGTTTGTATTGCAGATTTATGAAGCAATTTTAGGCGCATATTTTTGCGTTTTTAGTTAATCAGAAATCATAATAGAACCCACAAAAATAATTGTTTTTCCGAAATCAGTTTTTATTTTTAATTTTTTTTTCTAGGTCGAAGTAGAACCTCTGTCTGGTACAATTATATTCCTTATACTAAGGTTTATCACCTACAAAAATATTACTTTCAACTTGAGCCTAGGTTTCGAGAAAATGATTTTTATGTACTAAGGTCAAAAGTCCAAATTTAGGGTTATCACAATAAGGTCAATTGGCTGTTTTATGATTAACTAAAATTAATTATGGTGATATATACCCAACATTTGAAATTGCTTCCCTCGTTGCCATTGTGTTTGGCTATTAATCAAATAAATTTGCTTCGTTGCTTAAAACTATTGAATCAACATTTAAATCCCCTTGACTGTCGTCCCGCGAGCACTCTTCCGCTTGCACATTTTCTGTTTGTACATTTTCATCTGCATGCCAGATACTTTCTTCATCAACGGCTTTCAGTAAATCTCGCACAGCAGCTGGCAGAGGAAGACTTTTCGAGAACTTTTGACGACGATGGAGGCGAAGCAGTGAAATTGCCGGATCTGATGATTCTAGTGCGCGATGGAAGAGATCAATCATGGTTTTTTTCCTGTCCATTTTCCGGCAGTGTAGCTCTCTGTCTCTACGCTAGAATTTATTTCTGGATTCGGCTGCTTGTTCGGAGAGCATACCTAACGGAAGGGGATTGGAATCGATGATCTCTGGACCGTGCACTAGAATTTTATGTACAGTCACTGTCATAGGATGCCACCCATACACTGTGACATATTTTTCTGCAATTGCCCTGCAGTAGATGCCAAACTTGGTGGAGTCTATTGGCAACTCACAATTGAGTGTGACCAGGATAGTATACAGGTCATCTAATAGCCATGAATGGAGTCCTAAAATATCTGCGAACAAATGTATTTATCTGACAGCACAGTTCGGGCAGTATTATCGTCGTTTGTGGTGCCTGCATTTGGCCTTACTACGTCGACTAACAACCCCATCTTGCTCCTAATTTCTGCCTGGATACGCTCTTTTCATTGTTGTACTATGCGGCTCTCTTCTGTGTTTTGATTGATTCGCCATTTCTGCACAGCTGTATCATTCTTATATCCGAGATGTAATAAAAACTCAAGAATACGTATCCACGCATGGAGTGGATTTGGGTGTTTCTCTTTTTTCGTGCATATTACAAGTCCAGTAAGAAAAAAAATGTTTATTCAATAAACTTCTAAATTTTTTCCATAGAAAACTAAATGTAATAGAGTTATGCTTGCATGCATGTAAGATTGACTGTATAAATTAACGTAATTAGTTAAATATAAATTAAAAACTTTACTTTTTCTCATTTCCGTCGTTGTCCATTTACATCCTTAATACATTTGTATTTTATCCGAATAAAACAAAGTAAATAGAAAAATTATAACTATATAAATGTAGTATATTAATAAACGCAACGTTTACGTCTAAATTAAATAATGGTATCTTTTAAATATATTGAAATTATATCTGGTAAATAATTTTTTCAATTTTTTTCTGATTACCTTCATTATGAGAAGAAATCTATATTGTAGTTTGCGCTAGACCTTAAATGCTACTCTGCTGCCATGTTTAGCTCCACGCACGTCTCAGTCTGGCAGCAAACGTTCGTAGCGTCTGCATGCTTGCTCGTGGAAAAAAATATTTTCGTGTTAAGTGTCGCGGGAGGTGATTATTCTGGATTCGTTCTCTTTCCTATCGTCCGTATTAGAAAGTGAGTATATATGATTTCATTTATTACGTAGCTTTTTATCAATTTTAATAATTAAGTTTAGTACATGTATTAGATTTGTAATTGTGATATTTTTGAAAAAAAACTGGACAAAGTATTCAAACCTCATTACCTTCTTCCTCATTCCGTTCGTTTACCCTCGTTTCTTTATTATAGAAATGATTATAATTTTATCGATACTAATTAAAAGAAAGTAGAAACTACTAAATGTTCAAAGATTAATTATATACTAATGATATTTGCAAAAAAAACCCAAATAATTCATCAATAAATTTGAAATTTGGAATCGTTGAGAATTTGCACGAAATATGCGAAACACCCATTTATGCCATATTTCAAAATTTCTTTTATAGCGTGTTTTGAACAACACAACTCCAAATTGTTGAAATTGCTCGCTGTCAACTTACAAAAAGGGCATCGCAATTGTGACGAGGTTCCGGTGATTGTATTTAAAACTTTTCTATCAATAACACTCAAAGTTAACTCACAAGTAAATGTTATAGTGTGTCCTCTAGTTGTCTGTATAGTTATAGGTAATAAATCTTTAATCTGATTATCTATCAAAGTCTTTTCCGTGAGAATAAGGTCATTTGTTTCCTTTTTGTACTGGATCTGTATGGGGCGGCAAAAGCGGTATGATTGGGGTGTCTGATTGAGCCAGATAACGTAACTATTATCAGCTTGAATACGCAAAGGTACAAATGTGGTAGCGAACAGGCTATTTTCATTGATCAAAGGATTCTGAGCTGACTGATCAAAGCTCTGTTTATAAAATGACTGGCCAGTGCTACCGTCAAATCCCCAGGATCCTTCGAACACACAAGTCATTTCTGTTGTTCCTTTGCGATTGCAAAATTCGATAAAGCTCTCTTCGCTACTTTGCATCATCCTTTTTAAAGTATTTTTCAACAACCCTTTTAATGAAACTGATGCTTCAACATCCGACACTCTTATCTCTTCTGCAGGATAGCATGCTTTTCTTGCAAGAAGCACTTGGGCATATGGTGGATAAACAGAATACCCTCGACTGTTAAGGTCTTGCTGTCTGTCTTTATAGGTCTCGACACTAAATTTCCTATCCATTATGACCCCCAAAGCCTCTTCGGCAGTATAGGGCTGTGGCTCCATAGTTATTTTTTTTCTTAACTTTGGAAGCCCGAATAGGAGAAACAAGACATGATTGAATTACTGCTTCTAAATCTTTTGTAGTTCTAGGAGTCAATTTATTTTCAACAGATAATGTTGAAACTAAACCTTTTATAATTTTTGCTGGTGGTTCATTCTGAAAAGATTCCTGTAGGCATTTTCTAATTCTCAGTTGCTGTCTGTAACCCAAACTTTTACTTTGACTGTCTGAAGTTTCGGGCTCTAAAGAAAGAGTAGACAGTTCTATACTAGTACTGGCGCCTCTTGATTCATCAATGTTGCTTATATAAGGCTCGTCAGAAATCGATGTGTTCGTCGGGCGATCATCATGGACATTGATTTTTAAGACGTCGGGTAGATCGTCGAGAAAAGACTTTTCTAAATATCTTTTATGTCTTCTCTTAAAAAGACCTTTGTTGCTTTTGCAACCCCTGAACATCTTCATTGTGTTTGTGAGGAAGAAACTGATTTTATCAATAAGTCGATTCTTGTCAACAGACGACAGTGGTTTTAAATTATGCCCAATTTCCTTCAAAACTATATTAAGTAAGTCCGAGTAAGGTAGATCTTCAGGCGATACATTTTTTTTATGTTTCTTACTTCGGAAAAGCATTCATAGATATGTAGTCGACTGTGCTCTCCTTGTCTATTTGCGGATACCCCCGGAGGTCGTAAGGTACCGGCTGAGGCGCATTCCACAGCTTCGCTTGCCACTCGCCTACCAACGTGAGGGTTGGCGCCCTCATGCCTCCCTTGCAATAACTCCTCCGGTCGGGGCCCGGATGTACATCCCCCAGCAGGTTGGGTAAGCCCCTGCTGAGGCAAAGTGGCGCCATGGGTCTGTAACGGCTCCATGGTGCCTCGCCCCCGTTCCTCCAGATCACGTATATTAGCGCGGGGTTTTAGCAACAGCTTATCGAGGGTGGACCGCGCCACACGTAACCCTTCATCGGAAATAATAAAATGTTAGTTAATAATATAGCATGTGCATGTACTTGGCATTGTTTTACAGGCACGGGTTTATTCGATTATTATTTATTTTATCACAGTAGTCAATCTATTTTTCAATTTCACGTAAAAAGTGTTTTAATATTAATTGTTACTATTCTATCGTATATTTACGATAAAAAAAAGCTGCTGATTTATGTAATAAAAACTATATGTATCAAAAGGTCAAAATAGTGTCAACCCTAACACATATTTTTGAAAATCATTTACTCGAAACCTAGGCCCAAGGTGAAAGTAATATTTTTCTGGGTGATAAACTTTAGTATAAGGAATCTATTTGTACCTGACAGAGGTTCTACTTCGACCTAGAAAAAATAAAAATAAATATATACTGATTTCGATTCAACATTTTTTTTTTGTGGGATCTATTGTATTTTTTGATTAAATATAAATGGAAAAATATGCGCCTAAAATTGCTTCATAAATCTGCAATACAAACAACACTCTATTATATACAGTTTTTTTTGTGCGAATTATTTTCTGTATTTTCACCTTTAAGGTCACGAAAACTTTAAGATTTTTTTTTTAAATAGAGTATACAAAATTGGCACCTGGGAGTTCTACTCGTGCATTTTTAATAATCTATTGAGTAGATAATATATTCAATAAAAAACTGATGTCACTTTTTTGGGGCAAAAAAAATCACTGTGCAACACAATTCAGTGACGCGAAATAAGTTTGACCATACAAATATATGTATGTGTTTGACGTTGTATATCACTTGACAAGTTTCACCACATGTTGTTCATTGCAATCTCATAACAAAATGTATCTGTATGAATCTAGCAACATGTTGTAAGATTTGTTTTGATACTTTGGCGATTTTGTGATGTAGGTAATCATACTGATGTGGACAAAAAGTATATTAGTGGATAACAATATAAATTAAAGCGATGAGGACGATTTATTATTAACGTACCAGCTAGACTGGGCCACCACGTCTAATCCGAATAAAGAATATCGACGCTTTAGTCTGTTTTAATAATCCACACATTTTGTAATCCACTAACATCAGGGGGTTGCACTCTAATCTCGATCCGGTCCATCACCACCTTGAGACCGAGAAAGCCGCACCTGTTTTTCATAACGGAGACGAAGATAACAACCCCGTCGGAAGTGGCGTACCTCAACTACCCGGGTAACTCTCTTGAACACATGTTCAAGAAGCAAGCTGGGGTCTGTGTGTACGTTCGCGATGACATTTGATGTTTTCGTCTTCGTTGCTTTGAGAAATTAGGTTTTTCTGTCATATGACTACTTGTGTATACTGGCGTGGAGAAATGGCCCACAGCGGTGACCAGGAGACAACAGCGCTCTTTAATTACCTCGGGAGTCGACTGAAGTAGCCCAGCAACGGTACCCAACAGCGAAGCTCATTTTTCTGGGGGACTTCAACGCCCATCATAAAGAGTGGTTGTTCCCGTACCAGAAAACTGACCATGCTGGGTTGGAGGCGCGCAAGTTCGCTATAACGCTAGATCTAACCCAGATGGTGAATGTGGCAACGTGGGTACCGGATGTTGATGACCATACATCCAATTGCTTACAACCTTCTGCTGGCATCTGATCCGGACAGTCATTCAGTATCGGTCTCAGCCCCGCTGGGAACGTCTGACCACTGTTTGGTGAAATCCATATCGACCTGCTCTCCTCCAAATAAGAGTCAGCAGACTGGGATGAAATGCAGCACTTTTTTGCGTGATATCCATTGCGGCAAATGTGCTTTTCCTCGGATGACCCCTCGTGCTCTGCTGACGTGGTCGGCAGGGGATGGAGTATTTTATTCCATTATCCGACATCCCAATCGGTCACAAATCCCGGCCTTGGTATAATGCAGAATGCGCCCACGCTGAGGCCCGAAAAGAGTCTGCCTATCAAGCCTGGGTCAAGGCCCGCGACCGCAAAGTTAGAGCGTTTAGGGTTCGTGCGAAGAAAACTTTAATTCTGCCGCCAAGTTCTGTTTTAGTTTTACGTAGGGCACGTTTTGACCATGTCGGACGTATCGGGGCCAGCCTGGCTTCCCACCCTCCGGGTAGTAAACAGTACTGGTCCCTGTCTAAAGCAGCTGAAATGAATTTCTGTCGTCCCGTTTTACCTCCAATGATGAAACCTGATGGGTCGCTGGCTTAAATTTATTTTAGGAAGTCTAAATTATTTTGTCGAGTAACCACTGAAAGTTAGTCATTGGAGCCTACCTTAGACGCTAGTTGAGTGCGATGCTGTGACAGAAGCGCGCGAGCAGATGCTAGCTGCCTGTAGTAGTTGCTCTCCAATTCTGCGCTGGTAATCTATATAGCAGTAAGTCAAAAAAGGCGGTTTCGAGAAAACGGCGCGCAAAGATTTTAGTTACAATTTTAGCGTTTGTGATAAAACTATACACTCGATTTTTATGTTCTATATGTCAAAAGAAAGGGAAAAATGTGTTTTTTACAGTAGAATAATATTGTTTTGACATCTTCATCAGGGTTATCGTAAAACATAACAAACCGTGTCTTCATTACTATACTCTTAAGTAATTTAAATTAATATTTAGGTAAGAGGGCAGTAACTGCCATTGATACTGCTCTCTTGCTTAGTATTATTTCATACCGCTCTGTTGCTTACAGAATTTAAAATAATAAATTTAAATTTTATCTTAAAACAGCAGTAAGGGAGCGTCATACTGCCCTTTACTACCTTAGACCTTGAAAATGATTTAGGCTATTTCACTGTGGAGTATAGAACGTTACTGCTTTTTAAAGTAGTATTTTAAATTAGGTTTTATCAGGATTTCATGAGCAGTACGTCTACGAATACTGGGAAAAGAAGAAAAAATCTTTAATAATACAATCAAAAATCGTTATATTCATTAAAAATAAACAAAGAGAACAATTTTAGTTCTTGGAATTTGGAATAACGCTATTATAGCAATTATAAACAAAAACCTTCTTTAGAAACAAAATTATTTATCAAAACTTAAGACTTAATCAAAATCAATCTGCCTAGCCTTTTCCCAACTATGTTGGGGTCGGCTTCCAGTCTAACCGGATGCAGCTGAATACCAGTATTTTACATGGAGCGACTGCCTATCTGACCTCCACAACCCAGTTACTGGGTAATACGATACCCCTTGGTAAGACTGGTTGTCAGACTTTCGGGCTTCTGACGACCCGTAACGACTGTCAAAGATCCACGAATGACAACCGGGACCAACGTCTTAACGTGCTTTCCGAGGCACGGAGGAATCTCGGTATGAAAAGATGGTCACCCATCCACAGACCAACCCCAGCAAGCGTAGCTTAACCTGATGAATCGACCCGTGCGGCTGTTATTACCTAGCCACGAGCTCAAATATTACATATTGGTTACCTGGTTTCAGCACAAAATTATTCTTACAATCTAACTTACGAGTAACTTCCGTTTTAATTAGATATTAATCAATGAGATCAACAATAGTAGTTATAATTATTTGGCATAACACTTATAAAATAAAATGAATTAAAAAACGAAAGTAGCTAACTACAAAGAGCTTGGAAACATAAAATAACTTCTATAAAATCTAAAAATACAAAAATTGAAAAACGTAATACATTTATTATAATTTAAAATACGTCTTCTTCCAGTTTTTATATCTGTGTTTCATTTTCTCCAACTTCGTCTTCGATTGCTAAATCAACATTATTTACGAATAAATTTTCCCAAAAAACTCTACGATTAGCAGGCATTAAAGGACACAGGTTTTGAATTATCTGCTTTTTCCTTTCGTCAGTAATTCCTCTTTCATGAATCCTTGAATCAGGAGGTGGTATATTTTTTAATTTTAGGATTTTCACCTGCAAAAAGCCTAAGGGTTGGAATGTGACAGCTTTATGGCAAATCTTGAAGTGGAGATCAAAACTACCTCTGATAACTTGTACAGCAACTATGTCTTTCAAGTAAACCCTAGGCTGAGAATTTCAGAGCCTATGCTGAGATGATTTATCTTGAAACTGGAAGAAGTCAGTTACGGTATTTTTTTTAACAATAACATGTTTCGTACAAGTTGCCACACAATTCACATAATCATTATAATCATAAATAAACCTTCTTTAGCTTTTGTAGAGACTTTTCAACCAAATGATGGAAGCTATCGGCTGACATAAATGTATGCCCAGGTTCCAGATATTTTATTATTATCGTTTCTGCAGTAAATTCATTGCTATTTGTTATCGGGTTGGCTAATAAGTAATGAGCGTTTTAGTTTATAATTTCTAGAATTTTCGGAAAGGTTCGAGAACGTTCTGTAACAGAGGGTATATAAAGAGCGAGTCGCGCTCATGCGCGTTATTGATAGTTTGGCTGTTAGTGCGTTAAAGTTCACAAAGAAATGAGTGATATTAAAACCCACGTACGACATTGTTTATTATATGAGTTTCAATCTGGGCATTCTGCTGCAGAAGCTACACGTAATATATATCAAAGGATAGCTCACGATGCAGTCTCCGAAGCAACAGCAAAGCGTTGGTTCCAACGGTTCCGCAATAACGATTTTTCCTTTACCGATCAACCAAGGTCTGGGGGCCCCGTGGAAATAGATATCGATAAATTAAAACTATTAATCGAAGAAGATCCTCGAAGAACTACACGCGATTTGACTGTTCAGCTCGAGTGCTCTCATGGCACCATAGAAAATCATTTACATGGTTTGGGAAAGACTTACAAATATAGTGTTTGGGTACCCCATCAATTAAGTAAAGATCAGCTGACCTACCGAGCTGAGATTTGTGTACAACTTTTATCTTTCCGCCGCACATTTAATTTGTTAGATCATCTTGTCACTGGAGATGAAAAGTGGGTTCTCTATGTTAATCACACACGCAAGCGCCAGTGGCTGGGATGTAAAGAACAGGGAAAACCAACGTCAAAAGGTGATCTTCATCCTCGCAAGGTAATGCTTTCTGTCTGGTGGGCTATACATGGAGTAATAAGCTGGGAATTCCTTCCTACTAATACTACGATTACAGCAACAGTATATTTTGATCAACTCGAAAAACTGAAGCTTGACATCCATCGCAAACGTCCACAACACGACAAAATATTTTTCCTGCACGACAATGCCCGGCCGCATATTGCTAAGAGTACCAGGCTAAAACCATTGGAGCTTAATTGGGAAATAATACCCCACCCTCCATATTCGCCGGACTTAGCACCAACTAATTTCAGCTTGTTCCGATCACTTACTAATAATTTACGGGAAAAAAGCTTTGACGATGAACCACACTTGAAACAATACATAGATGACTTCTTCAATTCAAAACCAACGAAGTTCTATGCGGACGCCATTCACTCTTCGCCAGATCGATGGCGAATGGTAGTAGAAAACGACGGTGAATATATTATTAATGATTAACAATTATTCATTTAATAAATAAATACAAATAAAATAGTTGTATGTCGCTCATTACTTATTAGCCAACCAAATATTTGGACTAAAAATGTCATAAGCGCCCAATTTTTGTTCTGCGAAGAACAGTTATCAGTCCATATAACTATATTCCTGCCATCGCGTCGTTCCAAAAGAAAAGCACGAAAAGCAGACACAATATCTTCTTGTTTTCGTCCCGATATCACTTCATTCCACAAAACAGCAACCGGTTTCTGTGTGGCTGTAAATTTGCTTAAAGGAACAAAGCTCTCGTTGAAGCATATAATCCGAGGGGTGAACAAGACAATTTTAAACATATCTATACGTGGAAGCATAAGTAACTACTTTTTGAAGATCAGCTGAAAAATAAGTGAACTCTAGTTCTTCATTACTTTCCTGTTTTTTTGCATCATTTTGATATTCTTCTCTGCTCTTCATGTATCTATCCTTATGTTTCAGGTAATCAGTGCAGTTTACACAATCTGAGGATATTCAACGACCATCACTCACCGCCGCTCGAAGCGAAATGGCCGAATATTTTGATCACTATTAGTAACTAGGTAGCACAGTAGCAACTACTTACTGCTCTACTGATTTGCAAGACTATATTATTATTTTATCTTATGCCATGTTATATAAGCAGTAAGGGAAGGTACTGTGTTTATATTTGTATATTTAGGAGACATTCATTTTAATTAATATCTTAAAAGTGCAGTACAGCTCCATACTGTACATCTTACTTGTAAATTCATTTGGTACATTGGTTCAAACAAACGAAAAGAGCAGTATGTCAAAGATTTACTGCTTTTTTGTTAAGGAATTTGTTAATACAAAGAAAAAGGGTAGTATGTCAATGAAACACTGCTCTTTTACGTAGTAACTAGATTTATAGTACCGTTCTTACTGCTCTTTATCAAATAAGAAAATGCATTTCTAAATTACGTAGAAATATAAAACCTAGATAGGAAGAAAGCTCGTTTGACGTACATTCCAAAACGATAATAAAGAAAAAATGGCCACCTTCGACTTACTGCCCTCTCGATTACCAGGGCAGAATTTCTCACGTTCGAAAAATTGCTCGTCGGGCTTGGTAACCAGATACTCGAATTGACTCTGAAATTGATCATATAAGGTAACCATTTTCTCAATTCTTATCTCTAACTCGACAAGTGGTTCCTCACTAAGCTGTCTGCAAGATTTAGTGGTAGTTATGAAAGTTGTGAATGAGTAAGCTGTGATTTTACTGAGGCACGCTTTTTTTTAAGCACTTTAACCTTAATTTCTTCAGCCATGGCTAAATAGGAAAGTAGCAGTAAGCGCTAGAGGAAAAGCAAGTAGACAAGAATACAGAATAATTAAAGAATAGATGCTAAAATACAAAAAAATATTATTTGTAATGCGTCTATAGAACAACAAAGAGCAAACAGCTGACCGATGAATTGTTGCTATTCAAAATTGGCAGGAGTTAAATGTGATGACCCCAACTCTATTCGCTTCGTCAGCAAATCCCCCTCCACGCATAGTAGCATTTAAGTAGTTATAAGAATATTGTCAAATTAGCAATAAGTAAATATAAATACATGTATAATTATTAGAATAATCATTACTATTTTGGTACTGTTACTCTGCTTAACTGAAATAAAGTTTTTTTTAAACTAAATCAAGTGTCGATCACTTAATTGGCGCAGCCGGTAGGATCTCTGTAGTCAGTTTGCGACGTATAAAACTCTACAAGCAGCTGGACGTCTGTTTCTACAGTTCAACAGGGATCTCCGAACAAACAAATTCATTGAGTACCAGACACATCGGCGGGTGCAGTATTCAATAGTAGTCACAAGGAGGAGATGGGAGTAACTACGGGACTGTGAGTAAAACTTTTTCACTATCCTTTCCGTTTTCCTTTATCGTTTTTCTCTTTGTTTTAATTGTATGTGTTGTGTTATTGAGGGTTGAGCAATACCGCGATAACATTATTTCATTTTATTACGATATAACTAGCGTAATAATATTAACTTTAGTTAGATATTTAGTGTATTTTTCTTCTCTCTCTTTTCGTGCTTTGTTGTTTCAAAATGGATCAGATCATGCAGGTCCCGTCAACAATGGCAAACATTATTCCAGAGTTTAGTGGCGATTCTAGACAGCTCCCACTTTTTATAAAGAAATGTGAATATATAATAAATACATTTCAAGGTGGAAAAGCCCAAAATGAATATCTATTCCACATTCTTACTAGTAAGTTATCAGGGGAAGCCGCGAACCTAGTGGGGGAAAGGGATAGTATTGGTACTTGGTTAGAGTTGAAAACATTATTGGCTCAACATTTTGGTGACCCTAGAACCGAAGATTGCTTAGTATTGGAGTTAGAGTCTATGAAAATAAATTCTAATGAAAGTTATTTAGATTTTTGTCATAGGATTCAAAACTTGCGTAGTATCTTAATTGCGAAAATAATTGAAACAGTAGACGATGCGAGTTTACGTCAAGCCAAACAACATATTTATACTAATTCGTCATTGAATGTTTTTCTATATAATTTACCTCCTTATTTAGTTAGATTAGTACGGTTGAGAAACGTGACCACCCTAGAAGATGCCCTAAAGATAGTGTTGGAAGAACAAAACTTTCAGACGGTTTACGAATCTAAAAGTAATAGAAACAAAAATAATTCGAAACCCCAAGGGAAAATGGCTAACAACAATGGAAATTCTCAGCGTACTCCCAATCCGCAAAAACAATCTAGTATTCCACCACAAAATAATTTAACAGAAAATACAAATAATCAAAGCAATTTAAATCAATCTAGAAATTCTTTTAGAAACCAAAATAATACTCATAACCAGCCGCCACAACAAAGTAGGTCAACGCCTTGGCCGAGTCAGCAGGCCGTCGCGACGCGGACAACGTCTGAGCATAATACAACATCAGCAAACTCGGGTTCAAACACCGATGTTACCATGCGAACTGCAAGTTCTAGACGCGTAAATTATACGAATAATGACTCATTTATGACATACGATAATAACGAAGAAAATGATTTTGATTACGAATCACAATCAAGCACATCATACGAGCCCGAACAAATTGAAAATTTTTACCTAAGGGCCTCATACAGAGAGAAAAAATAATTTTAAATTGTACTAATTACCGTTCTTTGCCTCACATTATAATTCCAGAGCTAAATAATGCAGTTTTTATGTTAGACTCTGGCAGTTCTAGATCATTTATAGGTCGGCGTGTCGCTTACCATTATTTTAAAAATAAAATTTATAAAGAGCCTTTCGAAGTAGTCAGTACCCATGGTGTTAGTATGCATACGGAAGTTGTTTTAGCTCCCTTGCCCAAAATATTTAAAAGTCCGGAAAGTCATAAGTTCTATGTTTACGATGTTGACAATAACTATGACGGTTTATTAGGCAGTAATTTATTAAAGCAATTGGATGCAAAAATCGATTACCAAACATTAACTTTGTGTACGAGGAATACTGACATACCTTTTGTTTATCCTTCAGCACTGAAAGATACTTACATTTTACCGCCACGTAGCGAGTTAAGGGTAAAACTTCCTGTAAACTTAACTAACGGCGAGGCAATTTTAGATTTTAAAGAATTAACTAAGGGGATTCGAATGCCCTGTGCGTTAGTTAACTGTGTAAATGGTTATGCGTATACAGTCATACAGAACTGTAAGGACATAGAAATGACCCTCAAGGTCACTAGTCCGTTTCAGGTAGAACCTTACAACCATCGTGAGATCTTAGTTAATCAATTAAACGACACAGACAGAATGGATGAGTTATTGTCAAACAACTTAAAGAAAATAAGGCTAGACCATATGAATGAGGAAGAAAGAACGATGATTCAGAATATTTGTGAGGAATATAAGGATATTTTCTATTGTGAGGACATACCGTTGTCATTCACCAACGAAGTTAAGCATAAAATTAGAACGATAAACGAAGACCCCATAAATATTAAAGCCTATAGGTTGCCGCCCACTCAAACAGACGAGATTAGGCGTCAAGTAGATAAAATGTTAAAGGACGATGTAATCCGAGAATCAAACTCTCCTTGGAGTGCACCAGTCCACCTTGTTCCAAAGAAGTTAGATGCCTCCGGACAACAAAAGTGGCGGATGGTCGTAGATTATCGACGTTTGAATGAGATAACTATAGACGATAAATACCCTTTGCCAAACATCAATGATCTTTTTGATAAATTAGGAAAGAGTATGTACTTCTCTACCTTAGACCTTGCATCTGGCTACCATCAATTACAAGTTCAGGAAGAAGATAGGCAGAAAACCGCGTTTACAACACCATTCGGCTTGTACGAATTCAACAGAATGCCGTTCGGTTTGAAAACAGCGCCTGCCACTTTCCAACGTGCAATGGATAACGTCCTCAGAGGTCTACAAGGCTTGCATTGCCTCGTATATCTTGATGACGTCATCATATTTTCTACCAGTTTGCAAGAACACATAGAGAAATTACGAGCTATTTTCGAGCGTTTCAGAAAAACTAACTTAAAAGTTCAGCTCGATAAATCCGAGTTTTTACGAAAGGAAGTCATGTATTTAGGGCACACAATCACTAAGGATGGCCTGAAGCCTAACAATGACAAAATAGAGGCTATTCTGAAATACCCTTTACCCAAAACAGTTACAGAAATTAAGAGTTTCCTAGGGTTAATAGGCTATTATAGGAAGTTCATCAAAGACTTTTCTAAGATAACCGCACCCCTCACAGCATGCCTGAAGAAGGGAAAAAGCATCGTGATAAATGACGAATATAGAAAAAGTTTTGAAATGTGCAAAGAGTTGCTGACACATGCACCTTTGTTACAATTCCCTGATTTCACAAAACCGTTCATTCTCACAACTGACGCTTCCAATTTCGCTGTAGGTGCAGTACTTTCTCAAGGCACTATAGGATCAGATAAACCTATTGCATATGCTAGCAGAAAACTTAGTGATACAGAGTCTAGATATAGTACGATAGAAAAGGAGTTATTGGCCATAATATGGGCAGTCAAACATTTCAGACCCTACTTATATGGCAGAAAGTTTATAATATACACCGATCATAGACCTTTAGCATGGTTAAATTCATTAAAAGAACCTAACAGTAAACTAACTCGATGGCGTTTACGTTTAGAAGACTATAATTTCGACATACACTACAAGAAAGGCAAACAAAATACAAACGCAGATGCCTTATCGCGCATTAAAATTAATGTAACGAAAGATGACTCAGAATCACTGGTAGTTAACGTAGATGAAAAGGAAACTAGATTGCAACAACATTTGAAAGATGTGACTGACGAAATCGTAAAACTAAGCGTTAAACAACCGGAAATAGAGACAATAGAATTATCGGATTCCGAAAGCGACGCTGCCACAGCACATTCAATATCAAATAGGGAACATGAAGGTATTCCTATCCTAAATGAGGCGATTGATGAAAAAAACAGGCAAATTCACGTTTTCACCTGGCACAGGGATGATATCTGTGTAAAAGATATTTCTAACAACAAACAAAAAATTTTAGAAGTCCATCTACCTCCTAATAACAGTGAAAACTTAGTCAAAAATTTTCTTAAAGAATATACAGATTACAAAAATAAGTACTTCATTTACTTTGAAGACCACGAGCATAGAAAAACATTTGTTAAAGTAATCACGTCACTTTACAAAAAGGGAACTCAAAACTTTGTTGAATGTACTGAAAGAGTGGTGAACGTTACGGATGAAAGTGACCAGAAAGAATTAGTTACCAAATATCATCAAGGGAAGACTTGTCATAGAGGTATTATAGAGACTCTAAAGAAATTAAAAAGAACATATTGGTGGAGCAATATGAAAGAAACAGTAACAGCTATTATTAACGCATGTGAGGAATGTAAGAAATCGAAGTATGACAGGAAACCTCTAAAACCAATTATACAATTAACCCAAACCCCAGACAGCCCATTCCAAGAAGTTTTTATAGATCTATTATACATAGAAAAAAATCAATATTTAACGTTAGTAGATTCATTCAGTAAGTTAGGTCAAGCAATATACATTCCCAATAAAAGTACACCCGAAGTAGTGAGAGCTCTAATAAAATATTTTAGTATGTATGGAATACCAAAAAAAATAAGTAGTGACCAAGGTACCGAGTTTAATAACGAATTGCTCAAGGAAATGCTAAGTTTATACAAAATTGAACAACACATAGGGACACGTAACAATCCTAATTCAATGGCAATAGTGGAAAGATTTCATTCCACAATTATCGAAATATATAGGTTGGCGAAATATGAACAATCCAGTTTAGATGCAACATCTGTTATGACGTATGCAATCATGGGTTATAACAATACTATACATAGCGCGACAAATTTTACACCTCATGAAGTAGTTTTTGGACACACAGAATCAGGAAATGCTTTTGATATTGACAGGGACAAGCATCTATTGCAAAAAATATTACAGGATCATCGTAAACGATTGAAAATTCTTTATGAACATTTAAGTGATCAAATGATTGGACATAAAAGCTTAGTTAGGGTCAAGAAAGGAGGTGAGGACCCACCAAAAATAGTGGACGGTGACACGATTTTTATGAAAAATACTAGGACTAGGAAAGCAAAAGAGTTACCGCGATACGAAAAAGCTATTGTCACTGGAAAACCCGAACGTAACATAGTACCAGTTAAGCTTAAAAATAGAAACACTAAAGTAGCATTAAAAAATGTCAAACGCCCTTCACAGATGGTGGTTGATACTTCTCGCCCTAGCGGATCAAGGGACGACCTTGAATATCCAGAGGATGGACCAGAATCCGGGAATAGCTCCGATTCGGATTGGGACGGCTCTGATGAGGACTAACCATTGGGATATTATTAAAACTATAGATTTAAATTCATTATCGATCCAATTAGAAAATAATATAGAAGATTATAATAAGTTAAAAATCATAAGTCATAGTAATAGTGAAATACATAGGGAACTTTTAGGGTTGACAATACAAATAGAATCACTCATTGAATTGACGAAAGATAGGTTGAAGCAAATTTTACCTTCTAGCAGAACTAAAAGAGGAATCTTAAACCCATTAGGATCTCTTATAAAGGTAATAACAGGAAACTTGGATAGCGAAGATGCTAGGAAATATAATTTAGAGATTAGTAATCTAGGAAATAGAGAACATTCAATAGAACGAAAAGTATCATTGATGCAGAAGGCTTTCGATAAATTTCTCAATGTTTCTGATGACATTAACTTTAACACTAAGCATTTGAACTTCAAAATAAAACAATTCCAAACATTTATTCAAAATCAAACCAAGTACTCTAACCTTTTAACCGTTATGAATAGTATGAACCAAGTTTTAAATAATTGCCGTACTATTTACTCCATTATTTATGAATTGGAAACTGCTATTACTTTCAGTAAAATGCACATATTACACCCGTCAATAGTAAATACCACAGAATTATTCAATATTCTTAATGTCATAAGAAAACATCATAACTTGATTTATCCATTAACATTAGATAATTTAGTAAAATTAGAGGGAAACATAGAAATTAAGGGATATATAGATAATAGTAAAATTATATTTATATTAGAAGTTCCACTAATAGACAAAAACACATACAATTATTACAAAGTTATCCCTATCCCAATCTATAACCAGATAACCCAAAAACCTAATATCATTATACCCCAATATCCTTACCTAATAGTGAACAAGTCGAAATACAGATCCGTAGTCAATGGCTGTAATGAAATAGAAGACCTGACATATCTCTGTTCTGATGACAACGTGGTACAGTACGCGGAGGAAACGTGTATCCAACAACTCATGCTATTACAACATAACTTCAGTAATTGCCAGCAACACCAGGTGCAGATAGAAGAAACTAAGGTGCAGCCCATATCTAACACCCACTGGTTGATATACACAGAAAAGGAAATAGCTGCAACGGAACACTGCGAAGATGAGACCCGTAGACACAACCTACGAGGCACATACATATTAGTGCCAAGTCAGCAATGTACGTTACAGATTGCCGATATCACAATCACAACACCCATGAATACCAGCTCAGTCTCCTTCAGACTGCCACCAGTACAGATGCCCGAGCTACGCAGAGAGGTCACCCCGGCAGCCAAGCAGATGGACCTCAGAGGAATAGATCTAGGCGACATCAAGGAACTGCTGAACCAGGCTAAATATAGTGATAGTGTCAGCGATGGTGAAACGATTATAGTCAGTGATAAAATCAGTGTATGGACCATAAGCATTTACGCCATTATAATTGTATTCGTCATAGGATTTTTGCTTCAAAAACGAGATCTGTTGACTCAGCGATTCAAACGAAATTCTCCAAAGACAACAGAGTTGCCTTTAGATAATTTCTCTCTTAGGGAGGGAGGAGTTAAATGTGATGACCCCAACTCTATTCGCTTCGTCAGCAAATCCCCCTCCACGCATAGTAGCATTTAAGTAGTTATAAGAATATTGTCAAATTAGCAATAAGTAAATATAAATACATGTATAATTATTAGAATAATCATTACTATTTTGGTACTGTTACTCTGCTTAACTGAAATAAAGTTTTTTTTAAACTAAATCAAGTGTCGATCACTTAATTCAGGCGGTTAGAAAAATATTTGAACTCAAAATGCCAACTGTTACGAGAAAAGAAACGTGTGATTAAAGCACCATATTACAATTTATGTTATAGCTAGATGAATAAGCATTTATTAATAATGATTAGTGGATGGAACTCTACTTACATAATACAAAATGAAATTGATACTAAACAAAAAATTAAAATGACAACGCGGAATGAGATTATATGATGGATTCTACTGGATAAACAAGCTAATACTTAATGTTATGCCTCATAATAATAATTATTATTATTTATTCCACTCTCAAAGTACAACAGAAATTTAATATATGAAGTACAATAATTATTGAGGTGTTTGTGGTTGTACAGTTGCACATAATATATAATCTACTAACTCCCAAACTAAGACAACCTTGTATTTTGAAAGTTAGTGGTTCTTAAGATGACTTACATTATAAACACTACCTGTAGCCTAGGTATTGACTTCCAACACTTAACAGCAAACAAATCAAATTAATATTTCAAAACATACCTTGAGAAATAAAACAAAGTATTTAAATTATCTAAAACTGGAATATTTTATTCCATTCTCCGGCATCCCGCTCGGTCACAAATCCCAGCCTTGGTATAATGTAGAATACGCCCACGCTGAGGCCCGAAAAGAGACTGCCTACCAAGCCTGGGTCAAGGCCCGCGACCGCAAAGTTAGAGCGTGTAGGGTTCGCCCGAAGAAAAGAGCTTTTAATTCTGACGCCAAGTTCTACAAGCGGGTTTTACGTAGGGCACGTTTTGACCATGTCGGACGTATCGCGGCTAGGCTGACTTCGCACCCTCCGGGTAGTAAACAGTTCTGATCCCTGTCTAAAGCGGTTGAAACGAATTTCTGTCGTCCCACTTTACCTCCTATAATGAAACCTGATGGGTCGCTGGCTCACTCTGCAACTGAGAAAGCAAATTTATTTGCATTTCTCTTTGCAAGCAATTCACGTCTGGACGCTGGCTCAAAGCAACCACCTTTTGTACCTCATTGTGACTCCTCGATGCCGGAGATCGCAGTACACATTAAAGAGGTCCGAAGAGTATTGTGCAGTCTAGACGTTAACAAGGCCAGCGGGCCTGACGGCATTCCAGCGAGAGTGTTGAGGCACTGTGCGCCTGAACTGTCTCCTGTATTGACACGTTTGTTCCGCCTCCCTCTTGAAAAAAGAACGGTGCCGAAAT
Source organism: Dicycla oo (assembly GCA_948252095.1). Lineage (NCBI taxonomy): Eukaryota > Metazoa > Arthropoda > Insecta > Lepidoptera > Noctuidae > Dicycla > Dicycla oo. Next base: position 36,153,804 of record OX411709.1, on the reverse strand, counting down.
CCTGGAAGCAATGAAATGTACAATCAGTGCCCAAAAAAGGCGACCGTGCAGACCCTGCCCATTACCGTCCGATCGCCATTACCTACATTCTGTGCAAAGTTTTGTAAAGGGTACTGAACAATAAGTTGCTGAACTACCTTGAAGACAATGATCTCCTCAGTGACCGTCAATATGGCTTTCGCCGGGGACGGTCAACTGGCGATCTTCTTGTGTATGTCACGCACTGCTGTGGCGAAGCCATCGAGAAACACGGCGAAGCACTGGCTGTATCGCTTGATATCTCGAAGGCCTTTGACAGGGTCTGGCACGCTGCTCTGCTCAGCAAGCTTCCTGCTTATGGCATCCCAGCTGATTTTTGTAGCTGGATATCAGATTTCCTTAGTGAACGGTCGATCAGAGTAGTTGTTGACGGCTGCTCTTCTGGCCTTATGGCTATTGATGCCGGAGTTCCTCAGGGGTCTGTTCTCTCTGCAACTCTTTTCCTGCTACACATCAATGACCTGATTCGGCCTGGTATTGCTGGGTACGCAGATGACAGTACAGTTTCAGAGAGATACTTGTCCAGCGCAAAAACCAGCGGGGCCGAAGTTCGTTCCTTGAGAGAGACCATGGTAGAGTGGACAGATTTGACCTTAAGCTTTGTCTCCCAGTAGGGTATATAATATATAATATATATAATCTGGTCTCTTTTAACGCCACCAAAACGCAGGCGTGTCTTTTTACCGCTAAAAAAAGTCGTTTCGCCCAAACTCCTACTTTTCGGGGTACATCTGTTCCTGTAACTGATCGACTTGAGCTCCTAGGCATGGAGTTGACATCTGGTCTCAACTTCGGCGCCACCATCGAGTACAAGGCCCAAACTGCGGCCAAGAAACTGGGCATCCTAAATAGGGTGAAGCGATACTTTACGCCTGGACAGCTTTTAACCCTTTACAAAGCGCAAGTCCGATCCTGCATGGAGTATTGCAGTCACCTTTGGGATGGATCAGCTACTCGTAAGTACCAACTAGCCGCGCTTGACTCGGTGGAACGCAGAGCTAAGAGGCTCATTGGCGACGTAAAACTGGTGGATGCCAAGCTTCATAGCTTGGCTCATCGCCGCAAGGTGGCCTGCTTGTCGGTCTTCTACAGATTGTACTTCGGAGAGTGTGCCCGAGAACTCCACGACCTCATTCCACCGGCCCCTTCTACCATCAGACATCTAGACGCACTGCCAGTTACCACCCCTACCTGGTTGCTATTCCACCAATTCGCACTAAGCGCTTCCAAATGTCTTTTATAATGCGCACAGCAAAAGAGTGGAACTCACTACCTGCGTCTGTGTTTCCGAACGTATACAACCCTATTCTCTTCAAAGTGAGAGTGAACAGGCTTCTTCTGGGTAAGCTTACTCCATCGTCGACTTTGTCTCTGTCACCTCTGACCTAGACTAGAGTCAAGAGCAAACCCATCACAAATAATAAAAAACTAAAAGTAAACATAATAATATAAAGAGAATTAAATCATATACCTTCACATCAACAAAAAATAATGTTTTACTTTTTTATACTTAAAAGCATCTCAGTTTGTGCATAATCTAAAGTTTGCAACCAATCACTTAGTTTATGTTTAACCTCGCGTTTAGTTAAGCTGTAGATGTTGATGGTTTTGTTGACAGCATTATACAGTCTCGAGCTTACTGCGTCAAATTACGTACTAGCGGAAGCTGTTCTGCAAGGTACACCAGGGCAAGCAACTGCAGCGGAGCGCTTTTTATTAGTTTTGTCATCCAGTGGTAGTAGCGAATGCCTCCGAAGCGCTGTTTTTAATATAAGTATATAATTGTCTCACAGTCATGACATGATATTCGGCATATAGTTTGGCAGTTGAGTAAAGCCGTGGTTTAAAGTGTATCACCTTTAAAATTGCGCTTTGCGCCCTCTCCAGGACAAGAAAGAGAGTTTTGTAGGTTCCACCCCATACGGGTATGCAATAAATTAATACTAACTGACATAGGGCAGTGTAGACCATAATTATAAAGTGTTGAAGCATCAGCGCTGTGTTTCAAATTCTTAAAAATGTAGATTAGTTTTCTGATGCGACTAGTGAGAGCTTCAATTTGTGGTCGCCAGTCGAGTCGTTCGTCTAGCAAGACCCCAAGATATTTAATATTGCTCACTCGTGACAATGACAGGCAGACACAGTCCACTGGCTGTGACTACTTATACGTATATAGAATTGCAATTAACTCTATATAAGTAGGTAATTTTTTACTAGAGTCCTAATTTTCATGATCGTCTGTGTCCTTGTCTCTCGTGCTCGCTGACGTCGTTATCACACTCGTTGATGTCTTCACTGTTGTCATTGATATCGATTATAAATGCGAATTTGAGTCTGTTTGTTATATCTTGTCGGCTACACTATAACCCGATTTTTACGAACATTGGTATAGGTAGATATAAGCCCCGATATGGGGCAAAGTACGGGGGTCATAACATGACCCAAAATGTGAAACAAAATGTTTCAGTACCGTGATAACTTATATCCGCACACACAAAGTCACGAACAAGCAACAGAATTTATTTAATTTAATTACATGAAGGTGAAACAAGACTCAATTGTTGGTATCTACGCTTTATAAATTATTTGTATTAATAATAAAATTTGAAATTGGTTATTAGTAGCAATACAGCTTCAAGTGAGGAAGGTATTCAGTGTCTCCTTTGAACCACACAGGTGTTTTCGTTTAATAACATCCATCCTTTACTTTCATCTGAAATGGATTTCTTTGTATATGCGTGATTCCATATACCACATACAGAATTCGTCCTTAAAATTTTTTGCACTACTTGATGACATGGAGGCAACGTTCTTTAATTTATGCCCTTTATATTTCAAAATGAAGGTTTCTGCGTAGGCTTTTAGAATTTTTTGGTATCTCGCTTCATTTACATCATTCAATCGAGATATAACATACAGGTGGCAAACGAATGGGGTGCGTGGTCAGGAAACCTCCCCGAGTGCCCGTGGGCTGGAGTTCCCTTACGGATACGTCCGGGGGGAAGGCCAGTCTCCGGGACGGTGCACCCTGGGGTGCGGGTAATGGTTCCCCTTAGGCACGTGTGCCTAAGGGGTTTTGTTGCCCGTATGCCAATATCCTGTCGGAGGTACGCTCCAACGTGTGTCCCTCTGCTCTAAGCAGAGACGCACAGCGGCGGAGTAAGAGCGGGCTCGGTGTGCACTAACCCTGTCGCCGGGCAGGCAGGAGGAAGTCATTTCCTTCTGCCACCGTTAGTCTCGTAGCCCCGAAGATTGTTCAAGGTCATGTCTCTGACTTTTGACGGGGGTCGAGGGTCTTGGCTTAACCGCCCGGACCGCGAGGAAGAAAACCTCTATAAAAAATTACCCCAAACCTTCAAGCGGCGGCGCACCGTGAGGGAGGTTGGTAGCTTGATTAATGGGTAGCTAAATTAATCGCTAGTGCGAACCACAGTTTTGAGCCAGTGATAAAGTTTTTACTCGTGGGAACTAATATGGGACCAAAGAAAAACGATAGACGAGAAGAGGAGAGGGAGAGGAGTGATGCGGGGTCGGAGTCCGACGCCGCATCGGGAGTGAAGGGCGCGAAGGGCACTTTTAAGAGCCCGGAGTGCGTAGTGGTGGGGGCCGCTGGAAGGAAAAATGCTTTCCTGAAGCGGAACCTAAATCCGGGAGATGCCCAGGAGTCTTCCTCGGACGGCGGTCTTAAATCGGCTCCCAAATATGCTCGCCGGGGCCTAGGCCGGAAGAGCAAGAGCCGGGTAAACGCCGCAACGGAGGACGGCTCAGCCGGGTCGGCCGAGGGGAGCGCCGTGGAGGCGTCTGGCGATGAGTCTGACGCCGCTGGTGGCCCCAATTCGGAGCGGGCCAGGTTTGAGGAGGTCGTGGCCGCTGCAGTCAAGGGTGTGGCCTTGAAGAAGACGCAGTCTTCTAAAGACAAGGCCATACCCGCAGCCAAGGCCTCCATTATGGCGGCAGCGGAGGCTCTACTTCAAGGGCCTCCGTCGGACGGAATGTCCGAAATGCGGGCGGAGGTCGCCCGCTTGACAGCCGCCATGGAGCTTCTCCGAAAGGAGAATGAGGAGCTCCGAGCAGACCTGGCCAGGCTTCGCGGAGCTGGCGCTCAGGAGGGGGTGCAGCAGGGGCAGGGCGGCCTCGGGCCTGCAAAGGACCGAGTTCTGGCCTTGGTGCGGAAGGAGCTGGCTGCCCTTAACAACCGGTTCTCGGTCCTTGAGGGAATCGTCCTGCGGCCCCCACTAGGCCGACCGGCGGCCTCGGGCCAGCCAAAGGCGGCTTCGTATGCCGCCATGGCTGCCACGGCCAAACCAGGGTCGGCAGGGCAGGCGAAGGGCGGGGCCGTGGCTGCGAAGGCGCCTGCGACGGCGCCTGCGAAGGCGCCCACGAAGGCGGCCGCGAAGGCGCCTGAGAGGGCCCCAGCTGTGGCGGTGACGACGCGGCTGCCCCCGCCTCCCAAATCTCCTCCGGCTGACGCCGAATGGCAGGTAGCTGGGGAGAAGAGGAAGGAGGGCAAGGCGGCAAGGTCGGCCAAGCGGAGGGAGAGGCGGCAGCGGCGCAAAGAGTGAAGCGTCGCGGCGAGGTTACGTGCCCCAAAGTCCGCAGCTGTAGTGATCACACTACAGCCGGAAGCGGAGAAGAAGGGCGTGTCCTACCGCGACGAGGTCGCCAAGGCGAGGGCGGCGGTGAACCTGGAGGAGATCGGTGTTACCGAGGGCATGCGGGTAAGGGTCACTGCGACTGGGGCTCGGATGCTCGAGATCCCCGGTGCGGCCAGTGGCCCGACCGCTGACGCTCTGGCCGAAAGGCTCAGGGCGTCCTTAAATGCGGACGAGGCCCGAGTGTCCAGACCCGCCAAGTGCGTTGACTTGCGCATCCTGGGTCTGGACGACTCCGTGACGGAGCGAGAGGTGGTGGCCGCCGTGGTCAAGACTGGGGGGTGTGCCTTCGAACAGGTGAAGGTAGGCACCATCCGTCCTGACCTCACGGGGATGCGAGCCGTTACGGTGAGCTGCCCCGTATCGGCGGCCCAAAAAATAGTTGGGGAGGGCCGGAGGTTCCAGGTGGGCTGGGATTCCACGCGGGTGAAACTGCTGGAACCCAGACCTCTGAGGTGCTTCCGTTGCCAAGTGGGCAACCACGTGGGGGCAAAATGCACCTCGGAGGTGGATCGCAGCAGTCATTGCTTCCGTTGTGGTCAACCCGGTCACAATACCGGCTCGTGCAATGCCACGCCGCACTGCTATCTATGTGCGGCAGCTGGCAAGCCGGCCGATCACCGGGCTGGAAGCAAGGGCTGTGGTCCACCCACCAAAGCCCGGGGCAGGGGCAAGCCCTACGCCTCCGCTACCGCCGTCACGGCCGCAGCCGCCGCCACGGCCGCCGTCGCTGCCGCCTCCACTGCCGTCGCCGCCGTACTCACTGCGGCAGGGCCCTCACAGGAGGCTCAGGGGGGGCTAATATGGAGTGCCAGTAACGGCCCCATTACGCCTCCTCCAGGCGAACATCAACCACTGCGCCGCCGCTCAGGATCTGTTGCTCCAGAGCATGGCGCAGTGGTCGATTAACATCGCCGTGGTCGCTGAGCCGTACTTTGTCCCGCCCAGTGATTACTGGGTGGAGGACCTGAGCGGCTCAGTGACCCTCATTTCGTCGGCCGCCGCCGGTACCCTGTCCCTCGAAGCCGTCAAGAGGGGACAGGGTTGCGTTGCAGCACGGTTCGGGGGGATTGTCGTGGTAGGGGTATACTTCTCCCCGAACCGAACTCTCGCCGAGTTCCACAACTCCCTTGCGGAGTTGAAAAACGTCGTCGTCGGGTTTCGTTCCCTTCCCGTGCTCGTCCTCGGGGACTTCAACGCCAAGAATGTGGCTTGGGGTTCCCGGTATACGGACACACGGGGCAGGATGGTGGAGGACTGGGCTCTGGAGACAGGCCTGGTCATCCTAAACCGGGGTTCTGTCCCCACGTGTGTGCGGATGCGGGGCGAATCAGTGGTGGACATTTCGTTCGCCAGCCCCGCTCTGTTGCCACATGTTGTTGACTGGCGCGTCATAGAGGGGGTGGAGACCTACTCCGACCACCGGTACATCCGGTTTGATGTCTCCGCCCAGACCTCGAGCGCGCCGGTCCGACAGGCCCCGAGTGGTCCGCGGTGGGCGCTGAAGAAGCTGGACCGGGAGCTCCTCCTGGAAGCCTCGGTCGTGCAGGCCTGGGTGTCACCACCGGACAGGCCTGCCGACATCAACGACGAGGCGGAGTGGTTCCGGGAGGCCATGTCCGAAATATGTGACGTGGCAATGCCCCGGGTCCAGCCCGGTCGCGCCTGGCGCCAGGTGTATTGGTGGTCGCCGGAGCTGACGGGTCTGCGCGAGGCGTGCGTTGCTGCGCGGCACCGGTACACCAGGCACCGTAGGCTCCGTATCCGCCCTCCGGATACGGAAGCCATTCAGGCGGAGCTATACGAGGGGTACAGAGCGGCGAAGACCGCCCTCCGAGCGGAGATCTTGCGGGCCAGGGATCTGGCTCGCGAGGAGTCGCTGGAGACTCTAAACAGGGACCCATGGGGACGCCCTTATAAAATGGTGCGGGATAAACTCCGTCCATGGGCGCCCCCGCTGACGCAGAGTCTCCGGCCCCAGCTCGTGGAGGACGTGGTGAGCGTTCTGTTCCCTTTGCGAGGGGAACATACTCCCCCGCCCATGGCTCCGCTTCCTGCGGTGCCCGTTGCGGACCACATCACTGACGACGACGACGATGCTCCGGAAGTGACCGAGGTAGAGTTGAGAGCGGCGGTACGTAGGCTGAGTGCCAAAAATGCCGCCCCAGGACCCGACGGCTTACCTGGAAGAGCCTGGGTTCTGGCGCCCTGTGGACTCTCCGTCCGCTTACCGACCCATCGTGCTGCTCGACGAGGTGGGCAAGCTCTTTGAAAGAGTTATTGCAGACCGCCTCGTCGGGTGGCTGGTGCAGGAGGGGCCGGATTTGGCGGAGAGCCAGTTTGGTTTCCGCAGGGGGCGCTCTACGGTGGACGCCATCATGCGCGTGCGAGCCCTCACGACGGGGGATGCTGTGGCCCGGGGTGGGGTCGTCTTGGCGGTGTCGCTAGACATCGCCAACGCCTTCAATACCCTGCCCTGGAGTTGCATCAGGGAGGCACTCCGGTATCACCGGATGCCGACCTACCTCTGTCGAGTGGTTGAGGCCTATTTGACGGATAGGGCCGTCATCTACCCCGGTCATCAGGGAGAGTGGAACCGGCGAGAGATGTCGTGCGGTGTCCCACAGGGATCGGTCCTGGGGCCGCATTTGTGGGACATCGGGTACGACTGGGTGCTGCGCGCCGACCTCCCTAGCGGCGTCAGCGTGGTATGTTACGCTGACGACACGCTGGTCCTGGCGCAGGGGAGGTCGCACCAGGCGGCGGCTGAATTAGCGACACACAGGGTTGCGATAGTCGTTGCGAGGATCCGGCAGTTGGGACTCGAGGTGGCCCTGCACAAGTCCGAGGCCATGTGTTTTCATGGTCCTCGGAATGCGCCACCGTCGGGTTCCCAAATAACGGTAGGAGGGGTTCGCATTGGAGTCGAGTCGACGATGAAGTACCTGGGACTCGTCCTCGACAGCCGGTGGAACTTCGTGGAGCATTTCCGACGTTTGGCTCCCAGACTGGAGTGGGCTGGGGCTGCCTTGAAGTGGCTCCATGGCGACATGGAGAGTGCGACTGTCGCAGCCCAGCGCTGGGCACGCCACAATTGCGGCGATAAGTCCCCTCTTTGAGGAGTGGTTAGAGAGGCGCCACGGCGTCCTCACCTTCCGCCTGACGCAGGTCCTTACCGGACACGGTTGTTTCGGGAGGTTCCTGTTTCGCATAAGGCGGGAGGAAACGCCCGGGTGTCACCATTGTGTGGATCGCCCAGAGGACACGGTGGAGCATACAGTGGAGGTCTGCCCGGCTTGGGCCTAGCACCGCCGTGTTCTTACGGAGGCGATCGGCGGCGGCGATCTCTCGCGTCCGAGCCTGGTCCAGGCCATGGTGCGGAGCGAGAGTGCATGGGAGGCCGTCACCTCCTTCTGCGAAGCGGTAATGCTTGCGAAGGAGGAGGCGGAACGCGTGAGGGAGAGGCAGCCTCACGCCCTCAGTCGCCGCAGGAGACGCCCTGGGCGGCGGGAATCGATAGCCGATTCCCAGCCACCGTAGGCGCGGGCTTGCGGACGGTGAGTAGTGGGTAGCTCGCCGTCCGGTGAGGACCAGGCCCGGGTCGACGGCGCGTTGTGTTCCACGCGCGCCTCAAAGAGATGTCAGCAAAAGATGGGGTCCAATAGGGCCGATGCCGCTGGGGTCGCGGGTTGTTTGAAAAAGATACCGTGGCCCTGGCATAGGCAACTGAAGGAACACTGGTGGGTTTTAGTCAGTAAAAGTCTGACACGCCCTTCCGCTCCACCCAGAGCGGGAGAAGTTATTTGATGATTTCCCATCCACAAAAAAAAAAAAAAAAAGGTGGCAAACGAATTTCTCTGATTTTGCTTTCGACCAGTTAGCATTTTCACCAAGTTGATGTTGACTAAAAGCTTCAATTATTTTTTTATTTGCAATATTTTTAATGGTTTGGTCTCTCTTTTACCGTGAAAAGTTGGAATATAATCGCAGTCAGTGAAAGCGTGCAAACCAGTTAATGATTTTGAGAGTTCTGGTCTAAAATGGTCATACAGTTTGTTAACGTCAACGTATCTATGGGAATTTATTGATGATAATCCCATTTCTAACCATAAGTTGGGTAAATGTTCTTTATTTGCCAATGCAATGACTATTACAGCTGTGTAATTAGTCCTACTTACCACGTCACCGCCTGAAACTCTTTGAGCGATGTGAATTGGCTGAATGAGGAGCAGAGGTTTATTTCCAGCTCTTTTTGTATCGATGAGTCATTGCATCGATAACTGGAAGAATCTAATTTTTTTAAACGACTTCAAAAAAAGGAGGAGGTTATCAATTCGGTTGTGTTTTTTTTTATGTTTGTTACCTCAGTACTCCGTCATTTATAAAGCGATTTGGAAAATTCTTTTTTATTTGAAAGGATATACTTCCAGATTGGTCTCATTTCTATAAAAACAAAAAAAAAACAGTTCTGATGATGGGATCTATGACGATTTGAGGGAACTCCTCAAATATTATAGCCATACATATAGCGATTTAGATATTTTCATCAACAAGTCAAGCATTTGCATTCAGAAAGTATCATTCGGTGAAGTGGAACTGATGAAGGAGACCACAGATGGCCACGGGAATTCCTTAATGGTAATAAGTATTTCGCCGCTGGCGATAAGATATCTTGATTAAAATAGTTAAGTGACTATGACGAAGCAAATTTAAATTAATGGTTCTGATGAAAATGGTACCATCGAACCGATCTGATGATGAAGCCGGAAGGTAGGCACCGGAACTCCGTAATAAAACAATGTATACTAGCCGTGTTTGGGCTTATTGAAATTGTCATGAGATGCACTCTGGCTTTAGATGATTGTAATTGTAATATCAAATTGCGCTACTTGAGTCGGTGGCAAAAAACGAAAATACAGAACCAAAGACACCGACTTCCGAAATTAAAGTTATTGTTCACTTTGTAATGTTTTTTGTTGGAAATCGGCTGTTTTTTTTTTTTGTCAAAAAGTTTTTATTTTTTACTTTTTAGTTGTGGTACCTAACCCATAACTATTCGTATACCACAACTTGCTTGATACTAAGTAAACAACAGTGACACGAACTTGTTATAAGTTATAACATCAACATACACTAAGTGGAAATAATGCGTATTATTAAAGCTAACTCAAAAACATTAAGCTACAGTACCCATCCAGTCCATAAGTTACAGTACCCTCGAAAGAGCTGTGAGGTCTTCTATTGTATTTTATCATTAAATACTTGTGTAATGATTCTCTTCCTATTCTTTTGCCAAAAAAGCTACTCATGATTATTAAAAATGATAATTTCGTAATGATATCATGAAATTGTTGGGTCTTTTCATATTACTAATCAAATACTGCGTTCTAAAATAAGCATAATACTGTAGGCGATCAGGGCCCCAATTCTGCTATTTTTTATTAATTCGTCATTCCAACACGATCCCATTGTCATTTTGCTAAAAGTTCGTAATCTGCTAAATTCATAATGGTCGCTCATTGGTAGGTCAGTGGTCTCGTAATAGAATCGTGGTGCTGATCAAAGGAACTGTCAAAATTTTAGCAGATTACTGCATACGTCTTTCGTTTGTCATTATAGAATAGAATAAACTTTATTTCAAGCCAACTCATATATGGTTAGTAACATTGTTTTTAACATTATGTAAGAGATTACCATTTTAAGCCATTTCTTTCCATGGAGTGTCAGTGGTTGACCATTGGAAAGTCATAATGACGCCATTATATTAGTAGATTACAAAACTTGTCAAAATCAACAATTATGAAATCGATGACAGACCATTCTAACCTCAGACTAAGTATCCTGTAGACGGAGCTATAACTTGTTGCCGCTCTTGTATCCGTGTGTCAAACAAAGTATTGTTCTCTCTGTCTATTTCACAGAGTTCAGGAACGAGTAAAAGGTACAGCACATGTAAGTTTGGCAACGTCGCACTGTCTGTGTAAATCGTGTCAACAAGTGACCGACTTAGTCGGTCAAAACATTGCGACTTGGTGCAGTTTAAATGCGAAATATTGAATAATATCAGTGGTTTGGCTAGGACAAAATTAGTAAAGTGAAAATATGCTGTGTATGGCTGTATATTATTCATAAAGAAGGCGTAATAGACCCAGAATTATCATTTCACACGTAAGTCTATGACAACAATTTTATCGTTAATTACAGAGGTAACTGTTAGAAAATTGATAAACATTGAAGATTTACATATTAAGACTAAGATTGTCTTATATCATATTGATAAAAAACCAAGTTTTATAGTCTAAATTAATGTTTAACCTAGGCATTGTTTTAGGCGTGAACTGCAGGGATGTGTACAATATTATCGACAAAATCTATCGACGTTTGTTGTTGATATGGTATAATAATTTTTGCTTACTGTTGTAGGTTTCCATAATATTGTGAAATTAATAAGCAGTGAGTGGATTAAAGCTGTTAGACGTCAAAACTAGGAACATGAAATATTCAAGGCTTTGCTCCAAAGAAAGCCACAGCTATCCTGCTTCATAACGGGTTTATCTATTAAAAAAACTAAAGTCTGTTTCGGTGCCAACAGTATTCGAAGGATATCCAGAATATTGCCAACATCCAATTTGCAAAATAAACAATTTCATTTCATTTCATTATAATCCAATATATGTACCTGTGTAAATATTACAATAAATAAAATCGTAAAAATATACGTCTGATTATTTATTTAAGTTGGACCCTTAATTGGTAATAAATTGTTACATATTTATGTGCCCATGATTTTTATTTAACAAAGCACACATTTTATTATAGTAGGTAGGTACTAGCTTCTATCTGCAGTTTCACTCCTGTGCATTTTTTGTCAAGCAAAAAATCGATGTACTACAGATTCCATAGTATGCTTTGAAGCGTCGACCCTTCCCTAGTCACGCACACTAATACTACTCTAGAGCCGCACACTAACAAGAAAAGGACACGCGTCTCTCTTAAAGGCTCCGTCTACAGGATATTTAGTCTGAGATTCTGACACTATTGTAATAGCATACTTGGGGCCCAGATGACATGAAACGTCTGTCGCGTTCGTAGACAGTCTGTCTACGGTCGCGTTCATGATCTTTGATACTCGTAGATGGTGTAATCGTTCTGTCGAAAACAACGTGTTTGTTCTTTCCAACAAGCTATGAGTTTGATCAAGATGTGGTAACCTCGAAATGAAAATAATAATTCACTTTTGGCGATTTTTGACTTATCATTCTTTATGGTTACTGCGGGTTAAGATCTTTAAGGATTGGGTTTTAGTATCTAAAATGGCGTAATAAATAACAATTTCACAAAGGCAAATGGTAGCCTTTTTCGTAATTTGATTGTCCACGAGCTACAGTACTATTAGTGGCATAGTCATATTAGTCACCCCATCACCATTTAGATTTTTCTTCAAAGATACGATGCGTGTCGAAACTGGCCTCATAATATACCAGTATCATCGTGAATCGCATAGACTTTATAAGTTACGGCGCATGCTGAAACTCGGTAAAAAATACAAGAATTCCTATCGGCCGAAGGTATGGTCGGTTCCTTAATCAGTATGAAGATGTAAGCCAGTTTAATCCATATTCACCACGTACATTATAACAATTCGGTATCGGCCGTTAAAAAATTTGATGGGCTACACGATTGCCTTCAAACTGAACTTTCGACTCAACCGACTGCTAAATCAGCATGGCACTCTTCCACGCGCGCACACTTAACGCACATCGGTTGGCGTTGCAGGGCACTGGGCGTTGGGGTGTATCGAGCGACTTGGAATGCGTGTACATCGCTCGTGTGGGTTATCTTTGTGTTTTTCTGCGAATGTGGAGTAGTGTGCGTGTGTGTGTGTTTTCCGCGCGCGTGACGTCTAAATTAACCTTCTAAATCGTCTAAATGAACGCTTTACGCGCGGTGGAGTTCATTTGTGCGGGTAAGTCGCGTGTAAAGTGAGTGCGACATACTCAGACGTCAAGTCAAGTATTATTGCGCGACGAGATCGCGGGTAGCGCTTGTAGTTGGGAGGTCGCGCGTGCCATGGCGCAATCGATATCCGTGAATGTCCCTGCTGCGGTGCTGTTCAGAGACATCGGCACGCACGTACATCCTCCTCACCAGGTTGATGCAGTAGTCGTCGATACTCTCGACACGCAGGTCTTTGTCGATTACATCGTTCCTCACGAACTGAGGAACTTTTATAATTTGACGCAGCACAAGGTTTTTCTGGGCGGGCGCGTCCGGATCTTCTTTTTGTGCACCTTGGCCGTGAGGCTGAACCAAGCTGGGGCGGCGTATGTAAGTTGAGGTCGCAAGTAGGTATTGTAGATCCCCAGCTTGACTAGCATGGAGAGGCGTGACGCCCAGTAGGGCGGAGGAGGATGTGCGTTACTTTTACCCGCGTGACGGTGTCGCAGACATGCGGCCCCATGGAGAGCCGATTGTTGAGTGTGACCCTCAGATACTTGACGGTCTTTGTCCACTTGACTTCGGTCCCCATGAGCTCAAGACTCAGTGGGTTCATACGGCCGCGTGCCATAACGATGATTGCCTGCGTTTTACTGGCATCGTTCACCGACAGTTTCCATTTCACCGGCTTCATAAGGTTCATAACTCATTTGTTGGGCTTGGTATACCCGCTTCTTTGCTAGATTTGCCCTTCAATGCGTTTAAAGCGAAAGTAAAATCTAACCTTTGTTCAACGGCATACTATTCTATCACCGATTACTTAAACGATAAGAATAGTTGGTCGCTGTGTTTAACTTAAGACATTGTCTGTCTCCAGAATTAGCTTACCTCCTGACAGGTTATATCAATGTGCCTAGCCTTATCCCAACTATGTTGGGGTCGACTTCCAGTCTAACCGGATGCAGCTGAACACCAGTACTTTACATGGAGCGACTGCCTATCTGACCTCCACAACCCAGTTATTGGGTAATACGATACCCCTTGGTAAAACTGGTTGTCAGACTTTCGGGCTTCTGACGACCCGTAACGACTGCCAAAGATCCACCAATGACAGCCGAGACCAACGGCTTAACATCGAGGCACAGAGGTGTCTTGGTATGTACAAATGGTCACCCATCTATGGACTAACCCCAGAAAGCTTAGCTTAACCTGATGGATCGACCCTTGCGGCTGTTATTATTTAGCCACGAGCTCCTCGACAGGTTATATGACAAGTGGTGGTGACAGGTTATATGAGTTCATAATATGAACTCATATAACCTGATACCTCATATACCTGACTGTAAAGGTCAATTTATTTTAATTTTATTTTTAAGTACCTATCATTGACATAATCTACTCAATTCAATTTTTTTTTATGAGTGGTATTGCATATGTAGTTAGCTAGTGACCTCGACAATTGATCATAGTTTTTTTGCCTGAGCAAGTTCGTTATGCTCTCTTAGATGTCACTGCTTGCGGTAGCGTCGTTCGGGTTATCTCCTTCCCTCAAATATGGCGAGGGGTAATGGCTGATCTTTGCGTTATGTTCGTTAACCGGTGCTGCTTGTGGTGACTGGTCGTCTTGCTGACCTTGGTTTTGTTATGTTATTAGTAATTTATCTCGTTGTTTATTTTACTTCGATGGTCCTAGTTTATCATTTGTGACTTCGAATTATGACTACATGTACGGCTATATGTAAGTTGACACGCCCTTTTTTACTGGAGGCTTTTATTTATGTATAAAGTTCTGCTTATGTTTTTAGTTTTGTATTTTTATTTCTGCTTGAGTATAGTTTTCGATATTTTTCATTTGTTTTTTTTTTTTGGTATATTATTGTGTGATAGGTGACTTATAGAAAATAATTAAATTTAATTTAATGTTTGTGTTAGCTGTGCTGCTGGGGAGTTTGTTGCGCCACTTCTTCTCCTCAGCTAAAGCACTAGGAAGTGGTGAAGGGCGGGCGTTTTGGGCGATTGTCTTAAGTAATTTTGACGTACGAAAAGTGCTGATTTTCACCCTAGTTTGAATAAATGACTTTTGATTTGCGTAGATTATGCGTGGTCAGCCGACAGTGAAGTGGTAATGTACGTGGCGTCATCGGCGTACAGCGCGAGTTTTGCGGTGTGCGAGGCAGGTATGTCGTCGGTGTACACAGAGTACAACGCAGGCGAGACACAGCTCCCCTGTGGCACCACCGTGGAGACGGCACGTGCACTGGAGAGCTCATTCTCCACCGAGATCTAGATGTGCCCCTATCCTGTAGGAAAGAGGAGACCACCTGTATCAAGCGACGGGGTGCTGTGGTGAGCTTGTAGATTAGGCACAATCCCGGTCGAATGCCTTTACCATGTCGAGGAACAGTGCTGCGGCGTATTCCCTCTTTTTCTCGGCCGCCGTGAGGATGTGCAGTACCCTCGACAGCTGGAGCATTGTGCTGTATTCTGCGCGAAACCCAAACTGTTCTGGACGCGGCGTCAGGTGTGTTGTCAAATGGCGCAACAGGAGCTTTTCGAATACCTTGGAGGTGGAGGGCAGGAGCGTGATCAGCCGGTAACTCTCCGGCTTCATTATATTCTTCCCGGGCTTGGGCAACATGATGACTTTCTCCAATTTCCAGCAGGTGGTTAAGGTGCCGGTACGAGGTATACCATTGTATAGGCGAGCTAGTGCCGCCACCGTTCTAGGTGGCAGGTGACGAAGTGCGGCGTTTGTTATTTCGTTCGCACCGGGTGCCCTCTTTGGTTTGGTTTGTCTGAGTGCTCTCAGTATTTGGCCCAGGGAGACGAAGATTGGGTCTTCATCAGTAGCTACCGGAGTCTTGAAGTACTCTCCAAGATGTTGCTCGACTATTGCGACGTGTTTGTGGGCTGTTGCGAATATTTCGGTCCGGTCGGCCGCCGTGTAACGAAGTGCTCCGTCGCTGTTTAGTAGCGGGCGCACCGGGGCTGGGGTGTTCGTAAGACGTCGGTAGATCCTGTGTACCGACGTCCAGTCACTGTTTGCGGAGTCAGCCCTCGTCGATGTGCATCTGTACTTCGGCCTTCAACTTGTCCGTGATGACCATGTGGCGTGGATGAGGTGCACGTCGCCACCTCTAAGGCGCTTTGCATGCCAGTGGCGAGGTCCTTAGCCAACGTGTTCACGTCTGCGACGTTGGTGATAGGCCGAGTGGGTGTGGTAGGGGTGCGATGCGAATGCGATGGCGACTCTGGCCCGAACATAACGTACCCGTAGGCCTCTGAGTCACCGAAGAGTCGTCACCCTGCTGTGTTTGTACTGCCACAGTTCCATGCGGTGTGCTTGCTGTTTAGGTCGCCGACAATGATGGTTGGGTTTGGTGACGCGAGCAGCGTGGTGACATACAGACGCACTGGTTGTTTGGTAGTCTGTAGGCCGCGTACGCGCGCACGTGTTTGCCAGCGACATGCATTTGTACACTCAAAGCTGACACACTGCTGAGTGACAGGGGTGGCAGCTCCTGGTGGACGACTCTACTTTTCATCAGTACTGCCAGACCACGGTAGTATTTGTTGTTAGTCGCAAGTTGCCCATCCATCCTATAGATGATGTATCCTGGGAAGTTGAACTGGAACGTTTCACTGATAAGCGCTACGTCGATATCCTGTTCCTGTAGTAGCGGACGGAGGAGAGCGATCTTTTCCCTGAGTCTCACCGGCTAAGCCATTTCTGCTTAACATGACTTCTGCATGCATGACAGAGTTAGCTGCCTGACATGAGCTATCTCTGTCATGCATGACAGAGATAGTCATGTTAAGCAGAAATGGCTGAGCCGAGAGGACGGCATGCATCGGGTCCTGTCCCCGCTGAGTGCCAGGAGTATGTCTTGCAGGACCCGCAACGCGGCGTACGGTCGCTAGGAGCCGAGAAAAACTCAATGTTATTGTGGTCTGCCCGGCTCCCCGATGTTAATGCGTCGCGTTGATAATGATGTAATGCTTGGAATCCACCTGTCTGCGTAGCAGGTGCGCGTGCAACAGGTGGTGGCTTCACACTGAGGTTATTGCTTGTGTGTGTTCGCGTTTCTCGTTCTGATTGATTGGCGGTTGGGAAAGGTCAGCTTTGTGCGACATAGGCTCCGCCTCTATGTGGGCGGGACGTGGTGGCATCTTCACGCTCACTGATCCGGGATAGGCAGCGGTATCGGTTCGTGAGTTCTGTCCTGAGAAATTATTATTTTTGTTTCTATTTTGGCCGCCGCGTTTCTTCTTCCTCTGTCCGGAGGAGGTGGTGGCCGTTTTGCGCGCTGATGCATCGTTTGTGGCCGCCATTAGTGTCACCGTTTGGGCTTCACCCGTCGGCGTCAGCTGTAGCGGCCTTCTGGAGGCCGTGTGGGGCCGGCGTGTTAATAGCGACCGTGTCCGCTCGCTTGTTGCGCACCTCCTTGCGCATTACGGGGCATTTCACATGGTTTACGGGGTGTTCTCTCCGCAGCTTGCACAGGTGGCTGCCTCGTCTCCCGGCCACGGGCAGTCTCTAGCCACGTGGCATTCTCCGCACCTGACGCAAGCAATCGGGAAGTGATACTGCACAGATGAGTGTCTGAAACGAAAGTATGGAGGAACAGTTTTTATATCGCGCTAAACACGTTGAATACCAGAAGCGATCGCTTTTAGTGCGCCTCTGCGATTGGTCAGATGTTGGTAAGATGGCAGAGGTAGTACTGATTTAGCCATGTATGATTTGTAGTATGTAAGGATCACATTATTGATATAATCACCAAAAAGATATATTGAGTTTCATTTCCAGCAAACCTGAAATGCCAAGTCGTGTAGAAGCCGTATTGAGAGCACGCGGAGGCAAAACAAAGTATTGAATGATAAGTAAATTAAATTTCAATTTCGTAAACCCATTTTAAGAAATAATTGTTTTCTTGTCCAAATGACCCTATTTTGTTTTTATCTTCTATAACACATTTAATTAAAGGAGAATGGGCACCCAACTATAGGTTTCTGCCCTGAAGCT
Organism: Dicycla oo; assembly: GCA_948252095.1. Taxonomy (NCBI): domain Eukaryota; kingdom Metazoa; phylum Arthropoda; class Insecta; order Lepidoptera; family Noctuidae; genus Dicycla; species Dicycla oo. The sequence goes on along the minus strand of OX411709.1, from coordinate 36,136,149 downwards.
TTTCAAGTAGAACCTTATTACATATTGCACCTACTGCGCGTACGACACGCGTGTGTGGGTCGGCACGCGCGCGATATCACATCGACGTATTCAATAAAGTACTATGATACTGACTCGCTGTTTGATTACACGTGTGCTACTCCCGCTTCCGATAAATACGTAACAGTGGCTTCGAGGATCAAAACAACTATGTTTTCTAGTGGAGTTTTTGGTGCTATAAACTTTGACCACTTCACAAGCACCTATATACGTAAATTACGGCTCACGCAGTGGTTTGTTGCGAACGACGTAAATGATGCGTCGGACAAAGCCAATTGCTTTACGTTTGACCTACAAGCTAGCGAGTGACTTGGCGCTACCGCAGAAAATTGACGATATAGAATATGACAAAATCATCGATCTGTTGGACTACCATCTCTCCCCGAACCGCTTGATTTCGCGGAGAGGTATAATTCTACAACAAACAAAGTAAAAAGATTTTCATAATTATTGTCTATTGCACGACTTACTTTATATATTGACTGATTAAATCTGAACCGATTTAAATTTTTTTGGTTTTGTTTGCAAGGTGACTTGGTCGAGTATTTTTGGCTATGATTCTAGAAAATCTATTCAGCCGTTTGAAGATTATCAGTTGATGAAAGGATATTAGCATCTTCCACAGGTCTAATCGAGTCGAAATTTGGTATTCTGTTACTTCAATGATATTAGAATAACAATAGCCTTGAACTGATGCTGCAGCATTATCTGGAAATTGCAGGTTATCCAACTCCCTCACCAACTTACAGCTAAGGTATCGTGTTTGGGCTCCTTCGAATGGTCTCAATTATTAGGTTATAGATAGAAAAAAAAAAATTAAAAACCCCCAACGCAAAAAAGAAAAGCGAGCATTAAAAAAGTCAAAAATAATACCTATCACTGAGCCATCAAATTCGATTGAGTAATACATAGGTATTACTTTTATCGACGCTTGAAAGCCAATTTTTACAAACTTTACACTTTAAAAATCGTGTAATATCGCCTATTAGTCATCACTACTTAATTCCAATGAATTTCAAATGCAGTTTAAAGGTTTAATAAATTGGCATTTAACGATTATTATTGTTCTCATAGCGTCCAACATGTCGCTTGGTAATCCTTGCCTTTCAAGCGTAGATATATATTTTAATTATACAAATTGATGGATGGCACGATAAGGTTTGTAAATCATCTTTGATCTTAGCTGAAATAGTTACTTACCTGCCTTACCTATATTCTGGTGCGCTTTCAGCGAGTTTTTACATACTTTTCGGTCGAAAAACACGTTTTTTGACCAAAACACAATTTTATTTATTTATTTATTTTATTTTATGCGTATAACACATCAGTAACATAAAGTTATAACTTAGTGGAGTGGTGAACGAATGTAGTGTTTGTGTAATTGTGTGTTTGCGTGAGTGTGAGTGCGTGAGTGTGGATGTATGTGCACGTATGTGGGTGTATGTGCGTACGTGTGCGGGAATTAGAGAAGGGGTAGGAAAGGAGCTAGTTATGTCAAGGGGCACAAGATGTTTTCTGTTTCGTTATAGGTCAGGTTCCTAAGCCATGCCTTTAAAGTAACCTTGGCTTCAAATATGTTTCCAGGGATCCTTAGTGTGGATTTGTTGACTGTATTAAAGACACAAACAGGGAGAAAGAGTGAAAACAGGGTAGCAAATACCATTCTCACTCTTGGGATTGGCAGTCTGTCAGCTCCTACCCTCCCTCTTTGGGTGTAAGTGAATTGTCTCCCTGACGCCGCAACTAGTTTAAGTAGAGATTTCAGGATGTAAAGCTGTCGGACGTGCAAGACCCCTGTACAGTTCGTCTGTAGTATAACGTCTCGGTTTTCCAAGGGAGACTTTAAGAACAGCCCGTTAAGCATGTTCGATTTCTAGCATAAAGGACTAGGCTGCGCTACCCCAGACGCCTATACAGTATTGGAGGAGCGACTGACAAATGGCTAGGTAGACTTTCCTGCATAAATCTCTCGGGGCACTGGCACGAAGGGATTTCATTATATATATGAACTTACGGACTTTTTTGGACAGTGTCGAGATATGTTCTTTAAAAGATAAGCTCTGGTCAATTATGATGCCTAGGTATTGAAGAATTCTCCAAGAATTCCATAAACTTGCATAGCTATATAGCACACATGGGCGTTTAAAATTTTAGGTTACACATATATTTGAAAGTAAAGTAAATACCCATTATGCGTCTAAGATCCCTACCGCAGCTAGCAAAAGAGCGGATGACCTTGAAACGGCTGAACCGATTCTGATTAACCATACCGCCAGAAAACCTGCTTTCAAATAAAAAAACCGCATCCAAATCGGTTCAGCATTTAAGAACTACGGTGCCACAGACAGACACACACATAGCGGCCAAACATACAACACCCCTTTTTGTGTCGGAGATTAAAAATAGAAATAGGTAATAGTTTATTGTCCAGGTAATATAGTAAGCAGGTTTACAGACTAACAACAAGTTGAGATGATATGAGTGGTAGCTTAAAATATCACCTATAGCTAGGTTACAAACTATTATTTTACCAGTAAGCCCCAAACTAGACAATTCTCTTGTCATTTGAGAAGCGTCTAAACTAGACTAAAAAATCACTAAAATTTTGTTTATTCCTGTCAAACGAAGATTTCTCATTCTGAATTTAACTGAAGTGACACAACTTAACTATATTATAGTTTGACAGCACTAAACTGAAGAAGAAAGAATTTTTATTGTCAAACTAAATCTGACTATTTTTAATCGCGACTAAAAATGTGTGGAATAGAATTAGTTGTCATGAGTTAAAATTTCGTAAGACAGTACTGTATTTTTTTTTTCTTATGCTTATATTCTTTTCAGCGATGGGTGGGTCGAGTGCGGGGGAGGGGTCTGAGGGCACGCCTATCATGTTCACCGCTGGGGAGGTTGGGTCTATCTTGAGGGATCTGAAGCGGGGGAAGTCTCCTGGACATGGCGGCTTAAGCGTGGAGCACCTACGATATGCAGATAAGCATTTACCACGTGTCTTGGCTCTCTTGTTTAACTTATGTATGAGTCACTCGAATCTTCCAGAGGACCTTATGAAAACGATTATCGTTCCTATTATAAAGAACAAGACTGGAGATGCGACAAGAACAACTACAGGCCTATCTCCTTGGCAACTATTGTTGCAAAGGTGTTGGACGGTCTGATTGACTGGATAAATATATTACCTTCCATGACGCCCAATTTGGATTTAAGCCACATTTGTCGGCTGAAGCAGCGATCCTTTGTCTCAAGCATACTGTCCAATACTATGCAGCAAGGAAAACACCTGGTTATGCGTGTTTTTTGAACCTCCCCAAGGTATTCGATCTAGTATCTTATGACTGCCTCTGGCGGAAACTTTCCCATGACACTAACCTTCCTGGGGTTCTGATTACTGTACTGAATTACTGGTACAGCAACTAGTCCAATTACGTTAGATGGGCAGGTGCCAGGTCGGGTGCGTTCAGGTGGGAGTGCGGCGTGAGGCAGGGGGGCTTAGTTCGCCCAGGCTCTTCAACCTGTATGTCGACCGGCTGATAGGTGAGTTCAGCAACACCCAAGTCAGTTGTTCCATTGACGGACAATGTATCACTAATATTAGTTACGCAGATGATATGGTGTTGCTGAGCTCATCGATCAGTGCGTTAAGAAAGCTCCTCCGAATCTGTGAAGACTATGCGGTTACTCATGGTCTCAGGGCTCTCAGGTACAACGCAACCAAAAGCGAGGTCTTAGTGTTTAGGGCGCAAAATAAAATACGTAACGTTGTTCCACCTGTTACCTTGGGCAGCGTTCCGCTGAAGTCACCCGATTTAAATACCTGGGGCACTGGGTCACCGATAGGCTGTCGGATGACAACGATTTAGAGAGGGAAAGTAGAACATTGGCTGTCAGGTGTAACATGCTGGCCTGCAAGTTCGCACGGTGTACGCGAGAAGCTAAAATAACATTGTTCAGGACTTACTGCCAGTCGCTGTATGCGTACGCCCTGTGGGTCAGTTATACACAGGACTCGTACAATGCTCTACGAGTCCATTATAATAACGCGTTCCGGGTAATGCTGGGGTTGCCGATCTTCTGTAGCGCGTCGGGGATGTTCGCAGACCGCCCCAACAGCCTCGTGGCTACTGTAGCCGGCAGGGTGGACCTATTAACCAAATAGCTAGATCTAACCATACGTACCATTTATTTTCGGTGACTGGCACTTTCAGAAAAGGCGTTAAATATCGTCGCTTTGGAGGGCAATAGAGCTAAGCCACAATTTTTGCATAATTCAATAACGTGTTGAGAAAGAGCCATAGTTTATAGTAGTCAATAAATCTAACAGATATCATGACTGTAAGCAAGTTTTTTTCAAATTTGCCTATAAACTTTATTGTTGTTTCAATAAGACTCAAATATTCTAAGATAATTAAACGTCTGTAACTCATAAGCGTAGTTCTGTGGCTTGGCTCTATTGCCCTCCAAGGCGACGATATGATCTCCTTTGTCTGCTCGATAATGGAAATAACGCAATGAATGTTGTTGAACAAAATGAAACTGATGCCAATTGATAGTGTGTTACGCAATTCCCCGCTGGTTTAATATTTGCATACATTGGATTGGATACAATAGCTGTAGGGAATCAAGGAGGACTTTGGTGATGATGACGAACGATTTTGTTAGTGCTTAATAAATAAAGTGTCGTTTCATTTTGAACGAACTTAAAAAAAAAACGATGTAGATATTATGTATTCTCTCATAAGTATGCTTAGTAATTTATAAAAGGTACGGTTATTATTTGTGGCAGTAGAAGAGTGCATTTCATTGTAAATTCTATCGAAATTGAAATTTAGTGGGTCACATCACTAGTCAGAATAAAGTGAATGACAACCTACGAAATTTCGAAATGTCTGCTGTAGAGAAGGAATTCCTTCTCTAACATCATAGCGGCTCCATAAGACAAAATGAAACAAATATATTGAGTTCAGTTGCTATTTTAGCCCTCCTTCTATGTTTGGTTATTATTCTAAGGAGATTCATGATCATCATAGATTGTAGATAATCCGCCGCCAGAAAAAAGCAAAATTATCAAACTGGCCATAACTGGCCATAACTAAAACTCTGATCATATGGATCATCTGTCACATGACATTTGTAACGTTTTCCTTTTCTTACCCATTCTTACTTCATAACTTCCTACAAGTCTTACCATTTAACTTTTAATATGAATACATAGTTTTCAAGGATACATAATTCTTACCAAAGAGTATATAGAGTATATAATTATACCAGCTTCAGCAAAAACAGGAGTGATGTTGTTATGTTATTTATAATAATGTCATAACATGTCAGGTAAAGTGAAAAATATTATTACACTTAATTTACTTAAATAGATTTGGTAGTATTAATCATCACAGAAAACTAGAAACTTAGCAAAATAGGATTTGCACCATCAACTCCGTTGCTTCGCAGACTGCCTACGCGATCGTCAGCAGTTCTTTAGGCTTGGTATGCACGAATCAGGCACCTACCACATGCGTTCCGGAGTGAGTAGTCTATTCTGGGGCCTTTATTATGTTTAATCATAGGTTCTTCCCCACGTTCTCCGTCATGCAAGATGTCTATTGAATGCTGATGACTTGAAATTGTACCTCGAATTAACTCCGAGCGTGACAGTTTAGCACTGCAGCCAGACATAGATGCAATATACAAGTGCAGCTTAGGGCCGGCTTTTTGATCCGTTGTTAACTCAACCAATGGTTAAACACAATAACTAATGGTTGAAGTTTGGCTAAATGTGAAAGGCTAAACATGAATGTATTCATGTTAGCTCATTCATATTAAAAAATAGTAACTAATGTCATAACTCATTCATGTTTAGCCTTTCACATTTAGCCAACATTCAAACATTAATTACTATGTATAACCATTGGTAAGTGCCTTAGAGACCAAAAATCTTTACTTGAATCTTTATTTGTGGCAAGATTAAGGCAAAATTTTCAAATTTTACTAAATTTATATCACATCCCGAAGACTAAGCACGGAGTAATATATCAATTTTTTTTATCAATTCGGCATCTAACCCCACAGGGTTAGATGCCGAAATCAAATTTTATTATCAATTCGGCATCTAACCCTGTGGGGTTAGATGCCGAATTGATAAAAAAATTTGATCAACTAACTGAACTAAGTGCTGAGATCACAATCTCAGCACTTAGTTCAGCATTCTCGAAAAATCTGTGAGCGGTATTTCCGTCATTAGAATTTCCGTAGCCTGGTTTTGGTTTATCTACAATCAACCCCATTCTACTCTTAAATTGATGTTTTTTGTTCATCTGAACGCTGATCTACACTAGCTTTAATATTTTTGTTTAGCCTCCATTGCTTTACATCAAGTCGATAACTAATGTGGAGCAAGCATTCAAAGGTACGGATCCAAGCATGCAATGTAGATAAACCAAAACAGAGCTTACTTTTGTCAACCGTAAACTCTCTTCATCATTCATCAGCTTAGGAGTTGCATTACAAATATAACATGTCTGTGTAGATTTTGTTTCAGTCATAGCATTGCAAACTTTCCCATCAACCATAGTTGAAAGCAATAATTCATGTGTGACAGATAACTCGTTCTCTTGAAACTTGCAAACTGTCGGCAATAAATTGTTTATTTCCTCCAAAACATTGTTGGTTTCTAAAACAGTAAGCTCTTTGGTTTCTTTGGCAAAAATAAACTTCATTGGCCGACAATTCACAGTTGAAGATGGACGAGGGTTCTGCCACACAATATTGTTCTTTTCATCAAGTAATCGAAGAGAAACGAATGAAAATACAAACAAAAGCTCATCGGTGTTAGCAGCATCGCCATCGGTAAATTTTTGCTTGTAAGTGCTATGACCTGAACTTCCATCACAACCCCATTTGCTAATAAGCGTGAAAGAAGTACATGACAAACTGTTGAAAATTCCATGTAGTGCTGCTACCAAACGTTGAGCAGTTTTATCTAAAACCGCTTGCAATTTGATTTCAGCACGAGTTTCATTCACAACAGTTTGTTCTTCTAGAGGCAGGCAAGCTAGTTTTGCTTTTCTAACACTATAATATGACGGAAATACCTTGTGACCCGCTTTGATGCTCCACTTCCGTGTCTGTTTATAAGCGTGACTTGTGCACCTCGCGTCTACATAGTAAGCCAATGCTTCTTCATTGCTCAAACACCTAGGCATCGCCTCTTCACTTTTAGTTTTTTTCAAAATCTCACTACACTTATCAGGATCACTACAGGTCACTTCTTTGATAACCCGAGCTACATTCCGTTGCCCCGATAGCCTTGTCGATACTTCTGCGGCATACACGAGTTCTTCTGTGCTTCGGTTTGATAACAAATCATCAATCCTTCGCCGTTTGGTCTTCGTGGTAGCTTCACGGAAATCTAAATGTGGTCGGCCCGGACCAGCAGGAACGCTTGTTGAGGTCGATGGTTGTACTGAAGGCTGAACGAAGATATCAAATGAAATATCGGGACCTTCCAGCCACTGTTTATTGTTTTTTTTTGGCTAGAAAACGGTCGCGATTCCTTGCGCAGCTATCCCACTTCTTCAGAATTTGGGACCCATACTTGGCAATAGTGAGCTTCATTTCACGTACAGAACTCTCAGTCACACCAGTTAGATCGTTCCGCAGGGAAACTAAATGAAATATCTCTTCGTTGCGTTTGTCTTTAGGGTGTCTTACCCATTCCTCGAAAAAAAATTTTCTTGAGATTTTATAAACGCAACCTAAAAAAAAAAAAATTAGTTGTGCAAAAAAGTCGCAATGTGTTTTTTTATGGGTACAGGTTTGTACATGTAACTTTTTGACCTTTAAAGTTTGAAAACAAGGCAAAATTACAAGTTTTTTTTTAAATACTGTAGTGGGCCAGTTAAAATATCCATAGAACAATGCGACTATCGTTTATTTTATAAGACTTTTACACATTAACACATAACAAGCATTCAGTTCTAAGTAATAACTGTGGCAGGTAACGATTTTAAACACAAAGTGACCGTATGCGACAGCGGTGCGGGCCGGACTACTGATGTACTGTAGAGATGCGCGCGCGGTTCGGCGGCGTGGCGCGGGAAAAACGTTCCGTTATTACGCTCGCCTTAGAAAGCGCGCCAACCTAGTCTATGCCTTCCTAGATACTCCCCCTTTTGACCAATTATTGGTGCCCTCACCATTGGTCAAACGTCAACAATGACACGTTTCTTACGCGGCCTACCACGCGAACGTTTAGGAGCAACCGGCTGCGGAACCTCAGGGCACTCACCATCACGAGAATGATACCTCCTCAACGCTGAAACGTGGTACTTTCCAATGACTTCATCCGGTAAATCAGGGAACGTTAAGAGATAAGTAGTTGGGCTAACCTTCTTCTGCACAAGGTAAGGGCAATCCCTTTTAGGCATGAGCTTTGAGCTGACTCCTTTAGCAGCACTGCTAAGCACATGAGTCTTCATCAGGACAAGATCACCGACGGCAAACTCCTCAGCCTTTCGTGTCTTGTCTTTGGCAGCCTTACGAAGGTCTTGCTGTCGTTCAATGCGCTCCTTGCTGTTGCTGAGTGTCTCCGCTAGCTTCAGCAGATACGGCGTGATCTGTGGAACATAGTTTTCAGCCTCTATCACAGCACGAAGATCGCTCTGTACTGCAATAGGTGAGCGAAGTTCACGAGCAAATGTTAAGTAAGCAGGTGTCTGTTGCGTTGCTTTGGTAAGCGAGGTGTTCAATGCAAATCGGATGAATGGTAGAGCTTCTGCCCATTGCTGATGGTGTCCTTCTACCAAGATCGCCAGCTGGGTCTTGAGATCCCGATTTTTACGCTCGACCGGGTTGGCTTCCGGATGATAGAGTGGCACGAGACTCTGATTCACCCCAAGTGTAAACATTGCATGTTGCATGACATCGGCAACAAACTGTACGCCGTTATCGGATATGAGACGCCTTGGAACACCAAAGCGTAAGAAAACCTCTTCAATCAGTACCTTAGCGCATGCTTCAGCTGTGGCTTCGGAGAGGGCGAACAGCTCAACCCACTTGCTGGCTGTGTCTTCAATAATCAGGACCCATCTCTCCATTAGCTCCCTTGGGCAGTGGCCCGAAAAGGTCGACAGCTAGGACTTCGAAGCGCTGAGCGGGAACCGGAGTTTGTAAGAGTCCCGCAGGTTTCTCATTGGAAGGTTTGTAGCGTTGGCATTCTATGCAGCTTTTCAGGTATTCTGCTACATAACGTCGCATACCGGGAAAATAAAACCTCTGACATTCGACGAGTATTTGTTTCCTTCGAATTTCAGGAACGACGAGCTACGGTTCTTCTGTCTCCGCTTCAGTATATCGGTACAGTATACCTCTGCACGTATGATAACCTCTTTCTGACCATCGAGTTAATTCTAATTCATCCTTGCCTTCCAGAGCCTTCATGATCTTCGCCACTTCAGGGTCTGCGAGCTGATCCTCACGAAGAGTAGCGGCATCCCAGCGCGGTGGATGAATCCTGAGCCCCCTCCTCACACGGCAGGCGACTAAGCGAATCAGCAATGACGTTAGCCTTCCCAGGAGTGTAGTCGACTTGCAGATCAAAGGACTGGAGTTTCATGGCCCATCGTACGAGACGTCCAGCAGGAGATTTCAAGGTAAGTAGCCATTTCAGAGGCTGATGATCACTGCCGACGCGTACTGGATGGCCATCAATGTACCCTCGGAACTTCTCGACTGCCCAGACAACTGCTAACGCCTCGCGCTCGGTGGTAGAGTAGTTCCGCTCCGCCGGCGTGAGGAGGCGACTGGCATATGCGATGGGTTTCTCTTCTCGCTGCGACTCCCCCTGAAGTAGAGCAGCACCCGGAGCGTAATTGCTAGCGTCAGTCCTGAGAACGAATGGCACATTATAATCTGGCTGAATAAGAATCGGAGGTGAGGTTAGTAATCCTTTTAGTTCTCTAAATGCCTTTATCTGTTCTTCACCCCACAGCCAGGACTGATCCTTACGCGTTAGCATAGTCAGTGGCTGTGCAACTTGGGAGAAATTCGGCATGAACTTTCTAAACCAGGAGCAACTCTGTAGAAAGGATTTTAGATGCTTTACATTAGCTGGTTCCTTCATATCTAATATCGCAGGAACCTTATCTGGATCTGGGGACACTCCTTCTGAGGTGATAACATGTCCTAGGTATTTCACACTCTCTCGAGCAAATGTGCACTTATTGCGATTCGCGTGGAGACTGAAGACACGTAAGCGGTCGAATACCGCACGTAAGTCCTGGAGATGCTGGTGAAATGATCCAGATATCACTATCAGGTCATCAATATAACCAAGGAGTGTCACTTCCTTAAGTGATGACGCAGAACGAAATCGGTCGATTAAACGTTGAAACGTTGCGGGCGCATTGCGCAGACCGAATGGCATGCGAGTAAATTTGTGAACTCCGAGTGGAGATACAAAGGCAGTTTTATCCTGGTCTTCAGGTCTCACTTTGACCTGCCAGTACCCTGATCGGAGGTCAATAGTACTGATAAAACAGCTCTTACCAGTATATTGAAGAAGGTCATTGATCACTGGTAGCGGGTACGAGTCGCTCTTAGTGACGGCGTTCAGCTTACGATAATCCACGCAGAAGCGATAGCCACCATCCTTCTTCAGTACCAGTAGAGCAGGAGCTGCCCATGGCGATTCGCATTCCGTGATGACACCTTCGCGCAGCATCCGCTCTATTTCCGCTTCCATGATGGCTTTCTTGGCGGGCGTGAGACGGTATGGCGGCACCGTAATCGGCGGGTGATCACCACAGTCGATGCGATGCTTTGCGAACGGGGTAGGGTCTCCCCCTTCTGCGAAGATATCTTCATACTCTTGGAGCAGCTGAGCAAGATGTTCCTTCTCTGAAATTGACAGCATCGAACCCTCATTATTACGTAAGACATCCGCGGAAGCGCACCCAATAGAGTCACGTGGAGTCTCACACCGCAAGGGGTGAATGACCTGAGGCCGATCAGCTGTGAACCAAGTATTGTTCGAAACGTTAATAACAATACCGGCTTTTCGTAAGAAGTCAATACCGAGTAACGTGTCATTGTTAACTGAATCAGGAAAAATAATAAAACTAATAGGTATCTTCAACCCCATAAGTAGTACGTCAACATTTACAAGTAAGACCTTGAGTTCCCGCACTATGCCATCGGCTAACTTTACCGACATAAAACTACTACGAAACGAATGTTGTAGCTTACGAAGCAGTGCGTACAGTCTCGAACCGGCTACACTACGCTTAGCGGCCGTATCAACCAACCCGGTACCACGATGACCGTCTATCTCGATGTCGAGTATCGGACGACCGTCAGTATATAAGTTCGACGCGGGCAAGTTACCTACTTTAATCGGCAACGCATCGCTGTCGGAGTTGACATTACACTTATTACTACATAAACAAGTAGTTTGAGACACATTACACTTACAAGTGTTTATCTTACATTTACAATTGTGGGAAAGAACAACAAAGTTATCTATGTTATCATCACATACCCTAGTGGGCTCTAACATATTAAAATCTACAACAGATTCTTTCGGATTAACCGAACACTTAGCGCAATTAGATCGAATTACACCGATCGCGCTACAACCGTGACACTTTACACTGTTAGACTCGGAACTTTTACCGGATTTATTATTATTCTTACAAGAGTCGCGTGTATGTCCGACTTTACGACAATAAACACAGAAAAGTCTTTTATTACCTTTATTCTCCGAATTGTTTACCACATTAGGCGGGGGCGCAGTACCCGTAGCACTCGACGATGCTGTAGGTACATTCGCTGGCGACGCCGACGGCGCGGGCGCGCTCGTCGCGGAGTCGGCGGGAGCGCGCGCGTGCGTCTGCGGAGGCCGTGGCTGCGGTGGCGGCACGTGCGGCGCTTGCGCGCTAGCGGCCGAGCCACGAGCGTCCGACGACACCTCGGAGAGAGATTCTTCTATGTTTCGCGCCTTTTCGATCAATAATTCCAGATTCTCGATCGATTCACGAGTTAGACGTTTTCTAATTCGTCTATGTAGTAACCCGTAAATCATGTCTACTTCCATATCGTTGGTAACTTTATAGGGAAGTTTAGCAATAAGCGCGCGGAGGCGAGCAACGAAAACCTCCGTGCGTTCTTCCGTTTGTTCCGCGGCAAATATTTCCCGGAATAACTTGTGTGGCGGTCGAACATGGCGCGAAGTCTTTGTAGCGCATCATCCCATGACGTCACTGAAGATTTTATGCCGCGAAACCACACAGCTGCCTCCCCTTCTAGGAGCATAGGTAGGCCGCGAAGCGCATGTTCGTCACTGATAGATGAACACTCCTTGTATATAACTATGGAGTCGACAAATGCTTCAAGGGCCTCTGAATCTTGGCGGCCGCCGCTAAATCGCGACGTGCAGCGTGCGAAGTTTCCGTGTTTGGTGTCTGGTGCAGCAGGCGATGGAGACGGTGAAGCTGAGCCGTTGAGGGTCGACGCAGCCAGCAGGCTCTGAACCAGTTGACGGTTCGATTTCGCTTGAGCCTGGGCGAATGCCTCCAAGAACGACGTAAGCGTCCCTTCCGATAGTGGCGCGGGCGTTGGGGACGCCGGGCGGCACGCTGATATCATCATCGTTGCTTCTACTCTTGCGACGAGGCATTGTAGTAGGTACACAACACAATAGTCAACACGAGGAAACACTAATTCACGTTGTACCACACACAAGTCAGTTTTTGCGTCCAGTAAGAAAACCGTTACACTGTAGGTATTTGAGTTCGCGTCGCGTCGGTTAGGTACGCGTGCCGCGTTGGAGCGCCAGTTTGTAGTGGGCCAGTTAAAATATCCATAGAACAATGCGACTATCGTTTATTTTATAAGAGTTTTACACATTAACACATAACAAGCATCCAGTTCTAAGTAATAACTGTGGCAGGAAACAATTTTAAACACAAAGTGACCGTATGCGACAGCGGTGCGGGCCGGACTACTGATGTACTGTAGAGATGCGCGCGCGGCTCGGCGGCGTGGCGCGGGAAAAACGTTCCGTTATTACGCTCGCCTTAGAAAGCGCGCCAACCTAGTCTATGCCTTCCTACAATACATATTTTTTTTCAATTTATAATAGTAAGCTATACCAATTAATTTAGTATCAAAATATACTACTCACCCTCAAGATTCAAATCCATTTCACAAAATTTATATTATTATACAAAGCACCATAAAACAGAGAGAAATTAAACACGACCGAGACGTTTTTGCAAGTAATTGCATACAAAATACCCCTTACCTTAAATACTCGTTGTCAATGCTAATTAACTAATGAGGGTAGACTCTAATTATTCCTGGGATTGTTGTTACCTATGTGTTAACTATTACTAGGAATAAAAATTTCTGGGAAACTGAGACATGGTTTTTGTCCTGTCAGCTTGTTCTAGACGAATCACTGTGCGACGGCTGCTTGAGACGGAGTAAGGGGCGTGTACTGGCCGCGCTCTGGTTTTATAGGCACCACCACACGGAAGTTCGAAAACAACGGTTTGATGCTAATACGGCCTCTTCTGACGTGTGGTTGTCCTGAGCCACATTGTTCAGATGATGGTCCTTGTTCGCTGCAGTCACGATCTTCGGCAAGTGGACTCGGGCGACGCAAAGGGCTCGTGTCTTCAATGGCTGCATCAGATGGACCCTGGTGTGTGTCTGCATTTCCACGACTTGAATAATCTTCGCAGCTAGTTGCACTAGTAGATGGTGCTGCGAGACTATCCTCTTCAGCTAAAAATGAGAGAATAGTACTTATTAGTAACATCCTTATTACTTCTCAATCAACAACTCAAATCAACACAGGTGTTGCAATTAAATACAACACATCTAGACGGAGTTAGCTCGTCTTGGCAGAGACACATCTCAGTGCCCTTGCAAATAAACCGAGACGGAGGCACCCAGTTAGCACGTCTCTTTCGGCAGAATTACATACTCAATGCCCTTATAAACAGACGGAGGCACCCAGTTAGCACGTCTTGGCAGAGCCATCGCTCAATGCCCTCACACAAACTGAGACGGAGGCACCCAGTTAGCACGTCTCGGCAGAGCCATCGCTCAATGCCCTCACACAAACTGAGACGGAGGCACCCAGTTAGCACGTCTTGGCAGAGCCATCGCTCAATGCCCTCACACAAACTGAGACGGAGGCACACAGTTAGCACGTCTCTTTCGGCAGAATTACATATAACTCAATGCCCTTACAAACAGACGGAGGCCCCCAGTTAGCACGTCTTGGCAGAGCCATCGCTCAATGCCCTCACACAAACTGAGACGGAGGCACCCAGTTAGCACGTCTCGGCAGAGCCATCGCTCAATGCCCTCACACAAACTGAGACGGAGGCACATAGCACGTCTCGACAGAGCCATCGCTCAATGCCCTCACACAAACTGAGACGGAGGCACACAGTTAGCACGTCTCGACAGAGCCATCGCTCAATGCCCTCACACAAACTGAGACGGAGGCACACAGTTAGCACGTCTCGGCAGAGCCATCGCTCAATACCCTCACACAAACTGCGACGGAGGCACATAGTTAGCACGTCTCGGCAGAGCCATCGCTCAATACCCTCACACAAACTGCGACGGAGGCACACAGTTAGCACGTCTCGACAGAGCCATCGCTCAATGCCCTCACACAAACTGAGACGGAGGCACACAGTTAGCACGTCTCGGCAGAGCCATCGCTCAATGCCCTCACACAAACTGAGACGGAGGCACATAGTTAGCACGTCTCGACAGAGCCATCGCTCAATGCCCTCACACAAACTGAGATGGAGGCACACAGTTAGCACATCTTGGCAGAGCCATCGCTCAATGCACTCACACTAACTGAAACGGAGGCACACAGTTAGCTCGTCTCGGCAGAGCCATAGCTCAATGCACTCACACTAACTGAAACGGAAGCACATAGTTAGCACGTCTTGGCAGAGCCATCGCTCAATGCCCTTACACAAACTGAGACGGAGGCACACAGTTAGCACGTCTCGGCAGAGCCATCGCTCAATGCCCTCACACAAACTGAGACGGAGACACATAGTTAGCACGTCTTGGCAGAGCCATCGCTCAATGCCCTTACACAACCTGAGACGGAGGCACACAGTTAGCCTGTCTCGGCAGAGCCATCGCTCAATGCCCTTACACAAACTGAGATGGAGGCACATAGTTAGCACGTCTTGGCAGAGCCATCGCTCAATGCCCTTACACAAACTGAGACGGAGGCCCATCGCTCAATGCCCTCACATAAACTGAGACGGAGGCACACAGTTAGCACGTCTCGGCAGAGCCATTGCTCAATGCCCTCACAACACATTTAATACAATACATGATTATATATCCTTTAGATAGACAAGTAAATACAAAAGTTTACTTACTATCAAAAATAGCAAGCACAGGTTCACTTGTAAGACAACAGATTAGGTATTTACGCGCGGTTGTTGTCTTGTTCTTCGCCCCAGTGAAATTTAACGTTACCCCGTGTTAAACTAGCAATGGGCGCTGTCTTAGATGCATAGCTGGGTATATAGCGACGAAAATACCCTGCCAAACCGAGTAGCTGTCGAACCTGTTTGACATTTGTGGGCACAGGGGAGTCAATTAAAACCTTAACTTTTTGTTCGTTGGTCTAACCTGACCTGCGGTAATCAACGCACATGCGATTTTTGCCGTCTTTTTTCTTGACAAGAATAATCGGACTTGCGTATGGAGAGTTGGATTCGCGGATTATCTTCTTGTCTAGCAAATCATTTACGATATCACGCTTTTTCAATTTTTCGTCAAATGAAAGTCTGTACGGCCTATTATTTATTTATTTACAAGTTCACTGATACAAAATATCTTACTATCTACGCCCCACAAAACCGTGGTAGTGGTTTGACTATAACAAATTGGTGTATCACTCGTCAACTCAATGCGCATATTACCAGCTGTGACTGTTGTTAAAGCGGTCCCAATAATAAAGTATTCCTTAAACTGATTCACAACTGACATTAATTTATCACGATCGCTACCTTCAAGCGGCGTGTTAACCTTACTGATACTTGAGTTGATGAGCAACACATGTTGATTAACTGAACTAGGTATACGAGTAATACGTTGTTCATTATTTGCACGAATGTATGTTACACCCTCGCGGTTGAAAACATCTGTTCCTATTAGTACAGGCACGTTTAGACATTTCGGGGAAACAACAAAAAGATCTATCTCTAATGAGATGTCGGTAAATTCTATAACTAATATTACGCGGCTATTACACACAATATTTTGATCACCTATACCACGTAATACCTGATATGTGGGTAGTCGGGTACTCTTAAAATATTTTAGCACAGATTCCGAAATAAGTGAAACGCGTGATCTATCAGCACATCTGTAGGTATACCCTGTATTACGGCCGTTGTGACGTCACTGTCTGTTGACGCACCTTTCAACTCGACACAAAAATTAACATTGTTTTTATTACGCGTTTCAGATCTTTGTTTAGCAAAACAGACAGAGGCATCATGGCCTGGCTTTTTACAGAATGAATACGACCCATTCGGTTTCTTACTAATCGTTTCTGCCGGTTCGTCAGATTTAATAGTTTTCGATTGTTTAGGACACGCGCGCTGTATGTGACCCACACTACCGCAAGAAAAACACGTTATTTCGCCATTTTTATTACTATGTGGACGTTTTAGAGAGTTTCGGTCAAACTGTTTACTTTGGGAAGATTTGACAGAGGTTACAGACGAGTCAGGATTCGGTTTGGTATAAATAGAAAAGAATTCAACAAGATCTTTAGTCGTTAAATGAGCATTAGTCGCAGCGGCACGTAGGTACTTGTGCATCAGTTACACCACGTATGACAATCGCGACTGTTAAATCATCGCTTAACCCACTAACAATATTTAGTCTCAAGATGGAGCGCCTAGCATATTCTGCGTACGTGGAATATTTGTCGGAATTTGTACCCATGACGTCAAACAATATATTTGCAACATCAATTCTTCGTGAGCAAAGTGGTTTAAATTCGATCTTAAATTTAGCCCAGGTGCGGTCGTTTGTAACCCAGTCGATTAGCCAACTACGAGCATCTCCCTTCAGGCAGTTAGCAATCCGGGACAAGCACTCGTTGTCATCCCATCTATTAATATCACGTGCCCTTTCAACTTCTTCACACCCATAATCGGTATCATGTATGCTGGGATCAAAGTTTGAAATATAATAATGGGTGAATCTGACTTTGGTTAACGCACTCAACGCTCCAATGAGGCGATCTGTAGCATCCAGTGAGGTCGAGGTACTTCCAAGCGATTCTCCAACGATGCTGGTGGTCGACTCGGGCACTGCTTATTGTGGCGGCAAAGACACGATGATCTGACCAGGCACCACAACGGTACGTGCATCCGGAGTCGTTGTCGCCGACACGGTGCTGGTTGCGGGTAGGCTGATGTTTTCTAGCGCGTTCAGGCGCGCCAGAATAGCTCCAAGAGTTTCTTGGAGTTCGGTTGAATCACCATTTTGATCACGCCTATTTCTACCTCTATTACGAGTGGTAGCTCGTTCGGACATGATTCAAAAGCTTTTCGCAAGACACAAAAGATAAGATAGGCCATGGAGCCTATCCCACTTCTGATAATGGCGGTTGATATTAATTTTATTTAAAAAAAATAAACGAAATGATTAAACACTAGTCTTAAATCAATTTAAAACAAATATAATGTTACACATAAAAATATACTTCCTGATTTTAAAATAACGACATTAAACAATATAGCAAAATGATGTTATCACGACGGCTGCTTGAGACGGAGTAAGGGGCGTGTCCTTGCGGGATGTCGCCACGCCCCCATAAGGGGGCGTGTACTGGCCGCGCCCTGCTTTTATAGGCACCACCACACGGTAGTTCGAAAACAACGGTTTGATGCTAACACTATATAATTACTATGCATCTTCATTTCCTTTGTATTTGCTATTAATTGAACTATTTTATTTTGTTAATTTTTATGTGTTGCTGACTATTTTATTACACTTTATGCATTGAATCTGAATTAAATGTTTTATTATTATTAAACTTTTTTAGTTTTACAGAAATAAAAGTAGTATGGCTTGATAGGGAATACTATGGGCTTTTTTAAAAAAAAAAAAAAAAAAACAAAATAAAAAATAATAATAATGGGGTTAAAGAGACATCGCCCCTTTAATCAAAAACCGAAATAACTCAAAATTTCTATTTTGTGGGAAAACGCATTAAAAGTTTGACTTTGTCTATCTTAATGGCTTCAATTTATCACAAAAAAATAAAGAAATCTCTGTCATTTTCATCGTTATCGAGTCGGCTGTTGGACTGAACTCCGTGCGAAATTAATTCAGTTTATAGTAAAATCTCGAAATATGTAATTTTTGAGTTTCGTTTTTTGATTAAAGGGGCGACATATTAAATTTTATAAAAGTGAGGTTAAGTGCATTAATGTTTGTACTTTAATAGGTTTTTACCTCTAATACTATTTTAACGCGTAAATGTGTATTGTATATGCATAATACGAGTATATCGCTAATAAATGCTTTGTAATGACTTGAAAAACGATAACTACTTGTTACCTCACGTTAGGCAGGTGAAAACTAACGTGTTGATAAAGGGCGAAGAATTGAATCCTGAAGATAGCACAGTATTCTTGGGCTTAACTTTGGATGCTAAGCTTCAGTGGGGCCCACACACAGAAATATAAAAAATAGGAGAAGTGGCAAGGGGGCGTGTCGGTGACCGCGCGACATGGTCACAATTATCATGTCACAGGCAAATGGCCGTCTCCGCGAACTAGTGCGCTTTGGACCGAGCTTGTGACAAAATATAAGAATGCCGTGTTGTTCAGTGGTTTCTTGTAAAAACCGAAGCCAAAACCAAAACTATATAAATCATGGAATTACTTACCATATGTACCGTGTGTACGACTATTTTACTATATTTGTCTTTAAAATCATGAAAAACAACAAATCGTGAAATACTTCTTACGCGTTACTGTAGCGACATACCTACATACAGCGCGTCTCACATCCGACTACCGCCGCACGTGGGTGCGCGCGCACTGGCGCGCCGCCGCGGAGCGTGTCCGGCGCGACCAGCGAGACTGTTTCTAGAACAACGACCCGTGTCGCCACAGCTTCTCGAAGGACGCCGCGCGAACGCCGCGCGCCGCTGAATGTTCTAGAGGGAAGACCAGCTACTCCGCGTTTTCTCGAAGCGCCGTGCACGCACTCGCGCATGCGCGGAGAACAATATATAAGGCGATGTATGTTACTCAATAAAAAGATAGTTCATCTTAAGCCGTTCACTATGTAGGACACGTCTTTTATTTATAAGTACCTCATAGCACGTATAGCTGCCACAATACCTAACGTACATAGATGCTACAATTGGTGACCCCGAAAACCCCGAGTTTTTAAAACTGAACATTTTAAGAGGATTTTCTTTTTTTTTGTGTCGAGCAAGTTATCATGTCTGAAGAGCAGCAACCGAAGATCCAGACCGAGATGAATTACGACGTGAGCGCAGTATCCGTGCAGTCGCGCCTCTTACCTTTTTTGAGAGAAATACCTCGTGCCTGCTTCATCCAATTTGAAGCCGTGATTGACCCATTGAAGACCACAGACAACCAGAAGTTCCGGTATCTACTGCAGCAGCTGCAAGCGGTCGACTTACAGCATTTGACCGATATACTTTACAATCCGCCTGCAACTGGGAAATACGAAAAAGTAAAACAACGCCTACTCGAAGCTTACGACAAATCGGATGTTAGGAATTTTCAAAAACTTATCAGCGGACTAGAGCTGGGAGATCAGAAGCCCTCCCAGCTGTTAAGGAAGATGCGAGAACTCGCAAGCGGCATGATTACAGAAGAAGGTCTCAGAATAGAATGGCTAAATCACCTACCCGCACAAGTTCGAGTCGTATTGTCCGTAAACATCTTTAGACACCTTAGCTGCGATGGCAGACAAAATGGCGGAGTATGCAGAGAGTCCCAGCGTCGCCGCAGTCACAGCACCAGCACCATCCTCGTCGTCTATTGCATCCACGACGCAACTAGAAACTCTGGTAAAGCAGATGGAGAAGCTCACGCTAGAGATCGCTGAGCTACGTCGAGGACGGCCACCACACAGACACCGTCGCCGCTCGTATAATCCTCGTTTTCGATCCCGTTCACGCTCGCAGTCAACGCAACGTGGAGCTGCACCAAAACCCGTAGACGCCAACTGGGAATGCCACTACCATTACCGTTTCGGAGACAAGGCAAAGCGCTGTGAATCACCATGTTGTAGAAGGAAGAAGACGTCGGAAAACTAGAGCCGACACCGACCGTGGCGGATGTCGGTGTCCCGTACACCAGTAATCGCCTTTGTGTGCACGACCGCAACACTCACGAACGTTTCCTCATGGACACAGGCGCAGACATCTCCGTTTTGGCCGCCAATCACAAAAATAAGAAATTTGCAAGTGCCTACAATTTATACGCGGCAAACAATACGCCGATCAAGACCTACGGACAGAATACTATCAGGCTAAATTTAGGATTACGACGAGACTTTGTTTGGTCGTTCGTGGTTGCGGACGTCAAAATCTCTATATTGGGAGCAGATTTTCTTCGTTACTTTAAACTGCTGGTGGACCTGGACAAGAGAAAGTTAGTTGACAAGGTTACCGAACTATCTGTCGACGCATTAGAAGTTTCAACAAACATCGAATCAGTTCACATAATAAGCAACAATCAAGTATACTACGACATTTTGAAGCAATATCCTGATGTCCTACGTCCCATGTCGCTGAAGCAACCACCAAGACTGACGTTGTCCACCATATCGAAACTACCAGCCCCCCACTTTACGCTCGCCCCCGCCCGCTGCCCCCGGCCAAGTATAAGGCAGCCAAGGAAGAGTTTGACCGCATGTTGGAAATGGGAATCTGTAAGCCATCAAAAAGCCCATAGGCCAGCCCTATTCATGTGGTGAAGAAAAAAGATGGAGGACTACGCGTGTGTGGCGACTATAGACGTCTAAACTCAGTTACTCAACCAGATCGCTATCCCGTACCGCGCATTCAAGATTTCACGTACTACCTACATAACAAGAAAATATTCTCAAAACTTGATTTAAAAATGGCGTACTATTGGATACCGATTGCCGAGGACGACGCACAGAAAACAGCGATCACAACCCCTTTTGGAATGTTCGAATTTAATTGTATGACTTTCGGACTACGCAACGGCAGTCAAACATTTCAAAGGTTCATGCACGAAGTACTGAGAGGCATAGACAACTGCTTCTGTTTTATCGACGATGTCTTACTCTTCGAAGAAAACGAAGAAAAACACAAGCAGCTTCTTCATCAAGTTCTGCAACGGTTGGACAAATATGGTCTGACGCTGAACATAGAAAAATGCGAGTTCGGTAAAGAAACAATAGATTTTCTCGGCTATGAAGTATCGGCGACCGGCATCAAATGCGTGCACTGACTGGACAGGTCCTCTCAATCTGTGTTTTTCTTTCCTCAAAAGACCATTTCAGACACCAATCTACATGGTCTTCACATGAAGTGACCAAGATTATGTCTGGACTTTATAAGAGACTGACCTCTGAGTTTGTTTCGGCCTTTCTTCTCAGAGTAGTCAGATAGGAAACGCCAACCTCATCTAGTTGAAGAAAAAAAAAAAAAACATGATTGACTTGTAAAAGTGTTTGTACAAACCTACTTACAGAAAAAATAAATAAATAAATAAAAGTAGGAAATGTCGAGGTCCAAGTCACGTAACGGTTGTTCAGAAAGGTGTCTTCGAAATCCAAAGGCAAGTCAGGTCGTTGTAAAAATCCACGTAAAACTTTGGGAGCACAAAACATTCACACCGACACAAAACAGTAGCGAGCAAGCGAATGTGACTTGTGAACAGGGGGAGACAGACCAAGCACAATTTCAGTAATGAAAAGTCGCCATCTAATTTACTTAACAGGAACCCAATAGTTCCATAATTATCGATAGATGTCTCTGTAATCACAACTTTCATCCAAATAAGAAACTCAAACAATTAAGTTCTCTAATTTAATTTATAGTATTTTACTCCCTATTTATATAGTATAATTTTTTTGACGATACCTAATAGTTTCATAAATATTGATAGATCCTACATATTTATTATTATACTCATTGGTCACTACTCTGTCAACGCTTGTTTTATTACTATATCTACTCTATGCTACTCTGTCTTGATGACGTGACTGTGTCGTTACGAATTGGTTTGTTTCACAGATCTTAAAAATACAGGAGATATGGCAAGGTGGCGTGGCGCTTGCAAATGCATCTGGCTGCAAAGCGGCTTGATGCCAGTTTCAGTCATTAGTCGAATATCAACTTGCTACGGTTGCGTTGCTTATGATTTTTTGTAAAAATAACAGCTGTATTGTGAATTACTATTACTGCGTGCGTACTAATATTATTATTTTTCTTATTAAATTAACTAAATACATTACTTCGTGATACTAGAAACACGATGAAGTACCAAAAAAATTATTTTCATTAGCGACCTTTGCTTGCTTAGTAGAAATCGATCAATGAATCGGCTGGTCTAATAGCGTAATGGATATGTGTTTTACTGATACTCTCACTCACACGATAGTTTTGTGAAGCGGCCGCGGCCTGCTTTTTCTATGATTACACCACTTAACACCGCTAGTTGCGTAATTTGCGCATGTGTGTTTATTCTGAGTCCGTAGCTACAGGTAGATGCGCCGCCCTCTTTTTGCGTGTGTTTTGTTACTGAGTTTATTAGTGTTGTTGAAAGTTTCTTTGTGTGGGGGAGAAATATGAGCTCGTGTGCCGTTTTTATAGCTTTTGCTTTCGGGTTAGTAAATTAAGTGAGGGCAACGTGGAGCAGGAACAATTTTATGTACAAAGCATATCTCCTGTGTTTTTAAGATCTGTGGTTTGTTTACTAGTTTTTGTATAGAAACACAAGGATTGAACGTAATCCAATAAAATATAAGGTTACAGTTGCTGCTAGTATTTGTGTGTACGACACGGTGTACGATGCTCAACATTTCAACATCGTATGGCATGACGCCCGTGGCGCCGGCTACTCAGTTATTCGACGAAGTTCTAAGTTAAGTTTGTAATATAATATAATAAATGCTTTATTAAACTACCAAATAAGTGTTCCATTTAAAATATTTTTAAATGACATAACGGCCGACAGTTTGCCCCATTAGACCCACTGACAAGTTGTCAGTGACTTTAGGAAAAATCGAATCGAATTAAAAGAAATAAGACGTGACGTGATCATCTTCTAAAGAGTCATATTTACGGGTTTTGGTGTTGCCAATAAAAATAAAATCAAAAGTAACAATTAGGTTGAAAAAAAAATAATACATTCGATTTCTTAGATAAATTAAGTCCTCGTAAACTGTATACATACTTATTGTTTTAATAAGAAGAATAAGAATAATTTATTGCTTCAGAAATTGCATTCAAAGACGTTGAATCCTGGAACTCACACTAGGATTCCCTGTATCGTTAGATCCAGGCTTCTTCGTTCCGTTTACATTTTTACGCATACATGTTATTATACGTTACAGTAAATTCCTTAATTTTATCAAATCCACTCGCAATAATAAATGATTTAATGATTTTATTTTATTAATTATGCACCAACAATCAAACATTATGTAAATTAATTTATTAATACTTCAATTATTTTATTTTTTTCATTTCTTTTTTTTGACAAGGCTAAAAAACTTTGTATCCATGGCCTTAGAAACAAAGACTGGTTCCACTCTGTGTTAAATCAAATCAAGTTACTCATATTTAACGAGATTTTATCCCAATTTTCAATGAGAGTTGGTTGATACACAAAAACAAGCGTTTTTTTTTTTTTAAATAGCTTTGAATTCTGTAACTTTCCAAAATTAGTAATGTCAAAAACTGCCATCTCCTTTGTTATTTATCTCACTTTTATCATTATGAGATATACAGTTTTAGAAGAAAAAAAGTGCTGAGTCATTTTTTGTCATGGAGCGACGCCACTTGACTGCTGAAGATATGCATTACAATAGTGAAAATCGTTCAAAAGTTCAAAACCGTACAATGTTGCTTAGACTTTTTTGATGTGTGTATTTTCTCTTTTATGCGCATGTGTTATATACACATGCACATAAAAGAGAAAACTGTGTCTTTAATTTTTGTAATTGGTTTTAAACCGTCTTAATTAAAGAAATAAAATGCTGCGGCTTGATGGATGCTTTGGCTATTTTCTATTTTAAAATATTCGTAATAGTCCGAACAATGCTTTTAAAGGAAAAAAAATGGAATAGTTGGCCGGAAAATGTTAAAACTCGGAATACTCTGTCTGTAATAAGTGCCTGTGTCGGGAAAGTGCTTCTTTGTATGGGGATTCATGTTCGGACAGGGCAACGTCTACTAAAAAATAAAAATGGCAAAAACTAGCACTTCCTTGGATTTTACAATTAATGTCCCTTTGCAGTATTTCCTTATTAGCAACACTATCACTGTGTGCTTTTTTCATACAGGGTGCTTTTTACAAAAGGATACAATTCTTGGCTCAGGCAGATGTTTTTTTGAAAAATACATTTTAGGATTTTTTTAGTGTTCACCCATAGTTTCAGATTTTGCCCTGAAGTTCCATCTCAAAAATAACCTTATTTTATTCGGGTCACACTGATTTTTAAGCTGTACCGCCTTACAAAAATCTGTTTTTAGTAGTTCTGACAAATAATCCTTATTTATGTTAGTTTCTACTAATTTACGAAGCTCTTACTTATGAAGTCTTACTTATTTGTAACAGCCATATATTTGGGTGTGACTGTTCCTTTATTGAAACAGCACTGATTTTACAAAGACTAAGTTTTTTGGTAAATAAATGATGACAGGCCTTGAATGATGACAAGTGAGATTGAGGTATGCAAGTTGGAATGTTGGGACGATGACTGGGAGAGCCAGAGAGTTAGCGGATGTATTAAAAATAAGGCGAATAAATGTGGCGTGTTTGCAAGAAACAAAATGGAAAGGAACGAAAGCGAGAGAAATCGGCGAAGGATATAAGTTTTTCTACTGTGGGAGTGACGGGAAAAGAAATGGCGTGGGAATAGTGTTAGACAGTAATTTGAAAGAAGGCGTGATGGAGGTAAAAAGGATTAATGATAGAATAATCGTTGTAAAAGTTATGATAGAACATGTAGTGCTGAATGTAATTAGTGTGTATGCACCGCAGGTAGGATGCGATGAAAGGGTGAAAGAGAAGTTTTGGGAGGACTTTGACACAGTTTTGATGAACATTGCGGTGCATGAAGAATTGATAGTTGGAGGTGATTTTAATGGACATGTGGGAAGAATGCGAGGAGTTTATGAAAGAGTGCATGGAGGATGGGGATTTGGTAACGTCAATAACGAGGGAGAGACATTGCTGCAATCCGCTACCGCATTTGACCTGGCAGTAGCCAACACTTGGTTCCAAAAGAACGATGGACACCTAATTACGTACAAAAGTGGTAATCACAAGACGCAAATTGATTACTTTCTAGTACGACGCAAATACTTAAAGCATATCAAAGATTGCAAAGTAATACCGGGAGAAGATCTAGTCTCACAGCACAGACCCCTAATTATGGAAATGCTTGTAGAAAGAAAGCCCAAGAAAAACAAAGAGCGACCCCCTCCCAAAATAAAATGGCATATGCTGGAGAAGAATGACTATGCGAAGAAATTTAATGAGCGAGTAGTGGATAAAATGATAGGTATGGGGGACATGAATGGTCGTAGTGTAAATGAATGTTGGAATGAAATGGCAGGGTATATTAGGAGTGCAGCGAAAGATATTTTGGGAGAGACGAAAGGAAAGGGTACGATAGATAGGGATACATGGTGGTGGTCGACAGAAATACAGAATGTGTTGCAGGATAAGAAGAGAAAGTTCAAGGAATGGCAGAGTGTTGCAGATGAGAATGTTAGTTTGGAAGCAGAAAAAAAGAGTGAGTATGATGCTCTAAAGAAAAAAGCCAAGAAAGCTGTGGCCATAGCAAGAGCAAAAGCCCAGGACAAGCTTTATAACACACTGGATAATCCAGCAGGCCAAAAACATCTTTACCGGCTTGCTAGAGCTAGAGAGAGGAAGACGAGAGATATTTGTAAGATAAAGTGTATAAAGGATGAAACTGGAATAGTTCTTTCGGATGATGAGAAAATTAAGGATAGGTGGAAGAGCTATTTTGAAAGACTAATGAATGAGGAGAATGGATGGAGTGGTGTGCTTGGGAATAAACCAGTAAATGAGGGTTTAGTGAGAATGATTAGTATGGATGAAGTGAGAATAGTAATAAATGGGATGAAGAATGGTAAAGCAATAGGCCCGGATGAAATACCAGTTGAAGTATGGAAGTTATTACGAGTAGATGGATGGACGTGGTTAGCTTTATTCTTCAATAAGTTGTTGCTGGAAGAAGCCATACCTGACGAATGGTGTAACAGTTCGCTGGTGCCCATCTTTAAAAACAAAGGTGATGTGCTGGAGTGCAACAACTATAGAGGAATAAAGCTTATGTCACATAGTATGAAGGCTTGGGAGAAAGTTATTGAAAGGCGACTGAGAGAAGAGAGTGAAATTTCGCAAAACCAATTCGGTTTTATGCCTGGTCGAGGAACAATAGATGCCATCTTTGCTATCCGCCAGCTGTGCGAGAAATACAGAGGTGCGCATAAAAACTTGCACATGGTATTTGTTGACCTCGAAAAGGCATACGACCGAGTGCCTCGTGAAGTTTTGTGGTGGGCGCTGAAGGAGAAAGGTGTGCCAAGGAAGTATGTGCAGTTGATTAGAGCGATGTACAGCCGATGCAGTACCCAAGTCCGGTCTACAGTGGGCACTACTGGCAGCTTCAATGTGGCTGTCGGCTTGCACCAGGGATCAGCACTCAGCCCTTACCTCTTCGTGCTGATAATGGATGCTCTTACATCTGATATCCAGGAAGCGGCTCCCTGGTGTATGCTGTTCACTGATGACATTGTGCTGATTGCCGAGAACGGCTTAGAGGTCCAGAGCAGATTGGAGGTGTGGTGGGAAAGACTCGAGACCGTTGGCCTGAGAGTAAGTCGGATCAAAACTGAGTATCTGTTTTGTGATTTTGGCGGCCTCTCCAGTCCTGTGCCCATATCTCTCGCCGGAACGCCCTTATCGATCTGTTCCGACTTTCGGTACCTCGGGTCGCTTGTCCAAGGAGATGGCGAAGTAGACCGAGACGTAACGCACCGGATCAACTCAGGATGGATGAAATGGCGACAGGTCACAGGAACAACTTGCGACCCACGGATGCCCCTCAAGTTAAAGGGGAAAATTTATAAGTCCGTGGTAAGGCCTGTCGTACTTTATGGGTCTGAATGCTGGGCCGTGAAGAAGACGGATGAAAAAAGATTGCATGCAGCGGAGATGAGAATGTTGAGATGGATGTGTGGAGTGACGAGAATGGATAAAGTAAGAAATGAGTATATAAGAGGAAGTTTGAAAGTGGCGCCAGTGACAGAAAAGTTGAAAGGAAATCGTTTGGCTTGGTATGGGCATGTGATGAGAAGGGACGAAACGCATGTGACTCAAAGAGTGATGAATATACATGTTGATGGATGGAGAGGGAGAGGAAGGCCGAAGAAAAGATGGATGGAATGTGTAAAGAATGATATGAAAGAGAAGGGAGTGAATGATAGTGTGACGGTTGACAGGGGAGAATGGAAGAAGAAAACGTGTTGCGCCGACCCCAAGTAACATGGGATAAGGGCAGGAAGATGATGAAATGATGACAGGCCAATAATTGTAAATTTAAACTCACCTCCAGTTCTCCTGGTCCTTACCAGGAGAACTCCTCAACAATTAACGTCCCTGCTTCGGGAAAAGCAATATTTTTAAGTAGTTAACAATAGGCTATTGTAACTTAGATAAATTAGATATTGACCCACTAAAAAGGGAAAAAAATCCTTATTTAAAAAAAAGAAACAACCGACTTCCAACAAAAACACCACAGTAAAAATAACTTTAATTTTGGAAGTCGGTGGAAAAAAACAAAATATAGATCCAAACACCGACTTCCGAAACTAAAGTTATTTTTCACTTTGTAGTGTTTTGTTTTGACTGTCGGTTGTTTTTTTTTTTTTGGAAAAAGTGTTTGGTCATTGGCTTTTGAATTTAAGAACGCCGTCTCGGTTACTCATGACCTGTGTGACAGTCTGTCTCTGAAACTTGATGTGCCGATGCCGTGATAATGGCTGCCAACGTATCTGCTCCGCAATAATGTCGCTTTGATAAACTTCAACCTTGTTAAACATACATTTAAAGAACTTAAATGTACTACTCTTTCAGCAATACATTTACTGAGGAATCTACAATGCACAAAGGCGAATGAAATAAAATTAAACTCGATTGGTACCAAATTTTAAGAATGTGTCATACACAATCTAATAAAAAAGAAATGGAAGGGTCCCACACAACCCAATCAGCAAGACAACGAAGAGTATAAAAATAAAGAAAAAAATTAGGAATAAGATAAAACTGTGAGCCCATTATTAACACACGGAGCTTTTTATCAAATAGAAAAGTATTAAAATAATTAAAGTAAAATTTGCAATTTGGTCCGATGCTGCCTGTTCATAAAATCAAAATGAAAGACGACGGAAAAAAGGATAAACGACTACAATATGATTTACTCCAGTGTGATCAGGAAAATAGTCAATGCAATGAGATAAATGATATCAGCATAATGGTTCCCAAGAAAAAGGTGAAAATCTGCAAGAAGGTCAATCTAGCAAAATATGGCCAACAGCCAGCAGTCGCTTTCCGGTTATCACCCTCCGATTGGAATAAAGCTCGAAAGCTCCTCACTAAACACATCAGCATGACCAAAATTAATAAACGGACTAAGCTATCCAATCAAAGTACAAGAAGCTCTGAAGCCATAAAAACAAAATTCTTTTTCAATTCTAAATTTGTAGTGAGCCGAGTATCAGGATATCATTTACACGAATACTTGAACATGTTTAATTTTCCTACACAGAAGAAATGGAAAGTTTACCGTTGTCAATTAAGCGCACCGGAGGAAAGCTGCTGCTGTTCATGCAACTCAGATGCAATGTTTGAAGTAATGAAGAGCCTCTACGACTGCTACAAAAAGAAAAATTGTGATGATTGTAATTGCATACTTTGCAGTCATTTGTTACAAGAAGAAAGGCGCGTCGGTGAATTAAAGAAGTCGATAACTAGCCTAGGAAAAAAGAAAAAAAAGTCAAGAATAAAGAAAGCTGAAAAAATGTTAGAAGGAAAAACTCCAGCAGAAAAAGAGGAGTTTTTGAAAGAATTAGCCAAAACAGGACCTTTGCCGAAAGGCAAAACAGCGTCTGAAAAAGCTTTGATCAAAAAAGTAAAAGCTGACTTGGGACTTCCAGAGTCCAAAACGGCAACAAAGTTTGAAAGAATGAAAAAAGCAAAAGAACCCGAAAAGATAACACTCTCAGAAAAATTGAGAAAAACTAAATCTGCAGGACTAATAACACCATTAGAAGGAAAAACGCCAGAACAACAAGTAAAAATACTAAAAGGATTAGCAATGCAAGGAATACCACTTCCTGAAGTGAAAACTGCTTCTCAAAAAAAGCTCATAGAAAAGGTACGCGCCGATCTTGGCCTTCCCCCAGAACCTAAAACTGGATCCATGAAAGAAAAATATGCTAAAGCTGCAAGTGCCGGATTACTGCAGCCCCTAGAAGGTAAATCACCACAAGAAAAAGAAAGAATTTTACAAGGTTTGCAAGACAAAGGTATCCCACTGCCTGAAGGGCGAACGGCATCAGAGAAAGCTCTTCTAGCTAAAGTAAAGACAGGAGAACTAGCTCTATCTATTACACCATCTGCGAAACTACGTAAAGCAAAAGCTGCAGGACTAATTACGCCAATAGAAGGCAAACCTCCAGAACAACAAGAAAAATTACTAAGAGGATTAGCTGTACAAGGACTACCTCTTCCTGAAGGTAAAACTGCTGCTGACAAAAAGGTTATAGAAAAGGTACGAGCTGACCTTGGCCTACCTCCAGAACCTAAGACTGCATCAATGAAAGAGAAGTACGCTATAGCAGCAGATGCCGGATTATTGCAACCCTTAGAAGGTAAATCACCGAACGAAAAAGAAAAGATTTTACAAGGTTTGCATGACAAAGGTATCCCACTGCCTGAAGGACGAACGGCATCAGAGAAAGCTCTTATAGCTAAAGTAAAGGCAGGAGAACTAGCTCTATCTATTACACCATCTATGAAACTACGTAAAGCAAAAGCTGCAGGACTAATTACGCCAATAGAAGGCAAACCTCCAGAACAACAAGAAAAGATACTAAGAGGATTAGCTATGCAAGGACTGCCTCTTCCTGTAGGAAAAGCTGCCTCTGACAAAAAGGTCATAGAAAAGGTACGCGCTGACCTTGGTCTGCCTCCGGAACCTAAGACTGCATCCATGAAAGAGAAGTACGCTAAAGCACTAGATGCTGGATTACTAAAGCCCTTGGAAGGTAAATCACCGAAAGAAAAAGAAAAGATTTTACAAGGTTTGCATGACAAAGGTATCCCACTGCCTGAAGGACGAACGGCATCAGAGAAAGCTCTTATAGCTAAAGTAATGGCAGGAGAACTAGCTCTATCTATTACACCATCTGCGAAAATACGTAAAGCAAAAGCTGCAGGACTAATTACGCCAATAGAAGGCAAACCTCCAGAACAACAAGAAAAGATACTAAGAGGATTAGCTATGCAAGGACTGCCTCTTCCTGTAGGAAAAGCTGCCTCTGACAAAAAGGTCATAGAAAAGGTACGCGCTGACCTTGGTCTGCCTCCGGAACCTAAGACGGCATCCATGAAAGAGAAGTACGCTAAAGCAGCTGATGCTGGATTACTAAAGCCCTTGGAAGGTAAATCACCGAAAGAAAAAGAAAATATTTTACAAGGTTTGCATGACAAAGGTATCCCACTGCCTGAAGGGCGAACGGCATCAGAGAAAGCTCTTATAGCTAAAGTAAAGGCAGGAGAACTAGCTCTATCTATTACACCATCTGCGAAACTACGTAAAGCAAAAGCTGCAGGACTAATTACGCCAATAGAAGGCAAACCTCCAGAACAACAAGAAAAGATACTAAGAGGATTAGCTATGCAAGGACTGCCTCTTCCTGTAGGAAAAGCTGCCTCTGACAAAAAGGTCATAGAAAAGGTACGCGCTGACCTTGGTCTGCCTCCGGAACCTAAGACTGCATCCATGAAAGAGAAGTACGCTAAAGCACTAGATGCTGGATTACTAAAGCCCTTGGAAGGTAAATCACCGAAAGAAAAAGAAAAGATTTTACAAGGTTTGCATGACAAAGGTATCCCACTGCCTGAAGGACGAACGGCATCAGAGAAAGCTCTTATAGCTAAAGTAAAGGCAGGAGAACTAGCTCTATCTATTACACCATCTGCGAAACTACGTAAAGCAAAAGCTGCAGGACTAATTACGCCAATAGAAGGCAAACCTCTAGAACAACAAGAAAAATTACTAAGAGGATTAGCAATGCAAGGACTACCTCTTCCTGAAGGTAAAACTGCTGCTGACAAAAAAGTTATAGAAAAGGTACGCGCTGATCTTGGCCTACCTCTGGAACCTAAGACTGCATCCATGAAAGAGAAGTACGCTAAAGCAGCTGATGCTGGATTACTAAAGCCCTTGGAAGGTAAATCACCGAAAGAAAAAGAAAATATTTTACAAGGTTTGCATGACAAAGGTATCCCACTGCCTGAAGGGCGAACGGCATCAGAGAAAGCTCTTATAGCTAAAGTAAAGGCAGGAGAACTAGCTCTATCTATTACACCATCTGCGAAACTACGTAAAGCAAAAGCTGCAGGACTAATTACGCCAATAGAAGGCAAACCTCCAGAACAACAAGAAAAGATACTAAGAGGATTAGCTATGCAAGGACTGCCTCTTCCTGTAGGAAAAGCTGCCTCTGACAAAAAGGTCATAGAAAAGGTACGCGCTGACCTTGGTCTGCCTCCGGAACCTAAGACTACATCCATGAAAGAGAAGTACGCTAAAGCACTAGATGCTGGATTACTAAAGCCCTTGGAAGGTAAATCACCGAAAGAAAAAGAAAAGATTTTACAAGGTTTGCATGACAAAGGTATCCCACTGCCTGAAGGACGAACGGCATCAGAGAAAGCTCTTATAGCTAAAGTAAAGGCAGGAGAACTAGCTCTATCTATTACACCATCTGCGAAACTACGTAAAGCAAAAGCTGCAGGACTAATTACGCCAATAGAAGGCAAACCTCTAGAACAACAAGAAAAATTACTAAGAGGATTAGCTATGCAAGGACTACCTCTTCCTGAAGGTAAAACTGCTGCTGACAAAAAAGTTATAGAAAAGGTACGCGCTGATCTTGGCCTACCTCCGGAACCTAAGACTGCATCCATGAAAGAGAAATACGCTAAAGCAGCTGATGCTGGATTATTTCAACCCTTGGAAGGTAAATCACCAAAAGAAAAAGAAAAGATTTTAAGAAAATTACAAGGCAAAAGAATCCCTTTGCCTGAAGGCCGCACAGAATCAGAGAAAGTTCTTATAGCTAAATTGAAGGAGGAAGAACTTGCTCCTGCAAAACAACGTAAACCAAAAGCAGGTCTACTGACACCGTTGGAAGGAAAAACACCCTCACAAAAAGAAAAAATACTGAAAGAATTAGCAACAGTAGGATTGCCTCTTCCGGAAGCGGAAACTGTTTCAGACGAAAAGATTATGGAAAAGGTTCGCGCTGACCTTGGCCTGCCTCCAGAGCCTAAAACTGCATCAATGAAAGAAAAGTACGAAAAAGCACTAAATGCTGGATTACTAAAGCCCTTGGAAGGTAAGTCACCTTCAGAAAAAGAAAAAATTCTAAAAAGTTTGAAAGACAAAGGAATCCCGTTGCCTGAAGGCCGCACATCATCAGAGAAAGCTCTTATAGCCAAAGTGAAGGAAGAAGAACGTGCGCTGAGTATGAAACCATCTGAAAAACGACGTAAAGCAAAAACTGCAGGTCTGCTGACGCCGTTGGAAGGAAAAACTCCCTCACAAAAAGAAAAAATACTGAAAGGATTAGCAACAGTAGGATTACCTCTTCCGGAAGCGAAAACTGCTTCAGAGGAAAAGATTATGGAAAAGGTTCGCGCTGACCTTGGCCTGCCTCCAGAGCCTAAAACTTCATCAATGAAAGAAAAATACGAAAAAGCACTAGATGATGGATTACTAAAGCCCTTGGAAGGTAAATCACCTAAAGAAAAAAAAAAGATTTTACAAGGTTTGCATGACAAAGGAATCCCATTGCCAGAAGGACGAACGGTATCAGAGAAAGCTCTTATAGCCAAAGTAAAGAAGGAAGAACGTGCTCCGAGTATAACGCCATCTGCAAAACAACGTAAAGCAAAAGCAGCAGGTTTACTGACGCCGTTGAAAGGAAAAACTCCCTCACAAAAAGAAAAAATACTGAAAGGATTAGCAACAGTAGGATTGCCTCTTCCGGAAGCAAAAACTGCTTCAGAGGAAAAGATTATGGAAAAGGTTCGCGCTGACCTTGGCCTGCCTCCAGAGCCTAAAACTGCATCAATGAAAGAAAAGTACGAAAAAGCACTAAATGCTGGATTACTAAAGCCCTTGGAAGGTATGTCACCTTCAGAAAAAGAGACAATTCTGAAAAGTTTGAAAGACAAAGGAATCCCATTGCCTGAAGGCCGCTCAACATCAGAGAAAGCTCTTATAGCCAAAGTGAAGGAAGAAGAAAGTTTGCTGAGTATAAAACCATCTGAAAAACGACGTAAAGCAAAAGCTGCAGGTCTCCTGACGCCGTTGGAAGGAAAAACCCCCTCACAAACAGAAAAAATTCTGAAAGGATTAGCAACGGTAGGATTGCCACTTCCGGAAGCGAAAACTGCTTCAGAGGAAAAGATTATGGAAAAGGTTCGC
Source organism: Dicycla oo (assembly GCA_948252095.1). Lineage (NCBI taxonomy): Eukaryota > Metazoa > Arthropoda > Insecta > Lepidoptera > Noctuidae > Dicycla > Dicycla oo. Next base: position 36,102,024 of record OX411709.1, on the reverse strand, counting down.
GCTGACCTTGGCCTGCCTCCAGAACCTAAAACTGCATCAATGAAAGAAAAGTATGAAAAAGCGCTAGATGCTGGATTACTGCAGCCGTTGGAAGGTAAATCACCGCCACAAAAAGAAAAAATTCTAAAAAGTTTGCAAGCCAAAGGAATCCCATTGCCTGAAGGCCGCACGGCATCAGAGAAAGCTCTTATAGCCAAAGTAAAGGAGGAAGAACGTGCTCCGAGTATAACGCCATCTGCAAAACAACGTAAAGCAAAAGCAGCAGGTCTACTGACGCCGTTGGAAGGAAAAACTCCCTCACAAAAAGAAAAAATACTGAAAGGATTAGCAACAGTAGGATTGCCTCTTCCGGAAGCGAAAACTGTTTCAGAGGAAAAGATTATGGAAAAGGTTCGCGCTGACCTTGGCCTGCCTCCAGAACCTAAAACAGCATCAATGAAAGAAAAGTACGAAAAAGCGCTAGATGCTGGATTACTAAAGCCCTTGGAAGGTAAATCACCTTCACAAAAAGAAAAGATTCTGAAAGGATTAGCAGCGGTAGGCCTGCCTCTTCCAGAAGCGACAACTGCTTCAGAGGAAAAGATTATGGAAAAGGTTCGCGCTGACCTTGGCCTGCCTCCAGAACCTAAAACTGCATCAATGAAAGAAAAGTATGCTAAATCAGCAGATGCTGGATTATTGCTGCCGCTTGAAGGTGAATCGAAATCCAAAAAAGATAAAATATTACAAGGTTTGCAAGACAAAGGTATACCATTGCCTGAAGGACGAACGGCATCAGAGAAGGCTCTTATAGCTAAAGTAAAGGCGGGTGAACGTGCACCGTCTGTAACGCCATCCGCGAAACTACGTATAGCAAAAGCTGAAGGACTACTTACGCCCTTAGAAGGGAAAACGCCGTCACAAAAAGAAAAGATAGTTAAGGGATTAGCAATGCAAGGACTGCCACTTCCTGAAGGACAAACTGCTTCAGAGAAAAATATAATGGAAAAGGTACGCACAGATCTTGGCTTGCCACCGGAACCTAAAACAGCGTCCATGAAAGAAAAGTATGCTAAAGCAGCAGATGCTGGATTATTGCTGCCGCTTGAGGGTAAATCGAAATCCGAAAAAGAGAAAATATTACAACGTTTGCAAGACAAAAGTATACCATTGCCTGAAGGTAGAACGGCATCAGAGAAGGCTCTTATAGCTAAAGTGAAGGCGGGAGAACGTGCGCCGTCTGCAACGCCATCCGCAAAACTACGTAAAGCAAAAGCTGAAGGACTACTTACGCCCTTAGAAGGAAAAACGCCGTCACAAAAAGAAAAGATACTTAAAGGATTAGCAATGCAAGGATTGCCGCTTCCCGGGGGGAAAACTGCCTCTGAGAAAAAGCTTATAGATAAGATCCGAATTGAGCTTGGCCTTCCTCCAGAACCAGAAACTGCACCCATGAAAGAGAAGTACGCTAAAGCTGCAGATGCTGGCTTACTGCAGCCACTTGAAGGTAAATCAGCAGAAGATAAAGAAAGAATTTTACAAAGTTTGCATGATCAAGGTATCCCATTGCCTGAAGGACGAACGGCATCAGAGAAGGCTCTTATAGCTAAAGTAAAGGCGGGAGAACGTGCATCGTCTGTAACGCCATCCGCGAAACTACGTAAAGCAAAAGCTGAAGGACTACTTACGCCCTTAGAAGGAAAAACTCCGACACAAAAAGAAAAGATAGTTAAGGGATTAGCAATGCAAGGACTGCAACTTCCTGAAGGAAAAACTGCTTCAGAGAAAAAGATAATGGAAAAGGTACGCACAGATCTTGGCTTGCCACCGGAACCTAAAACAGGGTCCGTGAAAGAAAAGTATGCTAAAGCAGCAGATGCTGGATTATTGCTGCCGCTTGAAGGTAAATCGAAATCCGAAAAAGAGAAAATATTACAACGTTTGCAAGACAAAGGCATACCATTGCCTGAAGGACGAACGGCATCAGAGAAGGCTCTTATAGCTAAAGTAAAGGCGGGTGAACGTGCACCGTCTGTAACGCCATCCGCGAAACTACGTAAAGCCAAAGCTGAAGGACTACTTACGCCCTTAGAAGGGAAAACTCCGTCACAAATAGAAAACATAGTTAAGGGATTAGCAATGCAAGGACTGCCACTTCCTGAAGGAAAAACTGCTTCAGAGAAAAATATAATGGAAAAGGTACGCACAGATCTTGGCTTGCCACCGGAACCTAAAACAGCGTCCATGAAAGAAAAGTATGCTAAAGCAGCAGATGCTGGATTATTGCTGCCACTTGAAGGTAAATCGAAATCCGAAAAAGAGAAAATATTACAACGTTTGCAAGACAAAGGAATACCATTGCCTGAAGGAAGAACGCCAACAGAGAAGGCTCTTATAGCTAAAGTGAAGGCGGGAGAACGTGCACCGTCTGTAACGCCATCCGCGAAACTACGTAAAGTAAAAGCTGAAGGACTACTTCCGCCATTAAAAGGAAAAACTCCGTCACAAAAAGAAAAGATAGTTAAGGGATTAGCAATGCAAGGACTGCCACTTCCTGAAGGAAAAACTGCTTCAGAGAAAAAGATAATGGAAAAGGTACGCACAGATCTTGGCTTGCCACCGGAACCTAAAACAGCGTCCATGAAAGAAAAGTATGCTAAAGCAGCAGATGCTGGATTATTGCTGCCGCTTGAGGGTAAATCGAAATCCGAAAAAGAGAAAATATTACAACGTTTGCAAGACAAAAGTATACCATTGCCTGAAGGTAGAACGGCATCAGAGAAGGCTCTTATAGCTAAAGTGAAGGCGGGAGAACGTGCACCGTCTGTAACGCCATCCGCGAAACTACGTAAAGTAAAAGCTGAAGGACTACTTACGCCATTAAAAGGAAAAACTCCGTCACAAAAAGAAAAGATAGTTAAGGGATTAGCAATGCAAGGACTGCCACTTCCTGAAGGAAAAACTGCTTCAGAGAAAAAGATAATGGAAAAGGTACGCACAGATCTTGGCTTGCCACCGGAACCTAAAACAGCGTCCATGAAAGAAAAGTATGCTAAAGCAGCAGATGCTGGATTATTGCTGCCGCTTGAGGGTAAATCGAAATCCGAAAAAGAGAAAATATTACAACGTTTGCAAGACAAAAGTATACCATTGCCTGAAGGTAGAACGGCATCAGAGAAGGCTCTTATAGCTAAAGTGAAGGCGGGAGAACGTGCGCCGTCTGCAACGCCATCCGCGAAACTAAGTAAAGCAAAAGCTGCAGGACTCCTTACACCATTAGAAGGAAAAACCCCTTCACAAAAAGAAAAGATACTTAAGAGATTAGCAATGGAAGGACTGCTGCTTCCTGAAGGAAAAACAGCTTCAGAGAAAAAGATAATGGAGAAGGTACGCACAGATCTTGGCTTGCCACCGGAACCTAAAACAGCGTCCATGAAAGAAAAGTATGCTAAAGCAGCAGATGCTGGATTATTGCTGCCGCTTGAGGGTAAATCGAAATCCGAAAAAGAGAAAATATTACAACGTTTGCAAGACAAAAGTATACCATTGCCTGAAGGTAGAACGGCATCAGAGAAGGCTCTTATAGCTAAAGTGAAGGCGGGAGAACGTGCGCCGTCTGCAACGCCATCCCCGAAACTAAGTAAAGCAAAAGCTGCAGGACTCCTTACTCCATTAGAAGGAAAAACCCCCTCACAAAAAGAAAAGATACTTAAGAGATTAGCAATGGAAGGACTGCTGCTTCCTGAAGGAAAAACTGCTTCAGAGAAAAAGATAATGGAAAAGGTACGCACAGATCTTGGCTTGCCACCGGAACCTAAAACTGCTTCAATGAAAGAAAAGTATGCTAAAGCAGCAGATGCTGGATTATTGCTGCCACTTGAGGGTAAATCGAAATCCGTAAAAGAGAAAATATTACAAGGTTTGCAAAACAAAGGAATACCATTGCCTGAAGGACGAACGGCATCAGAGAAAGCCATTATAGCTAATGTGAAAGCAGGTGAACGTGTGCCATCTGTTACGCCATCTGAAAAACTACGTAAAGCACTAGCTGCTGGATTGTTTACGCCATTAGAAGGAAAAACTTCCTCACAAAAAGAAAAGATAGTTAAGGGATTAGCAATGCAAGGACTGCCACTTCCTGAAGGAAAAACTGCTTCAGAGAAAAATATTATGGAAAAGGTACGCACAGATCTTGGCTTGCCACCGGAACCTAAAACAGCGTCCATGAAAGAAAAGTATGCTAAAGCAGCAGATGCTGGATTATTGCTGCCGCTTGAAGGTAAATCGAAATCCGAAAAAGAGAAAATATTACAACGTTTGCAAGACAAAGGTATACCATTGCCTGAAGGACGAACGGCATCAGAGAAAGCCATTATAGCTAAAGTCAAAGCAGGTGAACGTGCGCCATCTGTTATGCCATCGGAAAAACTACGTAAAGCATTAGCTGCAGGACTGCTTACGCCGTTGGAAGGCAAAACTCCCTCGCAAAAAGAAAAGATAGTTAAGGGATTAGCAATGCAAGGACTGCCACTTCCTGAAGGAAAAACTGCTTCAGAGAAAAAGATTGTGGAAAAGGTACGCACAGATCTTGGCTTGCCACCGGAACCTAAAACAGCGTCCATGAAAGAAAAGTATGCTAAAGCAGCAGATGCTGGATTATTGCTGCCGCTTGAAGGTAAATCGAAATCCGAAAAAGAGAAAATATTACAACGTTTGCAAGACAAAGGTATACCATTGCCTGAAGGACGAACGGCATCAGAGAAAGCCATTATAGCTAAAGTCAAAGCAGGTGAACGTGCGCCATCTGTTATGCCATCGGAAAAACTACGTAAAGCATTAGCTGCAGGACTGCTTACGCCGTTGGAAGGCAAAACTCCCTCACAAAAAGAAAAAATAGTAAAAGGATTAGCAATGCAAGGAATGCTGCTTCCTGAGGCGAAAACTGACTCTGACAAAAAACTTATTGAAAAGGTACGCGCTGACCTTGGCCTTTCTCCAGAACCAAAAACTGTATCCATGAAAGAAAAGTACGCTAAAGCTGCAGATGCTGGATTAATGCAGCCTCTGGAAGGTAAATCGACGCCTGAAAAAGAGAAAATTCTGAGAAGTTTGCAAGACAAAGGCATCTCTTTACCAGAAGGACGAACGGCTTCAGAGAAAGCTCTCATTGCTAAAGTGAAGGCCAGATCCCGGCCACCCTCTGGTACACCATCTGAAATAGTTAAACTAGATAAACCAAGAATACCAATAGCTATTGGATTCGGAGCTCCTAGTTTACCATCAGAGCAAAGACGAAAACTTGATGAAAAAACAGCAAAAGTAATGAAAGAAGGCAAGGGACCCGCTGATGAATGCATATGTGGACTGTTCACACCAGAATCAGAAATTGTTTCAGAGAAATTAAAAAGATCTTTAGCAGCTGACTTAGTTAAAGCTCTCGAAGGTAAATCACCATCAGAAAAACAAAAAATTCTACAAAGTTTGCGAAACAAAGGAATCCCATTGCCCGATGGACGAACGCCAACAGAGAAGGCTCTTATAGCTAAAGTGAAGGCGGGAGAACGTGCACCGTCTGTATCGCCATCCGCGAAATTACGTAAAGCAAAAGCTGAAGGACTACTGACACCGTTGAAAGGAAAAACTGCATCACAGAAAGAAAAGATACTGAAAGAATTAGCCAAGGAAGGACTGCCTCTTCCTGAAGCGAAAACTGCTTCAGAGAAAAAGATTATGGAAAGGGTTCGCGCTGACCTTGGCCTTCCTCCGGAACCTAAAACTCTTTCCATGAAAGAGAAGTATGAGCAAGCAGCAAGTGCCGGATTACTGCAGCCGTTAGAAGGTAACACACCATCAAAAAAAGAAAAAATTCTGAAAAGCTTGCAAGACAAAGGTATACCATTGCCTGAAGGACGAACACCTTCAGAGAAAGCTCTTATAGCTAAAGTGAAGGAAGGAAAACGTGCGCCAAGTGTCACACCATCTGCAAAACTGCGAAAAGCAAAAGCTGCAGGTCTACTGACACCGTTAGAAGGAAAAACTGCCTCACAGAAAGAAAAGATATTGAAAGGATTAGCCAAGGAAGGAGTGCCTCTTCCTGAAGCGAAAACTGCTTCAGAGAAAAAGATTATGGAAAAAGTTCGCGCTGACCTTGGCCTTCCTCCTGAACCTAAAACTGCATCCATGAAAGAAAAGTACGCTAAAGCTGCAGATGCTGGCTTATTGCAGCCACTTGAAGGTAAATCACCAGAAGATAAAGAACGAATTTTACAAAGTTTGCATGATAAAGGTATTCCATTGCCTGAAGGGCGAACGCCAACAGAGAAAGCTGTTATCGCTAAAGTAAAGGCGGGAGAACGTGCACCGTCTGTAACGCCATCCACGAAACTACTTAAAGCAAAAGCTGAAGGACTACTTACGCCCTTAGAAGGAAAAACGCCGTCACAAAAAGAAAAGATAGTTAAAGGATTAGCAATGCAAGGACTGCCGCTTCCGGAGGGGAAAACTGCCTCTGATAAAAAGCTTATAGACAAGGTCCGAGCTGAGCTTGGCCTTCCTCCAGAACCAGAAACTGCACCCATGAAAGAGAAGTACGCTAAAGCTGCAGATGCTGGCTTACTGCAGCCACTTGAAGGTAAATCACCAGAAGATAAAGAAAGAATTTTACAAAGTTTGCATGATCAAGGTATCCCATTGCCTAAAGGACGAACGCCAACAGAGAAAGCTCTTATAGCCAAAGTGAAGGCAGGAAAAACATTAATTGTACCATCTGGAAAAAAAGTAACTTTATCAATTACTACAGAAAAATTAAAAAAGGCCAAAGCAGCTGGCTTACTTACACCTCTCGAAGGAAAAACTCCAGAACAAAAAGAAAAAATCCTAAAAGGTCTTGTTGAAACTGGACTGCCTTTACCAGAAGGTAGAACTGCTTCTGACAAAGCATTGGTAAAGAAAATTAAGACTGAGTTAGGTGTGCCTGAAAAAACTTCTTCGGAAAAAATTAGAAAAGCCAAAAAATCTGGTCTTTTGACACCTTTACAAGGTAAAACACATTCACAGAAAGAGAAAATACTTAGAGGTAGAGTAGCGGCAGGTGTGCCGTTACCGGTAGGTAGAACACCATCCGAAAGAGCTTTAATAGAAAAAATTAAAGAAGATACTGGTTATGTATCGCCTTCACCAGCAGAAAGATTGAAAAGAGCAAAAGATGCAGGACTACTAACTCCCTTAGAAGGTAAAACACCTTCAGCTAAAGAAAAGATTCTTCGAGACAGACTAGCCGCGGGTGTCCCTATTCCTGAAGGTAAAACACCATCTGAAAAGGAAATTTTTAGAAAAATCACTGCTGGAGAGGCCCCCGCGGTGTTGGAGCCTTCTGAAAAGCTTAGACTAGCCAAAACTCCATCAGAAAAAGAAAAAATATTAAAAAGTCTTCGTAATGCTGGAAAACCTCTACCCGAAGGAAAGACAGCTTCGGATAAAGAACTTATTGCTAAAATAAAAGCGGAACGTAAAGTACCGTCAAAAGTCACCTCTGAAAAATTACGAAAAGCAAAAGAAGCCGGTTTGTTGACACCTTTGTCAGGAAAATCTCCAAAAGAGAAAGAGAGAATATTAAAAGGCTTAATAGAACAGGGCTTACCACTTCCTGAATCTCAAACAGCTTCAGAAAAAAAGATAGCGGAAAAGGTTCGTAAAGAAATTGGTCTTCCACCTGAACCTAAAACATTATCAGAAAAAACAAAGATGCGTAAAGCTGAAGCTGCTGGAATTGTTACGCCTCTTGAAGGTAAAACACAATCTCAGAAGGAACGCATTGTGAGAGGCATGGTTGCGGCTGGATTACCACTACCAGAAGGAAGAACTGCTTCTGAGATAACAATGATAAAAAAAGTTAAAGCAGAAGAAAAACTATCAACGAAAGCAGCTGCCGGTTTACTCACACCCTTGGAAGGTAAAACGCCATCTCAGAAGAAAAAAATTATTAAAAGTCGAGCCGAGGCTGGAATACCGTTACCCGAAGGTAAAACTCCATCGGAGAAAGTTTTGATACAGAAAGTTCGGACTGAATTAGGTATGCCTCCACCAGCAAAAACAATCTCAGAAAAGGAAGTAGTCCGCAAAGCTAAGGACGAGGGGCTGTTAACACCAATTGCCGGAAAGTCAGCTAAAGAAAAGGTTAGGATACTTAAAGGACTGGCCGAAGCTGGGTTACCCATGCCTGAGGGCAAAACGGTTTCTGAGAAAGAATTAGTAGAAAAAGTTAGAGCGGAAGCTGGGTTGCCACCGGAGCCAACTCCGTCTGAAAAAAAAGGAGAGATAAAAACCAAATCGAAAAAAAGTGGCATATCACCATCAAAGCGACGTATTAAGACGATAGCCGCTGGAATTAGCGAAAAGTTTGAAGACATTATGAAAACAACAACTTGCGATCGTGGCTGTGGTTGTGATAAGAAGAAAATCAAATTTAAACACAGTTACGTCAAGATTAGAGTGACATCTCCGGATATCACGTCTCTGTGCGATTGTCCGGACGAATGTATTCCTGGCATTAAAGCTGGAGCCTTCATTGACAACGAGGGTATTAAAGTAACAGTTGGGAGAGTGAGTGGTGCTACTTCGTTCACCAGTCAGTTCAGCAATTACAGCCTAGAAACTCCTAAAAATATTATTACTCTATATGACAAAATACTAAATGGTAGCTACAGTAGTAATACATCTATTGATACAGAAGATGCTGCCTTTTGTAAAAAGTTTGAGACAAGTGATTTAAAAAAGCCTTTATTCAATTCAATGCCCCCCCTCCTGAGGTGTCCCATTGATGTCGACCAGTTGAAAACTGATTTTGATACTTCATATACGCACACTAGCGGCTCTAACGACAGTTATGCTAACAATAAGATACATAAAATAGAAAGTGATATAAATAATTACTTAAGTTCTACCAGTGAAAATAACGATGATTCAGACAGATTTGTGGATTGTTCTAGAAATATCGTACCACTGGTAGACATTTGTAGAAGCTCATCTTTTACTTTACAAGAATGTTCCGTCAGTTATGATTCGATTCAAATTTCAAAAAGCGAATCATCGCTATCCTTGTATACAGACTCAAGTGACAGTATAGATGTAACTAGTTTGATATCATTATCAAATAGCAGCTACTGTGCATTGAGTTCTACTCAGTATTTATACTTTCCGGTATCCATCGGCAATTTCAGTAACAGCACAGTTGAAGAAACAGAGCGCATTCCGAACAAAATTGAATACACTGAGAATGATGATAGTGCCGATGACACAATGATGAGGTAAATCTTATAATATTGTTCAATTTTATATACGTAATGTACAATAACTCTTTGGTTAAACGAAACATCGGTCTTCAAATCAAATATTTCGTAAGAGTTTGTTAATAGTGTTAGCTTGTTTCATATTCATGTCTTAATTTAAAATAAATAGTGCGCATTTGCTAGACACATTTGCCTTATTAATTGAAAATAAGTTGTGAATTCTACTAAAACTTATAGATAATTACGGAAGTTTAGATTTAATTTTAAAATGTATTATTTTAATACCGAATTATAATATTCACTGTAGCAACACTGTCAAAATACAAATGATTATTGTAACAAGCTTATAATATACTCGTATTTTCGTTATTGCAATTGAATGTGTTATTTTTTACTTTAGAAACACTTAGAAATGGCGGATATGATATCATCGTTCTTTCTGGGTGGGGCAAAAGATATTAAAAATTGTAAAACGGAGTGCAGGCAGTGATCATCGAACTACGAAGTAAGACGGTTGATATTGTAGTCCAAATTGTGTGCAATAAAGTTATTTAATACAAAGTACAGTGTTTAATCAATTTTAAAATAGAAGTGTTCAACAATTCAGAAGTGGGATAACACCAGGGACTTCTGGTGTAGCTATTGCTACCACCCTGGTGTGATCATACGTCCACAGTAAGGTATGTAGTTGTTTATTCAATATGATTTTGTTTGTGTAATTTAATTGTGTGGATATTATGTAGCCTCATTGTTCTGTAGCAATCATGTTAGCGTATTTCCCAGAGAATTAATGTACAAATCATAGTTAGTAATAATTGGGACGATGCACGTGGTCCTTTCGGTTGAGTCTACTCCTCGATAAGGTTATCATTGCGTTGGACTAAATAATAATAGGTAAATAGTTGGACCAATGCACGAGGTACTCTTCATCGAGGCTACTCCTTGATAGAGTTGCATTGTATTGGAAAACTTGGAATCTAAATAAATTTAAAAATTGTTGAACAAAATTTTACTTTGAACACTCCGAATAGTAGGTATTTCAAAAGTCTATTCCACTTACTGAATTTTCGAAGCAACTACAAAGTATGATAGGTAAGCAGCAGCTTACATTTTGCTGATCTTGACACAGCATTAATGTGTAAAGGCGTCCGAGGATACTTATTAATCATTGGTACGTTATCTAAATATCCTATGGCAAGGATACTGGTTGTCGTGATTTTTGTGCAAGCTTTGTAAAAGGCCGATACTTATTTAGACCGTGTAAAAAAAAATGTGTTGATGATCAGTCTTACTAAATCAACTATAGAGGACTAGCTTATAGTAACGTAACCTCATATAAACCCTGTGTTATTGATATGAGGTTTGAATTTCAATAAAAATGTAACCATACTTGCACACTATTTGGTGAACCCCCGAAACTTATGATTAAATTACCACTTCGGGAAAGGTAAAACTTCTAGTTTTTGATAAATGCTTATTCAATTGATATTATATCCACACAGATATCAGTTGATACGTTATGTATATCGTGATGTGTATCCACTGATAGGTGTCCGCGAACCTTGCTTGTTTGTTTGTATGTTGTCCCCTCTAAAGGGCCGTTTGAAATCAACTTTTTTTCATGTATATGTATATAACAAACATAATTAGATCTTTATGGTAGATATATGTTTTTCTGCCCTGAGACATTTTATCGCATCCCTACTTACCTACTTTTATTTTGATAAGATGTCTACATATAATAGGTACTTGTCGTTTTGATTTTTTTTTCAGACTATTGGTCTTTATAATTGAGTGAAGATGTCCAGAGACCGGTCAGAGAAGTCGATCGGGAGTCATCACAGCATTGTGCTAGGAGGGCCCTCAAGACGCCGCCGATCTCGGACACGTTCTGGAGAATTGAGGCAAAAGTATCGGTCACAGCAGCACCCCGCGTTGATAGTCGTAGCTTCGAGCGGCGCAGATCCAGAAGATCGCCTCTAAGTGTTGAGATGCAGGCAAGAAGTCGAAGCAGGTCAGTCGTAAGATCTCCATGGCAACGTCGCACATTACGTACGCCATCCACGGACACGCAGATAATGAACCGACAAATAATTTTATAGATCGTAGTCGTAGTAAGTAGAGGCGTCACAGATTGCAAAGTTTTCGTAGAGAAAGCGTTAATAGATCACGATGTCCAGTCCGCTCTGATATTAATGAGAGAATTGAATCTGTTATGCCGCAGCCTCCATCTGTTGATCTTAATAATGAATTGCTAAGATGTATCAAAGAGTCCTTACAATCCATCTTAGCCGTAAATCCACAGAGTAAAGAAAGGTTTGCTAATAATAATGTAGTTCCAGAGTTCGATCCCAAATCGAAAAACCAAACAATTGTTACTTGGTTAAATAAAGTCAAGGAATGCTCTGAGATCTATGGCTGGGATAGTCAACAGACCGCTCACTATGCTCTTCCAAAGTTAGTTGGTACTGCAAAAAAGTGGTACGAAGGACAGTCAACAGTATTGCTTTCATGGGACGAATGGGTCAAAAAACTTAAATCTGCTTTTCCGTCACATGAAAACTATGGTCATTTGCTTACGGAAATGTTAACTATAAGGGTAAAGTTTGGAGAGGATTTAGAAGGGTACTATTATGAAAAGTTAATAGCCTTGAATCGGTGTGGTATAGAGGGTAGGAATGCTGTCGACTGCATTGTTTACGGAATAGATGATAGAACGGTTCTGTAAACGAAACGCCTAAACCTGTGAAAAATAATACTGGTAGGGTCTTCAGATGTTATAACTGCCATGAGACGGGCCATTACATTTCGGAATGTAAAAAACCTATTGTTAAGTGCCAAAAGTGTAAACGCATTGGTTATGACGATCCTGAATGTAATACTCGTAGGAAAGTTCGGGTAGATAAAGCCGAAGTTAAAACGTTATGACTAGATACGACACGACACGACACGACCCACGATATTATGACTACTGACTTTTGGTAACACATACGTGAGTGCTTTAGGTAAAACTAAGATTTCAATAATGATTGACAATGCTAAAATTTATGTTGAGGCAATGGTTGTTCCTGATAGTTTTTTGAATTATGAGGTGCTTATTGGACAGACTGCTACGGAGCAACCTCACATATGGGTGTTTAAATCTGATAAAGATTTGATGATTACTGATAAACGAATGAAAAACGTTACACGATTGATTCTAAAATCGCTCAAAGCTGTCAGGGCTGAAGGTTGAATTTCCGTAAAGGTGTTCACAAATACAAATTTTAGTGGAGTTGTTTTTGTTGAAAATGGTTATGGTTTAAACCACCGTGTAGAAATTGGTACTTATAATATCAAAAACAGTAGTGGTCATTTAACTATTCTAAACTATGACAATAGATTAATTCAATTTAAAGAGGATCAAGTCTTGGCTCGTTCTATTCAAATTAATAATAACATTAGAGACATTAATATTATACATGGATGATGTCTTGGTACCTAGTAGTTCATTTGAAGAAGGTATCAAAGATTAGAAATCGTACTTCAAAGATTTAGGGAGGCAGGATTAACGTTAAAACCACAAAAATGTTACTTCTTTCAAAATCACGTGGACTACCTAGGTTTCGAAATTTCTAGCGAAGGTGTAAGACCGGGTATTAAGAAAATTGATTGTATCAAAAACTTTCCTAAGCCTAAAGACGTACACAATGTCCGAAAGTTTATCGGCCTAGCTAGTTTTTTCCGACGCTTTATCAGAGGTTTTGGTGAAATAGGTCGCCCTCTTACAAATTACTAAAGAAAAACTCTGTTTGGATTTGGTCACAAACTCAAGAAGAGGCGTTTGATAAACTAAAAAGTGCACTTATTTCAAGACCCATACTAGCGTTGTATAACCCCAAACTTGAGACACAAATACATACAGATGCTAGCAAACACGGCGTAGGGAGCGTTTTACTACAAAAACAAACCGATGGAGTTTTCAAACTGGTATATAGGTATTATAGTAGACAGACTTCCCTGAAGAGTCCCATTTTTCGTCGTATGAGGTGGAGTCCCTTGCCGTCATTGCAGCGTTAGTCAAGTTCAGAACGTACGTGCTTGGGTTAAACTTCACTATTGTAACAGACTGTAACTCGCTTAGGGCAACGTTTTTAAAACGAGATGATGGTGGAGTTTGATTCAGGAGTATGACTGCAATGTAGTATAATAAATATGGCAAAGGCATGATTCACGTTGACGCACTGAGTAGGAATCCAACCACGGAAAAGGCACGGATAATTCAGGCTATTGACACGTTTGACATTATGACGATAACCGATGATTGGTTAACGACAGTACAGTTAGAGGATTCTAAAATACAACGCATTAAGAAAATCCTTTCTGATAAGGAATTTGATGATTTAGTAGAGATACGTAAGAATTTCGTCCTTAAGCGCGAGAGAGTGTATAAAGTAACTGAGGACGGATTAAAATGGGTGGTGCCAAAGGGCTGCAGGTGGCAGATACTCCAGAAAAACCACGATGAAATAGGCCACTTTTCGTTTGACAAGACATTCGATACAATAAAACAACATTATTTGTTCCCTCGTATGCGTAAGTTTATCAAAAAGTATGTGAATGCCTGTTTAGAGTGTGCTCATAATAAATTGCCGGCGGGAAAAAAGCAGGGTTTCTTGCATCCTCTTAGTCCAAATAGTCGTCGTTGTTGAGTTACAAAGACGTGTTACAAATTGCTCTTAGATTTTTAATCAATAAAGAAGGTTAAAGTTACTGCTTGTTGTTGTCCTATATATCAAAATACGGCCACCTAAATGAACTAACTAGTGGTGAAAAGTGCAAAGCGATACATCATACCAACAAAAAGTTATAAGTCAAGAAAACCTTGAAAAAATTAACCTAACGAGTTTTTTTGCCTGACCTACGACTACTCGCGTAGAGCCCGCTGAGGATCACAGATACGAGCGACTGAGTCACGGCTTCGACGACTGCCCCTATTGGCTGATTGGTGGTGAGTCAGAACGTTCCATTCGGGTCATCGCGCGACCTTATATGGTCACAAGTTCACAACAGCAGACACAGGTACGAGATATATACATTGCTAATTTCGAAACGTCTACAACAGGCGAATTGGCCGATGGAGTTAAGGAGCGGCACCTAAGGCGTGGTGGCGCGGGTTCTTACCTGAGCATCAGCTTTTAGTTTTTGCAACTTTCATAATTGTTGTTGCTTGCTTTTGTGATTTATTTCCTTGTTTTGGAAACACCTGCTTATTACTACCTGTCAAACACGCTTATTTTTAAGTTTTGCGGTTTTGCTATACAACTGTAATTCAACATGGCCGATGATAAATCATCCACCAATAAGACCGAAAACGCTATTCAGCGTAATGTTACTACCAGAGCGTACATGAGGCAGGCTCTTGGCTCCACGCCTCAGACTACTACAACTACTGAAGGTATGTTGTCACGAGATGACATTCGCGAGATTGTCCAAGAAGTAGTGAAAACTGAGTTATCGGTAATGCTGGCTCAATTCAGTGACAGTTTGAAAGCAATGTTGAACAGAGAGCTACAGCCCATCAATACGAAGATAGATGCCATGGATGAATCAATGAAATTTATAAATAGTTAGTATGAAGATCTACTAAAGGAGCATACTACATCGAAGGATACTATAACGGAACTTCAGAAAGAGAATTATGTTATGAAGAATACCATGAGCTCACTTAAAGTGCGTTTAGATCAGCTTGAACAGCAAACACGATCAATCAATGTCGAAATTCAGTGCATACCTGAGAAAAAACAAGAAGATCTGTTCAAAATTACGTAAATTAACCTGGTTAAGGTAGTTGGATGTGATGTAGAAGGGAGGGACGTTCTGCATTTCACTAGGGTGGCCAGGCTTAACCCTGATAGTACACGACCATGATCAATTATAGTACAACTGGCTTCTCCTCGACTGCGTGACCAACTCCTTGCTTCGGTAATTAATTTTAACAAGAAAAATAAGGAGAATAAGTTGAACAGCACTCATCTCCGCTACCCTGGATCAAAAACCGCGATTTATGTGACTGAACATCTATCTCCGACATACAAGGCTCAGCACGCTGCCGCGAGGGTGAAAGTCAGGGAACTAAACTTTAAATTCATCTGGATTCGAGGTGGTAGAATTTTTATGCGTAAAACGGAAGAATCAGAGCACATCATGGTCAGAAATATGGACACTTTAAATAAGCTTTCTTAGTTTGTTTATCTACTAGTTACGTATGTCGTAGGATTGGTATTTTTTTTGTTAAAATTCACTGATATTAATATTTATTACCAAAATACAAGAGGTCTACGCACGAAGACCCATAACTTTTGTCGTCAATTGTCATTACAAAGCTATGACATTGTAATATTAACTGAAACATGGTTGAATAGTAGTGTCATATGTGCAGAGCTTTTCGATGATAGATATATAGTATATAGAAGGGATAGAGACGGTAAGAAAAAGGACGGAGGGGGCGTGTTGATCGCTTTGTTAAAGAAGATAGACTCGAAACGTATGATTCAATGGGAAAGTCAATGTAAGGATCTTTGGGTTATTATCGAGGTTCCGTTTATCAAATCTATTCGTCGAATAGCTCTGTGTGCAGTATATTTACCACCCCCTGTTATGCGTAGTACCTTGGACTACTTTTTGGACTGTTGTAATTTGATGCTTGAACGGACGGGCTTGCACACCTGTATTGTCGGTGATTTTAATTTGGGTAACATCAGGTGGAATTTGTTAAATGACTCGGTAAGTAACTGTGCTCCTCCTGGCTTCAGTAATATACTAGTAGATTTTAATCACATGCACAAATTAGCGCAACTGAATGACATTGTGAATGGGTCTGGACGAATATTGGATCTTGTTTTAACGAACCTACTAATTTTTTACTAATTTAACTAATTCACTGTAGCAACACTGTCAAAATACAAATGATTATTGTAACAAGCTTTTAAATATACTCGTATTTTCGTTATTGCAATTGAATGTGTTATTTTTTACTTTAGAAACAGAAATGGCGGATATGATATCATCGTTTTTTCTGGGTGGGGTAAAAGATATTAAAAATTGTAAAACGGAGTGCAAGCAGTGATCAACGAACTACGAAGAAAGACGATTGATATTGTAGTCCAAATTGTGTGCAATAAAGTTATTTAATACAAAGTACAGTGTTTAATCAATTTTAAAATAGAAGTGTTCAACAATAGTTAAGGCCGAACCCAATAACCTATTTTCAGTAAAAGACCGTTCGCTATCGATAATAGTCAATATAATGCTAATTGTTGTCCATTACTGTCGTCTGCAATCATCTGTATAGGCTAAATAACTATGTTATAACATAATTTATAAAGTGTTATTTTTTTTAAGTAAACAATGCTTAGATAGCTACATTTATCCCTGCGAATCGGCGAATAGACCAATTTGAAAACTTTAGTAACTGTTCTGTCGTCAAACAAATAGCTGTCAATACATTATTGGGACGCATATTTTAGCTTTTTCATATAAACAGCTATCCGTAGTATGCGATAGACACTCCCATCAATAGATGGCGCGCACAGGTAAGATTCCTTATTCTCTGATAGGTTATTGGGACGTTAAAACCATACATATAGGTTTTTCTATTTCCAGTATGCCAAAACTGGTGAAAGATAGATTATTGGGTTCGGCCGTTAGAGTGGTTTAATTATCTTAAGATGTTTAATCTTAAGTCTTGTAACCATATTCTAAGTCATGAGTTCCTCGACTAGTTTGATATTCACAGTTACAATTTTACTCCTCATAGCAAACAGTCGAGGTGAGTTTGAGTTGAACTGAGTTTGATTTGAGGAACCAACGGTCAAAATATAAGGTACGTCGACATCTAACTTGAGGAACTTTAAATGCGTATTTTATTCGATTTTTGTAATGTCTTTTGAAGAGTTTTTGGAATATTTGTATGAGAACCCATACAATGGGCATTGTTCATATTTTTTATATGTTGTTATTGAAAAACCATTTCGAGGAATAGCGTTACTGATCATTACGGACTATCATGAAAAATATTCATATTATATTAATATTTTCGATAAAATACGATTGACCTTGTTTGCCCTTCAAATTGTGTTAGCTGGCCATACAGTTTTGTATAGTTGCCTCAAACAATAAAAAAGTAAGTGGCAAGTATTGTCTATAACCTGTCGTGACAACGTCAAAAATATAAACAAATTATTTTCATTAAATTTTTTCACAATATAATATTCTTGCGACTTGCCTCATAATCTCGTATTATCACAACACATATTGGAAAAGAGTTATAAAAGAGAATACAGGTAGTGCTTTGTTCCAACTTGCAGCAATAATAGTAATAATAGTGCAAACAAAATGTTTGTTCGTATTAGAGAAGACATGCGATAAAAGTGGTGTCGTGATGTAGGCGTGGAATATTACAAGGTTTATACAATGTATTGTTGCGAAGATTTCATCTTCCAAAACCATTTTCCGTTTAAAACTTGCTACTGTTTCAGACGAAATTTCGAAAAATAAGAAAGTATTTGTAAATAAGAAAACCGGTCAAGAGCGAGTCCGACTCGCGCACCGCGGGTTCCGTACTACCATATATTTAAAAAATGTGCTATTTAGAGACATCGTTCTATTTTTCCTGTAATCATTACACAAACTTCTAGGGGGGACTTTGGGGGGCGGGGGGAGGGGGTCGGTATTTTTTTTTGGACTAGTAGGCCCCACTTCGAATTCTTAAGACCCCCTTTCAATTCCTTGTTGCAAAAAAATATCTGTATTTTTATTTCTTTCTTATTTTAAAATAGTTGGCAAACGTCATCGAGCGAGCCGAGGGAGGCACTTTATAAGGATCCGGCAACCCCTACAAACTTATTTAGTTTGCACTGGTGATTCGTGCAGTAAGAATGCTTAATAGTGTCTCTCGGCGTTTGGACGTATTTTCTTGCTCTTTGGCGGAATTCCATGAGATATCCAGCTGAGTCGACAGACTGAGTCGCACCATAAGGGTTCCTTTTTATAATTTTCGTACGGAACCCTAATAACATTTATTCGATTATGTATGACGTCTATTGACACTTTGACAGACGTGAGATGGATGATGTTGTGTTGACAGATTTAATTTTTAATTATGTACTAGTGAGGCAACAGCACAATCTTTTGTGCACCCTGATGACGTCACCTACCTAGAAAATATAAAATATTAATATTTTTTTTTTTAAATAACTACTGAGCCAATCATCAAAATATTCAAATTAGTTTTTCAAAATGCTCTAAATTTACAAAAAAAAATCTAATGGTTAAAAATTTTAGACAATCCCCATTATACTCGTATATCGCGACGCTACGAGATGCAGAAAACCCAATTGAGTTTTATGATGAAAACTTAGAGTAGGTTAAATGCTCTAAGTTTAGGCCCGATGAACTCATGAAAACGACACCTATGGTGAAACATTGGTGCTTTTTGGTGGCGGCATCTTGAATTTTGATTTTGACCCCATAATCGTTGTCAATCGTCTAAAACCATGAAAACCACAAAAATGTCGAGAAAAGTAAAAAAAAAAAAACATAGGTACAATAAATAATCGAACGCACACACACAAAAATGACAGAGATAGAGAGGAAGTCGTATGGAGGGGACATAGCGCTTTTTCATAGTCCACTCCTATCTCAACTCACGTTAAAGAACTTTATTTTATTGAATCATTTTTTTAAAGTACAAAAACTAGTTATAGACAGATTGTGTAAATTTTGGTTTCAAACATGATCTCAACCCTTCGGTAGTCTCGCTAACATTTTTGTGAAGTGCATGCCAATGGAATTTGTGACTAAGAAACTAAGTATCCGTACGAAGTAGTGACTCAAAGATATGGTTTAACCCTTAAACCCTACCCATTCCTGGAGAAACACTATTACTACCCAGGGGTTTTAAGGACCCCAATACATAAAAAAATATACTTACAAAATAAAAAACAATTTAATTAAAATTATTATTTAATATTATTAAGTGCTTATTTAACAATACAAATAAAATCTTAATTGTTTTTGGTAACACATTCTTGGCACATAGCCTCAGTGTGTTCACCGCAAAGATGTTTTTGGCACTTGCCACAGGTGACCTTGGTTTTCCGGTCCTTACCCCTTGGGCACATGGCACATCTTTTCTTCGCAGTGGGAGCAGAACTTGGTTCTTGCAATGGCCGCTTCTTTTGCAAGATTCCACCTAGGAGAACTTGAAGATTCATGGGCAAAGAGGGCCATGTAAATCGTTCTTCCATTTGAGGGGTGATCAGATCTAAGGCAAGTTTTTTCAAGAAATGACGTCTTTTTGTAGCTCTTTTCGTGGCCATTTTTAGCAAGACATGAATTAACACTTACTATATTCAGGAGGCCATAAAAAATTGCCATTGGCCACCTTTTTGATCTCCTAGACACGCTGTACTATATTGCGTTATTACTACCCTGGGGTCTGACAAACCCGTAGATAGCAATAAATCCGTCAAAACAATGAAATCGCTGACGCTCGACTAATGACAAGATGGCCGCCGACGTCACTAGAGATTAGACTCGAGTGACATAAAAGTGCGTTCAATTATTGCAAAAATATTTAGAAATATTCATCCTCTGGGGTTTGCTGGACCCCTGGGTAGGGTTTAAGGGTTAAATTAAAGAATGATTTTAGGGCTTTCAAATATAATTTACAATGTTATCATAATTCTCGGCATTACACGGTAATTAGGCCTCAAAATCTATGTTTAGAAACGAATCTCTTTGTGACTTTTTTCACAATGTATGCTGGTAAATACAAAACATGAATTTAATCAAAATGGGGTTTGAGCATTTTCAATACTTGTCAATTCCGACATATAAAGGTTGACGCCTATAAAGCCTCTAGCTTTAGAGGAATTCATATGTAACAGATCATCGAACATGTAGGTAGCTCTTTGTAAATCTTGGTGCTGGTGTGCTTGGTATTTGATGATTATATATTATATTTTATTGATGCTTTGGTATTTTTAATGTTTCGTACATTGAAAATACCAAAGCATGGATTCCACGAAAATGTAGTCTGATGTGAGTCGCTTTTCACGACGCTTCTCATTATGTTCAACGTAATTTTTAACTATTGAAAATAAAAGTTACCTACACATAATAATGTATTCATAAAACGTTCACGTAAATTGTACCTCCGTGACAGCATGGTTACAATAGCAAAATCTAAATGCTGAACATTTTTGACATTTTTTATAAGTGGATGGAAAAATGTAAAAAATGAAATGTCATTGTCAAAGTGACAGTTCAGGGGTAGTCAGCATTTCCCTAGTACTACAAATTAAGTTTTTTTTTCTATTTATAAAATATTATAGATTTATATATACCTATATAAAGGAGAACGCCCTCAAATATAGGGCGTCCTGTACCAAACGAAAGGTCCGCTGTCACAACCAAACCCAGTGTAATTAGAGGAGAATTAAATGCTCTTCCTATGTTGTTCACTATAATATAGTGAACAACATAGGAAGAGCATGTAAAATATTATTTTACATGGATTTCCGCAATTCGTATTTATTTGCCATTTACCTACTGTCGCAACCAATTCAAACCCTCGCACTTCCGGACGCCGTCGCGTATGTCTTCCCTCTCGCTTTAAAGACTATGCACTAGAAGCATAGGAGAGAGAGAGAGAGAGCGATAACGCAACCGCGACGCTCACGGGCCTCAGACGTTGGGGCAGTTTGACGCATAGCCACGCACGGACACGTCACGAACCGCCGCGTGCGCACGAGCTCTAGCCGACACGCGTTTTCTTATAACGGTTTTGTCCTAGTTTTCCCGTGACAGTAATTTACCATATTAGTTTACCTTTTACCTATTTATCGTGATTATACGACGTTTAAGTTACACAAGTGTTTGATTTCCCAATCCACTTCAATCCAGTATGGACTCAGTTACGAAACTACTCAATATTTTGAGGTTAGGTTCGAGCAAATGTACGACACGTTTAAATGGGACTCTTTTAAATGATTACAAAATATTGGGTACATCATTCGTGTCGACATTATACATGCTCAGAGAACGATGCAGAACTTTAAAAACGTCCGTAATAAAAAGATACAAAAGCAATTAAAAAAATAAATTAAATTAAAACAAGCCATAGCAGTTAAGAGACGACCATAGTCCCTACTGACGGCGCCCGTTCACGAACATACCGCATGGATCAACACCATTCAGCTCAACCATTTCGAAAGGAACTTAATGATCCAAGACACACGTCACCATCAGTGAGACATTAAAGTGAGCATGAGTCTCAGCCGCCAGGGCACATTCAAGTCAGTGATAAACGTACCCAGTAAATGGTAGCTTTAGAGTGGGTACAGAGGCCAGCAGGTCAAGCTACCCGAAACTGTCAAATTTTCCCAATCAACCTTGAACCTAATGCCTTAGCAATAAAGTCGAAAATCTATTAAATAAATCTGACAGATTGTAGTAGCTTGATGTGCTGGCGTCTGTACATAGTACTCACACAAGTGCTATAAGCTTGACCGAATATTAAAAAAAAACTTTTATACAGATGGTTATTACACCTTTATTTAAGTTTGACGTATTTTAACACTTTTTACAAGTTTAACAGCACAATTAGACATTTTCTCGGAGCACTAAATGAGAACCGCGCGTCTCGAAAAAGAATTAATGATCGTTATTAATTATCGTTAGAATCGATTTGAAAGTAGTTTTTATGAACGTACCTACTATGACGAGTTCTACGAGTTCTTGTACAGACGCCAGCAGGTCAAGCTACTTGAAACTGTCAAATTTCCCCAATCGACCTTGAACCTAATGCTTAAGCGATAAAGTTGAAATCTATTAAAGTAATTTGACAGATTGTAGTAGCTTGATGTTCTGGCGTCTGTACATACTTTTTAACAGAGAGGAAAGTGTTCGTAAATATTCTCCAGTGTTGTATACTCTAAGGATGAAAGGAATTTAAATTAGATTTCGCTATAAGATATTATGGTGAGCTTTTTGTTACCACTACTGTTGAAGATATTGATGGTAACAGACGTGGATTGCCATTTCCACCCATAATACAAGTAACAGCCGCTTTAATATATTTTATGCAACAGGAAATTAGTATAGCAACCAATCAAGACATGCCTGAAACCAACACGAATGTTGACCCTATGCCAGTCTCTCGCACTAGAGATACTACACAGGGTAGCGTTATTAGGGCTTCATTATGAGTAATTATAACTTATTATGTTGTATGTCTTACATAAGTTGCTTTATTTTTAACTTCAACAACAACAAACAACATCAACATTTAGATTCTTTAAATAATTAACACATACGAATTCTAAAATTAATTATTAGGTATTGATAAGTAAGAGAACTTTAAATTTGTTTATTTTTATCGATTTATTTCATTTGACAAATGTGACACTCGCAAGTTGAAAACCTCAGATAACGAGCTCACAGACTGTTCTAAAAATAAGTTTAGGAATATTCTTCAAACAGTGTGG
Organism: Dicycla oo; assembly: GCA_948252095.1. Taxonomy (NCBI): domain Eukaryota; kingdom Metazoa; phylum Arthropoda; class Insecta; order Lepidoptera; family Noctuidae; genus Dicycla; species Dicycla oo. The sequence continues at coordinate 36,079,226 of OX411709.1, read as the reverse complement.
TTTATGTGACGTTCCACCTCGACTCACAGTCATTCGAAGAACCTCATAATTTCCTTAATCTTACGACTTAGTACCTATTTTGCGGATCTTTTGAGACACGCCTTGAGGTACCCTCAACCGAGTTGTTAGTCGAAGAGCTTTCGAGGGTACGACTTAGAATATTGGTGTTGGACCAATGATGTATAACCTTTAGATGCCTTACCCGCGATCAATATAGGCAAAGTAAAAAGGAGTCAATTGCCACGAGTTGAAATAGTCACGTATCATCCAGTGTCGCGGCTACGGATCACTCGCAATTTCCAGCAATTATTTGTGAAGAAAATGCCTTCTTGTGTTTATAGACGACGTATAAATTATACAATTACTGTGAAAAGAAAACGTCTCATTTCATGCATAAGTACTATATTTTTTTTATTTGTGACATATTTGTTTTGTATTTTTACCGCCATTTTTCCGCTATTTTGCGCGAGCAGGTTCGCGACAAGGGAGGGGTTAGGGCAATTATGGCAGCGGTATTTTGAATCCGGAATTTATGGGTGCCTATTTTCTTAATATTATGATACGGTTGGATATAAAATCATGTCATCTAATCCTTCATATTAATTACATGAGTTATGAATATTACTCATCGTTTATCTTTTATAGAATAAAAGATAGACAAATGAGGGAAAAATGGCTAAGGATAATTAGAAGGAGTGAATATGACAACTTGGTTTCTATTTTAATAAAAAGGAAAAACTAAAATAAACTGTTTTTGATAATTTTATTCCCCTCGTGAAATATACAACTTTTACGACGATTACATCATTATAGTGTCCAAAACGAAGTCTAAGCATAACTTACGATGGGAATAAAATTAACAATAACAATATCTTGTTTCGTTTTGATTTTGAAAGCATATTTGAGTAAACATCCAAACATACATATTAGACACTTATATTATGTACTAACAAATTCACCCCGGCTTTGCGTGGGTACAATAATTTATAGTTTATGTACACATTATTTATTTTGAAAATAAAAGGTTTTATGTTTACATTATGTCTTATTATTTTAATTAGGTAAGTATTACAGTTCTGAAATATATATATTTTTATTGCTTCAAAAATCCAACTTTGTCAACACGAGTAAAATATAATATTCACTTTACCCCAAATTCCTCTGACGGCTGCGACCAAAAATTCCTCTGACTGCTGCGGCCCACGTGCGCGCGCCAATGAACATGCAGCAGTTTGTGACGTTACTAATTATGTATGTTCATCTTTTTCTAACAACAGGTATCGATATAGGTCTTCCCTTTTCTTCGCGCACTGTGTGATTGTGTGGTGGTGTGGTATGTAGCTACATTCACGGCTTACGCTGTTTTTGAGTGCACTAATGTTCGTGTATGACGTATCTATTTATGATACGTCATTGTGTTGGACCCAATGTCACCAAACTGTAAGGTTAGGTGTCCCAAATTAAGAACTGAACACACAACAGCACAGAACATATTTTGGTGAAAATGGATTTTTGTATTTGAAATTACGCTTGTTTTAAAATTACAATTTTTTTTAGCGAAACCGACAATCAAGTGAGTGTGGCAGACTTTGACAGAGCACACACAGGGAACAGAGATTACGGAGCAGATTGTATCAGGAGAATACTAAATGATTACTTTACATATTTAATGTCTGGGACAAAACTGGACAACAAACCAAATCCGAAACAAATAAGTACAAGAAAAACTAACAATGGGGAACCCGTGGTAGTCATAAGCAATTTGGACAGTGACCATGATATAGCAACGATGGTAGACAAACTTCTATTAAAGAATGAATTTTCTGACGCTTCCTCAATATTTGTGGTTGTGCCCTCGTCAGACGACAATGACTCGGATCCCTCGTCAGACTGCTCTACTATATGCATCCAGTTATCTGAAAATTATCCCAATCGGAATGAAAAGCAATGTGACATCGAAAAACCGGGTAAGTACTTATTTCGAATAAAATCGTTTCTTATAGGCCTTTGCCTAGTTGCTCAGACAAATAGGAATCTAACCTCGGAATGTGGCTTATTAAGCTCAAATTTTGCATAGACCTTGCTTTGACTTTCCTTATACTTATTGTAGGTACAGTCGAGTTCTTTAATATCTGAGAAAGTTCATGAATCAAAAATATATAGGCAATGGTAAGTTACATAAAACTCTAAACAGCTGTGCCTTCCAATAAATTGTAAACAATCTGTGACATCATGACTACATTATATCAATAATATTGATACAGGCAAATACTCCAAAAATTGTGCGCAATCAATTGTTCATATTATTTAGCGCAAAGTTAGGTTCACAAATATCCATGCAATTTTTCTATGTAGTTCTATGTAGTTCTTGACAATTTGACATGTCTCGAATTGTTGTCTTAAATTCTTTGAACAATTTTTTTACAGAAGTATATACTATTGTGATCTTTTTTCTTTTAAATGTTAGGGTTTCAGAAGAAAAAAATAGAATTTAAGAATAATGAAATAAAAATGAAATACTAATGTGCTTAAAATGCTATTTTTATTTTTTAAACCGACTGAAAAATTTAAATAGGTAGGTATAGTCTGCGTTGACCCTAAGATTTTCTATAAGTTAATTAATTAATTAATACAGCTACTACGCAATGTTGTCATATTGATACAGTCATATTACGAACGGCAACATTGCATTGCACTCGTACTTGCTCCGGCAAACAAAAATAAATTTAATGATAAAGGTCATTTAGTTGAACATTCAATGCACATAGATATTTACGAATCATAAGGTTGCACCAATTGAAATTAGAGTATTTAGATATTTATGTTGCGAAGAGTAGTCAGATATTTTTGACTGCACTACCGTAACATACTTATGAACAGTTTATATGATAACATTTTATTGATGTCTAAGTTTGTATAGAACTATATGATCATTTTATCGCTTACATATTTTGAAACATTGTCACTGCCAATATATTAGTGAACTCGACTGTACGGTCGGTGGCGCTAGTTTTGTGAAAGTAATTTTATACCGGCCGAGAATCGTGGCAAAAATAGTTTTTTCTTAGACTGTTTGTGCTGTAGCATGGCGCGAGTGACATATCGCATGCTTACTCGTAATAATAGACTGACCTAACTAAAAAAATCGCAATCACTGACTTGTCTTACAAAATGGCATATAACTTAGTTAAAAAGCATAATAATAATGAAACAATGTATTATAGGAATGACTGATAAACTGATTATGGATACAGAAATAAGATATTTAGTTAAAACGATTTTTTTTTTAAATTTACTGTTAAGCATGCGATATGTAAGTATCGCAGGACTAGGTCAGTGATATTATGCAATTAAATTTTATCGATAAGGTGTAAGCCTGGAATTGGTAGTTACAGATATTTGTAGGTAAACCTAAGATGTTATTGGTTTATTTATGTGAGACTACGCTTAACCATGCCTAAGTAAAATTTATTAGGTATAAACCGTAAGGAAGAAATTAATTAAACAAATACACCCAGAACAATACAAAATTTGTGATAATGTGTGAAATGTGAAAAAAATGTGGGCTATAACACAAACTCTTCCTTTACATAAAATATAGGTAATTGCTCTAACATACCCACACCTCTCTGACACATCGTACCTCCGACACAGAGTATGTTAGGGCAATACAAGCTTATACTCAAGGTTACTTTTGAGGGTCCGAGAGGTAACAACTGAATAACTACTACCTCAAATCGATGAATTCTCAAACTATTGGTAGCGCTCATAAAAGACATTTAAATATTCAAAAACTTTACGGGCGACGCCACCATTCATATGAATATTATAACAACTGGTTCGATTACCTAGTTCTATACATAAGGCCTAATTCTCAAACATGACGTTATCAAAATATTGAGTATAAAAGTGATAATAAAAGAATCTCTGTCTCACCCGAGATGGGTTCAAAATATTAATCATGAAGCGACTCTAAGGGATCATAAATAGACAACACTCAGAATTAATAAACTCTCATTTAAACTCTCAACCAACAGAGTTCTATAAGCTTCCAATTAGACTGAGTCATAATAAAACTCTCAATTAGTTAATTAGTAGCACTCAAGTATCAGAACAATAGCCCTTGGCATTAAGTCGAAAAAAAGGCAAGATCGTGTGTCATACCTGAATCTCAACCAGCTTTCCGACTCGGGGACCCACGGGTGCAGCCTTCCTCTTATGCGGAAATGGCTCACTAATGCCACGTGTCAGATACAAACTGTATTCTGCTCAATCACAGGTCCCCGTACCTGAAGGTTCAGGCTAGATATAATCAGCCACCTGTAACAAATAAGCACCTAATTGCAACCAGGTCTCAAAGCTTACGCACCGGGACAGAAAAGATTGTAAAATAATTACTGCTTAACACGCCATATCAAATATGAATCCCATCGGGATCATCTTCAGTACGAAGATGATCCCGACCAGAATAAGTAAAATATTTTTTTCTTTTTTAGTTTGGGTTTAAGAAATTCTTACGTGTACCAATTTTCAACTTAATCGGTCCCTTAGATTCGGAGCAAATTGGCTGTGACAGACGGACAGACAGACACACGAGTGATCGTATAAGGGTTCCGTTTTTTTCCTTTTGAGGTACTAAACCCTAAAAAAATTTCGATGAAATTTTATTGCCATATGTCGGCGGCCATTTTGAGTCAGTACGAGTGCTATGTCTAACAAAAACCAATTAAAAATACATACAGTAAACTTCTTTTTCAGTGAATTACTTTACACGCGTAACACATTTTGGCAGGGTAATTTAATTTACTGATTCCGTATTTTACGACTAATTAGGGTGCAGATAAAATATTAAATCATGATTGTAATAAAATAAAATCGCGGTAATGTTCAAGAGTGAAAAGGAAGTTTCGTTAAATGTCATCCGCACTATGCTACAGCGCTAACAATATAGTGGTTTATGAGATCAGTAGTGATATTCTGTACAAATCTCACCGTGAAAACTTAGGTGAAGTGAGCGTGGAGTGAGCTGTCAATATTGTCAACCCCATAGCACCAGGTGGAATGACAGCTCACTTCACCTAAGTAATCACGGTGATTTTTTTACAGAATAGACCGGCTGAGCGTGAGCTGCTCCAGTAGTGGGGGAATACAAAGTTAGAGCAAATCAAAGTTGTAAAAAAAACATAAGACAAAGTAATTTCATTCCACACCAAAACAAGTAAATAAATAAATGATTACATTTTAAATTTAGAAAACCCCCGACGCAAATTTACCCTCATTTCTTTTTGCTACGAGTACCCCATCATCAGACCCAGATGGTAATCTTATTCATTGAGACCATTCCAATGAGCCTAATGAAACCTTTTATATCCTGCAAACTCCAGGTAACGCTGCAGCATTACTTCAAGGTTACTATGTCATTCTAATATCATTGAAGTAACAGAATAACCAAATTTCGACTCGATTAGACCTGTGGAAGATGCTCACATCGATTCATCAACTAAATAAAGAACTGATAATCTTCAAACGGCTCAATAGATTTTCTTGAATTATAGCTAAGAACACTCTCGGCCAAATCACCATTAAAACAAAACAAAAAAAAAAAATCTAAATCGGTTCAGTTGTTTGGGAGCTATGTATGATGTCACAGACATAAACAAAGATACGCACGTAAAACTTATTCTATTTCCGTCGGGGGTTAAAAAGTAATTTCATACCGCGCGAAAACCTTATGGGACGGTTTTTGGAATCATCTTCAACCCAATAAAAATAGGCTTATAGAGTGTCTCATTACTTTTGTGCCAATCCAATAATTTGGGGTGGGATTAGCTTACACGGCAAAACTGAGCTCGCTATTTTATATGAGGGTTCCGTAACTGCTCAGCGCTACATTGGGGAAGTCATTAGGACTCATGTGATTCCATTTACACAGCAAAAGGGTCCTGGGTTCCTCTTGATGAAGGACAACGCCCGTGCACACACAGTTCAAGCGACCCAGTCTGTGCTGGAAGACTCTCATATTCAAGTTTTACCGTGGCCAGCAATAAGTCTGGATTTGAATAGTTTCAATCGAGCACATGTGGGACCAGTTGAAACGAAGGGTTAGAGAGAGTGAGCAAGAGGTCTGCAACCAGCAGAAACTGAAAACATCAGGCATTTAATCGAGAGCATGCATTTGCACAGGCATCGGTAATGCATAGCTAAAAGAGGAGGGCCATACGCTTTATTAAAAAATAAATAAAAATCAAGTTTTGTTTTTATCTTAAATACTCATTTTTTATTCCATGTTAAATAAACATGTCTATTGATAATTTATTTAAACAGTTAGTAGCCTAAATGGTAAACAATAACATTGTTTTATCTTTACTAACACTAAATAAATTAATTAATTTAATCATTTTCATGGTACGCCTTACATACCTAGTGGCCCTTATTTTATTTTGACTAGATTCTGAATAAAAACAAGTTGCGCCGACCCCAAATCAACTGGGATAAAGGCAAGAAAATGCTGATGATTATGTCGTGGTAAAAAAAAACAAGAATCTGTAAATAACAAAAATGTTGAATTACAGAAACATCGTCTAGAAGGAATTCATCCAGCACACGCGGCTTCAAAATATCTGCAAAAGGCAAACAGTATTGTGTAGAAGGAATGCAAGAGACCGTACAATCTTCTCACGACAAAGATATCATGTTCTACCATAGACTACCAAATGTCTATTCAAACACATTGGAAGAAAAAGAGAAAACAAAAAATAAACTATGTCAAATTTCTACACCTTACCAAAATATGATATTGTATCATGGCGTTAGCACTGACACCACATCGGATCGGCCATGTTGCTGTGCTCCTAATACACATGGAATCCATATTGATAAGTCCGAACATCGATGTGTACCAAATGCGGTTTCTGAGCTGGTTACGCCTCTTCTTGTAAACCAAGGTACGTACTACTCAAGTTATGTTTGTTAAAGCACTTTGACACTTCTTTGTCTCGCGACGAGAGACCGATGTAGTAAAAATGACGGAACTTCAAGCAGATGTAGCAACATCGGCTTGAGATTCGATTTTACACATGGAATTAGTACGTACTGTGTGTATTTTACGTCCACTGATTTTAATATATGTTAAGTTCTTTGTGTAACTGACTGTTTTGATTATATGATTATAATCAAAAATGTTTTCTTTGGTATGCCGAAATTAAAATACAAAATGACGGAAATGAAAATTAGTGGCACTCACTAAATAATCACCACTGACAAATGGGCCGACGCTTGCAATTTGACAAAGCTTAGATTGTTACCCATGATATTGCAACTTTTGTTAATCACCACATATACCAAAAGGACTGGTTTTCAGATAAATATGCAGCTGGAGTTGATTTCGCTATTATAACCATAAACCACTAAACGTTGTTAACCACCACCATTAGGAAATGACCTGGCGATTTTAGTAGATATGGGGCGAAGGTTTCTCGTGTTGAACTATCAAAATTCGAGATAACTTTGGTGCCATGTTAGGGTTTGTCGAGAAAACATCCAGTTTGACAGAACGAGTCGAGTATTTTGTATGGCAGCGCTGTAGAAAACGAGAAAAACACACGAGAGTGAGTAATTGACGCGTGTGTCATATTAGCCCTGCAGTTGTATTCGACGTAGTGCCGAGGGACCAGAAGCGATAACATTGATCTTGCCTGGGGATAGAACACGATATCTGCGCATTACTGATTAAAAACGCGCCTACTATTATATTGTCCATTTAAACATAATTATTATCAGAATCACTTTTTCGTCCTGTGGATCACCCAAAAATATGAACTATAAATTCATCAATAATAACGAAAAGACTGACAGGATTGTCTTGTCACAATTTATTTTTGTTATTGAAATATGTGATGTGACATAATAGTTGTCGACATTATGGATTATTCCGATCTGTCACCCTGCTTTGTCCCCTTTGGGGGACAGATCGGAAAAAAACGTTTAATTTGTCTCCCTGTTAGCAACTTTATTCATTATTCAGACCTATCTGGGACAGATAAAGTTCAAACTGTCCCCTCGTTGCTAACAGGGGCACAGATGAAATTTTGTTTCCGATCTGTCCCTCTAAGGGGACAAAGCAGGGTGACAGACCGGAATAATCCGACATTATGTATGTACAGACGCCAGCACATCAATGTAATAAAATTTGTCAAATTTCTTTAATAGATTTTAAACTTTATCGCTAAAGCATTAGGTTCAAGGTTGATTGTGAAAATTTGGCAGTTTCCGGGTATACATATAATAGACATTTATGAAAAAGACACACATTTACTGCCCGCGGCTTAGCTCAGAGACTTAATACCAGAAATCCGTAATTTGTCATGGGCATATTAATCATGCCGACAGAGGTAACATAAAAACTTAAAAAAAAAATTGTAGGGTCTAGCGTCCCTTTCACGTAAAGTGATAATTTTTTCTCGTCTATCCCATGGTCTCTCGGTTATCGTTGGATAGGCCGTTGAAAATTATTGCGGGTCTGTGAAAACCATTTTTCGATTCAGGGATCCGTTTGCGTAATATTAAGGTGATTTTTGTTCGAGTTCGAGTTCAGCTTTCCCCCTTCTCTGCCAGCAAAATGGTTATGTTTGGATATGTGAAGAAAATTACGTTAGTAATTTATATAACAGCTAAGTAGGCTTTAAAGTTAAGCGAGTAAGAGTCGTCCAACATACATTTGCAGTTCGAACGTATGGGAGAACGTGTGTTTCAACTGCAATGTATCTTTTTTCAATTTAAGATGGGTTTGCTCTTGACTCTAGTCTAGGTCGGAGGCGACAGAGACAAAGTCGACGATGGAGTGTTAAGTATAAATTCATCCCTACAACGGAACTCTTCAATGTGCGTGGTCTCTTGACCGGCTTTTTTACAATGTAAAGTGGTCTATTTATCAATAAAACTACTATGTAATTTGAAGTAAACTTTTCAAAAATAAAATAAAAAAAAGCAGACGGAACATAATTTAAATGACTCGTTCTTTTATAGGTATGCGCGGAAATTATTTGTTACATTGATAGAAGCATACCTTTAAATTCATACTACCGCATCACTAAGGCATAGACAATTTTGAGCGGCCACTAATGTTTACATCTTTGACAGAAAAAGAATGTGTGTTGTCAGACTCAAAAAGATGTCGACAGGAATTCATTTGACTGTCTACAATTTTTATTCCATAATACTGGATCAATGTGTAGCTACAATTTAATAACAAATTTGTAGCTTTGTGGCTCTATATTGATACAAAATAGGCTGACTGTGTAAACTACATAAATTAAATGTTTTAATGGTATATTGTCCATTTAAACATTTCATTTATGTAATTTATGGTTAAAAAAAAGGGTTCGAACTTTTTTCTATGGAAGCTGGTATAGTTACAATTTCACCCCAATCGCCATTTCAATTTAGGCATAATGTTTAGGTGTCGGTCACGTGCATACAAATTGCCAGTCGAAAACCAAAAAATATTTTATTTAGATTTTTTAGGGTATCATTTCGACCTTAAGAAAAAATAATACCTTGCTCCAGCGCCCGGCAATTTCACGTTCTTCAGTCAATGCCTGCTTGCGGCCAAGGCTATTAAAGCACTTTTTAACCGACTTCCAAAAGGAGGAGGTTCTCAATTCGTCTGTATGTTTTTTTTTTGTATGTTTGTTACGCGATTACTCAAAGACGGATGGACCGATTTAGAAAATTCTTTTTTTGTTTGATAGGGTATACTTCCGAGGTGGTCCCATATAAATTTTATTAACTTTGCTTTGGGAGTTTTTGAGTTAGGCTTCAATAATGCGTATATTTCCCACTTATTTTATGTGGATGATGTGATGGTGTTTTAATAACTTCCTATCACTGTTATTTACATGGCTATATCTACAATTATTGTGCTCAATTATGTATTCGAATTTGTGTGGGGTAGGTTCCACAACTAAAAAGTGAAAAATAAAAACTTTTTAGCAAAAAATAAAACCGACGTCCAAAACAAAACACTACAAAGTGAAAAATAACTTTAATTTCGAAAGTCGGTGGCAAAAAACGAAAATACAAAACCCAAGACACCGACTACCGAAATTAAAGTTATTTTTCACTTTGTAGTGTTTTGTTTTGGAAGTCGGTTTTATTTTTTGCTAAAAAGTTTTTCTCAAATAATTTTAACCAGTTCGATATTTTAATAAATACATTGATTAATTACCTCCTTGTTTGCCGTATTTCGAAATAAAAAGTTCGTTCCATTTTTTATGTAAAAACGTCTTTTCCCTCGGTGTAAGTTCAATATTTTTGACCGACAAGAATATGTGCGATTTAAATAATGCCGCTAATAACTACGAGACTTTTAATGCTAGAGTAATGGTTGGTTTCAAAAGATAGGACATATTTATAACTATTTTATTGCAGCATATAATTTTCGTATGACGTCACACTGGGAGTGCACGTGCATGCGCGCGACCTTCTACTTTTCACTATGTGTAGAAATATCAATTCGTATAGCGCAAAAACGTGTTTAGCTAGATCAGTTCTTCTGGTTTCTTTGTCAATAGTTGATAAAGCACGATATCTAGAGAGAAACGACAGTTAAATACTGCCCAAAATGGGTTAAAAATTAATATGAAGTTGACAATAGCAAAATAATGTCAGACGTCGTCGCCTATCGGCCGTAAATCTGCTCAGAAATGAAAAAAAAAAATCCCAATCGAAGAGAAGCTTACGTCAAAAAAAATGCAGAGTCTAAAAAGTAGTGCCAAGCAAATACAATAGCTATGGCAGTGTCAGAAACCGTAAAAAATCTGATGCAAATAGCAAAAAGTTTAAGATGTCGCCTCATACCGGCGGTAAATCTGCTCAGAACTGAAAAATGTTATGAAACCGGTGAAATCTTCGACTTTTCTAGGCCGTGCGATGGGTATAGGCTAGGTTTTATTTTTGTAAAATCAAAATAATAATAATAATAATATCCTAGGACATTGTTCACACACGGTCATCTGATCCCTGATAAACTACATACACTACTTTTTTTTTGTAAATACATACTTATATAGATAATTACACCCAGACTCAGGACAAACAGACATGTTCATGCACACAAATGTTTGTCCTGGATGGGAATCGAACCCACGACCAGCGGCATGGCAGGTGGTATCTTAACCAACCACGCCATCTGGCCTGTAAATGGTGGATTTAAGACGTCAATGAGTAATGTATTGGAAAACAAAATGGATTATTCTGGGAGTATCAAAATAAAGGGCTTGAATAGCCGATTTCAAAAATATAACACACAGGTTGAAAACAAAAAAGAAATGAAAATGTTAAAACTCGACTAAAACTTAGTCTTAAATTATATGCCTTTTCAAGCAGTCTGATGTAGTTGGTGGCTTCAAATCTGAGATTAAGAAGGTCTATATCTACGAATTCGTTGCTTTTTTGTAGTCATTCGAATTCGGACATATGAAGGAATGGATTAACAATTTGCTTCAAAATGAACTAGATTCCGATTGATAGTGTTACGCAATTACGGTGTTGCCAAGCCAATAGGGACCAGAAAAAGTAGGCAACCTAACTGTTACATTTTCTGTATGATTTAAAGTTTCAATTGGAATCTAATTCATTTGGTAAACGAGTCAGTAAAATAAAAAATAAAACTTATAGTATTTTCAATTAATTCGTCAACGGTTAAGATACCTGCCCTTACTACCGTTTCTCAAAAATCCGAACCATGTGTTAATAAGTAACGGCCTAGTAATGCAAACGAATTCACCTTGTTGCATCTAGAAGATGAAGATATGTGACGTTCCACGGGTAAAGGTATAATATCTGGAATTAATAAGCTGTCGATATCAAAAAAGATCAAGCTCCTACGATGTGTACTTACGGAGATATATTTGTTTAAATATTGTATTGGAAATTGTGCAATTTTACAAAACAGACGATTTAAGTTTAGTCACCTCAAAAACAATGTTATTGTTATAAGTTACATAGTGGGCTATGGAAAATAATACTTTGGGCTTCTGTCCTTAATAAAATGTTGCGATAAGTTCTGTATTACAAATCAAAACCTTGATATGGGCTAATGAATATCGTCGGGGATAGTGCTAATCCGCGAATCTACCATACGTAAATTGCGCGTATCTGCACTACGTGTAGGTTTACAGGAGAAGGTTGTAAGTTTATATATTTTTTTATTTCAACGGCTTTTGACCTCATTTTTACATGGAGAGTAATTCATGTGTTCATCCAAGAAAATCACGTCAAAGAGGTATCTGCGAATTAGGATCTTGTGCGCATTGCCCGCGAAATTTGAAATTGGCTACATTTGTCAGATACGCGGAATTATCCAATACTAGTTCCGCGGATTATCCCCGACGATATGCCTGATAAACAACTTATATTTTTTTTTTTTCTAAACGAGAACGCCAGATTTTTTTACTGATCAATTAGAAAACAATTACTAAACAAAATTAAAAAAAAAGAAACAATACATTACAGGTAAGAATAACTTTTAATATTTTCATGCAAAATCACAAAACTTAACGATTTAGGTTTTAATTTGACAAACAAGAAATTATTGCACACAAAACAACAATACTCTTTCATTAGCATATAATAAAACTGATAATATCGCATTTAGAGACTATTTATAACTTTTTAGTCACTTAAACTTACTTACATCACAATAACAGTCTTTGTTTCATACATTTAAGAAAAGGTATTTAAGGAAAATTACGTAACAAACAATATGTCAGGACGATAAATGGTATGGGATGATTATATAATATTTTAACTATTATTTTATTAATAATCTGCTACAAAATAATCAGTTCCTTCGAAAGCTATACTTTTTGTTAAGAGTTAGGGACAAGAGGAGCTCGTGGCTAAGTAATAACAGCCGCACGGGTCGATCCATCAGGTTAAGCTACGCTTGCCGGGGTTGGTCTGTGGATGGGTGACCATTTTTTCATACCGAGACTCCTACGTGCCTCGGAAAGCACGTTAAGCCGTTGGTCCCGGGTGTCATTCGAGGATCTTTGACAGTCGTTACGGGTCGTCAGAAGCCCGAAGACAACCAGTCTTACCAAGGGGTATTGTATTACCCAGTAACTGGGTTATGGAGTTAAGATAGGCAGTCGCTCCATATAAAATACTGGTATTCAGCTGCATCCGGCTAGACTGGAAGCCGACCCCAATATAGTTGGGAAAAGGCTAGACAGATTGATTGACTTAGGGACAAGTGGGGTACAATGAAGCGAAAAAAGAATTTTCATTAAAAAAAAACTATTATTAAGCTCAACGTATTTTATCTATTTCGATATAATTTACTTAATCATCTAAGCGGAGCATGTCCCGATACGTTTGCAAGTATTTCTTATTTTTCATACCACACGGCCATAAGGTACCTTTTCTACTAAACTTTGAAGCAACATTATGGGCTAGTAACTTACATATCATAAGAAATAAATATAGGAAAATAAATGTTACATCTTATGGCTTACGAAACAGCAATAAAAAAATACATTTTTTTTACATATTTTTACGAAACATTTTACCATAAGTTCCTTTTCCCGTGGAACGTCAATTATAGAATGAGATCCGCTTCACGCCGAGGAAGAGAATGACTCTTCCACTCCTGACATGCTCTAAAAGCAATTAAGGTTAAGCAGAAATAGAAATTGACTTAGCCCCTATCACATTGCGTAGATCATTTTACAACTTTATATTTCATTTCATTATGCAGAGATCGGAATAGAGTATATTTACCTAAACTTCGAGGGAGTAAGTACCATAGAGTGGATAATACCTCCTCTACGATCCCAGAATGATGATAATGAATGACGTTTTAATATCAGGATTCACGAATCACGAATTATATCAGGATCAGGAATCACGAATTATTTATTGGACTTTCTATGTATATTATTTTGTTTTGATTGTACAAATTATTGATTTGAAGAATCTTATTATATTTTTAGGGTTCCGTATCTACTAAAATTGTGCCAAATTCTAATGATTTGTTTTAAGTAGGTAAAATAAAATTAAGTTGGCTGGTTTATTTGCTTATGTGGATATTAGGTAAATTAAAAACTTTTGCTTTAAATACATACTTTTATTAGGTACATTTAGTTATAGAGATATTTGTTAATTCCCCAGGTAGGGGTGACGGTTTCTATTATTACTACTCTATTCTGGTTATTTGTGTTAACAAGAATGTTTAGTAATTGTACACACGGCTACAGATCCAGCTATAAAATTCCAGTGCTAGCTGACCTCTTATTGTACGGAAATAATACGAGATAGTTTGTACTGGAAATGTATAGCTTGATAATTATGTAGCCAGTAGGAAAATATACAATATGATTTATTAGATATTTTGCTTTTTATTTTTAAATTTACCCATTTTATCGCGACATAATCAAGTAAATACACAGCCGTAAATACACCAGCTATCTATTCAAGAATTTAGTTTCTTTTATGTAAAAAGAAAAACACTCTCAACAACAATACAAAAAAATACAACTTAACAGTTATAGTACGGAACCCTAAAAACGTAATAAGATTCTTCGAAATAATAATGTATTCGAAGCGCAATAAATAATTTGGAATTTCTAAAATCCCAGGACTTAATCGTCATGTTAAATGGTCCTGGTGTTTTAGAGGAGGTATTATCCAATCTATGTTACTTACTTGCTCGAAGTTTAGATAAGTATACTGTATCTATTCCGATTTCGGCTCATAAGTGATAATATTTTTAGGCCGGAACTGCGACGGGTACCACCGTTTGCCCAAAATGAACGTGACTCAGCAAGTATCTATTGTGTCCATCAACAGAGCTCCAATGTCAGTGAGTCCGTGTGCAATACCTCCGTGTCTCGGACATCCTGGCTGCCATCATCCATCAGATATGCTCCAAATACCTTTTGGTACACCCATGCAAAAAACGCCAAAACCTGATTGTAGACCAAACCAAGTACGAATCACAGAACCAATCACAGATCCCAAACCTGTTTCGGAACCGATAAAATCAGAGCCATGTCAGTGCAGCCCAGAAAAATTTAAAGAAATATTCGAACAAGTACTTAAAGGAAACGCATGTAATTTCAAGTCAACGGGATGTGATGCTGCTGCTAATGAACCAGCAACCAACCAAGCAGCCATCTGCAATAAGCCTCAAGCTCTTGAACTCGTCGGTAGTGATTCAGGTAAATATAGTTTTTATCCTATTTTATTGACTGCGTTCGAACAACCTCTATGACCACCGATGATTTATCGATTTCATCGCTCTGCATTCCCATCTAGTAAACTTTTTTCTGTTAAATTATAAAAGCCAGTGGCCCAAGTGTATGGAGTAGTTTTGTCCTTTTATTTCTTGGCGGGCATTAATCAGACTTAAGAAAAATAATGCAATAAAACGTAGTTATCAAAATATTGTTCTACGAGAAATCATAAATGAATGCGTCATTGATTTAATGGTCGCAAGCGCTACTCCATGAGCCTGGGTTCGATACCCTGGTCGGGCAAAGTGTTATTGGGTTTTTCGTTCAAAGAAAACAAAAAAAAATCTAAATCTGTTCAGTCCTTTGGGAGCTACGATGCCACAGACATATACACAGATACATACGTTAATTTTATAACACCCCTCTATTTCCGTCGCGGCTTAATAAAACAAATAAACGTAACCATGAAATAAACCACGTAAACATAAATGTAAACTATAAAATACTATTGACACGGTTTAGACTTTCACCCTTTTGGAATCAGTGGGGAGAGACAGGGAGGAGGGACAAAGTTTTCTGGAGGTGGAGGCGGGTCGTCATATGGTGTTATGTCGTCCATATCCTCGTCCTCCGATAGGACGATACGGGTGACGTTGTTGCAATTTGAAAGAAAGAAAACATATTTATTCGGCACATGCCATAAGTGCACACAACAACCAAATAGAATAATAAAACAAAGAACAAAGAAAAAATCTCAACTCTATACAATAAAAAAGCTTAAATCTAGACAGAAAAACAAAAAGAGGTAATAATGTGTGTCTCACGGCTGTGCCAAAAGTTCAGCAAACTGCTGAGCAGCTAGTGCCCGACGCTGGTTTTCAACTGGACCTGAGATGGAGATGTGACGGACGTAAAACAGTTTTATTTTTTGTGTTATAAGTTTGTGCATGTCATGTATGAATAGATATCTACTTATATAGAAAGATTTGTATGCAAAAATACTAACAAATAAAACTACATAATAATAAAAAGTGCAAGACAAAACAAAAACACCCAAGGTACCTAAATAAGTGAAACGGCCGCACAGAAAACTAACCTGTTTTGCGCGTTCCCAACTTGTGATCGCATAATATTTCATTAATCCATGCACTTCGTCGGTCAATACGCTGCAAGAAGGAAAAGATGCAAATGATAAAGCACTTGAGCCCTATCTTTCTTCAAGTGCATGAACCTAAGCGGCCTTTTTTACACAAGCAAGCCACCATTCTAAGGAGCGGGCTGTGAACACAATGCGGCGGGCATGAGACCTTGATTGCTGGTGACTTATCCCCAGTCACACGTGTTTTGTCAACTTTTAACCATTTTGCACCTGATGTTAGGTCCTCCACGAATGATATTCTGCAGCTTCTGTGGTGGGGAGGAGGCGGGCAAGGTTGATTTCGGCCGTTGCTTGTTTACATGTGCTGATTAACGCAGGGTGTTCAGCGTTCCCTCATCTCCTCCGTAGAGGTTTATCAAGGTCTTCTCGCCTGCATTTCCTACTTCTTCCTGGTTGGAGTTTTGATCAAAGAAAATGCTGGGGAGGTCTATCCACTCAAGGTTTTTTTTAAGGACCTTGCCAGAAAACGGCAGAGGTGGACAGACCTACTGATGGCATTCAGGAACAAAGCCATCCCTCGTGGAACCTGCATTTCTCCACATGTGAAAGAATTTGCTGGATATTAAACGCACTCTAATCCATTTCTGCCACGAAATTTTTTTCTAAATTTACTGTGAGTTGGTTTTTGGAATGTACTGTTAAAAGCTATCTATGTTTGGCATAATAGTTGCCGGCTGTCGCAAACATTGGTCAACAATCCAATCAATCAATCAGTCAGTAGTCAGTTTATTTTAATTCAATTTTCAACGCACCCCTAAGGCTTCGCTGCTCAGCTACAGCCCAGCTCGGCCATCGCCTCCTTGCCACTGGTTTCATGCGCGCCGCTACTTCCTTACTTTAATACTCGATCCGGTCGGCGCCACGCTTGTTGGTAGACTTCATAGCTTTTTGTTTACGTGCTATCATAAAAAGTGTAAGCGTGTCACGTTGCATGCGTTTCGATGTGAAATGACTTTTAAATGTAACGTTATAATTTTCAGATGACGATGAAGACTGTGGAAAATGTTCACATCATAAGTATATAAAAGGACACAAAATGCAATGTACATGTAGTGGTAAGAGGAGAACTATTAAGATGCGACCTTTATGCCCATGTGAACAGCATCAGCCACCAGTGTCAAAGACAACAGCTGGGCCTAAGGCGGGGACCAGGTCCATGGGCTTCCAGTGCTGTTTTTGCGACTCCAAGACAAAGCGTGGCTCGAAGCTAGAAGTGCTAGGTCCCGCCGGAGGAGTGTGCCAAAGGGACCTAGGAGGGACTTACTGTCAAGCAGGCCAAAGACCTTCAACTGACTCAAAAAAAAACCTTAAAGACTGTGCCTGTGTAAGCGGTAAGCGAGGTAAAAAGAATAAGAATGTAATTTGTGAATGTCCTCCCTCGGAACCCGAACCTGAACCCGAACTAGATCCCTACCTGTACCAAAGTTACCAATGGGTTGATGAGAAGCAAATCATGAGACAGAAATCAGATATGACGCAGACTCAATCAGGATTTAGAATATTAAAAAAGAAGAAACCACCAGTACAACCTGAGTCCGAAATTACAGTAGATGATGCAGTCAGGTACTACGTATCTATGAACCCGAACCTTATAAAGGACTTTTGCCCCCCACCGCCGGAACCCAAAGACTGTCCGTGTAGCGCCGATAAAAGTATGCTAGAAAAGAAAATGAAAAATAATGATGTAGAATGCGAATGTCCACCCGGTCCACCCAAATACGGCGTTCCTCCTCCTACCTCCGATGTAACTCCCTCGAGTGTTCCTACTTCACCGCCTGGGGCGCCTGAGGATGAGGCTCCTATCGGAGGATTCAAGTTTTCTATAGGAGGCAAAGGTTCTGGATCTAAGGGTCTTAGCGGTGTCTGTTGCTTCGATATGATTCAAGAGACGAAAATGTCAAGTACCGAACATTCTAAATAATTACAAAAAGTAGCACTCTCTTGTGTTAGACAGGTTTAAACAAACTTGGTAAATATTTAGGATTGATGAAAATAGGTACAGTTCGGTATTAGTGTTACCATTTCCAATCGTTTGTGTATTTTTTTATCAGTCATGTCTGGAAAATTATTATTAGTAAGTAAACAAGTTTTGGAAACAATTTTGTGTTCATGTTAATCCTTAAACCATTTTAAAACAACGTCTTTGTCTACTAGTGCGGTTATAACTTATAACTGGATTTCAATAATAATAATAATAATACATATTTAAATCCACATCCGTATTCGTAGGTATAAGCGGCGAGTGGACCGATACACTCAGAATCGCACCTTCCAGGGCGATGAAAGGTGGGTTTATAGAGATTGGGAGCGAGCGGACCAAGGTGTGGCTGGCAAGCGCCTACCGGATGATGACGCCATGTGTTATTTCTGGCGCAGTAACTGGTCGGCGCCTGTCAGTCACACCGAAGGTTCGGAAAGTCAAGCGAGTCTGCGAGCCAATACCATAAATGGGGACTATTACCATGTGCCCTCAAGATGTATCTCGTGCAGTCCGTCCTTTGCCTAATTGGAAGTCTCCAGGGCCGGATGGTCTGTACAACTTCTGGATCAAATGGTTTCTTGGCTCGCTTGACGGCTCAGTACCAGTCTGATTTAGAGTCTGGTTCGCTACCCCAGTTCCTAACGACAGGAGTTACCCACTTGCTCCATAAATCAGGTAGCACCGAGGAACCCAAAAATTATAGGCCGATCATGTATTTAACGACGACGGTCTACAAAGTTCTTACATCTATGTTGAGAGCTAAAATTAACAAACTTATAGACACCAACTCCATCATGTTTGCGTCTCAAAATGGATGGAGGAATGGGTCCCGCGATACTAAGGAGCTACTCCTCTATGATATGGCCAACAGGTTCGCCGTTCCTGAAAGCGTCTGTCGACATGTTGGATAGATTATAAGAAGGCCTATGACTCAGTACCACATATAGGCTCATGAGAGTCCTGGAGTTGTATAAAGTAGATGCAACGCGCACCTTCCTGATGACGTGACATGGCAATGGAGGACGGTCCTTCACTAAGGATCGAGCGAGGCATATTTCAAGACGATAGTCGAATCCGCTTTGGTTCTGCTTAGCCTTGAATCCTCTAAGCACACTGCTAGAGGATTCAGGTCTAGGCTATCGACTGAGACTCTTCATGCTTTTTCTGTCACTGTCTCTTTCTATAATCAACATCTGCCTAACCTTTTCCCAACTATGTTGGGATCGGCTTCCAGTCTAGCCAGATATACCTCTAAATTTATTAAAATAGATAGAGATAGAGTGAGAGGGGGGATAAAGTGTGAAAATAATGCACGGTTTGAATACAAAACCATCTAGTATAAGTTTTTAGATATGAAAAAAGTGAGTTAGAAAAAGCTAAGAATGATCCTAAAACCATGTGGAAAACAATAAAAGAAATCACGAACACAAAAAAGACAAATATTAGTCCTTTAGAGCAACTTAAGTTACGAGATGAACCTAAATCATAAATTAACGATGTAAATCACTTTTTTAGTAACGTGGGTGAAAATTTGGCGGCAAAAATCATGTCAAACCACGGACAGTAATTCTTGTCCTCCTACTTTAGATCAAGACAGCTCTCAAAACCCCCACAGTCGACTCTTACGATATTGGAGACTGATGAAGCAGAAGTAGAGTCTGTCATACTTCAATTAGGAGATGATTGTGTCATGGGATGGGACGAAATATCATCTTTACTATTTTAAAAACCCGTCATGTACTACTCCCACCAGATTGACTTACCTCTGTAACCGTTGCTTTCAAATAGGTGTATTCCCGGATGCAAGGCGACATACATTACATTACAATACAACCATATCAATATTACATTTCCTTATTTCTTTAGTAAGTAATTATTGAAAAATATTATATAAATTATTGACTTGGCAATGGCACACGGCAATATAATTAATCTACACAAAACAAAATCTATCTAATATTAGCGCTTTGTGCTTTTATTTGTTTGAAAGTACCCATGGAGGACTATTTAAATTACGTAGTAAATTATGTTGCTGTGTGCAATTACCAAGTCGCTCTACTTATTAAAAAAATAAGGAAATGTAATATTGATATGGTTACTATAAAATGTTGTTAGCTCACTAACAAGGTATCAATTTATGACAAAGTGGTGGGATAGCTGCTCCCATAGATAGGTAGGTGACTAAATGAACCGACTTGGTTAGCATTCGATTTCACAAGTTTTTACGGCAGAAAAACTGCGTTGGGAGACTTAGCATTTTTGTTTTTGTACATGTTATGTTTTTGATGAGATTATTATTATACTCTTTGTTATTGAAGTTTTAAATTACGCAGGTCTAGTTTAAGTTTCTGATTGAGCGTAAGCTTGGATTTAATTTATTTATATATATAAAAAAAACAATTGAATTTGTTTTATTGCTTTGAATTCTAGTTCTATATTTTAAATAAATTATATACTACTACCGTAACAAAAAAGATTTCGATTTTTCAAACTGATCGCAAACTTTTTTTGTGTGTACGTACTAGATTGCAGGCATGACCCTAAGGGTATTAGTGTTCTGTGGCATGACCTGTCTCCATGAATGATAAATCAGAACAGGCATGCTTGAGCGTCTGTATTATAATTTGGCACAAAGTCGTCATACAAACGTTCATAACAGGCTCTTTCAGCCGAAAGTAATCATCTGCAACGCACAGGCACCCCGGCCTCCCCGAAGTGACACCACACTGAACGTACATTATCAGACTCACACAATGCAAAATATTAACTTCCTGTTTACAATCAATAGGACAGTCATTTACAATAGTCATTGGACGACAACCACGTGGCTAAGTAATAACAGCCGCACGGGTCAATTCATTAGGTTAAGTTACGCTT
The DNA here is from genome assembly GCA_948252095.1 of Dicycla oo. Lineage (NCBI taxonomy): Eukaryota > Metazoa > Arthropoda > Insecta > Lepidoptera > Noctuidae > Dicycla > Dicycla oo. Next base: position 36,057,973 of record OX411709.1, on the reverse strand, counting down.
GCCGGGGTTGGTCTGTGGATGGGTGACCATCTTTACATACCGAGACTCCTCCGTGCCTCGGAAAGCACGTTAAGCTGTTGGTCCCGGCTGTCATTCGTGGATCTTTGACAGTCGTTACGGGTCGTCAGAAGCCCGAAAGTCTGACAACCAGTCTTACCAAGGGGTATCGTATTACCCAGTAACTGGGTTGTGGAGGTCAGATAGGCAGTCGCTCCAAGTAAAATACTGGTATTCAGCTGCATCCGGTTAGACTGGAAGCCGACCCCAACATGGTTGGGAAAAGGCTAGGCAGATGATGATTGGACGACAACCACCAACTGCGTGATCTGCGTCCAACCAACGATGACAAAATTCTAAGTACTAAGCGAAGCTCCTCGCTGTGTAGCCTTCAGCCTTAGCTTAGTCGTCAAGGCTTAGTAGTCAACAGCGTTTGAGATTTATCATCAGCAAAGATTATAGATAATCCGCCATCAGAAAAATCAAAATTATCTACCTGAACCGCGTTCAAGAGCTGTCAGTGTCATCATTGTTATGGAACATATGACACTGACAGCTCCATTTTCCATTTCATTTTATTGGTGCTATTCGCTCTTAGTTTTATCGCAATATTTAAAAAAAAAATCTTTTATAAGTAATAAAAACCTAGTGAGAAAGTACCTTGCACAAAGTACCAGATGGCGCCATACGCCATACATCCCGCAAAATGACGCGAATGACGTCTCTATACCCTATATAAAAATGTACTCTGTGGTATAGTCTATGTTCAGTTCACCACTACCCTTCACAAAAACTACGAAAAGACTTTTGTAATCAAAATAATTAAACTTGTCTCATGATTCCATAATGTTGTAATAACGCGCAAAGTAATAATCTTAATAACCCACTGACCAAAACACGTCATAAAAGGTATTGTAAACAGTCTTTATTACTGTAATAACTTAGTTAGCAAAGCCGATCTTAGGACTACCTCATTCGAACACCACCAAATAACTTCACAAAGATATCAAGAAAGCTGCAGAAGCTTAACATCTACCTACTTACTACTTATGTTCAAATGAAGTGTTTATTATACTTATAACTTTATTCGAAAGCTTGGAAACAATTAGTGTGATGTCGTATTGAAATATAGTGTCACATTCTCAAACCAAGAAAATCAAGTTCAATGCATTATTTCGGTCCAACGATCTTTTGATAGGACAATAACTTTTTTTAGGTAAGATCAAACCCAGTTGCTTTGTGGTGAAGTGGATAAATGTATTAATATAAGTATAATAGTAAGCTACATTGTAAGCGAAGTAGTTGGTAATAAACGCTTGTCTTAATCAGACGTGTTTCCTTTCGAACTCCATACTTCATGGCGACCCTGCCAGAATCCATGAAGTATGGAGTTCGAAAGGAAACACGTCTGATTAAGACAAGCGTTTATTACCAACTACTTCGCTTACAATGTAGCTTACTATTATACTTATATTAATACATTTATCCAGTTCAGTGAAACTGACCCCTTGCCCCTGACCTTGTAGTGTCTCTGTCTATAACGTAATACTATGTAAATGGCCGCTAAAGCATAATACTTTGAGGTAATTTTAATCAATCTTGTTATGTTTTAAACTGAAACTACTCTTACAGCAACAGTTTTATAGAGGAATCCACATTATCCACAAAGTGAACAGGAAAAAGAACTGTATTAATACAGACGACAAACGAAACATATATCAAGCTTTCAGAATGTCTCATACAAACTTATCAACAAGAATGGGAAGGGCATCAAAAACAAACCAATAAAAAAGACAGGGAAGTCTATGAAACACAATCTTATCATAAGGCAAAAGAATGGATTCTAACACAGCTTCATCAAAAACAATGGGAAGAGCATGGAAAGAACCAGGAAAGTAGACAAAAACCTAAAAACGGTGAACCCGTCGTAGTCATAAACTATTTGAATTACAGTAAACATGTTATACTGACCATGGTCAAACAAGTCCTGAGAAAGAACTCCTCCATCTTTGTTGTAGTACCATCAGTACACAATGACGCAGGAATGAATTCTGATGGCCAAAATTCTACCATTTGCATACAAATGAACCCAAATCCTGCGAAAAGAAAAAAAAAGTCAATCCAGTAGGACACGGTACTAAAGTTTTTTTTTTAATAATTTTTATTCTTAACTAACTTTTGCCCGCGGCTTCGCCTATTTGGAAGTCAGAATTTATCCCATGAGAATATACTACCAGGATAAAAAAGTATCCTTCTAATATTATAAATGTGAAAGTTTGTATGTTTGGATGTTTGTTACTCAATCACGCAAAAACGGCTGAACGGATTTGGATGAAATTTGGTATACAGATAGTTTATAACCTGGATTAAGACATAGGATACTTTTCATCCCGATAGAAGGTTCCCGTGGGATAATTTTTGACATACACGCGGGCGAAGCCGCGGGCAACAGCTAGTAATACTATAAATTTGGTATACAGATAGTTTATAACCTGGATTAAGACATAGGATACTTTTCATCCCGATAGAAGGTTGCCGTGGGATAATTTCCGACATTCACGCGGGCGAAGCCGCGGGCAACAGCTAGTAAATATATAAATATATGTCCTAACCCAGATCATGGTCTATCTGTGTGTCAGATTTCATCCTAATCCGTTCAGCCGTTGTTAAGAGCTTGTCCAGATAACGCGAGGCACGAAAAGGTAATAAACAGACAGACCGACAGACTGAGTTTCTTTGCATCTATCTATTCTGTATAAATAAAAAACAATTGTCGATTGTATGTACGCGCATCACTTCAGAACGATTGCACCTATTTGGCTAATTCTTTTTTTGTTGTGTTTGTAATTGTAAGGACAAGGTTTGTATAGAAGAATGTGTTTGAAAAGTTGCCGGGAAAATTGGAAAATTCGGGAAAACTAAAAGTGCATTTTCTATGGGAATTTTGTATGAATTATTGAAATTTTGACAGGACAACGTTTGTCGGGTCAGCTAGTTTATAATATTAGTATGTAATTACGTATGAACACCTATAAATAATTGCTATGGCTACTTTCTTAGCTCCTATGGAAAAACTTGTAAACTGATGGATGTTGTCTCAGGCCGTGTCCTACCCTAAAGCGACTGTCGCGCGAATGCGCGATCCTCGCGCTCGTTCATATGAATATGACGCTTATAGTTAGGACACAGGGTCTTGTCTGTGAGAACTGTTTTTGCTTCATTATATATTTTTCTTGTACTAATATTCTACGCCACAGTTCAGTTTCAATTGTTACTTAATCAACACTGCCCAAGTTCATATAAATTTCATTAAAAAAATTCTGTCAATTGTCAAAGATCCGAAGCAGCGTAGAAAGGCCGCCATCGCACATCAAGGAGTGAAGATATCTGCAAAAGGAAAAAGGTTTTTTATGGAAGGTTTACCAATACAAATATTATATTATCACAGCAAAGAGACCTTGTCCGAACATGGAAACCCAATCAATCTACCTAGCCTTTTCCCAACTATGTTGGGAAAAGGCTTCCAGTCTAACCGGATGCAGCTGAATACTAGTATTTTACATGGAGCGACTGCCTATCTGACCTCTACAACCCAGTTACTTGGTAATACGATACCCCTTGGTAAGACTGGTTGTCAGACTTTCGGGCTTCTGACGACCCGTAACGACTGTCAAAGATCCACGAATGACAGCCGGGACCAACGGCTTAACGTGCTTTCCGAGGCACGGAGGAGTCTTGGTATGAAGAGATGGTCACCCATCCACAGACCAACCTCGGCAAGCGTAGCTTTACCTGATGGATCGACCCGTGCGGCTGTTATTACTTAGCCACAAGCTCCTCGAACATGGAAACCCAATGCCAAATGAAAATGAAAAAAAAACAACGCAGAACAAACTGTGTCAAATCAGTACACCTAATGAAATTGTGGGAAGAAAAGAACATAGGTGCAACGTCATAAGCACGGACACGACTGTCGACAGGCCATGTTGCTGTGATCCCACGACAACTCAGTACTCCGACTACAGTCCAGAGGACTATTACTTAGCAAACGTCATATCAAAGCTAGTTACGCCACTTCTCGAGCAATGTAACGTGTTCATTGCTGCACTTTATAAATCAAATAATTCATTATTTTAAATACATCGGTACACTAGTTACATAAATATTTATTTGTTTATTGTATAAATGTTGTGGGCTTTTATAATTTCTAACGTGACGATATTATGGTAGACGTCTACCTCCACGTCCAATAAAAGTATGAAAATACGATTACGTTATAACGTTATCGTAAAATGAAATTTAAAAGCGTCCTCATATATTTCCATACATTTAAATTTCCTGTGTCATAGTGATGCCATGACGTGGACGGAAATCCACGATAATATCGCCACGTCAGAAATTATGAAAGTTAATTTTATTGATTAAGTTCTTTGTCATTGAAAATTGTTTAACGTAATTTATAAGTTAGTATCTGGACTAATTATAAACTAATTTGTTTAATGTTTATAGATATGAGTGGCAATCCATTTCAAATTAGATGGGACAGGAACAAACAGCATGAATCGGTTATGTCGGTAACCATACCGCTATCGCCATGTTGCATTCCGCCGTGTAGACATGATCGTCATGCCCAGGCCCCCACTCAATATCCTGCCAACCCCGCTCAATATCCTGCCAAACCCGCTCAATATCCTGCCAAACCCGCTCGACATCAAGCAAAGGCCCCCGATCAATGTCCTGCCAATCCGGTTCCACAACATGCCAAGGCCCCCGATCAATATCCTGCCTGTCCCATACCACAACATGCCAAGGCCCCCGATCAATATCGTACCAATTCCATTCCACAACATGCCAAGGCCCCCGATCAATATCCTGCCTATCCCATTCCACAACATGCAAAGGCTCCCGGGCAATATCCTGCCAACTACGCTCAACATCACGCCGACCCTGCTCAACATCATGCCAACCCTGCTCAATCATGCCAAGGCATGCTGCTGCGCTCAAAATAGAACAAACCTATCACAAATGCAAGCATGCCAATGCAGTCCAGAAACGATGCTAGAACTGTTAAAGCTAGCGGTCAAAGAGGGCAAGATACAGCTCATGCAGTCGATTGGTTGTGGAGAGTGTCCCCAACCACCTGAAACGCAAGCCCCGGTGCCACCGCGAACCGCCCAAAGTAATTCCCTTTTCACATAGTTTATAACTTATTTTTCTTAACAAAAGTAAAGGTTGCTCTAAGATAGATCTAGTATCGGTATAATACTACTTGCAGTACGATAATAATTATGTGCCTAATGCAACATGCATAAATCACACAGAAATAATGGGTTTACTTCCGGTCGACGTAAGGACTGCCATTTGATCTGTTTACAGGTACAGAGCCTGAGCACCCCAAATTGAACGAAATAGAACCTAAATTAATCAATCCGCAGTGTCCCTGTGGTTAGCACCAACCATTAACACTGATGATGCAACTCTTTCATTTACCGTGTTCAGTCCCTGGCTCCAGAGCTGGTCACCTGGCTTTGGCTCCGGAGCCAGAGACTGAACCATCGTAGTCGTCAGCAACCATCTGGTTACTGGCGGATGGTTAAAAGAATCAAGTTGTGTATTGTCACCGCGTAATAAAGGAATGACAAAATTATTAGATTCTACTCCGGAAAGAATGCAGGTAGAAGTGGGACTAAAAAAAACAGAAAAAAGTGCGTATTAAGGAAACTCGATTCAGTTCTACCGTCGGTACCTCCACTGAAACCAAATTATTTCGATGGTTCAAAAATGGAATGAAGTCGAATAAAAAGACGATATGTGAGTGTCCTCAGCGCGAGCCCGAGTTTGAGCCCGATACCGTATCTAATACTAGATTCATATTATCAAAAGGATGATTTTGAAGAAACTTTGAAAAAAAATTCTCTTGAAACGTTAAGTTTCAGGTTTCAAAATTAATCAGAAAAAGACACCACCACCTGAGGTTCCAGAATACACTATTGAGGAAGCCCTCAGGTACTATGGAACCGGAGCTGTTTCAGAGTATCATGGCAGAACAACAGGTAAATCGAGAGCATCTGAGAAACAGCCTAGCTAGAAGAGAGTACACAACTTTGACCTCAACTCAGCCCTGATAGGGCTGGTGTTTTCCTTGTCAGATGTCGAAGAAAGGAATAATTTTGAACCTTACTGTCAGACACCTGACATGTATTTTATCCGAGGAATAGAATTGATGTGCGACGGCAAGGCGAAAGGCGATAACCCGAGGAATAGAATTGCTATTCCTTGGATTATCGCTTTTCGCCTCGCCTTCAAATAGGCGTCAACCAACGTAAGCACGTAACCAAAGCGGACTAGCAGCTCCGATACTTGGACACGGCTACAGCTAGACGACGCCGCGCTTACGGCTCGCCAGGGTACCGTAAGCGCAGCCGCGGGAGGGGTGAGAGGGGCAAGGGTGGACGAAGAGACGCAAGCGCGGTGACGGAGAGGCGTGAGCGCGGGGACGACGAGCCATAAGCGCGGGGACCGCTGGTTGAGTACGCGCCACATCGCGGTTCGTGAGTTTGTCCCGAGGCGAATCGTTTACGTTACGATTCCGATTAGTGTGTTTTTCAGAAGGGAGTTTCATACAAAGAATACTAAACGGCTCGAGTTGATACGGTTACGATCCGCTTCCGAGTTGATATGTGTGCTATGATCTATACTCGTCGCTGAGCCTAACATGCACAAAAGGCTTATATCTGTTTGTTCGTATGCTTGGTAACCAAGGCCGTCCATATAGAGCTAGTCTCTGATTTAACTTCTGATGCCTTTTCAGCCGCGTTTAAAGTCTTTAAACGCGTCGAGGCCCAGTATCCTGTCTCTATTCGGATAATGCAACTAATTTCGTTGGTGCTAAGGCTCAACTAGAAGAACCTTATAGTTTCTTAATAAATTCAAGTTTCAATTCATCTCTTTTAAATGAGTTATCAACACGCCCCATAAAGTGAAAATGATTCCACCTCGCTCTCCACATTTTGGCTTTATGTGGAAAGCAAATATTAAAACGTTAAAAACGCACCTTTATCGCATGATCAGTAGTCAGCTTCTCACTTATTATCACTTCTCACTTCTCACTTATCTGTACTCATTCAAATAGAGCGCGTTATGAACTCGCGGCCTTTGAGCGTGTTGTCTTCTGATCCATATCCCGAAGTTATTAATTACTCCCGCTCATTTTTTGATATTCCATTGCAGTAGTTGAAGGCATCCGATTTGTCTGGCGAGCGAATTAATCTGGCACAGCGCAAACAGCTGTTAGCTGTGTGTTGTGTGTAGCTGGTGTATGGTCCAATCCTTCTGGAAGAAATGGCACTTAGAGTACCTGTATACACTGCAAGTCTGACAAAAATGAGCCACTCCGAACAAACCTGTAGAGGTTGGAACTGCCGTTCTCGTGGGACAGAATAATTCAGCTTCTCTAAGTTGGCCGTTAGGAGTTATAACTGAGGCTTATTAAGGCACGGATAATATCGCTCGCGTTGCTTATTGTAAAGACAAAGTTCGGTAACTTTAAACGTGCGATCACTAAACTATATCCGATTCCAACGATATAAAGTTAACTCTTAAATAATGCGCATAGTTTTAAGGTATCTTAATTAGTCTTAAATTATTAGTATTAAATCTTTGGTCTCTCGTATTCAGTCATAAACTTCGACATTTATCCGCAACTTTTTCTGTCAGTCTGTCAGTAAATCCTTATATTGTTTACTTTTCTTTTTTGAAAGCACCTGCGTCCTTCCGTTAATGCCCTTTTCAATCATAAAAAATAATTTAGGATTTTTCTTTATCAAATAATTCAATTTCTAATTTGATGGATCCTCGCGCCAATATCTATGAAAGCCGCGCCCTACGTATCCAAACTTTCTCGAGTTTACTCGCAGCTTGGCCCATATATGGCTTTTAGCGGTATGCCGAGACTTTTTTCCCGCCGCCATTCGCATTGCTTTGTTCGCGAACCGCTCCGCTTTAGAAAATTCCTGTCTGGTAAAAAGTTTTTAGAAAAATGATTGGACCTACAACTGTGATTCATCCAGAACTTATAAGTGCAGTGTTGATTTTGAGAGTTTCAATCATTCCACCGGTGGATTTAAGAAGATTTGGCTCGCCGGCCGGCAGCCCATTTCAAACAGTCACGCGTACTCGAACCAGGAATCTCCCATCTCCTTAGGTCTGAGTGGGATCTCTAGATTGCAAAAGTACTCGTACGTAGACTTTGCTGCAAATTCATCTTCCTCGACACAATCCAATTCTCATTGAGGGAATCATCATTGAGGGAATTTTATTTTCATACTTCTTGATACTGTTGATACCTACATAATTAATAATTATTCCAATGGTGCGAGCTATTTACACGCCTCACCACATATAATTACTAGTGAAACAGCGAAAACGCAATATTAATTACCTATCAGTAATAGGTAAAACGGGCTGTTATCCGCAACTCCTCGTTAATGCGCGTATTTTGCGTAAGAGTGGGAAAATCTATTATTCGATCGACGACATCGTTGTCGTCCGACTTGACGATGTGTCGTTGTCGTTATTGTCGCAGTGTGAAAATGGCCAATGGGCGTTTTCACATTGGACGATAACGATAACTACACGATATCGTCGGACTGGTAGTTATACAATTACTACTAAACGCTTTCAGACTGTGTCGTTGTAGTCAATGGTATCGTCGCCGATATTGATTGTCATGCCGATATCGGTGAATGATACAGTGCGGGGTGAAGCAAACTCGCGGGGGGAGTGGCATGGGCAGGCGCTTGCCTCCGCTGCCACACCGTAACGCCCGCACTACTCTGTTTACATTTCGATGTTAAGACGACAATTAAGACGTTATTGTTTTCAGTACCGTAACGTTGCACGTTATTTCTATCAATTAATTTCTAACAAAAATAACTCGTTTACTCAAATAACAGGCAACACTACAATTATAATGGATCTTGAGGGAATAATAGTGGCAACACTCCAGCTACGTTCTGATTGACTGTGTTTCCCTTCCACATAATATTGCTAGAACCATCCAACCTCGGGCTATATAAACCCCGGGAGCTCATTTGAAGAAAACGCAGCTGAAGAAACCATTACTTTAAAACCTTCACGACAGTTGTTATTCAAGTCCAATTAATTTTAACTTTTAAGTAATAAATAATACCTACTTAAGTGTTGTGAAAAACCCCAGACGGGTGAGTGTCGCAGATATCTATTTCTTCGCCGCATATATGTTTCAACTTTCTATATAACTTTGCAACCTAAATAGTAACGTTTAATTAGAATCCTATGTAAATTAGAATTGTTCTGTCAGTGTTCTTACGCATACCACGGTTAACTTAGATCTACCTACAACTCACTTTTCTAAGCGTTCATAATGTAACTGTTATCCGTACTGGTACCTATTAATTATTTGTTATAAATAACTTCTTAAGCGGCCTACAATCTTGTTATCTTATTTTTATTAACCATGTATCCAGTGGAGGATATCCAGATCTGTTCGTAATTTTTCTTCACCTACCTACACATTTGGATGTCATTCTTTAACTTATTTTATTAATTTGTTTCTATTGTAACGCGCCACCTAGGCTGCCACATCTCGATAACCAATGGAGGCCAGCTCACTGCTGTCCACCGTAGACCTTCCGACTACGGTTGTCGGAATGTGTCAGTCGGTCGCGTGTGCCCGGACAACACCTCAACGGACAAACCTACTATTTACAGGGTTCCTTGCTTCCTTCCTTGCTTCCTTCCTTCTTACCTTCCTATACTACGAACAACAACAACACAGGTGCCTGCATCACCCGCGCAGACGCATCTACGTACGCTGCGGGAAACTCGAGACCCGGAGGCGGTTACTAATACTGCCACCGCCGTTGCCGCCGGGGAGTGGCTGGACGACCCTGCCGCAGCGCTACGGGACCCTGGACCACAGATATCCAGTTCCCGCTACCTACGTCTGGAGGCTCTGCAGGACAGTAGTGTTCTATAGACGGTTCTAACTTACACGTACGCTCGATATCTTACCCACGCCCGGCTCAACCGGCTTTGTACCTAGTCAATCTATCTTAATTAAATCTAATCTTTGTAACGTAATTCTTCTTTTAATTTCTTCCACCCACCACTATGTCAAAACGACACAGAAACGAGACTGTCTTTTAACGCGGTAGGGCGAATCTAACGATTTAAATCTTTGCCACTGTCTTCATTTTCATGACAGCCATCACTGCGGCCGTTAAATGCGGCTACCGCTATTCTAGGAAGCCGTGGCTTTACCGTTGAATAGGGTTAAACTGTAGACTGTGTTTCCCCAACACAGTTAGACTGTAGCAGATAGCACTTCTCCAATATGGAGATCCTTTATTAATTAAGCGGGTAATCTGAATGTAGGTATTATAATTTGAATCAAACTGTAAGGATCAAGTTATCTGAAATAAATAAATTTTATTTATTTGTATATTTAAAAGTCATTTGAAGAGGATTCTTTAAGAGGAGTTTTGTGACGCCAAGTGTATTTTCATTAAATTATTTAGTCATTTTTATAAATTGCTGTGCCTTTACGAGGGTTGTGTCAGATTGAACGTTTCAATGAACCCTTGAATGTAAGAATCTAGTTCTCTTAATAAATGCTTTATTAATTGAAATTAACTTTGACCAGGGGCCGATTCTACTAACAAAATTGTTAAAAAAATACAATTAAATGGCAGCTGAACCACGGCTTTTTAGCGTTTTCGCATTCCACTAATGTAACAACGATCCAACTGCGGTTACGTTTCAGTTCAATCACCGATCGATCGAAACAATCTCAAAAGCTATTCTGCTAACAAAACCGAACATGAGCGTGACGTTTAGTCGCATCATTATCTTTTTGACATAATTGAAACGTTTCGTTTCACAGATTTCGCAAGCTGGGGCCGAAAACGAAACGTTCTTCTGAGTTTTTATTATTTATAAAGTTGAAATTTTACAAAAAAATATACAGGCCTAAAGTATAAGTATGGTCTAGATATGTTTTTGTATTAAAAATACTTTTAGTAGCACTTATTCGTATTTAGTAATATTATTAGATTCATTTGGAAATGGAAACACATTTGGAATGTTGGTCACACAGGTTACCCGCTGATACGTTCCCATTACGATACGGTTTTCAGTTTAGTTTCCATTTTGCTTTGACTTTTTTGGTAACTATCGAACGGCGATCGAAACTGAACTGTTATTGAAACACAATTGAACGTGTAACGTTGCAAATTAGTAGAATCGGCCTCCAGGCCGAAACGGACAGGACAGTAAAGGCACCACCCTCTACCCCTGCAGATAATTCAGAATTAGAGGCGTCACCGTCGGACAGTCAAGATGAGGAAGGCCCATTTAGGAGGTTGAAGTTCCAAATAGGTGGCCAAGGTTCCGCTTCCAAGGGATCAGCTGGCATTTGTTGCTTCGATTTGCACCAGGAATCCTTTACAACATGGTGATACTTCTCACGAGTAAAACACTACTTTTAATTTTACACTAAACAAATATTTAAGTTTACTTTTCGATTTTTTCTCAGTTCAGTAATCATGTATTCCCATTGTCATCGTTTTTGTGATTTTTTTACAGCAAGTTTTGTTACAATTTAGATAATTTTATTTGTAATAAAAATATCTTAGGTTTACAAGCTTTTATTTTAACTTGCAATGTTTATATGTATGTATGTTCGCCTCAAATCTTGCAACTAAATTTTAAAGCAGTTATCCTCAACTGATTGAGATAAAATTTTGCATACACGTTTAGTTTGGATGACAATGTATGGTAAGCTAAGTGACGTCATTCTAAATCCAATATGGCAGACGCCCCAAGACGGCGGACTAATTATTTTTTTGCACTCCCGTGATATGGGTATCAAATGAAAGGGTTTGCTGAGAAGAATACGAAAAAAAATATAAGTAAAAATCTTAAAACAAAAAGTTTTTATTGAACTAAAGTACTAAATAAAACTTACGTAAACACTTTGCGTAAACATAGAACTTTAATATTTTCTTAAAAGCTTGAGGCTTATTTTTAAGTGTAAGAAGGACGTTCACGCCTCAAGCTTTTAGGAGACTATTAAAGTTCTATGTTTAGGTAAGTTTTATTTAGTAGATACTTTTAGTTCAATAAATCTTGTTATTAAAAAGATTTAAACTTACATTTTATTTTCCTTATTGACATGCAATAATTATGATGGATTATGACACTGACATAATGACATAATACCTACTTACCAGTAGTAATCCTGTATTGTGAAATTGATTTTATTTTAATTAAAGTTTGGTTGGCTGTTTATTATAATATGGACAATAGCGAAAAATTTATAAAAAGCGAAAGAGGCAAACCAGTACTACTACACGCAGGTAAAAGGTATAAGAAACAAATCATGTACATACGATGAACTGAAGATGCCAACAGAACATCAGAAATAATGCAACACATCACCTTGGATGTCACTAATTCAATAATAAGACGGCATTCCTACGCACCAGACCATGCCCGAAATGTAGTAGACGCAATTACGGAGGCTTGCAAAAATGAAGTTACCACTAATCTCGACTCTGCCAAAAATATTCGAAAAACACTTATGCATCAAAGTCATGAGATTTCTGCGTTTTCCTCGAAGAAGGATACATTATACAGGGCTCCAAGGAAATATTTGAAAGTAGGGCGAGGTATCATAACCAATCCTAAGGATGTAAAACTATAGTTTGACCAAGACCGCTACACCGCGCTGTAGGAATGTGCACGGCGAGACGGGGGGGCAGTGCAGGCCGCTCATTCGTCAACGCTCACGGCGTCCCACCGCTCATTCGCCAGCGCTGCACCCCGCCTCGCCGCGCATTCCTAAAGCGCGGTACAGCGGTCTTGGTCAAACTATACCAAACCGTATTGTGGAAGATTTCTTCTTGTTGTTTCTACGTTTTATGGAGTTGGAACTTTTCGAGCTGCATCTTAGCCTTTATATCCAATATATAAACAATCAATCAATCTGCCTAGCCTTTTCCCAACTATGTTGGGGTCGGCTTCCAGTCTAACCGGATGCAGCTGAATACCAGTATTTTACATGGAGCGACTGCCTATCTGACCTCCACAACCCAGTTACTGGATAATACGATACCCCTTGGTAAGACTGGTTGTCAGACTTTCGGGCTTCTGACGACCCGTAACGACAGTCAAAGATCCACGAATGACAGCCGGGACCAACGACTTAACGTGCTTTCCGAGGCACGGAGGAATCTCGGTATGTAAAGATGGTCACCCATCTACGGACCAACCCCGGCAAGCGTAGCTTAACCTGATGGATCAACCCGTGCGGCTGTTATTACTTAGCCAATATATAAACATTGCATGCAAACATCTCTAACAATGAATTAAATGAAAAAAAAAATGGTATTTAAATACCAAATTGGTGTTAATATATTATAAATATATACAAATGTGATTACGAAATTGCAGCGATGCAAGCAGTAAAGGAAGTATTTCTTAATTATATTAATAAGGGATGCTACTCGTATTTTCATTTTCAAAATGCAACTTGGAGAATGAGCAAAAAAATTGGTTTTAGCGAAACGAGAGAAGGTAAAAAAGTTACGCATGCACATTGTTACCTTTACTTCCAACGATATTAATTCCTGAAGCTTATCTAGGCATCTGCAAAATGGCACCACAAAATAAATATTTTGAGAAATTTCGCTTATATTTTGATGAACAATGTACCTATTAAAGGCCTATTCAAACCTAAGCGGTATTCGCTGCCGCTATGGGTAGAGGTACATACCGCGCGGGTTTCGCTTAGGTATTTAGTATTATGTTTCGCGGCAAGAGCGGTACAGATGAATGAACAGTAATATTACCGCATACCCACTCGGTTTTCTCTACCGCAGGCGGTAGCGAATACCGCTTAGGTTTGAATAGGCCTTAACAAAATAACGACGGATGTTTTCAGTTGTTCCGGTGAAAAAAATAGAACCACCAATGCTTTGGAAGGGTGGCACCGACGCCTGATTACAAAAATTGCATGTAAACTGTTTAAATGCTTTTTAATATTTAAAAAAAAGCACATATACAGAATAGAAAAAAATCAAAAACCTCATTGCATTGAAAAAGAATAAAAGGAACATTAAAATATTACAGAAAATGAGAATGTACTTAAATATAATTATTATGGATTGTCTCAACGAAAAATATATTGTAAATGAGTGCATGAAACATTTGCCTTCTTTGAATTACCTTCCTCTATTTTGCCCTCCCTCCGTGATGCTAATCAGCTGTCCAATTTCTAAACCTAGTAAGGAACACTTTTTACAAAAATCGTTTTATTGCATAATCTTGCTAACCTAGTAAGTCCCTACCAAATACAAAAACAGCGTTAACCCTTAAATGCATGATGACAGATTTATTCCTAAAAAAAATATTTTTATTTTAAGATGAGGATTTTAATTAGTATTTTTAGTTAGTATTTTTTTTAGTTAGTAATGGGACAGACAGACACAGATAGCATATTAACAATCAACTCAAGTTACAGAACCTATAAAAACTTGATAAAATCGATACAAATACGTAGTATCGTTTTCGATACAAGATGCATTTAAGGGTTAAAAACTCACAAATAAGCAGATATATTTAAGCATCGAACCTAAGTGCTGCTTTCACTGCCCCGTGACCACTTTACGTTTTTGCGCTCTCCTGTAAAATTTCGTTTTAAGTCGTTACTAGGTTTTGAAATGGGGCAGCCGTAACGCGAACGCACGTACTAGCAATCAGCTCTGTATTTAAAAATCCAAAACTGTTCAAAAAGTGCTTCAATGTGCTATAAAACCTGTGAAGTACATGTGACAATTGTGTAAAAAATTTCAGTAAATCGATAACTCTAACGCCAAATGAGATTAGTTTTAAAATCTCAACGAACTGAACAATAAACACACAAATAGTTTATAACTTGAATACTTTTTAACCAGATATTCTTACGGGTTGGAGACTTACGCAGGTGAAACCGCGGGGCGTTGCTAGTGCTATTTGAACTTCGGAGGTAGGAGGGGGGGGGGGAGGAGCGGTATTTTTATTTACATTTTTCATCAAAAGTCGAAAACAATGCAGCTTAAAAAAAAGAAATAATGTCTGAGAATGTGCAAACAGCGCTCTTTCATATGATACACCACGTGCCCTAGTAGCCCCACTTCAAATTTTTAAGAAACCCTTTCAGTACCTGTTGCAAAAAAAAAATGTTTCACGAACTGTGTCCAAATAAATATTATTCTTTCTTTCTTTTAAAATAGGAGAATACTAATTATTTTTCATTGAATAATTTTATTGATAGAAAATATAGATTTCTATTACATTTTAGAATTTCGTTTCTCATTTGAAAGAATTGAGAATATCGTAAGTTGAGAGTTTATTGGTGATTTGAGAATCGGGTAAGTTGAGAAACGGGTTAATTGATAATCTGGTGGGTTAAGAATCTGATGAATCGAGATTCTGGTAAATTGCTCATGAGTGGTCTGTGCGAATCTTATCGTTTATATGTTACAATATAGTTGGTTACAATTAAGTTACCTCTTCGGCAACCATTTCAGAATAACAAACATGGCAAGCATGAGTCTGGCGCCATCACACAAGAGTTAATTCTAAAACATAAGTTAAGCTTAGTTTACACAACTTCAGTCTACTTTTAACACGTTCATGCTCTTATACAAAGAGTTTTATACGTCTGTGGGCATAATATAATTCAATAATTAATCTATGGACATGACAATAACATAAAATATTTTTCATGTACATAATTACTTTCTTATAAAATTGTAATAAAAAACCTCATGTAATCCAAGATCTCTTACTAACGGTATTAAGTTTTTTTTTGGTAATATATTTCCAGTGTATTTTTTTTTAATTTTGATTAAGGATATGACAGGTATGTGAAAATATAGAATTCTTCGAGTTGTTATCCTAATGAGTCCCAAACAAATTGGGTAACAGTCGGGCCACACAATCTCACACGATGCATTGCAATCGTGTAGCGCTCAGGCGCCGTGCTGCTTTGATGTCACAACTTTAAGTGACGTGACTCGCTACGGCTATGCAGAGAGGATTTAATCTAGTGTTGATAGTCAGCTAACGACAATCTGCGATGCCGCTCCTGCGTCGCTCCGGTGCTGCATCGCGCAACACCGCAACGCGCCGTCCAGAGCTGGACTAGATAGTCTCGGCCACCTCAGGCCGTTTACTCGAAGCCATCGCCCGCCCCTTTCTGCTGACCTTGCAGAATAATCCCACGTTTACATCTATATACAAAGGCGCCGAACGGATTATTTACACGAGGGTGCATCTTCAGCTCCTCGAGGCGTGCTCGAAATTTTTTAAACTACCTCGGGTATTTTTATTAGGTTTTCGTTTGTCCCTTCTTTCGTCTTATCAATTGTAAGTATATTTAAACCAATATGTTGGGTTACACGCTGTCGTAGCAGGCGACGGTCAGTGGGTAGCCTTAGGCGACAACTCGTGCTCGCGGATACATGAGCAGTTCAAAGCGCAAATGATATTACTATTACAAATATACAAATAATAAAAGTGGAGGTCAAAACAAACAAATTACTCTGTCATGTATAAACATTTTTAAAAGATCCCTGCTGAACCTGAACTTAATAATAACCAATTAAAAGTAGGTACTAAATTTAAAAAAATGCCTAATTGAAGAAAGATGGAGTATTTTGGTGGGCGCTATCGTGTAACTCGCGAAATATATAGTTTTCTTCTTTTGTTATTTTTTTAAATATTTATGCTATACACGGGCTGAGACGTGAGCACAGATCGTTTTGTATAGGTAACATTTTGAAATGCAAATAAACGTAGGTAATACTAAAGTTTAAACTCGTTTTATGCCTAAACTTTCATTCAGCGGAAGTAAATCACGAAATGTTTCATGAAGAAATCTGCAGACTCTCTGACAACACAATACCTTGTGCGGTCAGGTGCACATCATTTATTTCAACCCGCGCCCCCTTCAACTGCTAGGACCATGGGACCAACAAAATAGCCAGCCTATGGCATCAACACAGCAATCAACTTGCAATCGCTTTTATGAAATAAAGCTTATTATTATTATTATAATCAACAAACCATCACTCACATATTGCCCCCGCAATATGGGGGACACCAAGATATTTTTGCGACTCCATAATTAAGTTAGAAAATGTTTGATTGATGAAAGTTTCGTTTTCGAAAATGAGTTGCAACGCCTGTCCGATTGAAAACTTAAATAAAAACTTTGAAAATAAATTAATTCTAGTTTTCACCTGTACGAAGCTATGAAAAATAGTTACTCAGTAATTTCATAAATGTTTAACTATTTTTCGTGTTTTTTCAGCCCAGATAAAAGTAATAACTTCATTCAAGATAATACGACCCAACATATATATGTGCACATAAAGTAATGATCACCCGATGCTAAATAAATAAATCAAATACAATAGCATGAATTATGGCGTACTGATGCAAAAGAATGAAGTATATTTTTTTTTTTAAAGCTTTAAGCTCAGTTACTTTTATTAGTCACGAGATTCAAAAAGGAAAAAAGCAATATGAGAGATTTGGACAACATCATTTCATATGGTTGTTCACAAAATGAATTATCTTATTTTAATCAAGAAAACCGCCCCAGTAATGGTATCGAAAATGTGAGTATAATAATTGTTAATAAGAAAAGAAAGAAAAACCGTAAAAAGCACAATGTATTCGTAAAGGCTGAAAAACCTAGAGTCGCTTCTCGTTTATCAAGATTCAGCAAATTCCAGAAGCAAAGTTCGATCACCAAACTCTCAAGCTTGCCTGAACTAAACAAATGTACAAGACCAGTCCCGCCACGAACCACAAGCGGGCATGGAAAGGATATAAAACAAAACAAATACAAACAAAGCCCTTTTCAAAAAAACTTTATTATCAATGTAGTTTCCGAACATCGGTTTGACGAATGTTTAAGGAATCCATTTAACTATCCCAAACAGACAAAATTTAAAATCTACAGGTGTCAATTAGGTGCTGCAGAGGACAGTTGTTGTTGTTCTTGTAACTCTGATGCTATGTTTGAAGTGATGAAGAGCTTGTACGACTGTTATAAAAAGAAAAATTGCGAAAATTGTGATTGTATACTTTGTGGTCATATACCACGAGAAGAAAGGATGCATGGTGAGAAAAAGAAATTTTTGGCTAGCTTATCAGAACAAGAAAAACTTCTAAGAGCACAAGCATTAAAAGGTTTGCCACTCCCTGAAGGAAAAACGGCATCAGAAAAAAAACTAATTAACAAGGTACGCACTGACCTTGGTGTACCTACTGAACCTAAAACTAAAGCAATTAGAGAAAAACATGAAAAAGCAGCTCAAGAGGGCAAACTGTTGCCATTGGAAGGCAAAACTCCTGCAGAGAAGGAAAAGATATTAAAAGATCTACATAATATGGGTATTCCATTACCTGTAGGACGAACGCCATCAGAACAGACTCTAATAGCAAAAATAATGGGCATAAAGCCGACCCTGGCACCGTCGGAGCAAATGCGAAGAGCGAAAGCGGAAGGATTACTAACAACGCTCAAAGACAAAACACCAGAACACAGAGAAAAAATACTAAGAGCATTAGCTAACCAAGGCATACCCCTTCCTGAAAGTCAATCACCTTCAGAAAAAAAACTTATTGACATGGTTCGCACCGATCTTGGTCTACCTATTGAACCGAAAAATAAAGCTATTAGAGATAAGCATGCAAAAGCAGCTAAAGTTGGCTTACTATTTCCATTAGAAGGCATGACTCCAGCAGAGAAGGAAAAGATATTGAAAGGTCAACATAATTTGGGTATACCATTACCTGTGGGACGTACGCCATCGGAGAAATCTCTTATAGCCAAAATAGCGGCAGGTAGTCGTCATCCTTCAAAGGTGACGTCAGCGATTTTGGCACCTTCGGAGAAAATGCGTAGAGCGAAAGCAGGAAGACTACTAACTATGCTTGAAGACAAAACACCGGAAAAAAGAGAAAAAATTCTGAAGGGACTAGCTAACCAAGGTATACCCCTCCCAAAAGGACAATCACCTTCAGAAATAAACCTTATTAACAAGGTTCGCGACGACCTTGGTCTACCAACTGAACCTAAAACTAAAGCTATTAGAGATAAACATACAGAAGCAGCTAAAGCTGGCTTACTACAGCCATTGGAAGGCAAAACACCTGCCGAGAAAGAAAAAATATTAAAAGGTATACATGATATAGGTATTCCATTACCAAAAGGACGGACGCCATCGGAGAAATCTCTTATAGCCAAAATAGCGGCAGGCAGTCGTCATCCTTCAAAGTTGGCATCAGCGATCCTGGCGCCTTCAGAGCAACCGCGTAGAGTAAAAACAGGAGGATTACTTACGCCCCTCAAAGGCAAATCACCAGAAAAAAAAGACAAAATTCTGAAAGCACTAGCGATAAAAGGTTTACCTCTCCCTGGAGGCCAATCACCTTCAGAAAAAAAACTTATCAATAAGGTTCGCGACGATCTTGGTCTACCTGTGGAACCTAAAACTAAGTCTATTAAAGACAAACATAAACAAGCTGCTAAAGCTGGCTTATTACAGCCATTGGAAGGCAAGACACCGGCAGAGAAGGAAAAGATATTAAAAGGTCAACATGATATGGGTATTCCATTACCTAAAGGACGGACGCCATCGGAGAAATCTCTTATAGCCAAGATAGCGGCAGGCAGTCGTCGCCCTTCAAAGTTGGCGTCAGCGGTCCTGACGCCTTCGGAGCAAATGCGTAGAGCAAAAGCGGAAGGATTACTAACGTCCCTCAAAAGCAAATCACCAGAAAGAAAAGAACAAATTCTAAACGCATTAGCTGTGAAAGGTTTACCTCTTCCTGAGGGTCAATCACCTTCAGAAAAAAAACTTATCAATAAGGTTCGCGACGACCTTGGTTTACCTGTGGAACCTAAAACTAAGTATATTAAAGACAAACATAAACAAGCTGCTAAAGCTGGCTTGCTACAGCCATTGGAAGGCAAGACATTGGCAGAGAAGGAAAAGATATTAAAAGGTCAACATGATATGGGTATTCCATTACCTAAAGGACGGACGCCATCGGAGAAATCTCTTATAGCCAAGATAGCGGCAGGCAGTCGTCATACTTCAAAGGTAGCTTCAGCGTTCCTGGTGCCTTCGGAGCAAATGCGTAGAGCAAAAGCGGAAGGCTTAATAACACCACTTAAAGACAAATCACCAGACGAAAGAGAAAAAATTCTAAGGGCACTAGCTAACCGCGGTGTTCCTCTTCCTGAAGGTCAATCACCTTCAGAAAAAAAACTTATTGACAAGGTTCGCACCGACCTTGGTCTACCAATTGAACCTAAAACTAAAGATATTAGAGAAAAACATGAAAAAGCAGCTTTAGCTGGCTTACTATTTCCATTGGAAGGCAAAACACCTGTAGAGAAGGAAAAGTTACTACGAGGTCAACATAATATGGGAATCCTATTACCTATAGGAAGAACACCGTCAGAGAAATCTCTTATAGCCAAAATAGCGGCAGGCAGTCGTCGTCCTTCAAAGTTGGCGTCAGCGGTCCTGACGCCTTCGGAGCAAATGCGTAGAGCAAAAGCGGAAGGATTACTAAAGTCCCTCAAAAGCAAATCACCAGAAAGAAAAGAAAATATTCTGAAGGCATTAGCTGTGAAAGGTTTACCTCTTCCTGAGGGTCAATCACCTTCAGAAAAAAAACTTATCAATAAGGTTCGCGACGACCTTGGTCTACCTGTGGAACCTAAAACTAAGTCTATTAAAGACAAACATAAACAAGCTGCTAAAGCTGGCTTGCTACAGCCATTGGAAGGCAAAACACCGGCAGAGAAGGAAAAGATATTAAAAGGACATCATGATATGGGTATTCCATTACCTATGGGGCGGACGCCATCGGAGAAATCTCTCATAGCCAAGATAGCTGCAAGTAGTCCGCATTCTTCAAAGGTGGCTTCAGCATTTCTGGTGCCTTCGGAGCAAATACGAAGAGCAAAAATGGAAGGATTACTAACGCCACTTAAAGACAAAACACCAGAAAAAAAAGAAAAAATACTAAAAGCACTGGCTATGAGAGGTTTACCTCTCCCTGAAGGTCAGTCACCATCAGAAAAAAAGCTTATTGACAAGGTTCGCGCTAATCTTGGTCTTCCTAAGGAACCCAAAACTAAATCTATTCGAGACAAACATGAACAAGCAGCTAAAACTGGCTTACTACAGCCATTGGAAGGCAAAACACCTGTAGAGAAAGAAAAGATATTAAAAGGACAACATGATATGGGTATTCCATTACCTGAAGGACGGACGCCATCGGAGAAAACTCTTATAGCTAAAGTCAAGGCCAAATCCCGTGCCGTTTCAGCGATTTTGACACCATCTGAACAAATGCGTAGAGCAAAAGCTGAAGGATTACTAACTTCGCTCAAAGACAAAACACCAGAACATAGAGAAAAAATTCTAAGGGCACTAGCTAACCGTAGTATTCCCCTCCCTGAAGGTCAATCGCCTTCAGAAAAAAAACTTATTGACAAGGTTCGCACCGACCTTGGTCTACCAATTGAACCTAAAAATAAAGCTATTAGAGAAAAACATGAAAAAGCAGCTTTAGCTGGCTTACTATTTCCATTGGAAGGCAAAACACCTACACAGAAGGAAAAGTTATTACGAGGTCAACATAGTATGGGTATTCCATTACCTATGGGACGAACACCATCGGAGAAATCTCTTATAGCCAAGATAGCGGCAAGCAGTCGTCATCTTTCGAAAGTGGCCTCAGCGATACTAGCGCCTTCCAAGATAATGCGTGGAGCTACAGCGAAAGTATTACTTACACCACTCAAAGACAAAACTCCAGAAGAAAGAGAAAAATTTCTAAGGGCTCTTGCTAACCGAGGTATAACCCTCCCTGAAGGACAGTCACCTTCAGAAAAAAAACTAATAAACAAGGTTCGCGCCGACCTTGGTCTACCTATTGAACCTAAAACTAAAGCTATAAGAGATAAACATGAACAAGTAGCTAAAGCTGACTTACTACAGCCATTAGAAGGCAAAACACCTTCACAAAAGAAAAAGATATTAAAAGGTCAACATGATATGGGTATTCCATTACCTATAGGGAGGACGCCATCAGAGAAATCTCTTATAGCCAAAATAGCGGCAGGTAGTCGTCATCCTTCAAAGTTGGCTTCAGCGTTGCTTGTGGCACCTTCGGAGCAAATGCGTAGAGCGAAAGCGGAAGGATTACTTACCCCACTTAAAGACAAAACACCAAAAGAAAGGGAAAAAATTCTTAGGGCACTAGCTAATCGTGGTATTCCCCTTCCCGAAGGTCAATCACCTTCAGAAAAAAAACTGATAAACAAGGTTCGCGCCAATCTTGGTCTACCCGTTGAACCTAAAACTAAAACGATTAGAAATAAACATGAAAAAGCAGCTTTAGCTGGCTTACTTTTGCCTTTGGAAGGCAAAACACCTACACAGAAGGAAAAGATATTACAAGGTCAACATAAAATGGGTATTCCATTACCTGTGGGTCGGACACCATCAGAGAAATCTCTTATAGCCAAAGTTATGTCAGATCCACGTCCAGCTTCCATGAGCAAAATACCATCGAAATCGATTTCTGCGATCCTGGCACCCTCGGAGCACATGCGTAGGGCGAAAGCGGAAGTAATACTAACGCCACTCAAAGGAAAAACACCGGAACAAAGAGAAAATATTCTAAAGGCGCTAGCTATGCGAGGGATACCCCTCCCTGAAGGTCAATCGCCATCCGAAAAAAAACTTATTGACAAAGTTCGCACCGACCTCGGTGTACCTACTGAACCTAAAACTAAAGCTATTAGGGCAAAACATGAAAAAGCAGCTTTAGTTGGCTTACTTTTTCCATTGGAAGGCAAAACACCTGCACAGAAAGACAAGTTACTACGAGGTCAAAACAATATGGGTATCCCGTTACCCATAGGACGGACGCCATCAGAGAAATCTCTTATAGCAAAGATAGCAGCAGGTAGTCGTCATCCGTCAAAGGTGGCTACAGCGCCCATGGAAGTTTCGGAGAAAGTTCGTAAAATGAAAGCGGAAAGATTACTAACGTCCCTCAAAGGCAAATCACCAGAAAGAAAAGAAAAAAATCTAAAGGCATTAGCTTTGAAAGGTTTACCTCTTCCTGAGGGTCAATCAGCTTCAGAAAAAAAACTTATCAATAAGGTTCGCGACGACCTTGGTCTACCTGTGGAACCTAAAACTAAGTATATTAAAGACAAACATAAACAAGCTGCTAAAGCTGGCTTGCTACAGCCATTGGAAGGCAAGACACTGGCAGAGAAGGAAAAGATATTAAAAGGTCAACATGATATGGGTATTCCATTACCTAAAGGACGGACGCCATCGGAGAAATCTCTTATAGCCAAGATAGCGGCAGGCAGTCGTCATTCTTCAAAGGTAGCTTCAGCGTTCCTGGTGCCTTCGGAGCAAATGCGTAGAGCAAAAGCGGAAGGCTTAATAACACCACTTAAAGACAAATCACCAGACGAAAGAGAAAAAATTCTAAGGGCACTAGCTAACCGCGGTATTCCCCTCCCTGAAGGTCAATCACCTTCAGAAAAAAAACTTATTGACAAGGTTCGCACCGACCTTGGTCTACCAATTGAACCTAAAACTAAAGATATTAGAGAAAAACATGAAAAAGCAGCTTTAGCTGGCTTACTATTTCCATTGGAAGGCAAAACACCTGCAAAGAAGGAAAAGTTACTACGAGGTCAACATAATATGGGGATCCCATTAACTGTGGGACGAACGCCATCAGAGAAAGCTCTTATAGCTAAAATCAAGGCATCATCGCGTGTCGCTTCAGCGGTCCTGGCGCCTTCCGAGAACTTACGTAAAGCTAAAGCCGAAGGATTACTTACACCACTCAAGGGCAAATCACCAGAACAAAAAGAAAATATAGTAAAGGCACTGGCGGTTTCAGGTTTACCTCTCCCTGAAGGTCAATCAACATCAGAAAAAAAACTTATTGACAAGGTTCGTGCTGACCTTGGTCTACCTACTGAACCTAAAACTAAATCAATTAGAGACAAACATAAACAAGCTGCGAAAGCTGGCTTACTACATCCATTGGAAGGCAAGACACCGGCAGAGAAGGAAAAGATATTAAAAGGTCAACATGATATGGGTATTCCGTTACCTTCAGGACGGACGCCTTCGGAAAAATCGCTTGTAGCCAAAATAGCGGCAGGCAGTCGTCATCCTTCAAATGTGGCTTCAGCATTCCTGGCGCCTTCGGAGCAAATGCGTAGAGCGAAAGCGGAAGGATTACTTACGCCCCTCAAAGACAAAACTCCAGAAAAAAGAGAAACAAATTTAAGGGCACTAGCTATGCGAGGTATACCCCTCCCTATAGGCCAATCACCGTCAGAAAAAAAACTTATAGACAAGGTACGCGCTGACCTTGGTCTACCTATTGAACCTAAAACTAAAGCGATTCGAGATAAACATGAACAAGCAGCTATAGTTGGCAAACTATTGCCATTGGAAGGCAAGACACATGCAGAGAAGGAAAATATATTGCAAGATCTACATGATATGGCAATTCCATTACCTGTAGGACGGACGGCTTCAGAGAAATCTCTTATAGCCAAAATAATGGCAGATTTTAAAGGAAAATCAGTTGATGTGTCAGCGTCAAAGAGACTAACAGCAAGAAAAGAAGCAGGAATAGAAACTGCGTATCAAGATATTCTCAAAACAACAACATGCGACCGTGGCTGCGGTTGCGACAAAAAGAAAATCAGATTTAAACACAGTTACGTTAAAATCAGAGTGACGTCTCCAGATATATCTTCCTTTTGCGATTGTCCTGGTGAATGTATCCCAAGCGTTAAGAACGAGGCCTTCGTTGACAACGAGGGTATTACAGTTACTGTTGGGAGAGCTGTTGGTATACCATCATTTACAAGGCAGTTTATATCAAAAACTGATAACAGCAACACTCATTCCGAGCATGAAGGTCTTAAAGACTCAATATATTCAAAATATAAAGTTTCTAGGTTTGAATCTGATCCTTGTTCTGATGGAGTTAATTACTGTCTTAACAGCTCCAGTTCTGTTGACAGCCTTAGGACGAGACCAAATAGCACTGAAAGCGATAAGATTTACCTGCAGAGTAATACACCACCTTACGAAGGCAGAACAAGTAAATCTGACAGGACTATGGAATGTTTGAAGCGCCATCACCCATTACATAATATTCACAAAAGCCTCAACTCAAAAACTATATCTGCTGCAAGCAGTCTTAATTCAGTTCTCGTAATAAAAAGTGAGATGTCATTATGCAGCACAAGCACGGACACAGTCAGTTTGATTTCCAGTATGAATAGCAGCATCATATCTATCTCCACGCATTACACGGGCTACCAGTCTACAGATGACCCTATCAGTAGTAGCTCAATAGACGAACCAACAACAAGGTAACTAAAACTTTGAAGCTTCACGTTAAAATATGTTACATATAATAAAACAACACTGCTATAGCTTAGAAAAATAAGTTGAGAAACACGAGTAATTTAATGAGTTCGAACTTACGAAACATTGCACCCCGTACAACGTTTTAAAACATTCACGATTGTGAATGTTTTAAAACAACTTCAAAAATGTGGGTTTGAGCAGGGAAGTTGCGCATTTACATAATATTTGTGACGTTCCACGGGAAAAGGTTTTTTTTTTTTGTTTCGTAAACCATGAGATGTAACATTTATTTTCCTATATTTATTTCTTATGATAATGTAAGTTATAATGTGGCTTTAAAGTTTAGTAGAAAGTGTAGTATGGCCATGAGTTATGAAAAATAAGAAAATAATACTTGTAAACATATCGGGATAATTATGCTCCGCTTAAATGATTAAGTAAATTATATCGAAATAGATGAAATACGTGGAGTTTAGTAATACAGTTTTTTTTTTAATAAATGAAACTGCTTTTTCGTTTTGTTTCATGGTACCCCACTTGTCCCTAAGTCTTAAAAAAGTATAGGTAAGAAGGAACTGATTATTTAGAAGCAGTTTATTATTAAAATAATAGTTAAAATTAATAAAAAGTAAACTAATTGTCCTAACATATTGTTTGTTACGTAATTTCCATAGACTACAACACTGTTATTGTGATGTAAGTAAGTTTAAGTAACACAAAAAGTTGAAAATAGTCTCAAAATGCGATATTATCAATTTTATTATATGCTCATGAAAGAATATTATTGTTTTGTGTGCAAAAATTTATGTTGTTTGTTAAATTAAAACTTAAATCTAATCTCTAAGTTTTGTGATTTTGCATGAAAATATTAAAAGTCTAATTGTTGTGTTTTTTTTTTGTCTAAATATTATCTAGTAATTGTTTTCTAATTGATCAGTAAAAAATCTGGCGTTCTCATCGTAAAAAAAAAGTGAAAATTAAGAAAATACTTTTTTTTTTATAGAAATTGGTTATTAGGCATATTCATTAGCTCATATCAAGGTTTTGATTTATAATACAGAACTTATTTAACATTTTTTGAAGGACAGAAAAGCCCAAGGAATTCGTTTCCATTACCCACTATTATAACGACAACATTGTTTTTGAGATGGCTAAACTTAAAATCGTCTGTTTTGTAAAATTGCACACTTTCCAATACAATCTTTAAACAAAAATATCTCCGTAAATACACATCGTAGGAGCATGATCTTTTCTTTGTATCGACAGCTTATTCATTCTATATTATTATGGTACGCATAACTCTATACGCACCACAAGGTACCTTTACCCGTGGAACGTCACATTTTTGTCATCTCGAGGTTTTTCTCCTAAAGTTCAAAGCTAAGCAGGTACTAAAAGATAACATAACAAGCATGAGCTTGTATTCTCCGAAGGGTTAGGCAGAAGTGCACCTATAGTACTCCTATATTTCGCCAGTTATGTTTAAGTCCCATGTAATAGTCTAAAAGCCTAGGAAGAAACTGACTGATAGGTTACTTAAAATTCAACGTATCCCATCTAAGGCGTAATTATGATATCACTAGAAATAGAAATACCTATTATTATATACAAATATCATAGTGATTAGTAATGTTCCTTTTATGATCTCAAATAAGTACCTACCTACTAAACTTAATAAATATGAATAATAATTATGTTTTTATTACCGACAGTGATGAATTGATCGACCACCCCGCAACTATTGGGGAACGTAAGATATTAAGAAATATTATAGAAGTAATTCCACATCGTGAATATACAATCTTGAGAATGTCTCAAACAAAACTTAACTTTGGAAATAACAACAGGAGGACAAATAAACTAAACTCCGAAACTGAAGAACCAAGTGTGCTCTTCGACCACTTGCCGAGTAAACTTGATGTATCGAAGATAATGGACAAAATAATGTCCAAAAAACGTTTTATGGATGCCTCCGCTATAATCATAGTAGTACCAATGTCTGATAATGATGAGGAACAGGGCTCCTCCAACTGTGTTGATTCCATTACGAGTACTAGTATTCATTCGACGGAAACAGATGTCATACTGAACGATACCATTGAAGAGGATCAGAGTGAGTAGTTCATTAGACAAGTCTCATGAATAATGTGATGCGCGCTTCGGAAGCGACGGAGAGTTCTTTATAATATATGGTATCTGTTCTTTGTGTGGTCCCATCAGCTATACAGAATGAATTTTTCAAGTGGGCGTGGATGGCCACATTCGTAACTTCATAGTTTATTCGTTCTTCGCTACGAGTATTCCTCATGGAATAGCGAAAAGTACTCAGAGGTGTCTCGGGCTCGATTTTGACGAAAAATAAAACAGCATCATTGGATTTTTGAAAAATCAAGATTTCTAGGCAGGAATTGAATCCGCTGATTTTGAAAAAAAAAACCACACTGTATTATTACACCATTCGAGTGTCGCTAATAAGGATCGAATTCTGGGAAGTAATGACATACGGCAAACTAAAGAAAAGAGCAAATTTTTATTAAACCTTGATATTGATTTTTCATAAACCCAATGATGCAGTTTTAGTTGTCATGAAAATCGAGCCCGGGACTCCTTTGAGTACTTTTCGCTATTCCTCATAGTTTCGGATTTGGCTATCCACGCCCTCTTGAAAACCACAGCCTGTATATACAGTAACGGACCGCTATGGGTTAGCGTAGACAAAGCTTTAAAATACTCGACAAAGTTCTCTTTGATAAATTGATGAAATAAGTTCAAAATAGCGTGGAAATGATAATTCCTTGTGGCGTGTGTTCGCGTAAACTATCAACGAACACATTACTACAAAGAATATGCTCAAACATACATTTTGCTGTTCTGTTTGCGCCATAAAGGCACGCCCTACAAAATCGACCTTTTTCTAAACTTCCATTGCCTACTTACGATTTCCTAGAAGAGCGGTGGCCGCTCTTAATGGCCGTAGCGACGGCTGTCATGAACACGATGACTGCGGTAAAGATTTAAATCGTTAGATTTTCCTGTTGCATTAAAAAATCGCATTTCTGTTACGTTTTGATACATCTGACACGCAATGACGCCGTAACTTCACTTGATTATTATGGTGTAAAATATGGTAATGTTAATAATGTGAACAACCATGTTTTACTTAACAGATATAAGCGTGCAAATTTTACATGCATAACGATACAATTAATAAACAATTTAGTAGATTAATAAACAGTGCCACATAACGCAAGCGTATTGTTCTCTTTTTAAGACCATTATTTTCATTCGTTCACTGGTGAGCATTTTCAAAAAAAAGTGTACCGCTCACTTTTGCCCTCTAGAAAAAATTTTGAAAGTTATTAGACTTCAAACAGCCCTTCTGGTTGAAGTCTTCAATTTTTTTTTTCTCTGGCTAATTATTTTATGATTGAAAAGCATTAAATATAGGTACTCTAAACTAGTTAAGTTCAAACAAATGCTTTACTAACACTTTGCGTAATTAAAAAAATTACAATTTTTAACACCAAGGTGTCAGTTTTTAGCGTGTGAAGCTTTGATTTTACAAACTTTTTTTTATATTAAGGTAGCATGAGTCTTTGGTCATCTTTTAAAATACTCTGAGTCGCTGATCGTCGCCGGTAGTTTGTAATTCATATCTTAGACTATTTGATTTCCAAAAAAATATTAAAAACTGTCGGCTTTGGCACGGCTAAAACTGCCATTTGAAAAATTATGAAGACAATTTTAGTTCTTGAAATGGTAACAGCATCCTCTACATTCACTGTACGCCATTAAAAAAAGTTAGATGTTAAAAATACATTTCGAGTAAACAGACGTATAAAAGTGAGTGCCACGGTCGTCAAAATTTCTTCTCTCGGGTTTGAGACACATTAGGGTGGGTTTCACCAATGAAACTGAACGCGTTCAAGGGCTGTTTAAAATTGTTGAACTCGACTTAGAAGTATTGGTCGCGTTTTGTTTCATTGGTGAAATTAACGTGACCGTACTTTTCATATCATGAACAATATCCTAATGTAACGTTTTAAACATTTGATAATAAACTTTGGTAGGTATATAATATGTTTTCGTCATAATAATGTTGAATATAAAATGGGAAGAGAACGTCACGTCAGTTTTGCGACATTTTTCGATACATTTTGATAGTGTATACCTATATATTACCATAAATTCAGACATGGTACAAATTATTTTGAAAACGCTCTGGTAATGCAAAAGAATCTTTATGTCCAAAGCTTAAAGATTGCTTCTGTCCTACAATTGTAATTGTATTGTAATTGTAGTGTACAACTGTTCCAAAAGTTTCTGATGAAAGTGTAAATAAATACCTTACGCAATCACTCCCTAACGGGTGCACTTTGGTGCATGACTTTTGAGTCTGGGTAATTAGGAATGGAGAAGAAACTGACAAATTAGTTCTACGTAGGTGGCGCTAAGTGTTTGTTACTTTCATTCAGCTGTCAATGAAAGTTCCTTGTTAAACTTTGCTACGAGATGGCGCTAAGTATTTTTCCTTGTCGCCGATTGGTCGTTAATCATTCAAGATCACTTTAGCAAGTGACTAACACTCAGCGCTCTCTCACGACAAAGCTTTCAGCAAACAACCCCTTTGATCGATACTTTTCTTTATAGTCACATTTGTAGGGTTCCGTACAAAAATGGTAAAGAGGAACCCTTATGGTGCGACTGAGTCTGTCTGTCACAGCTGGATATCTCAAAAACCACGAATGCTATCAACATTAAATTTGGAATAGTTTTAGATGACGTTTGTCCAACCATTTTTCAAATAAGAAAGAAATAAATATATATATAATATGTATATTTCGCAACAGGGACTGAAAGGGGGTCTTAAAAATTCGAAGTGGAGCTACTAGGGTATGTGGGGTATCATATGAAAGTGCGCTGTTTGCACATTCTCAAACATTTTCTTTTTTTTTTGTAGCCGCATATTTTTCGACTTTTGATGAAAAATGTTATCCCTCCCCTTATCTCCGAAGTTTGTATAGAGAAAAATGTAAAATTATTCTTTGTGATAGATGCTTATGTAAAGATTACAGGAAAAATAAAACGATGTCTCTAAATAGCACAGTTTTTTTTTATTATGATGGTACGGAACCCTCGGTGCGCGAGTCCGACTCGCGCTAAAAAAATGTCACATGAATGTCACCCGAACTATAAAGCGTAAGGCTATTGTATTAATGTTAACATTGATGTTTTTATCATAAATGATGTAAATTATAAACAGTGACGTGTGAAAGTTTCATATACTATAGTGAATAAATTTCAAACAAAACAACAAAGAAACGAGATGTTTACGACAAAAAAAACCACTGTGTTTACTTGCTGTAGCGAACTGCATAGGTTACTTTACCAGGGCCTGCAGTTTCGACATAGATAGCGATCGCTATACGACCGTATTCGGTCGCAAAGGCCTAGTGCGGTCCCTAGACGGTCAAAATTGCATGACAAACACGAAAAAATCACATGCTTGTCAAGCAATTCTGTCTAGGTACCCCACTAGGACTTTGCGACCGAATTCGGTCGTAAAGCGATCGCTATAAGGCCTGAATTCCTCCTAGGCTGATGTTGGTCGCGTACGTCAGCGAGATATAAATAAAAAAATACGGCGCTGACGAGCGAGACCGACGTGCGCGATACGCGGTGCATAGTGACATGTGCACCACTGAAGTCTGTGTCGCCGGTGCTATATAGAACACAATGTAAAATTGTACGCGCAACCGACGTACGTGATCGACATCAGTGCAGGAGGAATGCATGCCTGAAGTAGCATATTATACTTAGCAGTACCTACCTAGTAACAATAAAACAGAAACACTATTTAAGATTCGGATCTGAGAACATCTTCGATTACCAAAAGCGTCGAACAGGTTTGTGGAAAAGGAAAACAGTTTTACATGCAAGAAATATTATCTTCTAATGACACTGAAACGATGTTCCAAAATGAATCTCTACGAGTTCTCCGACGTATCGGGATGATGAAAGATGAATTTTGTCAAATCAGCACACATAATGAAATAGTAAAAATGCTAGAAAAGAAAAGAAGTGGCATAACCGCAGATAGGTCATCTTACAGTTGTCATAAACAATATTCTTCTCCTGTTGTTATTCAAAACTGCAATTCCAATTATCGCAATGCAACGAATGTTATACCTGAGCAAGACACGCCAAGCTTACTTCAAGGTACCCAATATTTTATTGACTAAGTTTACTACTCTTTGTCTTACTCTGCACACTATCCTTTAGCACGTCGCATCCCACAGCAATCTCTAGTCAGTAGAGTAACTTTAATTTTTAATTAAGGTTACCCACATTTTAATTTTAGGTACAGTCAAAATTTTACATTATAACCTCGCAATAATTCGCAATATAAGAGCTGAAAATTTGTACAGCCATTAAAACATTAAATATTAAAAGTCTCTTACGATCCAACAAACATATGTTGTATTTAAGGTCAAAAGTAATTTTCAAAGTCAATAGTATCTGTACAGTGTTATACAGCTTGAGAAGCTTGTATGACCTTCAGATTTTACTATAGTAAGTACTGGTCTCTGTAAAATAAGCCTTTTGAATAATTATTTTGACCTTGAATAAAAACAAATACAGTGGGATCAGTGGGGACACCTATTTTTTGTAAAATTAAATTAAGGTTTGTGTTTCGATAAATTAGCTTTATGTGTACAGTGGGCTTAGCATGACCACTTGTCTATCTGTACGAAGAGTAGACATATTTTTCTATACAAAGGTCACTTTGTCATTTTGCTTCTCCATTTTTTGACATCGCACCGTAGAAATCCTTCTACAATTTGTCATTGTCATTTTGTCTTTTGTTTCTAGTGATTGCTCAGTTGTGTTGTGTAACATCTATATATATATTAGGTTGGGGAAAAAGTCTTTTCGCATTATAGTATGTATGAACTTGTAATAAAATCTCTTTGGCTATACTATTTGTATCTGGCTGGTTTTGGTATCATTGAAAGTTTAAATTTTAAAGAACATAATTCCAAATTTAAATTAGGAAAATGTGTGATTTTCATTTGTTTTTCGTACCTTCAAGATGAGTGAATCTAATGAAGAAATTCGATACATTTTAAAATGTTACTACAAAAAAGGTAAAAATGCAACGCAAGCCGCGAAAAAAATTTGCGATGTTTATGGACCTAGTGTAGTGTCTGTGAGAGTAGCACAAATTTGGTTTTTTAAGCGTTTTCAATCCGGAAATTTTGATGTCAAAGATGCACGTCGCTCTGGTCGCCCTATTACGGATAAAATGGATGCCATTTTTGAAAAAGTGGAGCAAGATCGGCATATCAGTAGTTACGACGTAGCTGAAGAACTGGAAATTGACCACAAAACAGTTTTGGCGCATTTGAAAAAAACTGGGTACACAAAAAAGCTCGACATTTGGGTACCTCACGAGCTCACTGAAAGAAACCTAATGAACCGTGTACTCATTTGTGATTCTTTATTACGACGTAATGAAACCGAATCATTTGTGAAGAAGCTGATAACTGGTGATGAAAAGTGGATCACGTATGACAAGAACGTGCGAAAAAGGTCGTGGTCAAAGGCCGGTCAGGCTTCACAGACTGTGGCGAAACCCGGGTTAACTCGCAACAAGGTGATGCTGTGTGTGTGGTGGGATTGGAAGGGCATTATTAATTATGAGCTGTTACCACCAGACAGGACCATCGATTCTGAACTCTACTGCGAACAACTGATGAGATTAAAGCAAGAAGTTGAGAGAAAGTGGCCGGAATTAATCAACAGAAGGGGTGTGGTTTTTCATCATGGTAACGCTAGACCTCACACATCTTTAGCCACTCAGCAAAAATTAAGAGAGTTTGGCTGGGAGGTGTTAATGCATCCGCCGTATAGTCCTGACCTTGCATCTTCAGATTTCCACCTGTTTCGGTCTCTTCAGAATTCTTTAGGCAGTGTCAGGTTAACATCACGAGAGGACTGCCAAAACCACTTGTCGCGGTATTTTGCGCAGAAGTCCCAAAATTTCTATAGCAATGGGATCATGTCCCTACCTACAAGATGGCAAAAAGTTATCGAACAAAATGGTACCTACATACTTTAGTTAAATTTAAATAAACTATATTAAAAAATGTTTTGAATTTTCTTAAAAAATGCGAAGAAACTTTTTCCCCAACCTATTATATATATTATATAAATAAATCGCCGAAATGTATGTACGCGCATAACTTCCGAACGCCTGCACCAAATTGGATAACTCTTTTTTTGTTGTGTTTGTAATTGTCAGGAAAAAGTTTGTATGAAAGAAAATGTTTGAAAAGTTGCCGGGAAAATTGGAACATTCGGGAAAACTGAAAGTGCATTTTCTATGGAAATTTTGTATGAATTATTGAAATTTTGAAAGGACAACGTTTGTTGGGTCAGCTAGTATGTTATAAAATGTGAACTAAGAAGTAATGATGTTAGCCATAACCTGTGCTTCTTAATGTTTTAGATAAAACAGCCGACTGGTTCCGCTTTCGGAACATACATACGCCATCTCCAGTCTCATCAGTTAAGCCATGCGACGTGTCTGTGCGTTCCAGTGTGGGGTCCAGTCACTTGCCACGTGAGTGTAGTGCCACACCTGTTGAAAATTAAGTTCATGTCAATCAATCTGCCTAGCCTTTTCCCAACTACATATCGGGCTCGACTTCCAATCTAACTGGATGCAGCTGAATACCAGTATTTTACATGGAGCGGCTGCCTATCTGACCTTCACAACCTAGTTACTTGGCAATACGATACCACTTGAGGCTGTCAGAGTTTTGGGCTTTTGACTACTCACAACGAATATCAGAGATCTACGAATGACAGTTGGGGCCAACGGCTTAACGTACTTTTGAGCCACTGCGGCATGTCAATATAATGGGTGGTCACCCATCCATGAACCAACCGTGTGGCTATCATCAAAAGCATTACCCGCCGAATGTACGGCCGCAATTTTTGGCAGGTGTGCCGCCAAGCTAAAGTAAATAAATACGTACGTATATAATTATGTTGCTGTGTGCAATTGCCAAGTCACTCTATTTATTAAAGAAATAAGGAAATGTAATATTGATATGGTTACTATAAAATGTTGTTAGCTAACTAACAAGGTATCAATTTACGACAAAGTGGTTGGATAGCCGCTCCCATAGATAGGTAGGTACCCAATTAACCCGACTTGGTTTACATTCGATTTCACAACGTTTTACGGCAGGAAAACTGCGTTGCGAGACTTGTGCATTTTTGTACATGTTATGTTTTTGATGGGTCAGTTCTAATTTATACGAATGTTATATTAATGCGATGTTTTAGGTAAAACATCCGGCGCTTGCCGCTTACCTGACATGGGTACGCCCTCTACAGTACCATCAGATCGGCCGCGCGATATACCAACGTGTCACAGCGTGGGGTCCAGTCACTTCCCACGTAAGCATTATTACATATCCGCCAAAAATGACGCGACGGAAATTGGATGTGTTTAAGGGCCGTTAATCGGAAATCCACATGTAAAAAACGCAAAGGACCGAGGAGTCCGAGCGAGCAGAAATTACCACTTTTTTATTTTAAGTAATTAGCCAACGTAAGTTACAATTACAATTGTATCTTAATGATGCACTTCAAAACCTGTGTTTTTAACAGTACCAAATAAGGCAACTAGCTGTTGCCGTTCACGGGACATGCGTACGCCATCTACAGCATCATCGGATCTGCCACGCGACGTACCTCATCGTAAGTAATCCTAGATGCTTACAATACAGATATTGTAAGAAAAAAGCGCAAAGCGCGCAGTCCAAGAAAGCAGTAATTAGTTAATTATCACTTTTTGATTTTACGTAATTTACAACAAAACTATTGATTCTTAAGTGATTATACATTAGAACATTTAGCAATACGATAGCCAACTCTACATGCAATTTTGATAGTATTTTATGCTGCAATAAGAATAGAAAACGAAACACGTTTTTGAAATCGATCCCGTTTCGGATTTTTATTCGAACGAGCAAAGTACCAATGCAAAAACCATTTACTAATTTCAATAAAACAAGGATTTATATTGTTATAAAACTTTTTAGCAAAAAATAAAACCGAATTCCAAAATAAAACACTAAAGTGATGAATAATTTTCATTTCGGTAGTCGGTGTCTTTGGTTTTGTATTTTCTTTTTTTGCCACCGACTTCCGAAATTAAAGTTATTTTTCACTTTGTAGTGTTTTTTTTTTTTTGGAAGTCAGTTTAATTTTATATTATAGTTTTAATTTTTAACTTTTAGTTGTGGTACCTACCCCACACAAATTCGATTACCACTACCTGCTATGTAAATAACTGTGATAGGAAGTTAATATAACATCATCCGCATAGATTAAAACATATCCACATATACTAAGTGGGAAAAAATACGCATTATTGATGCTAACTCAAGAAACTACCCAAGCAAAGTTAATAAAATTTATATGGTACCATCTAGGAAGCCCTTTCAAATAAAAAGATTTTCCAAATCAGTCCATACAAAAAATAAAATATACAGTCGAATTGAGAACCACTTCCTTTTGAAGTATGTTAATTATACTACGACATAATTATATTTTTCTTGACGAAAATAAAAATGTATTAATTAGACTATTTAAAATTAAAATAGGTTTCAAGAAGGCAAAATGAGTTTACAGTAAGTTCATTTACAACGAAAACTACATGACGTTATTTCGGTCTGATATCATCATAATTTGCCCAACCTTCCCCACAATGTTGGAAACGGCTTACAGTCTACCCAAATACAGCTAAATACCAGCATTTTACATGAAACGACCAGTTCTGACCTCCCCAAACCAGTCACTGAGTAACACGATACTCTTTGGTAAGATTGGTTGACAGACTTTCGGGCTTCTGATTACACGTAAAATTGTACAGAGTTCTATGAATGACAGCCGGGACCGACGCGAGCCGTGCTTTCTGAGGCACACAGGGGTCTTGGTATGAAATGGATGGTCACCCATTAACACACCGAACGCAGCAACTTTGATCGATTGTGCTATAAAATTTGAACTGACTGAACTTATAATTAGGGTTCCGTACCGAAATGGTAAAAAGGAACCCTTATGGTGCGACTCAGTCTGTCTGTCTGTCACAGCTGGATATCTCAAGAACCACTAATGCTATCAACTTGAAATTTGGAATAGTGTTAGATGACGTTTGCCCAACCATTTTTCAAATAAGAAAGAATATATATTTCGCAACAGGGACTGAAAGAGGATCTTAAAAATTCAAAGTGGGGCTACTACGGCACGTGGGGTATCATATGAAATAGCGCTGTTTGTACATTCTGAAACATTTATTCTTTTATTTTTTAGGCCGCATAGTTTTCGACTTTTAATGAAAAATGTAAAAAAAAAAAAAATACGGGAACTGTATTTTTTTTTTTTTTACATTTTTCCCTATCTCCCCCTTATCTCCGAAGTTTGCATAGAGAAAAATCTGAAACTATTCTGTGTGATAGAAGTTTATGTAAAGATTACAGGAAAAATAAAATTATGTCTCTAAATAGCACAGTTTTTTTTTTATATAATATATATACGATGGTGCCTCGGTGCGCGAGTCAGACTCTCTCTTGACCGGTTTTTTTTACGTTAATGATGCACTTCAAAACCTGTGTTTTTAATAGTTCCAGATAAAGCTATTAGCTGTTCACGGCACATGCGTACGCCATCTACAGCATCATCAGATCTGCCGCGTGACGTACCTACGTGTCACAGCATGGAGTCCAGTCACTTCCCACGTAAGCATAGTGATATAATTATGCTCTGCCCAAAAAGATGCGACGGAAATTCGATGTGCCGGAATACCAGGTGATTTCCAAGCTATAAGTCATCTGATGACCTTAAATTATCGTGTGGGAGTCGCAAAGAAACTGGAAACATCCCTTGAGATAGAGAGTAGAAGGGGAAAAGAGCACATTATATGTATACGAAAGCGAAAGAAATTATGAGCATTTTGGCGAAGGGGAATTTGAAACCACTTGAGCTTCACACAATTTCGGATCTTTTACAAAAATTTTGAAGCCGCTCAAGTTGATCAAGTTTGTCTTGGGTAAGGTCAAGAATATTCTAGAATGTTTTTTTTTTTATCTGAGATGGGTTTGCTCTTGACTCTAGTCTATAGTCAGAATTTTAATTCGATTCCAGATTTGACATTAGCTACTGTCATTTTGTGAAATAATGATACCACATATAATAGTGTAGTGATGAACACAAAAATCGATAAACAATCAGTGTGTGTGCCATCAGTGTGCCAATTAAAGACTAAATTATTGATTTTTTATTTAAATAAATACATAATTATTCATAATAATTATTTATTAATTAGTAATCGCTGCTCTATTTTATAAAAAGTTAATATTTTTGTTTTTATATTAAAAACAAAACTTATAATAAAAGAGCCTAGATAGTTTTCAGTATTGGCAACCCGTGCGCGCTCGTGCAGCTATCGCCATTTTGTTCATCGTTTTCAAGATTAAAAAAAAAAAAAAAAATCGTGTCATTCGGCTTCATTCTCCCGTCTGACTGCACGAATATCTTATTTCATTGCGAATCGATATTTTGTTGGGTTTTTGTTAAAGTGTTGTTACGTTGTGTTTGTTGTTACGTTTATAGTTTTTTGTGAACTTTGAGTGAATCTATTTGTTTTGGTTTTCCATCAAAATGGAGCCTCAGCCAAGTACATCACAAAAAGACGTGGATGTTTTCTTGTCCCCAAGAAAAAAACGTCCACGAAAAGCTTTCACTGTTACTGAAAAAGTAATGATCCGCAACGCCTACAAATACGTGAAAAATGAAATTTCTGCGCAATTGGAGGCCTTTGAAGTTGGGGAAGAAAATGAATGTATGAGCAAAGTTGCTGACATATTGGGAATAACCTCACGCTCTGTTTGTAACGTTTTGAAGGAAGTAAATAAAGGTGCGCCGCCAACTCCTCCTAAAAAAACTGGACCAAAGCGAAGTTTCAAAGATAAAATTGATGAATTTACATTCTCTGCAATACGAAGAATTGTTCATCAGTTCTTTTACCAAAATGAACCTCCAACCATTGCAAAGGTTAGTCAATCAGTCAGACAGTATTATTTTATACCTACATCTTTTATATATAAGTAATGATTCCAAGCTATTATAAAACTTACTATTTTAGATTTTACAAGTGATGAACGATGATTCAGAAATGCCCAAGATTTCCAAAGACACCCTCAGAAAAATTTTGAAGCATCTTAATTTTAAATTTGTTGCAAGGTCACGCAAGATCACACTTATTGATCGAAATGATATAATAACATGGCGCCAGCGTTACTTGCGATCTATATGTCAGTTTCGACGAGAAGGGAGACATATATATTATCAAGATGAAACTTGGGTTAACGCAGGTAAGGCTAACATATATACACAAAATGAATTTATATACATTTTACATTAAATTTAATAGTAATATTGAATGTTCATGTACTATATTTATTTTAAGGTCATACTGTAAAAAAAACTTGGGTGGACAAGAAAGTCACATCATCTCGACAAGCGTTTTTGGAGGGACTGACCACTGGATTAAAAAATCCATCTGGAAAAGGCAAACGTCTCATAATTAGCCATATAGGTAGTGAAGAAGGCTTCCTGGAAGAGGGGCTCATGATTTTTGAAGCAAAGAAAAATTGTGAAGATTGCCATGATGAGATGAATGCAGTTTGTTTTGAAGAGTGGTTCGCTGGAGTCTTACCAAAATTAAGACCAAACTCAATTGTGGTGATGGATAATGCACCTTACCACTCCCGAAAATTGGAAACGGCACCAAAAATGAGCTGGAAAAAAGCTGCCATTCAAGATTGGCTTTTAAATAAAAATATTTATTACGAACCAGATATGGTTAAAGCTACGCTTTTAGAACTGATTCCACATAACGAGTCTTTTAATAAGTACGCTGTAGACGAAATGGCAGCACAACATGGGATCACGGTTTTAAGACTGCCCCCTTACCATTGCGAGCTAAACCCTATCGAATTGATATGGGCGCAGGTAAAGGGGCATGTAGCTCAAAATAATAAAACTTTCAAATTGACAGACGTGAGAAATTTATTTCAGGAAGGCATTCAAAAAATTACGGCTACCGAATGGTCTAAATGCGTATCCCATGTTGTCAAAGAAGAGGAAAAAATGAGTAGGCTAGATATGTTAAATGACAATATCACAGACACATTTATAATAAATGTTACAGAAAGTGACAGCGATAGCGATAGCGATGACGGCGACAATATATAAAATAAATTATTACCATAATACATCTATCTGTTTTATTTGTCATGTTCCTTCATGATCACATTTTTTTATTTATTTCACACACAATTATAAAAGAAAAGTCTCAGATCGTTAATTAATCGTCAAAACTAAATTATCGGTTCAGAAATATTTAATTTCCTGATATACTTAGTTTACGAGAGTAAAATTATAAACGAGAAGAATCGATCCGGAAATATTCCATTTCCATATCGAATAATTTCGCAACGTCACTATTTAGTACTTGTCATAACGTTGCAACACTGAAATTGTCAAATCTGGAATCGAATTAAAATTCCGAGTATAGGTCGTGGGCGGCAGAGACAAAGTCGACGGTAGAGTGAGCTTACCCACAAGAAGCCTGTTCATATTTTTTTGTACGTAAAAAATATACTAATTTGACTATATAAAATTAGTTTCAAAGCAGACAAAACGGGGTTAACCGTGTTAATTTCCTGAGACTACGCGACGTAGTTTTGGCCTGTTGTATTGTAGATAATTTATAAAGCATAAGCATTGTAGGCGTGAGCACGCCGAATTTCCTTCCGTAATATTAGGCACCTGTGTTGCTAGAGTTGCTACGAGAATCTTGCTACGTTAAAGTAAACATATTTTTAAAGTAAACATATTTGACAGGCCAGCTGGCGTGGTTGGTTAAGATACCGCCTATCATGTCGCAGGTCGTGGGTTCGATTCCCACCCAGGACAAACATTTGTGTGCATGAACATGTCTGTTTTTCCTGAGTCTGGGTGTAATTATCTATATAAGTATGTATTAACAAAAAAAAAAGTAGTGTATGTAGTATATCAGTTATCTGTTTTCCATAGTACAAGCTCTGCTTAGTTTGGGATCAGATGACCGTGTGTGAAATGTCCCAGGATATTGTTATTATTATTATTATATCCTTACGTGTAATTTGTTTCTCTGTCTACGGTTTATACTTATGTTGTGATGGTTGATATTTATCATTTATTTTCTTCGCACAACTAATCATTAAATGAAGAAAATAAAACTAAAATTGCTATTATTGATGTTATTTAAAACCAGTGTTAATAAGTCCTAGATAAAACATCCAACATTTCAGATATGCCTACCCCATTTTCAATATCGTTAGAACAGCCGGCCGTGTGACAGTTCCAGTATCATCGGGTACAGTCTTTCCACAAGTAAAGAAAATATAGTTGCATAGTTTCAGCATTTAAATCATAGATCTATAGTTTCAATACTGTCCACAAGATTGATTATTTATTTTCACAACTGAACTAAACTTGCAACGTTATTATAAATGTGTTCTAACTGATCACGACGATATGTAGTAGAGGAATTAAATGAACTGTATAACATGTATAATGAATTCAAAAGAATCGGAATTAGAACGGGGTCGATAAAGGCAAAATAGAATAATTAATACGTAAGCGCAGCCGTCTGTGGAGGCGTGCAACATCTGACTGGTGTGGCGTATCGTTCCGCGCTCAGCCGTTCGGCCGGTTGACACGCTGCTGTTCCCGCGCCCCTCGTTCACTGCCGCCAGCGCGCGGCGATGTTGAGAGGAGCAGTCCCAACATACCCCCATTGAAGAGCTTCAACAGTAGTGACTGGCTGCGGGCAGGACACCCTTTCTTGTGAGGATGTCGGTAACCCTCGCGACGCCGTCTCTGCCAATGTGATTCAAGAGTCAAGAGTACCTTGTAGCATTGTGAGCTAACATTTGGTTTAAGTATAATTGCAATTCATAACGTGTGTTTTTAATTTGTTTTAGGTGAAACTTATAGCTGTTGCCATTTACCGGCCTTGCGAATGCAATCTACGGAATCGACAGAACATCTGTGCGACATATCTACGTGTTCTGATAGTCTCGTTCCATTGCATGATTCTCGGCAACATTCTGGTCGTCTTCGACACAATATGCATAAGTATCCCGAGCCTGCCTGTCCCTCGAAACATGATCGTCAGCATAACCAGTATAAAGAGACCCACACGCCTTGTTGTGAATGTAATCCATCTACAGCTTGTAAGCCACTGAGTATAAAGTCAATGCGTAATGAAGGTCGAACTTTACACACAGCAGCAGGCAAGTCATTATTATCTTGAACCTCTCCTATCGGCACTATCTTTCTGCCCGTTTTTACATACGTCAAGTTGAGCGACGCCTAGCTAGTTGCTTTAGAACGCTGCGTGTTCTTTTGGCGCGTAGCGTATGCAGGTTCCTAATGTCTGTCAATATTGCTAGAAACCTATGGCTACGCAACCTGTATGAGTTGCATAAGCATTATATGCAACATTAGTAACTTCAACCACCACTAAGAAACCACTAAGCGTTGACTTATCGTCTAGTCGTTCTCGAAATGTTTAGTTTTGCGCTGAGTAACTGATTAATGTTTTGTTTTGCGCTGAGTAACCGATTAATAGTAATAATAATAAAGCTGGCAACACCAACGTCAACACGTCAAAATTTATTTTCATATATTTTCAGTTTTATATTATTTTCAGTTTAATATTAGTCGCAGTTTTTTTTATTTTATTTCCTGAGAAAAACCCACACGCCACTGAAAGAAAAAATAATCAAGATAATTTAAATACAGCAATTACCAAAATGTACAAAATACATAAAAAACTGCCAAATCGGAGGTGACATTTGTCATGTCACCTGCGATAAAACAATACAAACCCAAATGAAAATAAAAAAATGTTGACGAGAGCAGCTGCAAGACGAGCACGCCTACCACCTCCGGACTCTTCGCTCGGCTCCGCCTCGCTGCCGCCGGTACCCAGCCCCACCGTGAGCGCTGTGACGACACCGCCCGCGGTAGTTGCGTCGAGCTCGAGCGACGAGTATTTTTCCCCGCCGACGTCGCCAACACCTGTACGTCGGCAGGGGAGAGGCCGACCACCGAGAAGCTTGGGACTTAGGGGCCATCCAGCCCCGAGCTGGGTCCCCGCTGCCGGTGGTTGTGTGCAGCGCATGAGATGGACTCAGTCCATGAACGAGAACGTCATGCGCGCATATTACGGGTCTACAGAGGGGGGAACTAACCTCACTGCGTACCGCGATAGGATGCTGTCTCTGTTTCAGGAACTAGAACCAACCGTCAACACCTCGGCCCAACGACTGTCGGATCAGGTGCGGGTCATCCAACGCAATCACAGGTTGGACGATGCCGCACTTGGTAGGCTGCGCTCAGAGGTACTGAGCCAACATATCGTCTCGACACCAGCACAAACCGCGGTACAAGCGTCGACTATAGATGCAATCCCGCCGCGGTTCAATCATGTTGAAGAAGAGGAGGATAGGGTTGCCACAGTAAGTAGCCAATACAACACCCGGTTGAGGAGCGCACTGGAGGATGCGATTCGAGAGTATAGGTCCACTCCGACCGAACTTAGACCCCGATTACCACGCTTACCCATGCATAAGAAAAATAGGGCGCTGGTGTGTGCCTTGGACTCGCAGCTTAAGAATTTTTTCGAAAGCAGCGAGGATCTCGTTGATACACACTCGATTCTATATTGCGCGGCTGTTGCGGCATGTCGTTTAGCTAACGTCAAGTTTCCTAGCTGTGACGGAGCTACTCGACCAAAACCAGCCGTACCAGCCTGGCAACGCAGGATCGAGCGTCGTATCGATGGGGCCAGGGTACTCATCGGCAAACTATACTGCTTCAGGGAGGGTAATACACGACCACGAGTGATGCGCTTTGTAAGGCGGGCATTCTCGGGGACTGGAATCAGCCCTCGAGAATACATGTCCAGTGTCACAGAGCGCATCGACTTCCTGAAGCAGAAAGTTTATGCATGGGCGAGCCGTATTCGGCGGTATAAGCGGCGGGTTGATCGATTCACACAGAATCGCATGTTCCAG
Source organism: Dicycla oo (assembly GCA_948252095.1). Classification (NCBI taxonomy): domain Eukaryota; kingdom Metazoa; phylum Arthropoda; class Insecta; order Lepidoptera; family Noctuidae; genus Dicycla; species Dicycla oo. The sequence goes on along the minus strand of OX411709.1, from coordinate 36,014,217 downwards.
AGCGATGAGAGGTGGGTATATAGAGCTTGGGAGCGACCTGAACAAAATGTGACAGACGTGTGCCGCCCGAATGATGCTGCCACGAGCACATTCTGGCGCAGCATCTGGTCGGTGCCCGTCTGTCACTCTGAGGCTGACTGGATGCAGACTGTTGAGCGAATGTGTGGAACAATACCAGAAATGGAAGCAGTTCTAATTACGCCATTAGACGTAGCCAGAGCAGTCCGTCCGTTACCGAATTGGAAATCACCGGGACCGGACGGACTGCAAAACTTTTGGTTGAAATGGATAACTAGTTCACACACTCGCCTGGCATCTCAATTTCAGTCATCCTTAGAGTCTGGGTCGCTACCGCAGTTTCTAACAACAGGCGTTACCCACCTGCTCCATAAGTCAGGTAGTCCCGCGGAACCCAAGAATTATAGACCGATCACATGTTTGTCGACGATCTATAAACTTCTTACATCCATTTTGAGAGCGAAAATTAATACGCATATTGAGAAGTAACTCGATTATGTCTGCCTCTCAGAATGGATGTCGGAACGGGTCCCGTGGTACTAAGGAGCTACTCCTCATCGACATGGCCATAAGCCAACAGGTTCGTCGATCCCGCAAGGATCTGTCGACATGTTGGATAGATTACAAGAAGGCCTACGACTCGGTGATACATGGCTCATGAGGGTGCTGGAGTTGTACAAGATAGATGCAACTCTACGCACCTTCCTTGAGTCATGTATGGGGCAATGGTGGACGGTCCTTCGCTATCCTGGGTGTCGACAGATCCAGGGGAATGATGAGCATGTATGGATTAAACGGGGAATATTTCAGGGCGACAGTTTGAGTCCACTTTGGTTCTGCTTAGCCCTGAATCCTCTAAGTACACTGCTAGAGGATTCAGGTCTAGGCTATCGGTTGAGGAGAGGCGGTCAGGTCATATCTCACCTCCTCTACATGGATGACTTGAAACTCTTTGCTCCCAACAAATTGCGACTGATGGAGCTACTGAAAACAACTGAAACTTTCAGTAGCGCCATCAGGATGGAATTTGGTGTGGACAAATGTGCAGTCATGCATGTAAAGCGAGGTGAAATCATGGAATCCGAGGAAATCCAACTGTCGGATTCCATACACCTTAGATCCCTCTCCTCATCCGAAAGCTATAAGTATTTGGGTATGTCGGAAGCGTTAGGCATCAACGATGCTGACATGAAGCAATCGTTGAAGGAGCGATTCTTTGGTCGCTTGAAGAAGGTATTAATTAGTCTTCTTTCAGGCGGAAATAAGGTGCGCGCCTTCAACGGTTGGGTCATGCCGATCTTGATGTACTCTTTCGGCATACTCAAATGGACTCAGACCGAACTTGACGCCCTGGATAGGAGGGTCCGTACACTGTTGACCGCAAACCGGATGCATCACCCACGTTCATCGGTGATGAGACTGTACATCTCGCGGAAGTGCGGGGGCCGTGGCTTTTTAAATGCTAAAACCCTCCACAATCGCGAGGTGTGCAGCCTCAGTGAATATTTTTTAAAAGCCGAATTGGGTATGCACCGTGATGTGGTCACAGTGGATAAGGGGCTCACCCCGCTCTCCATGGCTAAAGAGAACTGGCGCAAACCTGTAGTACTTACTACCGATGACCGCAGGAAGTTATGGCAAAGCAAGGAGCTTCACGGGCGCTTCTATCGGGCCCTTCATGAGCCCGGTGTAGACTTCTTAGCGTCCGTATCCTGGCTACGTTTCGGTGACCTATTCGGGGAAACTGAAGGTTTTGTTTGTGCAATTATGGACGAAGTTATTCTGACGAATAACTACCGGAGACATATTATGAAGGACGGGACGGTTGATGTGTGTCGGGCATGCCACCGTCCGGGTGAGTCCATCAGACATATTATCTCTGGTTGTTCTCGTCTGGTTAACGGCGAGTACTTGCACAGGCATAATCAAGTGGCCAGGATTATTCACCAGCAACTTGCTTTGAAATATAAACTTGAGGATTCTGAGGTACCGTATTACAAGTATGTGCCCGACCCAGTTCTCGAAAATGACCATGTCACGTTGTACTGGGATCGGTCTATCATTACTGACAGGACTATTGTCGCCAATAAGCCTGATATAGTGGTGATAGATCGATTAGTGCGCCGCGCAATGATTGTCGATGTTACCATTCCACATGACGAGAACCTCGTGAAAGCTGAGAAAGAGAAGCAAATGAAGTATCTCGACTTAGCACACGAGGTTGTTGACATGTGGAATGTGAGCTCGGCTGTCATTGTGCCGATTGTAGTAACGGCCAATGGCCTGATGGCCGAAAGTCTCGATCAACATCTTTCGAGGCTCTCGTTAGGCGGTTGGATCAAGGGCCAGATTCAGAAGGCAGTACTTCTTGATACGGCTCGCATTGTGAGGAGGTTCCTGTCTTTGCAGCCCTAACCACCGGTAGCTTGGACTTTGCTCCCGCTACTGGCGGATCACTATTTTTTATATTTTTAAATGTTTTTTTTTTTTAATGTTTTTTTATAAAGAAATATTTAAAAATGTATTTAATAAGTTTTTAAAATGAATAAAATAATAATAATAACATGAACAAATGAAATCGCAGGGCAGCATGTCGCGAGCTGTTTGGGCAGTAGCGACCCCACGGACCCTATCTCCCGGGAGAAGTCTTGTACTTCACCCCTGGCTTGCCTTTATTGGCCGGCTGGAGTGAGCACTGATGAGGACCAGGGCTTCCACCTTTTTTTGCCTTTATTGGCCTACTTGAGTGGAAAATCGCAAGAGCAAACGTGCTCGGAGGAAGGATTCCTGTAAGGGCTGGTAGGGATCTAGACCGTACTTCCGGGATTGTCCTTATTGCCGTGGAATACCTCTCCACTCCTCATGCATCTCAGGAAGTGTTGCCCCCCTTGTCGCTACGTCACTATGTACTAGCGACCGTTTCCAGGGGCTCATTATTGAGCGTGCAAGTCACCCCCTGCCATTTTATCCGTGTATAATTATATAACATTGGTCAGACAGGGGACATAGTTCTTCCATAGTTTAAGTTACCCAATCCACTTTAGCCACCCAAACCCATAGCCCAATATGTTTTGTTTCCACGTGCTGCAATAGTCCGGCACCAACCGGAGGTTGTCCTTGGCTGCACTTGCATAGTGCATATAGGGATAATAGTCGGTTGGTGCCTCCTCATCATTTAAAATTGTTAAAGGGGCCTCTGCGAGTTGGCTTCGGCCCCTCGTACACCTTCCAAAGGTCCGAGACCCTAGGGTCAAGAGATATGTCAAATAATAATAATAATATTATATTAACAATAACCACCATGCACCATAGTGCAACACAAGTCAAGCTGACGAGGGGCGTGATGACAGGACGGCAATCTCTCGCGTCTGGCCCTGGTACAGGCCATGGTACGGAGCGAGAGTGCATGGGAAGCCGTCACCTCCTTCTGCGAAGCAGTAATGCTCGCGAAGGAGGAGGCTGACCGCGTGAGGGAGAGGCAATATTTTCGCCCTCACGCCCCTAGTCGCCACAGAGACGCCCTGGGCGTCGGGAATCGATAGCCGATTCCCGGCCACCGTAGGCGCGGGCTTGCGGATGGCGAGCAACGGGTAGCTCGCCGTCCGGTAAGGACCAGGCCCGGGTCAACGGCACGTTGTGTTCCACGCGCGCCTCAAAGAGTTGTCAGCACTAGCTGAAGGGGTCCGCTAGGGCCGATGCCCGCCAGGACCCCTTCGATGCCCGCCATTTTTAAATAAACAAACAAAAACATTTACAACAAGTACTTACGTTTGTAGGTTACCTGTGCCAGGGCCACGGTAACTCTTTCGAACAACCCGCAATTGTTTGAGGCCTCTGGTGATCCAAATACTGTACTTACGTTGCGCCATTACGCTATTTCTGCACGTGCATGCATTCGGTCACCATGTCAAAAACGCATAGCCTAACTGGCTCTTGACAAAATAACAGTAGGTACCTGGCAGCCTCAATAAAGAAGCCATGTCGCAGCGGCGAGTTAGTTCTTCCACGATTAATAATATGCGTAGTGCGTATGATTTGAATTTCGATATTTATAAGTGTCCCACTTTGAGGGAGCATTATTATCATAAAATTATTATTCCTTACTATTTTCTCCGTAGCTGCCCATTGCATTACAGTGGTATTAGAATACCAGGACTACGGTTTTTTTTAAATGTCGCATCGCTATGCTGCCTTTTTGTCTATATGCAGACTTTTTGTTGTTTGTATTTCTTTCTTACTATTTCAAAAAGTTGATCTGGCTGTTTCAGATTACTCGAACAAAGAAACCTCCATGCTTGAAAATGTATACCACTCGGACCCAAGTCAACGTCGAGCAATCCAGAAGTCCTACGTGCCAAAAGTCTCAGCAAGTGAAGGTGATTGCGTAAATCAAGAGCTAAATGGCACAGACACCATAACAGATAAAGTAACAAGTCAGCAGCCGCGACTTCATTCAACCCAGCAGTCTGACTTGCCAAAAGACTCCACAAATGAAGAGATTTGCATATTATATGAAGACATAAAGGGCGCAGGTACCATTACAGACATAATAACAGGCCAGCAGCCACACCATCAGGTGAGCCAGCAGCCGCGCCATCAGGCGAGCAAGCAACCGCGCAATCTGATGAGCCAGCTGCCGCCCTATCAGGCAAGCCAGAAGCCGCACGATTGGATGAGCCAGCAGTTCAGCGATCGGGTGAGCCAGCAACCGCTACATCAGGCAAGCCAGCAGCCGCGCGATCGGGCGAACCAGCAGCCACGCCATCAAGCAAGCCAGCAGCCGCACCTTCAGACAAGCCAGCAGCCGCACCATCAGGCAAGCCAGCAGCCTCACTATCAAGCAAGCCAGCAGCCGAGCCATCAGGTAAGCCAGCAGTCTAAAATGCCAAAAGACCCCGCTAGTGAACAGGATTGCATTTCTGAAGACACAGGTGACACAGACACCAGAACAGATGAAATAACAAGACAGCAGCCACGACTTTGGTCAAACAAACAACCATGCAATCAGGCAAGCCGGCAGTCTAATATGCCAAAAGACTCCGCTAGTAAACAGGATTGCATTTCTGAAGACATAGATGACACAGACACCATAATAGATGAAATAACAAGTCAGCAGCCACGACTTCGGTCAAGCCAACAATCACGCAATCAGACAAGCCGGCAGTCTAATATACCAAAAGATTTCGCTAGTGAACAGAATTGCATTTGCGAAGACAGAGATGACACAGACACCATAACAGATGAAATAACACGTCAGCAGCCGCATCTTCAAGAAAGCAGGAAGTTAAAATTTAAAAGTCCAAGTGTTGTAACAGATGAAATAGGAAGTCAGTATCCGTGCTTTCAGGCAACCCGCAAGTCTAAAATGCTAAAAGATTTTGCTGGTAAAGAGAATTGTGAAAATCAACAAAAGCGAAAAAGAATCGCTAGTTATGCTAGTTACCAGATCCTACACAAATTGGCAAAATCAGCAGAAAAGATATCAGCGGTACTGCACGATCCAGCGAAAACAAAAAATAGTAAAATAACAAAAGTAATTTCTAGTATCAGAAAATCAATTTCTCATAAAATTGATAAAACCCTTAAAGACCTAGAGAGCATTAAAACTAGCAAAAAGGAGGACAAACCAGTGAGTCTCAAAGAATCTGAGAGCCACAAAAGTAGCAAAAAAAAGTCAATAGTAATTGCCCCCAAACCTGTCACAGAGAGCCCCAAACCTGATGAAATGAAAGAGGAAAAAGTCATACCAACAAGCCAGAAGGCCAAAAAAACACGTGTAAAGACGAAAACTCATCAAACTGTCCAAACGATGCCTGAACCTACTGGACCCCAGCCTCAACAGATATCTCCTAGTGAAGTAATTTATGATGAATATTCTTACGAACCTAATTGTGGATGGTTGGATATTGTGGAACTCATGAGATTGAGGTCAGAGTTGACAGAGTCAACTTCAGGATTCAAAGCATGTAAGAAAAGAAAACAACAACAAATAATGAAACCGGAAGATGAAATTGAATTAGATTTTGAAGATGCCATCAAATACTATGTGGGTAAGAACCTAGAACTATTTCGGGATTTACTGCCGCCGCTTGAATTAGACCTGGAGATGTATCAAGGCAAAAAAGGTCGAAAACTACTGAAAAAGAAAAGGGCAAAAGAAAGAAAAGAGAAAGAAAAGGCAAAGAAAAAAGATAAAAAAAAGGTTAAATTCAGTTCAGAGGATTCAGATGAAGACGAACAAATCCTATTAACAAAAGAATTATGTGAATGTCCTTATGGACCCCCGCCCCCGGAAATAACTTACGAAAATATTGCACTTTCACCGGAGGATTCTGAAGAGATAGCAAAGCAGTATCCTAAAGGAATTAAATTTTGCCTTGGCGGCAGAGGTCTGACACCAGTAAAGCCTGTTGTAGCTAGCACGTCAGGTCGCGCCGGTGTAGCCGAGACATCAGTCGGCCGCACCGGCGCGGCTGCATAGTTGAACATCCCTAAATGCACCATTTCAGTTCATATTTCAGAGTTTATATTAAGTAGCAATGTAAGGCTACCGTTTTTGTGTATTTTTTAATGAAAATCAAGTGAAGTGTATTATTTTGATACGTATCTTAAAGTTATTTGTAATAATAAATATTATTTAATTGACATGAGACGTTATTGTTATTTTTATAGGCCATCAGTCTTTATCACGGCACCGTCTAGCGCGGGTTGGGCCGGGCCGGTCCTGTGTGGAGATTTACAATGAGAGATGCATATGCATATTGGAACTAACGCCATCTTAGACTATAACAAAATTGCATTTTGACAGTTTTGTATTGAAGCACGGACGCATCACATTCACGTAGCAATTTGGCAGCTTTTTTTTTGGCAATTGAGCCGGTGTCGACTATTCTGCCAGCGTCACGTTTAGACTGCGGTCGGTCGGATTTGGCAGTTGTAATTACGTTTATTTTGAGCCATAGAATTATTAAGCTCATGTCAACAGATTGAGAAAGAGCTTATAGCTATCCTATTTGGTTGTACAGTTTCACCAATGTCTATGGTCGCCACACTTTAGTTGAAACAGACCACATGCCAATAGTGTCACTTTATAATAAACTAATTTATAACATTCTGTGCTTAGATAAATGATTGGTCTCGCTGCGCTCGACTAGATCCTGTAGCTACACAGACATATAAAGAGTATAGAGACCCATAGATTTAATATAGTATAGTAAATCTATGAGCAGACCAAATATGAATCCATAGGTATATTTATATAGATGGACATGTTTCTTTATCCTTTTTTTTTCTAAGCGACAAGTCGTAAATGGCATCACGTTCTGTCACCTGTTGTCACACTGACTCACACATTGACAATATTTGACGCGTGGCTTGTTTCTCCCGCGCCGCCATATTGATAAGGAACATTAATTAGTCAGGGACGGATTTGGCAACAAAGACGAAATGTTTTGTTGTATGTAAGATATATGCCATCAAGCCGGTCGTCAAAAGGGGGAGAGTGGACTGCTGCTCAACGTCCTCTTAAAATACTCAATTAGTCGCCTTTTCAATAACCACGGGAATAGATGTGTGGTTCTATTCGTTAAGATTTTATTGATAAGTAGTGTACACTTTTTATACCCAGAGAATATCGATTTTCGTGGATTTTCAGTAAGTATATCGGTTTTTCAATATCGTTAGATAATACCAGCAACTGGCCCTAGTCCAGCTCTGTATTGACAACACTCTCTATATGTGCGTAATGGCTACGCAATTTTTAGCGAATGTTTGGTTTGCTATTTTTTATATACGTATATCTATGTGTAGCTACAATCCAATTCCGACGTAAATCATCATGTTCAGGCAAACTGCAAGAAGCCATTAATTTTTTCAAATATATGTCACAAAAACCCTGTTATTCTTTATAACACATGATTGTACTCATGATAACAAACAACTTTTACTATGGGACCAAAACTGAAATCGCGAAAAAAAATCAGCTGCTCCCTACATTTTGACGAGTTATGCGAAAATCAATGTGTGACACAGCTGATTTTTTTTTCGCGAATTCCGGTTTGGCCCTATAGTAATAAAAGTTGTTTGTTATCATGAGTACAATCATGTGTTAAAAGTAACAACAAGGTATTTGTTATATATTGTATAATTAATACACACTGCAGAATAGGTACTTTCCCATAATAGTGGGTAATAATTTAAAGAAAAGTTGGCAACACCAAAGTTCTTAAATTAGAATTAACAACTGTTATTTTTGTGTTCTTTTAGAGATGAATTTACGTCTAGGGTACATTATACACAATGTATGAACCCAATATAATATTATTGAAAGCCTAGTAATCTATGGTCTTCCTGCCTTTTCTGTTCCTGCCGTCAATTGTACACTCCGTCCGTTATGGCTTAATACCGGTTCTTAAAATAGTCTGGTCGTCTTCCTGTCCACGCATCATAATACACAGTGGCGCGGGATAATTACGATTGTGATTATTGTGTTTTGCGCTATTTACATAATGCAAATATCATTGTTAAGTGCTGCAGAAGCCATACGGATATGAAGAATCCTGGAATCACTTTTATATGCATAGTGTGAAATACATCATATCTAGCGTCACTTTATTCAATACGTCATATTTATATCTCGTAGCATATATATATTAAACTGAAACTTTTTTTAGACATATTGAAGGGTGTCACTTGCAAATAAAAAACGGTTTACTAATTAGGTTTTTTTTTTTAATTATTATTATTATTTCCTTTATTTTTTATTATATACATATGATTTACATTTTTAAATATTTTCATAAAAACTTAAAATAAATAAAAACATTTAAAAATATAAAAAATAGTAGCCCACCGGTATCGGGAACAGGGTCCAAGCTACCGGTGGTCAGGGCTCCTGAGAGAGGAACCTCCTAACAATACGTGCCGTGTCCAGAAGTACCGCTTTCTGGATCAAGCCCTTGATCCAGCTGCCTAACGAGAGCCTCCTCAGGTGTTGGTCGAGACTCTTCGATATTATGCCATTGGCTGTCACAACTATCGGCACAATGATTGCTGTATCCACATCCCACATGTCGACAACCTCGCGAGCCAAATCAAGATACTTAATCTGTTTATCTTTTTCAGCTTTCACGAGGTTCTCGTAATGCGGAACCGCTATATCAACAATCATTGTGCGACGCTCTTTTCGATCTATCACCACTATATCTGGCTTATTGGCAACAATAGTCCTGTCAGTGATGATAGATCGATCCCAATACAACGTGATATTGCCATATTCGAGAACTGGGTCGGGCACATACCTATAGTACGGTACTTCCGATTCCACAAGATTGTATTGCAGAGCAAGTTGCTGATGGATAATCCTGGCTACAAGGTTGTGTCTATGCAAGTAGTCTCCGTTAGCCAGACGAGAACAGCCAGAAATAATGTGACGGATAGATTCCCCCGGACGGTGGCATGCCCGACAGATGTCAACCGTGCCGTCCTTCACAATATATTTCCGGTAGTTGTTCGTCATTATGACTTCGTCCATAATCGCAAAGATAAAACCTTCGGTTTCACCGAAGAGATCACCGAATCGCAACCAGGATACGGACGCCAAGAGGTCTACATCAGGCCCATGTAGGACCCGGTAAAAGCGCCCATGAAGCTCTTTGCTCTGCCATACCTCCCTGCGGTCATTAGTATCTAATATTATAGGTTTGCGCCAGTTCTCGTTAGCCAAGGAGAGCGGGGTGAGGCCCTTGTCCACTGAGACCACATCTCGGTGCATCCCCACGTCGGCTTCTAGGAAGTATTCCCTGAGACTGCATACCTCACGGTTGTGCAGGGTCTTAGCATTTAAGAAGCCTCGACCACCACACTTCCGCGAAATATACAGTCTCATCACCGATGACCGTGGGTGATGCATCCGATTTGCAGTCAGCAGTGTGCGGACCCTTCTATCCAAGGCGTCAAGTTCTGTTTGAGTCCATTTGAGTATACCGAAAGAGTACATCAAAACCGGCATGACCCAACCGTTGAAGGCGCGCACCTTGTTTCCGCCTGATAGAAGACTATTAAATACTTTGTTCAGGCGGTTAAAGAAGCGCTCCTTCAGCGATTGCTTCATGTCAGCAGCGTTGATGCCTAACGCTTCCGACATACCCAAATACTTGTAAGTTTCGAGTGAGGAGAGGGGTCTTAGGTGTATGGAATCCGAGAGTTGGGTTTCTACGGATTCCAAAATCCTCCCCCGCTTTACATGCATGGCCGCACATTTGTCCACACCAAATTCCATCCTGATGGCACTACTGAAAGTTTTGGTTACCTTCAATAGCTCCATCAGTTGAAAATTGCTGGGGGCAAAAAGCTTCAAGTCATCCATGTAAAGAAGGTGAGATATAACCTGACCACCTCTTCTCAATCGATAGCCTAGACCTGAATCCTCCAACAGTGTGCTTAGAGGATTCAAGGCTAAGCAGAACCAAAGTGGACTCAAACTATCGCCTTGAAATATACCTCGCTCGATCCTTATCGGCTCGCTATTCCTCTGGATATGTAGACATCCTGGATAGCGAAGGACTGTCCTCCACTGCCCCATACACGACATCAGGAAGGACCGCAGAGTTGCATCTACTTTATACAACTCCAGCACCTTCATGAGCCATGTATGTGGCACCGAGTCATAGGCCTTCTTGTAATCTATCCAGCATGTCGACAGATCCTTTCGGGAACGACGAACCTGTTGGTTAATGGCCATATCTATGAGGAGCAGCTCCTTAGTACCGCGGGATCCATTCCTACATCCATTTTGAGAGGCAGACATGATGGAGTTATTGTCTATATGTTTGTTAATTTTAGCTCTCAAAATGGATGTAAGAACTTTATAGACCGTCGGTAGACAAGTGATCGGTCTATAATTTTTGGGTTCCGCAGTACTACCTGATTTATGGAGCAGGTGGGTTATTCCTGTCGTTAGGAACTGGGGCAGTGACCCCGACTCTAAGGCTGACTGGAACTGAGATGCCAAGCGGGCGTGCGACTTATGGAAGCATTTTATCCAAAAGTTGTGCAGCCCGTCCGGCCCTGGGGATTTCCAGTTAGGTAAAGGATTATTATTATTATTATTATTATTATTTTCGGCTTATTCCGCAACCAAGAAAAGTCCCCCTGAAAGTCCCCCTTAGGGGGAAAAGTGGAATCTAATATAAAAAGTCTGGAATTCCCCCCTGATAGTCCCCTTTAGGGGGGAAAATTGGATGGGAAAAAATTTTATGTCCAGAAATCCCAACTGAAGAAAAATATGTGGCTTATTCCACTATTCCCCCCTGAGAGAATCCCGCTCAGGGGGGAAAAATGAACCCTAATGTAAAAAAAAATCCAGAAATCCCCCTTTTCATTTTTGATTCCACTTTTCCTCCCTATTATTAATTATTATTATTTTTGCGCTCATTTCATAGAATTATAATATAATATAATAGATTCTATGAAATGTAATAAGCAAAACAAGATTTTTCACAGACTTTTGTATATTCTTTTGAATAAATTAGATTGATTTTAGTAAAAAATAATGATTATACCTAGAAAAACTAAATTATTCAGCATACCCTTAATAAAATCACATACATAAATATAAGATCCATCTATTCATATACGAAATCTGTTAAGGGGTCATTGTATTAATCATTATGAACAACCTTTGCTATGGGACCAAACCTGAAATCGCGAAAAAATCTTGGGTTCCTCTCATTTATAATATATAAATAATGATGAGTACCCCTTAAGATATTAGAAAACAACTTTTACTGATATAATTGGTTAGTAGGATAAAATTGCTGTCTGCAGGGTGGTAGTTTTTATGTTTATCTACAACATCGGACCGAAAATTTTAGTTTTTACATTTATTTTCTTACTGATAAACTAAAGGAAAGAAACAAACTATCCATGATAGTTCATTGGTGATGAAACCATAACTATTTTAGAGATATCGTAATTTTTGTTTTCTAAGTTCTTATAATTTAACTTCACTTGTATGTAAGATAGTATAGACATCTATACATATCTGTCTGTATAAAAGGGTCAAAACTTGCAAGACGATTTGGTCAGCAACAACTAGTTGACGTTTTTAACCGACTTCAAAAAGGTGGTTCTTTATTCGATCCGAATGTATGTATGCATATACGTTTGTATGTTCGCGATTTCAAAAACTGCTCAGATTTTGAAAATTCTTTTGACGGCACTATTTGTTTTAAATATAAATCATACACTACACAGTTGTATGATTTATATTTATTTCATTCGGTATCAATACCCTCATTCAAAATTTATAAGTGATTTTTTTTTTAAAAGCTATCATGAAAATACCAGTGGTTTAACTTTATCTTCATATATATGCATGGATATTTATAAATTAATTAAAATGTACAATTAATTATACAGGCTTACTAGTAATACGTATAATAACACAATTACATAAAACCTCATGAGCGCATAAAATTGAAAATGGCATTTGAAAAACCCTATGTAATCAGGCATCTTTGGCAACTTTCCGGCAATATTAGAAACTTTCCTGGTAAGTTTCGGAAACATTCAGCAATTTCCATCCCTATTTGCCAGTTCGAAATTTAAATAAAATCTTTGATAGGTTACCTCCTTGGTTGGCATATTTTGAAGTAAAACGTTCGTTCCATTTTATTGTTTAGTTTTCATTTTAGGGTTTCATAATAGGTACATGCAGTTACATACAGTTAGTTAATTGCGTGTTTGTGTGTAGGTTTCATGCTTCAAACTCTAAAAATTACCTCATATACATTACCTCTAATAATAATATTGCTTACTAACACTTCAAGGTATTACTAACATTATGGATCTTTGTTGTCCGAATAAATAAATTTTGATTTGATTTGATAGTACATAATTTATTCGACGGCTAAACATGACAGATATAGATTTTCATACTAACATTGCCGGCCGATGAAAACATGCATTTGAACCATTTGACCAGTACCGCATTTTCGATTTATCTCGAAGAAGATTGTCAAAATAATACTCGAATTTCCAAGTATTTATGAGAAAAAAAATATTATATGTAGGTCTGTACTTAAGTGACCAACTATTAGGAACAAGTTGAGGTTTTGTGTGCGCACGTGTTTTTTGATTTTGTTTACATAAAGCTTCGTTTTTTTCGTTTCTTTTTCTTTTTTTCGCTTCGTAGTTTCGTTTCTGGAAAAGGTGACGAGGAAATAAGCTATAACTTTGATGAACTGTATCATACAAATAATATTGGAAAATAAATAAATGCTGTTCGTTTTTTGTTATGAGTAGGTATAATGGTAGAAAACCGCATAGTACAAAATAATTCTGCCTAGCCTTTTCCCAACTATGTTGGGGTCGGCTTCCAGTCTAACCGGATGCAGCTGAATACCAGTATTTTACATGGAGCGACTGCCTATCTGACCTCCACAACCCAGTACTGGGTAATACGATACCCCTTGGTAAGACTGGTTGTCAGATTTTCGGGCTTCTGGCGACCCGTTACGACTGTCGAAGATCCTCGAATGACAGCAGGGACCAACGGCTTAATGTGCTTTCCGAGGCACAGAGGAGTCTCGGTATTAAAAGATGGTCACCCATCCACAGACCAACCCCGGCAAGCGTAGCTTAACCTGATGAATCGATCCGTGCGGCTGTTATTACTTAGCCACGAGCTCCTCTCCACGTTCAATCGATCATTTTAAAAGGCGAATAAACGTCTATCACAAAATCCACATGACACGTGTCAATTTATCGATGTTAACACGTTAACAGTGCAGCTACTAAATGTGAGAGGAGCCCCTCACGTGCAAACACGTTTTGTGGAAATATGTAAAGAGAGGCTTATGTAATGATAATTTTGAATAAATTATATAAATATAAACCCTCTAATTGTTTAAAAATTTAAAAAAAACTTGTGACCTACATGTGGTACACTCACGTATATTTCCTGACAACCCTATAAAAATGTTGCCCGGTTTTTGAGCAAACTTTTTTATAGTTTATTGTTCACACGTGTATGCAAAAAAAATAAAATAAATCACACGTGTAAACTATAAAAAGGCTTCAAATTTGTATGGAGTCGTGACCCAAATGTGGTGCACGCACGTGTCAGAGTGACCTCACAGTGACCCACATGTGGTGCACGCACAGGGAACGTGTTAAAGTATGAAAAATATCGACACGTACCCGCAAACTATAATCAAATCATACACTTGACTTATCTAACTATCTTGTAATATCGTTAAATATTGCATGTTCAAATTTTGGATAAAGTGGCGCTAGGTACAGGTTATTTCACAGTGTGTTAGGTGAGTAAATAGCCGTTTTGAAATTCAATTCAACAGTATGTGACTCTGGAAAGTGTTATGCAACATGAACGCGATATGAAAGCTTATTTTACACGTTTTGAAATTTCACTTGGACTAAAAACCCCGAACATGAACGTCAGCGCAGCCTTCGTGCATCTACTTCAGCGTGACGTCATCATCATCACTTTTTCAAGCTTTCGAGCGGCGAGTCACAGCCAGCCAGCATCCACGGCATCAACGGGTATCCTGGCTATCAGCATACAGCGGACGCGCATACCTGGTCATCACCCTCAGCTAGACAGCCTCATCAGCCACCTTGGCACAGCACACTGCACTTTCGGTCGGTCAGGTCAACAAGCAGAGCCCTTCTTCCCTCTCCTGGTCGACGCCAGCAGTCATTATAGTAGGATAGGAAGTAGGATAGAGGAAGTAGGAAGTAGGATGGTACGGAACCCTCGGTGCGCGAGTTCGACTCACTCTTGACCGCTTATTTTTCTTTCCGACGACAATTTTCAAATGAAATGTCATAGTAAAATTAATTAGATTAATTTTGTTAAATGGCCTCATCAGGAGGCCCTCCTCAATTTTATGAGCGAGATCAAGAGTTGGCTCGCGGACTATTGAGGCGTGCCGACGTCGGGGGAAAAGCCTGTGCAATTCAATGGCAAGTTGCACAAAGTCCGTGGAGCAGTGGCAAAGGGTGAGTTTAATATAACATTACTCGTCAATATTAATAAGATTTAAGATCTTGTCATCACTCATCAGTAAAGTGCACACAATGATAATAAACAGTCATCCTCCAAATACTTATCTGTAGGTGGACTTACGAGTACACAATAATTATGTTGCATGTCTTTGCCGAGAGTGTTTTTTATTAAATAGTAATTACAGATACCTAAACAATTCTATATTTGTCTAACATTTCTATCGATGATATTTGTGGTGTCCGTCAATGATATCATTTTTTTTTTAAATATAGGTTCCACCTGTAAGGTCCTGCAGCCATCTCACCCATACCCTGCCAGGAGCAGCCCTCAACGTCCACTGAGGCACTGGAGCTGAAGTTACCAATGAAAAATCAGCGAAGTAAGTATTACTGTTCAGTAGAAAAGAGATTACCTACGTAAATCATGTTTCACAAAATTACAGATTAAAATTATTTCAGACAGGCCAGTTGGCGTGGTTGGCTAAGATATCACCTGTCACGCCGCAGGTTGTGGGTTCAATTCCCATCCAGGCGTAGATAGAGAATGAACTATAGATTCGCTATCAGCGTGCACCGACACGAGATGGCTATAGTCTTATGACATTAAATGGAGGTTGCCAACTGAATAATTTTACCCATATTTATGGGTAGTCGACCTTTTACCCATGGTCATATAAAACAAGATCTGTGTGTATATTAAAAAAATTGCCTTAGATAATAATAATTAGATAATTAATAATTACACCCAGACTCAGAACAAACAGACATGTTCATGCACACAAATGTTTGTCCTGGATGGGAATCGAACCCACGACCTGCGGCATGATAGGTGGTATCTTAACCAACCACGCCAACTGGCCTGTCATTGAAATAAATACGAGAAACAAAAGAAATGGTAACAAGTAACAACAGGCTGATTATTTTATTTTTAACATACAATAGAACTTTCAACTTCCATAGACACTGCGATGTCTCCAGTTGGTCTACAAGAATATGTGTATGGTTGATCTGTGTTTAAAATATCTTAACGCAGACCCTGTAAAACATGTGAAAAAAAATTAGCCAAAGAAGTTCCCATAGCCACTTCCATCTGTACACTTATAAATTTTGTACTTGATTGATTGCAAAGTATTTTTAGTTTATCCTAAAACAAAGTCTAGACAAAATTTGAAAGCGTGAAAAAAATCAGAACTTATAAGGCACAAGCTATAAGAACAGCTAAACAACCTATAAAAAATCAGAACCTATAAGAACATCTGAAGAATTAAGTCGATCTTGTCAAGAATATTGCTTTTATCAAATTATAAGATATGTGTGAATAAACTTTATCTTACCTACCTTCACACAATATAAAACATTTAAAATATACATTAATATCTTTGAGCTATCGTCTTTCAAATGGAGTGCATGGGGTGGGTCAATTTTTTTGCACGCAAGTGTATTAATATTTTCTTTTAGGAACTGGTGTTTTTTGCCACACTTTGAATTTATAGCCATAAACTTACCGATAATTTAAAATGACTCATTTTACTAGTACTAGGTTGCTCAAGTATGATAGAGTTGTCATCTCTCTCTGGAGGCTATAAAGGAAAAGACGGTAAAAACGATTGAATTAATTTCTTGTAAATCCCATAGCAGACAATGAAACGTAGTAAACCCATTTTAAATGCGTCAATTTTAAATGGTTCAGTAGGTTGATATCCTACGGGATTTCTATATGATATCAATCAAACCATTTCAAATTTCAAAAAGCCAGTCCCAGTTTAGGCCCTTTTTTGATGAAATGAAGGCGGGCAAGCACATAATAAATGACAAGTTATTTAAAACTATTCCAAATTTGAAGTAGGTAGTACAGCAGCATTATTAGCTGCTGAAATAAGCACATGACTGTACTACAATATAATATTATAATTATGTATATGTTAATTACAGGAATAAAAAGTGGTGGAATTGAATCCGGGTTCAAGTAAGTCAAATTGTTTTTTGTCTTGCGAAAGCAAGAAGATTCAAAATGTTTGGAACATATCCGAGCACTTTGGTTTGGCTGCCAATTTTTTCGTCCAGTAAGAAGAATCCACAGATTTCGTATTCTTGGTTTTTTTGGGAAACTGGTAAAAAAGAAACAGCGTTATTATAATAAAAATATGATAGGAATATGGATTTATGGGTAAACTTGCCGAGCACTGGTATCCCTTAAACTGGTATCCCTCAAACAGTACAAGAATATTACTACAAACAAATGAAATAAAACAGTTTAAAACACGTTTAATTTTTCATTACTTCTGATAATAACGTGTTAATATAATGAATGACAAATTCTATAAACGTTTTAAATCGTAGATACTACTATTTTATTAGAAAAACTAACTCATTTACCGATGAAAGGTTATGTCTGCATTTTTTCGTTCTGGTCGATTTGTACAACATAATACACTACAGCGCCCCATATTAAAAGTAATTTAAATTATGTTCTGCAATTACACATTCACACAAATAAAAAGAAAGCGTCGAAAACACAGTTTTCCAAAGAATTTTTATCACTATGGCACTGACAGTTGACAGCTGTTGTTTGTTGGGAGTCAAACTAAACTGGCTCCAAACAAAAAAAGGTTAGTCGCAAAAAGGGATAGAAAAACCCTATATCTGTCTTGCTTACTCTTACTACTGGTTTAATAAATGTGTCCCGCTCTGATTTATTATTATTATTTTAGAGACCGATCTATAGTTCATTCTCTATCTACGCATCCAGGACAAACATTTGTGTGCATGAATATGTCTGTTTGTCCTGAGTCTGGGTGTAATTATCTATTTATGTATGTATTTACAAAAAAAAAGTAGTGTATGTAGTATATCAGTTATCTGGTTTCCATAGTACAAGCTCTGCTCAGTTTGGAATCGGATGACCGTGTGTGAAATGTCCCAGGATATTATTATATATTATTATTATTTATTTCTTTTGTTTACAGCATTAACAGCATTAAACCCTCGTCCACGTGCTCGGCCACACCTCGTTGCCGACTCAGCAAGACGCTGAATTAGCAATAATTTAAGACTACAATAGATAAATAAAATTTAATCTATGTTTTGATTGTTATAGTGTGTTGTTATTCAGTTTTAATTGGTGCTAAATAAAAACAACCATTTTGTTAATAAAAACAATATGTTTATTCCCCATTCTATATCTATTTCTATGTATATTTCTATACCTATTTGTTTCCAGCAATTACACTAATCTGTCTTTCGTTCTTTGCCCTTGCTGAAGGGCTTGATGAGCGGATGTAGTCATCGCTCTGTTTACTGCGCTCTTGTTTTAGGTCTTCCTCATCGAGGGAAGGTATTTATAAGCACGCCTGAGTGTTTTTGCAAAGCACTGCTGGCAAAATAGGTATTATAACCTCACACAAGTCCTCGAACAATTCCTGTGTGAGCCTATAGTTCCCTATAAACTCAATGTTGGGAATACTCGCCAACCGAAAGTTTTGGCGTAAATGTCGTCGGCGTCGGCTCTGCTCTTCTTGTAGGCCTTCAAGCATTAAAAAGCAGCTATACTTTCGAATCTTTTTAAACTTGTTATTTTCGTCGACAGTACGATAACTATTTTGATGTCATATGAACTGACATAACAATCCGTCAAAACCATTGTCAAATTTTATTTTTCGGACGGGCAAAAACACATCGGCAGGCTTATTACGTATCTTGCAAAAGCCTAGCGATAGCAAAATTTGCGCAATAATTGCTTTTCATTCGCTTGTCAATCGCAAATCAGTATGACTTATCGATGATACATCGATTGACAAGCAATTATTGCGCAAATTTTGCTATCGCTAGGGTTCTGCAAGATACGTAATACAAGGGCCGGAGTAAAGGCAATTTTCAAATAGTGTTGTAATGAATTCTTCGTTCGGGCCCCGAACGAATCATCTGTCCGTATATGATAGGGACGCCCGTAACGAAGGCCAAAACTACAGACTTCGTGCTTAGGGAGTAGACCCCCAGACCTTGACGTGAGCAATAACTATTATTCGTAGGTAAAAGGTGGATTCGCAGTGGTAGCCCGCGAAATTCAACATTACTTACGTTTTTTTCAATTTGCAAGTCAGTGTGTTTTAGATTCTTACGAATTCTACATCATAAAGTGATATGACAATTAATTTTGCATATGTACGTCCGTACGCACATGTCTCCCAGCCCAGAGTCTAATAAACGGCCCATCTATTTTTTCCGCCAGTGTTGCCAAAATATTGTTCGGACTACCGCGGAATCGCCGCAGCATAGATGCACTTCGCTTGCGCATGATGGCATAAAAGTCGTCCAGTCTCGCTTCAGCAAACATGCTTGATGCGCTGCAAAACCGAGGCAGTCCCAACAACATCCTGAGTCCGTTATTATATTGGACACGCAGTGCGCTGTAGGCCTTCTGCGTATACCTAACCCACAGGCTGCAAAATAAAATAAATAAATAATAAATCATTTATTTCCAAAAAGTAATGTACATATTAGGTATGCGCATCATTTACAACAATAATAAATAGCGCGAAGCAATAACGCGGGCAGGCGATCCGATACGACGGGGTGGGTCGGGGAACAAGAAACACGCGGGCGAAGTAGCGGGTAGAAGCTAGTAAAAATACTTTCGATGTTTCACATCTGCCAAGCGTCCCGCGAAGGCTCATTTTTTAAATGTACAGACGCCAGCAGGTCAACCTACCCGAAACTGTCAGATTTTCCCAATCAACCTTGAACCTAATGCCTTAGCAATTAAGTCGAAAATCTATTAAAGAAATCTGACAGATTGTAGTAGTTTGATGTGCTGGCGTCTGTACTAAAAACGCAATCTTTATTATAGCGACGATATTTATTTGTCTGGTTGTCAACTGTTGACTTCCAGTCAAATAAATATCGTAACACTCGTCCACACACTCTCCGCAGTCAGTTAGCAGCATCACAAATGAATACAGATGGGACACTCCACAAAATAATTTAAATAAAAAGCGCCTCTTGCTACGACACAATCAAGTGCAATTCTGGTCGCATCTACAGTTATACCTACAAGTTGCCTCTCTTTCTGACGCGTAACTCTCATACCTTCTGACCGCGGCAGTCCTGTGAAATAGGTAAGCCGCGTACTTGTAGATTCAAACCTAAACTGTGGAGTGTCCCATCTGTATTAATCTGTGGCAACATCAACATGTTATCTCTGTCGTACAGCCAGAAAGAAAAGTACTCACCTCGCCCCTCGCAGTTCTTCATCATTTGTCTTTTTTCTTCTTTGGCGTGTTTATTGGACTTTGCTTTTGGACAGTGGATATTATTAGTATGGTTTTGGAGTTACCTATATTTATTACGTGGCTTTCATGGGTTACCTATATTTTTATATTATATTTAACTGTAAGTGGCGTTCATGGTATACCTACATTTTTTATGTTAAACTGTTAGTGGCTTTTATGTGTTACCTATATTTGTTATGTTAAACTTGTTAGTGGCTTTCATTTGTTACCTACATTTTTTTTTTATGTTAAACTCTACGTGGCTTTCATTGGTTACCTATATTTTCATGTTAAAGTGTAAGCGGCTTTCATGGGTTACCTATATTTTTTTACTTTACTTTGTATGTGGCTTTAAAGGGTTTTGTTTAATTTATATCTATCTCGAAGTGCCTTTCATGGGTTACCTTTTTTTCTTTGGGCGGAGCGGGAGGGCGTGTCAGACTTCTACTGACTAAAACCCACCCGAGTTCCTTCAGTTGCCTGTGGCAGGGCCACGGTAACTCATTAACCCGAAACCCTGGCAGGCATATTTTTTATATTAAACTGTAAGTGGCTTTCATTGGTTTCCTATATTTTTTATGTTACATTGTAAGTGACTTTCATGGGTTACCTATGATTGACTACATATACGTACAGTACGTCCATATAGTTAGACTGTATACGTATAGTGCGGTATGCACTGTACAGTCTAGTCTCATAGCGGTCATATTTGTTTTCGTTTACCAAACTAAACATATTTTCATGTTGGTTCACCATAGCTAGTTAATCTCTATCTGCACTATATGATTCAGCAATCCAATAAAAACAGTATTTATTATAAGATAAGTTAATTACACTCTAACAAACAATCTAACACTAAAATAAAGTAACAAAAATAATATCCTAACCAACTAAAACTATTAAAAAAAAACTAAAATATGGCGTCGAAAAATTCATCCGCATCGCTGTCGTCTGGTAATGTACCCAAGAGACTGGCGGCATTGCCACGTTGTATGGCAATGCTTAGCTTCTGGCCAAGCCAAGGTAAAAGCCTGCCCTTGGGTCACGGGAAGTGTCAACCAGCCGTTGGGAGATTTCCTTGAACAAACCGTGAGCACACGGACCCCACGGCCCGAGCGTTTCAACCCCAAACGGCTCGAAAATATAGTTACCGATAAGGTTATTATACTTCCGCCGCTTGAGGTTTTCCGCAGCCGCAACAGCAGCGCCAGCACAGCACGCTGTGCCAGAAAATGGGATAGCGCAAGAGTATCGACACACGTAATGATTTAGCTAATTAATCATTATGATTAAACACATTTAAAAAATAATCGTATATTCCACAGCTCTCGAGAAAAACCTGTGTGGTAAACGAAAAGTTTCCGCTTTTCCTATTTTAGCTCCAAATCTTTAAAAAGGATCCATAGTAGGTTATTTCGAGTCCTGACCTTCTGTTTGTTTCGAATCGAATAAATCGAATGGGGAATACTTTCATTCCCCATTCGATTACCCAAGCAAGGGCGGGCCACTAGTTAGTAAATAAACGGTTAAATAACTGATATAATATACATTTAATAACACAAATAAGGTTGAACGATCAACACGATCTTCATGAAAATATACCACAGTTACAAGCACGACAGTCGTACATCGTTACTAACGTACCTTTTGTTCACGAAAAAACAGATCATACGAAAAAAATAAGATATCCAATAGCCATAACGCCAGTCATAAAAATAATTGTTATATTTTAAATGTTTTGTTATTTTTTTAATGGTTTTGGAACCACTGCATGTAAAGCACGACGTTCGCAAAGACTTTGATAAAATACTATTACAATTTAAAAAATAATTGTAGTTAGTAATAAAACTTATCTATTTATGTACGTGGATTTGTTTAACATAGTTCTTGGAACTTTCAGAATAAATGTCAAATAATAATCAGTCACTTCATTACTTCATGTAAAATTACCAAGAACGATATTATGTTCTGTGGATAATTGGACATCGTCTGTCCTATCGTGAACAGAAAGTAGGTACTTACTCATAAACTCTGAAATATAAAAACATTGTAATTCTAATTTATTTAAAAATAGGTGTATTTACTTATGACGTTTCAGCGAGACCCGTAGGAGCGTCTTTGACCGCGATACTAAATTTAAATCCTTGCGGAAAATTACTTTCCATCTGTTGTTGTTGTTGTGGCATCTTCATTTGTTGTTGTTGTTTTGTTTATTGCGCCTTTCTTTGCTTCTTTTTCTGCTTTTTTTTTTGTGCCTTTTCCATTTCTCTTTTATTTATTTTGTTAAGTTTTTCAGCCTCTTTAACTTTATTCTCCTCAGCATCGCGCTGGCTCTCTAGTTCTTCCAGCATCAACCGCCGGAAACATTCAGGATTCATACTTGCAAAGTACCTAATGGCCTCTCCAAAGTCTAGATCAATGTAGGCTTCTGGTAGCGCACCTTGATCTTTACCCACATGGACTTTGCACTTTCCTGGTTTTTTTCTCTTACATGCTTTAAATCCTGAAGTTGACTGCGTCAACTCTGATCTCAGTTTCTTGATCTCCCCTGTATCTAACCACTTACAACTAGGTCCAATGCCTTCATAAAGGTATCCTTCAGGTGTTACTACAGGCGGCAGCCCTAATATAACTGGAGGTAGCCGGGGGGGGCATCGCTTCTGTCGAGGTTGACCAGCAGGCTCAGTTTCTGTTTCTTTTTTTGGTTTGTCCGTTCCACACTGGCATGTGACTTTTCCTTTCGTCTTAACCTCTTCACATTGGCATGTGACTTTTCCTTTCGTCATGTCCTCTTCACACTTACATAATAATTTCCCCCTCTTATGTTTGCTTGTTTCGGGGCTTTTGTGGTCTTTAGGGCTACTAGGATCCTTAGGTTCACTTGGAGCCTGCTGGCCTATCTGGACTTCATTTATTTTAGAAATGGACTTTTTAATATTAGTAAATAATTTCGACTTTATGGTGCTAATTTTTTGGGTTTCTTTGTCTGTCGGGCTCATAGGTTCGTCCTCGTTACACAAGCATTTTGATTCTTCCTCGTTCTGTTTGCTAGTTTCAGGGCTCTTAAGGCTCTTAAGGCTACTGGGATCCTTAGGTTTACTTGGTGCCTGCTGGTCCACCTGGCTCTTTAGGATTTCATTAATTTTAGAAATGGACTGTTTAGTATTCGGTATTACCTCTTTTGTCAGTTTTACCGGCTGATCTACTGAGTCTGACATTCTAACATTGTTTTTTACTGATTCCGCCTGTGGCATTGATTGTTGTGGCAAACTAGGACCAAATTTTAGTTTTTCCTTTTCACACGGGCATAAAATTGCTCCTTCCTTCTGTTCACTAATTTTAGGGCTCTCTAGGTCTTTGGAGCGCATTGGTTTGTCCTCTTTACATATAATTTTGTCTTCCTTCAGTTTGATAGTTTTAGGGATCTCAAGTTCTTTAGAGCTCTCTAGGTTTTTAGGGCTCTCTAGGACTTTAGGGCTCTCTAGGGCTTTAAGACTCTCTAGAATTTTAGGGTTCTCTAGTTCTTTAGATCTCTCTAGGTCTTTAGGGCTCTCTAGATCTTTAGGGCTAATAGGTTTGTCCTTTTTACACCCGCATAAGATTTTACTCTCTTTCAGTTTTTTAGTTTCTGGGCTCTCTAGGTCTTTGAGGCTCTCTAGGTCTTTGGGGCTCTCTAGGTCTTTAGGTCTCTCTAGTTCTTTAGATCTCTCTAGGTTTCTAGATCTCTCTAGGTCTTTAAGGCTCTCTAGGTATTTAGATCTCTCTAGGTCTTTAGGTCTCTCTAGGTCTTTAGGGCTCTTTAGATCGTTAGAGCTCTGCAACTTTTTAAAGGCCTTCTGTTTGATAGTTTCAAGGCTCTTCAGGTCTTTAGGGCTACTGGGATCCTCAGGTTTAATTGGTGCCTGCTGATCCACCTGGCTCTTTAGGGTTTCAGTAATTTTAGACATGGACATTTTAAAACTATTAAATAATTTAGATTGGCCGACTAGGTCTTTAGGGCTCTCTAAGTCTTTAGGTGTTTGGGGATACTTTGCGGGTGCCTTACGTATGCACGGTAAACGGAACCAGCCGGAACCTACACCTGAAATATTTAACACATAATTAACATTAAAATTATATCATATATTAATATTAGACAATGTTGAAACGAAAATGTGAAACCGATTGATAATAATTAATACCTTACAAGTATGTACATACGTATGGCCGTACGTATAAGGGCCCTAGAAAATGCTAATAATAATAAGTTGAGTGCGTCACCAATCGAGGGTGTACTTTCATCGGATAGTGAGAACAGTGAAAATTATTCAACTCCTTTATTGCTCTACTTATTACATCGCTTAGGGCGTGCAGATATCCCAATTGATTTTTGGACCGTTAGACTCTTACTGTCAAAAGCCATATGGTTTCCTTCAACTACCTCTAGCCAGGGCTCTGAAATACTGGTGCAATTCGTCTCGCTCCCTTGCAGAAATTGACCAGCTGATAAACACGCAAACAGTCGTCCTTTGCGGCCGCATTTTCTCATAAGAGGCATGCGTGGAATACAATGCACCGTCGCCTTATACCATATATACTAGTGGTTTACCGTGTCATATACTAGTTCATATGATTATTCTGCGCTGCGACTAGCGCACTGTTTCACAAAAAGACCGTGCCGTGTATAACGGGCCTCATGGTGTCTTTGGCTTCCGGCCTTCCAGCCTTACGACCTTTTCAGACCAGGTAGTTCCCTAAGCACCCATGTACAGAGAGTACTTTGACAGTTAGGGTGCCATGCCGTCTCTCGAGCCACTCTCTCATGCTGGGTTGGGTAGCGCAGACCAAGTTGACAACATGAGTTCTGCCCAACGTGGTTAAATTCGCATGTACCAAGCGCAACTGTTCGCATGTCACTTCACTTTTTTCACAATTATAAACCTGCTTTCTGTGAAATCTTAAATGCATGGTACGAGTAACCCCTCTGCTAGTAAATGAACTATCCTTGAAATTTATAACCAAGCTGTGCGGGACAAACAAGAGACTAGATGGTTAATGCTTGAATAAAATAGTCCAAAGCAACATTTACTTGCCAGCTTTTTTGGTTGCAGTTCTACCCTCGTGACGTATTGACTCTATGGATGGCTTCTGTACTTTAGCTGATGGATTTCTTGTTTCTTTTAAATCACCTAACGGACAACGATAAAGCGATGCTGGAGTTTGGGTTTGCTGAATACGACCATGATGGCGAGGATAATGAGGTGGCATCGGACTGGAACTGCGGTCATAGCACGGAGGTATGTCGCACGCTGCAGTAAGTCCCTTTTGCAAGCACGGTAAACGGTGGATGCTGGAACCTGGAACATTCAAAAGTAGGTTTTGAATTTTATCATAAAATTATTTTTTAAAAAGTGTGAAATCGATTGAATATTTGAATGTTGATATAGAAAGTTAGAAACCCATCAAGTTTCTAGGTTTTATAAACCTCTTCGTTATGACTCTTCATTGACAATACTGATGATAATTCGGGCCTCACCAATTATAAGAGTTACTTATTAAAATTTTAAAATTAAATTCCCAGCTGCTCATTTCAGGAATTACTAATTCTATCGACTTGGAGGTTCATATAAAGTACGGTCCAAAATAGACAAAAAAATAAATATATTTAAAAAAAATACAGCTTGTAACATTGAAAATCCCTCGCATGACTTTCACGGCAAGCTTCACAAACGATCTCTAGGACGTAGTCTCTCATTGGCAAATGAAGACTGTGACGTAACAATTATTTATAATGGTCTGCACAAGAGCACAGGATACTTTCCGGAGCAACCATGTTCGGAGAGCACAAGGAAGCCACACACAGTGAAGATAATATATAAAATATATTATCTTCGACATATCGCTTATCGTACAATTTAATGGAACACCACACATAGTGAATATTTTTCTTCTTCTTATAATTCTTCTGCACGTTTGTGACTGAACTCCTCCTAAACAGCTGGACCGATTTTGATGATTTTTTTTTTGTGTTTATTTGAGTGGGTCCCTGGATGGTTCAGATTCATAATTAATTAAAGAACTTAACATAAATTAAAAGAGGTGGACGTAAAATAAATATAGTACATACTAATTCCATGGGTAAAATCGAATGAATGCGACGGAACCTCAAGCCCTGAGCCTTGCTCTGATAAAAATGATTTGTTTTTAATAACTTGCTACATCGGTTTCTCGTCACGAGATAAGTCAAAGTGCTATTTCAAGTTTACTCGGCTTTATAATAACGTCAGAATCGTAGACAAATTTCGACAAATCGACAAAAAGAGCGACGTCTACATAGTCACAGATCGCTATCGAGAATGACTATGTAGATCTACGTCTACATAGTCACAGATCGCAATCGAGAATGACTATGTAGATCTACGTCTACATAGTCACAGATCGCTATCGAGAATGACTATGTAGATCTACGTCTACATAGTCACAGATCGCTATCCGATGTTTTGATACCTTTTTCACAAAAATATGGCTCAGTCACTCCTTCATAGCTATCACCGCACCCAACCATCACTGAAGTCGGATAATGCCCACGTTGCACTCTGTCGACTAATTGGGAAGCTTCCTTAGAGCTTTGAGCATAAATACGGTCATTTTGTTTGTTAAAATGTTGCTCAATTGTAAAGATTTTCTCATCCGTAAACAAAATTTTTCTGTGACCTCCCTTTGCGTACCGCTTCAGTAGTTGTTTCGATTTTACCACCCTATTCTTTTTTAAATTATCAGTTAAAAAATGACCAGTGCATCTCTTATAGGCTGCAAGTCCTAAGTAATCTTTTAAAATACGCGACATGGTTCTGGGTGCTATCTTCATCTCCCGAGATAAAATCTTTTGCTTTCGGACAGAATTTCTTCGAATTCTTTCCCTTACTGCTTTGACCACCTTTTTCGTACGAACACTACGTGGACGGCCAGATCTTTTTCTGCCACAAACAGAGGAGGTCTCATTGTATCTATTAATAGCCCGGTACACAAACATTTGACTAATACCAAGCGTATGGAGAGTTTTAAAAATTGCATTTGGCTCCATACCAACTTTGTGTAATGCAAACACAGCGATTCGGTTCCCTTTATCACCCCACTTCATTTTAATATCGCAGAATATTGTACAAGGTATTGGCGCCAAAATTAGAAAACTCAATGAACAATCGTATAAAAATGACAGATTCCAAATTCAAATGTCTTTCTTATTTTTAATTGTAACAGTATTTATGGCCAGACTGTGTATAGACATTTCAACCCCATCGCACCCCAACAGAGGATGGTGGTATTTCACGTCCATATTCCATCCATATTCACCACGTTGGATTTTAAAATCGTTGTTGTTTTCGTAATCAGCGACCCGATAAAACATAGAAACGATACCCATGTTGATTTTCAGACTTTGTCACCCCATTTTCCCCTTCTAGGGGTTGAATTCAGAAAAACCCTGAAACACTCAGGAGTACTCCTGTTAAGTTTCGAATAAAATAGTCTAACTAATCTTGTTTCCCCATACAAACTTTGGACCCCGTTTCAAATCCTGTCTTAGTGCGCCCCTAGACCTCATAAGGAACCTACGTGCCAAAGGAATCTCTAGACCCAGCGGCTTGGGCTGCAATGTGAGTTGATATGTCAGTCAGTCACTCAGTTTCTTCTTTTAAATATTTAGATTTAGGCTTGTGTGTGTGTTTCCAGTTTAGCGATTCATTTGTTTTCGCGCCATTTGATTTTTGTTTGACATCGTTCTGATCACAATATGGAAAACTTAAAATATCGGGTTATTTCCGAATACGAGTTCCACCGTGTCACCAGCGCCGCAGAATTAGCTCTAAGGATTAATGATGTGTATGGCAAAGCTACTGCAAAAAAAAAACACGGTACGTTTTTGGTTCCAACTTTTTGGTTCTGTAAATTTTGATCTACAGAACAAACCCTGTGGATGGACGGACACCCTAGTTGACAATGAAGAATTAAAAGTGACCGTGGAAGCGGATCCATCACAAATCACTTCAGAGTCAGTGGCAGGCTTCGGTGTTAGTGATAAAATAATTTTAATTCACTTGAAACCAATTGGAAACGTGAAAACGCTCGAAAAATGGGTACCGCATGAATCGAGTGAAGGAAACTAACAAACACGAGTCGAGTGCTGCGTTCTTTACTCAACCGTCACAACAACGAAGGGATTTTGAATCGAATTGTTACTTGTGATGAAAATGGATCCTGTATGATAATCGCAAACACTCATCACAATGGTTGAAAGTTGACTCAGAAAAGGGTACTGGTAATTGCCGGTGTCATACACTACAGCTTTCTAAGATCTGGTTAGACGATTACGGCAGATCTGTATTGTCAATAATTGCAAATCATGATGGAAAAGCTAGTCATTAAACAACGAGACTGCTCATGCTCTAGCCCATTGCTGCTTCAGGACAACGCTAGACCACACACTGCACAACAGACGGTCGCTAAATAAGAGGACCTGCGGTTCGAATGTCTCCAACACCCACCGTACTCCCCAGGCCTTGTTCCAACACATTACCACTTTTTCCGAAATTTGGACAACTTCTTGTAAGGCAAAAAATTCAATTCCGATGCGGCTGTCAAAACCGCCTTCAAAGATTTTATTGATTCTCCCTCCCACATTTTGTTCAGCAAAGGAATCAATGAACTACCGATAAAATGGCGAAAGTGCATAGATAACTATGATTGATTAATTACAATAATATAATTTTTAAAAAAATCGTTTTGCTTTTCTCATACAAAACACCTATTTCATATGTAAGGACCTAATATATTGTTATGCATTTATTGTATATGAATAAACGATACTATTATTATTTTTAGTTCAATAAAATATAAAGAATAAAAGCATGTTTAAAAAAAATTGTAAGGTTTATTATACAAGGTGTAATTTAAATAACTGACAACCTCTTAAGGACGCGTTTTCAAAACAGATAGGTATAGTTTGAACAATACCGCTATACCGCGCCGTAGGTATGTGCGCGGCGAGACGGGGGGCAGTGCAGGCCGCTCATTCGTCAACGCTCACGGCGTCTCACCGCTCATTTGCCAGCGCTGCACCCCGCCTCGCCGCGCATTCCTAAGGCGCGGTCTTGGTCAAACTATATCGAATCGCATCACTACACCGACACGGCTCAAACACACACACATACGCAAGGTTAACTGCGGGATTAATGAGTAACTAAACTGATTTTGATACTTTAGCAAGTTCCAATTTTTTTTCTGATTATGTTTTTATTTGGACCTACGTAAGTGACAGTGACAAAATAAAATAACCTTTAATACTACACGTGAAGATTCATGCGTAACAGCAAAATATGTGAAAAATTAGACGGTACGTTTCTATTTTTTTCTGAGATTATTTGTAACATTTTTGTGAATATTTTGTCCATATTTTTGAAAATATTATATCTACGAGTATTATACTTTTTAAGAAATAAAATTATGTACATAATAGCAGAAAAATGATCCCGAACTCAGCCTCATCGTCAATTTTGTGTGAAGAGGTAACGGAAAATCGTTTTTACGATATGAAATACAAAAATTTCAAATAAAAAAACGGCCATTATTTGGTGATAAAGAAGTAATCTATTTGTTGATATTATTAGTTTAGTTTGATTTAGTTTCTTTTCATCGCAAACTCTATTTATTCTCTTATTTTTGTTTACTCATTATTATATGGGACCAAACCTAAAATCGCAAAAAAATCAGCTGTTCTCTATTTTGACGAGATATGCGATCATTAATGTAAGGAACAGATGATTTTTGTTTTGCTATTTTAGGTTTGGTCCCATAAAAAAGTTGTTCATAATTATGAGTACAACGACCACTTAAGAGGTAATTGTCAGTTATTTTAATTACACCTTGTATAAACGCTTATTAACGACTTCGTCCACATGATTTTTTTGGTTGTAACAGAAGTAACAGGGCACAGCAATAGGATATATTTGATATGCTATAGCTCTGCCCCGTTACTTCGTGTTCGCTTAACGTTATTTCTGACATTTTCTCTTCTTTTTGTTCGGCTCCTAAGCTCAAGAATTGGGCTATCTTTATTATTATTATTTTAAAATGACTTTGACATATCTCGGGGCCCTGGGCTCACCGACCTTTGGAAAGCGTACAAGGGGCCGAAGTCAACTCACAGAGGCCCCTTACACAGTTTTAATTAACGCGGAGGCACCAATGCACTATGCAAGTGCACCCAACGACAACTCCCGGTAGGTGCAGGAATATTGCAAAGCATGGAAAGAAAATATATTGGGCTATGGGTTTGCGTGTCTGTGGACTGGTTACCTTGAACTATGGTAAGACTACAGTCTCTGCTTGACCAAAATTTTATATAAATACAATACACGGATAACGGGTGACTTTCACATTCAATAGTGGGCCCCCGATAATGATCACTAGCACATAGTGACGTAGCGACAATGGGGCAACATGTCTAGGGGGCCTAGACAAAATGCCTTTTCTGTAAGCGTTAACGCCAACGGAAAGGTGAAATAATTAGTTTGTTGACAGAGGTGCCACGTGACTGCTGCTAAATTGCTAGAAATCGAAGCGCCTTTTCCCGCGGTGTTGCCAACCGTACGACTTAAATCGTATTTATACGATACTAGCTGACCCGACAAACGTTGTCCTGTCAAAATTTCAATAATTCATACAAAATTCCCATAGAAAAAGCACTTTCGGTTATCCCCAATTTTCCAATTTTCCCCGGCAACTTTTCATACATTTTCTTTCATACAAACCTTGTCCTAACAATTATAAACACAACAAAAAAGAATTAGCCAAATAGGTGCAACTGTTCTGCTGTGAATTGATTTTTATAGATATTATATTCAAAATCGTACGCAAAATATACGATCTTTCCAAATCTTTCAATCTTCATAACCGAGATACAGGCTTGCCTAGTTTGGGGCCAATGTAATCATTACCACCTTTGTAATCATTTTAGCAATATTTTTTTTTTATTATTATTATTTATTCAAGAGAAATACAACATTACATTAAGTTAGATATAAAACATCATAAACAACATACCTGAACAAGCCATAAACTTCTTCTTTATAATTTTTATGAACGCATCCAATATTTTTTTTAAACTCTCTGCCCCCAAATATTGATTTGAAATTATACTACTAATACGTATTTAAGTCATTTAAGTACAGGTTTATTAAAATTTCAATGCGTACCTACTATTATTTTCTAGAGTTCTTAGCATAATACTATTTTTCCTAGTGTTTGGTACGATCCCCTAAAAATAAAGTTGGCAACACCGGCGTCGCACGAAACACTCTATAATAGTCTATGGAATAGTGTGTAGCAGTTGTCAAGATTGATTAATTTGAAATAATCACACAAAAATGTCAGCTTACATTCAAAACTGTTAGCGTAGAGTCCGAGCTCCTGCTAATGTAGCGTGTTGCGGCACCGCCAAAATAGCATTTACGTTTGTCAAAGTGGCACTCGGTCACGTGACATCTCTAAACTCCATACAATTTGGTCTTTCCGTCAATTTTGATCGATCCGCCTGGAAGGATTATCAGATGCAAAAGATTTTTTTCAAATCCGACTGGTAGTTCCAGAAATTAGCACAATCAAAGAAACAAACAAATAAACTCTTCAACTTTATTATATCAAGTATAGATTTTATAATTTTGAGGATCATAATTTATAATTTGCTTAATTATCAATCCTTAATTAATAATAGTTATTTATTGATGGTAACTAGGCCTCAATTGTCAGTAACAGTGTTTTAAAAAACTATCCTAGTACTAATACACATAGATAATTTAAAAAAAGATAAACCCACTAGTACAACCTAAAGTCTTTAAAAAAGTCTAAAGTCTTTTGACTAACACCGCCATAGCGTGAGACACCCAGGGTGCGTCATGCTTGTCTACCACCATACTTAGGATACCATTCAAACTGCTATTAACAATTTGGGCCGCCTGCACCGTTGACAAAATCGAATACGTTTTCTTTCGAATTATCGCGTAAAACTCCTATATATAAAAAAACCTACCGGACGAACTACAACAACGCTGCTGACTCAACAACATCCTGAAGCAGTTATTATACTGTACGCACAGGACGTCTAGCGACCTCTTAGTATATCTAACCCACAAGCCGTTCGTGTGGAAAGATTGGCAATACGCTTTAAATACTGTAATTTTTACCTGCCCACTACAACGAGCGGACCTGTGTATCAGCATATTGGCATGGTCCGCCAACGCCCTGCGCTCACGGTCTATGTCAAATTCGTTGAGGTCCCCGGTAAGAAAGTGTCCCAGGTATTTAAATTTATAAACTCTATTAAGTGGCAACCAGTTAAGTGTCACACGGTACACTCTTCCCGGAGGCCTCAATGTTTCCCAATGGCGTGATGACAATCTGACCTCTTTTAACGCCTCCAAAACACAGGCGTGTCTGTTCATAGCTAAAAGGAGTCGTTTAGACAAAACACCTTCTTTTCGGGGCTCCTAGGCATGGAGTTGACATCCAGTTTCAACTTCGGCGCTACCATCGGGCACAAAGACCAAACTGCGGCCAAAAAACTGGGCATCCTAATCAGAGTGAAGCGATACTTCACGCCTGGACAGCCTTTGACCCTTTATAAAGCGCAAGTCCGATCCTGCATGGAGTATTGCAGCCACCTTTGGGATGGCTCAGCTAAATACCAACTTGCTGCGCTTGATTCGGTGGAACGCAGAGCTAAGAGGCTCATTGGTGACGTAAAACTGGTGGATGCCAAGCACAGCTTGGCTCATCGCCGCAAGGTTGCCTGCTTGTCGGTCTTTTATAGACTGTACTTCGGTGAGTGTGCTCAGGAACTCCACAACCTCATTCCACCGGCCCCCTTCTACCATCAAACATCTAGACGCACTGCAAGTTACCATCCGTACCTAGTTGCCATTCCACCAATTCGCACTAAGCGCTCGCAAACATCCTTCATAATCCTTCAAAAAGAGTGGAACTCACTACCTGCGTCTGTGTTCCCGAACACATACAACCAGAATCTCTTCAAAGTTAGAGTGAACAGGCTTCTTCTGGGTAAGCTCACTCCATCGTAGACTTTGTCTCTGTCACCTCTGACCTAGACTAAAGTAACCCCATCTCAAATAAAAAAAATAAAAATGACCTAGTATACACTTTTGTTAACATTGTATACAAGGCCAAGGCTCGTAACATGTTGCTCACACACGCGTAATAACTCCCTGATCGAGCCAGCCGTTGGGCCCAGCAGTACCATGTCATCTACATAACTAAGATTGTTAACACAAACTATGTCTACTCAGCATCCGGCTCGCATACTCATAATCCAAAACCAAATTTACTTACCAGCTCTGTTGGCAGCAGACCACGATGAGTCAATGGGTGTCTGTACTTTAGCTGATAGATTACTCGTTTCTTCTCTCTCATCTTCATCTGGTGGACAGACACAAGGCGCGGTCGATGCTGGAGTTTGGTGTTGCTGATTACGACCGCGTTGGCGAGCACTATTAGAAGGCATGGGACTGGAACTGCGGTCAAAGCACGGAGTTGTGTCGCATGCCTTATTTTTGGTTACTAAACGGGACCAGCTAAAACTTTTACCTGAAACATTTTAAAACATAATAATTTATTGGCAACTGAAAACAAAATGTAGGTACTACTGAGACGACCATCCCGAAATTTTGCATAATACGTTGTCAGATGTACAGGAATGGACATAGAGTACCTTTCATCCCGAAAAAAAAGTACTGTAGGTACCCGAGGAAAGCAACTATAACGGTCTTATTATCGGAAAGTGAGTTTATTTGTTTATTACGCTTTCGCGCTAAAACGGCTGAACGGATTCGGATGAAATTGACCCACGGGTAGGCCATGACCTGGAAAAGGACAAAGACTACTTTTTAGGACATACCACGCGGGCGAAGCCGCGGGCGGAAGTTAGTAAATAAATAAGACGTCTTTCGATGATTAATTGCGGACGCTATTTGGCGGCCACCGCAGGCTTAGGAAACTAGCTTTAACATTTCACTGTGCAAATAGAAATTTGTGCAAGCAAGCTGCTGCGTGTAGCCGGGCCTTAAGACACATAAAATTGAAGCCTCATCATTATGACCGCTGATCAATTCCAAAGATATATCCATTTAAATTTTTGTAGTCAATTTATTCAAAACTAAAATAAACATACAAATCTTAAAAAAGAAAACCGGCCAAGAGCGAGTCGGAATCACCAAGTACTATCAAAAAAAAAAGTGTTCTATTTAGAGACATCTTTTTATTTTTCCTGTAATCTTTACATAAATTTCTATAACACAGAATAATTTCAGGTTTTTCTCTATGGAAACTTTGGAGATAACGTAACGGTATTTTTTTACATTTTTCATCAAAAGTCAAAAACTGTTCGGCCCATGCCCTAAAAGCCCCACTTCGATTTTTAAAGCCCCTTTACAGTCCCTGTTGTAATATATATTTTTAGTTCTTTCTTATTTGAACAATAGTTGGGCAAACGTCATATAAAACTATTCCAAAATTCAAGTTGATAGCATTAGTAGTTCTCGAGATATCCAGCTGTGACAGACAGACAGACTGGGTCGCACCATAAGGGTTCCTTTTTACCATTTTGGTACGGAACCCTAACAAGATTTTGTTAATAAACGATTGAACCAAAAAGTACTTCATAAAACTTACATATACAAAAAACATGTTTATCCTATAACGATGTGTGAAATTAAAATGAAAAGTCAAATCAGTATTCAAAATTGGCTGAGAATTAAAACTTTTTGAACGTCAATATTACATAAGACAGTCGCCCAAAACGCCCGTCCTTGTCCACTTCGTAGTGGATGAAGAAGTGGCGTAAACAACTCCCCAGTGACGTAGCTGTCTAATCAGTTAGATAGCTGCGTTGCTACATTACGAAACACAACACATTAAATTAAATTATTTGCCAATATATCAGCTAGCACACACCAATATTGAAAAAAAAAATATCGGAAATAAAAAACATACAAATAAATCGTAAACAGAACCTAATACCTAAATAAAAGCTTCTAGGCATAAAGGGCATGCGCACTTACAATGCTGCAATGCTGGATTATGTCCATAAAGCTTTAACTGGAAGTCACAAATGATAAACTAGGAACATCTTTAGTTTCTGCCTACCCCCATGGGAAGAAGGCGTGAACATCCTACTAAAATCACTAAACCTAATAAAAATAGCAAAAAAATGGTCCAAAAGATGACCAGTCACCGTAAGCAGCACTTGTTCACGAGCATAACGCAAAGATCAGCATTAACCCCTCGCCATATTTGAGTGAAAGAGGTAATCCGACCCCCGACGCTACCGCAAGCAGAGACATGTAATAGTACAGGCCGTGGCGTTAGTTTAAGTAACATTATTCCGGCTGAAAATCATACTAAAAATAGTTTTTCCTTAGTCCATAATAGATCTGAGGGTCAGCTGCTCCAGTAGTGCGGGAGTCCAAAGTTGTAAAAATGAACCAAGACCTCAATTTTGAACGAAAATAAAACTGCATTTTTGTTTTTTGAAAAAGCTTCTGCCTTAACCGGGTATCGAATCCGATTCCTCTTATAAAAAAGCATCCTGTATTTTGTACTGACCGATAGTGTTGCTGACAAGAATTAAATACTACAAAGGAATACTTTGTGTAAAACTAAAGTGTCAGTTTTTTGGAATTTTTGTTTTACAAATTAAGAAAAAATTTAAAAATTTCCATTTCTTTCGATCTGTCAAATTATTTGTTCACAGCAATTGATCTATACTAGGTACCACTATCGGTTAGTGCAATAAAAACGGCGCTGTTTTTTGAAAAAATGGGTTGGCTTTGGTAGAAGCTTTTTCAAAAAACCTGAAATTGACTGAATTATGAAATATGCACACACTACATGTACTATGTAGTGTGTGCATATTTCACATGTTTAACCAACTTCAAAAAAGGATGTTATCAATTTGACACGTATGTATGTACCCATGTATTATTATTGGAACTGCAATATATTTATTTTATAAATTAGGGCTTCAAAACAAATATACAATATTTTATAAGTAATCGGAATGAATAAATAAATAAATAAATTCTTTATTTCACCTAAAGCTCTTAACAATATACAACAAAAGTAACACATAATAATGGTAATGAATAATCGGTTCAGTAGTTTTCAAGATTTGGACCAAAATGTTTTGTTACAGCGACTTGCTTGCCCACTTTATTGCAAAATTTATTTTTACTGGCGACACCAAATGCGATAACAGAGCAGCTACTTTCTCACCGGGCCAGATACGTTCTCGGGACTGTAGATTTCTATGACTAGTTGATGACACTATTCTGTAGTACAGACGCCAGCACATCAAGCTACTACATTCTGTCAGATTTCTTTAATAGATTTTCGACTTTATTGCTGAAGCATTAGGTTCAATGTTGATTGAGAAAATCTGACAGTTTCGGGTAGGTTGACCTGCTGGCGTCTGTACATTTGTCATAATTTGATTGCTTAAGTTTTAATTTGATATGTTAACTGCTTTGAATAATGGATAAATTTATAATGATTTGATGTTTATATCCTGCTAATAAAAATAACCTACCTATTGACTTTGTACGCCGTTAAGGGGGAAGCGCCTTGTCTTATGTTTTTGCAGTTTGCAAAATTGCAAGTCAGTATCTTTTTATACTGTGGTATTAGGTTGTCTGTTGAATAGAGTATGATTCGCGACCGTAACAAGAATTTATTTACAGAATTATAATAATTTAAGTCATCAATACAACCCTTTAATACCAGGTAATCCTACAATGACTATTTCATCAAATCTTGATCTTCATTTTATGATTTTAGTAACTTAAAGAGCTGTATTACTAATTATATATATTCGAGGTCAGGAAAAGTTCCTAATTCAACACATTCAAAGTAAAAGCTAGATAGATCTACGATGTGTATTATAATAATTTAAAGTTTAATGGAAATTCCCCAGTTATTACCAGTGTTTTTAACACTAGACATGTAACGACATGTTCGAAGCTAAATAAGCGATTCGATTTGGGAACACTACTATGCAAAAAGTTTTCAGCTTTAGACTGGGAATTTAAGGAGCGAGTCGTAGTTAAAGGTATGTTGGCAAAAACAAACCTCATTAAGGACGATTCATGCCTCAATCTTTTATATAAATATTTAAAAAGATTAAAGTTTTATGTGTATGTAAGTTTTATTAAGTACTTACTTTTTAGGGGTTCCGTACAGCCGTACCCAAAGAGTGCCAAACGGAACCCATTACTAAGCATTGTAATTTTTACAAATTGTGTATTTCTGTTGCCGCTATAACGACAAATAAGAAAAATAAAATAAAGTTAAATATTATTAATGGATTTTTTTTTATTCACAGAAATTCATGCAACCTAGTATTTCAGCATTGTTTAAGGTTTTTGTATAAATAAAGATTTTTATTATTCATTATTATTATTATAATGGGTCCCCATATAAGAAACGTGTTTTTTTTAATGAAGTTTTTTTTTTAATATGTAGTGATAATATTTTACGGTGATACGGAACGTACATATTGATCCTATGGAAGGCTTCTGAACTTTAGCTGATCGATTCTTCTCTTCTTTGAAATCGTCTGCTGAGCATCCACAAAGCGAGGGAGATTTTGTAATTTGGTTTTTCTGACTACGACTCTGATGGCGAGGGCACGGAGGTGTGTCGCACACCACAGATGCGTCACGCTTCCCTGAAACATTTAATAGCATCTTCTACTTAATAAAATCTTATTTTTTTTTAATTCAGTGATAGACAACGGACTGCCTAAACCCCTGGGTCTAGAAGTAGAGCACGAAAACAAGGATTTTTTTTTAATTCATCCCCTAAAAGGGTACATTAGGGGATGAAAGTCTGTATTCCCACCATGTCGCCACATACCTTTTATTGAAACATATCTGAACCTGTAACACCTGTCTCAAAATAAGCCTAGGTACGATATGATTACGATCTACCGACCGCTGTAATTATGTAAACTGATTTCCACTGAATAAGCGTTAGGTACTAAATTATCATCACAACGATATTGGGGGGTGTTCCCCCAAAGCGGCCTCCAACCTCCCCTTATAGCCACCCCGAGCCTCGCATCTGAATGCTGTTAAAATCGATACATACACACATCGATAACATTGGATTGCAATATAAAATGAATATCTGGTTAATCTGAAGACACATGCACTGAGAAATAACAAGTTCGCTCACCAATATACTGCTAGCTACGACCATCAGGCCCAAGTGAAGCGGGCGGGCGCGCGCGCGCTGACCATCACCGCGCGCTACCCCCTCTTTCTCCCAACTCACGCCACGTCTTAACTGTACCTATAGGCTATATTATTTCGCATTTGCGACAACGCGTGAAATCAGCTGGCTACTTTCTGCCTAGCTACAAAGTTCATCGAACTCACTGCATATCTATGACCTACCACTCCCAACCAGTAACAGACGCTCCGATTTGTGCACAAAAACAAAAACAAATCAGGGATATTGGATTTCCATAACGTTCCTGAAATAATTTCATGTACCGGTCATCTTAGTACGATATACTGAATTCACCGTTCGTGTTTGACATGCAATTATGACCGTCTAGGGACCCCACTAGGACTTTGCGATCGAATTTGGTTGTATAGCGATCGCTAACTATGTCGAGACTGCAGGCCCAGGTGACCCGCTCTATAATCCGGCAGTTAAACAACCGAATGCCGGATTACAGAGCGGTTGTATTGTTTTCTATAAAATCCATTAATCCGGCAGTTCCAACAATGGTGTGCCAAATTACCGAGCGCATACTGTATTACTCCTTATCAAATAAGAAACCTTTGTTAACTGGATCACATCGGGCAGATCTTATACTGATGCCTGATCTGCGTATCTCCTAAATAATGTTTCTGAGGTCCTCGAAAACTTTATCAAAACTTTATGAATCGTCTCGCACGTACAGTCACGAACCGGGATTGTTGAGCCACTAGCTTATCATCTGAAGAGGGCCAACCCGTCATACTTTTCATACAAACGCTCGTACGTGATTATAGCGTTTTAACATATATTTCTCTATTTTGTGAACTGTATCTAGGTTATCAAAGCGAAAAATAAAACTTTGGAACTTTGGAGGAAGAAATTCAGTATAAACCTCCAAAAATCTGCTTTTTTGCACAATTTTTACCTGAACTTTGGCCATTCACAATGTACTCATAAATAGTAAAAGTAAAGAAAACATAACGATATAAACCTCGCGCATATAATGGAGATTCTAAATGACAAACATTTATTTCACAAAGTTGTAAGGCTTGCTAAAAAACCGGTCACGCACAATGAAGAGTTCCGTAGTTGGGATGAATTTATCCCAAGAACAAACTTAACACTGTAGTTGAAAACCATGTTCTCCCATACATTCCAAATGCAAATATAAGTTTGTACGCACAATATTAAGATATTTACCCTGTCAATTAAAGACCATAGACTTCTTATAGGTTTTCCTGTAATATATAGGTATAGAAGAATTTTTTGTATTTTTTTCAAAATTTGAACCTCGGTAGTCTCGGAGATAGAGGGGGGCGATGGTCAATTTTCGTCTATTTTCTTAAATAACTTTAAATATGTATATTTGAGACCCCTACAGTAAGCCCTTTCATTTGATATATCGCACGGTACAGTTTGCAAAACTTTTTTTTTTGTCTTGCCCCCCAAAATTGACCTCCATATTTGAAATTCATTAATTTACATTACACGCCCGTGGTTGGGTCACAGAAATACATATATGTGTACCAAATTTCAACTTAATCGCTCCATTAGATTCAGAGCAAATTGGCTGTGACAGACGGACAGACAGACTCATGAGTGTTCCTATTAGGGTTCCGTTTTTTTCTTTTGAGGTACGGATCCCTAAAAACACGTATTTCCTGGAACAAGTTTCATAAAATTTCCGCACACTATTTTTTGTTCATTATTATTCTCACTTGCTTGTTAGTCAACGGGCGTTGCGATGGATGAAACAACAAGCTTTTCGACCATGCTCGCGTTGACGATAGACGGGCCGGGAAGACCCCTCTTAACTTGGTTGTGTTACACGAATGCCGCCTCTGAAATTTGACATGTGACATTTCAATAACGAAAAACGGGCGGCATTCGTGTAACACAACCAAGTTAAGATGATAAGCTAGTGGCTCAACAATCCCGGTT
Organism: Dicycla oo; assembly: GCA_948252095.1. Classification (NCBI taxonomy): domain Eukaryota; kingdom Metazoa; phylum Arthropoda; class Insecta; order Lepidoptera; family Noctuidae; genus Dicycla; species Dicycla oo. The sequence continues at coordinate 35,973,649 of OX411709.1, read as the reverse complement.
CCTGACTGTACAATACAGTGTGTAAACAAAGACCCATCAGGAAGCCGTCATCTACGCGTCCTGAAGGATCGAACTAAGTAACTTCCTGCAAAAATAATTGCGGGGCAAAGCCTTTTGAACGTTAAGTTATAATACTTAAAACTTCTTTTCTAAAAAAAAAAACCTCAAAAGAAGTTGGAACTTTCTATATCTCCGCAACCAGAAGGTTCTCAGGTATGGTACGGTACAAAACAAATATGGTAATAGCGGGAGTCAAGTGACTCTCGGTTTCCTAAAGGGATTTTTTGACACCTGTTATGGTATGTACTCGTGTGTTGCTTGAGAAAAACTTTAATTAATCCAAAATCAACTTGCCAGCTTTTTTGGGTGCAGTTCCCCGGCGGAGTATGGAAGGCTTTTGTACTTTAACTGGTGGATTCCTCGTTTCTTCGTAACCATCTGGACAGGCACAAGACGAGGGCGGTGCTGGAGTTTGGTTTTGCTGACTACGACCGTGTTGGCGACGACGATTAGAAGGCAAGGGACTGAAGCTGGGGTCAAAGCACGGAGGTATGTCGCATGCTACAGATGCATTACGCTTGCTAAAACGGGACCAGCTTAAACTTTTACCTGCAAGATTTCAAAAATTCTGAAAATCAAATTTACACCACATTCATACATCATAGCAAAAGTTTGCGTCATACCGTTTTGTCCTTTTAAACTATACGGTTTCCTAGAAGAGTGACGGCCGTTCATGAAAATTATGGCACCAGGGTTTGACTTTACGTCAAATAACGCTCTCTAGGGATACTCATCAACATACTTTCTTAAAATACGTTTCAATAACGTCATTTAACGGTAAATTGCGGACGCTATTTGGCAGCCACCGCAGTCTTAGGAAATACTAGCTTTAAAGTTTAGTAGTAGTAGGTCTAGTGGTAACAAGCGTTACTGCTAAGCATGAGGTCCTGGGTTTGATTCACTAGTTGGGCAATGTGTTATTGGATTTTTCCATCTGGAGTGTCTCAGCAGCAGCCAGGAGTCTGGATTTGAGCTCAGTTGTTGGCAATAGGCTCACCTCATATAAAATTGGACTTAAACGTAACTGGCAAAATGTGGGTGTACTACAAGTAATCCTCTGCCTCACCCTTCCGGGAATACAGGCGTGATATTATATTCAAAACAAAATGTACTTGCCAGCTTTTTTGTGTGCATTATCACCCTCTTGACGCATTGACTCTATGGATGGCTTCTGAACTTTAACTGATCGATTCCTCTCTTCTTTGAAATCGTCTGGTGGACACGGACAAAGCGAGGGGGATTTCTGAACTTCAGCTGATCGATTCCTCTCTTCTTTGATATCGTCTGGTGGACACGGACAAAGCGAGGGGGATTTTGTAATTTGGTTTTGCTGACTACGACCGTGATGGTGAGGGCGATTGGGCGGCTTGGGACTGAAACTGGGGTCGAAGCATGGAGGTGTGTCGCACGCTGATGAATGACGGAACCAGCTGGAAATTTTACCTGAAACATTTAAAACCATAGGTTATGAGTTATCATGATCATAATAATATGATATATAATCTATCTATCTATATAAATAAAAATCAGTCGCCGAATGTATTGTACGCGCATCACTTCAGAACGGTTGCAGCTATTTGGCATTTTTTCGTTTTGCATTTGCATGGTGGGGCGACACTTGCCACACCAATATTACTCGTAGAATGAGTGATCGGCAGTCCGTCATCGGATTTAGTGAGTTGTTACAAGATAGTGTGGTTATATTTTAGACTAAAAAATATTGTTATAATTATTGTGTACGTGTGCAGTTTGATTAAAGTGATTTACATCAGAAGCGGTACGGAAACGTGCCCAGATACCACGAAATGATAGCACGCTCGAAGGAAAAGAAGTGCGTCAAAAATAAGTCGTACGAGTAGCTCATCATCGAGCTCTGTTCTCCTTCATCTAGCAGCAGCAGCTGTGATGCACACAGGCGTATGAAAAAGAGATGCACCAAGTGTGCATCTCCCGCAATAATTCGAAATGTTATTTTATCTTCAGTGATTCCTGATGTTGACCCATTAGTGGACGATATCGAAATGTGGATTAATGTTGTGGAAGCCAATGCATGCTTTTCTTTGGTCTGATAGTGTCCTACAACATCAAGCTTTGCAAAAATTGCGTAATACTGCTAAAACTTTTAATGGTATCATCACTTAAAAAAAAATACAACACGATGGACTACCTGGAAATAGAAGGATTGGCGAAATACACTTTTAGACACATTTCAAATAAAGCGTAATATGTATCTTTGCTTAAACGTAACCCTCGGATGGCCAATCGTTATATGAATTCTATTTTGTACAAAAAGGCAAAATTGACAAAATGAGATTGTCATTTTCTGATCAAGACATTATTTCAGTAATCGTAGGATCAATTGGCGATAAAAATATAATTACTGGCGCAGATGCTGGTAATTTTAAATACTGTGAGGAGTTGGTCTCATTTTTACAAGGGAAAAATTCATGGGTCAATTTACACGGTAAAAGTTCAACTCGCTTTATCCTATACTAATGTTGATAAAAAGACAGACCGTTCTTCCAAATTTAATGGAGTACCAATGGTTTCCAATGCTGGTTCAAATATAATATTTTCGTTGTAGTGAACCTGGTCACAAAAATACCAGCTGCAATCAGAAGGATAATCTCAAAAGTAATGTGTGTCATATGTAGATTTGGTGAGTTAGAGCTTGCATGTAGGTTTAAACCTAAAATTAATAACCTAACCCAAACACTTTGGCAGTTACAGTGGCAAGAGAAATAGGCCTGTAGTTACTCTTATCAGTAAGATCACCAATATTATTCTTCACTACAGGCACTACCATTGTTTTGATAAAGTCGGCTGGCAGGTAGGAATCGCTCACTTACAGCGCGGCAGCGAGTAAAACATAGGCAACACCCTAGCAATGTGTGGTCGGGCGTGCTGTAGGTGCTCAACGCTATGTCCATCATGAGCGACGTATCTCTCGAGGTAAGCCTGCTTGATTAGTTACATCCTTCGTCTTAAGGTAGACTTCGCCACCTGACTGTTCACGTCAGAATTAGTTAAATGTTATTAATTAAATCTTACACAATTTTGTGGGTCTGAAATATTGAACTTACCACCGTACACAAAGCGGAAAGATGATTTCACGTCAAAAAATGTCTGGTATCATCTAGCCGAACTACTCTTTGTACATATAGCCAATCATAACAATTATAAAGTTATATCATATATAATTTCAGCGACAAAAATTTTAGCTAAGACGAAAAGATGTCGCTCGTTGGTCGTTTTGTATTAATTCAAAAATTGTCCCAGATTTTCATAGTTTTGAGGTGATCCACAGGAAAAAGTGTATGTGTAAGCTCAATAATGCATTTTTAATCAGTGACTACCACGAATGCGTCCCAAAAACATTTAATCGCAAGACTTTCTAAATGGTCTGGCACATATTACGTATGTGAATACGTATGTGAATATTAAATATATTTAGTCTTTAGTAAGTGCGAAGTAACAAACACATTGTATGTAGGTACAATGTGTTTGTTACTTCGGACTTACTAAAGACTAAATATATTTAATGCTTCTATAAAAATCCAAGACAAAATTCATTTGCCAGCTTTTTTGCCAACAACCGGCTTAGCTGATGGATTCCTTGTTTCTTCGTAATCATCTGATGGATGTTGGCAACGGTGCCGGTGGTTAGACGGCACGGGACTGGAACTGAAGTCAGAGCACGGAGGTATATCGCACAACGCTACTGATGATGCCGCCTTATGCGAACGGAACCAACCTACACCAGAAATATTATAAGATGATCCACACATTTTTGATACACTTCTAGAAACTTATCGAGTACGTGTAGGACATATGAAATAGAAGCTTCATTACAATGCCCGTTGAAAAACTGAAAATAATTATGAGCTGCACCACTATTTTTTTGTGTGTCCTCATGGTTTTGCTACTCCTAGGGTAGGCCGGAAAAAGTCTGTCTGTATCTGACAAAATTTTTAAACTACGTGTCGTCAAGGCGCTGGAGCAGCTGTGCAATTCCCCTCTCCCCGGTAGGTATTGGTCCGCCTGACTTGCTGGCCTACCGCGTCACCCTATAGCCAAACTTCTACCTTGAGAGGTACGCGTACAACGGGAATCAGGGTACACCACCGTATCCATAGGCCGCACTCTATGCGCTGGGGCTCTGTCTCGTATAGGGTCGCGGCATTATGCTGAGCGACGGCCGTTTTGCGTGAATGTGACGCATATTTTCCCAAAACTTGTTCTTTAATTATTTAATTTTGTTATTTTATTTCTTTGCGTCATTTTTATCGCAAATTAACGTATTTTCTTTCTTTTCTTTTCTTTCTATGTCGGCCGGAGATCGCTAAATGCCCAGTACAGCACCAATCGCCACCGTCGCGCGTAAATATACTGCAATAGTATGGTAGCAAGTAGGCGTGGGTTTCCAGCTTTTCAGCACAAGGTACGCAATTGCCTTTTAATATCGATGTCCGAAAAGTACCAGGAAAATAAGTACACCATGCTGTTTCTCGAGCCTCTCCTTCATGTCTCGGGTCTTACCATCGCTATTGTGGTTCCCTGGGTCGTCAATGTAGTGACATGGGAGCAGTGGCTTCCATTCCATCACTAGATCCTGGCCGCATAACGTGCTCGCCTCGCTCCAACACGTCTCGGCGCCACCGATTTAGTGACGCGATTATTTTAGTGAAAATATACTAGGGCGGTGATCCGGATAAGAAGCTCACCACGTTGGAGAAGACCATGCGGTTTCCTTTATAACATTGATGGGCATGCTTTCTGCAGATCTTGCAGAAATGCATAGATGTGGCCCAACAGGGTTTCCGCCCACACGGGTGCCCCATAGAGCGCCATGAACCTTACACCATTTTGACATAGAAACTCCGGCAGGTGGTGTCAGCAGCAGCGAAAGCGCGTTCGCAGCGAACCTCTTACCGATTGAATGCTCATCTCTTAATCAAGATAATTCAAGGACTGATCTTGTTATTTCATATACATTAAAATGATTATACTTCATAAATTATAACATATTTAACACATTTCTATAGGGCTGATGAAATCCACAATAACATTTTTATCAGATTTGGTTCTACTTTTGCTTTTTGTCACGTATTGAGTGCAAGGTCGCCTCCCTCCCTCCAAGAAAATCAACGATGATAATCCTTGTGCATATGTCCCAAAAACACTTTACCACAAAACTTTCCTAATAGCATATACAATGTGTATGTTGATTGAAACAAAGTTAGGAAAAAAATTGGGACACGATCAGGAAGTACAAAATAAAAAAGAACATCAAACTAATCATATGTGATAGTTGTGGAATATTATTATTATTATCTCCTTTATTCATTTTTTTTACATATAAGTTATATTTTTAAATATTAGAATTAAAAAAAAAAAACATTTAAAAATATAAAAAATAGAAATCCACCGGCATGGGGAACAGGGTCCAAGCTACCGGTGGTTAGGGTCCCAGAGACAGGAACCTCCTCACAATACGCGCCGTATCAAGGAGTACTGCCTTCTGAATCAGGCCCTTCACCCAGCCACCCAACGAGAGCCTCTTGAGATGTTGGTCGAGGCTCTTAGCGATAAGGCCATTGACCGTAACGACTATCGGCACAATGATTGCCGAGTCCACATTCCACATAGCGACAACCTCGTGGGCTAAGTCGAGATACTTCAATTGTTTCTCCTTCTCAGCCTTCACGAGGTTCTCGTCATGCGGGATAGTGACATCGATTATCATTGTGCGGCGCACTGATCGATCTATTACCACTATATCAGGCTTATTGGCTACAATAGTCCTGTCAGTGATAATAGATCGATCCCAGTATATCGTGACATGGTCATTCTCGAGAACTGGGTCGGGCACATACCTGTAATACGGTACCTCAGAGTCCACAAGGCCGTATTTCAGAGCAAGTTGCTGATGGATAATCCTGGCTACTTGATTATGCCTGTGCAAATACTCGCCGTTAGCTAAACGAGAACACCCAGAAGTAATATGTCTGATAGACTCACCGGGACAATGGCATGCCCGACATATGTCGATCGTCCCGTCTTTCATTATATACTTCCGGTAGTTATTCGTTAGCATAACTTCATCCATAATCGCACAGACTGAACCTTCGGTTTCCCCAAAGAGGTCACCGAAGCGTAGCCAGGCCACGGACGCTAAGAAATCTACGTCGGGCCCATGAAGGGCCCGGAAAAAGCGTCCGTGAAGCTCCTTGCTTTGCCATACTTCCTTGCGGTCGTTGGTACTAAGCACCACAGGTTTGCGCCAGTTCTCTTTAGCCAAGGACAGCGGGGTGAGTCCCTTGTCCACTGCAACCACATCTCGGTGCATACCCACGTCAGCCTTGAGAAAATATTCTCTGAGACTGCACACCTCGCGGTTGTGGAGGGTCTTAGCATTTAAAAAACCTCGACCCCCGCACTTCCGCGGAATGTACAGCCTCATGACAGACGAACGTGGGTGATGCATCCGGTTTGCAGTCAGCAGTGACCGCACTCTCCTATCCAGGGCGTCTAGTTCCGTCTGGGTCCACTTTAGTATGCCAAAGGAGTACATTAGGACCGGCATGACCCAACCGTTAAAGGCGCGCACCTTGTTGCCGCCTGACAAAGAACTATTAAGTACCTTTTTCAGGCGACCGAAGAAGCGCTCCTGCAACGATTGTTTCACGTCAGGTCCGTTAGTGCCTAACCCCTCTGACATACCCAGGTATTTGTAGGTATCAGTTGCGGAGAGTGATCTCAGGTTTATAGAATCTGAGAGTTGTAGTCCCTCAGATTCCACAATCCCGCCCCGCTTTACATGCATGACTGCACATTTATCTACACCAAATTCCATCCTGATCCTGTTGCAATTTGTTGGTGGCAAACAGTTTCAAATCATCCATATAAAGCAGGTGGGATATTACCTGACCCCCTCTCCGCAAAGGACAGCCCAGCCCTGTACCCTCCAGCAGAGTGCTAAGAGGGTTCAAGGCTAAACAAAACCACAGTGGACTCAGACTGTCGCCCTGGAATATTCCCCGCTTAATCCTAATAGGTTCGTTGCTCCCCTGAATTTGTCGGCATCCTGGATAGCGAAGAACCGTCCTCCACTGCCCCATACACGTCGTTAGGAAGGTGCTCAGAGTTGTATCAATTTTGTACAACTCTAACACCCTCAAGAGCCATGTATGCGGCACCGAATCAAATCAAATCACCGAATTATTATTATTATTTCCTTTATTCAATAGTTAATACATATATAAATTATATTTTTAAATATTAGAATAAAAAAATATAAAAACATTTAAAAATATAAAAATATATAGTAGCCACCGGTATCGGGAACAGGGTCCAAGCTACCGGCGGTCAGGGCTCCAAAGAGAGGAACCTTCTAACAATGCGAGCCGTGTCCAGAAGTACCGCTCTCTGAATCAAACCCTTGATCCAGCTGCCCAACGAGAGCCTCCTCAGGTGTTGGTCGAGGCTCTTGGCAATTAAGCCATTGGCTGATACGACTATCGGCACAATGATCGCTGAGTCTACATCCCACATGTCGACAACCTCGCGAGCCAAGTCAAGATACTTGATTTGTTTATCTTTCTCGGCTTTCACGAGGTTCCCGTCATGCGGGACCGTTATGTCAATAATCATTGCGCGCCGCTCTATTCGATCCACCACCACTATGTCAGGCTTATTGGCAACAATAGTCCTGTCAGTGATGATGGATCGATCCCAGTACAATGTGATATTTCCATTTTCGAGAACTGGGTCGGGCACATACCTGTAGTACTGCACTTCCGATTCTACAAGGCTGTATTTCAGAGCAAGTTGCTGATGGATAATCCTGGCTACAAGGTTGTGTCTATGCAAATACTCTTCGTTAGCTAGACGAGAACACCCGGAGATAATGTGTCGGATTGATTCTCCTGGATGGTGGCATGCCCGACAGATGTCAACCGTTCCGTCCTTCACAATAAATCTCCGGTAATTGTTCGTCATGATAACTTCGTCCATAATTGCACAGACAAAACCTTCGGTTTCCCCAAAGAGGTCACCGGAACGCAACCAGGCTACGGACGCTAGTAGATCTACATCGGGTCCATGCAGGGCCCGGAAAAAGCGTCCGTGAAGCTCCATACTCTGCCATACCTCCCTGCGATCGTTAGTGTCAAGCACTACAGGCTTGCACCAGTTCTCTTTAGCCAAGGAGAGCGGGGTGAGGCCCTTGTCCACCGCGACCACATCTCGATGCATGCCCACGTCGGTTTCTAGGAAATATTCCCTGAGACTGCATATCTCACGATTGTGGAGGGTTTTAGCGTTTAAAAAGCCTCGACCTCCACACTTTCGCGGGATATACAGTCTCATTACCGATGATCGTGGGTGGTGCATTCGATATGTAGTCAGCAGCGTACGGACCCTCCTATCCAGGGCGTCTAGTTCAGTCTGAGTCCATTTGAGTACGCCGAAAGAGTACATCAGAACCGGCATGACCCAACCGTTGAAGGCACGCACCTTGTTACCGCCTGATAAAAGACTATTGAATACTTTCTTCAGGCGGCCAAAGAAGCGCTCCTTCAACGATTGCTTCATGTCAGTAACATTGATGCCCAAGGCTTCCGACATACCCAAATACTTATAGGTTTCGGATGCGGAGAGGGCTCTAAGGTTTATGGAATCCGAGAGTTGGGTTCCCACGGATTCCACAATCTCTCCACGCTTTACATGCATGACTGCACATTTGTCCACACCAAATTCCATCCTGATGGCGCTACTAAAAGTTTCGGTTACTTTCATTAGCTCCATCAGTTGCAAATTGTTGGGGGCAAAGAGTTTTAGGTCATCCATGTAAAGGAGGTGAGATATAACCTGACCACCTCTCCTCAGCCGATAGCCTAGACCTGAATCCTCCAGCAGTGTGCTTAGAGGATTCAAGGCTAAGCAGAACCAAAGCGGACTCAAACTATCGCCCTGAAATATGCCTCGCTCGATCCTTATCGGTTCGCTATTCCTCTGGATATTTCGACATCCTGGATAGCGAAGGACCGTCCTCCACTGCCTCATACACGACATCAGGAAGGTGCGTAGAGTTGCATCTACTTTATACAACTCCAGCACCCTCATGAGCCATGTATGTGGTACTGAGTCATAGGCCTTCTTATAATCTATCCAACATGTCGACAGATCCTTTCGGGAACGACGAACCTGTTGACTAATGGTCATATCAATGAGGAGTAGCTCCTTAGTACCGCGGGACCCATTCCTACATCCATTTTGAGAGGCAGACATAATGGAGTTGGTGTCTACATGCTTGTTAATTTTAGCTCTCAAAATTGATGTAAGAACTTTGTAGACCGTCGGTAAACATGTGATCGGCCTATAATTTTTGGGTTCCGCGGTGCTGCCTGATTTATGGAGCAGGTGGGTAACTCCTGTCGTTAGGAACTGTGATAACGAACCAGACTCTAAGGCTGACTGGAAATGGGACGCCAGGCGAGCGTGCGACCTATGAAACCATTTTATCCAAAAGTTGTGCAGCCCGTCCGGCCCTGGAGATTTCCAGTTAGGCAACGGACGGACTGCACAAGTTACATCTTGGGGGCTGATGGTAAGTGCCCCCATTTCTGGTATTTGATCGCACGTTCGCTCGATCCTCTTAGTCCAGTCACCTTCGGTGTGATTGACAGGCACCGACCAGATGCTTCGCCAGAACGAACCCGTGGCGTCATCATCCGGCAGGCGCGTGTCAGCCACACCATGTTCCGGACGCTCCCAAGCCCTATAGACCCACCTTTCATCGTTCTGGAAGGTGCGATTCTGAGTGTATCGGTCTACTCGCCGCTTATACCTACGAATACGGTTCGCCCATGCATACACTTTCTGCTTCAGGAAGTCGATGCGCTCTGTGACATGGGACATATAGTCCTGAGGGCTGACATCAGTCCCTGAGAACGCCCGCCTCACAAAGCGCATCACTCTGGGGCGAGTATTGCCCTCCCTGAAGCAGATTAGTTTGCCGATGAGCGCTCTGGCCCCACCAATACGTCGCTCAATTCTGCACTGCCAAGCTGGTACGGCTGGTTTCGGTCGTGTAGCTCTAGAGTCATTAGCAAATTTGACGTGAGCTACACGACATGCCGCAACAGCCGCGCAGTACAGAATCGAATGAGTATCGGTGAGGTCTTCACAGTCATCAAAATAGTTTGACAACTGCGAATCCAGAGCCGCCACCAGCGCCCTATTTTTGTTATGCATGGGCAAACGAGGTAAGCGTGGTCTAAGTTCAGCCGACATAAATCGATATTCCCGAATCGCACCCTCTAAAGCACTCCTCAATTCCTCATTGTACTGGGTACTTACGTTTGTAGCCCTGTCATCACACCCCTCGTCAGCTTGTATTGTGTTGCACTGTGGTGGTACAACAACAGTCTGCGACAGGGGGGTGATAACATGGCTACTCTGCATTTCGCTTCGCAGGCGATCAAGTACAGTGTCATCCAACATATGATTACGCTGGATCACCCGCACCTGATCCGATAGTCGTTGTGCCGAAACGTTGACAGCTGGCTCAAGCACCTGAAACAGAGAGAGCATCCGAACACGGTACGCGGTCAGATTGTTTCCTCCATCTGTAGCCCCATAGTATGAGCGCATGACGTTCTCGTTAATGGATTGAGTCCATCTCATGCGCTGCACACTTCCACCGGGAGCTGGGACCCTATCAGAGGCCGGTGGGCCTCGAGGTCCTAAGCCGTCCGGTGGCCGGCGTCCTCCCCGTCGACGAGCAGGTGGTGGTGACGTCGGCGGGGAAAAATATTCGTCGCTCGAGCTCGACGCAACTGCCACGGCCGGTGTCACAGCACTCTCGATGGGGCTGGGTACCGACGGCGGCGGGGCGGAGCTAAGCGACGAGTCCGGAGGTAGCAGGCGTGCGCGGCGAGCTGCTGATCTCGTCAACATTTGCATTTAATTTTCATGAGTTTCTCGTTCCTTGTTCTGCTTTATTTTCTTGTTGTTTTATCGGAGGTGACATGACAGATGTCACCTCCGATTGCAGTTTTTGATAAAATTTTGTTCATTTGGTTAGCCAATTATCTCTGGATCTTCAAGGTTCTGGTTCTTCTGGTCTTTCAGAGTTTATTGTATGTGGTATACAAATAATAAAAATAAACTGCGACTAAAATAAATAAAAAAATACGAGACGAGTATGAAAATTATGACTAGTTGACGTTCGTGTTGCCAGCTTATTATTATTATTATCTCCTTTATTCATTTTTTTTACATATAAATTATATTTTTAAATATTAGAATTTTAAAAAAAACATTTAAAAATATAAAAAATAGAAATCCACCGGCATGGGGAACAGGGTCCAAGCTACCGGTGGTTAGGGTCCCAGAGACAGGAACCTCCTCACAATACGCGCCGTATCAAGGAGTACTGCCTTCTGAATCAGGCCCTTCACCCAGCCACCCAACGAGAGCCTCTTGAGATGTTGGTCGAGGCTCTTAGCGATAAGGCCATTGACCGTAACGACTATCGGCACAATGATTGCCGAGTCCACATTCCACATAGCGACAACCTCGTGGGCTAAGTCGAGATACTTCAATTGTTTCTCCTTCTCAGCCTTCACGAGGTTCTCGTCATGCGGGATAGTGACATCGATTATCATCGTGCGGCGCACTGATCGATCTATTACCACTATATCAGGCTTATTGGCTACAATAGTCCTGTCAGTGATAATAGATCGATCCCAGTATAACGTGACATGGTCATTCTCGAGAACTGGGTCGGGCACATACCTGTAATACGGTACCTCAGAGTCCACAAGGCCGTATTTCAGAGCAAGTTGCTGATGGATAATCCTGGCCACTTGGTTATGCCTGTGCAAATACTCGCCGTTAGCTAAACGAGAACACCCAGAAGTAATATGTCTGATAGACTCACCGGGACAATGGCATGCCCGACATATGTCGATCGTCCCGTCTTTCATTATATACTTCCGGTAGTTATTCGTTAGCATAACTTCATCCATAATCGCACAGACTGAACCTTCGGTTTCCCCAAAGAGGTCACCGAAGCGTAGCCAGGCCACGGACGCTAAGAAATCTACGTCGGGCCCATGAAGGGCCCGGAAAAAGCGTCCGTGAAGCTCCTTGCTTTGCCATACTTCCTTGCGGTCGTTGGTACTAAGCACCACAGGTTTGCGCCAGTTCTCTTTAGCCAAGGATAACGGGGTGAGTCCCTTGTCCACTGCAACCACATCTCGGTGCATACCCACGTTAGCCTTGAGAAAATATTCTCTGAGACTGCACACCTCGCGGTTGTGGAGGGTCTTAGCATTTAAAAAGCCTCGACCCCCACACTTCCGCGGGATGTACAGCCTCATGACAGACGAACGTGGGTGATGCATCCGGTTTGCAGTCAGCAGTGACCGGACTCTCCTATCCAGGGCATCTAGTTCCGTCTGGGTCCACTTTAGTATGCCAAAGGAGTACATCAGGACCGGCATGACCCAACCGTTAAAGGCGCGCACCTTGTTGCCGCCTGACAAAGAACTATTAAGTACCTTTTTCAGGCGACCGAAGAAGCGCTCCTGCAACGATTGTTTCATGTCAGCCCCGTTAATGCCTAACCCCTCTGACATACCCAGGTATTTGTAGGTATCAGTTGCGGAGAGTGATCTCAGGTTTATAGAATCTGAGAGTTGTAGTTCCTCAGATTCCACAATCCCGCCCCGCCTTACATGCATGACTGCACATTTATCAACACCAAATTCCATCCTGATGGAATCACTAAAAGTTTTAGTTACTTTTAGTGACTCCAGCAGTTGCAATTTGTTGGTGGCAAACAGTTTCAAATCATCCATATAAAGCAGGTGGGATATTACCTGACCCCCTCTCCGCAAAGAACAGCCCAGCCCTGTACCCTCCAGCAGAGTGCTAAGAGGGTTCAAGGCTAAACAAAACCACAGTGGACTCAGACTGTCGCCCTGGAATATTCCCCGCTTAATCCTAATAGGTTCGTCGCTCCCCCGAATTTGTCGACATCCTGGATAGCGAAGGACCGTCCTCCACTGCCCCATACATGTCGTTAGGAAGGTGCTCAGAGTTGTATCAATTTTGTACAACTCTAACACCCTCAAGAGCCATGTATGGGGCACCGAATCAAAGGCCTTCTTATAGTCTATCCAACATGTCGACAAATCCTTTCGGGATCGACGGACCTGTTGGCTTATGGCCATGTCAATGAGGAGTAGCTCCTTGGTGCCGCGGGACCCATTCCTACATCCATTTTGAGAGGCAGACATGATAGAATTCTTTTCTAAATGAGAATTAATTTTCACTCTCAAAATGGATGTAAGAAGTTTATAGACCGTCGGCAAACAAGTGATCGGCCTATAATTTTTGGGTTCCGTGGCATCACCTGTCTTATGGAGCAAGTGGGTAACTCCCGTTGTAAAGAGCTGTGGCAGCGACCCAGACTCTAAGGCCGACTGGAATTGCGATGCTAAGCACGCGTGTGAACTTTGCAGCCATTTAAGCCAAAAATTGTGCAGTCCGTCCGGTCCCGGCGATTTCCAGTTCGGTATCGGACGGGCTGCACTGGCTACATCGGAGGAAGTAATTATTACTTCCTCCATCTGCGGTATGGCGTCACACACGCGCTCAACATCGCGCATCCATTCAGCCTCATTATGGCAGACGGGCACAGACCAGATGTTGCGCCAGAATGTGCTAGTGGCATCATCATCCGGGCGGCATACGTCTGCCACATTTTGCTCAGGTCGCTCCCATGCTCTATACACCCACCTTTGATCACGCTGGAATATGCGATTCTGGGTATACCGTTCAACCCGTCGCTTATACCTACGGATACGGCTTGCCCATGCACAGACCTTCTGCTTCAGGAAGTCAATGCGCTCTGTGACACGGGACATATATTCTTGAGGCCTGATTCCAGTCCCGGAAAACGCCCGCCTCACAAAGTGCATCACTCTAGGGCGAGTATTGCCCTCCCTGAAGCAGTATAGTTTGCCGATGAGCACCCTGGTCCCCTCGATACGCTGCTCGATCCTGCACTGCCAGGCTGGAACGGCGGGTTTTGGTCGTGTAGCTATGTCACAATTTGGAAATGTAACATTGGCTACACGACACGCCGCAATAGCCGCGCAATACAAGATCGAGTGCGTATCTAAGAGGTCTTCGCTGCTTTCAAAATAAGAACCAAGCAGCGAATCCAAGGCACACACCAACGACCTATTCGTTTTGTGCATAGGCAAGCGAGGTAAACGAGGTCTAAGTTGGACGGGGGCAGTTCTAAACTCCCGAATCGCATCCTCCAGCGCGCTCCTCAATCGGTCGTTACACTGGTTACTTACCGTAACAACCTCATCGCCCCCCTCCACATCATTAATATAAGACCGCAGTTGGATTATACCACTTACTGGAAGTTGCACCGCGGTCTGTGACGGGACAGGGACGATACGGTTGCTCAGTACCTCTAAGCGCAGCCTATCAAGCGCAGCGTCGTCCAATCTGTGATTCCGTTGGATAACCCGCGCCTGATCCGACAGCCGTTGGGCCGAGACGTTGATGGCTGGTTGAAGCGCCTGGAACAGAGACAGCATCCTATCGCGGTACGCAGTGAGGTTAGTTCCCCCCTCTGTTGCCCCGTAATATGCGCGCATGACGTTCTCATTCATTTGTTGAGTCCATTTCATGCGCTGCACACAACCACCGGCAGCGGGGACCCGGCTCGGGGCCGGTTGGCCCCTAGGTCCCATGCCGTTCGGTGGCCGGCCTCTTCCTGGCCGACGTGCAGGTGGTGGCGACGTCGGTGGAGAGAAGTACTCGTCGCTCGAGCTCGACGCAACTGCCATGGCCGGTGTCACAGCACTCTCGATGGGGCTAGGTACCAGCGGCGGCGGGGTGGAGCTGAGCGACGAGTCCGGAGGTGGAAGGTGTGCGCGACGAGCTGCTGACCTTGTTATCATCTTCTCATCTCTTTGCTATTTTCTTCTTGTTGTTGATTGTTGTTTGATAGGAGGTGACATCTGTCATGTCACCTCCTATCCGGCAGTTTTTGAATAAATTCTGTAGTATGGTTCATTACGGTATTTTAAAATTATATTTGGGTTATTTTTCTTTAAGTTTTGTTGTATGGTTTATCAAAAAGTTAAAAAACTGCGACTAAAATTAATAAAAACGGAAAAGAAGAAGAAAATAAATTTTGAGGCTTGTTGACATTGGTGTTGCCAGCTTATTATTATTATTATTATATCATGAAAACAAAATAAGAAGACCTGTTCGATTCCAAAAAGGCTCTTATCTCAGCATAATTTATTTAAGTACTAGCTTTTGCCAGCGGCGACGTTCGCGTGGATGTTGGAAATTATCCCAAGAGAATCGGATATTTTTCCTGGATAAAAAGTATCCTACGTACTATTCCAGACTATAATCTATCTCTGTGCCATAATTCATTCAGAACCATTAAGCCGTTCAGGCGTGATTAAGTAACAAACATCCATCCATCCATCCATCCAAACTTTCGCATTTATAATATTAGTATGATTTCATCAGAACACAACACACACAAACACACACACACACGCACGCGCACACACACACACATAAATACATTATGATGCGATATTTAAAAAACAAATACAGCTGCGCTGGTATTCTGATAATGCCTGCTGTGATGCCACCCCTACGGACATAAATAAATCCTACTGGAGGAATAAAAGACAAATGATTAATGCTTAGTAAAACAAAAACTGACTCCTTCGTTGGTCTAGTAGTCACAGGCGCTACTGCTAAGCATGAAGTCCTGGGTTCACCACCCTTCGGGGAATTCAGGCGTGATATTATGTTAAAACAAAATGTACTTGCCAGCTTTTTTGTGTGCATTATCACCCTCGTGACGCATTGACTCTATGGATGGCTTCTGAACTTTAGCTGATCGATTCCTCACTTCTTTGAAATCGTCTGATGAACACCCACAAAGCGAGGGAGATTTCATAACTTTAACTGATCGATTCTTCTCTTCTTTGAAATCGTCTGGTGGACACGGACAAAACGAGGGGGATTTTGTAATTTGGGTTCGCTGATTACGACCGTGATGGCGAGGACGATTGGGTTCCTTAGGACTGACACTGGGGTCGACGGTCGATGATGATTTATGGAACCAGTTGAAACCTTTACCTAAAACATTTAAAAGCATAGGTGAATTATTATCATCGAAAAAAATATTAACTAATATATTATAAACATTTCAAAAGTTATCCATGAAAACCAAAACACTATTTCTACAGTTTCTATTTTAACCTCCGTGATTTTCTTTGCCATATATATTTGTAACAACAATGGCCGCGCGATTTAATAAGTTCTGGTGCTATCGATGTTACAAATAATTTTCTCGCATGGAGTAGATTCAATCATTTGAATTTCGATATTTTTCGTTATTTGTTATTATACTAGTACGAAAAGGTTAAGGAGAAATGTTGAAATGTACTTGCCAGCTTTTTTGGGTGCATTATCACTTTCGTGACGCATTGTCTCTATGGATGGCTTCTGAACTTTAGCTGATCGATTCCTCACTTCTTTGAAATCGTCTGATGAACACCCACAAAGCGAGGGAAATTTCATAACTTTAACTGATCGATTCTTCTCTTCTTTGAAATCGTCTGGTGGACACGGACAAAACGAGGGGGATTTTGTAATTTGGGTTCGCTGATTACGACCGTGATGGCGAGGACGATTGGGTTCCTTAGGACTGACACTGGGGTCGACGGTCGATGATGATTTATGGAACCAGTTGAAACCTTTACCCAAAACATTTAAAAGCATAAGTGAATTATTATCATTGAAAAAAATATTAACTAAGTAATATATTATAAACATTTCAAAAGTTATCCCTGAAAACCAAAACACTATTTCTACAGTTTCTATTTTAACCTCTGTGGTTTTCTTTGCCATATATATTTGTAACAACAATGGCCGCGCGATTTAATAAGTTCTGGTGCTATCGATGTTACAAATAATTTTCTCGCATGGAGTAGATTCAATCATTTGAATTTCGATATTTTTCGTTATTTGTTATTATACTAGTACGAAAAGGTTAAGGAGAAATGTTGAAATGTACTTGCCAGCTTTTTTGGGTGCATTATCACTTTCGTGACGCATTGACTCTATGGATGGCTTCTGAACTTTAGCTGATCGTTTCTTCACTTCTTTGAAACCGTCTGGTGGACACTCACAAAACGAGGGGGATTTTGTAATTTGGGTTCTCTGAATAGGACCGTGATGGCGAGGGCGATTGGGCTCCTCAGGACTGACACCGGAGTCGATGGTCGTTGATGATTTACGGAACCAGTTGAAACCTCTACCTAAAATATTTAAAACCATAAGTGAATTATTATCATCGTAAAAAATATTAACTAATATATTATGAACATTTCGAAAACAAGCCCAGAAAACCAAAACACTACTTCCACATTTTCTATTCTAATCTCCGTCCTTTTCTTTGCCAAATATGTTCGTAACAACAATGACCGCTCAATTTAATAAATTCTGGTGCTATCGATGTTACAAATAATTTCCTCGCATGGAGTAGATTGAATCATTTGAATTTCGATATTTTTCGTTATTTGTTATTACGAGTATATTAGTACGAAAAGGTTAACGAGAAATTTTGAAATGTACTTGCCAGCTTTTTTGGGTGCATTATCACCCTCGTGACGCATTGGCTCTATGGATGGGTTCTGAACTTTAGCTGATCGATTCCTCTCTTCTTTGAAATCGTCTGGTGGACAAAGCGAGGGGGATTTTGTAATTTGGGTTCGCTGACTACGACCGTGATGGCGAGTGCGATTGTGCTCCTCAGGACTGACACTGGGGTCGACGGTCGATGATGATTTACGAAACCAGTTGAAACCTTTACCTGAAACATATAAAACCATAGGTTGTGATGAATTAATAACATCATAAAACTAACATGAAATAGTTCAACATTATTTCTACACTTTCTATCCTAATCTCCGTCGTTTTCTTTGCCTAAGATCTAAACAACAATGGCCGCAAGATTTAAAACATATTAAATATGAAAATTAAGAAATTAAAAAATCAGGCTCTTACTGGATGGATGGATAAACAGTAATCCGCCGGAAAAAAAAATTATCGTGATTTTGCCATTAGTTATGCAATAGTTAATTAACATTTTTTTTCTACTTGAATGTGAACATTGGAAGTGTGATACCTAATTGTAAAACTACAAATCTTCTATATTTTTACTTCTATAGATGCTGCAAAATAGATCCCCGTTGGAAAAATTTAAAAATTTAAAAAAAAAAACAGTTTTTTACTAACAGTTTACGCAAATGATAATTGAGAAAGTTTTTTAATTTTTAAATATTGTTAATAATTCATTATTTTATTATCCAAATCCGCATGGAAATGATTTGGAGTCCTGTTGTATGAGTAATAGCAATAATTTAGAGAACGGTGTCATATGGGGGGATAGAGATCAGTTACAAATAGATCACAATAAATTAAAACATATTGATTGGGGTGTGGTTTTTCATCATGATAACGCTAGACCTCACACATCTTTAGCCACTCAGCAAAAATTAAGAGAGTTTGGCTGGGAGGTGTTAATGCATCCGCCGTATAGTCCTGACCTTGCACCTTCAGATTTCCACCTGTTTCGGTCTCTTCAGAATTCTTTAGGCAGTGTCAGGTTAACATCACGAGAGGACTGCCCAAACCACTTGTCGCGGTATTTTGACCAGAAGTCCCAAAATTTCTATAGCAATGGGATCATGTCCCTACCTACAAGATGGCAAAAAGTTATCGAACAAAATGGTACCTACATACTTTAGTTAAATGTAAATAAACTATATTAAAAAATGTTTTGAATTTTCTTAAAAAATGCAAAGAAACTTTTTCCCCAACCTATTAGTCAAACAACTTTGATCTGAATAATTTTGAACTTTATTAACGAACAGTTAAACATTATTTTCTCTAACTCGAGTCTATACTATAACATATTTTCAAAAGGTAATATGTGCTCGCGATACGTTGAACGAATCAATTTGAAAATCGACGAACCTTTTCATTCCGTGACTGTACAAGTGTCCACCAATCGCTATATATATGACTGAAGCGTGTGGAACGCATAATTATAATTATCACACATGGTGGCTAACCGAAATTTTAGTCACAACGCTTAACACAGATGTCTATTAAAGGTTAACTTAATTAAACAATATCACTTGATTAGGCAGATGGAATCTGATTTCAATATGGAAACGCGGTAAATTCGATACAGGATGACATAACGTTCCAACATTCACGTTCACCAACTTCTACTGTCAAATACCAGACGTCAAACGAGCATCGTCAATTCAGTGTTGCCACTTCCTGTATTGACTTCACCCAAGTACACTACTTGACGTTTCCGGATGCGTGTTGATGCTTCGACACGGCCGTGCCATCAGTGTACGCCTCCGCGAACATCGTAGACGCACTACACCATCTTGGTAGCCCCTGCAGCTCCCTGAAAGCGTTATTGTATTGAACACGCGAAGCTTTGTATGCTCCCAGTGTGTAGTTACCCTACAAGCTGCACGTGTAAATTAAGTGTTTGGCAGGAAGACAAGCAGCCTTACTAATAAAAATTTACACCCGAGTTATACCGGAGTTACAACACTTTCGGCCCTTTTAAAAAGCGTTATAACTGCGGTATAACTCGGGTGTAAATCTTTATTAGTAAGGCTGCAAAAGTATAACCATGACTTTATTACTGCTACATGCGAACCTGCGAGCCAATGTATACACCGGACCGCCAAAGCCCTACCGTGCCCTTTCCACATCTGTGTTGTCAGGGACCCGATACCTGAACTGTGTGACTCTTTTTAAGGCGGTTCCGGCTAAGGTGAATGAGGGACGGTCACGTAGTTTTTGCCACGCCCCTTAAAACTAACAGCTCGCTTTTCTTAGCGTTGTATCTGAGCCCATAGCATAAGACTCACAAACCCGTATCAACTTTCGCAAACCTCGAATCGATAGACTCAGCAATACCATGTCATCTTAAGTCGAAAACTGAACCTTGAAGTAACAAGGATATTTTTTTTTTGTGTAGGTAATATGTGACTGTCCAAAAGAGAAAAGGTACCTTATGGTCGTTGGCACTTACGACATTGTGCTTATTATAAGCTAAGTAAACTTGTACGATTTGTATTTCTGAACGACTTAAGCGCCAATGACCATAAGGTGTTTTTTCTTGTGGAGTATCTCATATTTTAGTTATGAGTGAAAGAGACAAAAATAGATATTATGTATACCTCCCACCGAATGAGGACGCCCCGTGACGACCCGCCCATTGCGTCACCTTTCAGTTTGCCACTTTGACATCCATTGTGTGCACGCGTTCTCCTGTCAGATGCAGTAAATAGCAACAGATTCGATACTGCTTTGTTGAGTTGTTCTTAATTAATTGTTGTTCTTTCTCTGTCTGATTCAGATTAACAGTAACTAATTTAATCAACATGAAGTTGCTACAAAATAAATAAAAAAATTCGTTATAACTATTGTTATTATTATCTTTGAATATCTCAGAAACATGAAGCTTTATGATATTATAATGACGTTTATGTTTGTATGTGTACCCCTATCCAAATATATGCCATTTAATGTGCACCGCAATTTTGAAAAAAAAAATCAAAATGGCGGCTGACGTTAGGGCCAAAACCTTCGAACCCCTTTTAAAAATCATTTCCATGCAGCTTTTGATAATAAAAAACTAATCATTAGCAATATATAAAAAAAATCAATGAATAATTGATGATTTTATTTTTTCAACTACGTAAATCTATATATCTATATAAATAATAATAAATAATAATAACCCGGGACATTTCACACTATGACCTAGCGAATCGTTCGCGTGAGAACTCAGGAATATCGAATGAAGACCTCATCGCTACCCGCGGGTGAAGTTCCCAAACGTACCGCTGAGAGTTTTCCAAAACATGGCTTGTCGAATTTGGTTACATCTGATTTTAGCGGCCTTGAGTTGGGAACAGTGGTTTCTTTGGACGATATTGTGGTCATACCATTCCAAACTAGCACACCCAAAAACCGAAACCTAAGCCCCAAATCTCTAGTTCCTATTGAAATAATAATAATAATAATAATATCCTAGGACATTGTTCACACACGGTCATCTGATCCCAAACTAAGCAGAGCTTGTACTATGGAAACCAGATAACTGATATATACTACATACACTACTTTTTTGTTGTAAATACATAGGTACTTATATAGATAATTACACCCAGACTCAGGACAAACAGACATGTTCATGCACACAAATGTTTGTCCTGGGTGGGAATCGAACCCACGACCAGCGACATGATAGGTGGTATCTTAACCAACCACGCCAGCTGGCCTGCCTATATATAGATACTCTTTAGACTCCTTTGCAAAAAAGCGGGCTCCTTACATTCATTGGCTTTTCTATGGGTAATATTAATATTTTTAGTATTTCATTAGCATAATTGACTAGAAATTTCTTATTATCAATGGGAAAGGGCAATGGCCCGCCCAAAACATAACGGACTCTCCACCATAAGGGATGATTTCTTCAAAACACACGTCGGCATAGCGTTCCCCTGGTCTTCGTAACACTCGCCGATGTCGGTCCTCACCATTCAGACAAAACCGATCCTCATCGGAGAAGAGTACACTAATCCAGTTACCTAGTGTCCAAGATAGGCAATTTCTAGCGAACCTGAATCTAACAATCCGGTGCTCACGGTGCTCCGGAGTAACTTGGAGGCCCGCACTATCCGTCGACTACGTTTATCAGCCACTAAAAGCCTCCTCCTGTCTCTTGGTATCGAGTCCAGGTTCTTTGGACGGTTGAACGACTCACGTTTAACCGCTGTGAGACGTAATATTTTGGCTACACCCCTCTTCCAGCAGCGCTATAATTTTATTATATTCTAGTTCTTATTGCCTTTTCTGCCATTACAATCAAGTCACAATAAGGCAGGACTATGCGATAAACATAAATGATTCTACCATACATAACGAGAAGTTAGTTTTAGTTGCCTGATAACCTTTTAACCGCAAACTCGTCAAAAGTACTCGTAAGTAAAAAGTCACAAACTGAAAAAGGGATTATTATTTTTAAAACCAAAGTTTCGATTTTTGAATTAACTTTTTTTCATACACAGACTCTTTATTAACTGCCAGTAACATAGTCTAGCTATTAAAACCTCTTTAGAACTAAATGATTACCAATAACGTAGAAAAATCAAAACCACCCGCTTTTTTTTTGCAAAGGAGTGTATAAAAATGAATGCCGAAATGTATGAGTACCTACGCGCATAACTCCCGAACGACTGCACCAAATTGGATAATTCTTTTTGTGTTGTGTTTGTAATTGTCAGGACAAGGTTTTTTTTTAAATAAAGTGTTTGAAAAATTGCCGGGAAGATTGGAAAATTAGGGAAAACTGAAAGTGCATTTTCTATGGGAATTTTGTATGAATTATTGAAATTTTGACAGGACAACGTTTGTCGTGTCAGCTAGTTGTTAATAAAAATCCAAAATATTTATTTTTTTATTTTTTCTAACGGAATTCTATTCTGAAGCCTTTCAAAAATAGCTCCATAGAAGGAAAAATCTCAGATTTATAGTTTTACAATTATCACACTTGCAATGTTCACATTCAAGTAGAAAAAAATGTTATTAATTAACTATTGCATAAGTAACTGAAAAATTGCGACAATTTTTTTCTGGCGGATTATTGTTTATTCATCGAGTCAGTAAGTGCTTTTTTTTTGATATTTAACACTTTAAAAATAAATTTTAAAAGGAGGAAACTTTGGAGGTGGCTTGCGTCGAAAGTTTCCTCCTTTTTTGATTTTTTTTTTTAGATTTACAATCTTAATTTCTTTGATATATTTCCAAAAAACCAAACCCCTTTTCTTTTTTTTAGTAAATTCTTTATAACTTTTGCAATTTTTTCGAGCAGATCTTAATTATTTTCAAAAATCATGTACGTAGATGCTATTCCGAATCGAATGACACCTCATTCATATTGTTCCGAGACTGCTGAAAAAAGCACTTGTTGACTAGACCAATAAGGGTTTTGAGTAATGTCAATCAATCAATCTGCCTAGCTTTTTCCCAACTATGTTGGGGTCGCCTTCCAGTCTAACCGGATGCAGCTATCAAATGCAAAAAGAATTTTTCAAATCCGACAGGCAGTTTCAGAGATTAGCGCAGTCAAACATACAAAAAACAAAAAACCAAATTCAGCATTATTATTAGTATAGATTTAGATAAATAATTATTCAGGCCAATTTTTAGTTTTAAAGATCAAAGTAATAAGATTTTTCAAATAAACTGTGTCCTCTTCACCACGACAGGGCTTGTCTTTAAAAAAGCGTTTGGTATGTTTCCATTTTATGATTTCTACATTACTTATGCACGCAGTAAAATCCACCCCTTAAAATTGATTACCCTTTTCCGCCACCTAGCTAGGAGATGATTTTTGAAAAACGCTGAAACACATATTTTTTTATATTTAAGTATTGAAATTAAATGAAATTTATTATATAATTTATTTATAATGAACTCGATATCTCTTCTGAATACCATCATTTGGAAACGCTTAGTGCGAATTGGTAGAATGCAACGAGGTAGGGATGGCAGTGCGACTAGATGTCCGATGTTAGAAGAGGGCCGGTGGAATGAGGTCGTGGAGTTCTTGAACACACTCACCGAAGTACAATCTATAGAAAACCGACAAGCAGGCAACCTTGCCGTGATGAGTCAAACTGTGAAGCTTGGCATCCACCAGTGTTTCGTCACCAATGAGCCTCTTAGCTCTTTGTTCCACCGAGTCAAGCGCGGCAAGTTGATATTTAGCTGAGCCATCCCAAAGGTGGCTGCAATACTCCATGCAGGATCGGACATGCGCTTTCTAAAGGGTTAAAAGTTGTCCAGGCGTAAAGTATGTTTCACCCTAGACCAGCGTGCCAGATCCTGTCAAAGGCCTTTGAGATGTATATAGCAAGTGCTTTGCACGCACTGCTGTGGTGAAGCCATCGAGCAACATCTCGATGGCTTCACCACAGCAGTGCGTGACATACTCAAGAAGATCGCCATTTGACCATCCCTGGCGAAAGCCATATTGAAGGTCACTGAGGAGATCATTGACTTCGAGGTAGGTCAGCAACTTACTGTTCAGTACCCTTTCCATAACCTTGCACAGAATGGCGGTAATGGCGATCGGACGGTAATGGGCAGGGTCTGCACGGTCGCCCTCTTTGGGCACTTGTTGTACATTTGCAAGCTTCCAGGATTTCGGCATCGTTCTTTTTTCAAGATGGAGGTGGAACAAACGTGTCAATACAGGAGACAGTTCAGGCGCACACTGCCTCAACACTCTCGCTGGAATCCCATCAGGCCCGATGGCCTTGTTCACGTCTAGACTGCACAATACTCTTTGGAACTCTTTAATGTGAACTGCGATCTGCGGCATCGAGGAGTCACAATGAGGTACAGTAGGTGGTTGCTTGGAGCCAGCGTCCAGACGTGAATTGCTTGCAAAGAGAACCGCAATGGGCACAGGTTGTACATTTGCAAGCTTCCAGGATTTTGGAACAGGAACACACTTGCCGCCATGGATAAGACACTACTAAGACAAACTCGCCTCGTGCCCCTAGGACTCTCATCTGGAGGAGAGCAGGTCGATATGGATTTCACCAGACAGTGGTCAGACGTTCCAAGCGGCGCTGAGACCGGTACTGAATGACTGTCCGGACCAGAGGCCAGCAGAAGGTCCAAGCGATTGGGTGTATGGCCGTCAACATCCGGTACCCACGTTACCACTTTCACCATCTGGGTTAGATGTAGCGTTAAAGCAAACTCGCGCGTCTCTAACCCAGAATGGTCAGTTTTCTGTTACGGGAACAACCACTCTTTATGATGGGCGTTGAAGTCCTCCAGAAAAACGAGCTTCGCTGTTGGTTACCATTGCTGGACTACGTCAGTCGACTCCACGAGGTAATTAAAGAGCGCGGTTGTCTCCTGGTTACCGCTGTGCGATCGGTAGACGCCGATATAGAGAGATTTCTCCACGCCAGTATTCACAAGTAGCCATATGGCAGAAAAACCCGATTTCTCAAAGCAACGGAGACGACGACCACAAATGTCTTCGTGGACGTACACACTAACCCCAGCCTGCTTCTTCACCCGGGTAGTTGAGGTACGCCACATCCGACGGGGTTGTTATCTTCGTCTCCGTTAGGAAAAACAGGTGCGGCTTCTCGGTCTCAAGGTGGTGATGGACCGGATCGAGATTGGAGTGCAACCCCTCTGATGTTAGTGAGGTGCACTTTTAGTGGGAGGAAGTGCAGCCGTTGCTTACACTTATTTTTCTTAACTTTGGTCATATTTCAGTGGAGTTGTTGGGGAAAAAAGTCGTCTTATCGAGGCGCTGCTCAGTGACCCAAGTGGAATATTAGAGCCAACCAAACCTATGGGGAACTCATTTGGTGACTGCGGGCACGCCCGAACCCCCCTAGTCTTATGAACTCGAAACTCAGTATTTACCTAGTCTTGCCATAAACATTGTCACAAAGAAAAAAATATTTTTTTTATTGCAAATAATATTTATTACTTTTACAGTGTGTTAGTTTAATACATAAATATAAAACAATTTAAAATATAAAAAGCTTATTCGAAGTGGTCTCCATTGGCTGCAATACAGTCCTTTAAACGTTGAGGCCAGTTATCAATAGAAGCACGCACTCTTTCCATGGGAAAATTCTTCACTGCCAATCGTATGGATTGTTTTAGAGACTCCAAACTATCATGGCGTTTAGAGCAAGCCGTACTCTCTAAAACTGACCATAAATCATAATCCAGCGGATTAAGATCGGGACTAGACGACGGCCAGTCTTCAGCTCTGATGAAGTCCGAAACGTTCACTTCCAACCAAGACTGCGTGGACCGAGCTTTATGACCCGGCGCCGAGTCTTGTTGGAAGGACCATACTTGGTTATTAAACATGGTGTTGTTAAGGGGCTTAACTACCTTCTCAAGAATGGTATCTTGATATACTTGTGCCGATGTTTTGATACCTTTTTCACAAAAATATGGCTCAGTCACTCCTTCATAGGTAACACCCCACCAAACCATCACTGAAGCCGGATAATGCCCACGTTGCACTCTGTCGACTAATTGGGAAGCTTCCTTAGAGCTTTGAGCATAAATAATGACTAATAGCCCGATACACAAACATTTGACTAATACCAAGCGTATGGAGAGTTTTAAAAATTGCATTTGGCTCCATACCAACTTTGTGTAATGCAATCACAGCGATTCGGTTCTCTTTATCACTCCACTCCATTTTAATATCGCAAAATATTGTACAATGTATTGGCGCCAAAATTAGAAAACTCAATGAACAATCGTATAAAAATGACAGATTCCAAATTCAAATGTAATATCTTTCTTATTTTTAATTGTAACAGTATTTACCTATGACCAGACAGTATACTTGAGACCAAAAATAAAACATAACGTGTAACAGTGTTTTTCGAAAATCTACACCACACGGGGTGGTAAGGGGTAATCAATTTTACAGGGAGGATCTAACTGCGGGGATTGATTACCTAACTCGAAAATTGGTGTAAATAATCTTTCTGTTAATTTATGGAAATATCCCAAACGTGACCACAGGGAAAGCATTAAAAAAAATCGCTCGGATTTGGAAAACAGGGAATACGAATCGTATTCATTTGGTTAATTACCTTGAAATTTGGCACAAATACTTGCTTAAGTATGTAATAAAGTTATTTAGAAAAATCAGAAAAGTGTAGTAATAGTAATAGTAGTAATAGTAATTGTAGCGCCAGTGTTAGTTGTGTATAAATAAATATAATAGTTTAAAATGTCACGGCACGGACATACAAATTAAATTGTTAGTAGATGTAGAATACCTAATGTTTTGTGAATAACAAGCGCGTGAGTCACCGACCGCTGGCAGCCGGCGGCCGCGCAGCGAGCGAGCGGGCACACCCGCTTCCTCGCGCGCGCCTCACCGGCTCGCCAGTCCGTTAGACGCCGCTGGGCTGACGACACGTTCCGCTTCGCTAGATCTCGTGCTTACGCATCTCGCGCGCTTGTTACTAATGCTATCCTATGTACTCTGCCTATCTACTTGTGCTTTCATAATCTTACTGTGCTTCTCTTGTGTAACTTTCACCTTCTGTTCTTCGAACTTTATGTATGTACGTGTGTTTGTGGACTTGAGACATTATACACCGCTAGTGAACATCATACCGGCTATCATTCATTTCCCGTACGTACCCACTTCAGTAATTTATGTTCACTCAAAAAGGTACAATTTTGGTACATAGTATCAAAGTTACAGGCAGAATCAAACCTTTGTGAGAACTGGGGGCCGATTCTACTAATTTGCAACGTTACACGTTCAATTGTGTTTCAACAACAGTTCAGTTTCGATTGCCGTTCGATAGTTACCAAAAAAGTCATTCTACTATTCTATAAGCAAAATGGAAACTAAACTTAAACCGAATCGTAACGGGAACGTAACAGCGCGTAACCTGTGTAACCAACATTCCAAATAGTATGTTTTAAAAATACCACAGAAAAAAAAGTTGAATCTAATATATTACTAAATATGAATAAGTGCTACTAAAAGTATTTTTAATACAAAAACATATCTAGACCATACTTATACTTTTAGCCTGTATATTTTTTTGTAACATTTCAACTTTATAAATAATAAAAACTCAGAAGAACGTTTCGTTTTCGGCCCCAGCTTGCGAAATCTGTGAAACGAAACGTTTCAATTATGTCAAAAAGATAACGATGCGACTAAACGTCACGCTCATGTTCGGTTTTGTTAGCAGAATAGCTTTTGAGATTGTTTCGATCGATCGGTGACTGAACTGAAACGTAACCGCAGTTGGATCGTTGTTACATTAGTGGAATGAGAAAACGCTCAAAAGCCGTGGTTCAGTTGCGATTCAATTGCGATTTTTGATTAGAATTGATTGTTATTATTATTGGCCTCCTGGAGTCTATACTGGGCTCGGGGCCTGTATTACAGACCTCCAGGCTCACACCCTTAAAATTACAATATAAGTATGGTCATATTAATCCTGTGGAACACCACAGAATTAAAAAGTGGATGTATATGAACTTTATTGCGCTTTGAATCAGTGACGCCGACGTGAGTGAGTCCCAAAAACATATAAACGCAAAACTTTCTAAACGGTCTGGCACATAATATACGAGTATGTAATAACAATGCTTTGTTGCTTGAGACAAACTAAACATTTAGTGTTTAGTTTGTCTCAAGCAACAAAGCGAATAACGAATGGTTCTATAAAAAATCCAAAACAAAATTTACTTGCCCGCTTTTTTGGCAACAGCCGACTTAGCTTCTGTTTCTTCGTAATCATCTGATGAACTGACACAAGGCCAAGGGGGTTCTGGAGTTTGATGTTGTTTATTACGACCATGTGTGCGACGGTGCCGGTGCTTAGACGGCACGGGACTGGAACTGAAGTCAGAGCACGGAGGTATATCGCACACCGCTACCGATGATGTTGTCTTATGTGATTGGAACCAACCTACACCAAAAACATTTAAAAGTTGATTATACTTCTGGCATTATCATTAGAACTTAAAACGGGATATTTACCATGTATATTCATATATACATGGTAAATATCCCGTTTTAAGTTCTAATGATAATTATACTTCTGGGTTATGAACTGGTTGTAATTTTAATCACCATTAATCTTAGCGTACGAAAAACGAATGTGACGCAGGTCTACGCAGCACATGGCAGAGCAGTTTTTGCATGAACGTTCTGAGAGCTGCATACGGTGCGGAGTAGGCACGTGCGACGCAGAAATTTGTCTGTTCCGTAGGCCTAGCCAAATGGCATTCCCTTCGGAGCGCTTCCATTTCTACAATCGCTATCGACGCGCATCTCTTTGGAAATGCTGATCTTGATCACTTGACATTTCGATAGTTTATGTCCACTCCATACATTTTTGCCTTTTCTACACTAGCGTCATCGCTAATCGAATGTTGCTTTGGCTAGGCCCTCAGCTCTGCGTCTCGTGGTAGTGCCAGCTCAGATATCTGCGCCAAGCGTGCAGCTCGCGCGTGATCACCATAGAAAAGGTTTTGTTGACGGAAGAATAGACAAAATGACAGATTGACAAAAGAATTATATCTACGATCTGTCATCTATACCTACAGACATATTCGCGTCCTAGCTAGTACAAACAATAGACTGTTGAGGATCAAAATGAGTTTAGAGTCAGATTCCGATTATGAAATTAACGAGTTGCTGCTACTTTACAGTTTATCAAACTGTAAAAAAACCATTTGGCAAAGTACTAATAGTTTATACTCTCTCGAGAGTTATCTGACAAAAACTTCTTTCTGTTAGACAGAACTCAATTTGATTATGTTCACAACATTAAACGTGAAGAAATTCACAAGGAAGGATGCAATTTTCTACAACCAATTGGGACGGAAGAAAAACTCACTGTTTGTTTGAGGTAAATATTTATTGGAAGTTAACAAATTATTGGTACTCTTACTTTGGTAATAAGGTAATTTAAAAATCATTGATCTAGCTGTGAATGTACACTGAACTAGTCATAAGATGACGTTGGAGTAGCAGGAGAAGGCATTGAAGTTCCAGGAGAAGGCATTGGATTACCCGAAGAAGGCGTCGGTGTCGGTGTTTTATAATAATAATAATAACAATTATAACTATTTATATTAGCACGCCATAGTATGTGGCAAACATGTCTGAGCCTGTATTTTTGTATTTATGTAATCCTGCAGGCACGTTTTTATTCTTGTATGTGTGTGTTTGAGCAAATAAATATATCTTATTTTAAGGTCACCTACAAGTAAATCAACGGTGACAAACAATGATTATTATAAAGGAAAGATACGCTACGTTCATACTGAGCCGCGTTCTGTATTTGTTGCGTTGTTATTACAAAGTAGGTACTTACACATAGGTGTAGGTTTTCAACTACGACTGCGATAGATAATACGGAACGAGAATAAAAAGAGATAGCTATATGTAGTGTGTTGCGCTTGAAGTACACTAATGAATGATAGAGTATGCGGATTTGCCAACAGAAGAGACATTGAATATAACAATAGGTATGATGTATTCAATAAAACAACAATCAAAACTAATTTTAAATAAATTACAGTACCTATATTTGAAGTCTGCCGACCGTATTTTCGATTAATTATTTACCTACTTAGCGATATAAGTAGTATATTTATTTATCTTCCTGTTTAAATGTGCAGAACAAATTCTACTATTTTTCGTAGGCGTAGTAGTCATGTTCACTTTCCGCTTGAACTATTAACCCGTTTATGTTTTGTAAAATCATCACTCGGAGATCTAGAAAATAATATTAACATAATAAGAAAAGCATCTGTTTATATCTAGGTACATTTCATATCAAATCTCATTCTATATCACCTTTATTATAAAACGTTGAAAACCAGAACTTAAAAATCATCATAATGTTATTGTTAGAAAGACGCTCACTACTCGTACAAGAAAACTCAGGTTGCGCAATCAAGCGGCTAACGAACGCTATGTATTTTGCCTACGATTTCGCTTCTGGTTGTTTAATCGATGACACATGCTATTTGTCCTTGTCGCGCTGCAGTTGCCATTGTATTCTCTATCCTGTTCGAACCACCATGTTAAATAGAAATTTATTTGTAAATGAGAAATAAAATCGTTACTAAATACAAATATGACGTTCTTTTATACACTTACGTATGGTATGAAATTCCTTCACTCTTATTTATCTTAGAACCACAGTTTTTACCATAACTAAGCACTTTAGATTATTACTGTCACGCCAAAGACACGCTTTGTTTCGCTCGCTGCTATTAGCCTACTAAATGAAATTACAATAATTGTCTGAATTTGTCTGCAACAATTTGCGCGCGCTAGTGCGATATCTACCTCTTTTGTATATAATATCATTGGTGACAAATCCTTGTGCATATGTCTCAAAAACTCTTTATCACAAAACTTTCCATTTTTTTTTACTTTTTTGTGTTTGGGTGACTTACAGCTAACAATACAAAAATTTATAGTGAGGCCAATTACAAGCCTCCACAATGGCATATCGTCACTTAAGTTCTAACACCGCGGAAGCCAAATTTTTAACAAAATACGTTTACGTTTTGGCGCTGTTGCTGTGGCTTTGGGTGGTCGTTGAATCATTAAACCGTTTTTTCTAACGACTTTTCATTCGTCAACGAGGTAACTGTTAATCATCAATGAAAAAATAGGTTGAAAATATTAGATGTTAATTTACGTCAACGCACAAGACGCATTAGTTCAATAGTCATTATTTTACTCGGTTCCAAAAAAAACAATTGAAAATATAAACTGTTAATTTACATCAACGGCTCAACGAATTGTTTCACTATAATTTTATTAATTTCTGAGAATCAACTAGTATGCGAAACGAATACTTCCGAACGATACCGATTGAACATTCAAAAACTGTTAATAATTTAACAGCTTTTTTAAACTGTTAACCATTGATGCTGTTAAATTACATTAACCAAAAAACCATCAATGACCCATCCCTAACACGCGGTGTTTTTCATTTTTGAAAAACGACTCGCCATTTGTTACTCTCGTATTTGATTCTTCAAACGATGCTGATGATGTCTTGCAATAAATTCCCTATCGAATGACATACGAAACGTATTTTGTTAAAAATTTTGACATCCGCGGTGTTACTCGTAGAACTTAAGAGACGTTATACAATCAATGTATTGTGTATGTTACTTGAAACAACCTTCAGAAAAAAAATTGGGACATGAACAGTAAATACAAAGTAAAAAAGAACATCAAAACTAATCAAATCAGGAAACGAAAGAAGACCTGTGCGGGGCCAAAAAGGCTCTTATCTCAGCATAATTTATTTAAGTATTTATTTATATTTACAAACGCAACGTTCGTATAACCCCTGAGGATGTAAGGAGTCGACATCGAGTGGTCGCCCCAGGTCAAATACACGGGTGTTACCTTCGATCGTCGGCTCACGATGGGACCGCACGTCCGCAAGGCGGACGCACAAGGTAGGGTCACCCGCAATCTCCTTAAACCAGTGCTCTCGTCCCGCCTCCCGACGCGCGTCAAGTTTTTCGTGTACGTGCGCCCAATATTGACGTACGCCGCACCAGCATGGTTCACCCTCACGAGCGAGACGAACAGAAGAACGCGCGCAGCAAAACCTTGCGCTGCAGACCATTGTCGACGCGCCTCGCTTCGTGAGGAACAGCGTCTTATACTACAACGTGACCTGGAGATTGTGAGCCTGGACGAGTTTGAGCGCCGCCTCGCGAATGGAATGTTCGCGCGTACTAACGCGTCTACCTAGCCAACGTTCAAGCAGATCGCGCCCTGGCATACGCCCCCGCCCCTCCCCCCGACGCGAAGCCTCTGCCAGGGCGACCTGCTTGCGGACGACTGACCCCATCGCACCGGACTGGACTTCCAACTCCAGCCTCAAATCGCTCTCAGTCTACACGCGGCTCATTTGTGACATTGACTCCTTACAAATACATGCATCTGTTGCATGGCGCGTGCTAATTTAATATAGGCGTGTCAGGCGGGCACAAACCCTATCTATAGGAAAGTCGATTCCGTATCTCAGCCGGGCTTCCCTCATGTAGGTGATAGTCATGTATTGTACCTATGGACGCTTTTACCTTTGGACATTGATTATAATAAAAAAACTGGCAGTACTAAAAATATAAT
The DNA here is from genome assembly GCA_948252095.1 of Dicycla oo. Lineage (NCBI taxonomy): Eukaryota > Metazoa > Arthropoda > Insecta > Lepidoptera > Noctuidae > Dicycla > Dicycla oo. The sequence goes on along the minus strand of OX411709.1, from coordinate 35,940,693 downwards.
ATTGCAACACTGTGGTAGCATTTTTATTTTCTAGCAACACCAGTGAGTGGTGTGACGCTATCGGTGTTGTGTGCCGTGTGAGGCCCTTTTGGAGATTTTTGTGTTGAAAAGTAAGTTTTCGCAGAATCTTTTTGATTTTTTACTTAAATAATGCATGGATATATTTTCCAATTTGATATTTTTATATAATCTGTAGCTAGTTTTATTTACAAATCAGAGAGGAAAGAAAACAGTTTCTAACCTAAAAAGCAAAACAATAAGGTTTTTTTTGAAATGTTGTATTGGTTGTACCTTTGGACATGTCTTTGTTTGTACCTGTGGACACGTCCAAAGGTACAAACAATGTTTTTACCTATGGACACTGCTTAATAACACCTTGGTTATATTGTCCATAGTGCCAAGGAGTAAAGCTGGTGTGAAGAGAGTTGCCGTAAGTCCGGAGTGATTAAAACTGGCAATAGATTCATTAAAAAATGGAGGGAAAATAAGAACTGCTGCGAGAGAATTTGGGTTGAAAAAATCAACTTTACATAAATATGTCAAAACCATTCGCAGCAGTGTTGCACCAGATTTAATTTCTTTTACACCAAACTACGCAGTAAAAAAGGTATTTTCTGACGAGGAAGAAAAGCTTTTATTAGAATATTTAATAAAAGCAGCCAAAATGAATTACGGATTATCTGCAAGACAAACATGTTGTTATGTACGGTATTATTGTATCGCATAGGTAATAAGTACACATTGTGAGGGTATGTCGAATTACTTATAATAAACCAGTCTGCTTTGAATCTCGGTGTTTCATTGTCACGAACATAACATTGGCGACGAGAAAATTAGTAATAATCAATTTTAACGCGTGTGTTTAAAGTTTTAACATGCCGATCGGAAAAGTCGAAGGTTTCCAAGTGGGAACCCAAAACTGGGGCACTTATGTTCGTCGAATTAAGCAGTTTATAATGTTGAACGACATCGATGATAGTTTACACGTGGCTACGCTAGTGACGTTGGTCGGCTCGGAGTGTTACGACTTAATGTGCGATTTATGTTCACCGGATCAGCCAGAGGATAAGACTTTCGATGTGCTCGTTAAACTGGTGAAAGATCATTTGGAACCCGAGAGATCAGAAATAGCCGAAAGGCATATTTTCAGGCAGAGGAAGCAGCAGCAGGGTGAAAGCGTTCGTTCGTACCTACAAGGTTTGAAACATCTGGCTAAAACCTGCAATTTCGGTGCTTCACTGGAGGTAAACCTCCGCGACCAGTTCGTATCGGGCCTCTACAGCGAGGAGATGCGATCCAGGTTATTCGCCGAAAAGAATGTGGACTACAAGCGTGGTGTGGAGTTGGCGATGGCTCTCGAAGCGGCGGAGCGGCACGCAAGCGTGGCGAGCGCCCCGGCTGCGGAGGCCACGAGCGCAGGCTCCGGCGCCGGCGCGAGCGACGGCCTGCACCGAGTCGGGGGCGCGCGGCCGGGCGGCGCCCGCGCGGCGCTAGCAGCGGCGGCCGAGCGGCGCCCGTGCGCGCGCTGCGGCAAGGCCGGTCACGTGGAGGGAAGGTGTCGTTACAAGCATTATTCGTGTGATAAGTGTGGTGAAAAAGGACATTTAAAATCGGTGTGTACGCGTAATGTGAAATATGGTGATTCCAATAAGAAGACAAACAAAGGTCAGTTCTATCTTGACAATTCTGTTACCGACTCCGATACTGATAACGAGTGTAATTTCTATAACATGGGTCATACTAATCGTATTAGTAGTATAACTGAGTGTGAGGATGACGGTCCCTATTACACTAAGTTGAATATCGAAGGTATATTTATAAAGTTTGAAGTAGATACGGGAAGTAAGATATCGGCTATATCAAAAAAGTTTTACGATAAGATGTTTTCGAAGCTACCGATAATTAGTAAAATATTAACTTTTAAATCTTACACGGGAGATGTTATACAAACACTCGGATATATACTGGTAACAATTACATACAACAATAACCAATTTTCATTAAAACTATTCGTTATTAATAATGGGGGCCCGCCGTTAATGGGTCGCACATGGATTAAACAGTTAAAATTATCGAGTTTCGATACACTTAATAGCCACCATTATGTATCCGATGAGACTTCGTTGGCGAAAACACTCAAGGATGAATACCCAGAAGTTTTCGCTAAGGGACTGGGTACATTCAAGTCGCACATACGACTTCACCTAAATGACACGACTCCAGTGTTTGTGAAGGCGCGGCCTTTGCCTCTGGCTCTGCGCGCGCGCGTCGAACGGGAACTCGATCGGTTGCAGGGGGAAGGAGTTATATACAAAGTTGATAGATCAGATTATGGTACGCCGATAGTGCCTGTAGTCAAATCAAATGGTGATATTCGCATTTGCGGAGACTACAAAGTGACAATCAATCCGCGATTGAAAGACTTTCATTACCCGCTGCCACGGATCGAGGACCTGTTCGCAACATTGGGTGGAGGTGAACTGTTCACTAAGTTGGATTTGTCGAATGCTTTTCAACAATGTTTACTCGATAAAGCCTCAAGGCCGATGACGGCAATCACCACTCACGTCGGTACTTTTGTTTATAATCGTGTGCCGTTTGGTATTAAGTGCATACCCGAAAATTTTCAGAAAATAATGGAAGAGGCTTTGAGTGGCTTGCCGTTTACGGCTGTGTTTGCGGACGATATTTGTATTAGTGGCAAATGTAGGTCATCACATATGTCGAATTTAAAGGCCGTATTGCAAAGATTGAAGGAAAATGGCCTTCGGATTAATTATGGTAAATGCCAATTTTTTAAAGAATCAGTGACATATTTAGGTTATAGAATTGATAAACAAGGCCTACATACTGATGATAAAAAAACTAAAGCGATTGTAGCGGCTCCATCACCTTGTAACATTACGCAGTTAAGGAGTTTTTTAGGACTTGTAAACTTTTATTCAAAGTTTTGCGTAAATATGAGTGATGTTTTAAAACCTTTATATGATTTGTTAAAAAAAAGTGTTAAATGGAATTGGGACAATAAATGTGAAAATGCTTTTATTAGAATTAAAAACGTCTTAAGTAGCTCTCCGGTGCTCGCACATTATGATCCCAATTTACAACTTGTACTGGCAGTAGATAGCAGCCCATACGGTTTGGGTGCAGTGTTGTTACAACGTTACGATGACGGTAGCGAGCGGCCGCTTTGTTGTGCTTCGCGTACCTTAAATCCTGCCGAAACCAACTATTCACAGTTGGATAAGGATGCTTTAGCGATTGTATTCGGGGTGACTAAACATCACCAGTATTTATACGGGCGACATTTTATTCTTAGGAGTGATCATCGTGCTTTAAGTTACATATTAGGTGATAATAAAGGCATACCTGTAACTGCTGCAAGCAGAATTCAACGATATGCCGTTAAATTAGCAGCATATAATTTCAAAATAGAATTTGTAAGATCGGAGAGGAATTCTTTTGCCGATGCCTTGTCACGTCTTCCTCTTAGCTCGACTAGAAAACGAGTACGAGAAGATGACGACGAATGCAGCTATCTAAACTTTGTTGAAGAAAACTTTCCACTCAGTTTTAAGCAAATTAAAACAGAGACGGATAAGGATTTGCTTCTTAATAAAATAGTTGGTTATACAATGTTTGGGTGGCCATTACAGGCTTGCGTTGATCAAGAAAAACCTTATTTTAATAGGAAAGACTCATTACACTTAGATCACGGATGTTTAGTGTGGGGTTACAGGATTGTTATACCAAAAGTGTTACGACAGTCAATATTGCAAGAAATTCACGAGGGTCATCCTGGTATAGCCAAAATGAAACAGATAGCCCGCAACTACGTGTGGTGGGAGACGTTAGATAGTGATATTGAGCGCATTTGTAATGAATGTGCTGCGTGCGTGTCGCAGCGCGCTCAACCTGCGCCAGCGCCGTTGCACTCATGGCCCTGGCCCGAGGAGCCGTGGTCACGATTAAACGTTGATTTTTTAGGTCCTTTGCAAAATCGATATTATTTAATAATAGTTGATGCTCACTCTAAGTGGATAGAAGTGGAGCGAGTGAGCACCACTTCAGCAACGGTCGTTATTGATAGCTTCAGAAGGCTTTTTGCTCGTTTTGGTATTCCTAGAAAAATAGTAAGCGATAATGGACCGCCATTTTCATCCGCAGAATTAGGTATGTATTTAAAGCGTAACGGCATAAAACATTTACCCGTTGCACCATATCATCCCTCCAGTAATGGAGCCGCCGAGAACGCGGTACGCACTATAAAACGGGTTTTAAAGAAGGCATCACTAGAAAACGTTAATGACAACACTGCTTTAAGTATGTTCCTGTTTATGTATCGTAATACGGAGCATAGCACCACGGGACGCGAGCCGGCGGTAGCGATGTTCGGGCGCCGACTGCGCGGCAGACTAGACCTACTGCGGCCGGACACGGGCGAGCTGGTGCGCGGCGCGCAGCTGGCGCACGAGCAGCGCGCGGCCGAGGCGCGTCCGCCGCTGCGGCAAGCGGACATCGGAGACGCCGTAATCATGCGGGACTATTCGAAACATAGGCAAAAATGGGCAGAGGGTGTAGTGGTGCGACGGTCAGGGCCGGTTACGTACGCGATTAAAACAAATGACGGACATCTTCATAAACGTCATATTGATCAGTTGTTGACAAAAAGCGTTAGGAAGTCTAGGCGTTCTATCACGGGTCCCAGTCCTAATGTGAATATTGAGTCAGTCGAACTTGAACCTAATGCATCCATTGAACTAACACAAAGCACTTCATCGGTAGACTCCCCGCTTAATACATCATATGAGAGTAAGGAAAAATGTCCGAGGGATGAGTCTACCCAACCAGTAGTCACGGCAACTAAAAGTTCGCCACCGTCTACGTCATCGCCAATTATTGATAGTCGTTTACGCCGGAGAGCTGCCATAGATTGTGCCAAGAAGTTAAAGACTACTAAATAACAATCAATAGCAATTTTATAATCTGTTAAAATGTAGTAGTAATCATGTTAAACGTTGGTGTACATAAGTCTAAGTTTAGTTAGTGTTAAGTAGTTAAGTTTGTGGTATTTTCCTTTTAGATATTCTTCTTATAGTAACTAGCATTTGTCAGCGGTTTCGCCCGCGCCGCGTATGATTGTGTATCCTTTAATTAACAAACACGATATAGACTTTTAATATAAGCTTAAAATGAATTAGAATAATAACTAACATACGTTACATACCTATAATTATAGATTAAGAGGGGACAGTGTTATGTACGGTATTATTGTATCACATAGGTAATAAGTACACATTGTGAGGGTATGTCGAATTACTTATAATAAACCAGTCTGCTTTGAATCTCGGTGTTTCATTGTCACGAACATAACACATGTATCTTAGCCTATCAGTTTGCCGTTGGAAGAAAACTGACTAACATTCCTGAGGCCTGGGTAAGAGATGGAATGGCCGGTCGCCAATGGTTATACAGATATCGCAGCAAATATACGGAGCTATCATTGCGCAAACCAGAAGCAACTAGTTTAGCGAGAGCAATATGCTTTAATAAAGTTCATGTTCAGAAGTTTTACGATAACTTAAAAGAACTGTATCAACGCAATGAATTTGCCCCACAAAACATTTTTAACCTGGACGAAACTGGATGTTCCACAGTGCATAAGCCCGAGAAAGTTTTAGCGCCAAAATCCTTCAAATTGCTAGGTAAAATGACATCAGGGGAAAGAGGCGAAAATGTTACTATGATTGGTTGTATAAACGCCGCAGGAAACTCTATACCACCAATGATTATATTCCCAAGAGTTCATTTTAAGGGTAACATGATGAGAAATGCACCTCCTGGATCTATTGGCGAAGCAAATCGTTCAGGCTGGTCTACAGAGCCTATTTTCCGGAAATATTAAGACCATTTTATCCATTGCGTGAAACCGTCACTTGAACAACCAGTGGTTCTTATTTTAGACAATCACGAGACCCACATATCATACGAAATTATCACAAAGGCCAAAGAAAACGGGATTCATATGTTGACATTACCTCCACATATGTCTCATAAATTACAACCACTAGACTGATAAAACCATTTTTGGCCCTTTTAAAACTGCATATAACAAAGCAGCTGACCTGCATATGGTTAACCATCCTGGTGTGCCAATAACAATTTATGATTCAGCGGAATTGATCAGCAAGGCGTATGCAGCATCTTTTACACCAAAAAATATTATAAATGGATTCGTATCAACCGGGATTTATCCATTCGACGACGACCTGTTTTCAGAGGATGATTTTGCACCATCGTCAGTCACCGAGCGTACAGAAGCACCAAATATAATCACAGATGACAAAAATCTTAAACAAACAGATAATTTAGAAATACAACCAACTAGTTCTGATATTCGTCTTATCCATAAAGCTTTGATTCATCCTGAAAATCAGCCATCCACTTCTCAAGCATTTGAATCTAATACAGAATAAAATATTGCATGCAAAACTCAATTACTCCAGAAATGATTCGACCATTTCCGAAATTAATAAGAAAAGAAAGTAAAAGAGGTAGAAAAAAAGGAAGTTCCCGTATTTTAACCAATACACCAGAAAAGGAGGCTCTTTTGCAACAAATGTTAGAAAAGGAAAACAAGGGGAAAGGGAAAGGAAAAGGAAAAAGCACGCCCAAGCTAAATTTTGATGCTCCTAAAGGTCCGACAATTGATGTTCCTGCTGAAAAGCGGATTTTAGTTTTAAGTCAGACAATTTTTGTTACTTGCCAATCTTGTAATAGAACCGATTTAAAAGAAAATGTTCTTCAGTGCAGTTCATGCAAATTTTACTACCACAAAAAGTGTTGTCCCAAAAAGTTTCTAGAGCATATTCCAGATAAAGAGGATTCTGAACTGTTTATGTGTTCGGACTGTTTTTCATTAGATGACAGTGACAATGACCTTTCTGCAGAAGATTTATTTGATATGGTTCGTGCATCCAAATAAAACTCGCAAAATACACTGATCTCATTTAGGTATAGAATACCTGCCTACCTATTTAACTAAAATGTTCCTACTTGATACTTAAGATTATATTATGAAGAAATTATTTTGTTACTCAATAAGAGCTTTATGGTCGTTAATTCTACGTGTTATGTTAATAATAAGCGTTAACTTATGATGATTACAAGACTGATTTAAATTAAAAATGTTCTGTTTTATTTTGTCCAAAGGTACACACAGGGTTGTCCAGAGGTACAAACATGTAACGTACCTTTGGACAAAACTACACATATAAATAATTATTTTTATTAAATAAAATGTTAACATTAGAGCTAATACAAAAAATACAGTAACTTTAGATTGTATGGCGTACAAAATAAAGTCACTTTCATATAGATACCTTGAATATATACAGAGAGAGTTTGTTCGAAAGTTCAGGTAGTCTGAAATGTCCATAGGTACAATACATGACCATTGGGTCATGTATTGTACCTATGGACTATGGTCTGGTCTATGGTCAATGTCAGTCAACCTATGGTCTCACCCGGTAGTAGGGGCGAACCGCCGGGATAAGGTGAAGAAAACGGCGTTGTGCATCAACGTCGTGGCGTGCCTACAGACACAAAATACAGAAACTATTTAAATGGGCGTGCGTAAATACCGTACTCCCAAACATGCCCGAGACCGCACGCCACGCCCCAGCGACATCCCGCACAACGTTCGTATACGCTACAGAAATAACAGTAAGTAACAGCACATCACACATACATACATACACACAACACACACACACACCCACCCACACACACGCACACACACACACACACACACACACACATTATATTATGATGCGATATTTAAAAGACAAATACCGCTGCGCCGGTATTCTAAAAAACAAATGATTCATGCTTAGTAAAACAAAAACTGACTCCCTCGTTGGTCTAGTAGTCACAGGCGCTACTGCTAAGCATGAAGTCCTGGGTTCTATTCACGAGTCGGGCAACGTGTTATTGGATTTTTCTATCTGCAATATCTCAGTAGCAGCCCAGAGTATGAATTAGTGCCCGGTTGCTGGCAACAGGCTCGCCTAATTTTACAAGCGATTTAAATATAACTGGCAAACCAGCCGCAACCGCCAACCGGCTGCGACATATTGAAGATATTTTAATGACTTGGGCGTTCAATTTAGCTTATAATATAGCTTCAAAGGTAAATAGATATTTTTAATATGTGTACACCTTTGCCTCACCCTTCGGGGAATATAGGTGTGCTGTTATGTTAAAACAAAATGTACTTGCCAGCTTTTTTGGGTGCATTATCACCCTCGTGCTGCATTGATTCTTCGGATGGCTTCTGAACTAAAGCTGATCGATTCCTCTCTTCTTTGAAATCTTCTGGAGGACACCCACAAAACGAGGGGGATTTTGAAATTGGGTTTTGCTGACTACGACCGTGATGGCGAGGGCGATTGGGACTGAAACTGCGGTCGAAGCATGGAGATGTGTCACACGCTGATGAACGACGGAACCAACGGGAAATTTTACCTGAAACATTTAAAACCATAGGTTAGGAGTTATCTTCATAAAAAGTATTATAATAGGTAATAAAAATAACGAAATGAGATTTTTATTGTTAACTGACAACATTTCATAAATAAACCCAGAAAGCAAAAATATAATTTATACATTAAGTCCAGTCAATAAGACTATCAAACATCGAAAACGCGCATGTAACATTTTTTTTTATATGTTGTTAGTTACTCTGAGAGTAGTTTACCCAATTTTGCAGCCCTGAAAACCTTGTACAACTCCAATGGTGTTTGAAAAACTGCGGAATTCTGCCATTTGTTTTAATTTTTTTGAAAAAAATATCTTAAGTACACGTTTTTTTTTAGCTATCTTTGGCCAATGACTTTGTGAAGCAAACTAAATTTGCTATAATCCAACCTTAGCACTTTAGATCTATTGGTTACGAAGATACAACTAGTCGAAGTTGGTATTTTTTTAAATACTTTCTATGTCCATTTCTTTGTGTTTCCTTTGTGCGTTATTGGTCCACTCAAGTCGGCCAATAAAGGCAAGAAAGCGGTGGGAGTTCTGTTCCTCGTCAGTGTTCACTCCAGCCGCCCAATAAAGGCAAGCCAGAGATGAGGACAAGATTTCTCCGGGGAGATAGGGTCCGTCATTCATTGGACCTTAACCTTATATTGTACTGGCTGATATTTTATCACTCATGCTGGTATATAACTCCTTTTTTTAATAAATAAAAAGGTAGTTTGTATTTTTGTTTCAGGCCGCAGTTCGGCTTAAGCTAGGGTGTTAAGGTGGTGTAGTTTTAAGAAGTGCGTGATTTTATCCGAAGATTGTATTGATTTCCTTTTGATTATAGTCAAACTGATATTCTGCTCTAAAGTTATAATATTTTGTAGAATAGTTACCCCCCTATGGAAGCGACAGCTACCACGCGACAACCCAGCAAGATACAGTCTTCATATAAAGTACAGTACGATGAAATGAACCAATAAGTGTGCAAACCCTCCTCTCCTCTACCTTTCACTTTAGCTGGCCAACCAGATAACAAGTAATGCATTACTCGTGACAAAGTCTTATCTGTTTTTGTGAGCAGCACAATCTGATTAACATCAACTGGAAACTCTTCGGGAGCCTCCGCCTTCAATAATACCACAAAGCTGCTGTTCAGATTCCTCTGGCACCAATTGTGGCCAGCGACTGAGACCATCTGCATAAATTATAACTGTGTGAAGTTAAAATAAAACTAAGAAGCCTGGAGGCATCAATTCGAAATTAAATTAAAGCTAATTTAATTCTCTACTAACTCTTTGCTAATGACTTTTCTCTAGGACCATATCGATAATTTTTCCTTTTGGAAAAAATTGCACCTCTTTGACTTGCTGTATTTTCGCAACCATTTGACCTAGAGTGCTTCGGTTAGGCTCAAACTGTAGCAAATTTAGTTTGCCTCACAAAATATGGAACAAAGATACTAAAACCCGTCCTTAAGGTATATTAAAAAAAATCTGAAACAGGTGCCAGAATTTCGCAGTTCTTTGAGCACCATGGGAGTAGCACAAGGTTTTCAGGGTTGCAAATTTGGGTATAAACTAATCTCAGGGGCCTAACAACATATAAAAATATTGTAGTTACTTGCGCGTTTGCGACGTTTGCCTTTTTGTGTAGGTATTTACTGGGCTAATTTTTCTATCCGAATCTCCGTCGTTTTCTTTGCCAAAGATATAAGTAAAAAGTGGGGCAGTGGCTCCAATTTTACCACTAGAGCCTGGCGGAGATCAGCCCTGTGCACCTCAACGACCATACTATTTTCAAATAGAACCTCCAGTAGGTAGGTTCAGCTAACGCGAGAGTGCTTTCGCGACGTACCTTTTACAGATCGAAAGCTCAGCTCTTAATCAAGAGTTCAGTCAGTCTATTCTGTACAAATCTCACTTTGAAAACTTAGATGAAGTGATCTATCAACCCCAGGTGGGTTGACAGCTCACTTCACCTAAGTTTTGGTAGTTATGCTAGGGATTGACACTATAGACAGCTCACTCCACGCTCACCTCACCTAAGTTTTCACGGTGAGATTTGTACAGAATAACAATGCTGTTTATGTATAGGCGACTGATCTCTTTAATTCGTAGACATTAAAATGATTATAAACAATATATAACATATTTCATACATTTGAATAGGGCGGATGAAATCCACAATAAATAAAGGTCGCCTCCCTCCTTCCAAGTAAATCAACGATGACCAATCCTTGTGTCCCAAAAACACTATATCAGAAAACTTTCCTATTGGCATATATAGGTATGTGTAAAATGTGCATACTGCTTGAAACAAACTTAAGGCAAAAAAATGAGAAAAAAAATTGGGTCACAAACAGGAAATACAAAGTAAAACAAAACATCAAAACAAAATAAGAAGACCTGTGCGAGGCCAAAAAAGCTGTTATCTCAGCATAATTTATTTACGTATTTATTTATATTTACCAACGCAACGTTCGTATACACTACAGAAATAACAGGAAATAACTGAACACAATGATGTCAGGAGGAGCAAGGCTGTGACTGTGCCGTCCAAGGACTGGAAGACGAGATGTCGATCGTCCGGCGGCGAGATGGGTGGACGACATTGTTGCCATCGCGGGCAAAACCTGGATGAGGCTGGCACAGGAGCGTGGGGATTCTCTCTCACACACACACACACACAGATTACATTATGACGCGATATTTAAAAACAAATACTGCTGCGCTGATACTCTGATAAAGCCCGCTGTGATGCCACCACTCATCATTCTCCTGCCCTTGTCCCAATTTATTTGGGGTTGGCGCAACATGTCTTTTTCTTCCATACTTCTCTATTAGTCGTCATCTCGGTAGTCACTCCCTTTCTGGCCATATCATCTTTCACACAGTCCATCCATCGTTTCTTTGGTCTTCCCTTACTCGTAGGGTCATGTATTGTACCTATGGACATTTCAGACTATCTCCAAAATGGCCTCACACTGCACACAACACCGATAGCGTCACGCCACTCACTGGTGTTGCTAGAAAATAAAAATGCCACCACAGTGTTGCAATATTATATTTTTAGTACTCCCAGATTTTTAAATTATAATCAATGTCCAAAGGTAAAAGCGTCCATAGGTACAATACATGACTATATAGCCCGCCACGTTCATACTCCACACTTTCCTGACGACATTTTCCTCATTCCTCTGCATCACGTGCCCATACCATGACAACCGATTTCCACACAACTTTTTAGTCACCGGTGTCACTTTTAGACTTCCTCTTACATACTCATTTCTTATTCTGCCACAACTACGGACATAAATAAATCCCACTGGAGGAATAAAAGACAAATGATTAATGCTTAGTAAAACAAAAACTGACTCTCTCGTTGGTCTAGTAGGCGCAAGCGCTACTGCTTAGCATGTTTCACGAGTCAGGCAAAGGGTTTTCCTATCTGGGTTTTCCCAGTAGCAGCCCGGAGTATAAATTTGTGCCCGGTTGATGCCAATAGGCTCGCCTCGTATAACATGGGAATTAAACGTAACTGGCAAAATGTGTGTGCTGTTATGTTAAAACCAAATGTACTTGCCAGATTTTTTGTGTGCTTTATCACCCTCGTGACGCATTGACTCTATGGATGGCTTCTGAACTTCAGCTGATCGATGACTCTCTTCTTTGAGATCGTCTGATGGACACCAACAACGCGAGTGGGATTTCTGAACTTTAGCTGATCGATTCCTCTCTTCTTTGAAATCGTCTGGTGGACATCCACAAAACGAGGGAGATTTTGTAAATTGGTTTTGCTGACTACGACCGTGATGGCGAAGGCGATTGGGCGACTCGGGACTGTTTTTTTTACCTGAAACATTTAAAACCATAGGTTATGAATTATCATCATAAAAAACGTATTATAATAGGTAATAAAAATAACGAAATGAGTCCTAAAGTCCTTTTTAACCGTCTGCATCATTCGTTCAGCTAATCCATTTGTAGCAGAATGATATGGTGATGTAGTAATATAATTAATTTTATTCGAATCTAGAAATTGTTTAATTTAAGCTGAAACGAATGCCGTCCCATTGTCTGAAACCAATATCTCACATAATTCGCGTGTAGCATATAGCACTCTTAGATGCCCAATCACGGTTTCTGTAATCATGTTACTTACTATTATCAAAAAGACTTAATTTTGGTATGGACCAGCAAAATCAATATTTATTCGAGACCAAGTTCTTGTAGGTACTACCCACTCGCAACTTGTCTTGGGAGGTATATGCCTATTTTTGAGACACTTGGTGCAGTTTTTCACCAGTGTCTCAATGTCGTTGTTTAATTCCGGCCACCCAACGCCCTATATAAAGCACATAAAATATATAAACGTCGCGATGGTAGTATTACCACGCGACAACAAGATGCAACCTTCACATAAAGTTCAGTACAATGTAGAAAAAGCTTCCTCTCTTCTACCTATCACTTTAGCTGGCCAACCAGATAACAAGTAATGCATTACTCGTGACAAAGTCGTATCTGTTTTTGTGAGCAGCACGATCTGATTAACATCAACTGGAAAGTCTTCGAGAGCCTCCGCCATCAATAACATCACAAAGCTGTTGTTCAGATTTCTCTGGCACCGGTTGTGGCCAGCGACTGAGACCATCTGCATTTTATATTTGTTTGTATTATAAGTGTGTGAAGTCAAAATAAAACTAGGGAAGCTAGAGGCACCACTTTTAAATTAAATTAAAGCTAATTTAATTGTCCACAAACTCTTTTCTGATGACTTTTCTCTAGGACCATAATTATGACCCTATCGATAAGTTTCTCTTTTTGGAAAAAATTGCCCATCTCTTTAGACCTAGAGTGCTTCGGTTGAGCACAAACTGTAGCAAATTTAGGTTGGCTTACAAAAACATCGAAAAAAACATACCTAAAAACGCGTCCTCAAGGTATGTTTTACAATCAACTTTCAAAAGATTATTTCAAATTAGTAGTTTTATTGATAGATTAAATAAGTTAGAATACATCGTCAGTGGAAATTTGAAATAACCTATCGAACGACATTAAATTAAATAACGTATGAAGTAACGTATAATAACCCAACATACCTCTGTGTATATTTAAAAAGTATCTATGACAAAGAGTATCTTAGATTTCTTTTGTCTTTTAAGCTGAAATTGCCAATATTAAATAAATCCTATAGTTTTAAAGATAGCATGTCCGTTACGTTAAAAAATAATTAATAGAGGTGCCTAAAAACTAACAGTCTTGATGTAAGGCTCATTTGGGAAATAATAAACTTGATATTTTTTAATCAAGGACTCTTAAGGGTGTACTATATAATGCACATTCTTGTTAACAAAATAAACTGTCATAATTATGACACATTATGTCTATGCAATATAATTCAAAATTAAATTGCTGACACATAAAAGATGCCTGGCATAATCATCCTATAACGTTCTCACTGCTCATGCTGGGACACTTATCGTGCTTTCCGATACACGGAGGGGTCTTGGTTTGAAATAGATGGTCTTCGGATGGCTTCTGAACTTTACCTGATCGATTCCTCTCTTCTTTGAAATCGTCTGATGGACACCCACAAAGCGAGGGGGATTTCTGAACATTAGCTGATCGTTTCCTCTCTTCTTTGAAATCGTCTGGTGGACACGGACAAAGCGAAGGGGATTTTGTAATTTGGCTTTGCTGACTACGACCGTGATGGCGAGAGCGCTTGGGCGGCTCGAAGCACGATGGTCTGTCGCACGATTTATGGAACCAGTTGAAACCTTTATCTGAAATATTTAAAAGCATAGGTTATAATGAATTATTAACGTCATAAAATATATTAACTAATATATGAACATTACAAATACCAGCCAGAAAACAAAAACAATATTTCTACATTTTTCCATCCTAATCTCCGTCGTTTGCTTTGCCAAAGATGTAAACAACAATGGCCGCTCGATTTGTTATCGAAGTTACAAATAAATTCATCGCATAGAGTAGATTGAATCATTTGAATTTTGATAGTTTTCGTTAGTTTTTATTATATTATTATGAAAGGTTACTTTAAAATGGTGGTTTTATTGATAGATTAAATGAGTTAGAATACATATTTTTATGACACAAAAAACAAATTGGAGACTGATCAAACCACTTTTGATCAGTCTCCAGTTGGTTTTTTAGAAATACCACAACAGTATCGCTATACTGTTGTGGTATTTCTGTGGGGATACCTCAACTATACCCTTGTGCAAAGGGGTATCAAAATCTGACATTTATTTTAAAAACAATTTAACGGGTATTTATGACTTTATAATACTTAATTAATGTGTTTCTCTGTTAGACAAAGTCACTTGCCGCCGCAACAGTACTGAATTTCAATATTTTTTCGTTTTTTATCGACTTCAGAAAAAGGAGGAGGTTCTCAGTTCGTCGGAATCTTTTTACATTTTTTTAATATTTATGTTAAGCGATTATTCGAAGACGGCTGGACCGATTTAAAGAATTCTGTTTTTGTTTGAAAGGGTAACTTTTTAGCGGTTCCGCATGATGAGAACCTCGTGAAAGCTGAAAAAGATAAGCAGATTAAGTATATTTTCCTGTCTTGCGAGGTTGTCGACATGTGGGATGTGGATACAGCAAGCATTGTGATGGTAGTCGTGACCAAGATATGATAATAGCCAAGAGTCTCGACCAACACCTGAGGAGGCTCTCGTTAGGCAGCTGGATCAAATTCTTTATCCAGAAAGCGGCACTTTTAGACAAGGCACGTATCGTAGGAGGTTCCTCTCTCAGGAGCCCTGACCACCGGTAGCTTGGACCCTGTTCCCGATACCGGTGGGCTACTATTGTTTTTTATTTTTAAATGTTTTTTTTTTCTTTATTTTGTTCTTATAAAAATATTTAAAAATGTAAATTATATGTATATGTAAGAAATAAAGGAAATAACAATAAATTAAACATATAGACACCAACTCGTCTGCCTCTCAAAATGGATGTAGGAATGGGTCCCGCGGTACTAAGGAGCTACTCCTCATTGATATGGCCGTTAGCCAACAGGTTCGTCGTTCCCGAAAGGATCTGTCGATATGTTGGATAAAGTTCGAACTATACCCTCGTTGCTAACAGAGAGACAGAAAAAATTTTTTCCCAATCTGTCCCTCTAAGGGGACAAAGCAGAGTGACAGATCGGAATAATCCCGTGACGATGGGATTCGCTTGATGCAGCCACCCCGCCCGCGCTCCACCACCCGCTGTCACCTATTGTTGTTATATAAGTCGAGCGATAAAGCGCGCGATTCCCTATAATTAAAAATACTCCAAGTAGTGTTGGTAATCATTTAAATCTAATACATACTCGACTCGAACAAGCTGATGCAAAAAATGTAGGAATAAATGCTCCTATAAATATAAATAAAATAAATAAAAATATTTTCGTGGAATATGTTTGTTTTTATTTCCAGGTATGTACATAATTAACATTTTACGTACGTTCTTTCAAATCGCCAGGTAGTGTGTGCATAATTTCACATTTTTAACCAACTTCAAAAAATGAGCTTATCAATTTGACACGTATGTACCTATGTTTTATTATTGGAACTGCAATATATTTACTTACATAATATATAAAAGTCTATTTAGGCTTCCAAACAAATATACAAAATTTTATAGGTATGTATGTATGTTTGCCACGCATTTCTCCGAAACTATTAATCGGATTGAAAAATCGGTTCAGTAATTTTCAAGATATGGACCAAAATGCTTGAATTACATCGACTTGCTTACCCACTTTATTGCAAAATTTATTTTTACTGGCGACACCAAATGCGAAATTTTTGTGTCCACAAACTTTTGTGGGATTATACCTTTATTGTGTAGGCTGAATTTGACAGACTTCATTCTTGCTTTTTCGATAACTATTGACATTTTGACACCGGTGACTGAAAAGTTGTGTGGACATCGTTTGTCATGGTATGGGCACGTGATGCAGAGGAATGACAAAAATTTTGTCAGGAAAGTTTTGAATACGAATGTTAAGGGCTATACGAGTAGGAGAAGACCAGAGAAACGATTGATGTACTATGTGAAAGATGATATTAAGTATAGAAAGGGAGTGACTACCGAGATGACGACTAATAGAGAAGTATGGAAGAAAAAGACATGTTGCGCCGACCGCAAATAAATTGGGACAAGGGCAGGAGAATGATGATGATTTATTTCTAACGGTTTTATTCACAGGTTTAATTTTGTTTTTCTTGCTTTCTCAGACTAAATGTTGTTGAGGATATAAATAAGGAAAATATGAATATGAAAAATTAGACGTTTGTTTACTTGCCAGTTATTATTGTAGCGTGTTTTTTCTTCTCAGCTCTTTGGCTGGTTTTTGCAACATATGGACCGAAGCCAAATAATTGCAGCGTGTGGTGTGTTATGTTGTGGATGTGTTTTATGAGGATCTATTTCGTTTTCAAGTGCATGAACTTTCTGACAGCTTTTTGTAGGGTGATATAGAGGGTTTCTTTTAGGTTTAGTAATTTACGGCTATGGAGAGAGTGATTCGGGATGACTTCTATTGTGGACAGGACTGTAGCGACAGCGACCCTGGTGATACGAATTGGTGAATTGCATTTTTGATAAAGAAACGGAACACTAACGTGCAGCTCGCCAGTCGCCTCCGCCTTGCCACGTCATAGTTACTGTGTTTACCAAGTTATATATTAAAAAAAAAACAATAAATAAAAATAAATTATAAAAATATTTATTTTGATTTCAATGGGCTTACAGATACATACGTATATTTGGAGATCACCTTTTAAGCAAGGAATTGCTTGTCTTAGGAGTCTCTGCACTTCCACTTATCATTTATATTGCAATCGAAATGTAGACAATGTCAACATGCAAGACTAAAAAAAAGGGTAACTAAACATTAGACATTATACAAACTGCTCTGAAAAAGAATGAGCGATAAACAGAAAAGGCCAGATCGCGCGAGTACGTGTGATGTGTGTGTCACGAATGAGTGTGTGAGTGAAGTGTGAGTATAAGTAGTGAGGTAGTGTGATGTGCGTGTTGAAATAAGAAATGCTTATAGTTTGACCATAACCGCTGTACCGCGCCGTAGGTATGTGCGCGGCGAGATGGGGGGCAGTGCAGACCGCACATTCGTCAACGCTCACGGCGTCCCACCGCTGGCTTTCGCCAGCGCTGCACTCCGCCTCGCCGCGCATTCCTAAGGCGCGGTACAGCGGTCTTGGTAAAACTATAGTCCACTTATCACAATTATTATCAGTGTTCAGCACAAGATACGAAAGTGTGTCTATTTATTTGTTTCTTTACTAGTATAGACTAGCAACGCCGCCTGTCAGAAGTATCTTGTGTCCTAACCAAGGATATGATATAAAAGTTTCAAATCTCAAATTCATTCAGATTTGCTCAGCCGTCTAGGCGTGAAAGCTTAACTAGTCCACATATCTATATATGTATAGGTCTAGGTTCAATTTTAGGTTTGCGGATTAGCCCTGCGACAATGTCTTGGGTTCGAAAGAAGCGCAATAACTCTTCTTTTACACCACCAAGTTATTGTAGAACATAAAATAGACAATATTAGTATATTCAGTGAGTTTATTCTATTTCCATTAATGTATCCCTTAAACTACCACGCTTAGTTCGCGATAAATGTGTCCTGTAAACGTGTTGTTGAATAAACAATAAAAATAATTTTAAAAATTAAATGGACTTCGAAAAGAAATAAACTCAAAATTATGAAAAAAAATTAATTTCGGAAGTCGGTGTTTTGGGATCTGTATTTTAATATTTTGCCACCGACTTTTGAAATTAAAATTATTTCATAATTTTGAGTTTTTTGCTTTTTGAAGTCGATTTACTTTTTTAAATTATTTTTATTTCGTAATTTTTAGTTTTTAGTAAAAACTGCAATATTTGATTGTAATAAGTAGTTAATAGTTTTGTTATAAATATTGCACTAGAATTTGACCAAGGTTTTGAGATGTTTTCCCTTTGACTACGCACCCGTAGCTCGTATCAATAAGCCAGGCCGTCACACTTACACGTTGAAAGCTGGGTCATCCTAACTGTTCCCGCTATTGAGAACCGATAAACACTTACCTGGTCATAATCAGACCTTCAGAAATTATCATGTAGTAGCATCCGTGCTCAATTAGATAAATGTTGAAAGCCAGGTCATCCTAACTATTTCCATTACTGAGGACCAATAAGCACTTACCTGGTCATCATCAGACCTTCAGAAAGTATCATGTAGTAGCACCTGTGCTCAATTAGATAAATATTGAAAGCTAGGTCATCCTAACTATTTTCATTACTGAGGACCAATAAGTACTTACCTGGTCATCTTCCAAGTTGGAGTAAATGTAAGCCAACAAAAAAAGAATGGTCACGATCCGATTAATAGTTTCGGAGATATGCGTGGACAAACATACATCTACGAAATTTTGTATGTGTTTGGAAGCCCTAATAGATCATCATAATTATGTGAATATCTCGCAGTTCCAATAATATTACAAACATACGTATCGAATTGATAACTCCTTTTTTAAGTCGTTAAAAATGACGTCTTATCAATATTCCTATTAGTTGAATGAATTGGGATAGTTCGTACCTACGCGTTATCTAATGATAGTGTGCGAGCAGTCATTAATTTGTACCGAGAGATGTTTCCCAATCGCTAGCGCAAGGGTGCATACACGTTACGAGACTTGTTGCGAAATTTTTGGTATGGTTCTGTCTGTTATTTATCAGTAATTTTTTGTTCATATTTTTATTAGTATCATATAAGTATGAACTATTGTAGGTTTGAATAAGTCCCTCGTTTAAACTAACGTATTGTATATCCTGTGGATCACCACAGGATTTAAAAGTGGATGTGTATGATCTTTACTGTGTTTTTAATCAGTGACGACGACACGTGAGTCCTAAAAACATTTAAACGCATAACTTTCATAATGTCCGCGTATCTCGTTGCAATGCTTTGTTGCTTGGGACAAACTAAATACCTACATTGAATGGTTCTATAAAACATCCAAAACAAAATTCACTTGCCAGATTTTTTGGCCACAGCCGATTTAACTTCTGTTTCTTCGTAATCATCTGATGAACAGACACAAGGCCAAGAGGGTTCTGTAGTTTGATGTTGGCGACCGTGCCGGTGGTTCGAGGGAACGGAACTGGAACTGAGGTCCGCTACTGATGCTGCTGTCTTATGTGAACGGAACCAACCTACACCAAAAACATTTAAAAGTTGATTAATCCTCTGGGTTATAAACTGGTACTGGGTGTAGTTTTAATCACGTTATCCTCTTAAAAAGGGGTAATTGTACTCATCATTATGAATAATTTTTACTATTGGACTATCAAAAATCGCGAATAAAAATTGCTGTTCCCTAAATTTTGACGAGTTATGTGAACATAAAAGTAGGGACTTTTTGTCGCGGTTTCAATTTTGGTCCCTGACTAAAAGCTGTTCATAATGATGAGTACAATGCCCCCTTTAGAGGATAAGGCCGCTGGTACACGCTCAGAAAAGTCACCGGGCCTGTGCAACAGTTCGTGTCGTTTCTACCAACGAACTCTGTACACTGCCACAGTGCTGAACAGGAAAAAATCTTGTCTTCGCTAGACACGACGCGCTGTGCATTATTACTGCGGTATAGGGTGGGGTAGGTTAGGTAGTTCAGGTTGTTAGTCTACGTTTAACCGGTGGATGTGTTGTAACTGCTAGTGCCCAATATATTACGTCGCACAAATACAAGTAAGCCAAATTAGGTGGGTCAAAATTTCAAAAATATTTGTCAAGTAAAGTACTGCGATCTCCTATAATTTCCCCTCATATTGTCGCAATAAGTAATAAAGAGAATTACCCCAACAAACTCATGTTTTATTGCATAATTGGATGAACCCAGTAAAGTCTCTTGTATTTTCTTTCCTTTTGTTATTCTTTTATACATAATACAATGTGCAATTATCTTTTTTTTTTTTTTGCTTTGTAGTTAACATGATTCTTTTCGTCACTTCGACACACAGTGCAGCTTACCACACCCTACGCACGACTGCCCGAAAAAAATATTATCGTGTAGGCACACGTTCATATTTTGTGCCTAGGTCCGACAAAATTCTTGTGTACATTATGAGTTGGTCCAGTCTGCAGCAGACACGGTGAACTTTCTTAGCGTGTACAAGCAGCCTAACGGTGATTAAAGTTACATTCTGTATCATTTTATTCTTACACGTGTATCAGAGAGGTGGTCTTTATGGGTGTGGTACAGCCTATCAAACTGAAGAACTTTCTACATGAGACCAACATCGAAACCGCGAAAAAATAATCAGCCGTCCCATACATTTGGGTCGAGCAGGTATTGAAGTTTTGTATGGAACAGACAGTTGATATTTATTTTGCTATTTCGATGTTGATCGCAAAGTCAAAGTCAAAGTAATTTATTTGTCAAAAACATGGTATTGAGGATGTTAGATACAATAAACAATAGTTCAACATGTTTCACCATTAATTGGTATACAAATATTAGATGATATAAAATAAATGGAGCGTCACAGATAATAATATAGATCATAAATACATTAATTATTACACACATACACTCTTAATTATTAAAAAAAAAAAATTACATTCATCGGTATTTAAAAATTTCATAATTCAATATACAATATAATTTTGCATTTTAATATGTCACCGTTGTATCTATCATTTCAATATTTTTATTAAGTCATTCTTGTCATTTAAAAAAACATTTAAGTTATAATAACATTTCTCTAACAACCATTCTCGTAACTTGATCTTAAATAATCTTATCAATCGAAGCTCCCTTATACATTTTGGTATTTTATTAAAGATTCGTATAGCCATCATACTACAGTTTGGAGAAAGTTATTCAATTTGACCGTCTGTACTACACCCTTAAAGACCACACATTTCTGACACACCTGTCGAACCCTATCAAGTAAGAAAGAAAGAAAGCATGTTTATTCAGCACATGCTATAAGTGCACACAACAACCAAATAAAAAAAATTAAAAAAGCAATGAAAAAAAAATTAACTCAAGCCTGTATTCCCCAAAGGTATAAGTACACCTTTACCTCACAGGTGTACTTATAGTACACCCACATTTTGCCAGTAACTTAAGTACGTGTAGGACGTATGAAATAGCAGCCTCATCACAATGGCCGTTGCAAATACTTACTGAAAGTAATTATGAGCTGCACCGCTCTATTTGTTTTTTGCTGTTTTACCTCCTCGTGGATGTCCTACTCCCTAGGTAACTGGAGGAGTCTATCAGACTGACTGAATCACACGGTATTCTTAAAATATCACTCGCTGAGTCACTGGAGCACTTGTGCAATTCCTCTCTCCTCGGTAGGTAATTGGCCCACCTGATATGCCGGTGGACCGCGTCCCCTATCGCTGAACTTCTACCTTGAGAGGCACGCGCAGAACAGAAAACGGCACAACACCGTGCCCACATGCCATACTCTATGGCGGCCAGAGGTCTCAAAACGCCTAGCGCAACACCATACGCCACCGTTGCGACCACAGCAATATATATATCTATGGTCACGGCACTGCACTGCTCAGGCTGGGCATTTCTCCAATGTGTGCTGCTCTGTATCGTCGAGGCAGTTACAGCAATGGTATGGTAGCAACTGTGCGTGGGCTCCCGTTGTCAGTAGAGTACCAGGAAAGTAAGAGCGCCAAGCCGTCTCTCCAGTCACTCCCGCATGACGGGTCTTACCACCGCTATTGCGGCGTGCCTTGTGTTCATCATCTATATTGGTGCTCCCGTTCTACCACTAGGGATTGGAGGAGCTCCACTCTGCGCACCTCGACATGACGAGGCATCAAGTGCTCGCCCCGCTTCAACGCGTCTCGGCGCTACCGATATATTGACGCGAGGATTTTAGCCAGTGGTGATCCGGCTAAGAAACTCTGTGCCTCGGAGAAGACCATGTGGTTTTCATTTATCACCCTGATGGCCAGCGCTTTCTGCAGGCTTTGCAGAATTGCAAAGTTGCGGTCCAACAGAGTTTCCACCCACACGGTGCCAGGGACAGTGCAATTTTTACATAGAGCCTCCGGCAGGTGATATTGGTCAGCAGCAGAGTGTTTCGCGGCAAACTTCTTACCGATTGAGTACTTACCTCTGGATCATGCAGTCAGCGCAGCTTACTTACAGGGTGGAATTAACAGAAGATTTTTATCAGGATAGATCAAAATCGCTTGACATTTCGCATGACATTCTACTTTTTGTCAATTATTGACCTGTCCAATATTGAGTGCATGGTTGTCTCCCACCCTGCTAGTAAATCAACGACGACTAAAAAACACCTTGTGCGTGAATTCCAAAAAACACCTTGTGCGTGAATCCCGAAAACACTTTCATCATAATACTTCCAAATGGTCTGACGTATACAATGTGTATGTTGCTTGAAACATACTTAAGACAAATGCTTCAATGAAACAAAGTTGACTAACTGCCTAGTTGGTCTAGTGGTCGCAAACGCTACTGCTAATCATGAAGTCCTGAGTTCCATTCATGAGTAGGCCAATGTGTTATTGGGTTTTTCTGTCTGAAAATTCGCAGTAGAATCCCGGAGAAAGAATTTGTGCCTGGTTGTTGGCAATAGGCTCACCTCATATAAAATGGGACTTAAACGTAACTGGCAAAATGTGGGTGTACTACAAGTAATCCTCTGCCTCACCCTTCGGGGAACACAGGCGTGATATTATGTTAAAACAAAATGTACTTGCCAGCTTTTTTGGGTGCATTATCAGTCTCGTGATGCATAGACTCTATGGATGGCTTCTGAACTTTAGCTGATCGATTTCTCTCTTCTTTGAAATCGTCTGATGGATACCAACAAAGCGAGGGGGATTTTGTAATTTGGTTTTGCTGACTACGACCGTGATGGCGAGGGCGATTGGGTTGCTTGGCACTGAAACTGGGGTCGAAGCACGAAGGGATGTCACACGCTGATGATTCTGCTGACTTACCCTTGCTTGGTAAGCGGAACCAGCTGAGACTGTTTCCTGGAACATTTGAAAAGAAATTAATAAATTATCATCATTTATTGTTATGACAATATAGAAATGTGAAAATACTTGATAATTAATTAGAATTAACCATCAAGTACTATCTGCTAAACTGCCGCATGCTCACCTTGGCGATAAACGCGTAGCACGGCTCACGGCTTGATCGCCCGATACATGTGTTTTGATTAATAGGGTGCGTGTTCGTTTTTTATTTCATTTGTTATACGCCCTGTATTTACACAAATGCATATTGTCTCTAATTGGGCGAAACCAAGAAGGGGTATGGTCTGTCACTAGCTGCGCTTTTGCAGAAATATTTTCTAAACTAAGCATGCCTAAGTTTTGCCTATAGCACGAAAAGATCGCATAATATTATATAAAATAGGAGCCTCATCATATTGACGGATGAAAATGCTCATAATAATATTCGAGGTACGAGCGTAGCGTCGCCAACGATCTCGGGGGCGTAGTCACAGTGTTTGTTAGCCAATGAACACTGACTATGTGACACTGAATACACGTCATGGACCAATATAAAACATCCAAATTATTATATTGCTAATCATACAGTTACTGTGGCCGTGAACTGAGGCCTGGCTTTGTAATGTGACGTCCTAAAAGTGTGTAGCGCAAATCAAAGTTTTTAAGATACAGTCTAAAAAATATTTGAGTAAGTACCTTTTCGGAAAACTGGCGTCATTTGTCTAGATATATTCGCTACATAATGATCCTTGTAGCTGCTACATGCATTGTCTGTGGTTGTGTCAGTAATTTTTTGGGCTATTTCATTCGGTGTGCTGATTTGACAAAATTCATCTTTCGTCATCCCAATACATCGGAGAACTTGTAGAGATTCATTTTGGAATATCGTTTCAGTGTCATTAGAAGATAATATTTCTTGCATGTAAAACTTTTTTCCTTTTCCACAAACCGGTTCGTCGCATTTGGTAAACGACGATGTTCTCAGCGCCGGATCTTAAATGGTCATTCTGTTTATGTTATTTTTCCATACTTTTAAACAGTTTAAAAATAATACAAATTATAGTTTATAAAAACATACAATAAAATATAGCGAAAAAAAATATTTGTTCGACCACGGCATCTTGTCGAGTTATGCGATTATATTTAATGTAATGAGCAATGAGGAGGATATAATGGGAACAGGGATTTTTTTCGCGATTTCATTGACGATGTTATAGAAAAAACTGTTCATAATGATAATTACATATTTATATACGAGTATGTAATTATCATTATGTAATTAATAATTAGATAAATAATTACGTAGTGACCGACCGAAGCTTCGTTTTCGTTTTCGGACATTTTTTTGCCACAAAAATCATGATTCGGCCATGTTTTCGTTTTCGGCCATAAACGCTGGTTTAGGCCGAAGCTTCGTTAAAGCCGAAAATCAGAAGTCCGTAAATTGTCATGTGTCATTCGGCATAAAGCTCGGCACTATGTCAACTGTTCTCACGGCCTATCGGCTTGGCCTGGCGGCGAGCCGTGGGACCGCGGCATTAAACAGACGCGATTGTGAAGCGAGGTTATGTTGTACTTTTTACTATCGTGTTTTATTTCTTTTAAAGCCTATAATTGCTCTTTCTCAGCACAGGTGTTAAAAAAAACAAATAAGATTTCAGTATATAGCGGAAATATTCATATTTTTGAATGTCTAAATCATTTTCGTTTTCGGCCGAAAATAAGACTAAAGCTACTTTTTTGTCGAAAATCAACGGCAACTAAATAAAAAATAAAAATAAATAAAATTGAAGTGTCTGTTTGTAATGTCAAAATTGCAGCTTTTTACTAAATGCATATGAAAATACATACGGTACTTATAAATATATGTAGGCTACTACTTACCTATTTATTTAATTAATAATAATTATGAATACTATACCTAACTAAAAACTTACATATTAACAACACTGGTTTACAATTACTCACATAATAGTATATATTTATTATTATATTTACATTGTTATTTATTCACATTTATTTATTATATGCATTATATACATAACACCAGTTGGTCGATGTCGATAATCGATAATAAGTGCGATAAACTATCGACTCACTGGACATCACTAATCTAACGGTAATATACGCGTCGCTTGCGCACATTGGCGCAGCGGTCACCGTCAATGTCAAACCAGTCGAGACTTATCTACGGCGCGGAGCGCATGTCCTTCGCTCGCATGATTGTGCTGCCGCGAACTGCTTAAACTTGCTTGTAATTCATAGTTGTGCTTTCCATCTGCTCATCCGGACTCTGTCTCATCTTCCTAATACATTGACTATTGTGCTACGCTTGTGCTTATGCTTTATTCCCGTTGTGCCTTCTTAATCATATGGTGTTTGTGAGGATTGTTGGAGAATACATACTATAAACCGTGAGTTGTTTTGATTACATACCACGTCATACACCTATTCCTGCACCCGCATACCTATACTGGTGACCCCGTAAGGACATGGGAGGGGATTCATATAAAGCCGCACGTAGCTCGGATACGTCATCTCCGCCCAGCACTAGTGAGGGGAACGATATGTCGATAGATCCAAGTAATGTTTACAAAGTCAGCGTACGTGTGCCACCATTCTGGCCTGAAGAGCCGGAAATCTGGTTCGCCCAAGTCGAAGGTCAATTTTCCATCGCCGGAATCACAAATGACCTCACCAAGTTCAATTACGTGATTGGGCATCTTGACAATCAGTACTCCAGGGAGGTCAAAGATATTATCATCAGCCCGCCTGCAACTAACAAATATGAAAAGCTGAAGACAGAATTGATTAAGAGACTCAGCGCGTCCAACGAAAAGAAAATCAAGCAGTTGTTGATGCACGAGAAACTCGGGGACCGAAAACCATCCCAGTTTCTCCGCCACCTCAAAAGTCTCGCAGGCTTGGATGTACCAGATGACTTCTTGAAGACCATTTGGACTAGTCGCCTTCCTCATGGCATACAGACAGTGCTCGCAGGTCAACCAGGTACTGCTTCGATAGAAGACCTAGCCGACTTAGCCGATCGGGTAAACGATCTGGCTGCTACAACACCGAGGGTCGCTGCGGTTAACGACCCTATCCCCGGTTCAGCTCTCAGCGATCTGACCAAGGAAGTAGCTGAACTCAGGAAGCAGTTCCAGAAGCTGGCGTCCGGTCGGAACAGCAGGTCACGCTCTCGCTCCTCCAGAGACACCAGAAATAAGTCTAGGCAGCGCTCGCAGTCCAATTACCAGAAGTTCCCACTTTGTTGGTATCATGCCAAGTACGCAGCTCAAGCCCATAAGTGTATTCGACCTTGTGACTTCAAGTCGGAAAACTCAAAGGGCGGTCGATAATGACGACCGACGATTGCCCTTTAAATACAACTGGTCGCCTATTCATCACAGACCGTTCATCGAAAACGCAATTCCTGGTCGACACTGGAAGCGACCTCTGCGTATTCCCACGGTCTATGCTTCACGATCGTCGTAATCGGACTGGATATAATCTGTGTGCTGCTAATGGTTCTAATATTGCTACATATGGTTTTGTTAATTTAGAATTAGATTTTAGTTTACGTAGGATATTCCACTGGCGTTTTGTTGTTGCCGATGTCACGATCACGAAACCAATAATTGGCGTAGATTTTTTAAATTTTTACAACCTTGTAGTAGATTGCCGTAACAAACGCTTAATAGACAATTTAACAACAGTGACAGCTATAGCTGCTTTGGCTAATTGTAAGAATGTTTACTCTGTTAAAGTCGTGACTGGTGAGACTCGGTTTCATAAAGTTCTAGATGAGTTTCCCGAGATCACACGACCAGCTGGTAGGCATCACACTACACCACACCAAACAGTACATCACATACGTACGACACCAGGTCCCCCGGTTTGTTCATCTCCCCGTCGTTTAGCTCCGGACAAGCTTAAGATCGCCCAGAAAGAGTTTCAGTCTATGCTGGCCATTGGCACACCTAGACCTTCAGAGAGTCCATGGTCGTCGCCCTTGCACTCGGCACCGAAGAAAAATAACGGCTGGCGTCCCTGTGGGGATTATCGGCAGCTGAACGCCCGTACTGTGCCTGACAGGTATCCGATTAAGCATATTCATGACTTTTCCCATAGTATAGCTGGGTGTAAAGTTTTCAGTACTCTAGACCTTGAAAAAGCATATAATCATATACCTGTCAACCCGGAGGACATTCCTAAGACCGCCATCACGACCCCGTTCGGTCTATTTGAATTTCCTTATATGACGTTCGGTCTTAGGAATGCGGGACAAACTTTCCAACGGTTTGTTGACGAGATCGTGAGGGGACTTGATTTTGTATACTCTTTTCTTGACGATTTTTTAATATTTTCCAAGAGTGATTCAGAGCATGAGCACCACCTACGAGAAGTATTCAAGAGGCTGAAGCAGTACGGTATGTTGGTCAACACCTCGAAGTGCGTTTTCAGAGCGCAAGAGGTAACCTTTTTAGGCTATCGGATATCTGAAAACGGTTCCAGGCCGGTCGAGTCAAAGGTTCAGGCAGTGAAAGATTTTCCCACACCAAAGAACGTGCGGCAGCTAAGAGGATTCTTGGGCATGCTCAATTTTTATAGGAGATTTATTCCTAAAGCAGCAGAGATCCAAGCCCCATTACATGCCTTGTTGACGGGATCGATCAAAGGAACGCAGCCAATTACTCTGACAGAGGAAACTTTGGCAGCCTTTCAGGCCTGTAAGGATAGTCTCACCAACGCTGCACTGTTGGCTCACCCGGACTGTACCGCTAAGCTTGCAGTAGTTACTGACGCCTCAGACAAAGCAATAGGGGCAGTCCTACAACAATTTAACGGTGACGCATGGCAACCTTTGGCTTTCTTTTCAAGGAAATTAAGCACTTCCCAAACTAAACACTCTCCCTATGATAGGGAGCCGCTCGCCATTTATGAGGCGATTAAATATTTCCGCCACATGCTGGAAGCTAGGCACTTTATAGTCTATACTGACCACAAGCCGATCAGTTTTGCCTTCCACGGCAGGAAGAAAAACTGTTCCCCAAGGCAGTATAGACACCTGGACTTTATCGCTCAGTTTACTACAGACATCCGCCACATATCCGACAAGGATAACGTGGTTGCCGACACCTTGTCGCGCATTGAAGAACTGTCGGATCCAATTAGCCTAGAAATGATAGCCCAAGCCCAGGTTGACGACCCTGAACTCGAAAAACTTCTGAGTTCATCTTTAGAATTTAAAAAACTCCATGTCCCTGGAAGTCGAACTTCTTTGTACTGTGACGTCAGTACCTCAGCTTCCAGGCCTTATGTACCCAAACATTTACGCAAGCAGGTATTTGATAGCCTGCACTCATTGAGCCATCCTGGCGCTAGCGCAACGGCTAAATTAGTAGCTGAGCGGTTCGTTTGGCCAGGGGTTAGAGGAGACTGTAGGGAATGGTCACGCACATGTATTTCGTGTCAAAAGGCAAAGGTCACACGTCACGTGACTTCCCCACTTGGCACCTATAATCTACCACGTGCACGGTTCAAATAGATACATGTTGACTTAGTAGGACCTCTACCACTATCTGAGGGCTACTGGTACTGCTTAACGGCTGTGGACAGATTTACTCGATGGCCAGAGGCAGTACCCATAACAGATATCACGGCAGAAACGGTCGCCAAAGCCTTATTGTCAGCATGGATATCTCGGTTCGGCTGTCCGACTGACATCACAACTGATCGCGGCCGTCAATTTGAATCGGCCTTGTTTCAATGTCTGTCCAAGATCGCCGCATTCGAGCACAAGCGGACAACAGCTTATCACCCGGCATGCAATGGGTTAGTTGAACGTTTTCATCGTCAACTGAAAGCCGCAATTGTATGCCATGCAAATGATAGGTGGACCGAGTCACTACCGTGGGTTTTGTTAGGCGTAAGATCTGCATTTAAGGAAGACATACAAGCATCCTCAGCGGAGCTGGTGTATGGGGAGTCACTGAGGTTGCCCGGCGAGTTCTTTGAGCCTACTATTAGCGGAACCACAGATATATCGGAATTCACCGCAAGACTCAGGAATTTTGCTGAAAAATTACAACCTGTACCAGCTTCCCGTCATGGTAATTCCAAGGTGTTCATTTTCAAAGAACTTGAAACCTGTGATCACGTTTTCCTTCGAGAAGACGCATCACGGGGTTCACTCACACCAGCATATTCCGGTCCACACAAGGTTGTGTCTAGAGGGGATAAAGTATTTAAAATAATCGTGAAAAATAGGGAAATGACAGTGTCCATTGACCGGCTCAAGCCTGCCTTCATACTCTCTGTTCGGGAAACAAAAACCACACCCGAAGAATCAGAAGGTTACGTAACCCGTTCCGGGCGTCGAGTGAAATTTACAGATTTTTATCGCCCTTGACGGTCTTTGGAGGGGGGTGGTGTAGGCTACTACTTACCTATTTATTTAATTAATAATAATTATGAATACTATACCTAACTAAAAACTTACATATTAACAACACTGGTTTACAATTACTCACATAATAGTATATATTTATTATTATATTTACATTGTTATTTATTCACATTTATTTATTATATGCATTATATACATAACACCAGTTGGTCGATGTCGATAATCGATAATAAGTGCGATAAACTATCGACTCACTGGACATCACTAATCTAACGGTAATATACGCGTCGCTTGCGCACATTGGCGCAGCGGTCACCGTCAATGTCAAACCAGTCGAGACTTATCTACGGCGCGGAGCGCATGTCCTTCGCTCGCATGATTGTGCTGCCGCGAACTGCTTAAACTTGCTTGTAATTCATAGTTGTGCTTTCCATCTGCTCATCCGGACTCTGTCTCATCTTCCTAATACATTGACTATTGTGCTACGCTTGTGCTTATGCTTTATTCCCGTTGTGCCTTCTTAATCATATGGTGTTTGTGAGGATTGTTGGAGAATACATACTATAAACCGTGAGTTGTTTTGATTACATACCACGTCATACACCTATTCCTGCACCCGCATACCTATATATATATATATATTTGTCTGTCTGTCTGTCTGTTTGTACCGGCTAATCTCCGAAACGGCTGGACTGAGTTTAACGTGACTATAAGGAGTAAATTAGGTTACTTTTATTTTAGAAAAAGAATTAGGGCTCTGCGCAAAAAAATTAAAAACCATGAAATTGTGAACAAAATCCGATTCAAATAGGGAAGCACAGACACCCACGCGGGCGAAGGCGCGGGCAACAGCTAGTAATGTTAACATAAATCATTATTTTGAGAACACATACCTAATCAAGATTTCTTAAAAAGTGTGCTGGTTAGAGATATAATTTTATGTTTATTTACTTAGCCGCCTATCGGCACAATAATTCACTCAATGGTGGTGATGTCGTTATGAGCGAAATCGATATACTTTGTAAATAATACAATAGTCTATAGCATAGATAAGCAAGGTTGAAGCGTCAGGTGTCAGGAGTGAGTCTACCATGGTCCTATTTACGGTTTTTAGTTTTGTTTTTCTCATATATTATAGGTAGGTATTCTATTGCGTGTATTTTATTCCTTTACGGATTTATAGATGTCCGTGGCATCACATGGGCCCTGTCTGAATACCAGCGCTGCGGTATTTATTTAAATATCGCAGCTTTATGCTGAGATAGGAGCCTTCTTGACCACGCACCGGTCTTTTTATTTTAATTTGTTAATTTTGTAGTTATAAGCTCTTTTTTTACTGTTTTTATTTCCTGTGCGTGTCCCAAATAAAATATTTTTCTTTCTTTATTTTTTGTGATGTGGTTCTTATTTTCGAACACGAGACTTTAGGCTTACTTATATTTCATGTTTATTTTTAGGGTTCCGTACGTGAAGGGTAGGTATGATAGGATACCTCGGGATGTCTTGTGGTGGGCCTTGAAAGAAAAAGGTTTGCCCGGGAAGTTTCTAGAGTTAATTCGTGCTATGTACAGTCAATCATGTACCTACGTCCGGTCGGCTGCTGGCAACACAGATGAGCTCAGTGTGGCGGTAGGCTTGCACCAGGGTCAGCTTTAAGTCCTTACATTTTCCAGTTGCTTATGGACGCTCTGACGACGGATATACATGAAGAGGCACCCTGGTGCATGCTATTTACCGACGACATCGATCTTGTCGGTGATGATGGACCTGAGATCCAGGGCAGATTGAAGGAACGGCAACGGAAACTGAAAAATGTCGGCTTGAAAATCAGCAGAACCAAAACCAAACCAAAATATGTTCTGCGATTTCGGCGGCCTCTCCAGTTCTGAGGTCTAGCGCTTGATGGCGCGCTTCTCCCTGTCTGCTCCGACTTCCGGTATCTTGGTTCACTTATGCGATGTCGAAGTAGATCGGACGGTTAAGCACAGAATTAACACTGGATGGATGAAATGGCGGCAGGTCACGGGAACATACCTACTGCGATTTTTTTTTTTTTTTTTTATTGTTTGTTATTCATAAAAAATCAGTGTACATGCATTTTTTAAGCCTTCAAAACATACCGCACAAACCATTCCCACATTCCTCTTAAACTTAAGGGCAAGATTTATAAAACAAAGGTTAGACCGGCTGTTTTGTACGGATCAGAATGTTGGGCCACAAAAAGAATGAATGAAAGGCACGCAGCTGAGATGAAAATTCTAAGAGGGATGTGTGGTTTTACGCGAATGGATAGAATAAGAAATAAGTATGTAAGAGGAAGTCTGAAAGAGACACCGGTGACTGAAAACTTGTCATGGTATGGGCATGTGATGCGGAGGATTGAGGAAAATATCGTTAGGAAAGTTTTGAGTATGAATGTGGATGGCTATACGAGTAAGGGAAAGCCAAATAAATGATGGATGGACTGTGTGAAAGATGATATGGCCAGAAAGGGTCACTCCCTTTCTCGCAAATATAACTTTGTGTTTCAAATGAATTAATTATTAGTGAAAACTAATAATTAATTCATTTGAAACACAAAGTTATATTTGCGATTGTTAAAATTTAAGATGAAAAAGTATTCTCCGATTAGTTTTTTTTTTTTTTAATCAAAATCAAAAGTCATTTATTCAAACTAGGCTGAGAATCAGCACTTTTTGAACGTCAAAATCACATAAGACAGTCCCCCAAAACGCCCGCCCTTCACCACTTCCTAGTGCTTTAGCTGGGGAGAAGAAGTGGCGCAACAAACTCCCCAGCAGCACAGCTGTCTGTTCAGTTAAAAAAAAAATGATTCTATATAACACTGCGCATAATAATTTAGGTACATTACGCAATACAAAACATTAAATTAAATTATTTGCTATAAGTAAGCTAGCACACGCCAATATACCAAAAAAAAAAAAACGAAAACTATACTCAAGCAGAAACAAAATACAAAACTAAAAACGTAAGCAGAACTTTATACCCAAATAAAAGCCTCCAGTAATAAAGGGCGTGCCCACTTACATATAGCCGTACATGTAGTCGTAACTCTTGACTACTCTTACTCGCATAGATTGTTCATTAGTAAAGTTATATGAATTGTATATGCTGTGGATAACGTTGTGAGTTTCACATTTATATAATATCTTTGTTTATATTACTTGCGCAGATATAATGTGTTACTGTTTGTTTGTTCCAAATAAATAAATAAATAAACTCAAAGTCACAGATGATAAACTAGGACCATCGAAGTAAAATCAACAACGAGTTAAGTTACTAATAACAAAACAAAACCAAGGTCAGCAAGACGACCTGTCACCACAAGCAGCACCCGTTCACGAGTATAACGCAAAGATCAGCCATTACCCCCCTCGCCATATTTGAGGGAAGGAGATAACCCGACCCCCGACGCTACCGCAAGCAGTGACATCTAAGGGAGCATGACGAACTTGCTGCCGGTTGCTCGGGCAAGAAAAACTATGATCAATTGTCGAGGTCACTAGCTAACCACATATTGCAATACCACTCATAAAAAATATCGGGTTGGCACAAAAGTAATGAGACACTTGGTTTACGTTTTATATTTTTTTTATTATTATTACAATACAAAAAGATTAGTCAATGATGTGATCACCATTAGCATCTAAGACTTCTTGCCAACGATCTGACAAAGTTTGGATGCCTTTCGCGCAGAACTATTGAAAAAGTTGTTCAACTCCGCCTCTACATCAGAGAAATCATTAAATTGTTTACCCGGCAAATGTTGTTTCAGGGCTCTAAACAAATGATAGTCTGATGGGGCGAGGTCTGGGGAATAAGGTGGGTGGGGTATCGGCTCCCAGCCCAAGTTCTCCAACTGTTGGCAAACGGCAATGAGGTCGAGCGTTATTGCATTGACTCGTCTTCGTCGTTTTTTCTTGATAGCAGCAGATAGTTTGGTGAGCGGGGTTGAATATTTGTCAGCGTTTATAGTTTCGTTGTGTTGTGTTTCATAAAACAGCATGCCTTGCGTGTCCTAGAATAGCAAAGCAGAACTTTTAAGCGGTTCTTTTGACTCAGCTTCGGTTGAGTTGGTGGAGTTTCTTCTGGAGCCAGCCAAAAAACACGACGTGTATCGTTCTCGTAATGTATCCATGATTCATCTCCAGTAACCGGATCAGACAAAAACTCTTTATTTCGGGGTCGCAATTGACAGATAGCGACACGGGCTGCACGACTGGCGTCTGTAAGGATGTGCGGTACCCAGTGAGCCAAAACTTTTCGATACCCAAGCTCATGCAGATGGTTTTTCACGGCATGGTGACTGTACGAGCATCGCCACATGAAATGTATTGTTTTAGTTTTTACCTTAACAATCATATGCTTATTAGCCGATAACTAGTTTACATTCGCTGAATAAGCTTTCGCGCCCACCACTAGTAACCTACTTTATGTATATATATTTTAATACTGTACCTAATAAACGAGTCGCTCAGTAACGGACACAAAACAGTGATTTGTGTACGCACAAACTGCCCGTACATGACTGCAGTTAAGTGCTTCCGCTAATTCACGAGTGGTAGCATCCTGATTCAACTGGAGTTCGCGGCGTATATCGTCATCATTCACTGCGAGTGGTCGTCCAGAGTGTGGCTTCAAGGCTCCTGTCTCCTGATTTAAAACGGTCAAACCATCGGGACACCGTCACATGGCTTCCAGCGCCCAATGCAGTGTTGATATTGTCAGCCGCAGCCCGCGTACTGTGGCCTAACAAGTACTCGTATAAGCATAGTGCTCGTCCATTTTTCTTCAAACTGACTAAACCGATCGCGAGGGCGGCTTTATATACCCCCACATCACAAGTACCTAGAATGTTCTACAACGTTCTAGAATATTATCGAAAACAATTAACTTGAAAAAGGAAATGTATACAGTTTTGTAGTGTCTCATTACTTTTGTGCCAACCCAATATGTAGTGTTATATGGGACCCTTCGTGCGCGGGTCCGACTCGCACTTGGATGGTTTTCTTTATGTGTCTTATTTGTGTAGAATAAACAATTTTTCGATTTTTGAACTTCAAATCGTTATTTTTTTCGCACAACATTTCACAATGGATTTTTCGGAGGTGAGAATACTTCACGTGGAATTATTTCGCAGAGAATTACATTGGTACATGATTGATTGATTTTCTTGGACTTTTACCACTTTTTACTTTAGCCAGAATCAGCACTGGTGACCACCAGAAAACGCTGAGGTACTGAAGCCCGACGAGTCCCAGAAAAACGACTCAACTGAATGAAATTTATTAGAAAAGAGGAAAATACTCCTAATTATAAATATATATTTTATTATGTATTTTTCTGTGTGTACATAAATCCTACTAATCCTACTATTGGATACTATACTAGTTTGGATGTTTGTTACTCAATCACGCAAAAACGGCTTAACGGATTTAGATGAAATTTGGTACACAGATAGTTTATAACCTGGATTAAGATATAGAATACTTTTCATCCCGGTAGAAGGTTCCCGTGGGATAATTTCCGACATACAAGCGGGCGAAGCCGCTGGCAAAAGCTAGTGATAAAATAAATCAATAAAATAATTTCTACTTCCCTCCATACGAAGCCGTAGACGCAACAGAACTAGGCGGAGAGGCACAAACGAACGTTTCCAACGGGGATGAACCCAGTTGCATCTAGCACTTCGGATTAAAATTAACATTAATTAATCTTATTAATTCAAATTAAAATTTAATATTAATGGGTCCCAAATTGTGAACTGTTACAATCAAATAATTGCAAGAATGGATATGGTAAAAACGCTTGAACATACGGGTTCTAGTTTCTATAAGGTCTGCATAGTAGACAATTTCGGAGGTAACCTAACATAATATTGCAATAATTCTGTCAAAAATACACTTCCATTAAATATGACGTGGACATTGTTCGTATTAACAGTAGAACATTAACACTAAGTCGAGGAAACAAGCTAGAAGAGAACTAATTTACTCTTAGTTTCCATGACCTGTGAGAAGAGCAACACAGTGATCTACCTCCAGCCATATCCTAGCCAGTCGCCACGAACAGATGGAATGAACCGGCAGAGGTGACGGCCCTTGATTGAATTATCCCACCTGCATTGCCATTCGGTAAAAGTTACTCCCAGTCTTATCATTTGCATAGCCTTTTCCCCATTATGTTGCGGTCGACTTCCAGTCTAACCAGATGAAGTCCCTCCCAGGTTTAAATAATTGTGAGATTTTGGCACGGACATGTTGCATTACAAAGTCGGCGTCCATGATCTCTTTTGCGGAATAGTACATTGCAGCACGTCGCTGCACTTCAAGATCGACTGGATTTTCTTGGGCTATTAAATATTGATTGTAGAACAGAAAACAGAAAAATAAAGTACGTACCCTGATCCACTTGACTAGTAGTGCTCGCTGTGAAACGACATTCACTCGACGAAATACTATTATTGAAATCAACACAATTGGAGGAGCCCTGTTCCTCGTCGTCATCAGACATTGGTACTACTATAAATATCGAGGAAGCGCCCGCAAATCGTTTGTTTGACATAATCTTGAACATTATCTTTGATACACCGAGTTTATCCGGCCACTGGTTGAAGAGCACGATTGGATCTTCTGTTTCAGATTTCTCCTTACTTTTTCTCATCTGTTTATTTCCAAAGTTAGCTTCTAATTGAGACATTCTCAAGATAGTATATTGTTGTGGAACCGCTGCTCTAATATTTCTTATTACGTTATGTTCCCCAACTATTGTGGAGTGGGCGATAGAATCGTCACTGTCGAAAATAAAAACGTATAATAAGTAAACGTTTAGATATTTTAGTATTATACGAAAGCGTTTGGAAATTTAGGTGTACAAAATACCTAACAAAATATAATAATAATAATATTAACTACCGATGATCGCATAGAGGTATGGCAAAGCAAAGCGCTTCACGGGCACTTCTATCAGGCTCTCCATGAGCCTGATGTAGATTTCTTAGCGTCCGTATCCTGGCTACGTTTCGGTGACCTTTTTGGGGAAAGTAATGGTTTCGTCTGTGCAATTATGGACGAATTTATCTTGACGAACAGCTTCCGGATACATATTATGAAGGCCGGGGCGATTGACGTGTGTCGGGCATGCCACCGTCCGGGTGAGTCTATCAGACATATTATCACTGGTTGTTCTCGTCTGGCTAACGGCGAGTACTTGCACAGGCATAACCAAGTAGCCAGGTTTATTCACCAGCAACTCGCTTTGAAATATAAACTTGTAGACTCTGAGGTACCGTATTAAAAGTATGTGCCCGACCCAGTTCTCGAAAATGACCATGTCACGTTGTACTGGGATCGGTCTATCATTACTGACAGGACTATTGTCGCCAATAAGCCTAATATAGTGGTAGTGGTATATGACTAATAATTTGAAACAATATTCGTTATAAAATAATTATATTGTTCAATTAGTTTGTTAAACAAAAAATGTGAATAAAAATTCATTGAATTATGTGTCTCAAAATTATGTGTCTAAATATGTTTCATTCAAGTAAATAGTCTTTGAAACAATAATATTGGAAATAAAAATACAAGGACCAAATATTATAAGAAACATTTTCTGGGAAACGAAGTTCTATGAAATTTCTGTCTGCGAAACAAGGGGACACCGCTATGATGATATAAACCGATAGTAATTTTTCAGCATTAGGTACTGTACCTACTTTACAAATAGGACAAACTGCTCGTAGGACGATTTGCTAATAAGACATTTTGCTAAAGTGTCGTTTTGATATTAGGACCTTTTGCTTATAAGGCCGTAGCACACCTCCGCCACGAAACCATAGTAGCGAAACCGCAGTAGTTCAATTCAACTGACTCGCATGTTGTTCCGCTACTCGAGTAGCGAAACATCACCGGAACCATAGAATTAATAAGCTTAGAACCGCAGTAGTCGCACGTAAAGTGAAGCCATTTCGAGTTAGCCCTTTAAGGCTAAATACGACTTTCGGCACGTCAGTACTCAAGACCAAGTATTACTGTAAAGAGCTCCCGCAATTTCACTAAAGGGTGTCACAACTCATCACATAACTATGAAAAACATTTAAAGATCCCGTTTCACGGGTAAATACTGCCTAGCATCTTATATTTTTGTATAAAACATTCATCAAAACAAAATAATAAATCGTAAATTTGACAGATGCCATTTCAATAAAAATGTTGCTAGGCATGGGAAAATACGGTTCCCACTCGATACGAATAAAATGTTGATTTTATTGTTTTTATGAAGTGAAGATGTTTTTACCATTTTTTGGTATTTGTTTTAAGATAAATAATGTACCCCATGACTGTTTTTTTTATTCTAATTAATTCCGATTCACATATTTTTACATTTGCCAAATAGACGATAAAGTTTGCCACTAGCTAAAAGTGATGTATTAAATTAAGTTAAAGATAACATCAACGTTTAGCCAAATATTATTAGCATTACCACTTTTAATAGTGATTTTTTTTTAGTTTAGTGTAAAGATAAATAATAAAAATTTAAATATACATATATAAACATACCACTTCTAACAGAATAATGAAATTACATAGATTTGTAAATATATGTATATTATAAGTTATAACTTATACGATTATAACACAAGATAAGTAAATAAATAATTAATATTAGGTACATTAGTAAACAAGCGACACCCTACCAGTCATATGCGAGTGCAAAAAATGGGGCAACGGGGGACCGAACTTTATATAGTCTTTTTAATTTTAAATCAATCTGATCGTTTTCTAGCACATTTATTGCCTGATAAAACACGGAGTGAGACAACACTGACAAAGATCCAAAATTAGTTCCGTTTTTAGAAGATTTTGCCGGACTGCACTAATTAGTTAAGATAAATGTGTAACTATGTGTACCTACATTGTGCAATGAACAAATAAATAAAATGAATTAAATAAAATAAACAAATAAAATAAATAATTCTAAACGCAATTTAAATAGTAATTCTATGTCTATGCAAGATTACCAAAATTGGAACCTTTCCATTTTCCTCACTATTTGGGGAAAACATTATTTACTTGCAACATTACTCGTGAGGTTGTGTGCGTTTCGGTGAACGTAATTACGTGCCGCATATGCACACTTTCATTGTGTTGTTGCTTCAACTTTAAACGGAATTTTGAATGAAACTATCACTCTAAGTCTAATTACTCTAAGACCGGAACATCATGCGGTTTCGCGGCGGAGGTATGCTAAGGCCCTTAGGACATTTTGATACGGAGGGAAAATATCGTGGAGCAAATATAAAGAGGAGACGGCCTAAGCAACTGTACACTGTGATTTTCAACTAGGTCCTGACGTCATCGTGTAGGCGTGGCCTAAATTAGTGTATAGTTCGTCCAGTACACAACTTTGTAAACGTTCTTATTTTACAGCATTTTCACGCTAGAAGAAAAAGATCATGAAGGTTTGTGTTTTATCTTGTAAAAACTACTCGGATAAACGTTCTGATGCTATGGATAGCATAACATTTCATTTGTAACTAATTTTATGCGTAATTTATTATAAAAAGTTCTAGGAAAATCTCTTAGTGTCGGCGTTCCAAACATAAATCTACCCGAGATTAGATGGCGACACTTGGTGTCATGGAAACTAACAATATTTAAGCTCGTGGAGCTCAGTACTAACATGTTTTAATAATCTTATGAACTGAAATTTTACTTAACTTTAATTTCAGCAGTCGGTGTCTTTGGTTTTGTATTTTCGTTTTTTGCCACCGACTTCCGAAGTTAAAGTTATTTTTGACTTTGTAGTGTTTTGATTTGGAAATCGGTTTTATTTTTTGCTAAAAAGTTTTTCACTTTTTAGCTGTGGTCCCACAAAATTTTAAATACCACTTGCTGTGTAAATAACAGTGAAAGAAGTTATTAAAACATCATCCGCATAGATTAAACCATCATCCACATAAATTAAGTAGGAAAAAAACGCATTATTGAAGCTAACTCAAAAACTACCCATGCAAAGTTAATAAAATTTATATGGGACCACCCTTGGGAATATTTCCTTTACAACAAAAAAGAATCATCAAAAGCGGTTCATAACCAAAGAAGTTATCCGCGAACACACATAAAAAATATATATACAATATACATATATACGGTCGAATAGAGAAACCTCCTCCTTTTTTGAAGTCGGTTAAAAACAAGAGAAAGTCTAATAATCTTCATTTGTCATTCGTCAAAAACCTTTTTATTGTAACTTTTTTTTTCATAATAATAACTATTTAAATAAACTCAAGATGGGAATTTTATTGTCTCAAATTTATTCTAATTAAGTTACAAAAATAATATCCTAACCAACTAAAACTGTTAAAAAATTAAAATATGGCGTCGAAAAATTCATCCGCAACGCTGTCGTCTGGTAATATACCCAAGACACTGGCGGCATTTCCACGTCGTATGGCAATGTTTAGCCTCTGGCCAAGGTAAAAGCCTACCCTTGGGTCACTGGAAGTGTCAACCAACCGTTTGGAGATGATTCGCAAAATTAATTCAAAAAAAAAAAAAAACAGTACTCCCTGGTACGAAAATTCTGAATACGACCCTGTTGCATCCTGCACTTAATGTCATCTAGTGTGAGATAGTTACATAACTACATAGTAAAATTGACAGAACGAGCGAATAGTTTGGCTATTGATCGTTAGATGGAAAATCAAGAAGTGGGCGGGTTCTAACACCCCCTCACCCCCTCACCCCGCAAAGGGTCACGCGTTGTTTCATAGGGAAATCTAATTACTACATCTCTTTGTATTTACTCCGTGAAAAATATCATTCCACATGTCATATTTCGGTCAGTCTCGGGAATCTCAGGCGACACATTGTTTTGTTGATTTCAGTGGCACTTATTTTTTATCAAGACTTAAATATCAGAAAATATTTCATTTAATTTAGACAACAGGTGTATTTTCTTTTAATCAAGCTTTTATTAGTCTGGATATCTAAAACCAAATCCTCGTCAAGATGAATCAAACGAGCCCAAACTCGATAGTGTTGCGTCGTTTTATTACTGAGTTCCCATGGCCACCTTCCGGCTTCAACATCAGATCAGCTCCATGTCATAATAATATTGCATTGACATCCGATTTAAAATTTCAGCACAATTAGAAACCGAGAACAGGATCAAATTTAACTTGCAAGATTCTATTACAGACAGACAGATACCGGGACACGTGAAACTAAATAAAACCTTGTAATATTAGTCATTGTTGGCTCACACTCGGTTTTAAATTGAGAATTTAAAGTTCAGAACTTGTCAAACTCTACTTTGGCACTAATTCGTAATTCCCTCAATGT
Source organism: Dicycla oo (assembly GCA_948252095.1). Taxonomy (NCBI): domain Eukaryota; kingdom Metazoa; phylum Arthropoda; class Insecta; order Lepidoptera; family Noctuidae; genus Dicycla; species Dicycla oo. The sequence continues at coordinate 35,899,335 of OX411709.1, read as the reverse complement.
AGCGCGGAATTCATGTAGCGCGAAATTCATAATTTATTACGTTTTTAGCAAAGGTATTTATTGAATTTTAATTCATGAACCAGGTGTGTTAGTTACCTGGCTGTTGGTCCGTCTAGTGAGTTAATACTCAGTAGGTCGTTATAAGACTGGTAGCCCGAGCAACGTGCGGAGCTAGATGACATGCTGCTGTCTATAACCGAAATCAAACTAATTGAATCCATGCTGTTGCTTGTACTTATGCTCATTGACATGTCATTTTTTAATAAGAGAATGGTTTCAGAACTGCTTGCAGAATCAGGTTTTGAAGTTGGCCCTTTATAAACATCATCCGAAGATTGATGACCTCTTAAACTTTCCACAATCCTGTCAGTGCCTTGGTATCGACTACTCGGCGCGTAAATGTTTTCATTTTTAATGTGATATGGTCTAGTACAGCTCATATCAGACCTGCTGGCGTAGAGGATGTAATTCATTTTATTGCTATTAATAAGACCCAATTCACTATTAACTTTGTATTTTAGTTTTTTATAGTCATCAAGGTTATTATGATAGTAGGTTCCTATTTTACTGAGGTCGGTGTTTGATACAATTTCGTCAAGCATTACTTGATTGATAAACTCCATTGAATATGGTGGTGTTCGAGCTTTAACTTTAGTTATCATTGATTTTTCAGATTTCGTTTTACCTTCCGGCACTGACAAACCGACCTTGGCTAACCCTTTGATGATTTTTTCCTTTTGAGCCAGTGTTTTTCCGTCAAGCGGTGTTAGCAATCTAGCAGCGTTCGCTGCTCTTAGTTTCTCTGATTGTGTTACAGATGGTGGCCTAGAAATCAATTTGCTTATAAGTTTCCTTTCAGACGGTGTTTCACCTTCTGGAATTGGCACACCTGCAGCTTTCATACCCCTGAGTATCTTTTCTTTCATTGATGGTGATTTCTCTTTCAAAGGAGTTACCAAACCAACAGCTTTGGCTTTTTGTATTCTTTCTGATGGTGATGGTGTCACGTAACCAGTATCATCTGTAATCTTCTGTATCAAAGCTTTTTCTGATAAGGTCTTATATATTGGTAGTGGCAAACCTGCAGCGGCTCCGCCGCTTAGTATCTTTTCTTTTTGATCCGGAGATTTGCCTTCTAATGGAGTTAAAAGACCAGCTGCTTTAGCCTTTCGCAATTTTTCTGACGGCGTTCTATCTGGTATCCCGAATTCTTTTTTTATTTTATTTATTAATGCTTTTACAGATGGAGTTTTTCCTTCTGGTAGTGGTAAGCCAATTTCAGCTAGACCCTGCAATTTTTTTTCTTTCTGTTCAGGAGTCTTACCTACAAAAGGAGTGAACAGTCCAGCTGCTTTGGCTTTTCGTATTTTATCTGATGTGACGGTCGGCAGTGATTCAGCTTTAATTGGAGGCGCACGGTGTGAAGCCTTGTCTTTAGCTATAAGATCTTTCTCTGATGGCGTCCTTCCTTCACCTAATGGAATTCCCAAATCAAGTAGACCTTTCAATAGTTTTTCCTTCTCTGCAGGTGGCTTGCCTTCCAATGGCTGTAGCAAGTCAGCTTTACCTGCTTGTTTATGTTTGTCTCTAATAGATTTAGTTTTAGGTTCTATAGGTAGACCAAGGTCGGCACGAACCTTGTCAACAAGTTTTTTTTCTGAAGGTGACTGACCTTCAGGCATAGGTATACCTACATTAGCTAGTCCTTTCAGAATTTTTTCTTTTTGTTCTGGTGTTTTACCAGTCAGTGGTGTTAGTAATCCTTCCGCTTTCGCCCTACGCATTTGCTCCGAAGGTGCTAGGAACGGTGGAGCTACCCTTGAAAGATGACGACTACCTGCCGCTACTTTGGCTATAAGAGCTTTCTCCGATGGCGTTCGTCCTACAGGTAAGAGAATTCCCAAATCATGTAGGCCTGTCAATGTATTTTCCTTCACTGCAGGTGTTTTGCCTTCCAATGGTTGTAGTAACCCAGCTTTAGCTGCTTGTTCATGTCTGTCTCTGATAGATTTAGTTTTAGGTTCCACAGGTAGACCAAGGTCGCCACGAACCTTGCCAATAAGTTTTTTTTCTGAAGGTGACTGACCTTCAGGCAGAGGTAGACCTACGTAAGTTAGTCCCTTCAGAATGTTTTCTTTTTGTTCCGGTGTTTTACCTTTCAGTGGTGTAAGTAATCCTTTCGCTTTCGCCCTACGCATATGCTCCGAGGGTGCCAAGAATGGTGAAGCCACCCTTGAAGGATGACGACTACCTACTGCTACTTTGACGATAAGAGATTTCTCTGATGGCGTTCGTCCTTCAGGTAACGGAATTCCCAAATCATGTAGACCTTTTAATATCTTTCCCTTCTCTGCAGGTGTCTTTCCGTCCAACGGTTGCAGAAATCCAGCTTTAGCTGCTTTGTCATGTTTGTCTCTGATAGATTTACTTTTAGGTTCTATAGGTAAACCAAAGTCGGCACGAACCTTGTCAACAAGTTTTTTTTCTGAAGAAGACTGACTGGCAGAGGTATACCTACATTAGCTAGTCTCTTCAGAATTTTTTCTTTTTGTTCTGGTGTTTTACCTTTCAGTGGTGTAAGTAATCCTTCCGCTTTCGCCCTACGCATTTTCTCCAAAGGCGCTAGGAACGGTGGAGCTACCCTTAAAGGATGACGACTACCTGCCGCTACTTTGGCTATAAGAGCTTTCTCTGACGGCGTCCGTCCTTCAGGTAATGGAATTCCAAAATCATGTAGGCCTCTCAATGTCCTTTCCTTCTCTGCAGGTGTTTTGCCTTCCAATGGCTGTAGTAAGCCAGCTTTAGCTGCTTTTTTTTTTTCTCTGACAGATTTAGTTTTAGGTTCATTAGGCAGACCAAGGTCTTTGCGAACCGTGTCAACAAGTTTCTTTTCTGAAAGGGATTGCCCTTCTGGGAGGGGTATACCTCGGTGAGCTAGTGCTTTCAGATTTTTTTCTTTTTGTGCTGGTGTTTTGCCTTTGAGTGGCGTTAGTAATCCTTCCAGTTTCTCTCTACGCATTTGCTCAGAAGGTGCCAGGACCGCTGAAAGTGCTCGAGGTCCAGCCTTTACTTTAGCTATAAGAGCTTTTTCTGATGGCGTCCTTCCTTCAGGTAATGGTATTTTCAGTTCATGTAGACCTTGTAATATTTTCCGCTTTTCTGCAGGTCGCTTGCCTTCCAATGGCTGTAGTAAGCCAGCTTTAGCTGCTTTTTCATGTTTTTCTCTGACAGATTTAGTTTTAGGTTCCATAGGTAGACCAAGGTCGGCGCGAACCTTGTCTACAAGTTTTTTTTTCTGATGGTGATCGAGCCTCAGGGAGAGGTAAGCCTTTTACCGCACGCGCTCGTAGGATATTTTCTTATTGTTCTGGTGTTTACCCCATGAGGGGTGTCATTAAACCCGTTGTTTTAATTGAAGGTGTACGGGGTAATGCCTTCACTTTAGAAATAACAGCTTTTTCTGATGCCGTTCGTCCTTCAGGTAATGGAATTCCTAAATCATGTAGACCTTTCAATATATTTTCCTTCTCTGCAGGTGTTTTGCCTTCCAATGGCTGTAGTAAGCCAGCTTTAGCTGCTTGTTCATGTTTGTCTCTGATAAGTTTAGTTTTAGGTTCCATAGGTAGACCAAGGTCGCCGCGAACCTTGTCAATAAGTTTTTTTTCTGAGGTCGATTTACCTTCAGGCAGTGATAAACCTTTAATAGCACGCCCTCGGAGAACTTTTTCTTCTTGTTCTGGTGATTTTTCCGTTTTAGACGTATGTAAACCCGATGTTTTCAGGGAAGGTGGTCGAGGACTTGCCATTATTCTGGCTATAAGAGCTTTTTCCGACGGTGTAATATGCCTTGTAATATACTTTCCTTTTCCGTGGGTGTTTTTCCTTCCAATGGCAGTAGAATTCCTTCTGTAGCTGCCTCATCATGTTTATTTCTGATTGCTTTAGTTTCAGGTTCAATAGGTAAACCAAGATCTGTGCGCACTTTGTCAACAATTTTTTTTTCTGATGGTGATTGTCCTTCAGGGAGCGGTAAACCACGGTTAGCTAGTTCCCTTAAAACTTTTTCTATGTCTTCTGGTTTTTTATGTTTGAGCGGTGTCATAAATCCATCCACTTTTGCTTTACGCATTCTAGCTCCCAGGATTGGACCTTTTTCCCTAAATTCTGTTTCCCGAGCGGAGTCCCTTTTCTGCTTTTACTTTATCTACCAGAGCCTTCTCCGAAGCAGTTCTTCGTTCTGGAAGAGGAAAACCGAAGTCAGCCTGCGCTCTTAAAATTTCTTCTTTCTGCGCCGGAGTTTTACCTTCTAATGGAGTTACAATATCTGCAGCCTCAGCTTTTCGCATTTTTTCTTTTATGACTGCATCTTTAGGCGATGGTGGTAACCCAAGTTCTTTCCTTGTTTTGTCTATCACAGCTTTTTCTGAAGGTGATTGACCTTCAGGCATATTTTCTTTCTCTGCAGGTGTTTTGCCTTCCAGTGGCTGTAGTAAGCCAGCTTTAGCTGCTAGTTTATGTTTTTCTCTAATAGATTTAGTTTTAGGTTCTTTAGGTAAACCAAAGTCAGCGCGAACCTTATCTGTTAGTTTTTTTTTTTCTGATGCTGATTTACCTTCTGGAAGAGGTAAACCTGTCATAGCTAATCCTTTCAAAATTTCCTCTTTTTGTTCTGGAGTTTTTCCTTTGAGTGGCGTTAATAATTCTTCCACTTTCACTCTACGCGTTTGCTCTGAAGGCGCCAGGACCGCTGAAATCGGACCGGGTGAAGCCTTGACTTTAGCAACAATTGCTTTTTCTGATGGCGACCGTCCATCAGGTAAGGGTATTCCCAAACCGTGTAGACCTTGTAATATATTTTCCTTCTCTGCAGGAGTCTTGCCTTCCAATGGCTGTAGTAAGCCAACTTTAGCTGCTTGATCATGTTTGTCTCGAATAGATTTACTTTTAGGTTCCATAGGTAGACCAATGTCGGCGCGAACCTTAACAATTAGTTTTTTTTCTGATGCTGATTTACCTTCTGGGAGAGGTAAACCTGTCATAGCTAATCTCTTCAAAATTTTCTCTCTTTGTTCTGGAGTTTTGTCTTAGAATGGCGTTAGTAATCCTTCCGCTTTCGCTCTACGCATTTGTTCTGAAGACGCCAGCCACGGAACCACCTTTGAAGGATGATGACTAGTTGCCGCTATTTTGGCTACAAGAGCTTTCTCTGATGGCGTTCCTCCTTCAGGTAACGGAATTCCCAAATCATGTAGACCTTTCAATGTCTTTTCCTTCTCTGTGGGTGTTTTGACTTCCAATGGCTGTAGTAAACCAGCTTCAGCTGCTTGTTCATGTTTGTATCTAATAGATTTAGTTTTAGGTTGCTTAGGTAGACCAAGGTCGGTGCGAACCTTGTCATTAATTTTTTTTTCTGATGGTGATTGACCTTCAGGGAAGGGTATTCCACGGTTAGCTAGTTCTTTAAGGATTTTTTCTCTGACTTCTGGTGTTTTATCTTTGAGCGGTGTCATAAAACCACCCTCTTTCGCTTTACGTATTCTAGCTCCCAGGATTGGGCCTTGTTTCTTTAATTCTGATTCCCCAACAGAACGAGGTTCTTTTTTTGCTGTTACTTTATCTATCAGAGCCTTCTCCAAAGCAGTCCTTCCTTCAGGAAGCGACAAACCGAGGTTAGCCTGCGCTTTTAAAATTTCTTCTTTTGCGCTGGAGTTTTACCTTCTAACGGAGTTATAATACCTGCAGCCTCAGCTTTTCGCATTTTTGCCTTTTCGGCTGCATTTTTAGGCGATGGTGGTAGCCTAAGCTCTTTCCTTGTTTTGTCTATCAAAGCTTTTTCTGATGCAGTCTTCCCTTCAGGTAAAGGTAGTCTTGACTTAGCCATTTCTTTCAAAATGTTCTCTTTTTCTGGTGCCGTCTTACCATCTAATACTTTATCCCTTGCAACAGAGGCCATAGATTTTCTTAATTCGCAAAGCTTTCTTTCCTTCATCACTTCAAACATAGCATCAGAGTTACAATAACAACAACAACTCTCCTCTGTACCTAGTTGACATCTGTAGATTTTCCATTTTGTGTGGCTGGGATAGTTAAAGTTCTTCAAGCAATGGTCGAACCGATGTTCAGAAACTACATTCACAATAAACGTAGATTGAAAAGGGCTTTGTTTGTATTTGTTTTGATTTGTATCTTTTCCATGACCGCTTCTGTTTCGTGACAGGCCTGGTATTATACATTTGGTTAGTTCAGGCATGCTCGAAAATTTGGTGATCGATCTTAGTTTCTTGTATTCGCTGAATCTTGAGAAACGAAAAGCAATTGTTGGCTGTTGAGCATGTTTGTATACATTGTGCTTTTTGCGTTTCTTCCATCTCTTCTTATTAACAATTATGCTTACGTTTTCCATACCATGACATGGGCTGTTTTCTTGATTAAGATGAGAAAATTCATTCAGCAAGCGTTCATAATATGAATCGATGGTTTCCAAATCTTTCATATTGGCTTGTTTTACTTTTACGAAACTTGACAGATTTTTAAGCTGTAATGAAAAATATCATTAAAAGTTCTTACTCTACCCAGTTGCTGTAACTGGAATGGGACCGCGCTCCAAGTGATAGCCTGAGCACCACTATACCTACGAGTGCGACTGTGCAAGCGACATGCTCGCGACCGCTCATTGAGCCTATGAGACGGCGTGTACTTGATAATCGCGCGGTGCGGGAGAAATTATCGTGCATAGATTTTGATAATCTCTTGCTGGTTGAATGTCCTCTTGAATTATATGAAAAGTTCAGGCAAATATTTACTGATATTTATGAGTCTTGCTATAGAAATAAAATTATTTATAAAGGGGTCCGAAATAAGTAAAGCTGGATAACGTGAGATCATAAGAAGTTATTATTAGAAAGGGACATACTTTTTGTAATATGGAGTAACGAACCAAAGAATATGGTTAAACGACCAAAGTAAGTAACGAACCAGAGTAACGAACCATAGAATACGGTTATCGACGCAATACACATAATTGGTCTTTGTCATTGGTGGCTCAGTCAGCGGGTCTTTAATGGCTCTAATAAAGGAGCGAATTGAAATTATTGATTGCATTCTGTGGGAAAATACATGTAGACATGTTAGTGATATCGAAAAACAATATATGAAAAATTTTGACATAGATTTTGAATTCATTATTAATGTTGAGTCTGATTCTGATGAAAGTGATTAGGTATAGGTATTGATAAATGAATAATTGGATAATTATTACTGTATGTAATAGTAGTCTGGGTTTTGTAGTAGTAGTAGTTTAGTTTTAACGTTTGTTTGTATTGTATAATGTTTTATTACGTATTGCATTATAATATTAGTCAATAAATGCTTGAAATAATAATAATTTCATCATTTATTTTAAGGCAAGAATTCACATAATATATGCAGTAGGTATACAATACCCTTATTAAATAAATTCCTTACAAACATAGGTACATAAAAATTTAAACAATAACACTGATTTTTTTATGCAAACGGTACCTACCGACTGACCAAACGCCGAACAGCCGGATTTGTTGACCAACTAGTGTATAAATGAAACGAACGCACAACAGAGCGAACGAATTGTGCCATACAAAGCGCACGCTCCCCGCCGTACAATGCAGGTACCTGGACTGATCGCACGATTAGTTGACCTCTAAGTGCGGAGACAAGTCCATGTTTACAGTAAAATCGTCCACGCTCACAAGCGTTGGAATAAATATTTCCTCTCTCTCACACATTAGTATTGTGGAGGGACGTTCATTATAGCATCTCGTAAATGTAGTATTTCACATACCTGTCATATCCTTAAATTTAAAATGTGTTTGAAATCTCTTGCTAATTAACTTATTAATAGTTTAAGGCACATGAGGCTTGTTTCATAGTTTTTAAATTATTTTTTATAAAATTATTTACGGTAAGAAAATGTTACTGTACTAATTTACCAAAATTGTCACGTCCAGTGAATGTATTACATACTCTTTGGTGAATGTCAATTGTGATAAGTTGTCAATCATTAATGATCATAATCACGCATGGTATTCGTATGTATCATGGAATTAGTATGTACTATATAGAACACATTTCATCACTGTGTAGTCAGAGTAGGTACAATGGTACAGTCAGCCTCAAAAAGATGACAATAGTTCATTGGATTATCTACGAATTGTTTTCCAAAGCGCGGTATCAGAGAGGTCAAAGCTCGAGGTTTGCCAGACAGACATGGAGAGCAGTATCTTGGAGGTTTGCTTTGCGAACCGTTTAAGGAACATAATACTGCGCGCCAAAACCAAGATCACGGACGTTAGCCAGAAAGCTGCTAAGCTTAATTGCGCCAAGGCGAAGATGGCGGGACAAGCTGGACTACTACCCAAGGGGCTGGCCGCCAGAAGACAGAATTGCGTGAAAGAGGAAGAGGGAGGGAGACATTTGCCCTGCAGTGGTACAATACAGGCTAGTTAGATATATAAGGTCAAATTTTAGTACTAAATTGCAATTATTTTAAGGATAGATTCAATAACAAACATTATGGGTCAATCACGTCCTTACCGACGGTCTACAAAGTTCTTACATCCATGTTGAGAGGTAAAATTAACAAACATCTAGGCACCAACTCCATCATGTCTGCCTCTCAGAATGGATGTAGTACTAAGGAGCTACCCCTCATTAATATGTCAATTAGCCAACCGGTTCGTCGTTCCCGAAAGGATCTATTGACGTGTTGGATAGATTATTAGAAGGCCTATAACTCAGTACACCATACGTGGCTCATGAGGGTGCTGGAGTTGTATAAAGTATATAAAACTCTGCGCACCTTCCTGATGTCGTGTATGGGGCAATGGAGGACGGTCCTTCGCTATCCAGGACGTCGAAATATCCAGAGGAAGAGCGAGGCAATAAGGATTCATATTTCAGGGCGATTTTTTGAGTCCGCTTTAGTTCTGCTAAGCACACTGATAGAGGATTCAGGTCTAGGCTACCAGCTGAGGAGAGGTGGTCAGGTTAAATCTCACCTCCTCTATATGGATGACCTAAAACTCTCTCTTTTGAGCTAATGAAAGTAACCGAATCTTTTAGTAGCGCCATCAGGATGGAATTTGGTGTGGACAAATGTTCGGTCATGCGTGTAAAGCGTGGGGAGATTGTGGAATCCGTGGGAACCCAACTCTCGAATTCCATAAACCTTAGAGCCCTCTCCGCATTAGTAACTTCAAAGTTTTTGGTTATGTCGGAAGCGGTGGGCATCAATGTTACCGACATGAAGCAATCCTTGAAGGAGCGCTTCTTTGGCCGCCTGAAGAAAGTATTTAATAGTCTTTTGTCAGGCGGAAACAAGGTGCGCGTCTTCGACGGTTGGGTCATGCCGGTTCTGATGTAAGTACTCTATTGGCATACTCAAATGGAAACAGACCGAGCTCGACGCCCTGGATAGGAGGTTCCGTACGCTGCTGACTGCATATTGAATGCACCACCCACAGCCATCGGTAAAGAGACTGTATATCCCGCGAAAATGTGGAGGTCGAGGCTTTTTAAACGCTAAAAGCCTCCACAGTCGCGAGATATGCAGTCTCAGGGAACATTTCCTAGAAATCGATTTGGGGATGCATCGAGATGTGGTCGCGATGGACAAGGGCGTCACCCCGCTCTCATTGGCTAAAGAGAACCGGCGCAAACCTGTAGTGCTTGGTACTAACGATCGCAGGGAGGTATGGCAGAGTAAGAAGATTCACTGACACTTTTTCCGGGCCCTACATGGACGCGATGTAGATCTGCTAGCATACGTGGTTGCGTTCCAGTGAGCTCTTTGGGGAAACCGAAGATTACGTCCGTGCAATGGGGTTGTTTCTTAGAAACTTCACCGCAAGAGTGCGCTGGGGGTTTGTAACATGTCAAAAGTCTTTGATATAATCGTGTGCATTATGTGGACGACTTTTGAGTATTTGCGTGTTTTTATTCATCTATTTGTGTTGCTCCACAATATATTTTACATGGCGTATCGCCCAGTTGAAGAAGAAGTTGAAAAAAATAGGAGTATTGCAACGAGGAAGGAAAGCCAAGCTTGTCGTAAGGTACATTATTTATCGACTTTTAGCCGTATTCTGGACAATTCAATAATAAAATAAACTTTCTTAATTAAACTTTTAAACTTTTATTGATACTAATGATAAACAAGATTACTTGTTACAAAATGTACCATGTGTACCACAAATGAATCATCTTCACAGGTTGGAAGCTTTTTTACTATTATTAATAAAAAGTCATCATTAGTAATAGGTATCGTACAAGCCTGTCGTCTTAGAAGTGGTCTATACCCTGAGTCTCTAATTCAGATAATTTTTGTAAACAAAGAAACGTCAAGAAATGTCACTGTCAAAATGACAGGACAGTGGTACTAAACATTTTATCATAAAATTTAACACAACAAAAATAAGGAAACAACAAGATTAATAAGTAACACGATGATAATAACACAACAAAGTTAACAAACACGCAGCGAAAAACTTGATCGGAAAAAAAAACGAATGAATTGAAAATACCACGGGAAAAGACGCAACTTAGTCGTACAGTCAAACAAAGTTTGAAAATGTTAGGAACTCCTGTAATGTTACCAATATCATAAAATATTTCATACCAGAAAATCTCCACTTATTAATAACTTTGTTTATAACCGAAAATCCTAAAAATATTTACGATGTGATAATTTTTAAATTATTATTTCTAAAATCACTACTTAAAAGAAAACCTAACTTATTGTTCCGCGATTTTTTGGAAATTACCATTAAGAAGATATTTTTTTGGTCTGTTATCACCTTTGTTTACAAAAATTATCTGAATTAGAGACTCAGGGTATAGTAGTCTGTATGCTTGGTTCGAGTTTTTTTTACGTATCGAGCGCGTTAACGTTTACGCAAAGAAGATTGGCAAAACCCCATGTACTTCGAGTATCGCCTTTATACTTCGCGTGCATTAGTAAAAACACCCGAAAGAGATAGATCTAAGGCCTACTAACATAAAGTGTAATCATAGCATATTTTTTTGTAATGGGATTTTGACAGAAAATCGTTTTAAAGATTTACCATGTAGGTGAGGTTATGTGTGTTGTGAAATGTTTTTGTTATAAAGTCATGGAATTATCCGAGGGAGCTGAGCTCCCTTGGATAATTCCAGGACCTTACAAGGTCTTCGTTTTCGTTTGAAAGACGATGTCGTGCTCGTCAACCGAAGTTAGCAGTTAACGCACCGAACGTTGGAACGAGACATGTTTATAATAAGAAATACGAGTCCTGTCTCAAAAAAAGTGTTCACTATCACAAGTACTCAACACGCAGGAACTCGAAAGCTCAACTGAAAGCGAAATAAACAATGCAAGTAAACACTAATTAGTTGGAAAGTAAACAAATAACAGACACCAAACTAATCGCAAGATACGTACGACGACTTTGACAGATCACTGATGACAGTTGTCAGAAATACGGAATTGTTTGATAATGTTATGTTTAATACGGCTTATAGTTAAGATTAGAATATTGCAATCCCATTAATTTCTATTAATATAAAAAGAAAAAATGTGTTCATAATGTTATAAAACGATTTTTAGTTTTTAACCACCCAGCCAACAATCATATTCTACTAATATGTATTATTCTACTGAAAATGGCAATGACTACTTCAACAACGCTGTTTTACGTTTAGTAATTGCTACTTTTACTTCTGATTTAACAAAATATCTATTTATAATTTTTGTCTCTTTTTCCACAAAATAAAAAAAAACTTTAATCAGGAAAGTAAACTACTGAACTTGATCTATAAAATGCATATAATTTAGTTTAGGCTCGTTTCTCAAATATAGCGACACTGACGCTGCCGTTCGTCTTTGTATTGCGCTGGGTAAGCGCCACCTAGCGTCATACGTGAGAGTGGAAGTTTTAAAATTTACGTCGTCGATAGTAACAATCGAAAGTTCCTCTCGAAAGTGAGGACCGTTTCGAGCACATCGCTAACGTTTGCATGTCTAACGCGAGTGCAAATTACAATTTTGACAGTTTTGACAGCTCGAATACAAAACGCTTGCGAGCGGGAAAAGTTGTCACTTAAAATTTTGCGGTGAGAGCGTCGTGAGAGTGGTGAAATAACAAAGTAATTTAATCTAATTTCTTAGTGTGAATAAAAATTACTATGGCATCTCGTATGTATTTCGCTTGGAGGATACTTGAGACCGCGAGAACACAAGATGAGCGTAATTTAACATCCACTGGTCATGCAAGAGCACGTAACTCGAGCAATCCGCTAAGAGACCTTCCGGAGGCTGAATTTAAGAGAAGAAGGCTTCCTAAGGCAGCTGACAGGTTTTTGTGTGTTCAATAATCCCGTCAAATTCTCCCATTTTCGAATGCTCGCTATTCAAAAATATACTAAATATATACTCCTCCATAAATGTCACCAGCATTTCAAATTGGGACGGGCTAGTCCTCATTTTTAACAATTTTTTACAAAAAACTTTACACAAATCACAAGACAAGCTTTCGTAAACACAAACAAAATTTATAACCACAGAGTAATAATGTCGTCTAACTTCGTTGTATTACCACCACTGTTTAAATAAGCAGTCGCTTCTATTATGAACACAAATACAAATGTCAATTTATTTTGGCCGGTTACCACCGTTCATTCGTTCGTTCGTTCACTAATCGTCGCTTCTCACGGTGAGTTAACGCGAAACGAATGATTGTAATAGGTTGGGGAAAAAGTTTCTTCGCATTTTTTAAGAAAATTCAAAACATTTTTTAATATAGTTTATTTACATTTAACTAAAGTATGTAACTACTTACCATTTTGTTCGATAACTTTTTGCCATCTTGTAGGTAGGGACATGATCCCATTGCTATAGAAATTTTGGGACTTCTGGTCAAAATACCGCGACAAGTGGTTTTGGCAGTCCTCTCGTGATGTTAACCTGACACTGCCTAAAGAATTCTGAAGAGACCGAAACAGGTGGAAATCTCAAGGTGCAAGGTCAGGACTATACGGCGGATGCATTAACACCTCCCAGCCAAACTCTCTTAATGTTTGCTGAGTGGCTAAAGATGTGTGAGGTCTAGCGTTATCATGATGAAAAACCACACCCCTTCTGTTGATTAATTCCGGCCGCTTTCTCTCAACTTCTTGCTTTAATCTCATCAGTTGTTCGCAGTAGAGTTCAGAATCGATGGTCCTGCCTGGTGGGAACAGCTCATAATGAATAATGCCCTTCCAATCCCACCACACACACAGCATCACCTTGTTGCGAGTTAACCCGGGTTTCGCCACAGTCTGTGAAGCCTGACCGGCCTTTGACCACGACCTTTTTCGCACGTTCTTGTCATACGTGATCCACTTTTCATCACCAGTTATCAGCTTCTTCAAAAATAGTTCGGTTTCATTACGTCGTAATAAAGAATCACAAATGAGTACTCGGTTCATTAGGTTTCTTTCAGTGAGCTCGTGAGGTACCCAAATGTCGAGCTTTTTTGTGTACCAAGTTTTTTTCAAATGCGCCAAAACTGTTTTGTGGTCAATTTCCAGTTCTTCAGCTACGTCGTAACTACTGATATGCCGATCTTGCTCCACTTTTTCAAAAATGGCATCCATTTTATCCGTAATAGGGCGACCAGAGCGACGTGCATCTTTGACATTAAAATTTCCGGATTGAAAACGCTTAAACCAAGTTTGTGCTACTCTCACAGACACTACACTAGGTCCATAAACATCGCAATTTTTTTTTCGCGGCTTGCGTTGCATTTTTACCTTTTTTGTAGTAAAATTTTAAAATGTATCGAATTTCTTCATTAGATTCACTCATCTTGACGGTACGAAAAACAAATGAAAATCACACATTTTCCTAATTTGAATTTGGAATTATGTTGTGAATTATGTTCTTTAAAATTTAAACTTTCAATGATACCAAAACCAGCCAGATACAAATAGTATAGCCAAAGAGATTTTATTACAAGTTCATACATACTATAATGCGAAAAGACTTTTTCTCCAACCTAATATTATTAGGAACTCACACTCGCAAGTTAACGATAGTCGATGCGTTTGACGTACAGTCCTACCAACTTATCTGTGAACTGAAACAGGACGGCACTGTCGATTCAGTGTTGCTAATTAAGATAAGGTGTCCAAAATTGTAAAAAATTGCAAGTAGTGCATTTGTAACAAATCCAGTATCTCCTCCCGCATGAACAATAATATATCTTTGCCCTTGCGATATAGGCTCCAATACTCCGTCTTCACCCTCTCCTTGCCAACATTTACCCGATGTATGCTGGTATGGAAAATTACCACGTTATGTAGGCGATTTAAAAAAAAATGGTTTTTGGTTTAAGTGGACTGTATTTAAAAGATGGCGGTGTTCGTCTAGAAAACTGGATGATGAACGGGCGATCAATTGTGAGGATTGCAAGTGAAGAACGCCTTACCTTTGGTCTTCCATCGCGGCACGTGATCTCTACAAAATTGGCGACGACACAGCGTTCCTGCTTTGAAGCACAGATCTTGATCACAGGAGTCTCTCATGCACCGAATCACTTGATCACACCCGCGGGCGATTGTTCATAGTTCAATCACAGTTTTGTGGAAGCGGTTGAAGCGGATTTAATTAGCATAGACGCGTGTGCACGCGCTGTGTCGCGGCTACGCGCCACCACAGTCGGAAGCGAAGAGCCGTCCACGCCTTCGCCAACTAGGGACAGGCGTGCTTTTTGCGGGAGGGAATAAGATATATGATCGCCTATTTTTACATTTACGTCGAATGAAGGAAATTATCAATGAGCAAGAGATGGCGTTACCATATGCGAAGAGTGAATATATGTCTTATCTAAATAAATTATGGGCCGGGGCTGGGGAAAAAGGTCGTGGTCAAAGGCCGGTCAGGTTTCACAGACTGTGGCGAAACCCGGGTTAACTCGCAACAAGGTGATGCTGTGTGCGTGGTGGGATTGGAAGGGCATTATTCATTATGAGCTGTTACCACCAGGCAGGACCATCGATTCTGAACTCTACTGCGAACAACTGATGAGATTAAAGCAAGAAGTTGAGAGAAAGCGGCCGGAATTAATCAACAGAAGAGGTGTGGTTTTTCATCATGATAACGCTTGACCTCACACATCTTTAGCCACTCAGCAAAAATTAAGAGAGTTTGGCTGGGAGGTGTTAATGCATCCGCCGTATAATAATAATAATAATAATAAATGTTTATTCAGTATTCAAAATTGGTAAAATATTAACTAAAAATCTTAGAAATAATTTACAAAGGTATTATAATGTTAGGTGCCTGTACTAGGATAAACCTAGTCCTGACCTTGCACCTTCAGATTTCCACCTGTTTCGGTCTCTTCAGAATTCTTTAGGCAGTGTCAGGTTAACATCACGAGAGGACTGCCAAAACCACTTGTCGCGGTATTTTGACCAGAAGTCCCAAAATTTCTATAGCAATGGGATCATGTCGCTACCTACAAGATAGCTAAAAGTTATCGAACAAAATGGTACCTACATACTTTAGTTAAATCTAAATAAACTATATTAAAAAATGTTTTGAATTTTCTTAAAAAATGCGAAGAAACTTTTTCCCCAACCTATTATATTATCCAGTAATCCATTTTGACCTATAAACGATTTGGTCAATAGTGTAATAAATAATTTAAACATTAATATTCCAGACTTTGGTCAGCTGAACTTTTGATCAAATGACCGTCGTTATTTTAAACTTTGTTGATTTGTACGTTGTTCTTTTGAAATTTGCTCAGGAAAGTTTTGATGTTCTAATATGCAACCGGTTAAGTTGCACGATGCCCAGTTCGGGTTCAAGGCGGGAGTGTCAACAGAGAGTGCTATTCTGAGTCTGAAACGAACTGTCATGTACTACACAGCGAGGAGGAGTATATGCGTGTTTCCTCGACCTGTCAAAAGCTTTTGATCTGGTTGCATATAATATACTGTGGGACACGGGTGTATCGGCGGAGTACACCTCCCTCCTAAAATATTGGAACTCGTAATCAAAAGAACCGAGTGAGGTGGGTGGGTACTCTGTCGAACGAGTACAGGCTGGAATGCGGAGTTAGACATGGAGGGTTAAGCTCCCCACTGCTATTTAATCTGTATATCGACCGGCTTATCCAGCGACTGAGCAGTACATGTCGGCTGCCACATTGACGGAACGAATCGATAGGTGGTTTGAAGAAGTTGCTGTCGACCTGCGAGGCTTATGCGGAGGAGCACGGCTTGATATACAACTCGAAGAAGAGTGAGCTTCTTGTATTTAAAGCGCCTAAGCAACCACCCATAAGTCTCAATGGCGTACCGCTAAATATTGTCAGTAGCTTGTAGGTACCTCGGCCACATTGTCACGAGCGACCTAAGGGACGACGGAGACTAGTCTGCCCGTAACTTTAAAAATGTTACGCGAGGCGCCAACTACAGATGAGACTTTGCGTAACGTGGTGCATTTTCTGTTAAACGGATGGCCTAGGAAAATGCCTAGTGATGGCATGAAGCCGTATCATGCGTGTAGGACGCAGTTGTCTTATGAAAACGGTTGTGTCATGCGAGGACATAAAGTAGTAATTCCAGAGAAATTACAAGCAAAAATTCTAACGGAATTGCATCGATCCCATTTAGGTATTGTGAAGACAAAGGCGGAGGCGCGAGCGCGTGTTTGGTTTCCGGGGATAGACGCCGCTTTAGAGCGTTTGATAGGATCATGTGACGTGTGTGTGCAATTGCGACCATCACCGGCGCGGGCGCCGATTGCGCACTGGGAATATCCTCCAACACCCTTTTACGGTAACACCTTTTTAGTAGTAGTGGATGCTTATACCAAGTGGGTTGAGGTTTATAATATGAAGTGCAGTACGTCTACTTCAGCATCAATCGACCGGTTATATGACTTTATGTCAAGATTTGGTATTCCGCATACACTGGTCAGTGACAATGGTACATCATTTACGTCACATGAGTTTGAGGCTTTTTGTAGGACGAACGGAATTTCACACGTGACGTCACCAACTTACCACGCGGCCAGTAACGGGCAGGCGGAAAGTTATGTTAAGATTGTTAAGAAAGGTATTAAAACAAGTTTGCTTAGCAGTAATGGGCCACGCGATTTAAATAACAAACTGTTAAAATTCTTGTTTGACTACAGGAATTCCGTTCACACAATAACTGGGTCCTCTCCGGCTGAGCTGGTCTATGGTCGGAAGCTCAGAACGCGTCTCGATCTATTGAAACCCGAATTACCGTCGCCTTCATCCACGGCTCTTGCTAATATGGTTAAACGTAAACAGTGTTTGCAAAATAAGACGGGCGGACACAACACTCAAGTGTTTGCTGTCGGTGACATAGTTTATTATAAAAATCACACAGTTAATGGTAAATACAATTGGTGCAAAGGGATAGTTATTAAAAAAATCGGCAAAGTGTTATATTTAATTAAAGATGAAATAACTACGAAAACTATAAGAAAGCATAAAAAGCAAATAATAATGTATAAGGGCAACGATTGCTATGACAATAAAGACGTGGATATAGACCAGGAGGAGGAAAATGGTGGCCCAATGACAGAGACGCTGATCTCTGAACAGATGGCACCACTAGGCACTGGTGAAGAAAGTGGAGACACGTCAATGGCTGCAGATAGTCCCGATCTGGCAAAAGCGGCCACACCCCCAGGTACACCCCTAGTTGTGGTTTCACAGCCTACAACACCAGGCGATTCAGGGAAGGAGGAGGCGTACCAGGAGGCACTAACCGGCTCTCCTAGCACAGGAAATTCTAGAGAAGCGCCACCGCAACTGCAGGCAAGTGAGCCTGTACCAGCATCACGGTCTAAACGCAATCGGCCTAGAGGCAACTACAAATTGTAATAATATTAGGAAGTATGTTTTAGCTACAGCACATTTTTGAAGCTTAGTTGTTGAACTGTATGTCTAAGGGGAGGAATGTTGAGTATGTGTGCGTGTGCCTACGCACAGATAGTACTTAGGCGAATAAACGTCAGTGCGTTACTAGTAAGCAGTTGTTTCACTCGTTTGCCCTGTATACCTACTGCATAATAATATATTATGTGAATTCTTGCCTTAAAATAAATGATGAAATTATTATTATTTGAAGCATTTATTGACTTATTACTAATAATATAATGCAATGCGTAATAAAACATTGTGCAATACAAACAAACCTTATGAAATACAGTATTAATTAACCAATTATTCATTTATCAATATACCTAGGTAATCACTTTCATCAGAATCGGACTCAACATGAATTCAAAATCCATGTCAAAATTTTTCATATATTGTTTTTCGATATCATTAACATGTCTACATGTATTTTCACACATAGTTCAATCAATCATTTCAATTTGTTCATTTATAAGAGCCATTATAGACGTTAAACTTTGTTCAACATTTTTTGTAGCCAAGTAGTTTTTTGCGTAGACACTACTTTTGCGGCGAAATCGACGCGTGGTCCTACTTTCATGTCTCGCCGGTGACTGAGCAACCAATGACAAGTACCAATTATGAGTATTGCGTCGATACATCTTCTTTGCATGTGAGCGTAACCGCTGTGGAGGGGAGTTCATTTTTAGAATGGTTTATCTATACTTACTTTTATATTAGAATAAAATTGCGTATTTTGAATAATTATTAAGATACCTACAATATTTCTTTTAAATTGGAATCAAATACATACTAAAAGAATTGAAATTAGAATCAATAATAATAATAACCCCACCGCTGTATCTCTACGTTGACGTCGTGGTGGAGCTTGCGCGCTCCGAACTTTAGGTCTGTGCCGGTAGAGTTTACTTTGCCGGAACTGGTCTAGGATGAAGAGCCAGACCAAGAGAGATACAAAAACCCGCAGGGCAGCATGTGGCGAGCTGTTGGGCAGTAGCGACCCCACGGACCCCATCTCCCAAGAGAAATCTTGTCCTCATCTCTGGCTTGCCTTTATTGGCCGGCTGGAGTGAACACTGACGAGGACCAGAGCTCCCACCTCTTTCTTGCCTTTATTGGCCGGGTCGAGTGGAGATTCACAAGAGCAAACGTGCTCGGAGGAAGGAAGTATTCCAGTAAGGTGCTGGTAGGGATCTTGACCTTACTTCCGGGATTGTCCTGATAGCCGTGGAATACCTCTCCACTCCTCATGCATCTCAGGAAGTGTTGCCCCCTTGTCGCTACGTCACTATGTGCTAGCGGCCGTTTCCGGGGGCCCATTTTTGAATGTGCAAGTGACCCCCTGCCATTTTATCAGTGTATAATATATAACATTGGTCAGGCAGGCGACATAGTTCTTCCATAGTTCAAGTAACCCAATCCACATTAGCCACCCAGACCCATAGCCCAATATGTTTTGTTTTCACGCACAACAATAGTCCTGCACCAACCGAGGGTTGTCCTTGGGTGCACTTGCATAGTGCATACAGGAATAACCGTCGGTTGGTGCCTCCTTATCATTTAAAACTAAGCAGAGCTTGTACCTACTATGGAAACCATTAAATGTCGATCAATGAAAATGCAAAGCATACAAAATTAAAATTACGCGAGTAATTGCGCGCGCAAACCCAAGCCAACAAGCGACAACATTATATTTTGTATTATATTTTGTACAAGCACATCGAGTGAAGGAAGTTTGCCTACCTGTTTTCTTCGTTATTCTTTTAATGTAGGTGAATGTATATCAAGGTTGCCACGTTTCACTGCTAACTTGGCCCAAACTTTCATTGATCAGTTTTTCCGTATTCGTCATGTTTTGCTCGATATTTTTAGATGCGACGTAATTTTTAACGATCCCCCAAATATTTTCAATCGCATTTAATTCTGGGTGATAGGGAGGGAAGGCGTAAGACATCAAAACCCTTGCTCTTTATAAAATCGTCAATCTTGTAGATTACGTGTTGGGCTTCGTATTAAGCTTCTTTATTATATCGTACAATTCCAATTTAAGAAGAGATTCATCAAATGCTACTCTTATCCCTGAGCCATTGCTGCATATCGGCTTTCTTTGTAGATTGCATCGGTAGTCGTTCAGCCCGTATGTTGTGATAAGAGGCATTGTCTAAGACAATGACAGAGCGCGGAGGTAAATTGGGTAGCAATTTTTCATTTAGCCACTTTACATAGTTATCATAGCATATTTGAATTATAATCACCAGCTGTTGAGTTGGCCTTATAAACCAAAGAAGCATTTTCAATAAAACCATCCTTGGTTCCCGCGTGCACTAAAATAAAGTGAGTGCCTGTGCAAATTTTTTTTAAAAACGGAGTGCTTTCCTTTTTTTTGCCCAGGTGTTGTTTCGCACGTGTGTCGAAAGGACGTAGCTCTCATCGGTGTAGACAATGGGCCGACTTTGAGAGCGGTATTCTGTTATCTTTTTTAAATATTTTAAATGCCACATTTGTATATCATGACGCTCCGTCAAGACTTTACGGTTGTTCCCTGTTTTGCGCCACTTGTAACCTAATTTCAATAGTAACTTGCGAAGAGTTTCTAAACAACCTTCGAATCCGATTTTTTCATTCAATGCTGTTCTTAACTTAGCTAATGTTGGAATTTCTTTATGGACAATATGGAAATCTTGTACAGTACTGGGAACCACATTGGCTGTAAAATTATCTATATCCACTTTATTATCTCGCTTTCTCCTTTTCTTCATAGGTGAAGTGAATTTTGATAATCTTTGAACTGTTTTTTGGCTAACACCCGTAGCTTCAGCTGTACGCCGTGTAATGTCTCGTAAATGAGACAAATCACAGTTGGGTTCCATGAATGATTTTGTAAATTCATATTCTTCTCGCAGAAAATGATAAACACTAGCTATCATGTTTCGACCCTAAAACAAAATGTAATCAAAATAATTAAGAAATATAAACATTTTATAACACAAAAAAACATTCATTTTATAAATACTTCTATTGCTATATTAAGTATCTTTGTATAAAATTTTAATTGAAAACGTATAAATAAATATAAATAAATATCCTCACTATGGACAACTCTTCTTCGTTTTGTTGCCATGCTGACCTTACTCCGTGAAACAATTTGGCGCGAACTAAAAACACTACTGATTCGGACCGTGTCCCGATCGACACTGAGCGTTCTCGAGGTTACGCACACAAAAACAATGTGCATGTGCACGCTTGACAACATTCATAGCCAAACGGACTTCGTGACATAGAACATCTGTACTGTGTTGCTTTTTTGATTCTCGTGGAATCCTTTGGTGGGACGTGTTGCATAACAATGACACTATCACCGGGGATGTTTACGCCTCTCAGCTACGCCAGCTCGCTGCTGCGATCCGGGAAAAACGCCGAAGACGAGTGAGGTTCACCTTCTCCATTATAATGCGCGACCGTACGTCGCTTCCGTTGCTCGTCATCAATTGAAGGAACTTGGCTGGGAAACAGTGCCGCATCCTCCGTACTCTCCTGACCTTGCTCCGTCTGACTACCATTTATTTCGGTAATTGAAACAGTATTTACGTAGAAAAAAATTCAAATAATATGACAATCTCAAAAGTGACATAGAGAAATTCTTTCAATCTCAGTCTCCATACTTCTGGGCAAAAGCTATTGAGTCACTACCACAAAGATGGGCAAAGGTAGTAGATACGGAGGGATTGTTGATTAAACAATCATGTAACTTTAAATAAATAATTAATAAATTCAAGAGCACCTGAAAGTGTTTCATTATTTTCTTACCAACCCAATATTAAAACTATCCGGTTTCAAAAATGTAATTTTGATGGGTGACATAAATATAAATATCAAAGACTCAAATGTAACTACATCAAGCTATCTCGACCTGCTTTCTTTCTTTGGTATGATACCAGCACATTATGAACAAACCACCACCTGGACCATGTGATAATTAAAACTAAGGTTTCTTCTCTTACATTTAGGTATTCTTCAATCTGCAGTTACAGATCACGAAGCTACCCTTTTCTGTTTGCGCTTAAGTGGACAAAACCACAAAGCAAAATTTGTGAACAAAATTGACTTTGAGAATCTCAACAATAACTGCAGAAATATTGATTTTAATAATGTATACGACAATAACATAAATCCCAATGACCTCATGACTTATTTTATTCAAAACTTACAAAAAATCGTAATAAATAACACAATAAACATTAAAATTCCAAGAAATAAAATTACCATAAAACCGTGGATCACGCCTGGCCTTCTGAGGTGCATAAGAACAAGGGACAGAATGTATTACAAACTAAAACACAATCCTGACAAAAATATCTTAAAAATATCCTACAAAAGATATAGAAACTTTTGTAATGACATGATAAAAAAATGTAAGAGACAATATGACAGGAATATACTTATTTCGGCTGGAAGTAATAACAAAAGACTGGTCCGCAATTAAAACTATTACTAATCTCAAAAGTTCAAATGCACCACCGTTGAAGCTTTTACATATAGTCCTCCGTGTGCCGCGACTTAGTACGGACGTGTGCAGTGAACCTCTGTCACCTGAGCAATTGTGATTTTTTGTGCTAATTAGTGATTGGTCAATACTCAAAATTACGATTCCTTGTTACTCTTTAGTGTTTTTATATCATAGGCTCCTCCTAATAGGCGGCCTTAGAGTGAAACAAATAGATAAATCAGTGTCACGTCTAGTGATGGGTAATTTTCGGAAATTTTTCAAAACTTGGAAATTTTTCCGTTTATTTTTCCGAAAAATTTCAATATGGAAAAATAATGGAAAAATATTGTTTACTGTAAAAGGTTGACTACAGGAATTAAAATAACATATGAATTAAAGGTTTTATTTATACTGAACATATTTACTGACTGACTGAATGAATGACTGACTGATTGATTGAATAAAATGACTGACCGACTGACAAATCAACGCACGGCCGAAACTACTGGGTCTAGGAACGTGAAATTTTGCACACGGCTTCCTTTTATAATTTAGGGGAGCACTAAGAAGGGGTTATTGGAAATTCAATCTTATAGGGGGTGAAAAGGGGGGCTTTTGTTTGTATGAAAAATCTTATTCCTTGAGTTAATAAACTTGAACTTGGCACGAATACATATTTATGTTAATTATGAACATTTTAATTTTCGTTTTTCTAAACTACCCATTTTGACACACCGAATTCCCCTTTAGGGGGCTATAGGGGAATTGGGTGTGTCAAAATTTTAACGCGCTGACCAATTAACTCTAAACTCACTATTTATACATAAGACTAAAAATAAAGAATACTTACGGGGTGAAAATGAGCAGTAAATTTTGCAGGGGAGGATACTACTACGTGGCTTGATTAACTCGAAAAGAACAATGGCGAATTCTTATTTGAATGTCTAAAAGTGACATTTATACAAAATAAATTCAATTAATTATCTATGTTCTTTTATGCTATCATATTATCTAATTAAGGCCAAATAAAAAAATATGTTCAATGAAAATTTTTACTACTTCGTTCTAAAAGGTTAGGAAATTGTTGGTTGGATTGGCAATACTAAACTAAAATTGTCATTTTATGTTTATTTTCCTATACAGTAGGTACAGCATAATTGTCCTGGTGTTGTTATCATTTTTAGTTTGTTGTTTTATTTACATGAGGTAAATAATATGTCGGCGCCTCCGGTTTTCTAGACTGTCAATTGTCATGTTGTACAAATGGCAACGTCAAAAACGAACACCGAGCACTCTGGTAAGGCGGCCATCTAGTAAAATGAGCAGGTAGGTAACTTCGGATTTTTGGTAAGGTGCGCACGCAACCATGTGGTCGGTGGACGTTATATTTTAATCGCATCCCTCTTAATCTAAGCGATCTATTATTATTTTGTGTAGTGTTTGATTGAATTATCGAGAATTAGAAGTGGAGTGATTGTGATAGGTGTTATTTTTTTAAATACTGCCTTTCTACCCGGTAATCCACGCCTACCTGAACATGGTCGGCGCCTCCGCTTTTCTAGACTTAATTGACCTTAAAAACGAACATCGAGAACTGGTGAGGCGGCCATCTTGTGAAACGAGCAGTGAACTCGTGGTCGGTGGACGTTTTATTCTAATCGCATCCCTCTTAATCTAAGCGATCTATAATTACTTTGCGAAGTGTTTGATTGAATTGTGGAGAACTAGAAGTGGAGTGATTGTGATAGGTGTTATTTTTTTAAATACTGCCTTTCTACCCGGTAATCCACGCCTATCTGAACATGGTCGGCGCCTCCGCTTTTCTAGACTTAATTGACCTTAAAAACGAACATCGAGAACTGGTGAGGCGGCCATCTTGTGAAACGAGCAGTGAACTCGTGGTCGGTGGACGTTTTATTCTAATCGCATCCCTCTTAATCTAAGCGATCTATAATTACTTTGCGAAGTGTTTGATTGAATTGTGGAGAACTAGAAGTGGAGTGATTGTGATAGGTGTTATTTTTTTAAATACTGCCTTTCTACCCGATAATCCACGCCTACCTGAACATGGTCGGCGCCTCCGCTTTTCTAGACTTAATAGACTTGTTGTACAAATGTCAACCTCAAAAACGAACATCGAGAACTAGTGAGGCAGCCATCTTGTAAAACGAGCAGTGAACTCGTGGTCGGTGGTCGTTTTATTTTAATCGCATCCCTCTTAATCTAAGCGATCTATAATTACTTTGCGAAGTGTTTGATTGAATTGTGGAGAACTAGAAGTGGAGTGATTGTGATAGGTGTTATTTTTTTAAATACTACCTTTCTACCCGCTAGTCCACGCCTACCTGAACATGGTCGGCACCTCCGCTTTTCTAGACTTAATAGACTTGTTGTTACAAATGTCAACCTCAAAAACGAACATCGAGAACTAGTGAGGCAGCCATCTTGTAAAACGAGCAGTGAACTCGTGGTCGGTGGTCGTTTTATTTTAATCACATCCCTCTTAATCTAAGCGATCTATAATTACTTTGCGAAGTGTTTGATTGAATTGTGGAGAACTAGAAGTGGAGTGATTGTGATAGGTGTTATTTTTTTAAATACTGCCTTTCTACCCGATAATCCACGCCTACCTGAACATGGTCGGCGCCTCCGCTTTTCTAGACTTAATAGACTTGTTGTACAAATGTCAACCTCAAAAACGAACATCGAGAACTAGTGAGGCAGCCATCTTGTAAAACGAGCAGTGAACTCGTGGTCGGTGGTCGTTTTATTTTAATCGCATCCCTCTTAATCTAAGCGATCTATAATTACTTTGCGAAGTGTTTGATTGAATTGTGGAGAACTAGAAGTGGAGTGATTGTGATAGGTGTTATTTTTTTAAATACTGCCTTTCTACCCGATAGTCCACGCCTACCTGAACATGGTCGGCGCCTCCGCTTTTCTAGACTTAATAGACTTGTTGTACAAATGTCAACCTCAAAAACGAACATCGAGAACTAGTAAGGCGGCCATCTTGTAAAACGAGCAGTGAACTCGTGGTCGGTGGACGTTTTATTTTAATCACAATCCTCTTAATCTAAGCGATCTATTATTATTTTGCGAAGTGTTTGATTGAATTGTGGAGAACTAGAAGTGGAGTGATTGTGATAGGTGTTATTTTTTTAAATACTGCCTTTCTACCCGCTAGTCCACGCCTACCTGAACATGGTCGGCACCTCCGCTTTTTTAGACTTAATAGACTTGTTGTACAAATGTCAACCTCAAAAACGAACATCGAGAACTAGTGAGGCAGCCATCTTGTAAAACGAGCAGTGAACTCGTGGTCGGTGGTCGTTTTATTTTAATCGCATCCCTCTTAATCTAAGCGATCTATAATTACTTTGCGAAGTGTTTGATTGAATTGTGGAGAACTAGAAGTGGAGTGATTGTGATAGGTGTTATTTTTTTAAATACTGCCTTTCTACCCGATAGTCCACGCCTACCTGAACATGGTCGGCGCCTCCGCTTTTCTAGACTTAATAGACTTGTTGTACAAATGTCAACCTCAAAAACGAACATCGAGAACTAGTGAGGCGGCCATCTTGTAAAACGAGCAGTGAACTCGTGGTCGGTGGACGTTTTATTTTAATCACAATCCTCTTAATCTAAGCGATCTATTATTATTTTGCGAAGCGTTTGATTGAATTGTGGAGAACTAGAAGTGGAGTGATTGTGATATGTGTTTTTTTTATTGTTTACTGTAAAATTTTGACTTCAGGAAGTAAAATAACACAAGAGTTTAAAGGGTTTTATTTACATTCAAAGGGTTTTATTGCATTAACACATCTATTCTGTTGAAGAATCCGAATCATCACTGGCGAAAAGTATCATGATCAATATTTTCTACTGCATCTACACAAAATAAATCTTCAGTTGGTGGGTTTTATATCACCAACAAGTTTCAGAGAAAAACCGATCTAGTTATACAAACCCGAAAATCAACCAAACCCAAGAAAAGAACCCGCCAAAATTAAGTCAGCTGTAGAAGAACAGTGCAATACAAGCAAAATTAATCATACCTCTAAAATGAAAGAGTATGAAATTCATACACTTTCATTTTAGAGGTATGATTAATTATGCCCTGATTTTTGTGCCAAGAAACAAGAAAATATTGACAAAAGAATATGATTTTTGCTTTTTAATGTTAGAAGAATTGCAATATGTACTACCGTACATGAGAAACTTACTATCTTTTAAAACTTGTAGACGGTTATAAAGGAAAACATGTGAATGTGGACCAAGTAACAGTTCAGTATAATGTTCCGCCTGGACGTGATTAAGTACAGTAGTCCAATTAGTTCCCAATCTTTTTGGCCAGCACCCTAATTGCGTTACAACCTATCAATCAAATCTGAATCATTTTGAAGCAAATTGCTAATCCATTGCATCGCATGTTCGAAATATTATCTGCTCGACAACGTAAATAATGCAGTGAATGTTTTTGAACTGTCAAAAAGAAACTGATTCCAATGACGCAATTTGCTCCGCGGGTTGAAATGAGCACAACCGCCATCTTGCGCCATCTGCACATGGTATTTTCCCAATTGTGCATTCTGCGCATCGTCGTCGGCTCACGTCTACCCGGCCAAAAAGAACTACTTGTGTACATACTTATAGTGCACATTGTAATTTCTTTCTTATTTAGGTATATAATTTCCAATAAGAGAACATTATGGCAAAAAAAATAAAAAATTAAAGATTAGATATTTATAATTCTTCAGTAAAGAAAAAAAAGAAAAGAAAGAAAAACTGTTTATTCTGCACAAACAAAACGCACGTTACAAAAAAAAAAGACCTAAAGTAATGACACACATGCAAAGCAGGCAAAAGACCTTAGAATAATAACTGCAGCAAAAAGTCTCGTAGATATTCAAGCAGTCTATTCATTGCTTGATGTCATTCATTGATTGTCAGTTCATTGCTTGATGTCAGAGTACACATTAATAGTCTTATTTTTTTCAAATCTTTAATCACAGTCAGCTTTTTGATTCGGAAAAATATCGGAAATATATTGGAAAAATATTGGAAAAATTTCGGAAAAATATTTTTTTTCTTTTCTTTTCCTTCCGAAATTTTTCCATTACCCATCAGTAGTCACGTCCCAGTTTTGTGTTGCTTGATTGGTTCTGTCCCATGCGGATTCGAACCGGCGGGCGGCGCTTGAGTCAGCAGTCGCGCGCCCTACCACCAGACCAACGAGATTAGTCACCACAACGCGAAAATAACGTACACAGCGCGCGCGCCAGCGCAGTGAGTGGGGCCGTGTTGACGTCACCTGTGCTACGAATTGCTACGCGTCGCGCCTACGCACCCGCCAATCCGCTACGTGTGCTACGACCAGATAACACCGCTACGTGTCGTATGTGAATGTTATGAACGCAAACTAATTAAGAGGATTGTGAAGTGGCGATACGCGGCGCGATTTTTGGAGGCAATTACCTACATTTCATACAATTATTTACATAAATATTGTTTCGGGCGATAACGTTTTTACTCACCTAAACCTTTACGAAATGAGACAATTTTCATTTCATTACATTCAATACACTTTAATCTAGGTCTGTACGTTTTTCGTTTTTAGTAATTCAATTTAATTTAATTTAAAGAAATAAAAGTGCTTGAGGATGTTTTTCTGTCAAAAATATAGATATTTAGATGCTAATAACTTATGTCGTTTGCAATATTTCTTTATAAAAAAAACGTACGGACCTAGTTTTTCATTATACCTAAAACATTTCCAAAAATTATGAAAATTAGACTATGTTTACGGGGAGAAAAACGTTATCTCTTTTTGTATGAAAATTTACAGCTTCACAATCCTCTTAATTGAGCTTACTAATTTATTTGGATATTTGTTGCTGCTGCTATATTGGCTGTTCTTTAATCGTTACTGCTTCATTTAAGTACGAAAAATGCAACGAACTCCACCTAAATCACCCTCAAAGAAGTCGAAACAAGGCCAGCCCCCGGCTGTATCCAATCCCGCACCGAATGCTAAAATAACTGAGGATGCTAATGTCACTGTCCGCAACCGTAGGAAACAGCGACCAAATGAATTACCTAACAAACCGCGTACCTCTGAATCGACGTCATGCGCTTGTCTCGATTTGAAAAATGAGCTCCTGGAACTATTAAACTCGTGGAAGGCTGACCACGATAATAGGTTGACTTCATGGCAATCAGAACAAAATGCCATGCTTTCGTCCCTATCTAAGGATGTCTCTGCGCTAAAAGAACAATGTGCAGAAATACTCGTACGGAAAACGACCATTAAACTGGAAAAAGGCATGAACTCCATCACTAAGGATTATGAGGAGATGTTGAGCAGAGTATGTGATTTAGAAAAGAAGAAAAAGGAGGATAATGAACTGCTTGAGCAAATGGATAAACAAATCCAGGACTTACAGCTTCATACTAGATCTGCGGCCGTTGAATTGCGTAATGTACCAGCTAAGGATAATGAAAAACAAGAGGATCTCTTAGCAATTATCACTGGAGTTGGGAAGGCCGTAGATTTGGAAATACATGAAACTCACTTGCGCGATATTCACCGCCTCCCAGGTAAATCAGGATCTTCTCGCTCAATCGTCGCTGAATTTACATCTGTCTCCCGCAAACATGACTTCCTGTCAAATGTTCGCCGTTTTAATAAAGAGCGTGCTACCGTTGACAAGCTGAACACTCATACAATCGGGTTACCTGGCGAAAGAAAACCCATCTACGCTGCTGAGCACCTGACATCTTCTATGAGAAAGCTCTTTTACGAATGCCGTCAGTTTGCCAAAACCCACAAGCCATGTCATGTTGGAGCTTGAAGCTTGAGCTTATCTTCATGCGAAAAAATCCTGAAGACAAGCCAACCCAAATAAAATCGGAACGTTGCATGGCCATATTTAATATCAATAATTGATTATATTTTTGTACTCCACTTTTTATTAATTTGCATGTTAAATCCCGGGATCCCCGTTGGTATGTAATTTTCTTAGTCTCATTTTACTCTTTTAAAAGTACTGCTTTACACACATATTATTTTGTAATCTACATATATTTTGTAACAGTTGAAACAATGTTCAAACTCTCACTTTTCTATCAATATTATTCGGCGTATTTTTGCGACCCCACGATGATTCCATCCTTGCGGTGGTGTAATGCTTGCGTGTCACACTCCGGCAGAAGTGCTATAATGGTACCCCTATTATGTTATGCTTCTCTCATGTGTGCACCATTATATTATTATCGAGTCACGGAATTATAGTGATGTATCTAATTGAAAAACTCTTATCCCTATAAATGGCTAACATTAATTTTGACATTGATAACATTTCTGTAGCTAATACACATCAATGTCCGCCAGGACAGTGCTCGAGATTTGTTAAATTCCCTCACTTAAACCTCAAATTAATCCACATAAATATTAGGTTGGGGAAAAAGTCTTTTCGCATTATAGTATGTATGAACTTGTTTGGGGAAAAAGTATTTTCGCATTATAGTATGTATGAACTTGTAATAAGATCTCTTTGGCTATACTATTTGTATCTGGCTGGTTTTGGTATCATTGAAAGTTTAAATTTTAAAGAACAGAATTCCAAATTCAAATTAGGAAAATGTGTGATTTTCATTTGTTTTTCGTACCGTCAAGATGAGTGAATCTAATGAAGAAATTCGATACATTTTAAAATTTTACTACAAAAAAGGTAAAAATGCAACGCAAGCCGCGAAAAAAATTTACGATGTTTATGGACCTAGTGTAGTGTCTGTGAGAGTAGCAAAAATTTGGTTTAAGCGTTTTCAATCCGGAAATTTTGATGTAAAATAAAATGGATGCCATTTGTGAAAAAGTGGAGCAAGATCGGCATATCAGTAGTTACCACGTAGCTGAAGAACTGGAAATTGACCACAAAACAGTTTTGGCGCATTTGAAAAAAACTGGGTACACAAAAAAGCTCGACATTTGGGTACCTCACGAGCTCACTGAAAGAAACCTAATGAACCGTGTACTCATTTGTGATTCTTTATTACGACGTAATGAAACCGAACCATTTTTGAAGAAGCTGATAACTGGTGATGAAAAGTGGATCACGTATGACAAGAACGTGCGAAAAAGGTCGTGGTCAAAGGCCGGTCAGGCTTCACAGACTGTGGCGAAACCCGGGTTAACTCGCAACAAGGTGATGATGTGTGTGTGGTGGGATTGGAAGGGCATTATTCATTATGAGCTGTTACCACCAGGCAGGACCATCGATTCTGAACTCTACTGCGAACAACTGATGAGATTAAAGCAAGAAGTTGAGAGAAAGCGGCCGGAATTAATCAACAGAAGGGGTGTGGTTTTTCATCATGATAACGCTAAACCTCACACATCTTTAGCCACTCAGCAAAAATTAAGAGAGTTTGGCTGGGAGGTGTTAATGCATCCGCCGTATAGTCCTGACCTTGCACCTTCAGATTTCCACCTGTTTCGGTCTCTTCAGAATTCTTTAGGCAGTGTCAGGTTAACATCACGAGAGGACTGCCAAAACCACATGTCGCGGTATTTTGACCAGAAGTCCCAAAATATCTATAGCAATGGGACCATGTCCCTACCTACAAGATGGCAAAAAGTTATCGAACAAAATGGTACCTACATACTTTAGTTAAATGTAAATAAACTGTATTAAAAAATGTTTTGAATTTTCTTAAAAAATGCGAAGAAACTTTTCCCCAACCTATTATTAGAAGCATTAACAAAAATTTTAATCAATTTGTAACTAAGTTATCTACGACTAAAATTGGTTTTGACGTTATTATTTTCAAGGAGTATTGGTTAAAAGTTTCAGGAGCCCTGCCCATTCTTCAAGGTTACTCGAGCCATGCTAGCCAAAGTAACCCCCTACAAAATGATGGCGTGGTGATTTTTACAAAAAACACTATGCATTGCACTATCACCGAACCTCCATTTCGTGATGCAAACTGCTTGGTATGTAACACAGGCAATACATCTGCGTTTATCGCTCTCCATCGTTCCAAGATTTAGATTTTTTTTATAATCGCCTAGACATCCTAGTTCAATCGTTACAACGATTTAATAACGTAATACTAGTTGGAGATATGAATATCGATATCAAACCCAATAATCACGACCGCCACTCAGATGCCTATCTCACCCTCTGTGCGTCTATCGGACTTGGCTCATTTGCTTCCCACTAGATCAGAAAGTTGTCTAGACCACATCTTGTGTGCTGCGTGCTGTGGGTTGCCGCATACCTTTCACAGACTTTAAGGCTTGGCATTACGCCGTTGACCTCGCTCAAATGGGCGTTAACGCCGAGAATGCCCCGCGCACCCCCTCATTATAATTACGCGCGAAGCGATCACTAATATTCTATTTTGCACCGCGGACTGCCACAGAGCCATGACGCGCGACGCACGCATAGGTAGCCTGTTGCATATTTCAGAGCAGTGGTGCAGAACATTTTTAGGTAAAAACTTGTATGTTGTAGAAAAACAAATACAACACTTGTGTAAATTATTATATTTTTAGAAAATATATTTTTTTAATGACTAAGAACTCATTGTAATATTACTAAAACAGAAAATGGGCGGCAGAATATAGACAGTTATTATTATTAGCTTTCCCCGCGACTTCGCTCTGAAATAAAAGTGAATAAGTTTGTACCTAAAAGTACTACTAGTAGTTGTTTTAAGTACTTCAAATATTAAAAAAAAAACGTAAAATAAATCAAGTGGAAAATCTGAGCAATATACAAATCTGCTGGCCATATGCTTGCACGAAGCTCAAATGCCATATTAGGTTCATGGGGTCCATGAACCACAATGCGTCCCATATGGTTTGTGGGCCCCATACGACCCGTGACCTCTGTTCAATTTATTATAAGTCACAAGCGGTCGTGGGCCCGGAACTTATTAGTTCAATAAGGCCGGCCACATACACAGACTGAATTCCGTTTCGGAATTCCGTTCCGAAATATCGATTCGGAATTTTCGAAGGCAGTAAATCCATACAAAATCAAGGATGTATCACACACGTACACTAGTTCTTCGTTTATTTTGTATGGCTTTGCTGCTTTCGAAATTCCGAAATGATATTTCGAAACGGAATTCCGACTGTATGTGGCAGGCCTAATCAATTAATATATAATTATAATATACAGAGTCGTCCATTTACAGGGTCCATTTTTTTTTTGGTTTTGATGGTTTTTTTTGATCCATTTTTATTGTATGTCAGTGACTGATGTTGGGATTAAATTTGTTTAGGTTATACATTGACAAAAGCCAAATAAAAACACATTCAAAATTATAAATGATAAATGATTTTATTTTTGTAAGTAGGTTTGTACAAACACTTTCACAAGTCAATCATGTTTTTTTTTTTTTAAACTAGTTCTGGTCGGCGTTTCCTATCTGACTACTCTGAGAAGAAAGGCCGAAACAAACTCAGAGGTCATAGGCTCTTATAAAGACCGGACATAATCTTGGTCAGTTCATGTGAAGACCATGTAGATTGGTGTCTGAAATGGTCTTTTGAGGAAAGAACCACACAGATTGAGAGGACCTGTCCAGCCAGTGCACGCATTTGTCAGTAATCGCGCAGCTCACCTCAGAACTTAAGGAGCTCAACGATTCGACGAAAATACCAAAGAAAGGGCATTTGAGTAGGCCGCATAAATTACTCAAACTGCCAGACCATGATTAAAAATAACTGAGAGAAAAAATAAAACAAACAAAATAGCAATGACCCACGTAGTATTCACATTCACAATAATTAAAATAATATAATCAAAATCAAAAATCAAAATCAAAAGTCATTTATTCAAACTAGGCTGAGAATCAGCACTTTTTGAACGTCAAATACTAATACTTTACAAAGTAAATATTCATATCAACGTTCAGTATGCAAAAATAAAAATTAGTAAAAAGAAAATTTGGAGCAGCTCAATCCCAAGCCTTTATGTCCTCAATATAATCTTTAACGGTATAAAAAAAAGCATTCTGACACAATTTGGTTACAAAATTCTGAGAAGTTTAATTGTCTACAACACATTTTTTTTGCATTTGCTTTTTCTACATTATAATCATCAATGTATTTTACTTCATCGTCGTCACTTTCATTTCTTTTGTTTCTTTTTGAAGATATGGGAATAATTTCTACTTACACTTCTGCATCATGTGTTGCATCATTTATTTCTTCCATATTATTTTGTTCACGCATGTTAGTTAGATTTTCTTTGTTTTCCCTTCGTTTGCTTTTTATTTCAATAGCACGACATATATATTCGGGATCTCTAATTGGCATTTTTCGTGGGTGTCGAGGGTCAACTAATTCAGGTAAAATACATTCTGTGTAAAATGTTATTAATTTTTTTTCTTCCCAAAAGCCGTCGTCCCTATATATAATATCAGTTTGTATTGCCTTATTTTCTCCCGACCATAAACCAAATAAACATTTTTCTTTTTTTGTTATGTGGAGTTGGCCTTGAACTTGTTAATACCAACTGTGATCCTTATTTATTCTAAATTTATTATTGTCTTTATTTTTTTATAGAATGTTATTTTTTTCTACTATTGCCCTTTCCAGTCCTAATTTATA
The DNA here is from genome assembly GCA_948252095.1 of Dicycla oo. NCBI lineage: Eukaryota > Metazoa > Arthropoda > Insecta > Lepidoptera > Noctuidae > Dicycla > Dicycla oo. Next base: position 35,865,263 of record OX411709.1, on the reverse strand, counting down.
TGCACTTATGGCCATTTTATTTCGCATATTGTACTTTCGTCTATTATACCATTCGGTGATGCACCTAGAAATGGGATCTCTTTATCTATGAATAGGCCGCAGGGATTAACTTTTATCGATTTTTCTTTTTCTAATTGAGTTTTAGCAATACTTTCATTTTCTAGCCCATGTTTGACTGATTTGACGTGATCTATTGGGTTTTTATAAATTTAATTCTTCACCATATTAGCACAACTGATGTCATTGCGTTTTTTAATTAAGTTACCGAAATTTGAAGCCGTCAGTTAATTTCTTCTTAGTTCGAGCCATTCACTTGACTCACTTTGAAGTATTGTACCTGTTTCAATTCTTATTCTTTCATCTTCATTTTTCTCTAAATTTTTCAAAAATATTCTTTTCGATTCCTCTAGCATTTCCTTTGACATATCGGGTTTCGCGCAATCCTGTCCATAATTGATGGAAGAGGCGTTTTGATTTTCCAATGTTCTTCTTTTCTTCTTTGTATATTTTTTAGGTCTTATCTGTCGCTTTATTCTGTTAATTTCAACTTTATGTATTTGTCCTTTTGGACTTCTACCTACAATACATTTATGCAAGATGCTCAAAGGTTTTCTTGTGTTAAATGATAGAGCCGCAGTATTACATCTCATCTGATATTGATATTTTTGAGCAAAGTTTATCCTTTTGCCACCTATGAATTTAGCAACAACGCTATGATATCTCTCTACAGAGTTGCTGTCGACATCGTGCAAAAAAATGAGTGAGTGTGCCGCTAGCTGTGATAATATTAATTTTATTTTTTGGCACAGAGTGTTTGTATGAAAGTCTTTGTCAATATCTTCTATTTCACCTAGTTTGCCACAAAAGTATCCTTTGCACGTGGTATGTTGGCTAAAAGCATGTTCTGCAGCAAGCATTATATCAGCATGGAGTTGCATTGCATTATCAGTATGCTTGTATTTTGCAATTGCAGTTACTACTACTTTTCGCATGGTTAATATTCTTTTCTTTGCTAGGAGTTTTATGAACCGTATTAGAAATTTCGTGTCTGTTGTAAAACTCTGCAGTTTGTTGCAAAAATTCCTCAGCAAGTGGTTTCGGCATTCAATTTTTTCTATTGTTAAATTTTCGTACGGCCTTTCATGCAAAAGCTTTGAATATATGTTGGCGTCACCATCTGATATAATTCTGCCATATATCAAATTGTGCATTTCTATGCTTTTCTTAAATCCCTCGACAATAATCGTTGACTCCATGCCGGTAGATGGTCCTGTAAATGAAGACAAAAAGTATAATAATGTAGCTTTCAGTATACAAAACCTATATTACGGCTTTAGTTCTCTAATGGGTTACCTCTACCATTTTTATATAATAGATATTTAGTTTGATTTCAAAATAATAAGGCGAACCATTTACGTTTAGTTAATTTATAAAACAAACAAACAGCAATACGTTTCCACTTATAATATTACTAGGATTTTTATGTAAAACACATAAAATATTTACCTGTATAGTTTTAATAACAAATATGATTTGTTTCTCGAGATTCCTTTATTTTCTGCTCTAGCGCAAATGTAGCAGAACTTATTTTTGACAGCCATGAACAATATTTTATTGCTACGTTTACCAAGTATGGCTGCTGCTCCTGACAGTGAGGAGTAGTTTTTCTTGTATGATCTTTTTCCCCAACATCCGTCAGCAATGACATCAATTGTCGGTATTCCCTTTGCATTTACTTTACCCTCTTCAACGGCAGCACATCTTTCCTCTTCAGCAGCTTCGTTCAAAGATCTTAACGCTTCAGATTCCCACGTTTTGTTTACTATATCCATATGAACGGTGAATAATTTTTGTGAGATCTCAGGAAGTCCTAGAGTTGACGTAATTTCCAGAAGTTGCGTATGTCTACATCCTGCTGCTATTGCCCCAGCTACGGCACATGTGTTTAAATTCATTTCTTCTGGGGTGTTGTCTCCCTCTATTATAAAACTCATGTTACATAAAAGACATTTCAGTTTTAATTTATTCATTAAACCAGTCAAACGTTCAGATACGATTTCTATTGACTTTAAACCGTAGTCCAATGGTCCGTGGCTTGATATTTCTTTGAGTGATTTAAAAAAATTACTGATGTTTACAATACGTCTACCAATCGATAATTCTTCAGTTCCCCTAAAACAAAGTAAAATATAAAATTCAGTTGAAATACTGATGGCTTTAAAAAATACTGTAGCTTATATTGTATACGTTCATCCACGTTTACTTATAAAAAGGTTACGTTAATCCAATTTTAAAATATGTCATTTGATTTGCTTATAACTTTAGGGTCCTATGAAACTCGCCAACCTCGTTACTTTTCGACCCCTTGTAGTCCGAGAGTCGCAATCTGCAGGTTACATCCATGGGGTCCAAAGAGGATGGACAAAAAAAGTCCACATACTGTCGGAATTCCGTTTCGAAACATCGATTCGGAATTTTCGAATGCAGCAAATCCATGCAAGATCAAGGATCTATCACACACGTACAAGTAGTCCTCCGTTCGAAATTTTCTCCGATTCAAAATTACGCATGGTAGTCTGTGCGTGATTTTGTATGGGTTTGCTGCTTTCGAAATTCCGAAACGATATTTCGAACCGGAATTCCGGGACGGAATTCCGACTGTATGTGGCTGGCCTAATTATTACCCTGTATTAGCAATCTGATTGCGATGAGTAATAATACAGGGTCAAATTAAATTAGCTAGTGAAACTCCACAGACGTGATGGGTATCGATATCTAAACATGATGAACTAGTTAGCTGCGACACATATACAGGTTCAAATTAAATTAGCTAGCGAAACTCCGCAGACGTGATGGGTATCGATATCTAAATATGATAAACTAGTTAGTTGCGACACATATACAGGGTCAAATTAAATTAGCTAGCGAAACTCCGCAGACGTGATGGGTATTGATATCTAAACACGATAAATTAGTTAGCTGCGACACATATTCAGGGTCAAATTAAATTAGCTAGCGAAACTCCGGCCAACGTAAATTCGTACGTGTCTAATAGTAACAAGCTATAGATTCACTGCATGCGAATCTATAGCTCGTTATGTCGTTACTGTGCCGCCGTGTCGTAATGCCGCTCGGTCGTTGGGAATCTATACCTTGTTGCCATTAAACACGTACGAATTTCCGTTGGCAAATTCGAAACGAAAACAGTTTCTCGTTCTGGCGACGAAAGGTACCTAGGTAAGTATAAGCAGCTGATAGGTAGGTACCTGCTTAGGTACGCATATTACTTATACGTACCTACCTATATCTTTTTATCAAAACGCTTGATTGATGGTTACTAGTAAAATGTTAGATAGGTACTCAAATTACTTACCGTTTCATTCTTTTTATTCTCCTCTTGTATTTTATTTTCAAATTATGCTTAGTACGTCTTTTTTTTTGTCACCCATATTGATTTTATAAATAAACTTATATTAACACAAATATTTCCTATGTAGTATTACTAACTATATACTAAAAACTACTCTTAATATTTACACACACAAAAACTATTAAAATCAACAAAATAAGTAGGTAGGTATTTGTTTACAATACTTTCTAATGGTATTGTCGCCAACGAAAAAATGCGGGAAAAAGTTGTACAGGTCCGTTCAGCACTGCGTCTCGTCCCGCACTAAATTAATAGGCGACAGAGGGGTTGCTCACGCGATTGAGTGTCGATTTATGTAAAAAATAATGACTATAAGTAATTAGAAAAGTTATTTAAAAAAATAAGCAGAGGATTCCCTAAGTATTGTATTGTGTAATATCATGATGACTATAAAAAAACCTAGCGATTAATAGTCTCGAAGAAAAAAGGTTTTATATTTCTAAAACAGGGGTTACTTTTCAAGTATGTTAATGATACTTAAAATTATTTTTTATTTTTTTCTAAGTGAAGGGGACATGTGTTTTATTGTGTAGTTTAACATATATTTTTTTTAAAGATCGTTATGGTACGGGTTATGGAGAAAAAAGGTTTTAAACTTCTTCGGTTCCAGCCTAATTTACATATAGCACCGCCTCCCCGATGGAGCCAGCCGTTGGACCCAGCAGCACCATGTCATCAGCGTAGCTTAAATTATTGACGCTAGCTCCATCTATTTTGCACCCAACTGGTCTGCTACTGAGTTCAACGATCAACTCATTTACATACAGGTTGAAGAGCTTAGGTGAGGTTAACCCCCCCCCCCCCCTGCCTCATGTATGCTTCAGACAGAACGTCTCCCCAACAAACTTGGTTTAACTGGTTAGAGTACCAGTACTGGAACAAACCCGTCAACTCAGGTGGTACCCCCGCTACCCCGAGCTTCTCCCAAAGGACATCATATGATACAAGGTCAAATGCCCTTGAGAGATCAAGGAAGCAGGCATACACCTGAGTACTCCTATCCTTGTAGTATTGGACCGTCTGCTTTAGACAGAGGATCACACTCTCAGTGGAAAGTCCAGGCGGAAACCCGAACTGTGCGTCATGGAAAGTTAGCCATTTGTCAAGTTCAATCAAGTCAAGTCAAGCAGACCGTCCAACATCTTAGCCATTACAGTGGCCAAGGATATCGGTCTGTAATTCGCCTCGTCCAGCATATCTGGTGGAAGGTATGAGTGGCTAATGCAAAGCGTGAAGAACATCGCCAGCACTCTAGGCAGATGTACCCCGGCACACCGGAGGTGCTCGATGCTGAGACCGTCGTGACCTGGAGACTTCCCCTTAGCCATTTTTCCGATTACTTCAGCTACATGCTTGGCAGAGAAACGGATCGGTTCATAATCACGACTAGTCTCCCCATCGATCACTCCCCGAGCCGGCCCGTGGCGATGACATCATAAATCGATCTTTGAACATGCGGGCTATGTCCTCCGGCGCGAACTACATTCACCCACACTCACAGGGCGGCCCGGTCCAACCCTCAGCTTATTGGTTGACTTTCAGAACTCAGAAAAATTTTTAGTCGCTCGGTGCGAAGCTTATATGTCCATCCTAATCTGATCCTGGTGATTTTGGCACCATTTAAGCCTACTCCTAAAGATTCTCTGACTTTGTCGCATGTTTTCCCAAATTCTACCAGATTTATTATATAGCGGCTTATTATAAAACAGCCAAGCCTGATACTTAGACCGAGCCTCCCCATAAGCGTCCCGAACGTGTTGGTTCCAGCCTGCCACCTTTCATACCTTTTGGGGTTGCTTGTCGTCCCAAGCCTGCACAGCAACCATTGGCAAAGTATTTACAATATTGCCATACATATGATCTAGAGCACGCCTATGTTCCACAATATGACACATACTATCTCCACACTTCCGAAACAACTCAGGTCCTTGTTACATAGATCCCGATACCTATCTATTTCCATTTAAATCACACTCAATTATTAAGGGTTGATGATCTGACCAATAGGTATCGATATCCACGATGACATTTGTTATAGTTTGCAACGCTGACTTCGTTGCGATACAGTGATCCGGCCATCGCTGACTACCATTTATGTCACTGACATACGTAAAAACGTCCGAGTCAATACCTAATTTTTTCTACATCCGCGCATATCCACTGATGATCTTGACAGTGGTTACATAGTTCAGACCAAAACGGCTGATGTGGATGAGAATTGAAGTCTCCTAACATGAATATTGTTTCAGAGTCGTTGTTTTCCACAATGGCACTGATTTCACCTAAATAACTTGTGTATTCTAGGAGATTTTCTCAGTTGTCTTTAAACACTAAATATTATTACAGAGCGATTGTCACTTAGCCCGAGCAGTCATTGTATGCCTGGCGACTGCTTCACCGCACGACCGCCCGAAGTAGTTGCAACTGCTCGAGCGGTTTCGTGTATGTGTGTACGTATAAGACTGTAGTTCACTATGCAGTCTCAGCTTGAAGCAGTCCATCCTGACTGCTTCAAGCAGTCCGTGTATGGCGGCCCTTAAAGTTGCTCTAATGGCTGCTAGCCTGTTGCTATTACAGTTAATAACACTCACCGTTTTAAACAATCCTTTGCGCCACAAAATAGCCACCCTCCCATAAGGACGTCCTTTAAGAATACCCGCCGACGGCAACAGAGCCTGTTTCCTATTCACTAATAATGACATATAAGTTGCCACACAACAATAATATGTTTACATTGGTAAGGTCGTCAGTTTTATTTTATCTTTTTTTTTAATGAAATGTAGGAAAGGAAATAAATCAATTTATTGTTTACTACATACGTAACGCCTGCCCGCCATCTAGTGTTCTAATTTCTAAATTATTGCAATCATGGCGATTTATTTGCTTGTCAAAACTCACGCACACTAGTACGCAAATCTGAGATTTTTCTCAGTAAATAAACTAAGTTATTTCCTAAAAAGGTCAAACGCGACCACATTTAGAAAAGTGATAAAATGATTCGTTTTAAACAAAGAGTGTCTGTGTTTAGCGCATAAACTGTAAGAAAAATGTATGGACGGCCCGTCGGAGCATCCTCCTTAAGATAACTTTCCAAAAGGGTACCTCTTATACCTATGCTTTCTAGCCTGTGCAGAAGGATCGGGACGGAAACGGTATCGAATCCTTTCTTGAGATTTAGATCTCAAGAAAGAACACTGTTACACTTTATCCACTTTATTAACAATTTCAGATGTCAAAGCCTTAATAGCGTCTTGAGTTGAGTTGTCTTGCGTCCTCTTCTAAAACCATATTGTGCGTAGAATATCGTATTTCTGTAAGTATTTAGTCTCTTGTTTATTATTTTTCTAATATTTTTTAGATTGATGACAGCACAGTTATGAGGCGATAATTGTTGACATCATTTACGCGTTGCGTTGTCACTCCTAGTGCATAAGAGTGGGGCCTTATGCACAGGAGTGACAACGGGCCCTTTAACATTAGCAGTAGCTACATTACTATTACTTATTAATACTAACTAAATGAATTGGTCTAAAGTTGACAACTACCTACTTAAATATTTATTTATTTATTTACTGTCCAACTTATATTGACCAAAATATATTGGGTGACGGGTAATTAGTGACCGATTCTTAAACACCAATATAGGTAGGTCGAAGTAATAAACCACAGATTTCACAACTTGGTCAGTAAAGTAAATAATATAAAAACACCCCGTACTTATGAATGAAATGTTCTAGGCATGGATGGGTTTCTCTCTCCGTCCGCTAGGGGCTTAGCTGTCGTTGCAGCCCTTACGAACTATCGAATAAAATTAAATCAAAGGTGTGTTTACGTTTTAGGTTCAGACTTATTTTATTATTACCTACTCAGAGTTATACTTTAAATTCAATTTTAGTGAATTTCCAGACATTTTAAGCGATCAAAACACAAATTATCAAACGGTTGTCTTGGCTACTTGGTTCTATTCTATTTGCCCTTAGAAAACGTTGCAAAAAGTGTTTTATTCATCCTAAATTCATAACTTTTGTTTACTACATTATACACACTTTTTTGAACATTTTAATCTATTTTAACCCTTGGGAAAAGTTTCCTATTTCTTCCCTAGATGGTGTTGGCGTCGAATTAGAACTCGCTATGGTTTCGTTACAAGCTTCGATATATAACCCCAGTCGCGCGGTTTCCTCCGAGGTTCACCTAATGTAGTACTACACACCGTATTTTTGGACAGAGCTACTCGCATGAAGGTGTTGGTAGCTCTTATAGAACACTAGATGACTAGACTAACATTGAATGGTGCAATAAAGTACCGGATATTGGCTAGAGAATATGATACTTGTCATTTTTCTTCCATTTGATAAGATAAATCGTGTTGATAATTCTTGTTAACTTCGTGAAAGTGGAACTCAAGTTAACAATAAATCAAATTATTAAAAAACAAAAACCCGATTACGACTGCAAAACCACGTAACTGAAAAGAGAAAAACAAGCATTATATTCCATAGAATTTTCATTTATTTTATTTCAAGCTTTTTAGTTTCATTAATATATAGGTACGGGGTGAAAAAATCAATTTCAGAGCCCATTGATTTTTTCCACTCCCACACACTATAAATACTTAATAATAATAATAACCCCACCGCGTATCTCTACGTTGACGTCGTGGTGGGGCTTGCGCGCTCTGAACTTTATGTCTGTGCCGGTAGAGTTTACTTTGCCGGAACGGATCTAGGATGAGGAGCCAGACCAAGAGAGATACAGAAACCCGCAGGGCAGCATGTGGCGAGCTGTTGGGCAGTAGCGACCCCACAGACCCTATCTCACGGAAGAAATCTTGCCCTCATCTCTGGCTTGCCTTTATTGGCCGGCTGGAGTGAACACTAACGAGGAACAGAGCTCCCACCCCTTTCTTGTCTTTATCGGCCGGCTTGAGTAGAAATTCGCAAGAGCAAACGTGCTTGGAGGAAGGAAGTATTTCAGTAAGGTGTTGGTAGGGATCTTGACCGTAGGTACTTCCGGGATTGTCCTGATAGCCGTGGAATACCTCTCCACTCCTCAAGCACCCTTGTCGCTTCGTCACTATGTGCTAGCGGCCGTTTCCGGGGGCCCATTATTGAGTGTGCAAAAAACCCCCTGCCATTTTATCCGTGTATAATATATAACATTGGTCAGGCAGGGGACATAGTTCTTCCATAGTTCAAGTTAACCAATCCACTTTAGCCACCCAGAACCATAGCATGCATGTTTTGTTTCCACGTACAACAATAGTCCTGCACCAACCGGGGGTTGTCCTTGGGTGCACTTGCATAGTGCAGATAGGGATAATCGTCGGTTGGTGCCTCCTCATCATTTAAAATTATCTAAGGAGCCCCTGCGAGTTGGCTTCGGCTCCTCGTACGCCTTCCAAAGGTCCGGGACCCCAGGGTCCCGAGAAAAAAAAAATATTTCAGATTATATCCATCTGTGTATAATTGCGAGCTTACAAACTAGTGTTAGTAATAATTAATAATTAAATGAAATAATAGTTTAATTAAACAATACACAATAAAAATAATAACAATTTTATTGTATATTCTTCAATTAAATTAACTTAAGATAGATTATTTTACTTAAAGGAAACATTCCTCTAATTTTAAAAAACCGGTCACGTGCGTGTCTGACCTCGCACAATGAAGGATCCGTACTTGAGGTGAATTTATCCCAAGAACAAACTTAACATTGTAGTTCAAAAACATATTCTCCCATACATTCCAACTACAAATGTAAGTTTGTACGCACAATATTGAGAGATTTACCATTGTTAAGACCATAGACTTCTTATAGGTTTTCTGTATTTTTTTCTAAATTTTAAGCTCAGTAGTTTCGGAGATAAAGGGGGGGCGGAATGGTCAATTTTCGTCTGTTTTCTTAAACATCTTTAAAACAGTTTATTTTAATATTATAAAAAAAGAATATATGATAAATTTGAGACCCTCACAGTAAGCCCTTTCATTTGATATATCGCAAGGTTCAATTTGCAAAACTATTTTTTAGATGTTCTTATTTGCAAAATTCATTAATTTACATTACACGTCCATGTTTGGGTCTCAGAAAATTGGCTGTGACAGACAGACAGACAGATAGGTACATGAGTGATCCTATAAGGGTTCCGTTATTTTCTTTTGAGGTACGGAGCTCTAAAAAACCGGCCATGTGCATGTCGGACTACGCACAATAAAGGGTTCCGTAGTTGGGATGAATCCCAAGTGAGGGTGAACATGTTTTTCAACTACAATGTTAAGTTTGTTCTTAACATTGTAGTTAAAAACATGTTCACCCATACATTCCAACTGCAAATGAAGTTTGTATGCACAATATTGAGAGATTTACCATGTTGTTTTAAAACTATAGACTTCTTGTAGGTTTTCTTATAATCTATAGGTATTGAATTATGTTTGTATTTTGTTCAAAATTTTAAGCTGGGTACTTTCAGAGATAAAGGGGGGAAGGTCAATATTCGTCTATTTTCTTAAATAACTTTAAAATGATTTATTTCAAAATTATGAAAAAAAATATGTATATATTTGAGACCCTCACAGTAAGCCCTTTCAGTTGATATGTCACACGGTACAGTTTATAAACTTTTTTATTATTATTTTCTTATTTGCCCCCCAAAATTGACACCCACATCCAAAATTCATTTCTTAACGTTACACGTCCGTGTTCGGGAACACAGAAATACATACGTGTACCAAATTTCAACAAAATCAGTCTATTAGATTCGGAGCAAATTGGCTGTGACAGACGGACACACAGACAGACAGACACTTGAGTGATCCTATAAGGGTTCCGTTTTTTCCTTTTAGGTACGGAACCCTAAAAATGATTGCAAAATAAGTTTTTAAACCGACATGGTCACTGACATTATCATTAGAGTTTCCGATATTTCGGCACTGTTGCAAGTGCCATGATCATGGATAAACTGAAGTTATTGCGGGTGGATGTTTCCGAGCAGACAAAATGGTCTACCCTCTTTCTTGTTCGTTTAGTGCGATTGACACCGCTACCACTGTCACTTGTTACACTCACAACTCGATTCTGTTTTCGATACACAAAACTCACTGTGTACGCTCGCGAACTTTTTTCGGTACTCTTGAATCAATCTTTGAATCAGTTAATATACATGGTAAATATCCCGTTTTAAGTTCTAATGATAATGATTGCAAAGTTTGCAAACGGAAAATCTAAAGACATCATTTCAATGGTCACGGGCGATGAAACGTGGCTTTATCCACGTTTCATCGCCCGTGACCGTGATGTCTTTAGATTTTCCGTTTGCAAACTTTGCAATCATTATCATTAGAACTTGAAACGGGATATTTTTATTATATTACGACGTGCCCACAAAGCAGCAAATTAAAATATGGGATAGAAGGCGAAGAAACTCCAACTGAAGTAAAAAAGTCGATAAAAAAGAAAATGATCGTGGTTTTTTTTCGGTATTCGGGGAATTATTGAACAAGTAGTTCTCCGTGAGCAGAACTGTAAGCGCTGCTTGGTACACCACTGTCTGCCTTCCTCAAATTATTCAGGAATTCAAGAAGCTTCGTCCAAAGTCACAACTCTGCACCTGGTATCTTCATCATGATAATGCTCACATTGTGCTGAAGTTACATGCCAATTTTTGCGAGTTGCCGACTTGAAACTTCTTGAAAATCCGCCTTACAGCCCAGACTTGGCGCCATGTGACTTTGGACTGTTTCCTTTCGTGAAAAGTAAATTGGAAGGGCAAAGATTTGGGGCTCGAAGAAGCTTTACTTTCGGCCTGGGACAATATGTACTAGTTGATATTGTATTACTGTTAAACAGTTATCCGTAATCTTAAGTGGCTATACATACATTTAAAAACAAATGATCGTCCCCTACGCATTTTATTATTATTTTTTTTTTCATTGTTTTGAAATGTGAATTTTCTGAATTTAAATTAAACTTTGCTTTTTGTATTGGTTTAATATGAACTGCCTTTCACAGGGTTTCACACTGTGAGATAACGGATTAATCGAATTCTTATTCAGAACACTTTTGACATGGTAAGATTAATTGAATAGGTGGGAATGAGAATGCGATCTCATATGCAAACCCACATGCCTGGAAAATATGGTATAGTAATTGTAATAGTAATTTATTTTCTCTCAAAAAGGTACAATTTTGGTACATAGTATCAAAGTTACAGGCAGAATCAAACCTTTGTGAGAGCTGGAGTCTATACTGGGCTCGGGGCCTGTATTATAGATCTCCAGGCTCACACCCTTAAAATTACAATATTAAATTGCACTTACGTACTACAACAATATATACCTACGTTCGAAATGCTGAGAGGTAGAGTATTAATATTTATAACAAAAAGATGTACTATGTGTCTCTTTGGAGAGTGTAGTGTGTCCGTGAGTGCAATAGGTCCCCACACTCAGCGCCCACGATGGGCACTGGGTGCGAGCATCCACTTGCCCGAGAGTGTGTGTGTCTGTCTGTACGTGCGTGTGTGTGGGTGTGTGTGTGTGTGTGTGGTTAAAAAGGAGAAACGCAATCTAAGATTAAATTGAGTAGGTGAATATTTCCGGTAGGCGAAGTTATTTTAGAATATTTAGTAAGTTTTCAGTCTGCATAATCCAATTCAAGTAGTCATTTAGTGATAGTTTTTTTTACATTTGGATCTGCACATAGGGTACATATTTAAAATTTTATTAGCCTTGTTATAGACGTAGCTACTGAGGAAAGGGAAACTACGTTGGGCCGAGCGACAATTTGTACGAAAGGAAGGACAGACAGTATGTTTTCGTCGTTGGGAGTCAAAATTGCACGGAGCGTAGGGAGTTTGAGAGTGGGTGGCTAAAACAAGGTTAAGGATAAACAATTTGAGAACAGTGAGAGCCGCACATGTTTTATAAAGATCGGTGGTAGGAAAGCGGAAAGGTAACCGCCACCCAACTTCCAGGAGTGCCCTTTGAGCACGTTCCAATTTCAGCATGTGAGTTTTTGCAGATCCGCCCCAAGTAACTATACAATATTGTATAAGCGATTGGCAGAGGGCGATATATACAAGTCTTATGGTATGGTTATTCGGAAGTTATTCTGCCCGATGCTTATAGAAATTGGATAGTTTAACAGCGTAACGTACTGGACTGCGGCTGTTGAAGAGCCTCTGCTACGACGCTGTCGACAGTGCCACAGCGAGTGTGATCATTGGCACTGGCTCTGTTTTCCCCAATGTCGCTCAGGCGATGCACGCAGCGGCCGACCTTAGGCTCGGTGGCAGACCTTACCAGTTTTTTGCAAAAACTGGTTTGGATTTTCCGGCATAGATTTAGATTGAAATGTCAATTTTAATTTTGTTCCAGATTTTATGAATTCTTCTGCATCGCTTAGGCCAAGGTAAATGCCATCTTTAAACAAGAGTTTATAAATTTTTGTGTGCTGTATCTAACTGAGTTTTATGTAGGTATTATTTGGGACTACCCGAATAAAGTTAGTTATTGAATGGTTATATTGTGTATCATTCATTCTTTTATTTGTTTAGAGCTTCGTTTATTTTTAGCAATCTTGTTAGCAACAAAGTAATTTCCTCATTAAATGAGGACGCTATAGAAGCGGTAAGTTTCTGTTTATCAAAATACTCTAATCACAATATCGGGCAGTGCAGCCAAAGAAAAAGAACAAATTACCTTAATTTTAGGATTCAAAGCAGGCGCATCGATCAGGCAGGTAGTAAGTACTACCAGAAGATCTTTCCGTATCTCGTACTCATCTAGATCAGGCAGACAGAAGTAACTAAATGAACATACCGAATTGCTAAATCCATTTTTTTTTGCAGGATTTCATATTGAAGGTTCCTCTCTCAAAATATCGAAACAATCACCCAGTGTGAAGAAGTCTTCACACTGGGTGACTGTCTTCTGTTACAGCTGTAGGCACAGTCTTGGTCGCAGACACAAAAAAAAAACTCTTTATTTAACGGGTGGTGGCAGCAGGGCTGCGGCACCACCGGCCGCATCACTGACTCACCGTCAGTTCCTGACCTGGGCCACCAGAAGACGCCTCTGTGTCTGTTCTGATTTTACTAGTCTTGGCAAATCTATGACAATAACAAACGCCAACAGCTCATCTGGAATTAGCTGTAAATTGTTCCAATAGTTACGTATCTATACTATGGTAGTATGTTATAGACGCCTGCTTGAAATCGAAAGTATATTCATAGATAAATATGAAGGAAGAGATTCCTTGACCAAACATTGAATAAAATAATGATGATGCATTAAAGCAGAACAATTACTGTTAGGTACTTGTAAAGTCACCTTGAGCAATTTGCACAAAAGTGGGGATAATATTATCATATCGACAAACAGCTAAGGGTAAGGTATATCTCGAAGCGTTATACCGTGAAAGCTTTTAAGACCATTCAGCCTTCGAGCCATTGTGACGTAAGCCTCTTATAGTTATAACATATTTAAAGAAATTGTAGCGACATACCTACATACAGCGCGTCTCACAATACCTACCGCCGCACGCTGAGTGTGCGCGCGCCGCGCGCCCCGGAGATTGTTCGGCGCGGGCAGCGAGACTGTTCTGGAACGATGCCACCGAACGCGCCGTGTCGCCACAGCTTCTAGAAGGACGCCGCGCGAACGCCGCGCGCCGCTGAATGTTCTAGATAGAAGACCAGCTACTCCGCGTTTTCTCGAAGCGCCGCGCACGCCCTCGCGCATGCGCGGAGAACGATATATAAGTAGATGTATGGTACTCAATAAAAAGATAGTTCATCTTAAGCCGTTCACTATGTAGGACACGTCTTTTATTTCTAAATACCTCGTAGCACGTATAGCTGCAATACCTAACGTAGCCAGATAATACAATTAGTGACCCCGAGTTTTTAAACGGAACATTCCCCGAGTTTGTAAAAACGGAACATTCCCCGAGTTTTTAAACGGAGCATTCCCCGAGTTTTTAAAGCGGAACATTTGAGAAGATTTTTTTTTTTTTTTCTTTCGAGCATGATATGATGTCGGAAGAGCAGCAAATAGAAACTCTGATTAAGCAGATGGAGAAGCTCACGCTAGAGATCGCTGAGCTACGTCGAGGACAGCCACCACACAGACACCGTCGCCGCTCGTATAATCCTCGTTTTCGATCCCGTTCACGCTCGCAGTCAACGCAACGTGGAGCTGGACCAAAACCTGTAGACGCCAACTGGGAATGCCATTACCATTACCGTTTCGGAGACAAGGCAAAGCGCTGTGAATCGCCATGTTGTAGAAAGAAGAAGACGTCGGAAAACTAGAGCCGACATCGACCGTGGCGGACGTCGGTGTCCCATGCATCGGTAATCGCCTTTGTGTACACGACCGCAACACTCACGAACGTTTCCTCGTGAACACAGGCGCAGACATCTCCGTTCTGACCGCCGATCACAAAAATAAGAAAGTTGCAAGCGCCTACAATTTGTACGTGGCAAACAATACGCCGATCAAGATTTACGGACAGAAAACCGTCAGGCTAAATTTAGGATTACGACGAGACTTTGTTTGGTCATTCGTGGTTGCGGACGTCAAAACCTCTATATTGGGAGCGGATTTTCTTCGTCACTTTAAACTGCTGGTGGACCTGGACAAGAGAAAGTTAGTTGACAAGGTTACCGAACTATCTGTCGACGCATTAGAAGTTTCAACAAAAACCGAATCAGTTCACATCATAAGCAGCAATCAAGTATACTACGACATTTTGAAGCAGTATCCTGATGTCCTACGTCCCATGTCGCTGAAGCAACCACCAAGACATGACGTTGTCCACCATATCGAGACTACCGGCCCCCCACTCTACGCTCGCCCCCGCCCGCTGCCCCCGGCCAAGTATAAGGCAGCCAAGGAAGAGTTTGACCGCATGTTGGAAATGGGAATCTGTAAGCCATCAAACAGCCCATGGGCCAGCCCTCTTCATGTGGTGAAGAAGAAAGATGAGGACTACGCGTGTGTGGCGACTATAGACGTCTAAACTCAGTTACTCAACCAGATCGCTATCCCGTACCGCGCATTCAAGATTTCACGTACCACCTACATAACAAGAAAATATTCTCAAAACTTGATTTAAAAATGGCGTACTATTGGATACCGATTGCCGAGGACGACGCACAGAAAACAGCGATCACAACCCCTTTTGGAATGTTCGAATTTAATTGTATGACTTTCGGACTACGCAACGGCAGTCAAACATTTCAAAGGTTCATGCACGAAGTACTGAGAGGCATAGACAATTGCTTTTGTTTTATCGACGATGTCTTACTCTTCGAAGAAAACGAAGAAAAACACAAGCAACTTCTTCATCAAGTTCTGTAATGGTTGGACAAATATGTTCTGACGCTGAACATAGAAAAATGCGAGTTCGGTAAAGAAACAATAGATTTTCTCGGCTATGAAGTATCGGCGACCGGCATAAAACCTACAACGGAACGAGTTCAAGCTATATCTACCTACCCGAAACCAAAAACCATTCTCGAACTTCGACGTTTCCTAGGTATGATCAACTTTTACCGAGACTGTCTCCCTCGGCAAGCACAACTACAGAACGAACTTAACAAGTACCTACATAACAGAAAGCGAAAAGACAATACGCCAATCGAGTGGACAACGGACGCAGAGCAAGCTTTTGAGAAGTGCCGCCAAAGCATCACAGAGGCCACCATGCTCTCACATCCAGTTCAAGGAAGTACCCTCGCCATCATGTCAGACGCTTCAGATCACAGCCTCGGTGCTGTTCTCCAACAAGAAGTGGATACAGTGTGGAAACCAGTAGCATTTTATTCAAAAGCAATGAGCGAAACACAACGCCGGTACAGTGTCTACGATCGCGCACTGTTAGCTATATATACAGCTGTTAAGCACTTTCGCCGGTTAATAGAAGGTTGCGATGTCGAAGTGTATACAGACCACAAACCGCTTACTTACGCGCTTACGAGAACAGCGAGTACCACCGACACACCGAGACGAGAGAGACAACTGCATTTTATAAGTCAATTTTGTACGGGCATTAAGTACATAAAGGGGGAACAAAACACAGTCGCCGACGCGTTATCAAGACTCGAAGAGATTACTTGTCCATCAACTATCGATTATAATCAGCTAAGCATCGATCAACAGCAAGACCAAGAACTCGAAGAACTAAAAAAACAAGGAAACCTGGTATTCAAAGAATTAACTGTACCCGGATGTAGCCGACCAATCACGTGTGAGCTATCAACTTCAGTACCACGACCGTATCTACCCGCAAGACACCGTTACGCAGCTTTCGAAGCGCTACATGGATTATGTCACCCGGGCGTTCCGAGCACGAGACAACTGATGACAAGAAAAGTATTTTGGCCATCTATGAATAAAGAGGTGGCACAGTGGACGCGAGCCTGCATAAGCTGCCAGCGAGCAAAGATACATCGGCACGTCACTACACCATTAGTACAATTCCCGCCGTCACAACGCTTCGAGCACGTACATATAGATATCGTTGGTCCGCTGCGTCTTTCTAATGACTATCGCTACTGCATCACTATGGTTGACCGATGCACCAAATGGCCCGAGGCAATTCCAGTTCGTGACATCACCGCGGAGGTTGTCGCACGAGTACTATACGAAACGTGGATAGTAAGGTTCGGCTGTCCGCTACGCATCACGACAGATCAAGGACGCCAGTTCGAATCTTCACTATTCAACGCGTTAGTGAAGAGAATGGGAATCAACAGAATTCGTACTACGGCGTATCACCCACAATCAAATGGGCAAGTGGAGCGTTTCCACAAGACAATGAAGACGGCGATTATGGCTCGCGGGGCAACAACGACATGGACAGAGGAACTTCCAACCGTATTATTGGGATTACGCACTGCCCTGCGACAAGACAACGACCTCAGTCCGGCTATAATGACGTATGGTACCACACTTCGCATACCATCCGATTTCCTTGAGCCGCAAAGATCAAGAATCGACGATGCCGAGCTAGTACGATGTCTCACTCGCACGATGACGTCACTCACACCGGTTCCGCACCGCTCACAATCAGCTGATAAGCCTTTTGTTTACAAGGACTTAGCGACGTGTACGCATGTGTTCGTTCGCAACGATACCGCCAGAGCGCCACTCACACCACCGTACGATGGTCCCTATGAAGTACTAGAGCGTCACGGCAAGTACTACAAAATACAGTTACCACTACGGACTACAGATGTGTCACTCGATCGACTTAAACCTGCCTACATCGTGAGCGAAACGGAAACAGGGTTAACGAACACCCCAACGTCGGTAACAGCAAACGCAGCAAGCACGCCGAGCATCGTGAATCCTGTACCTTCACACCAACCATACATCACCAGGACCGGCAGAGTATGCAAGCCAAGAGTACGCTTCGCTTGAGGGGGAGTACTGTAGCGACATACCTACATACAGCGCGTTTCACAATACCTACCGCCGCACGCTGAGTGCGCGCGCGCCGCGCGCCGCGGAGCTTGTTCGGCGCGGGCAGCGAGACTGTTCTGGAACGATGCCACCGAACGCGCCGTGTCGCCACAGCTTCTAGAAGGACGCCGCGCGAACGCCGCGTGCCGCTGAATGTTCTAGCTAGATAGAAGACCAGCTACTCCGCGTTTTCTCGAAGCGCCGCGCACGCCCTCGCGCATGCGCGGAGAACGATATATAAGTAGATGTATGGTACTCAATAAAAAGATAGTTCATCTTAAGCCGTTCACTATGTAGGACACGTCTTTTATTTCTAAATACCTCGTAGCACGTATAGCTGCAATACCTAACGTACACAGATGCTACAAAATATTTACATTTGATATGATCATTATATGCAATGGAATAATTATATTGCCATGCATTAACTACGGGTAAGGTACACCTCTAAACGTTGTACCGTGGACACGTTTCGAGACTAGCCGTTGTGACGTGAGTCTCGATTGATAGGTAACCACTCGTATCGTTTAAAAGTGAACCATAAAGTGTGCTGGACCCCGCAGAGCCATCGGGTCAAAACGATGACCTGTGACGCCTTCTAACCAAAATCCTTTCCAGCTTCCTCATAGTTCCTTCCTGATGCGGTCGATGGAGTCGGAATGCGATACCATCATGCCACATGATATCCTTTCAGCTTAATAATTTTATAGTTTTATAATGAAAAATAATTATGTGCAATTCAAATCAATTCATTTATTCAATAACGATTTTCACATCGTGTCTGAATATCTATAACAAAATATATAAGTAACATCATGCATGTCATTAAATCATTAATCATCAAATCATTCAATTTAGTATTATTTTAGGCATCAAATCATTATAATTATCCAAATTACATTAAAATCATAATAGTAATAAGAATTAAACAAAATAAAATAAGAAATATTAAAATTAATGTCACAAGTCAATTTATAAAATTCAATAAAATGTTCATTTCTAGTCAATAAAATTAGGTTACTCGACTTACATTGTATTTATTTTAGAATTCATCAATAGAATAAAGACACTTATCTAACAAGAACCGTTTTAGATTATTCTGAAACCCACTTGTATACACTTGACTTTTTATTTCTGTCGGCAGTTTATTGAACATTTTTAATGAATTGTGGTAGGCGCTCTGCTGTGCAACGTTCAGGTGAGGCACTTGCCTCATCTGGAGATCTTTTCTTCTTGTACTCTCCCTTTTATGCCTTTCATCTTCAGTCAATCTGCCTAGCCTTTTCCCAACTATGTTGGGGTCGGCTACCAGTCTAACCGGATGCAGCTGAATACCAGTATTTTACAGGGAGCGACTGCCTATCTGACCTCCACAACCCTGTTACTGGGTAATACGATACCCCTTGGTAAGACTGGTTGTCAGACTTTTGGGCTTCTGACGACCCGTAACGACTGTCAAAGATCCTCGAATGACAGCCGAGACCAACGGCTTAACATGCTTTCCGAGGCACGGAGGAGTCTCAGTATGAAAAGATGGTCACCCATCCACAGACCAACCCCGGCAAGCGTAGCTTAACCTGATGGATCGACCCGTGCGGCTGTTATTACTTAGCCACGAGCGTATGAGCAATTATGTAGGTAAAACAAAAAAGGATTGAGCCATCGAACTTTTTTTATTTATGTAGGACTTACAAAGCTTTGAAAATTGAACTTAAAAATAAATTTAAAAGGATTCCTTCAACTTTTATGGCCTCTAAGGACCTGAAGTAGTGTAAAGGAAAGTACCTCAGTACATAAGAACGAAAAAATTAAATTGGACGTGAGAGCTAATTTCGACATTTTGGCTGGACAGTAGTCGTTATTGAGAAAAATCCCAGAATTTCGCTGCGTGCATTAGCTATTCTTCTCGAATGGTCTCGTACCACAATAGAACGACATTTACACGAATTAGGCAAAAGGTACATAATGTGGTGTTTGGATACCTCATGAGTTGAGTCAATGTCAACTCCAAGTATCGCATAGACGTCTGTACACAACTTTTATCTTTTCATTGTACATTGGACCCATCTCATTACTGGGGATGAAAAGCTGGTTCTGTATATTAACCATACCCGCAAGCGCCAATGGCTAGGCCCAAATGAATCCGGAAAACCAACTCTACAAAAAGAACTTCATGCGAAAAAAGTGATGCTGTGCGTTTGGTGGGATGTTCATGCAGCCATATACTGGGACCTCCTTCCTACTCGTACAAATACTATCATGATGGCCACACTCTACTGTAACCACCTGAAAATATTAAAAGCTGAAATCGAGCTTAGACGTCCAGAACACCACAAAATTTTCTTATTACACAACAATGCTTAACCACACATCGTGAGAATTATTGGAGGTTTCTTGGAAAATAATTATTCCTCGTCCTTATTTACCAGATATGGCACCAACAGATTATGACCTATTTAGGTTCCTGAGTAATGCAATATCGAAAGAAAATTTGATGATGAGGGCCACCTACGACAGTTCCTAGACAAATTTTTCAAGTCAAAACCAAACCAATTCTACAGGGATGCTATTCATTCTTTGCCAGATCGTGGAGACGTATTGTTGATTCTGATGGCGGTTATGTTATTGACTAATAAATGATATAAATTATAAAAAGAAGTTTTATTTAATTTTGTCATAATCGCTCATTACTTATGTGACAACCCAATATTTTTAACCGACTTCCAAAAGGAGGAGGTTCTCAATTCGTCTGTGTTTTTTTTTTTGTATGTTTGTTACGCGATTACTCAAAGACGTATGGACCGATTTAGAAAATTCTTTTTTTGTTTGATAGGGTATACTTCCGAGGTGGTCCCATATAAATTTTATTAACTTTGCTTGGGGAGTTTTTGAGTTAGCTTCAATAATACGTATATTTCCCACTTATTTTATGTGGATGATGTGATGGTGTTTTAATAACTTCCTATCACTGTTATTTACATGGCTATATCTACAATTATTGTGCTCAATTATGTATTCGAATTAGTGTGGGGTAGGTTCCACAACTAAAAAGTGAAAAATAAAAACTTTTTAGCAAAAAATAAAACCGACTTCCAAAACAAAACACTACAAAGTGAAAAATAACTTTAATTTCGGAAGTCGTTGGCAAAAAACGAAAATACAAAACCCAAGACACCGACTACCGAAATTAAAGTTATTTTTCACTTTGTAGTGTTTTGTGTTGGAAGTCGGTTTTATTTTTTGCTAAAAAGCTTTTTATAACTCAAGAACGGGCTCACCTATCCAAACCAAATGTTTAGGCTTTGTTCGGACTATTTAGTAGATGGTTTATGTGAAGTTTGCACAAAATCGGTAGAGCGGTTCTTCATTTATCACATTTTTTGTAACAAATGAATTCAATAAATAGCGGATCATTTTGTAAATGGGGATTTTGCTGTCAAATTAAACCTTTTTTCAGAATTAAAAAGTTTTTTCAGTGTTGACAGTAAAAGCATGTTGTTATGTCATTCATCTGGTCATTTCATTTTGGACGAGCATTGTCAGCGATAATTATTGCTTTGTGTTTAAATTTTTTGTTCAAATGTACTATGTATATAATGTGTGCGTGTACTTTTCTCAGTTTTTTAGCGAGCCGTCGCGCGTCGGTGTTTCATATCGTTTACAGGCTTTATTTGAATTAAATTGTCAAACGCATTTACACAAACGGTAAGTTTTGAACTGTTGAAGTGAATAACATGTATGCATGTGTGTTTCTTTATTTGAAAAAACATATTGTGTATCACTATTAATGTAGTATTTACGTGGTAATCAAAAGCTTTTTGGTGGTGCTTTGATATTACTGTCAGGGGATTTTCGACAAACATTGCCTGTCATTCCTCGATCATCTCCTGCTGATGAAATAAATGCCTGTTTGAAGTCATCAGTTCTTTGGAGATATGTACAAAAATTGACACTGAACATATATGCGTATTCACCTACAAAATGATCCAGCTGCCCATGAGTTTTCAAAACAATTTTTAGAAATTGGTGATGGCAAAATACAAATCGACAGTACCAACGGATTGATCGCTGTACCGAACAATTTTTGTACAATTGCGCAATCAATAGATGAATTGATTGAATGTGTTTTTCCGAATATTCTTCAGAATTACAGAAATCATGATTGGTTGAGATAACGCACCATTTTAGCACCGAAGAACATTCATATCAATGCCATTAATTTTCAAATTCAAGCGAAACTGCCAGGTGTAGTCACGACATATAAATCAATTGACAGTGTTATGAATCAAGATGAGGCAATGTATTATCCAATTGAATTTTTAAATTCATAGGAACCGGCTGGTATGCCACCGCATTGCTTGAATCTGAAAGTTGGTTCTTTGATTATATTATTACGAAATATTAATCCACCAAAACTGTGTAATGGCACCAGATTGGCAGTGAAAAAGTTATTGCCAAATTTGATTGAAGCTACGATCTTAACTGCTAAATCAAAAGGAGAGGTTTGTTTGATACCGCGTGGGATACGCGTTGTAACTGACATTTGGTTATAGGAAGATTATGGCTTTTGAGACCCAATTGTACTGTTCTCCAAATAATTCCGTTGTATCTCTCCGTTTGTCCATTACCCTGAGGGTTGTACTGTGTAGTGTAGCTCGTAGCAATGCCCTTCTGGTGAAGGAAGTCTTTCATCTCTTTTGAAAGAAAAGAAGTACCACGATCTGAGTGTACGTAAGTTCCAAATATAGAAAATAAGTCAGTCAGTTTATTAATTACCGTGTTTGTACTCAATTTTGGGCAGGGATATGCAAATGAGAATCTAGAATATTCGTCCACAATCGTAAGGATATATCGATTGTTCCCAGTGCCATCTGAGGGAAGTGGACCTTTAAAATCTATCGATATTCTTTCAAATGGGGCTATCGCTTTTATTAGTTTTCCCATGTTTTATTGAAAATGAGGCTTTACTTCTGCACATATAGAATTAGCAGTAAGACGTCTTATCTCTTCAGTGGAATAAGCTAAATTTTTGCTTCGAACCCAATGGGGCATTCTCGTTACTCCATGATGATACAAAGTTTTATGCAGTTCTTTGAGTGCATTTTCTGAACTGTGTATAGAGGCTACTAATGGTATATTGGCTATTGATAAAGTATCAGCTGCTATATTCTCCTTTCCAGGGCGATAAATTATGTCAAAATTGTATTCAGAAAGTTCTAATCGCCAACGTTGTATTTTGTAATTTTTAATTCATGACGAATGCTGCTGATTGAACATGAATGTGACCGATTTTTGGTCAGTTATCAGTTTAAACTGTCGTCCGATGAGGAATTGTCTCAATTTCCGAAGACTATAGCCGCGGCCTCCTTCTCTATGGCTGGGTGATTCCGCTCGCTACTATGAAGGCTTCTCGAGAAAAAAGCAACAGGTCTGCCTTCTTGTGATAGAGTTCCCGCGATAAAATAGTCTGAAGCGTCTGTTTCAACAACAAATTGTATGTTGTCATCAATCGCGTTTACTGCTGATCTGGCTATCTCTTGCTTTAGAGCGTCAAAAGCGTTTACTGCCTCAGAATCGAGAGGGAATGTGCCTTGCGAAACGAGGGACTGAATTTTATGAGAAAATCACATATTTAGAATAGTGAGCAAATAATCCCAATGCTCGCCGGAGCGATGCCGAGTCTGAAGGCAGAGGCAGCTCTAATAGTGGCCGTAAACGATCCGGGTCGGGTTTAATTACTCCACTGTTTATAGTATATCCTAGAATACTTATCTCTTTCAATGAAAATTCACTCTTTTCAAGATTCAGTGTGAGGTTGTACCGTTTGAAAATATCAAGAAAACGCTGCAGTTTTTGATCGTGGTCTTGGGTTGTTCCGCAGACTGTTATGTCATCCAAATATGCGTATACTCCTTTAAGTTCCTCTTTCGCAATTATATTATTGACAGTTCTTTGAAAAACCGCTACTCCGTTGGTAACCCCGAAAGGTATTCTTCGAAATTGGTATAAATTACCATCTGCTTCAAATTCTGTATAAGGTTTTTCTGTTTCAAGAATCGAAATCTGATGGTACGCACTTTTTAAGTCAATTTTGCTGTAGACACTGTGTTTCGCTACCTTAGAGACTATTTGTTCAATATTTGGTAAAGAGTAAGCGTCCAGTTGCGTGTATCTATTTACAGTCTGAGAGTAGTCTCTACACATCCTTTTTTTATGATTTTCATTTGTAGTTACAAGCACTTGTGCTCTCCATGGTGACGAGCTATGTTCTATAATCCCTTCAGCTAGTAATTTCTGTATTTCAGTACGAATAAACTGCACGTCACTATCTGAGTATCTTCGTGACTTAACAGCTATTGGCTTGCAGTCTGGTAAGAGATTCGGGAATAAACAGATTGGATCGACAGTGGCTTGAGATAGTGCACATAATTTCAATGGAGCTGCATATCCGCCGAAATGCATTTCTAATGTATTATGCCTCTTAAGAATATCATGGCCAATGGGGAGGAACACTAACTTTTTATCACGATAGATGGCGCACAATCGACTGTACCTTGTTTTGATTTATTAGCTGTCAAATCGTATGGATTTTTGCAATTTACTAAGTTTAGCTTTCCTATTTTCCATAATTGTGTCCAGAATGCCTCAATATAGTGCATTACCTTGTAAAAACAGAGGAGTACATTTTTTTCCTAAAAAAAGTAAGGGCAGAAAACAATGGGAATTGGCATTAAGTACTTATTAAAGACTTTATGACAAGTAGTACTGCACGATTGTCTGCTGCACATTTCACAGAAGAGGATTATATTAGTAAAGAAGCTGTCCTTTGGGTTGGGTCTATATACCAAAAGTATCTATAAAACAAAAGTATCAAGATTATTATCTAATAAAATAAAATTATTGTCATCAAAATAAATGTGTAAATAAATACACTATATTAGCATGTAGTAAAGGAGTCTCCTAAAGATTTAATCAATCAATATAGGTACTTAGTTTTCATAATGAAAATGATAATAGATTTTATACATTTTTAGGCCCATTTCTGTACAACAAATTAAATAGGAAATTAAATATGTATAAGTTAAATAATTACGACTGCAAAAAGGTTATTCTGCAATTTTTACTTAGCATATCATACAGTGAGACAGAGGATTTACTTGTTGTATGTAAATAAAACATGTTAGTCTTTTAAGTTAATATTAGTTTCTATTTTAGTCTTCTCCGTTGTTAATTTTATATTTTTTAAATTTTAAGCACTTTTCTAGCCTGAAACTCAGGTTCTACCTAGTTCAGGCAAATGAGCAACTGTGCCCTCTATAATTTTTAAGTTATGTTATTGTAAATCTGCACCATTTTTATAAATAAACGATATTATTATTATTATTATTATTATAATATTCCTGTATTGCCTGTCAATCATTGGTAAAGGAGTATCTGCTTTTAGGTTTCTGAATGTATCAGAAGGTGGACATAGGTATGCGGTGTCGATTTGGATGGCGCAGTCAGCACTAAAGTTTTGGTTTCGATCATACGAATGTAATCAATGAAAAAAAAATAGGAATGTTAGTCCGTGGCTTATAGAAAAAGGCTCACAAAAAACCATAAACTCAAATATTTTAAGTATTTTCCTTTCAATCAAATCGGCCTTTTTGTCGGCAGTTGCTCCATTCCTTTTACTGAGCTCAACTTTTAGGTGAGGCACAGTCATAAACGCGTACATATTATAGTCGAATTACACTTTAAAATCTCATAAATAGCAGTCACACTACTGATACGAAAGGTAAACAAGGTACAGTCGACTACAGCGACATCTACACACAGCTTTGAGTGTGGCTAATGTGTGTGTGTAATGAGGACATTATAACAGCCGCACGAGTCGATCCATCCGGTTAAGCTACGCTTGCCGCGGTTGGTCTGTGGATGGGTGACAATCTTTCCATACTGAGACTCCTCCGTGCCTCGGAAAGCACGTTAAGCCGTTGGTCCCGACTGTCATTCGTGGATCTTTGACAGTCGTTACGGGTCGTCAGAAGCCCGAAAGTCTGACAACCAGTCTTACCAAGAGGGATACCCCTTAACTTCGTATTACCCAGTAACTGGTTTGTGGGGGTCAGATAGGCAGTCGCTCCATATAAAATACTGGTATTCAGCTGCATCCGGTTAGACTGGAAGCCGACACCAACATAATTGGGAATAAGCTAGGTAGATTGATTGTTGTGCTCCACAAGACTACGTTATTATTATTAAAAACAGTAGTTTTATAATCCATAAAACGGAGTTTAGTAGCCACTATTTTCCGTTTTAAGGATTATAATAAAACTTGACAACGTAAAACTACTGTTTGTAGTAATAATTACATATTATAGTCTTGTGGAGCACGTAATATGCTCATTTTCTGCAATTTAATTCTAAAATAACAGAAATAACCAAACAAACGATGAGGGCGCCACTGCGCGCTCGGTACTACATATATACTACGTAGTAGGGTAGTAGTTTGCTCGGCACCCGCTTAAGGGTGAAGTTCACCGACTTTTTAAATGGCTGTTTAGATATTTAATCAGTTTTTTAGGAAATTTGACATAAACCAACTGTTTAAGTACCTAACCGGTGGTTTGAATGTTGGTGAACACAGGCCTTAGGGTGTGAAAATATAAATATAATGTACCTACAGCCCAAAATTCTGCCACGCAAACTCACTTTACTGACGCAGTCATAAGACATCCGTATTTATTATTATAGGTACTGTTTGCACAAGATATTAAGATGCTTATATGCACAGGTGACAGATGTGCCCCCTATTTATTATTATACTGTTTGGGCGCTAGACAGGAGATGAATTTAAGTACGTATGCTATGCTTGGAATACAATGTATATTTCCTTGTTCCTTCAAGTTCAATTAACACGTTCGCGTGAGCAACCTCATTTCTGAATGTTGGTACTGAGGCGCACCTTTTTCCCATACAAAGTTAAGCAACGTCTAAAGACGTCCCGCCGCAATACGTACGTCTTAGAACTGTGTTATGTGGCGCAACGTTATTTCACGTCCGACGTCTATATACGTTATCGCCACCACGTAGGTCTGACATACCATGCTAAACGACACAACGTTCGTAGGCGTCTACTTAAATTTAGGAAATTGAAATGATACAACTGGCTATATAGGAATATAAGTTTAATCAAGAACTCTTAACATTCTCACTCTTATGTCCTTTTCCTGCTGCATATCAATGACCTGCTTCGGCCTGGTATTGTTGGGTACGCAGGTGACAGTACAGTTTCAGAGAGATACTTGTCCAGAGCAAAAACCAGCGGGGCCGAAGTTCGTTCCTAGAGAGAGGCCATGGTAGAGCGGACAGATTTGACCTTAAGCTTTGTCTCCCAGTGAGGTGATGATAATCTGGTCTCTTTTACCGCCACCAAAACACAGGCGTGTCTTTTTACCTCTAAAAAGAGTCGTTTCGCCCAAACTCCTACTTTTCGGGATACACATGTTCCTGTAACTGATCGACTTGAGCTCCTAGGCATGGAGTTGACAACTGGTCTCAACTTCAGTGCCACCATCGAATACAAAGCCCAAACTGCGGCCAAGAAACTGGGCATCAGAAATAGGGTGAAGCGATACTTTACGCCTGGACAGCTTTTAACCCTTTACAAAGCGTCAGATCCTGCATGGAGTATTGCAGTCACCTTTGGGATGGATCAGCCAAGTACCAACTAGCCGCGCTTGACTCGGTGGAACGCAGAGCTAAGAGGCTCATTGGCGACGTAAAACTGGTGGAGGCGATGAGCCAAGCTTCATAGCTTGGCTCATCGCCGCAAGGTTGCCTGCTTGTCGGTCTTCTACAGATTGTACTTCTAGAATGTGCCCACGACCTCATTCCACCGGCCCCCTTCTACCATCGGACATCTAGACGCACTGCCAGTTATCCCTACCTGGTTGCTATTCCACCAATTCGCAATAAGCGCTTCCAAATGTCTATTATAATGCGCACAGCAAAGGAGTGGAACTCACTACCTGCGTCTGTGTTTCCGAACGCATACAACCCTAATCTCTTCAAAGTGAGAGTAAACAGGCTTCTTCTGGGTAAGCTCACTCCATCGTCGACTTTCTCTGTCACCTCTGACCTACTACTACTACCTACCTACCTACTACTACCTACCTACCTACTACTACTAGAGTCAAGAGCAAACCCATCACAAATTAAAAAAAAAAATTGGTATCGTGACGACGCTTCTTCGAAAAGTTTCATGATAAGTTCTTCTTCCTTATCCATCATCTATAACAATGCAATAGTACACCTTTACTAAAGCAATTAGCAATGTAACTATATGTTACGTTATTATAAAAACCATAACACCATTTATTTTATGATTATTACCATGTTACACATACAAAAAAAGCACAGAAAAACCGTTACGAACTTCTCTTTCGAAATTATATCAAATTCATGATAATTTTGACAGTTTTTGTTACTCAAAAACATTTTTTTTAGGGCACGTGGCGGTGTAGGCTATGAAAATTGAATGTGTTGCGGCGCTAAGTAGATGCGCCATAGGAATTTGCCCATAAAATAGACGTCCAAAGACGTTGCGTCAAAATAAATATGACAATCTAGAGGCCGTCATATGACGTTGCGCCATTTCATAATTATATCAACACGACGTTGTAAGACGTTCCTCACGCGAACGTGTTAATAAATGATATTTTGAATAATACAGTAGATACTTACTACAAAACGTAGGTGTTATTATAGGTACAACTCTGCCTAACCCTTCGGGGACTGCAGGCGTGATGATAAGTTATTTGTTTTATCGCCCGTGAACTTCTGAGATCTTCTATCTACCTACAAACAAATTTTACAGGAGGAACATAAAACTAATTTATTAAGAGGAAATGCGGGTGGTGTTTTTTCTATAGAGACGCTCTCGCCTGTTTTCTTTCTGGTTAATGACCATATGGCTATGATTTTTTACAGAATAATAAATGTTAGTTACTTGTATGTCCCTATGTTTTCCTTTTTGATAATACATTATTTTTATAAGCACTAGAACCCTCAAAAAATGCTCAAAATTGCCTATTTAGACCGCTGTTAACAGAGGCCTAGGGTACAAATTTGACAACTATTAATGAAAAAAGGAAAACATGGCGACACAGTATATATCCTTCTTATCCAGTTTATGAAATATCTTTTAAATTGGTTCAATATTGGTGGAGAAAATAGGCGAGAGCCAAACCTCGAAAATGTGACTTTTTACTTAGGCTATTCAGTCGGATCTGCAGTTGTCCTTATCGCACGAATTAGAGGGCGGGGGCGGGGGGGGGGGGGGTCTGCTATAATACGTACACAGGCGGAAAAGTGATGCGAAGTAGTTGCAATAAACGATACGATAAACTAGTGTTGTAAACAGTTATCGATAAACACATTTACATGTTTTGCTCGTCCTCTTTAGTGGGAAATACAAATACTTTTTTAATAGGTAATGGATACAAAATAAAATTAATGTCATGTCTATAAAATGGTTTATTACAAAACGATTTCAATATAAAACAGTAAATTAAATGTAGGATAGGTACCTATCTAGTCTCTAGATCTCATACTAGGTAGAGGTAAGTAGGGTAGAATGGTAGCCAATGAACCACCAAAAGTTCAACTCCGCCTCTACATCAGAGAAAACGTTAAATTGTTTACGCCGCAAATGTTGTTTCAGGGCTCTTCACAAATGATAGTCTGATGGGGCGAGGTCTGGGGAATAAGGTGGGTGGGGTGATACGGTGGATCTGTTGTACGCAAGAGTATTGGTTTCGAAAACCGGACTGCTCGTTAGGGATGAGGCCCTTGTCTCGGCGTAATCTCTGAGTCGCTTATAAATAAGCCTCTCATGATTTTGCCGAGCACATTGAGCAGACTGATGGGGCGGAGCTAGAGGGCTCGCTCTTATGCTTGCCGGGCTTAGGGTACCGATAACGGTAGCTTCTTTTCACGCTTGTGGGAAGATATTGTTACTCAGGGCACCATTGAAGATGGAGGGCAGGGAGAAGCTGGAACAGCCTATTGGTGATTCCATCAGAACCGGGGGCCTTACGGGGTTTCAGATCCTTGATTATCTCCTGCACCTCGTCTGGAGTGACGGGAGGCAGAGGATAATCAGGGTCTTCAACGGGTGGGAGGGAGCTAAACCGATCGCGCGAGGCGAGGCCGAGGGCGGCTTTATATACCCCCACATCAGAAGTACCTAGAATGTTTTACAACATTCTAGAATATTATCGAAACCAATTAACTTCAAAAAGGAAATGTGTAGAGTTTTGTAGTGTCTCATTACTTTTGTGCCAAACCAATATATGAAACTGTATGACATGGCGAACGAGTCGTGACACGATTTTTGCACGAGCTGGCAACATCGCGTATTGACTGTATGTACTATTCTTACGGTACACGCGGTTCATTGGCTACCACTCTAACCTATATCAACGAAACTTATGACGACGTTCTTTCTCTCACTGGTCTATTTCTTGGAATCCGACCGTCAATTATTTCTGGCAAAAGGCATTGGTGGTAAAAGGTTTCTAATAATGGTTCGCGCAGTCCAACTATGCAACGTGCACCGGATGAAGAACTAAATCCACTTTTGTATGATCTCTTTGCCCAAGAACCATCTGCAATCACTGTTACTAAAGGATAGCCATTTTCATCAACGTCCCCATTTAAAATAGCTAGTCTTTTTTCTTCTTGGCCAGCTGTGATCATTTCTTCTAAGGCGCATTCTTCAATTGTTGGTGCTAAATCTTGTTCTATATGTGTGTAAGTCGATCGATCCATGTTTGGCATATTCATAACACCACACATTTCATTTAATTGAGCGTATCCGTTCCCTGTGCATACTATTCCTTCGACGACAGCAGTATTTATGCACATTTTTAATTGAGGTTCTTCAGAGTGTACAGTTTCCTTTTTCTTGCACATTCTGCACTCAAAAACAAACTCGCTATGAAAACCACTTCGTCGTTCACGCACAAATTTTAAGTCAGCAAAAGTACAATTAGTGTGTTCATGCTTTATTTTGGAGATCGCTGAAAATAAATATTTGATACCCACGATTCTACGTCCTTGTAATCCTTCGTCTTTATTAGTTTCAACAACATTCTTTGGCTCTATATACAAATTGTCGAGTGTTGGTGATTTTAAAGATGATGAGACTGATGAGCTTGCGTTTTCTTCTATAAATGAATCATTTGATAGTCTTGGAAGTTACACGCACGCGTGACGATGTGACGCTAGGTTTGACTGGGGAGCCAAATAATGAACTTGTCGTTTGATACTAAAATGGTGTTTTTTTTCGTTTAGTACTCGTAAACAAACGGCTTTTTTTTCCTTTTCTACCTCCTTACCGTTAGTATCGAGTTCTTGGGTTTTATAAAAGGCACAGTCTAGTAAACATAGCAGAGTCAAAACAGTAGGTATATCAGGAAGTCCAGTAAAAATAAGCCGAATCAAAAGAGTATACAGGAAGAAAAAGTCCAATAAACAAGCCAAAATCATAAGAGATCAATCACTTCGCGTAGGTAACGAACGAACGATGCAAACATCAAAAAATACAACGAGTGACTGAGGCGATTACAAGAACCGCGCGCGGGCGGCGCGGCGGAGACATGCACACACTGTTAACTTACACACACATGGATTGGGCGGCCGGACGCCGAGCGCTCGCAGAGCGACAGCGATAGTTTCTTCAAATACCTAATTTTCAAAAGTCTTTCCGCCCGCATTTCCTCTTAATATTTCGTGGAGAATTTTGGTAAACCAAAAAGTAGTTGGTTAGTATTTATGTCTATTATGAAATCATAATTAAATGCAGTTAGTATTGTGTTGTTTTTTATTTTAATCATAATTAGGAGTTGGCATTATAAAAAAGTTTTTCGCAAAAATACTAGTTTGGAGGTATCTGAAGTTCACAGGCGATATGCCAAACAATGATTTAAGATTTTCAGTACTCAGATTTTTAGTATGTTAGATGAAAATAATGCACAAAATCCATTAAATACAGATCCATAATACTTTTATTACTACACTCATACATTTAGTCAATACATTAGAATTAATTCATTCATCTAAATCATTATTTATATAATTTAATTACTTTCTCAAGAGACCAGCTGCTGTCAAGTTTAACCCGGCGAGGATGTGGAGGGGTCTGTATGACCCTGTCAATTTTTAATCGAGTGTAGTTTTTGTTTCCGCGGCTGTAGTAGCTTGAACGTGTCAGTAGCTGTTGCTAAGGGACCCGCCCGCACGCCGCACACCGCTACTCAGTCGGCCGCCACCTGCGACGGGAACTACACGTGCGCGAAGTCAAAAAGGGTAAATATGACCCTGCCACAACCGCGACGTAGCACTTTTGTGCAATATTTCATAAGTATTTTTTATTTATTGTTACTGTGTTTTCAGGTATTTTTGGACGCAATGAATAACCGGGTGCATCAGGATGAGCTCATACGTCATGCTTTGTTACAACCAGACAGTGAAGACGACTTATTGTCCGACGGTAGCGAATGTGAAGATCATATGAGTGTACCAACAGATAATAATATTGTGTAGTTTATAAGACTGACTTATTTTGTGAAACTGATTGATCTCTAAATATATATTTATACCAAATTATCGTAATTCTTAAGAGAAGTTTTAATTATTTTTAGTTTTTTTTATGTTTGGAACGAAAGCCTTTGCCAAAGTTGATTGTTTTTAGGCCTTAGCTAAAATTTAAAAAAATAAAACATTTTGTACTGTAACTTATTCTTTTTTTAATCAAAATCCATAAAATAATATCCAACTAATGTAATGTTATTCAATAGTTTGACAAATAATATAAATCTAGCCTTTAAAAATGCAATACAATTCACTAAATATTATATTATATTATTGTATTAATTATTATTATTATATTATACTAATTAACTATTCACCACATCCTCGCCGGGTTAAGCCTTATTCTGTGCTAGGTATCTTCTGCAGCATGTCTTTTTTTTCTCATCAAGTTTTTGTTTGGCCACCTCAGCATTGCGTTTGGTTTCATTTATCATGTACTGTTTTATTACTGACAGGAATTCAGAGAGCTGGAACAGAATAACAATAATTAATGCTGCATACATAAGCATCTTTGATAGCTTTTAGTATATATGTTACAGGTAATGCTAGAAGATTGAGTAAACCTAGGTTTACCCGGGTTTACTTAGCGCCGGTTTTTTGATCCGTAGTTAATTCAACCAATGGTTGAATTTTGGCTATATGTGAAAGGCTGAACATGAATGAGGTATGCCATTAGTTACTATTTTTTAATATAATACATTCTTGTTTAGCCTTTCACATTTGGGACTCTGCGGTCGGCGTCGTAACGAGTGGAGGTGTGTCGAGTCCTTGTGGTTTATTGTGATTTTAATTTTTGTGATTGGTCGAAACTGGTGATTTTCAATTCCTTGTTACTCAAGTGGACTTCATATCTGTTTAAACCGCCCAGTAGGCGGTACTAGAAAGGGATATAAATATTTTTAATATTTCTGACATTCTTGTGTGACTGTGATTCGCCGGGATTTGAACTCGTGACGCGGCGGTGACGGCGACTCGTGCGCGTGGCCACTGCGCCACCGAACAAGTAGCTGAGACCTTTGAAATAGCTGTGTGCTACGTTCGACGACGTCATCCGCAAGTGCTACGACGTGCTACGAGGCCTCTACGAGTTGTGTATCGGCTACGCTAGCCGCCTACGACGCGACGACATTGGAACTGCGTAGCGGATCGTTGATCGGTCGCTTATTCAACTGAGTTTGTACGGAATAAACACTACTTGCGTTGAACAAACTTGATCACTAATCAATATGGAAGGTGTCCAGCGAACTCCCCCGAAGTCACAAAACACTAGCCTGATACAGACTCAGTCTGAACCGAACATCAACTCAGCGATCAAATCGGCGATTGAGGGGAGCGAATATGTTTCGAAAAGAGATAGACGCCCGAGACCTGAATATTCACCTCAGCTTCAAGGTCAGCAGGATGTTCGAGACCTACTTGCTAGTTGGGAGAAGGAACAAGACACCCGTATCACAAAGATGTTGGAAAACCAAACTGCACTTATGGCAAAATTAGTTGCAGATATAAGTGAGATTAAAGCACAAAATATAAAAATACAGGCATCTAACGCTGAAATCTGCAAAGCCAATGCTGGAATTGAGCGATCAATGTCGTTCATGAACCAACAGTTTGAAGACTTAAGAAAAGAGGTAGAAGATCTCAAGAAAGAGCGTCAGGAACAGCGAAGCTTCATAGAAAACCTGGAGAAGAAGGTATTTGATCTCCAACATAAGTCACGGTCGTCGGGAATTGAACTTCGAAACATTCCACATACAGACACCGAGAGCACATCCGAGCTGGTTAAAACAGTCTGTAATATAGGAAAACTAGTGGGAGTGCCTATACCCGAACTCGAGCTCCGGGACGTATATCGCCTTCCAGGGAAGTCCACTACAGATACGACGGCGTCCACCTCGCGCCCAATTATTGCTGAATTCTCAACAGTGCGAACTAAACAAAACCTTCTATCCGCTATCCGTTCTTACAACAACAATAAGGAATCAAAAGAGAACAAATTAAACACCGAACTGATCGGAATACCTGGGAAACGGCAGGC
This sequence comes from Dicycla oo, assembly GCA_948252095.1. Classification (NCBI taxonomy): domain Eukaryota; kingdom Metazoa; phylum Arthropoda; class Insecta; order Lepidoptera; family Noctuidae; genus Dicycla; species Dicycla oo. The sequence goes on along the minus strand of OX411709.1, from coordinate 35,830,687 downwards.
GGTATATGTCGCTGAACAGTTACCTCCTAGTTCCAAAAAGTTATTTTTCTCCACTGAGACGCGGTTTTGGACCTAACCCAATCCATTGCCAAGACTATGGACAGTAAAATGAAGTGTCTTGGTATATTTTTGGACCTCTCGAAGGCCTTTGACACAATTTCTGTTCCTAGGCTAATATCTAGGCTAGAATTTTTGGGTGTACGTGGCATAGCTCTAGAGATCTTCAAAGATTACCTGAAAAATTGCAGCCAGAGAGTTAAAATAGATTCAAATTACAGTGATGAACACATTGTGTCATACGGTGTGCCACAAGGAAGCATTTTGGGTCCCACGCTCTTTCAAATCTACATAGACGACCTTTGTAGAATGTCGATACCAGCCTGTAAGATATATGCATATGCTGATGACACAGCGATATTAGTTCACGGACCTACTTGGGAAGATGTTAAAATAAAGGCGGGATCTGCACTGTCCTTAGTAATGAACTGGCTTAATCAGAACTTGCTGACACTTAATCTGAGTAAAACTTACTACCTGCCGTTTGCAATCCGCCGTAACACAAAACCCAAAAATACTTTCACCATAATAGCTCACTCGTGTCAGAATCAGCAAATATCGTGCACGTGTCCTGCTATAGCTGGAACTGATAGTGTGAAATACCTGGGTGTACATATAGACGATGGGTTAAGATGGGACAAACAACTCGATACACTAACTACTCGAACACTTCGTCTCATTCACATCTTTAACACATTAGGTGCGGCAGACGCACATGCGCGTTTTCATAACTTTCTTCGAGGTCGGCGCGGCGCACATGTGCGTTCGTTGTGCATCTCTATTGTTTCGAAAACATCGTAAAAAAAAGGGTCGGTAAGGGTGTAGCATAAAGAAGCGTTTGCATAAAGAATTCAGCAGAGAATGTGTTAAATCTCTCTGGGAATCAGGTAGTATTGAAATTCTCAAAATGGTGTATTTCACTTTATGCCAATCAATTGTGGGATATTGCATAACAGTATGGGGTGGAGCAGCGAAGACTTATTTCCTAAGAGCAGAGAGGGCCCAAAGGGCTGTGCTTAAAAGTCATGACAAAGAAACCCTATAGGTACCCCACAACACAATTATACGCTGACTGTCAAGTTCTAACGGTTCGACAGCTCTATGTCGTTCGATCTGTGCTCAGAACACATGGCTGCTTGCCTCCGTCTGATCCAACGAAGCGAACATATGTAACCCCAAGTGTACAACACAAAACCTCGTTTGCAAGACACCAATACCGTAGTATTAGAACGTATTCTAAGCACTCACTTAAATAAAAAAATACAGAAGGAACTCTAGATATAATAAACTTAAATAAATTTAAAGCTAAATCAAAAATTACAGAATGGCTTATTCAGCAGGACTATGATAAGACAGAATCTCTATTAACTTACATCGCTTGACATATGACATATCACTAGGAAAAGTAACAACAACACAACATCTACATACTATTATATCTAACATAAATACATACAATGATACACACACCATAACACACACACACACACACACACGCACACACACACACACACGCACGCGCACACACACACACACACACACACACACACACACACACACACACACACGCACACGCACACAACTCCAGGAACTGTTCCCATGAAAAGATTGATTTGCAGATCATAATGTTGTTCACCATATAATGATAGATCGACACAATTTCACTCATAAAAAGGTACAACTTAATTTATGCAACCATCTGGCCGAACACTGTCTCTTAAGATACAGGCCTCCTAGTTTGAGAGACAGGGTTTATATTTATGTGCTTATAGATTTTTGTCGCCTTTTTAACTTTTGTTCAAACAATGTTAATAGGTATAAGTTTAGTATTTACCACTGTGTTCAATCTGTGTCTATATATTGCTTTGAGTAAATAAACATTATTATTATTATCTCCTTTATTTATTTTTTAAACTTATTTTATTACATTTTTAAATATTTTTATAAAAACATTAAAAAAAAAAACATTTAAAAATATAAAAAATAGTGATCCGCCGGTAGCGGGTGCAGGGTCCAAGCTACCGGTGGTTAGGGCCCCAGAGACAGGAACCTCCTCACAATACGCGCCGTATCAAGGAGGACTGCCTTCTGAATCAGGCCCTTCACCCAGCCACCCAACGAGAGCCTCTTGAGATGTTGGTCGAGGCTCTTAGCGATAAGGCCATTGACCGTAACGACTATCGGCACAATGATTGCCGAGTCCACATTCCACATAGCGACAACCTCGTGGGCTAAGTCGAGATACTTCAATTGTTTCTCCTTCTCAGCCTTCACGAGGTTCTCGTCATGCGGGATAGTGACATCGATTATCATTGTGCGGCGCACTGATCGATCTATTACCACTATATCAGGCTTATTGGCTACAATAGTCCTGTCAGTGATAATAGATCGATCCCAGTATAACGTGACATGGTCATTCTCGAGAACTGGGTCGGGCACATACCTGTAATACGGTACCTCAGAGTCCACAAGGCCGTATTTCAGAGCAAGTTGCTGATGGATAATCCTGGCTACTTGATTATGCCTGTGCAAATACTCGCCGTTAGCTAAACGAGAACACCCAGAAGTAATATGTCTGATAGACTCACCGGGACAATGGCATGCCCGACATATGTCGATCGTCCCGTCTTTCATTATATACTTCCGGTAGTTATTCGTTAGCATAACTTCATCCATAATTGCACAGACTGAACCTTCGGTTTCCCCAAAGAGGTTACCGAAGCGTAGCCAGGCCACGGACGCTAAGAAATCTACGTCGGGCCCATGAAGGGCCCGGAAAAAGGTTTGCTTTGCCATACTTCCTTGCGGTCATTGGTACTAAGCACCACAGGTTTGCGCCAGTTCTCTTTAGCCAAGGACAACGGGGTGAGTCCCTTGTCCACTGCAACCACATCTCGGTGCATACCCACGTCAGCCTTGAGAAAATATTCTCTGAGACTGCACACCTCGCGGTTGTGGAGGGTCTTAGCATTTAAAAAACCTCGACCCCCGCACTTCCGCGGAATGTACAGCCTCATGACAGACGAACGTGGGTGATGCATCCGGTTTGCGGTCAACAGTGACCGGACTCTCCTATCCAGGGCGTCTAGTTCCGTCTGGGTCCACTTTAGTATGCCAAAGGAGTACATTAGGACCGGCATGACCCAACCGTTAAAGGCGCGCACCTTGTTGCCGCCTGACAAACAACTATTAAGTACCTTTTTCAGGCGACCGAAGAAGCGCTCCTGCAACGATTGTTTCACGTCAGGTCCGTTAATGCCTAACCCCTCTGACATACCTAGGTATTTGTAGGTATCAGTTGCGGAGAGTGATCTAAGGTTTATAGAATCTGAGAGTTGTAGTCCCTCAGATTCCACAATCCCGCCCCGCTTTACATGCATGACTGCACATTTATCTACACCAAATTCCATCCTGATGGAATCACTAAAAGTTTTAGTTACTTTTAGTGACTCCAGCAGTTGCAATTTGTTGGTGGCAAACAGTTTCAAATCATCCATATAAAGCAGGTGGGATATTACCTGACCCCCTCTCCGCAAAGGACAGCCCAGCCCTGTACCCTCCAGCAGAGTGCTAAGAGGGTTCAAGGCTAAACAAAACCACAGTGGACTCAGACTGTCGCCCTGGAATATTCCCCACTTAATCCTAATAGGTTCGTTGCTCCCCTGAATTTGTCGGCATCCTGGATAGCGAAGAACCGTCCTCCACTGCCCCATACACGTCGTTAGGAAGGTGCTCAGAGTTGTATCAATTTTGTACAGCTCTAACACCCTCAAGAGCCATGTATGCGGCACCGAATCAAAGGCCTTCTTATAGTCTATCCAACATGTCGACAAATCCTTTCGGGATCGACGGACCTGTTGGCTTATGGCCATGTCAATGAGGAGTAGCTCCTTGGTGCCGCGGGACCCATTCCTACATCCATTTTGAGAGACAGACATAATAGAATTCTTTTCTAAATGAGAATTAATTTTCTCTCTCAAAATGGATGTAAGAAGTTTATAGACCGTCGGCAAACAAGTGATCGGCCTATAATTTTTGGGTTCCGTGGCATCACCTGACTTATGGAGCAGGTGGGTAACTCCTGTTGTAAAGAGCTGTGGCAGCGACCCAGACTCTAAGGCCGACTGGAATTGCGATGCTAAGCACGCGTGTGAACTTTGCAGCCATTTAAGCCAAAAATTGTGCAGTCCGTCCGGTCCCGGAGATTTCCAGTTCGGTATCGGGCGGGCTGCACTGGCTACATCGGAGGAAGTAATTATTACTTCCTCCATCTCCGGTATGGCGTCACACACGCGCTCAACATCCCGCATCCATTCAGCCTCAGTATGGCAAACGGGCACCGACCAGATGTTACGCCAGAATATGCTAGTGGCATCATCATCCGGGCGGCATACGTCTGCCACATTTTGCTCAGGTCGCTCCCATGCTCTATACACCCACCTTTGATCACGCTGGAATATGCGATTCTGGGTATACCGCTCAACCCGTCGCTTATACCTACGGATACGGCTTGCCCATGCACAGACCGAGACCTTCTGCTTCAGGAAGTCAATGCGCTCTGTGACACGGGACATATATTCTTGAGGACTGATTCCAGTCCCCGAGAACGCCCGCCTCACAAAGCGCATCACTCTAGGGCGAGTATTGCCCTCCCTGAAGCAGTATAGTTTGCCGATGAGCACCCTGGTCCCCTCGATACGCTGCTCGATCCTGCACTGCCAGGCTGGAACAGCGGGTTTTGGTCGTGTAGCTATGTCACAATTTGGAAATTTGACATTGGCTACACGACACGCCGCAATAGCCGCGCAATACAAGATCGAGTGCGTATCTACGAGATCTTCGCTGCTTTCAAAATAAAAACCAAGCAGCGAATCCAAGGCACACACCATCGCCCTATTCGTTCTGTGCATAGGCAAGCGAGGTAAATGTGGTCTAAGTTGGACAGGGGCAGTTCTAAACTCCCGAATCGCATCCTCCAGCGCGCTCCTCAATCGTTCGTTACACTGGCTACTTACCGTAACAATCTCCTCGCCCCCCTCCTCATCATTAACATAAGACCGCGGTTGGGTTATGTCACTGACTAGAGGTTGCACCGCGGTCTGTGATGGGACAGGGACGATACGATTGCTCAGTACCTCTGAGCGCAGCCTATCAAGCGCGGCGTCGTCCAATCTGTGATTCCGTTGGATAACCCGCACCTGATCCGAAAGTCGTTGGGCCGAGACGTTGATGGCTGGTTGAAGCGCCTGGAACAGAGACAGCATCCTATCGCGGTACGCAGTGAGGTTAGTTACCCCCTCTGTAGCCCCGTAATATGCGCGCATGACGTTCTCATTCATTTGTTGAGTCCATTTCATGCGCTGCACACAACCACCGGCAGCGGGGACCCGGCTCGGGGCTGGATGGCCCCTAAGTCCCAAGCTTCTCGGTGGCCGGCCTCTCCCCTGCCGACGTACAGGTGTTGGCGACGTCGGCGGGGAAAAATACTCGTCGCTCGAGCTCGACGCAACTACCGCGGCCGGTGTCGTCACAGCGCTCACAGTGGGGCTGGGTACCGGCGGCAGCGAGGCGGAGCCGAGCGAAGAGTCCGGAGGTGGTAGGCGTGCTCGTCTTGAAGCTGCTCTCGTCAACATTTTTTTTATTTTCATTATTATTATTATTATTATTTAGCCAAAATTCAACCATTAGTTACTATGTTTAGCCATTGGTTGAGTGTACTAAGTATTTTTGTTGGGTAATAATTGAAATAAATTTTAATTTAGGATTTACCCATACACATCTAGGTCTATCCAACAGTGGCTGTGCACTCTCTTGTGCCAAAACGGACCCTGGCACTCGCCGGCCCCTGCTGCACCACCACTCCCTACGCTTGCTCACCTTGTGCGTTGTGTGGTAACAGTTCTAACCTAACCTACCTTTCAGCCCTTAGGTGTACCTAAGGGCTGATTTTTTGATCCATAGTTAACTCAACCAATGGTATAGTAACTAATGGTTGAATTGTGGCTAAATTTGAAAGGCTAAACATGAATGTATTCATGTTAGCTCATTCATATTAAAAGATAGTAACTAATGGCATAACTCATTTGTGTTTAGCCTTTCACATTTAGCCAAAATTCAACCATTTAACCATTGGTTGAGTTAACTATGGATCAAAAAACCGGCCATTAGTTTAACCATTCTAACATTACCCAGCAGGCATTGGGTAGACCTAGGTGAGTGGGTGATTCTAAGAAAACCCAGGTAAATTTAGGTTTACTCAATCATCTAGCATTACCCATGACATATATAAAGCTTATAGGACTGCCTCGTTGGTCTAGTGGTTGCAAGTACTACTTCTGAGCATGAGGCTTTGATTCCCAGGTCAGGCAAAATGTTATTGGGTTTTTCTATCTGGAATTTCTCTTATTTTGGGTTAGTGCCCAGTTGATGGCAATAAGCTTGCTCCCTATTATATGGGACTTGAACAGTAATCGGCAAAATGTCACTGCTTTGCATGAATACCCGCACAACCCAAAATTTTGAAATTAGTGGTTTATAACACAGCCCAATGCAAAATAGTCCTTATTTCATGGTCAGTAAGACTCACATTCATAACGGCATAATCGGCGGTTTTGCCGTTATGAATGTGAGTCTTACTAACCATGAAATAAGGACTATTTTGCATTTGGCTGTGTTATAAACCACTAATTTCAAAATTTTGGTTTGTGCGGGTATTCGTGCAAAGCAGCGATGTGTGTATACTATAGAAGGGTTGGGCAGAGTCTAGACCTATAGTCGTACACTTCTGCCAACCCTTCAGAGAAACAAGGTGTAATATTTAAGTAGAAAATTAGGAAAGGTCAAACAGCTTACAAAAGTATTTAAAACTCTCACTTTCTACATTTTCATTATAAACGTCCTTTTGATAAAAGTGTTTGGACACAATAGGAACAAGTTCTCATATTGATCTGTGAATGTAATGCACACAACTCCCACACAATGTTAAAGAATTGTAGATAGGGGTAACTGATGTGCATTGCATTGTTGTGCCAAAGAACTTCGAATGCAGGATAGGTTTAGCAAATATTTCAAGAACTTTGAAAAGTAAAGCTTCTTTCTTTTTCAGGGACTTTATTCTTTGGGTACTCATTGTACTCCGAATGGTATCAAAGCTAGTAAAAAAAAAAAACTTTTTCTATGATACAAACCAGCAGGTCATCTTCCTTCTTTCCCAGCTGAACGAAGGCGCATTGTATAGCATGGCTCTTATGTTCCGCCCATGGGTCGTCGCTAGCTTGCCAACAATCCAGCTCCTTGCCACATAGGAAACATTTGACGGCATCGGCATCGTCGACACCCCTCGCTACCGAATAAAATCCGGCCTCTGCCATGTTACGCACGTTACACTTATTTTTGTCATTGAATGGCCAACTCGTCTTCTTAAAGGTTTTTATTCTTTCTTCAACTAAGAATAAAGATGGGATTTCTACAGCCTTGGCCATTGTTGGAAAGGGGTTTATTTTATTCCTTTATATTTTTTATTCAATTTAACAGAAACAGCAGTTACAAACTTTGATGAAATTCAAAAACAGACAGAATCGTAGACACTGACAGAAGTGACAGAGAAAGCTTTAATTTAAACACAGAACCACAGACTACGTAGTAGTTGAAGCAGAACCACAGAACATATATACCCTAGACGGGAACCAGTAATCGGAATAGGTAGTGCTAATTTACCTAAAGTTCGAGGAACATAAAAAGTCGGAGATTTCCTGATGTAGTTAGTAACGTGGCCAGACCGTCAAGGATGACAGTCTCAATATCTTGACCCTGCCTGATGGCCTTTATAAGGTCCATCAATAGTTGTATGGCGCAGGCCGTAAACTCCTTTTTGTGAGCGCCGGCAGCGCTGCCGCTCTGCTCTTTGGGGAACTTTTTTGGTTCCCCCTGTTGCCGCCGCGATGGTCCGGCGCTGGCATCGAGAGCGCCGGACCGTCGCCGGACGCTTCATACTGTCGCCTTCTCAGTTTGGGTTTAGGCAGGGGAAGTCTTTCTAAGTCTGAGAGGGGGGGAGGGTCTATAGGGATGCAGTATAGGCCCTTCTTGTAGTAGATAAGGGTGCCGCCCTGGTGACATCGAGTCCTGTCGTTGCGAACTAGGTATGCGATAGTTGGCAATAGACGGGTTCCGATGACGAGGTTTTAAGAAGGTTTCCTGAACTAAGAGGATGTCTATTTGGTGATCGCGGAGGAAAGTGGCGATCTCAGCACGTTGGCTATGAATGCCATTGGCATTGAAAAAACCTAACTTGAGGGATCGGGGTTTAAATCTAGGTAAGATGCCTTTATCCATTGTTGATTTATTTTTTGGTGAATGCCATCAGAGCTTGCGTAATCTCCGATGACCACTCCCTTTTTTTTTTTTTTTTATGAATGGCATCTCGTAGTTGACCTAGAGAGGTCGAGACTACTTAACCGGACTATCCTGTGGCTGCCTTAAGAGAACTCAAAGCCTCCAGCCAGGGGCATAAAACTTACAGACTAAGCGACTACACGCTAAGGGCTCCCCCTGTGGGGAACGGGCCTCGGCTTAGGGCGTCGCTGGGGGGAAGACAGCAAGATGGGACAGGCTGGATCAGATTATAATTATTATTGTCAGGGGAATTTAAAGCTACAGGCTCAGCTACGCCACCAGCTGGCACATCATACCCGAGCAAGGGACGGGGGGAGGACGATTATTACGGGGTCGTCGCGAGGGACCTCGGCGGCGAGGTCGGAATGTCGATTTGTTTTTGTTCCTACGGTCCCTACTGCTCTCCTGGAGAAGAGTTATGGGGTCGTCGGGATCTGAGAGGACAAGCCTGGGACGGCGGACCTTACTAATACGAGAGGGGACATAGCTAGCCGCCTCGACAACCAGAGGGTTGCGATGGTTGGTGGCTGAGTCGAAGAAACGCTTGGAATTGCGTTTCAAGAACTGGGAGATGGTGGGAATATCGAGATCTACATGGAGGATTTCGTTCCGAACGAACCAAGGGGCTCCCGTTGCCTTTCGGAGGAACGGTTTTGGAGGGCCTGCATCCTATGAATGAGGTGAGGTTTTGCGTGCGCAAACACTGAACCCGCATAGGTCATGATGGGGCGAATGCACGCTGTATAAATGCGCAATTTGCACCTAAGTGACAATTTGCTACGTGCATTCAGAACGGAGTGGAGTCTACCGAGAGCGAAAGCGGCGCGCGAACGCGCCTGCTTTATGTGCTCAGCGAAGGAGAGGTGGTGGTCGAGGGTCACACCGAGGTATTTGGCTCGCGTCTCCCAAGGGATCGGCTTGCCGAACATGGTGATCGGTCGGGGGGTGACCACTCCCGCGCTGCGCACGCCTTTTATAAGCACTTCGCTCTTGGTGGGGTGATGATAGCGGGGCGCCGCATGAGTAGCTCGTGACGTTTCGTTGCACGTGCGCTTCGCTCGTTGTTGATGTGCCGTTTTTAATACTTGCGCCGATATACGAGTATATACAACGTGTTAATATGAAGGCGCAAAACCTGAAAATGTTTTGTTCAGAATCAATAGTAGAATCCGTTCCACTAATAAACAAATATTGGTCACATTTTGATATAAAAAAAAACATTTTTAGTTATGCCGCTTTTAAAATTACTTAGAACTGACTCACGCGCACGAATCGGCAACATTGCGATCATGTTTGACCGACGCTAGCTATCATTAGAATTTACAACGGGATATTTACCATGTATATTAATTAAATGAGGACATTCTTGTACTTAAAGCGGACAAGGGGAATGCCACTGTAGTGATGAACGTCTCTGAATATGATAAAAAGATCCGCCTCTTATTGAGCGATGTGAACGCCTACAAGAAAGTAAACTACAACCCGACAGCACGAACGAATCGCAGTACACAGAAGGTAATAAAAGAGTGTCAACACATACTTTCTGATGAAACAGCTAGGTACTTGCTCCGTCCTAGAAATGTGCAGCCTCCGAAACTTTATGTATTACCAAAAGTACACAAGCAGAATGTTCCGCTACTGCCCATAGTCAGTCAGATTGACTCACCCACGTACCACCTGGCGAAGCATGTGGCTGATGTGCTTCAACCATTGGTTGGACAGTCAACATCATAATATGTAAAAGACTCTCGGCATTTCATTGACATCCTGCAGTCCATCAAACTCCAAACTAAGGACGTAATGGTCAGTTTCGATATCGAGTCCTTGTTTACAAATGTACCAGTGGCGGACTGCATGGAAACTGGACAACGACTGCTGGGAAACATGGACTGAATGAAATTGCAAGCAAATAACATCCCTGTAGAATACGTGAAATTACTACATCACTGTTTATCCACCAGTTACTTCATAAACCAAGGTCAGTATTACCTACAGATTGATGGTGTAGCAATGGGCAGTCCTGTGGCTCCTGTAGTAGCCAACATTTGGATGGAGCATTTTGAAGAGTTGGCTATTTCCACTACATCTCCATCAATAAAACTGTGGAGGAGGTATGTTGATGACGTGTTTGGGATTATTGAAGGAGATGAACAAGAGGTAAAGGTATGCTTGGCACATCTAAACAGTATACATAGCAAAATTAATTTTACCTACGAGATGGAGAATGAGTTGGTCCTACCATTCTTGGACGTGAAAATTCTAGTTCGTGCTGACGGCTCTCTAGGCCACTCAGTCTACCGGAAATCAACTCACACGGATCGATATCTACATGCCGACTCGCTGAACTCTGTAGTGACTTCGCTCACCAACCGTTCATATGACTTATGCGACGAGGAACATTTACAGGATGAGTTAACACACGTGCAGAATGTCCTACGGAGGAATGGATATATAAGGAAGATCGCACAGCGTAGACAAAAACCTATTTCCAAACATCGGAAGTGCGAGGTTGAGAGGCAACCGGCATTTTTGCCATATGTGAAGGGAGTGACAGATAAGGTTGCAAATATTCTTCGGAAATATGCCGTAAAAACTATTTTCACTCCGTTCAAGAAAGTATGGCAGATGCTGCGTTCGCCGAAAGACAACTTCCCCTTGGAAAAACCCGGTGTTTATAAGGTAGACTGCAGCTGTGGAAAGTCATATATCGATCAGACAAAGCGTACTGTGGCGTGTAGAATATCGGGACATATAAGGGTGAAACAACGATACACAGAAATCGGCCATAGCTCAACATCTTATAGAATCCGGATCGAACCACTGGATTGAGTTACATAACCCTCAGGTCATCTCGACAGAAAGTCACTACATACCTAGACTGGTGAGAGAAGCGATTGAGATTACTAAATATAAGAACTTCAACCGTAAGGATGGGTTTCAACTGTCGAGAGCCTGGAATCCAGTGGTCCAATTGTGTAAAGACCGCAAGAGTACCGAGCAAAGTTCGCGAGTGGACACAGTGAGTTTTGTGTGTCGAGATCAGAATCGAGTTGTGAGTGTAACAAGTGACAATGGTAGCGGTGTCAATCGCACTAAACGAGCGAAAGAGGGTAGACCGTTTTGTCTGCTCGTAAACATCCACCCGCAATAACTTCAGTTTATCCGTGATCATGGCACTTGCAACAGTGCCGAAATATCGGAAACTCGAATCAATTAATATACATGGTAAATATCTCGTTTTAAGTTCTAATGATAATGTCAGTGACCATGTCGGTTTAAAAACTTATATTGACGCTAGCTAGTTTTTTTCGCGAAATCTGCACGCGCGTACTGCAACATCGGAGAGTATTTACGTAAAGTTACTAATTTGCTAGAAATGCCAGAAACTAAAAAAATCAACTATCTAAATAAATAGGTCGCAAAAATTTAATCCAATAATTTTTATCCATATATTTTTTACAGTCAAAATAAGTTGGGGTGTCCTGAGGTTTTGTGCATTCAAATAAACAATTATTTGTATAATGTGTACATATTAGTTATTTTATTATTGCTGATTATAAACATATTATATTAGCTTTCGAGTTTTCTTACACAATAAGATACATATATAATATACAGGATAGATTCAATCTAAGATAGCAAGATTGTCTTTTATTTTAGAAAATCATATAAAACATGTCTGCTGATTTTTCTGGGATACAAAATAAGTAATACAATCAATAACTGTATTAATACCATTATTTTTATGTTCTTAGGCGATGTCCCGAATTCCGGGACCATTGTCCCGTAAAAAATATAGTCATAACTTATGACTAGGATACTATAGGAACCTAAACGAAAGTCGGAGGCTTCCTTATGACTCATAAGGAAGTCTCCGACTTTCGTCTATGTTCCTCGAACTTCAGGTAAATTAGCACTACCTATTCCGATCACTGACGGGAACAGAACGAACACTATTACCCTATTACCATTGAGATAGAAAAACATGGAGATGGCATATTCTATTAGAGGATGAAAGGTATACAAATATCTGGCATATCGACACAGACATGTCAAAAAGCTTTTTGTTTCTTTTTAGCTAATCAAGAGCTGCGTATGAAAAGAGAGACATCTAAATGTTTGTCAAGGACTAAATTTGAAAACATTCTTGTGTGACGTTAAATCGTGTCTATGCGTGAACGGTACGCCATGTGGAGTGCTGAGTTTTGTGGTAGGTGCTGTCAAACGGTTGCTTGCTCTCTCTCTTGCACTCGCAGTAACAAATCTAGGAGGGGCGGCCATGATGAGTGCCCGATTTTTGTAAGGTATGAATCAGAATCAGAATCAGAAATATTTATTTGTAAGTTATAGGTACAATAGATGTAAAATGGTAGGTACAGTTCGCTACAACCAGCCATTAATGGCATACAAAAATATTTTATAAATCATTGTGAATTTAAATTAGGTACATAATTATAGTTAAATTTATCTTCTTTAATTGTGTTCGGAAAAAAAAACATATGTATTAAAAAAAATAATGATTAAGTAACTGCAAAAAAATAAAATAAAATTAAAATATAATAATAAAACATTCCTAATAATACAAAATAAAAATTCAAGTGCATAACAGTAGATATCAAACATATATAAAGATAAATTAAAATTGTAATCAGTCAACAATATAGACGAATAATATCTAAGTCAAATGAACAAAAAGTCATGTCAGTTTTTGTCTTGTATAAAGTCAGCTGTCGAGCATTTCCTAATTAAAAATTGTTTGAGTTTCTTTTTAAACATTATGACATTAAGAATCTTTATTTCTCGTGAAATTAATGCACGCTATTTTTGTAGTTAGGGCAAGTCCATAGGTTTATAATTACTCCCACAGACTGGCACAGACTATAGAGATCGATAGAGATTCAGACTACTCGGATCGACCTGAATCGTCGCGTAGGCAGACCAGATAAAGATACCACTTGTAATCCTTATAAAAATCACACGTTTAATTTACTAATGATAAAAATAATTATGGTTGCCAAATCAGAAAATCTTGTCATTTCATTTATCATTTTCTTTACCTGTGTCATAACTAAACGTCGGATGAAGTTTCTGGAAGGTATTCTTGACTGTAGTATAAAAGTTTGAAAGGTAGGTATTTCCTTTGGACATTTGGGTGATCAAAATCACTATATAAGTTCACTTCTTACAGTTTTCAGTTAGCAACACTGGCCTGTTTATTAATTCATTCTCTTTCGAAAGCGTAACGGTAGCCCGCGAAATTCAAATTTTCTTACGCTTTTTGCAATTTGCAAGTCAGTATTAGGTTGTGTGTTGATTAACACATTCGGTGCGGCAGACACACATGCGCGTTTTCATAACTTTCTTGGAGTGCGGCGCGGCGCACATGTGTGTTCGTTGTGCATCTCTATTGTTTCGAAAACATCGTAAAAAAAAGGGTCGGTGCATGTAGCATAAAGAAGCGTTTGCATAAAGAATTCAGCAGAGAATGTGTTAAAATGTGATTCGCGACCTAACCATTATGTATTTACAGAATTAAAATCATCAAATTAATCAATACAACTTTTTAAGACCAGGTAATCGTAATGAATAACTATTTCATGAAATTTTGACATTTGAAAATTATACTAACCTTAGGAGTTGTAATTAAACGAAAACTGGACAAAAATGTATGCGACTTGGAGTGTAGTACAACTAAAAATGCAGAGCTAAGGAAAAGGGAAGCGACTAGCACAGATAAAAAAGCAGCTTTAGTGGAAATGTATATTTACCTTTCCACTAAAGCTGCGCATTACTAATAATGACCATTTTATAATTGATGGGTTGTATTGTTGGTTTTACATTAAAGTCTTTTTTTTTTTGTTGAAGACTGGAGGCATACCATAATGATACGACAGATTGATTAGAATTGAAGACGAGCTTGAAGATGATCACTCCAAAATTCCTGCCCTCGAAAAGTTCAGGGCTGTCAATTCCAGCTCTGATCTTCCAGCGCTATCTAAAACCCATGTTCAAGCGTTTTCATACAGTGATGATGCGTTTATCTTCTTTTGTGAGTTGATTCTAATAATAAAATATACTTAAATTACAATATGTTAATATTGTTACAGGTTTCAAATACGGGGGGTATATTAAAGGGAAAATCTTGTATGAAAGTAGGAGTTTGGTAACGCTAAGAGTTACCTATGATTGTAACCATGCATATTTTCGTGTACAGTGATATATTAGGTAGTTGACAACTAGCTGTCAATTTTTAAGACGGACAATGGTAGCGACATCTGAAGTGAGCAAGTGGCAGTTTTTATCCTCAATGCATAATAACGGTAAAGAATAAACATAACAAATAAAATAGTAATATTAGTTGATTGTAGGCACATATAAATATTTTAAAAAGTATTATATTTTCTTCTTCCACCGAGTAGCTGAGATCTTCTTCTTCGTCCAAGTTCTCTAGTCTGGCAACTTCTGGAGCTTTAGGAATGTTATTGTTTCCTGAGGAAGTATTACACCAAACTTCAAAAATAGCGAGTTTCTTCATTTTTGTCCACCTAACGAAAAAAAATAACTTTGTATGACATGGGCAAATAGGTGCACGGGAATACAACTGATTCCTATAAATCACGAGTCAGGGAAGAAGAAAAAAATGTTTCAGCTCGGATATGCATAATTAAAAATATAAACAAACAATAAAAACAAACATGTGTAAGTGATACATGTTTGACTTTCAAACATACCTTCTAAGATAACTAAAACACTGTAGGTGATAATATGACTGCGCTTCTGTATGCCTATTTAAAATTTCACCCGTGAAACACCTTCAATAAATCCGTCGATTACAAAATCCACATCACAAGTGTCAATTTCTCGATGTTAAAGTATGAAAAATATCGACAGCTACCCGCAAATTATTATCAAATCATACAGTTGACTTATCTAGCTATCGGGTAAAAATATTGTATCTTTGAATATTGCATATTCAAATGGATAAAGTGACGCTAGTTACGAGCTATTTCACAGTTTGCGGCGCTGCGGGAAGTGCCGCCCCTTCGCCCTTACGTAACCAAGGATAGGCACCCCTGCTCACCCCCACAGCTTCGGTTTCCGCATAAGCACCCGTGCGAGCCGTAGCAGCTTCAGCCGCTACGCTCACACGGGTGCCTATGCTTTGTTAAAGCGGGCGGGGGCTGGTCTCCCTCCGTGCCTCCGGATTTTTATATACACTCTAGGGGATTTTTATATACACTCTCGGTCGGGGTGCCCCGAATGCCCCGATTCGGTTTTGGGACTTGACCAATTTTAGCCATAAAGTGGGGGGTACACCAACTTCCTTCTGAACAGAATTTTAGGTTGAGAAACGGAATGAACGAAAACAAATGACACTGACACATGACGCAAATAGCGCAGTTTTTTTTTTACGTCCCCTTTCAACTATTATGTACGACATTTTACACCACAGACAACAATTATACTGGACATATAGTTTGTGTCAAATAACTTTGCCGCTCTGAAACAGGCTTTCCGATGCGCAAGGCATGGCGCGCTGCTGTAGTTTAGTATAGATTGACTACTGCGCAGTTATTTGCGCAAACTTCAGAGCGGCGAAGTTATTTGACGCGAAGGACGCGAACTATACTAACAGATTTGGTTGTCAATAGCCCTTATTAACGTTTCGCTTTCCCTTTTTATCTGATTTGAGGTAAGAATTAATTTTTATTAATTTCTTTCTTTTAATAAAACTGTTTGCACTATAATGTACTTTTTATTTTTATTGCTATCAACACACATGTTATTTCAGCGCGCAACTTTTGTTTTTGGCCCTAGTGATTTCGGGCGGAATGGGGAGGAACACTAACTTTTTATCACGATAGATGGCGCACAATCGATTGTATGTACAGACGCCAGCAGGTCAACCTACCCGAAACTGTCAGATTTTCCCAATCAACCTTGAACCTAATGCCTTAGCAATAAAGTCGAAAATCTATTAAATAAATCTGACAGATTGTAGTAGCTTGATGTGCTGGCGTCTGTACCTTGTTTTGATTTATTAGCTGTCAAATCGTATGGATTTTTCAATCTACTAGGTTTAGCTTTCCTATTTTCCATAATTTTGTCCAGAATGCCTCAATGTAGTGAGTTACCTTGTAAAAACAGAGGAGTACATTTTTTTCCTAAAGAAAGTAAGGGCAGTAAACAATGGGAATTGGCATTAAGTATTAAAGACTATGGCAAGTAGTACTGCACGATTGTCTGCTGCACATTTCACAGAAGAGGATTAGATTAGTAAAGAAGCTGTCCTTTAGGCTGGGTACTATATCTTTAACACATTCGGTGCGGCAGACACACATGCGCGTTTTCATAACTTTCTTCGAGTGCGGCGCGGCGCACATGTGTGTTCGTTGTGCATCTCTATTGTTTCGAAAACATCGTAAAAAAATGGGTCGGTAATGTAGCATAAAGAAGCGTTTGCATAAAAAAATCAGCAGAGAATGTGTTAAAACAAGAGTATCAAGAATATTATCTAATAAAATAAAATTATTATAAATAGTCATCAAAATAAATGTGTCATAAAATATACTATACCTTTTAGCTAATCTTTGTAGTAAAGGAGTCTGCTAAAGATTGAATTATTCAATATAGGTACAGACGCCAGCACATCAAGCTACTACAATCTGTAAGATTTCTTTAACACGTTCTGTGCGGCCAACGCGCATGCGCGATTTTCGAACGTTCACCATGTGCTGGCGGCGCTTATGCGCGTCCATACAATTTATATAACTTCCTTGGAATGCGGCGCGCCGCACCTGTGGGTTTTTTGTGCATCTCTATTGTTATTGGCGTAATTCATTTATGACTCATAGAACTGGAAAATTATCAAACACACATAAGCGTCTCGCCGCACTTGGGGCAAGTTTGTAACGCCGCACATATGCGCCCAGCCGCACTGGGTAGAGTTTCTTCAACCGCGCATGCGCGCCCATAGCACCACACGAAGTATTTTTTGGGCGCGCATGAGCGTTTGCCGCACAGGGTTTAGTGTATCATAAAGCAGCACTTGGAGCAAATTCGCCAAATAATTCAGCAGTTAATGTGTTAATAGATTTTCGACTTTATTGCTCTAGGTTGATTGGGAAAATCTGACAGTTTCGGGTAGGTTGACCTGCTGGCGTCTGTACTTAGTTTTCAAAATATTCCTGTATTGCCTATCTATAAATCCTTGGTAAAGGAGTATCTGGATTTATGTGTCTGAAAATATCAGAAGGTGGACATAGGTATGCGGTGTCGTCTTGGATGTCGCAGTCAGCACCAAAGTTTTGGTTTCAACCATACGAACGTAATCTATTAACAAAAAATAGAATGTTAGTCCGTGGCTTATAGAAAATGCTAACAAACAATCATAACTTCAAATATTTTAAGCGTTTCCCTTCCAATCAAATCGGCCTTTTTGTCGGCAGTTGCTGCGTTCCTCTTGCGGAGCTCAACTTTTTGTTGAGGCATTCATAAACGCGTAAATATTATAGTCGATTTATACTTTAAAATCTCATAAATAGCAATCACACTACTCTCACGAAAGTTAAACAAGGTACAGTCGACTACAGCGACATCTGCACACAGCTTTGAGTGTGGCTCCTCATTATGACATCCGTACATAAGTATTCCATTATTAATATGTTCACTTGAAAACTGTGACCTTGCAGATCAATATTGACAGAACAAAGTGCATCTACCTTTGTTTTTAGATTTGAAGCTACCATGCTGACATGTTGGTTGCATGAGCTCTTTTGTATTTTGTATTGACAAACTAGTCGGCTATCTATAAAACTAGCAGTACTCCCTGTATCAATCAATGCTCTGGCTACAAATAATCCGTTTATTTTTATCGGTATCATAGCTTTATCGAGATCACCTGTAGCGGCCACGATACATGATAACATTTTCTGCGACTCTCCATTTTCCATGTGTTTGTTAGGTTGATCACTAATAAAAGCACTCTGTTGTGGTGGCGCAGTCACTGCACTTTAGCACACTGCAAAATGCCCCCTTTTTTCACATTTGAGGCAGGTTGTACCAGCAGCTGGACAGTTTTTCCTGGCATGTCTCTTGTTTCCACAGAAATAGCATAGTTCTTGGATGTGTGTTTCCTGATTGTTAATGGAGACCGCATTGATAAAGGTACTAGTACTTGGTTTCTGGTAATCATTACTGTGTATTCGCGCCATCTCTAGAGCGCGGGCCTGCTTGAATGCGTCGTCTAATGTGAGGGTGTCATTTTCCAACAGTCCTTGACGTACTATGGACGACGAAAAGCCGCATATGAAAGCGTCTCTAATAAAATCACTTTCGTTTCGTTCAGCGGTCACTTGTTTAAAGTTGCAATCTTTTGAGAGCAGTTTCAGGGCTTGTAGATACTGGTTGATAGACTCACCTGGTTGTTGCGCTCGTTTTGCTAGTCTGTGCCTGGAATATATTTTGTTAGGTCGCTTCAGAAATAGTGCATCAAGTGTCTTTATAGCAATATCGTAATCAGTGCAATCCTGTATGCTCACAAAAGTTGTAGAGGACAGATGATTGGTTAGTAATCGGAATTTAGTCTCAAATTTTCGAATGTGCTTTTCCAATGTGTCCACTGAGAGGACAGATCTTGACTTGAGGACGGGTCTCCGTCGAAAAGTTCTGGTCGTAGATATTTTTCCATTTTGTTAAATAAATTGTAGTAAAGAATATACCCGTAGTATTTAGGTTTTATTTAACAAAATTCAACATATTGATACAATGACACAATTAGTGATGGGTAATTTTCGGAAATTTTTCAAAACTTGGAAATTTTTCCGTTTATTTTTCCGAAAAATAACAATATGGAAAAATAATGGAAAAATATTGTTTACTGTAAAATGTTGACTACAGGAATTAAAATAACATATGAATTAAAGGGTTTTATTTATACTGAACATATTTACTGACTGACTGAATGAATGACTGACTGATTGATTGAATAAAATGACTGACCGACTGACAAATCAACGCACGGCCGAAACTACTGGGTCTAGGAACGTGAAATTTTGCACACGGCTTCCTTTTATAATTTAGGGGAACACTAAGAAGGGGTTATTGGAAATTCAATCTTATAGGGGGTGAAAAGGGGGGTTTTTGTTTGTATGAAAAATCTTATTCCTTGAGTTAATAAACTTGAACTTGGCACGAATACATATTTATGTTAATTATGAACTTTTTAATTTTTTTTTTCTAAACTACCCATTCTGACACACCGAATTCCCCTTTAGGGGGCTAAAGGGGAATTGGGTGTGTCAAAATTTTAACGCGCTGACCAATTAACTCTAAACTCACTATTTATACATAAGACTAAAAATAAAGAATAATTACGGGGTGAAAATGGGCAGTAAATTTTGCAGGGGAGGATACTACTACGTGGCTTGATTAACTCGAAAAGAACAATGGCGAATTCTTATTTGAACGTCTAAAAGTGACATTTATACAAAATAAATTCAATTAATTATCTATGTTCTTTTATGCTATCATATTATCTAATTAAGGCCAAATAAAAAAATATGTTCAATGAAAATTTTTACTACTTCGTTCTAAAAGGTTAGGAAATTGTTGGTTGGATTGGCAATACTAAACTAAAATTGCCATTGTATGTTTATTTTCCTATACAGTAGGTACAGCATAATTGTCGTGGTGTTGTTATCATTTTTAGTTTGTTGTTTTATTTACATGAAGTAAATAATATGTCGGCGCCTCCGCTTTTCTAGACTGTTAATTGTCATGTTGTACAAATGGCAACGTCAAAAACTAACACCGAGCACTCTGGTAAGGCGGCCATCTTGTAAAATGAGCAGGTAACTTCGGATTTTTGGTAAGGTGCGCACGCAACCATGTGGTCGGTGGACGTTATATTTTAATCGCATCCCTCTTAATCTAAGCGATCTATTATTATTTTGTGTAGTGTTTGATTGAATTATCGAGAATTAGAAGTGGAGTGATTGTGATAGGTGTTATTTTTTGAAATACTGCCTTTCTACCCGATAATCCACGCCTACCTGAACATGGTCGGCGCCTCCGCTTTTCTAGACTTAATTGACTTGTACAAATTTCAACCTCAAAAACGAACATCGAGAACTGGTGAGGCGGCCATCTTGTAAAACGAGCAGTGAACTCGTGGTCGGTGGACGTTTTATTTTAATCGCATCCCTCTTAATCTAAGCGATCTATAATTACTTTGCGAAGTGTTTGATTGAATTGTGGAGAACTAGAAGTGGAGTGATTGTGATAGGTGTTATTTTTTTAAATACTGCCTTTCTACCCGATAATCCACGCCTACTTGAACATGGTCGGCGCCTCCGCTTTTCTAGACTTAATAGGCTTGTTGTACAAATGTCAACCTCAAAAACAAACATCGAGAACTAGTGAGGCAGCCATCTTGTAAAACGAGCAGTGAACTCGTGGTCGGTCCTCGTTTTATTTTAATCGCATCCCTCTTAATCTAAGCGATCTATAATTACTTTGCGAAGTGTTTGATTGAATTGTGGAGAACTAGAAGTGGAGTGATTGTGATAGGTGTTATTTTTTTAAATACTGCCTTTCTACCCGATAATCCACGCCTACCTGAACATGGTCGGCGCCTCCGCTTTTCTAGACTTAATTGACTTGTTGTACAAATGTCAACCTCAAAAACGAACATCGAGAACTAGTGAGGCGGCCATCTTGTAAAACGAGCAGTGAACTCGTGGTCGGTGGACGTTTTATTTTAATCGCAATCTTCTTAATCTAAGCGATCTATTATTATTTTGCGAAGCGTTTGATTGAATTGTGGAGAACTAGAAGTGGAGTGATTGTGATATGTGTTTTTTTATTGTTTACTGTAAAATTTTGACTTCAGGAAGTAAAATAACACAGAGTTTAAAGGGTTTTATTTACATTCAAAGTTTTATTGCATTAACACATCTATTCTGTTGAAGAATCCGAATCATCACTGGCGAAAAGTATCATGATCAATATTTTCTACTGCATCTACACAAACAATAAATCTTCAGTTGGTGGGTTTTATATCACCAACAAATTTCAGAGAAAAACCGATCTAGTTATACAAACCCGAAAATCAACCAAACCCAGGAAAAGAACCCGCCAAAATTAAGTCAGCTGTAGAAGAACAGCGCAATACAAGCAAAATTAATCATACCTCTAAAATGAAAGAGTATGAAATTCATACACTTTCATTTTAGAGGTATGATTAATTATGCCCTGATTTTTGTGCCAAGAAACAAGAAAATATTGACAAAAGAAAATTATTTTTGCTTTTTAATGTTAGAAGAATTGCAATATGTACTACCGTACATGAGAAACTTACTATCTTTTAAAACTTGTAGACGGTTATAAAGGAAAACATGTGAATGTGGACCAAGTAACAGTTCAGTATAATGCTCCGCCTGGACGTGATTAAGTACAGTAGTCCAATTAGTCCCCAATCTTTTTGGCCAGCACCCTAATTGCGTTACAACCTATCAATCAAATCTGAATCATTTTGAAGCAAATTGCTAATCCATTGCATCGCATGTTCGAAATATTATCTGCTCGACAACGTAAATAACGCAGTGAATGTTTTTGAACTGTCAAAAAGAAACTGATTCCAATGACGCAATTTGCTCCGCGGGTTGAAATGAGCGCAACCGCCATCTTGCGCCATCTGCACATGGTATTTTCCCAATTGTGCATTCTGCGCATCGTCGTCGGCTCACGTCTACCCGGCCAAAAAGAACTACTTGTGTACATACTTATAGTGCACATTGTAATTTCTTTCTTATTTATGTAGGTATATAATTTCCAATAAGAGAACATTATGGCAAAAAAAATTAAAAAATTAAAGATTAAATATTTATAATGTTTCAGTAAAGAAAAAAAAGAAAAGAAAGAAAAACTGTTTATTCTGCACAAACAAAACGCACGTTACAAAAAAAAAAGACCTAAAGTAATGACACACATGCAAAGCAGGCAAAAGACCTTAGAATAATAACTGCAGCAAAAAGTCTCGTAGATATTCAAGCAGTCTATTCATTGCTTGATATCATTCATTGATTGTCAGTTCATTGCTTGATGTCAGAGTACACATTAATAGTCTTATTTTTTTCTAATCTTTAATCACAGTCAGCTTTTTGATTTGGAAAAATATCGGAAAAGTATTGGAAAAATATTGGAAAAATTTCGGAAAAATATTTTTTTTCTTTTCTTTTCCTTCCGAAATTTTTCCATTACCCATCAGTAGACACAATCAATACCGACAACTCAGTTTCTTCTTTACATAAGACGTTCAATGTTGACCAAGGAGTTTATATTATATTACCACAGCTTGTATTGAAATAAAGATTCTGTTGCTTAGTTCGCTAATCAAGTATACTAAGATTTTTCACTCACAAACCTGTTAGATGACTATTTTTATTTTATATAATTACAGTGATTATTTCATAATTTTTTTATCTCCTCTCGCCTGAATCACAGGATGTCCTAGTTCAGGTAAATAACACTAGTGAACTTGACATAGATGTTCTGTATTCTGAGCATAGATGTATATATATATATATATAATATATACTAGCGGGCCCGGAGAATTTCGTACCGCCTTAGCAGCGCCACCTACCGGGTCCAATTGTGTTTTCAAACGATCCAGGAACCCATTGAAATAAACACACAAAATTTAATCTAAATCTGTCCAGCCGTTTAGGAAGAGTTAGGTGATAAACACACGTACAGAAGAATTATAAATATTAAGATAGATATATTTTTAGCGAACAGAAGTGAAAAACAAATAAAAAACAATTACAAACAACCTAAAACTAATTTATTTCAAAATAGACTTAATTTTAACACTAATTTCACTAATCATTAAAATTCGCGCAATTATAAACAACCGTTAATATTCAAAACAAAAATCACAACAAATCGAAAAAACACTAAAAATAAAATATAATAATAATAATAATAATATTCCACAACTATCACACAACGCCGTCTAGCCTCAAGCTAAGCAGAGCTTGTGTTATGAGTACTAGACAACTGATAAACATACTTATATATTTCTAAATAAATACATATATAGATAAATTACACCCAGACACAGAACAAATGATCATGCTCATCACACAAACATTTGTCCTGGGTGGGAATCGAACCCACGACCTCCGGCATAGCAGTCAGGGCCACTAACCACTAGACCAACAGGCCAGTCAGATATGGCACGAACTTACTGCAAAGTAGCTTAGGTACAGACAACGTTACCGTTCGATGACATAGCAACGAAAAGGAACACATTCTTTTTTTTTTTTAATGGCATCTCGTAGTTGGTCTAGAGAAGCTATTAATTAATCTACTTAATCGGTCAATCCTGTGGCTGCCTTAAGCGAACTCAAAGCCTCCAGCCAGGGGCATAAAACTTAGAGACTAAGCGATTACACGCTAAGGGCTCCCCCTGTGGGGAACGAACCTCGGCTTAGGGCGTCGCTGGGGGGAGGACAGCAAGATGGGACAGGCTGGATCAAATTAGAGTAATTATTATTGAACGGCGAGTTCAAAGGTACTGGCTCAGCTACGCCACCAGCTGGCACTTCATTCCCAAGCAAGCGACGGGGGGGAGGACGATTACTTCGAGTTCGTCGCGAGGGACCTCGGCGGCGAGGTCGGAATGTCAATTTGTTTTGTTACTACGGTCCCTACTGCTCTCCTGAAGAAGAGTTATGGGATCGTAGGGATCTGAGAGGACAAGCCTTGGGCGGCGGACCTTACTAATACGGGAGGAGACATAGCTAGCCGCCTAGACAACCAGGAGGTTGCGATGGTTGGTGGCCAAGTCGAAGAAACGCTTGGAATTGCGTTTCAAGAACTGGGAGATGGTGGGAATGTCGAGATCTAAGTGGAGGATTTCGTTCCCAACGAACCAAGGGGCTCCCGTTGCCTTTCGGAGGAAACGGTTTTGGAGGGCCTGCATCCTATGAATGAGGTGGGGTTTTGCGTGCGCAAACACTGAACCCGCATAGGTCATGATGAGGCGACTGCACGCTGTATTAATGCGCAATTTGCACCTAAGTGACAATTTGCTACGTGCATTCAGAACGGAGTGGAGTCTACCGAGAGCGAAAGCGGCGCGCGAACGCACCTGCATTATGTGCTCAGCGAAGGAGAGGTGCTGGTCGAGGGTCACACCAAAGTAATATATTTGGCTCGCTTCTCCCAAGGGATCGGTTTGCCGAACATGGTGATCGGTCGAGAGGACCGTATTCGATCGAGCGCTTGCTTTTATATGAATCGGTGAGTACCGCCGCTACCAACAATAAGTTTGGCTTATACGCTCCTGATCGTGCGCCGTCCTCGGCTGCAAATGGGACTCCTTCCTCAGAAGCACTGGCAGGTACGGCGAGAGTTTTATCGCCGTCTTCATCTGAATTGGTCCCGTCTGTACTCGAAGCACCAAGAGAACCAGCAAAATCTCAACGCTCACCAGCATCGTCAGGGTTGTCGTCACTGCAATCTGTATGAGAAACAAGTGGTTAAGTAACGACATACACCTTTGCCTATTATGTCGTTCATCACGCGTACAAGGCCCAAAAACTCTTGGCGGGTGTCTTTGACGATTTACCTTTCCTGGACGTTTTGGTTATTTTGATTTTTGTTAAGAGATTCTTTAGCGGAGCTCCTGCTGAGTTCCCTCATGTAGTACAATATTTTAATTATTTTGACATCCGTGAACTGGAAGCAAGTTTTTTTAAAAACCCCATGGCGTTGTTAGCTTTCTTAACTATGTGATCTATGTGCTTCTCGTAGGTAAGTTTGGAGTCGTGTATCACGCCTAAATCTCTTATGAAATCTACTCGTTTTAGATGGTCATTCTTTAAAGTGTAAGTGTGGGTTATGCTGTTGGCCTTGCGAGTGAACGTAATTGTGTAACATTTAAATACATTGAGTTCCAGATTATTCAGCTGACAATAGTTTTCTAGTCTTTCAAGATCTTGTTGCAACGAGAAGCAATCTTCAACATTGTTTATATATTTGAAGATTTTCATGTCGTCTGCATAAAGTAAAACTAATGAATTTTGGAAGCATGTGTGAATGTCATTTATGAAAATATTAAATAATAAGGGCCCAAGAAGCGATCCCTGGGGAACTCCTGAAGGGACTACATGCCGCTTCGACACAGCACCGTTGATTACGACAGCCTGGGAACGATTCTTTATGTAAGATGTTATCCACCGGTATAAGTTACCATTGATACGTTCTCAGAAGTATTGGCAAAAATAAATAAAACAATCACCAAGATTTACAATTATTGTTATTAAAATAATGCAATTTCTCAGAAAAAGATCACAAGTTAAATACAATTTGTACTTACATTATTCACTCGCCGACAACTAGCACCAGACTGCTCTGAACTCGAATGGCCGAACGAATTGTCACTAATAAGTTCAATCTCGCGAATGAAAGGAAAGACTAATGTGAATGATTGAATGTAAGTCAACTGATGTACTGATTAATGAATCGTTACATTCGGCCATCCGTCACAAAACGAGTCCCTTCGTTTACCACACAAGTTCGACAATCTTACCTTATACCTGGTAGGTACTTAGGATCGAAAATTTTATTCAGAGAAAAAAAACAAATTTAGGCCTTCTCAGGCACTTTTTCACGTCAATTTTCAGTTTAAACAAATTTAGTGATAATGCAAATCAAAATCTACAAACTACTTTATAATTATATTTACAGTTAGACTCAACAAGGTGATATAAGATTAACATTTTAATATGCACAACCGGACTGGTATCTAAATATTATTATATGCTTAAGAATTATAGCTAGACAATTCAGGGTTACTTCAAATCTTTCACAGCTGCATTGTCTTTGCTGCGTGTTGAACACAACACTCTTGCTAAGTCATCGACTTCAGCTCTGAGTTATGCCAACACCCTCGCTTGGATAACATTCACTAAAAACTCTCCTCTAACTATGATAATCATTATCGTGGGTAGGCAATTAGAGGTTACTTCTTGTACTCTCTTCACCATCATAATTGTCAGCCCTATGCCTCATGACACTCTTGCCTAAAATCATGATATTAGGCTCTGGGTCATGACGACATCATATTACATTATACATAAATCAGAAACAAAATCATAATTCATATAGATATCTTCAACCTATCACTTCTCACAAATTTGCTTCAATGAGATGACTACATCATATAATTTTAATTAAATTACCTCTTATAAATCTGTTCTACAAGCATTAAGGTACTTTAACTCGTTTACAATGAACTATACGAGTAGTGAGTTACTTCTGATCAATTAACGATTCGTAAATCACATAATGACACATAAAAATACATTATATTATTAATTAAAAATAGTAATGTCTACTCGTTATTGCTACTTTCATCACTTGAGGAACAAGCAGGTGCATCAAAGTTTAACCACGGGTAAATCTTGTCAACTGAGACTACATTTTCATACGCTCTACCTCTACGTGTGATCGGTGTATCTACAACTAGGAACCTATCGTTGGGCAGAATCTTTTTAATGCGGTATGGACCTTGGCATTTAGATTCAAATTTTTTTGACTGACCTGAACCCGTAACTATAGCCCGTACTAACCTTACTAAATCTCCCTCTTTGTACTTGGTTGCACTTTTCGACGATTGTCAAATGGCTCCTTATTTTTAGCTTGATTCTTTTTAATTAAGTCGCTCGCCTTTGACCGAATGCATTCAATGCTTTGATTGTCTGTCGAGTCGCGTACGTCGTCCGTAAGGTTATTGAGAACGCCTTGCGATGGTATCCCTACCTTACGCCCAAATAGTAATTCCGTAGGCGTTTTCTTGGTGACATCGTGTACCGAAGTGTTAATGCCTAATTGTACGTCTGGTAGAAAAGTATCCCAGGTATTACTACCATTTCCGTGAGTCATACTACCTAAGGAGGCTAGAATCGTTCGGTTATATCGCTCGACCTGGCCATTGGCTCGCGGCGTTGCAACCGCATTGAGAATATGCTTGACTCCTACAGACGAAATAAACTTTTTGAACTTTTTACTGGTAAAGCTCGTTCCTCTATCAGTGATCAACCGCGATGGTAGTCCAAACATACTAAAAAACGTTTTAAACACCTCAATACTAGCCTTTGACCTTGTACTCCGGACAGCAGATAAACTAACGTATTTGGTGAAGGCATCCACAATCACCAGAATGTATGTGTTACCGTGCTTGCTTCGCGGAAATGGACCAAGATGATCAGCGTGCAAGGTGTGTAGCGGAATTTCTACTTTTGGAATCGGGTGTAGGTTTCCCTCTTTTGCTCCTGATGGGATCTTGTGGTGTGCACACTCGAGACATGCTAACACATACTTTCTGATGAACTTTCTCATTTTGGGAAACCAGAATAAAGATTGTATACGCTGTAAGGTCTTTTCAACCCCAAAATGGCCTACGTCATCGTGGTTAGCTCTAAGTATATGCCAACGAACACCTCTCGGTACGAGCCACCTTAGTTCTCCATCTCCGATTACACGAAACACGCGTCCGTTTTTGATTCGATACTCTTTATGGATAGCTGCAATTTTCGAGGTTTCGGAATCCTCTAAAATTTCTTTTATCCTCTTAACTTCATCATCAGCTGATTGTACTGTTGTGATCCAGTCGTCAATTTTAACCGAGAGAACATCAAGGACATGAGTAGCCTCATGGTCATCCAGTATAGCCCCCCTGCTCAGGGCATCTGCATGGCTCATTTTATCGCCCGGACGATACTCGATGCTGCAGTCGTACTCGAGGAATTGGATCCACCAACGCGAGATACGGGGTATTAGGTCTCGTTTCGTAAATGTTGACCTTAATGCGTTGCAATCAGAGACGATGGTGAATTTTATTCCCAGAAGGTACGGTCGAAATTTATTTAGTGCGCTGACCACCGCAAGAGTCTCAAGCTCGAACGAATGGAGTTTTTGTTCATCCGAAGTGGTTTGTCGACTGTAATACGATACGGCTCTCCACGGACCGAGACCAGACCTCTGCAGTAGAATACCACCCAATCCGAACTTACTGGCATCAGTATGCAGTTGGGTGTCGGCGCTGTGATCATACAGTGCCAGTACGGGTCGCTCAACAAGTGCTTTCTTTAAAGTTTTAAACGCATCTTGTTGAGAGTTAGTCCACTGCCAGCTAACATCCTTCCTACGCAAGTTGGTCAAGGGTCTGGCAATAAGAGCGAAGTCTTTGACAAATCTTCGGAAGAATCCGGCTAAACCCAAAAACCTTCTAACATCATTTTGATTACGAGGTATGGGAAACCTGGAAACAGCCTGAGTCTTTTGCTCTCCCGGGCTGATTCCGTCTTTATCTATATTATACCCTAAAAAGACGATTTTGTTCTGGAAAAAATTGCACTTTTCCATTTTCAGAGTTAGCCCGGCTTCGCGTAATAGACTCAAAACTTTTTCAAGGCGCTCTAAACCTTCATCAAAATTTTGCGCGGGAATTAAAATGTCGTCCATATATATTACAACATAAGGAACGACACTCTTCTTTAAAATTTTATGAATGGCCCTTTGAAAAACGGCGGGTGCATTGGCTAGCCCGAAAGGGACCCGATTATATTCGAATTGCCCGTCAGGCGTTATGAAAGCTGTCTTGTCTTTGGATCCCTCCGCAATCGCTATTTGGTGGTACCCCGACGCCAAATCTAGGTAGTGAATAACGTCTGTCCCGATAATTGATCTAAAAGATCCTCTATGCGCGGAAGTGGATAATGATCACGTTTGGTTCGTCGGTTCAAGGCACGATAGTCCACACATAGCCGCTTCTCACCTGATTTCTTTTGTACGAGCACAATTGGGCTCGCATAAGGGGAGCTAGATTCACGCACTATGCCATGCTGGACCATCTCCTCAACCAATCCTCTAACGTAATCACGCTCCGAATGCGACAACCTATACGGCCTGTAAACTACAGGGGTCGAGTCTGTTAAACATATCTCCATTTCTGTTACGTTTGTAAAACCTAGGTCATGTAATCCGGATGAAAAACAGTCTCTATACTTAAGTAGTAAATCCTGGCATTGCCGTCTTTCACTAGATGTTATATGACTATCCGCTTTAAACTCTACCGTATCTAGACCACTTTCACAATCGGTCCTTAACTGTAATACTATTAACTGTCTTTCAGATACTATTCGAGCTCTAAAAACAAGGGTACCACTCTTGAACGACAGGATTTCCGGTGCAAGATTTTGTATTAACACGTACCCCTGTCCCTTGTTTAAGCGGTACTCTCCCGGTAAAAGATAATATTCCATTCCCGATTTGCCCCTAATAGACCCCCCAACATAAACGTTACCACTGTAATCGTGAACAGAACTGCTAACTAGTACTGCGAGTAATTGACCTACTTCAAGCTGGCTATTATTAGTTGCGACTAGATTAATTTTTATTTCGTCACAATTTAGCGTTTCGAATTGTAGGTCAGTGGCAGTTTTTATTATTCTTATATCGGGTCGCTCGGTAAAGCTATGTCCGAGTAGTATTGGGGTGTTAATAAGAGAGTCGTCTACTATAAATACTTCTACATTATCTTCCACTAATCCCTGCACTTCTATGGTAGCTAAGGATTTACCAATAGGTAGATAGGGAACGTTGCCTAATCCTTTTAGCGTTGGACCACCTACAGTTTCCCACTTGATCCCTAGCTTCACAGCGTCACACTCGCGGATTAATGTGGCCTGGCTTCCCAAGTCAACTTGGCATGGTGTGTTCATGCCATTTATTTTGATGATAAGCCTATATTTGTCATTACTATTTTCGTCAATGGAGACTTCAAGTACAGTTTTCAAATTCAAATTCAAATATTCTTTATTATGGTACATAGGTAAGCAATAAGTTGTTACATGTTTCCGAAATTGTACACAGCTATGACCCGCCATAATGGCATACAATCATTTTAAAGTAGGTAACATTTTAACAGCATAATCAAATAGAAAATTAAAATAATAACAATTTAAATATGCAGCACTTTAGAATTAACGAATATTTTTACATGTCAAGGCAACAATTAAAATAATGAGACATAAATTATAAATTCAGTTAGAATTAAATAATACAAATTAAGAAATATACACATTTTACTTATCAGGGGAACAATTAAAATTAAATAACATCATCGAGATAATCTTTTAAAGTATAGTAACATTTGTCTAACAGCAATTGAAATAATTTCTTTTTATAATTATGCAAATCTAAATCTCTAATTGTCTTTGGCAATTTATTATATATGTCAGGTATTAGATAAAAAACACTTTTGTGGAAAAGAGCAGTTTTGTGGGGTTCAGGTGTCATTTTGTCTTTATGTCTGGCTCTTTTCGAGACGCCTTGGCTATCAGATGGTAAATCTTTTCCACGGGGTTTGCTAATGTTAGCCTTTTTAGGACAGGCCGAAGAACTATGTCCCAGAAAATTACAGTCAGAGCATTTGTTAACCGGTTTACGACATTGGTAGCTCATGTGGCCAGTCTCATTACAATTAAAACACGAAATATTCCCTCTAGGACGATTTTTCGAAACCTCGCTATTCTTTTGATTAGTGGTAAACGTAAACTTCGAATCCCTATATCTACTCGTATTATCTTTCCCAGTATCAATTACTTCTTTAGCTTGAGACTTAACCGATTTGAAAAATTCTAAGATTTCTTCGGGTTTTTCTATTTTAACTGCTTGAGCACTCAATCGCACGCTTTTGTCTTCTACGCCGAATAGGATACAGTCAACTGCTTGTTTCCCAAATATCTTACAACGATTTAGTAAATTTATTTTAGAGAAGTAGTATAGCTCAAGTGATTCTCCTGGGCGCGTTTTTCTACCAAGCATTTTTGTTAGCAGTTCGGCGTAGTTCTCTGTTGAAGGGAAAGACTCACGTAGTAAAACCTTCCATTCTGCCCAGGAATGCTTGATAGAAGGTAGCCCCTGGTACCAGGTTTTAGCATGACCAGTAAGTTTAGGCAAGGAGTAGTGAACTGTTTGTTTGTCCGTCCAACTATAAATATCCGCGCACTCATCAACTTTATTTAACCAAATATCGACAGTTTGCTCTTTAGAGAGGGGATCGAACTCCGGGACTACGTTAAGTACTGGAAACGATTCACGATCCTTGCCTTTTAGGATGTTTACTAAATCTTTAAACACGTCAGATGAATCTTCATACCTTGTTCTTTTCCTGTCTGGGCTCCTGGAGATGCTCCTCGGAGAGGTACGTAGTTCGCGTGATCGTTGACTGGAGTTTTGTCCACGGGTCCACTGATCAGCTGCATCCTTGCGAGGGACATCTTCTGGACGCGCTTGTCGTTGTCTATACAGCTCACTCTCTAATAAGCTGATTCTCTCGAGTAGATCCGACTCATGTCGGCCAATTTTACGATCTCTTCGGTCTATTATGCGCGCATTCCGGTAGGAAATGGAGCGGCTACGACGATGTCCACTATCTCGGCTACGATGTCTGTGTTCTCGACTTCTGTCACTACGGCTTCGCCTGCGCATGCTGCGTCGCGGTTTCACCACCTTGCTACGACTGCCACTTCGTCGTCTTTGATAGCTGCTCCGCCTCGTGCGACTACGGCTACGTCGTTCATTGTTTCGGGGCTCGCTGTTTTGCACTGGCTGCTCAGACCGTCTTGGTGGCGTCTCACGCTGCCTCGTTTTTGTACCGATATCGCTTCCCATTATCTGAAACTCAAAAACAATTTTCCATTTGTAATTGTTCGCAAAACTTCGATCAATTATACTGACGCTAGTTGATAATGGCTTGAGGACATCCTTTTAAAATAAGATATGAAATAATTTTCTACTCGACATCACATTAGGCGAATTCACAATAATATATTTTAAGTAAAGAAAAGTAATTCAATTACATCCACGTGACGGTTACTGATTTTAAAATTTATGCTCTGCAGGTAATTTTAGGACACTAAAATATAACTGCTTATCTCAATATTTTCATGAAATCGTGTCAATTGAATGGCTTCAGGACATCGTATTAAAATAAGATGTAAAATAATATTCTACCTCACATCAAATTAGGCACACGTCACAATATATCGTCTAAGTGAAGAAAAGTAATCCAATTAAATCCACGTGATGGTTAGTAATTTTAAAATTTACACACTGCAGGTAATTTTAGGATAATAAAATACAGTTACTCGTCTCAATATTTTCATGAAATTGTGCTACTTGAAAAGAATTACAAGGAGGAAAAATGGTAACATCTCCATGTTTTGTTATTACCTCTTCATACCAATGATATTATAAGCAAAAAGACGCAGACACGCTACCCACCCAACATTTGATGTTCAAAAACGGCACAACGCCGAACCACTAGATGACACGTGGAAAACGGCATGTCGCAATTATCGGGAGCGAAACAGAGACAAGACGACGAAAACGTGACTAATTAGCCACGTTTTGACGTACCACTCGTGGAGCGTGTACAACCCATCCACGACTCTTCACTCACAACATCATTGCTTCATACTGTTCTCCGTTCAAGTGCACTAATTTTATGAAATTTCATCGGTTTTCATCACACTCAACGAATGCATATTTTACAATTACCATTTACCGGCACAACAATATCGTTAAAATCTCGGTGATTTCACTTATATTTTCCCTTTTAACACTTTATTTTAAACTTTAAGTAACTTTAACTTCAGTGGGCGTTACACAAAACGTATATTTGTTGTAAATCCCACTTCTGAGATGATACGTTCTCAGAAGTATTGGCAAAAATAAATAAAACAATCACCAAGATTTACAATTATTGTTATTAAAATAATGCAATTTCTCAGAAAAAGATCACAAGTTAAATACAATTTGTACTTACATTATTCACTCGCCGACAACTAGCACCAGACTGCTCTGAACTCGAATGGCCGAACGAATTGTCACTAATAAGTTCAATCTCGCGAATGAAAGGAAAGACTAATGTGAATGATTGAATGTAAGTCAACTGATGTACTGATTAATGAATCGTTACACCATGAATACCTGGGTGAATATTTGACCTTTTAACCGCCCGTCATTACCTTCCGCCACAAGTTGTTGAAGGAGAATATATTTAATGAAATATTTCAGCAATTCCTGATTCTGGTCCTTAAGCAGATTCTGGGAATTGATGAAATATTTCATTAACGATATTCTCCTTCATCAACTTTTGGCGGAAGGTAATGACGGCGGTTAAAAGGTCAAATATTCACCCACCTGCATAAAAAGTCTTCTGTAAAAAGTATGCTATGATCAATACGGTCGAAACATTTACAGTAGTCCGTAAAAATACAGTCTACCTGACCGCCGTCGTGCATACAGGATATAGTGAAGTCGACAAAAGACAGTAGGTTAGTAGTGGTCGATCGGTTTTTAAGAAAGTCGTGCTGTTCGGGAATGAAGGCCGAAGAAAAAGTGCTGTAAACTTGCGTGTAGATGATACGTTCAAGTATTTTACCAAACAGGCATAATTTGTCAGGCCAGCTGGCGTGGTTGGTTAAGATACCGCCTATCACGCCGCAGGTCGTGGGTTCGATTCCCATCCAGGATAAACATTTGTGTGCATGAACATGTCTGTTTGTCCTGAGTCAATCAATGCATGGCTTAAATACGGTGTCATATTATGGGGTAATAGTACAGTCTGTTGTCAACATTATCTAACCCACCCTAAGTCAAACGACTTTGGACCCTCTGCCTGTAACATTAAGGTTTATTTAATTTATATGAGCTTATCAGACAAGTGCTCGAGGACTCGATGAACAAAAATACAATAATAACACAGACACGCAAATTTGATCTTTAACACGTAACGTTAAGGTAAACCCACCCAACATAGTCGGAGCCACCGGCGTTATATATGTTTTTGTTAAGCTATTTTAATCATTATCTCGTTAACATTAAAGTTGAAAAGCTTTTAAGTCACACTACATAATTACAACCCAATCTTTAATTTCGCGTATTCCCAACAAGTTCTTGTGGCTTAGCGGTTTGATGCTGTATTGACGACGAATAGCATGTGGTTCGAAAACACAGTCCACCTATACATCAGTTTCTTTTTTAATTTGTTTTCATTTCTACAATCATCATCATCATCTGCCTAGCCTTTTCCCAACTATGTCGGGGTCGGCTTCCAGTCTAACCGGATGCAGCTGAATACCAGTATTTTACATATTTTTCATTTCTACAATATTGCTTGCAATATTAAAGAACGGCCAATATGATTTTCGCCTAATAACTTATCTTGTGGGTGGGTAATTTAAAAAACTTTAAGTTCACAGAATTTATATTTACCAAGAATGGTTGAATACGAAGTAAAACATATTTACTTCGTGAGGTAGATCATAAATTCATCTAAGTAACAAAAGTTACACTACGCCTAATAGCAGTGACTGCGCACACACATTTGTAAATCGTTTAACTCGTTAAGTATTTTTAAGCAATTTGCTGTAATAAAGCATCATGTCGCAACTTGACGACTATACCAAACATAAAATAATATTTTTGCATGGGCAGAATGTTGGAATTAGAGAGATTGGTCGCCGACTTAATATAGCAGTAAGTGTTTTTTATACCTATTTTATTTTATTGATTGTGATTAATGAACGCGTAGTTGGCTATTTTACCATTACATTCACTCCTTACAAGTTACATACACGGTTCCAAATATATTTATTTTTGTTTTAGAGAAATACGGTCAGGCTATGGCTAAGACGTAATGGAGACAATGGAAATATTCAGCGGATTCGTCCAGGAGCAAAAGCCATTAAGTATAGTCCCAAATTCGAACTCCACCGGGCTATTGTTTCAAGCCACGTTGAAAATCCATTTTTGCCCATTCGTGCAAACCACAATATTTCAGTGGAAACAGTGAGAAGGCATTTACACGCTGCTGGCATAAAGAATTATAAACCGGCACAGAAAATTGCATTGACACCTGCTCATCGTGCAGAAAGGGTCCGTTTTGCCCAGGAATATTTAAATTTTAATTGGGAAGAAAATGTTGTGATCTTCACTGATGAAAAATCATTTAAATCGGACAAAGATGGACGTAAAATCTTATGGCGGAGGAAAGGAGAACGTTACAACGAGAAGTGCTTGCTACCTTGTAGAACCAGCGGTAGAATAACCCTGGGCTACTGGGGCTGGATGTCGTCCATGGGACCTGGTGAATTGGTGGAAGTTCGTGGTAGGTTTAATAGCAGTTTGTATTTGGAGATTCTGCGTGACGTCATGCTGCCGACTGTGCGAATTGCCTACCCAACGTCACATATTTATTTCATGCACGATAACTGCTCCATTCACCGTGCAGGCATTGTGCGGGAATGGTTAGCTGCTCAAGAAGGTCTGACAGTTATTAATTGGCCATCTAAAAGTCCTGATTTGAACCCTATAGAAAATCTATGGGGTCAAATGGTTTTAAATTGGGACACAACGGAAGTGCGAAACAAACACAACTTGGCTGAGGTAGTGACCTCGACTTGGGAGCACATGAGAGGCAAAGATTTGTGTTGGAACATGGTGCGCGGTATGCGTAGCCGCTTACAACAAGGTATAGCAGGGGACGGTGCGCCACTCCGCTACTAGTTCATCTAGTAGGTATATTTAAACACACCATGTAAGTAAATGCTCAAAGGATTGATTGTTAAACCATTAAAATGTTGCAGATTATGTGGTGATGTTATTGTTATAAATAGATTTTTCTATTTAAATAACATGTTTATTCACTACATATAGGTATAAATTTATAAAGTATTTTCACATTTTCTCGATAACAAACTTTTAAGCATAAGCATGCCTTTTTTAATGTTTATATGGCATACTAATATAAAAGTATATTAATTTGGAAATATATGAGCATTTACTTACTTTATCTTAGTTAAGTGTTTTAATGAAATAATAAACATTTTAAACTTGCAATTTTTTAGTTTTATTTCTATACAAACTGCCCGTTTAAAATTTGAACCATATAGTATACTA
The DNA here is from genome assembly GCA_948252095.1 of Dicycla oo. Lineage (NCBI taxonomy): Eukaryota > Metazoa > Arthropoda > Insecta > Lepidoptera > Noctuidae > Dicycla > Dicycla oo. The sequence goes on along the minus strand of OX411709.1, from coordinate 35,794,198 downwards.
TCATAAAGTTTATTCTTGCACAGCACGAGCAGCCATCTTCTCCTCGTGCAAATTATTTTGTAGTTTAAATAATCACTCCATAGTAGCATTTGAATACCAGCTTTATAATGAATACGAATATTTATTTTTCAACTACCCACTTATTACAAGTTATGTGAAAATATTACCATTTTAAAAAGTTTATGTATAGTCTGTAGTTTTTTTACAATAATACAAGAAATAGTTTTGGAATATAAATTCTATACTGAAAGCAAAACAATATCTTTGTCGCAGGATTTGATCTCGAAACTTGTTTTTCTCAGTCTTATACACAGACCACGAGACCAGAATTACCTGAACTCCATCATTAAAATAAGCTATTACACTTATCATATTATAACAAATAGTTATAAAATATAACCTAATGCTAACGTTTTAAAGATCAAATTTGCGTGTCTGTATTATTATTGTATTTGTTCATCAAATCCTCGAGCACTTGTTTGATAAGCTCATATAACTTGAATAAACCTTAATGTTACATGCAGAGGGTCCAAATTCGTTTGTTTTTAGGGTGGGTTAGATAATGTTGACAACAGACTGTACAGACGCACCCACACTATTCACCCTACAAAAAAAACTTATTAGAATTCTAGTCAATATTGAACAAACGGATAGCTGTAAGCCCCACTTCCAGGAACAAAAAATTCTAACCCTACCGTGCCTCTACATCTTTGAACTGTGTAAATTTGTACGTAGGTGTCCGGAATTCTACACAAAAAGAGAACACATACAAACTAAATTTACTTTAAGACATAAAAATAAATTAAAACATACCTATACTCCATTTACTATAGCATTCGACAGAAGTTAAAAAAGCCTCTTTTAGGTGCACACTTTGTAATAAAAGTGCAACAAACATTATTACAGTCAAGATTTATGCGGAGTTAAATATAATCAATTTAAATAACAGCTGTCACACTTAATTGTACTTATTTAACCTATCTACCTTCTGAAATTACAAAGCTTTCATTTAATATTATTTAATAATAATTATATATATTATAGAATACGCGGTAAGGGACTTGATCTTATGAAATCATATTTAAGCAATCGACAACAATACACGGAAATAACTAATATTAACGTTAAAACCAATGATATTACATGTAAAAATTACACTTATAATATCATTGGTTAAAACCAAATGCGAAGCTACTCACCGTTCAAAATATAGAATGTTGAAGTTTGGTGTCCCTCAAGGGACTGTACTGGGGCCGTACTGTATTCTTTCTAGTTTATATAAATGATCTCCCAAAAAATGTAAAACACCCGACAGTATTGTTCGCTGATGATAGCACAATAGTAATTAAAGCATATGAATCTTATAGTTATGAACAAGAAATTAATGATACGTTAAGTCAAATGATTGAATGGCTAGAGGCGAACAATTTACAAATTAACTTAGAAAAGACTAATATTATGCATTTTAATCAACGACATCAACGACAGCATCCATTGAATATTAATTATAAAGGTATGCCAGTTACCACAACCTCCAGCACAAAATTTTTAGGATTGATGATAGACAGCAAACTCACGTGGAAATTACAGGTTGAAGAAATATGTAAAAAAATTAATACTTTCTCTTTTGCTCTTTATAAGCTAGCCAAATTTGCTAATCGTCATGCCGTACTTACTGCCTATCATAGTTATGTAGAATCTGTTCTGAGGTACGGAGTAATTTTCTGGGGAAACTCCACCGACAAAAATGATGTGTTCATTGCACAGAAAAAATGTATAGGTACGCGCAATATGCAACTTGCGCTCAAGGGACAGTTGTAAGCCATATTTTAAAACATTAAATCTTTTAACATTTCCATCAATGTACATTTACGAAATGGTAGTATTTGTTAAGACAAACCCACAGCTTTTTGAGATTAGGCCCTCCGCAAACTCACGTTTGAGAAAAAGGGAATCTAACATTCTCAGTGTTGGCCGCAGTCGAACAGCTCTTTTCCGCAAAAGTATTTATCAAATGGCTCCAGTATTATACAATAAAATGCCCCGCGAAATAAATAATCTAAATTTAGTTATTTTTAAAAAACGACTGAAACAATTTTTAATTAATAAATGTTATTACTCAATCACTGAATTTATGGAGGATTACTGTTGACAACGATATTTTAAATTTTGACAAAATTGTATTTCTATTTATTTTATGATTTGACATTTTAATTATACCTACCGACATTTAAAGAATTCTATAATATTATATTTCATTGTTCCTGTGTGTAATATTTGTATGCTTGCGAGTAGAATGCAGCGCGCTAACAATATCATTATAGACCTAATATAAACTATGCTGCATTGTGACAAATAAAATTATTTGATTTGATTTATTTTTTACATAAAATATTGTCGTGTCAATGTTTAAAATCTAAAAGAAGCAGGGGCGGTCAGTACCGGGAACGTTTTTCATGACATTATAACTCTACCATCGGCTACAAAGTCTCTTTTGAAGTCCAGACATAATTTTCCTCAGATCATATGAAGACCATGTAGATTAGCGTCTAGAATGATCTTTTGAGAAAAGAACCACACAGATTGTAGTGGACCTGTCCAGTCAGTGCAAGCATTTGTCAGTAATCGTATAGCTCAACTCAGTACATAAGGAGCTCGACGACTCGAGGGACAAAATCAAAGAAAAGACATTTGTGTAAGCCGTATAAAGTACTCAAACTGCCGGTAAACTGCCGAGTTTCGAGTTAATCGGACAGTACATTAATTTTTTTCCGTACTAACTTTGACACCTCGTAAATCCTCTGTGAGGGGTTGTTTTAAAAAGCTTCGTATCAATCTTCATTATTTACTATGCCAATTTTCAAATTTATTAACCAAATGAATAAGATTTGTCACAATTATAAACTGTATCCCCTCTTTTAATCCCCACAGGGGTGGAATTTTTAAAACACGTTTGAGAAGTTTCCATAATTTTACTCAAAGATTATTTATACAATTTTTTGAGTTAACAAAACCACGCAGTAAAATCCTTGCCTTAAAAATATTATTACCCTTTTTTGATCCTTCAGGGATCGACTTTCCTTCAAGGATCAACTTTCGAAAAACCCAAAAACTTATTATTGTTTATTTTCTGTAAAAAGAATAAATACTGAGTTTCTAACTAATCGGACCGCGCTTTAAGATTCATGCATACCAACTTTGACATCCCTAAACCCCCCTTTTAGGAATAGTTTTTAAAAAGTAATAATGGCAAATTTGATTACTTACTGAGGCAAGTATTTGGGACAAGTTTCATGTTAATTAACCAAATGAATAAAGTTTTTCATATAAACTATTCCCTATTTTCCAAATCCAAACGGTTTTTTGAAATTCCAACTCTGTGGGCACCCCTATAGGGGTGGAATTTTAAAAACTCGTTTCCGTAGCTTGATTGAAAGATTATTTACACCAATTTTTGAGTTAATCAAGCCCGCAGTGAAATATTCCCTGTAAAATTGATTACCTCTTTTCACCCCGTCAGGGGTAGATTTTCGTAAAACCCAGTTATTTTTATTTTTGTTGTCAAGTATAAATACGAGTACTGAATACCTACTCGAAAAAATAATCGGACTGCTCGTTAAAATTAATCCATACAAACTTTGACACGCCCCAACCCCGCTATAGGGGGTAGTTTAAGAAAACTAAAAATGTCAAACTTTAAAATATACCTACTTAGGCAAGTATTCCTGACAAGTTTCAAGTCAACTCAAGGAATACAAATTTTCATACAAACTTATTCCCTTATTTTACCCCCTTATGGGTAAAATTTCTAAAAACCCTTTCTTAGTGGATATAAAGAACATACCCTCCAAATTTCATGTCTCTAGGACCCGCGGTTTTGGCTGTGGCTGTGTGTATGTGTGATGGGCGGCAGTAGAGGCTTAGTAATAATACGATACATGTGTAATTATTATTTTTACTTGAATACAAAATTTTGTGAATTAACAACTTTAGCACGTTTAGTGTACTTTAGCTATTTTCGTAGTGTAATGTCGTATGGTATTCTGTTGTGGGGAAATACAGCCGACATTCAGACTATCTTTGTTTTGCAGAAAAGAGCTGATGCAAAACTGTTCGATGCATTTATAAATTAAGTCCGAGACAATCTCTCAGAGAGAAATTTAAGGAGATTAATATAATGACTGCCTTCTCAGCACATTTTTGAAAATCTTTTATATGCCCATAAAAACATTAAATTGATTAAAAAATACAGTGATATCCACAATATAAATACTAGGAACAAACACAAATTTGTTGTACAGTCACGAGCAAAAATATGTATACACAAAACAAAATAAAAAATCGTTTTTCTCGTGTAATAACGATTTCAACATTGAGACATAACCTATTTCATAACAGTAAGGGTTCCAAAATGTTATGTTTGTAACATATTGAAACTATAATCAATACAGTAGGAAAAAATCAATTTTAAAAGTTGTTCAGTGAATACTTATTAGTGCTCATGACTGTACCTCCAACAAGGCTCAAGAAAATAGGTGGCTCATTCAGGTGTCAATGTATACGCTTTTATAATAAACTTCCAAGCCACGTTCAAGATCTAAGCCTTAATAAATTCACATCATTTATTAAACGCAAGTTGTGGCAGAAAGCTTTTTATACCGTTAAAGGCGACAAAAAGGCTTGGGATTAAACTGCTCCAAATGTTCTTTTTTCTCTTTTTATGTTTGCATCCTGAATGTTGACATGAATATTTACTTTGTAAAGTATTATATTATTTTAATTATTGTGAATGTGAAGACTATGTAGGTCATTGCTTTTTTGTTTGTTTTATTTTTTCTCTCAGTTATTTTTAATCATGCTCTGGCAGTTTGAGTAATTTATGCGGCCTGCCCAAATGTGTTTTCTTTGGTATTGTTCGTCGAATCGTTGAGCTCCTTAAGTTCTGAGTTGAGCTGCGCGATTACTGACAAATGCGTGCACTGACTGGACAAGTCCTCTCAACCTGTGTGGTTCTTTCCTCAAAAGACCATTTCAGACACCAATCTACATGGTCTTCACATGAAGTGACCAAGCTTATGTCTGGACTTTGTAAGAGACTGTGACCTCTGAGTTTGTTTCGGCCTTTCTTCTCAGAGTAGTCAGATAGCAAACGCCGACCTCATCTAGTTAAAAAAAAAAAAACATGATGACTTGTAAAAGTGTTTGTACAAACCTACTTACAGAAATAAAAATCATTTAACTTAAATACAAAATTTCATCCCCCTTTTCACCCTCTAAAGGGTTGAAATTCCAACAACACAGATAAATACGTTGCGTTAGTTTCCAACCATAAGCCTAAATAATAAATTTTGTGATTTTTACTTTGTAAATGAAGGACGTTTCATACACAACTTTATACCCCTTTTCACTCCTTCGGGGGTGAATTTATCCAAAACGCTGAGACACATCTAGGTAAATTAATTTTCAATCTTTAGCCTAAACACAAAATTTGAAGATTTTACTTCAAAACTGACGGACTGTCATATAAACTAAACTTACATCACCTATTTTAACCCGTATTTCCAAAAATCCTTCATTAGTGGATGCCTACATTGTAAAAGGTACCTATGTACAAAATTTCAAGTCTCTAGGTCCAGCGGTTTGGGCTGTGCGTGTATATATCACCCAATCAGTCAGTTTACCATTTTATATACATATAGATATTGATTTCCCACATTTTTAGGGTAATCTCTATGCTCGGATATTACACGCGTGTTGCACATATACGCAAATGAGTTATGTAATACACTCGCGAACGTGGCGCTCACACACATTGGTATAAAAAGTGGCTTCACGATAAACGTTGCGTTTCGTATTCGTCTTGAACACCGAATCTGGACATTCTATAATCGAACTATATAGGGATTCCTTACGGTCGCGGATCATGTTCAGATCAACATACACGTAAAAAACGTAATCTATTTTGAATTTCGCGGGCTACCTGGAGCTTTTCTGATAAAATTAAGCACCAGGGTAACCCGTGAAATACCAAATTTCTTACGTTTTTTGCAATTTGCAAGTCAGTGTTATATTGTATGTTGATTAAAATATGATTGGCGACCGTAATAAATATGCATTTACAGAATTATAATCATTAGAATCAGTAAAACAACTCCTTAAGTTAGTGTTATCCTCAAAAGTCAAGATTTTTCATTATACAGGGTGTTTGGTAGAAGGGTGCAAAGCCTGAAGGGGGTGATATCTTAGACCATTTAGAACTTATTAAGCTAAACTTGTCTTAGACGAAGTCTGTTCCTTGTATTTTAATAGGATTTAATTTATTTTTAATTTTAATAGAATTATCTTGTGTTTAAAGAGTATTAATGATGATTACAATTATGTAAATACATACTTTTTACGGGTACGAATCATATTTTGATCAACACACAACCTAATACTGAATTGCAAATTGCAAAAAACGTAAGAAAAATTGAATTTCGCGGGCTACCCTGTCACGTACACGGCCACGAAGACTAATGCAGTTTTATTTCTGTTGCTTATCTGCCGAGTAGGATTTGGCCGCGTACTTTAGGATCTTTCCCAAGTAAGAATGGGCTTGCATTAGAATTGAAGACATACAAGCAATAAAAGAAATATAAATTTTAATAAACTTGCAAAACGGTTAAAAAAGTAGATCGGGGGGGGGGGGGGGGGCACACTTAACACTGTCATCAATTTCCATAGACGATAGCGACGTCTGCAGTTTTGTGGGATAAAAAAACTTTGCAGCCATCTTGTCTTGGTCAAATAATGTCATTGTCGCCATTGTCAACTCCGGCTTTTCCGACATTGATGCGCAATTCTTTTGAAAATTGTTTCTCCTTACTCTTTTTGTTTTGTTTCGTTTCTATTTCATAATATTGTTATTTATTTGTTTTTCGTTTGTCATTTTTGTTGTTTTCTTAACATGAGTGAACTCCGAAGAAGATACCTATTGTATTTTTGGCTGTAATGTTGTTATGTTGTATACCGTACCGTATTACCTTTATTATAACCAAGAAAAAGATAGGTAGATTATCACATTCTCTGCTGAATTCTTTATGCAAACGCTTCTTTATGCTACACCCTTACCGACCCTTTTTTTTACGATGTTTTCGAAACAATAGAGATGCACAACGAACACACATGTGCGCCGCGCCGCACTCGAAGAAAGTTATGAAAACGCGCATGTGTGTCTGCCGCACCGAATGTGTTATACGTAGGTTAGGGTTTCCATAATTTATTTTAATTTTATTATTATATGTATAAAACGAATAAATATTAATAAAATTTATGTTTGATAATAATAAAAGGACATTTTTCTTTACTCCATACGTGTTTTGTTTTCCTGACTGTTACCCTAACACAAACGCACTCAATGAGTATAAATTAATAAATAGGTAGGGAGGACTCGTTCGCTACTTATAGTAAGTATGCGTACCTTAGGTAGGTATATTTATTATTATAGCCTTAATTCACCCACCAAACAAGAGGTAGCAGCACTTCCCATACATGCTTTTACCACAGATTTGCTACTCTTTCTCTTTTTATTATTACTTTACTCTTTGAAGTAGGTATCATGATTAAAAAACTTTCGATAGGCATCTCTTATTGCCCCATCACTATAATTTAGTAAGCACGGAACGTACCGACTGACTATTCATATAACCTGTTTCACGTTTGTGTTGTGTGCTCAGCACTAGTAGACTAATAACTTTGTCGTGCTGAGCTTGTGTGATAGACATTTTTGTATAATTATTTTTAAACATTTGTTTCTCCTGCAATAATGAGTAAGTGTAATTATTTAGTAATGTGTTATTTGTATGATTGTTGCTTTATCGTTCATTTGTTTTAGGTAAATATTGAAATAATTGATAACATTGCACGTGTCGGCACGTATTCTTTTCTCTGAAGATAAAAAATTGTTTTATTCACATCTACTAGTAAATCAGTCATTTTCTGTTATCCTTTAAATATGTAATGTTTGTATTGCTAATCGGTTGCAATTTTTATTGGATTGGCGAACGCGAACGCTTATTTTTTATAGTGTAACTTAACGGTTTTTTTTTTCATTGTTGTATCAAAGATGCCTATGCCTCTAGGTACCTATCTACTCGCTCGTAGCGGATGCCATTGGAAAATGTATGTCTTCTGAAGGGTAGGGCCAACGAAAAATTAATTGGATAGTAAATATTACTGAGACCGTCGATCGAAAATAATAACAAATCGCGCGCCTATTGTAATAAATAAATTGTGAATGTTTAATGCTGTTCATTTTTAGGGTACCTATCATCGCCGCCTTTGCTTGCAGTTGTACCTAGCTACTTACTTTAAAGTTTTACTAAGGTACCAATTTCTTAATAAAATAGTTACAGCTGAGCTTGTTTAACCCAGTTGTTACTGAAACTTTTTTTTATCTCGTATCATAGTAATTTTTTAGCAAAAGTTTTTTGCACATTATTATTTTTAAATTGAGTATATTCGCCATACTTTTTTTAAAACTATATATTGATCTTTATAACGATCGGTTGTTGTAAATGGGTTAAAAATATACATACTTGTTAAAATAGAACAAGTAATTTCAAATACCATATCAATAATATAATAATGTTTGAAATTACTTGTTCTACAACACTTTTGTTTGGTTTTGAATTTTTGATAAAAATGAGTCCATGAGCTTTTATTTCAGTAACAGTACATTCCTGCTTAACAAAAAACATCTTTTTACATATTTTTTCAACAATTTTAAAACTGAAATCTCAAAACAAACGGGCCTTGTTGTATTAATACTTTACCGTTTATTGTTTCAAAGTATTAGGAATGGGAGGATTATGTATATAATTCTAATGTGAAATAATACAAATGTTAGTAGCATTTTCATTATAACCAATCACATCACACAAAAATGTAGGTATAATTAGAAAATTTGTTTACTTACTAAATTAGTTGTTAATTAATTTTATTTAAAGTTTTAGTTGAAATATGCATCCACTGATTATTAAAATTTAATCCTGTTTAACAGTAGGTAAATATCTGCAGGATTCTACTGGTATTGCCTTGTATGTGCTGAAACAGAGGCATAACGTTATTTTGAATGAATCCAACTTAACAAAGTTAATAAGCCGGTCTTGGTTTTTAGCCCATTTGTTTATCTCATATAAAATGGGCATAGTTCTGCAAACTATTAAGTTTTGAGGAAAATAATAATAATAATATCCTGGGACATTTTCACACACGGTCATCTGGTCCCAAACTAAGCAGAGCTTGTACTATGGAAACCAGATAACTGATATACTACATATACTACTTTTTTTTTGTAAATACATACTTATATAGGATAATTACACCCAGACTCAGGACAAACAGACATGTTCATGCACACAAATGTTTGTCCTGGATGGGAATCGAACCCACAACCAGCGACATGATAGGCGGTATCTTAACCAACCACGCCAACTGGCCAAAATAAATGATACTCATTGTCAGTAATGCATATTTGCAATATAGGAAATACAAAATATTGTGTTGTCACATAAGTAATGAGCGATTATGACAAAATGAAATAAAACTTCTTTTTATAATTTATATCATTTATTAGTCAATAACATAACCGCCATCAGAATCAACAATACGTCTCCACCTATCTGATCTGACAAAGAATGAATAGCATCCCTGTAGAATTGGTTTGGTTTTGACTTGAAAAAATTGTCTAGGAACTGTCGTAGGTGGCCCTCATCATCAAATTTTCTTTCGATATTGCATTACTCAGGAACCTGAATAGGTCATAATCTGTTGGTGCCATATCTGGTAAATAAGGAGGAGGAATAATTATTTTCCAAGAAACCTCCAATAATTCTCGCGATATGTGGTTAAGCATTGTTGTGTAATAAGAAAATTTTGTTGTGTTCTGGATGTCTATACTCGATTTCAGCTTTTAATATTTCCAGGTGGTTACAGTAGAGTGTGGCCATCATGGTAGTATTTGTAGGAAGGAGGTTCCAGTATATGACTGCATGAACATCCCACCAAACGCACAGCATCACTTTTTTCGCATGAAGTTCTTTTTTTAGAGTTGGTTTTCCGGATTCATTTGGGCCTAGCCATTGGCGCTTGCGGGTATGGTTAATATACAGAACCAGCTTTTCATCCCCAGTAATGAGATGGGTCCAATGTACAATAAAAAGATAAAAGTTGTGTACAGACGTCTATGCGATACTGGAGTTGACATTGACTCCACTCATGAGGTATCCAAACACCACATTATGTACCTTTTGCCTAATTCGTGTAAATGTCGTTCTATTGTGGTACGAGACCATTCGAGAAGAATAGCTAATGCATGCAGCGAAATTCTGGGATTTTTCTCAATAACGACTACTGTCCAGCCAAAACGTCGAAATTAGCTCTCACGTCCAATTTACTTTTTTCGTTCTTATGTACTGAGGTACTTTCCTTTACACTACTTCAGGTCCTTAGAGGCCATAAAAGTTGAAGGAATCCTTTTAAATTTATTTTTAAGTTCAATTTTCAAAGCTTTGTAAGTCCTACATAAATAAAAAAAGTTCGATGGCTCATTCCTTTTTTGTTTTACCTACATAATTGCTCATACGCTCGTGGCTAAGTAATAACAGCCGCACGGGTCGATCCATCAGGTTAAGCTACGCTTGCCGGGGTTGGTCTGTGGATGGGTGACCATCTTTTAATACTGAGACTCCTCCGTGCCTCGGAAAGCATGTTAAGCCGTTGGTCTCGGCTGTCATTCGAGGATCTTTGACAGTCGTTACGGGTCAAAAGAAGCCCAAAAGTCTGACAACCAGTATTAACAAGGGGTATCGTATTACCCAGTAACAGGGTTGTGGAGGTCAGATAGGCAGTCGCTCCATGTAAAATACTGGTATTCAGCTGCATCCGGTTAGACTGGTAGCCGACCCCAACATAGTTGGGAAAAGCCTAGGCAGATTGAATTGCTCATACATTCATGTATAATACTAGTATGTTTCTTTTATGTCCACGAAGTAAGAACCCATTATGTTTCACACATAATGGGTTCTTACTTCTAATTTTGACCCACATGTGGGTCATTGCACTTTTCACACATAATTGTGAACAGAACAGAACAGTGAACTTGTTAATTCATTTATATCTATCACTGGCCGGCCAGACTTGGTCTGATCACTCAACGTGTAGTCGGCACTGCGAAATCGGATGAGCAATTTTTTGCTGTAGCCTCTGATACATGAGGCATGAGGAGCTATATGTTGGCATATGTTCCGCACAGCTTTGGCCGCTGAATGTCCAGATTGGTATTCGTAAAGTAAACAATGCGTAATGTGCGTTTTGCGTCCATTTTTATGGGATTTTTACACATCGACTCTCAAACTACTACTAAAAAAAATAAAATTGTTCGTCTCAGTACGAACATTTTTATTTTTTTTTATGAATGGCATCTCGTAGTTGACCTAGAGAGGCTGCGACTACTTAACCGGTCAATCCTGTGGCTGCCTTAAGCGAACTCAAAGTCTCCAGCCAGGGCAAAAAACTTACAAAACAAAGCAACTACACGCTAAGGGATCCCCCTGTGGGAAACGAACCTTGGCTTAGGGCGTCGCTGGGGGGAGGACAGGCTGGATCAAATCATGGTAATTATTATTATCAGGGGAATTTAAAGCTATTGGCTCAGCTACGCCAACATCTGCCACTTCGTTACCGAGCAAGGGATGGTGGGGATGAGACTCGAACAAGTGCCGCTCCTTGATACCTTCGACAGTAGAACATTCTACGGTACTAGGTGATTCTCGAAAAAACTAGATAACTTTTACTAAACGCTCATTATTTATGTGACAACCTAATTACTTAGGTCAATCTGGGGGCACGGAAGTGCCCCCGCCAAGTTGTGCAAAACAAAGGCACGGCCGTACCATCCTTTTTAACCGACTTCCAAAAGGAGGAGGTTATCAATTCGTCTGTATGTTTTTTTTTTTTGTATGTTTGTTACGCGATTACTCAAAGACGCATGGACCGATTTAGAAAATTCTTTTTTTGTTTGATAGGGTATACTTCCGAGGTGGTCCCATATAAATTTTATTAACTTTGCTTGGGAAGTTTTTGAGTTAGCTTCAATAATGCGTATATTTCCCACTTATTTTATGTGGATGATGTGATGGTGTTTTAATAACTTCCTATCACTGTTATTTACATGGCTATACCTACAATTATTGTGCTCAATTATGTATTCGAATTAGTGTGGGGTAGGTTCCACAACTAAAAAGTGAAAAATAAAAACTTTTTAGCAAAAAATAAAACCGACTTCCAAAACAAAACACTACAAAGTGAAAAATAACTTTAATTTCGGAAGTCGGTGGCAAAAAACGAAAATACAAAACCCAAGACACCGACTACCGAAATTAAAGTTATTTTTCACTTTGTAGTGTTTTGTTTTGGAAGTCGGTTTTATTTTTTGCTAAAAAGTTTTTATCTCCAAGCCATTCGAGCCATTTTCGACCCTCTGTGACTTTGGTGGGAAAAACTAGAAGCCTACATTTTCAGTGTACCAAGAGGGCATTACATCTATAGATATATTTCAAAGTTCCATAATTTGGTCACTGACTCACCGATACGTACATACGTACTTCTAGCAGACACACAAGCTCCAAATTTTGAACACAGTTATTGTTTAGCCTATAAAGCAAGGCAAAATTCTGACATTCCGAATTTTAGCCCCGTTTTCTAGATATACAATCTGAATAAGTAACTTTGTAATCCTATATGTATAAATCCCATTAAATTGTATATAATTACAGTGTTACTTTTACAGTTCTCAATTAGACTTAATTGAAATTGAATAAAATATGTAATAAGCACTTTTAAAAACTTCCACGATACCGCAGATAGAGATACAAATCCATAGCTACCTGCGTTTTATTACACTTAATGTATGTACCGTGTAGACTTGTCAAAAATCAATACATCAAAGCCTCTGAGAAAAGCCCACAGAGTCAGGGAGTGGCCTTTGAGAAGGCCGCAGCTGAGCCACAGGACATAATACCCAAAAAGAAAAAAGGATGACTAACTACAAAAAGAAATGAGATCCCTTCAAAAACATAACATGTACAAAAATACACAAGTCTCGCAAAGCAGTTTTTCTGCCTTTTAAAGTTGTGAAATCGAATGTAAACCAAGTCGGTTAATTCAGTACCTACCTATCTATGGGAGCAGCTATCCAACCACTTTGTCGTAAATTGATACCTTGTTAATTAACTAACTAACAACATTTTATAGTAACTATATAAATATTACATTTCTTTACAAATAAATAAAGTGACTTTGCAATTGCACACGGCAGTGTAATCTACAGCTAATTTACAGCAGAAAAACTGTGTTGCGAGACTTGTGCAATTTTGTACATGTTATGTTTTTGATGGGATATTATTTTATTAGGTACATGCATTCAATCAAAACTTATTTTGTCAAGTTAAACTTATTTTTCTGTTTACAAAAGTGGTACTTCATGGATAGGATTTTTGTTATGTGAATAAAAAAGACAGAAAAGAGATTTTTTGTTAAAAACTAATTAGTTATTGTATAGCATGCACAACGAGAACAACCAGTAGATTGTTAAATATATTGGTAGTTCACATTGCAACAATAACAATGTTCTTTAAACCTTGTTTTATGGGATGATAAACTAACTTTAAAATACAGTTTATAGAGTTACAAAAGAAACTGAGCAATAACTTGGAGGTTGCTGCTGAGCGGTGCACAGCGAATTTTGTTATCATTATGCTATAATTATCTAGGAAATGGTCAAGAGCTATACCCAAAACGACACACAACATATTCTGCAAAATTAAAACAATATTATACTGAATGATTATTTTTACCGTTTTGAAAAAAATAGGGTACAATAGGTGAACGGAGTAGAAGCCTATAGCATACCTAGTTTTTTTTTTTTGTTTTTGATTTTTTCAATAGCTTCTATTAGACAGAAATGGCTCGTATCAATAAACATTACATATTTGAAGTAAACTAGAACAATAAAAACAGAAAGTTTGAAAAACTGTATAGATCGTTAAAAAATATCGAAATTCAAATCAATCGCGCTACGCAGGGTGCGTAGTGCGTATGATTTGAATTGCGATATTATTATTTTTATTTTAAACTAGGTATTCAATAGGCTTTACTCCGTTCACGCATTATACCCTATTTTTTTTTCAATACGAGACGGTAAAAATAGATCCAGTATAATTGCATAGCACGTGATGTGTGTGCATCATAAAACTACAATATTTTTGTGGGTATGTCTTATATCTGCTTAATTCTTAGCGAAATTTATGCAAACGCTTCTTTATGCTACACTAATCCTGTGTGGCAAACGCTCGGGTGCGTGCAAAAAATATCTTGAGTGTAGACACCCTTACCGACCCTTGTTTTACGATGTTTTCGAAACAATAGAGATGCACAACGAACGCACAGGTGCGGCGCGCCGCACTCGAAGAAAGTTATGTAAATTGTATGGACGCGCATACGCGCCGTCAAGCACCTGGTGAACGTCCGAAAACGCGCATGTGCGTCTGCCGCGCCTAATGTATTAATGAGGGCTGCTGTGATTCTAAATTCACTCATTACATTCGTCGCTGTCTTGTTGAAATAAGTGTTATTAACGCTTGGTGCGTTTGAATGGTGGAATATGTGCACCGTAACCGCATGGTACCTATCTCTTTTTGACCACAGGACACACGTTTTTCGACGCTTGCATTGTTGCCACTTTGTGCACGCTGTGGCGCTTATGGTGAATTTTGTGAGACTAATTTCACATTTGATATTTACCATGTATGTAAGGGTGACTGGTAATTAGTGACCGATACTTAAACACATAATTGTACTCATGATAACAAACAACTTTTACTATGGGACCAAACCTGAAATCGCGAAAAAAATCTACTGCTCCATACATTTTGACGAGTTATGCGAACATGAATGTATGGAACAGCTGATTTTTTTTTTTTTGTGAATTCATTATAATAATAAAAAATACAAATACTATTTTTGTATCGGTCACCCTAAATGTCGCAGTAAAAGAGTAGGTGTGATATTGTTATATTCCTAGAGATATAGCTATCTACCGTAATATAGAGAATTAACGCACAAACTCGTAAGGTGTCATTATAGTCATCATTATGAACAACTTTTACTATGGGTATAACCTGAAATCGCGAAAAAAAATCAGCTGTTCCGTACATTTTGACGAGTTATGCGAAGATGCGGTAGGGAACAGCTGATTTTTTTTTTTGTGATTTCTCGTTTGGTCCCATTGGCAGTCAGAAGGGCATTTAGCATCTTTAAAGTACGACAGGTCGTATAAGAAGGAAAATACTAATATATTTATGACACGTGCATATTTCTCCCTCGCGCCAAAAGTATCAGATGCGTACCGTGATATTGTAATGGGTCACAGGTCAACTTTTGTGTTTCACAATTTCTATAGGCATATTACATAGAGCTACTAGGTTTTTTTTAGCAACTTGATGATTATTATTTAGTAAAATAAAACTTTAATTTTAAGACTTTTTGAATGTAAAAGCATCTACAATTGGCGCAGGGTAAAAGTTTGTGAAGGAAGCCAGATAATGTGTGCACATTTTGTACAAAACAACAAAGTCTTCCTTTTGTGTCGTATATGGGATGCAATAAGAACGAATTTGTAACCTAAAATTTGAAGGGATTATGCTATTTGACCACAGCATAATAATATACCTAGTCTTGCCATAAATACTGACAAGAAGATTTTTTTTATTGCAAATAATATTTATTACTTTTACAGTGTGTTAGTTTAATACATAAATATAAAACAATTTAAAATATAAAAAGCTTATTCGAAGTGGTCTCCATTGGCTGCAATACAGTCCTTTAAACGTTGAGGCCAGTTATCAATAGAAGCACGCACTCTTTCCATGGGAAAATTCTTCACTGCCAATCGTACGGATGGTTTTAGGGACTCCAAATTATCATGGCGTTTAGAGCAAGCCGTACTCTCTAAAATTGACCATAAATCATAATCCAGCGGATTAAGATCGGGACTAGACGACGGCCAGTCTTCAGCTCTGATAAAGTCCGAAACATTCACTTCCAACCAAGACTGCGTGGACCGAGCTTCATGACCTGGCGCCGAGTCTTGTTGGAAGGACTATACTTGGTTATTGAACATGGTGTTGTTAAGGGGCTTAACTACCTTCTCAAGAATGGTATCTTGATACACTTGTGCCGATGTTTTGATATCTTTTTCACAAAAATATGGCTCAGTCACTCCTTCATAGCTAACACCCCACCAAACCATCACTGAAGTCGGATAATGCCCACGTTGCATTCTGTCGACGTGTTAGAGCTTTGAGCATAAATACGGTCATTTTGTTTGTTAAAATGTTGCTCAATTGTAAAGATTTTCTCATCCGTAAACAAAATTTTTCTGTGACCTCCGTTTGCGTACCGCTTCAGTAGTTGTTTCGATTTTACCACCCTATTCTTTTTTAAATTATCAGTTAAAAAATGACCAGTGCATCTCTTATAGGCTGCAAGTCCTAAGTCATCTTTTAAAACACGCGACATGGTTCTGGGTGCTATCTTCATCTCCCGAGATAAAATCTTTTGCTTTCGGACAGGATTTCTTCGAATTCTTTCCCTTACTGCTTTGACCACCTTTTTCGTACAAACACTACGTGGACGGCCAGATATTTTTCTGTCACAAACAGAGGAGGTCTCATTGTAGCTAGTAATAGCCCGGTACATAAACATTTGTCTAATACCAAGCGTATGGAGAGTTTTAAAAATTGCATTTGGCTCCATACCAACTTTGTGTATTGCAATCACAGCGATTCGGTTCTCTTTATCACCCCACTCCATTTTAATATCGCAAAATATTGTACAATGTATTGGCGCCAAAATTAGAAAACTCAATGAACAATCGTATAAAAATGACAGATTCCAAATTCAAATGTAATTGTAAATCTTTCTTATTATTAATTGTAACAGTATTTATGGCCAGACTGTGTATTATGTTCCTGTTTTAAAATTTCAAAAGAGTATGTATGTAGCTTGCTCACATTTCTTGCCATTCCCATACCTTCCCCTTGGCCACCAAATCGTGTAATAATTCAAGCCGCCGACGCCGTTATGAATGTATAATCGAGATCCTGGGTGATCAGTCATGGCTTGTTGATGCAGGTTGGCAACCAAGTTGGTTGTGTGCACACGGCTAACGGAAATGGGGTGCACCGTGCATATAATAGGCAGGCTAGCGACTGGTCACTTATCGGCAATTGTGGCCAATTGGCTGAACACTTTGCTAATAGATCGGTGTGAAGCAGTGCAATGCACTTGTGATTTATTGTGATTCTGGTCGCAATTGTCAAGCAATGCAATGTATCAAGGACTACCGCGCTACTTGATTACGTAACGTGCTCGATCAGCCTAGTATTCTCACTTCTGCGTAGTTCTGAGACACATGCCTCTTTGTGAGAGGAAGTGGGCCCTTATCACAGAGCACTGAGTTGCTAGAGGCGGCATTGTCAACACTTTTCATACAATTCAAGCGTGTGACCTTTTACTCGCACTACGACACAAATGGGTTATAGAAACTGACGGCTTTGAATGGCGGTCCGCAAGAGAAGTGCGCTGAACACAGTTTCCACGTCACGATGAATACTGCCGTCTTTAGACACTGCCGTGCTCTGTGGCAGTTATCATGCACGCGCGTGTTTGTTTTTTTTATAAATTACAAGCAATTCGGGTTGTACTCTGCTTGTCTATAATATTATAGTTAGAAGAATGACAAATCGGTCTATCGACACTGGACTCGCATAATGTATTAGGTACTTAAATAAAATAAAACTCTTAACACACTACTAAACTTTCTATAATAATATAATTCAATCATGACTCGAAGGACGCGTGGCGCCATCTATTATCATAAGAATGTTATTGTTGTTTTCCACGGGAACAGTACCTTTTTCGGGATGTAAGGTACCCTATGTCCGTTTCTGTACACCTGACAACGTATATGCAAAATTTCAGGATGATCGGTTCAGTGGTTTAGGCGTGAAAAGGTAACAAACAAACTTACTAACTAAATGCAAGTTGATTGAGTAAAATTTGTGTTAAATTACGTGGAACTACTGGCACAAAATATTCTTCACATTTTAGGGTTGCAATAGTACAATATGGAACTCAACTACGTATAATCACATGGCACTAAATAGTTGCAGCAGTTTCACATGAAAGAAATGTTGGTCTATAAAACTAGTTTAAAATTACATGGAACTAATGGTACAAATATACATTTTTTAGGTTGCAATAGTTCCATGTGGAACTAGCTACATGGAACTACTGGGAATAAAGGGTGCGGGTTGCTTGATGTAGAACTCTTGTTTCCTCCCGGGCCTTATCTATTATAATATTGTACAGACTCCAGCACATCAAGCTACCCGAAACTCAAATCTTCCCAATCAACGTTGAACCTGATGCTTTAGCGATAAAGATGAAAATCTATTAAAGAAATTTGACAGATTGTAGTAGCTTGATGTGTTGGCGTCACATTCGTGGCGAGCTCTCTACGCACTCGTAGCGAGCACGCCCTTACATTGTTAGGATTGAATACGAATTTATTGCACTAAGTAAAAAATACCACTACCATTAGGCTACATCTGCTCAAAGCTTATAAAAAAGCTTTAAAAAATACTTGCGTTTTGTCTAAAGTACCTAATTACTTTGGTGTTCGAGGCCTACGAAATTCAAAAGTAATGTTATACTCTTTCCAACCATTTATGTTTGATAGGCGAGCTTTTGGCATAAGCTCGCCTATCAAATTCCTTATTAATTGACAGGCAACCTTGGACGACGAAATGCAATACTTCATGGACGCAGAGGTAAAATAATCGTTTGGAAAGATTATAAGTACCTAATGATTCCTACAAGAACTTTATTAAGATATCTTCGTCTGGTAACCAGTGAATGTCGAACAAGTGCAAATATAATAACCAAAATTCGGTCTATGGACGAGAGCTGAAGCTTTTCAATACTTGTTTAAAGATCGTTAGGTCCGGTCTATGTTATTATATTCCACGTCCCGAGGACTGCGATCAATAAGTTACAAGAAGGCTTCACCCTATAGTTCACGTAGGTAGGTAAGCGTTCTTGAGAACTTTGAATGATTGAATGCACTGAAAGGTGATTCGCCTACGTTTTTTTTCTTTGTAGCTTGCCTTGTAAAAATAGCCATTTACAAAGAAGAGTATTGATTACTAGATTTACAAGAAGTGCTGTATAAAATTTAGGTTTTTTTTTTTTTGAATGCATACCTACTTAGATAATTCTTTCCAAGTTCAGTCAGAAGTCGTATTCCTTAATTTATTTTAAAACTAGCTTTTGCCCGGGTGGAGGTTGGAAACTATCCCACGGGAACGTACTACCGGAATAAAAAGTATCCTATAATACCCTAATCTAGGATACTTCGTATTGAAGTTATTACAGATAAATTTCATGCAAATCTGTTCAGCCGTTTTAGCGTGAAAGCGTAATAAACGGCGGCAACTCACTTTCGTATTTATAGGGGAAAATACGTTCTGTGCAAAAAATCACCGTCGTTAACCACATCGGTAAAATTCGGTGAAATAGTCGGTAGGTGATATTCTGTACAAATCTCACCGTGAAAACTTAGGTGAGGTGAGCGTGGAGTGAGCTATCAATCCCTAGCATCGGATGGAATGACAGCTCTCTTCACCTACGTTTTCACGGTGAGATTTTTACAGAATAGACCGGCAGGTAGAAACGCAAGCCGCCACTTCACCCGATCGTCGCGTTCATATGTCGCTTTTTTGTTCGGATAACCGGAAGGCGCCCTCTGTGTGTACTACGTGACCAAAACAATTAGGCGCAATTACAGACCACTGTCAGTAAAAGGAGATAGCATCGTGTCATACTCATTAAGTAGTATCTGTAAAGACGGGTAGCATTGTGTGATTAAGTAGTGGTCAGTAAAAGGAGATGTCATACTCATTAAGTAGTATCTGTAAAGACGGGTAGCATTGTGTGATCAAGTAGTGGTCAGTAAAAGGGGATAGCATTGTGTCATACTCATTAAGTAGTGATCAGTAAAGGCGGGTAGCATTGTGCCATTAACCATTCATGACTGAATACTGAAAAAGAATGGTTATTGTTTGTATTCAAGCAAACTACGGCAGGGTGGAGGGCGAAATCAGCTACCATTTATTTATTTTTGTTTGAGCATACGAGCCGAACTTTTTAACCAACTTCAAAAAAGGCGGAGGTTCTCAGTTCGTGGGAATGTTTTTTTTTTATGTTGTTCCTGATTACTTGAAGACGGCTGGACCGATTTGGAAAAATCTTTTTTTATTTGAAAGGGTGTACTTTCTTAGTTGGTCCCATTGTCACCAGGATAGGATCTGATGATGGGATCCTGGAGAAATCGACGGAATTCTTCAAATATTATAGAATATAATAGAACTTTTCTTTATTAAAGTAACCAAGACTCAACAAGATTGTTAGTAAAACTTATAGGCTATAGCGATTTGGGTATTTTTTATAGCGACTCGTGCATTTGTTCTTGGAAAGCACCATTTGGTGAAGTGGAACTGATGATAAAGATCACAGATGGCCACTGGAACTACTCAATAATAAGTATTTCACGGGTTGCGATTTGATTAGGTGCTTTAATGATGGTTGCGCAAGTAATTTATGCTCGTCACAATGGTGATGTCGAGTTCTCCTGGTACCTACCTACCAGGAGAACTCCTCAACAATTAACGTCGCTGCATCGGCAAAAGCAATATTTTGTAAAAGGTTGACATTAGGATATTGTAACTTACAAACTGACCCACTAAAAAGTAAAAGCTAAAAACCTTTTTCCAAAAAAAAACCGGCTTCGAAAAACACTACAAAGTGAATAATAACTTAATTTCGGAAGTCGGTGGCAAAAAACTAAAAACAGTACCACAGATACCGACATCTGAAATTCAAGTTATAAATTAAAGTTATTATTCACTTTGTAGCGTTTTTTTGGAAGTCGGTCGTTTTTATTTTTGAAAAAGTTTTTTATCTACAATAGGTACTTTGGTTTTTCCAAAACTGAAGCACGCTTTGGTCTAGAAACTGAAGTATATTTTCGCAAGACAAACAAAATCCTTTGTTAAATGTCTAGTGCGATAATAGACAACTCAATATAAATTTTGTTTAAATGATTCGCTTTACATTGTATGTATTGGTTGCAACATAAATGTCTTGAACCGATGACCATTGAGATGCAGACGTGTTCTTGAGTGGAGACCGAGAATCGGCACACGTAAGGTGGTAAGGACGCTCGCAAGCTACGTGTAGCGATGATCTTAGCACGGTGGCTGGTAGCAGCTTGATTAGAGTAGCCGATGACAGTGTTAAATGACGTGCGTATTGGAGAGGCTATGTCCAGCAGAGGATTGCAATAGATTAAAGAGTCATGCAGCAAACAAGTGTGTCTATGATGAGTTTTGGCCCACATGATTTATTTGAGATGAGTCTAGACGCCGCCGGTCCACAGCAGGCCACGGCTAAGCTACACGCGTGTTCTTCACTTCGTTATGAAAACTCGACGCACGGATGCGCGGCTGGCAAACAATTGAATATCGCAGCTGACCTTAATTTTTGCATCTATTCCCCAGTACCCAGAAGCAGTTTTACAAAAGACGGCGTGTTGTTGCCGTACAGGAACGCGGCGCCGCGCAACACCCGCCACAACAAGCACCGCAAGCCAAAGAAGCACGTGTCCGAGGACGAGGAGAGCGATGACTCCCCCGTGGAGGAACAGCCCCAGGAAGAACAGCAGCAGCAACGCAGCCCCTCGCCCATGCTGGAGGAACCCACCGATAGGCTACCTGAGGTAAGCGAGCACATTCTCGGTCAGCGCTGCATATTTTCTTCTTCAATCCATCTCTATTAGCCGTTATCTTAGTTGGCACCCCTTTAGTCCAGCTTAGCTAGATTATATGACATGATCATGTTTTACATAATCTATCCATCATAATATTGACATGACAATGTTGATTCGAAAGCCTGAAAAACCATAAACAAAGCAACATTGCACTATTCTCGTCATTTTGCCAGGTAATGACGATAAGCAGAAGTGGGTGTCGAAACGCTATATCACTGTGCCCAATCCGGGGATCAAAACAAGGATTCTTGGGAGTTGCGCTTGCGACTACAAGACCAATGAGGCCATTAGGTTTCTTTAGAGCTTCATTATTGATGGCAACTGAGTAGTGCCACTTCCCCTCGCAGAGAGGAGACCCGAGTCCCAGCAGTGCGAATATCATAAACTACTAATATGTTATGTGTGATATACAACTGCCTCTTTGGCCTAGTTGTCGCAACCGTTACTGCTAACCATGAGGCCCTGGTTAGATTCCCGGGTCGGGCAGTGTTATTGGGTTTTTCCATTTGGATTTCTCAGTAGCAGCCGTGTTTCTGGATGTGTGAATGGTTGATGGCGGTGAGCTCGCCCTCTGTTATTTCGGACTTAAAAATGACTGGCGCAATGTGGGTGACTAATAGGTACACAGGCGTATACAGGCGCCTTCGGGGCATTAGACAGGCGTGAAGTTATGATACGATAT
Source organism: Dicycla oo (assembly GCA_948252095.1). Lineage (NCBI taxonomy): Eukaryota > Metazoa > Arthropoda > Insecta > Lepidoptera > Noctuidae > Dicycla > Dicycla oo. The sequence goes on along the minus strand of OX411709.1, from coordinate 35,771,528 downwards.
ATTATTATTTGTAGGAAGTCCTGCGCGCGTTAATTAAAACCCCGGGCGTGCTGATGATAGCCGGGATGGTCTCCTGGGATCTGGTGGCACGTCGGGACAACAACCCCACCAAGCGCTCGCACCCCAACTTGTATACTTTCCACAAGTTTACTGATCGCAAGGTAAGCAACATGTAGTATGATCGCAATGTAAGCAACATGTAGTATGATCTCAATGTAAGCAACATGTAGTATGATCGCAATGCAAGTAACATGTAGTATGATCGCAAGGTAAGCAACATGTAGTATGATCCCAATGTAAGCAACATGTAGTATGATCGCAATACAAGTAACATGTAGTATGATCGCAAGGTAAGCAACATGTAGTATGATCGCAATGTAAGCAACATGTAGTATGATCTCAATGTAGGCAACATGTAGTATGATCGCAATGCAAGTAACATGTAGTATGATCGCAAGGTAAGCAACATGTAGTATGATCTCAATGTAAGCAACATGTAGTATGATCGCAATACAAGTAACATGTAGTATGATCGCAAGGTAAGCAACATATAGTATGATCGCAAGGTAAGCAACATGTAGTATGATCTCAATGTAAGCAACATGTTGTATGATCGCAATGCGAGTAACATGTAGTATGATCGCAATGTAAGCAACATGTAGTATGATCGCAATGCAAGTAACATGTAGTATGATCGCAATGCAAGTAACATGTTGTATGATCGCAAGGTAAGTAACATGTAGTATGATTGCAAGGTGAGTAACATGTAGTATGATTGCAAGATAAGCAACATGTAGTATGATTGCAAGGTAAGTGACATGTAGTATGATTGCAAGATAAGTAACATGTAGTATGATTGCAAGGTAAGTAACATGAAGTATGATCGCAAGATACGCAACATGTAGTATGATCGCAAGGTAAGCAACATGTAGTATGACTGCAAGGTAAGTAACATGAAGTATGATCACAATGTAAGAAACATGTAGTATGATCGCAAGATACGCAACATGTAGTATGATCGCAAGGTAAGCAACATGTAGTATGACTGCAAGGTAAGTAACATGAAGTATGATCACAATGTAAGAAACATGTAGTATGATCGCAAGGTAAGCAACATGTAGTATGACTGGCGCACCGAGCTTTTTATACACACAAACACGTTTTTATAACCGATTTTAGAATTTGTAAACATTAAAATCTAGGTAAATATATTGCTATTCTTGGGGATATATACTAGAGACTAGACAGTATACACGATGAAAACAATTAGATAAATTTGGCCCAATTTCACAAAGTTACCTCCTTTTCTAGTCATTTTTGCTCCGAATCTAATGGACCAATTAAGTTGAAAAGACATTGCTCGTCGTCCATACATAGCTCGCCTAAGATCCAACAGGGAGGTGTATTTACTTTTGGGTTTTAGATAATGTATATATTCGATTGAACCTAAATTAAAACAACGGACACTTGAGAATTCGGAAAAAATCAAATCACTTTCGGATTTTGAGGTTATAATTACGTCAATAAAAACATTCGGTATGTAGAAATAACTTAGCATTTATTACTGAATGTAAGTACTTACTTACATTGACATTACTACCAAATGTCAAAAATGTTATCATCTGTCAATTCAATTCATCAACTGTCAGTGTCGATATTATTGCTCGTTTCAAACAGCACTTTCAATCGAGTTTTTTGATAAGCCGTATTATGGTTCCGCGACATCATAGCTGACTGTTTTTAACTAAAAATCATTATCGTATATCAAGTGTTGAGAATACTGACGCTTGTCTGTGTCAAACTCTTATTAAGAGTGCTGTTACAAAGACTGGGCTGTATGATCTTATGATACCTTTGCCTATTAAAAACCTCAAATTGAACCAAAAAATAATAACACCGAGGATTATGACGGAAGTGAATACTTTTTAAAATGTTTTCGAAATTAAAAAGTGTCCGTTCTATTGAAATATTTGTAATGTATTATTAAAAGAACTAGTAATTATAGTAAATGTTTCATGCGTGTTGGTTCATAGGCCATTTTTTTCAATGTCCTTTGGTACACGTATGTATTTCTGGGAAGAAATACTTACGTGTACCAAATATAAGAAATACGTACGAAGCATATGGGTACCAGTGGGCACATTAAACATGTCAACTTTGTCTATGGGATGTGTGATATACAGACCGCAACACTTGAATAGCCTCACCCCATATATTTGTGATTTTTATATTTATAAATATTATAATTTTTTATCATATTATTTTGCTTATTCGAGCAGCGTCTAAGACAAAACACGCACAAACATGCACGAGCCTGTACTAGAAATGTTTAGGTAGTTAAATGCAACGTTATATGCGTTCCACCACATGAATAGCCTCAGTACAATTTAAACAGTCGTCGCATTTCTTTGTTTTAATTTCTCGGCATAAATTCATTATACTAACGTTGTATATGACATATTTATTATTTGTGCAGTGTTATTATTATTAGTATTTCTTGTCATGTTTCGTGGTCACAGATTAACTGATATTAAAATTTAAAAAAAAAAATAAGGACTAAAAATTATCTAATCGCCAAATTGCAAGAAAAAATGCCGTAGCTCTAAAGTTATTAATAACTGTCTGAAAGATAAAGAAAATTATTAAAAAAAAAAATTATAAAGGTCGAATAAAACTGGCCACTTTGTTACGTGAGTGGCGACTTATTTTACGTGCAGCATCTAATTCTTCCAAAACGGCTCGACAAATAGCGAATGAGGTAAAGACCAGTGCTTCATTGTCTACATTGCGACGTATAATAAACTCATCCCCATACCTCAAACGGACGAAAATCAAGAGGAAACTTTTTTTGCGCGAACATCATCAAAAGACCCTATTATCATTTGTTAGAATATATGTGTTCTGAAAAATGGCGCGGTGTTGTTTTTAGTGATGAAAAAAAAGTTCAGTTTAGATGGTCCAGATGGATATATTTTATCACGTCGTCACTCAGGCGGTGGCTCAGTAATAGTGTGGGGTGCGATTTCTTATTACGGTATCATAAATATTTCCGTTATTAAAGGAAAGGTAACTTCAAAACTGTATTTAAATTTACTGAAAGAGAAGATAAAAGAGATTCGTTAAGTGTTAAAAAAAGTGGATTTTTCAACAAGACAACGACCCCTCACATACGAGTACGTCACATGAAACCAAAACTTGGTTTGAACAAAATAAAATTCAAGTTTTAGATTGGCCATCGACCTCATCGGACTTAAATATCATAGAAAATGTTTGGGGGCTATCTATCTCGCCAATTATTTGCCGGTGGTCGTCATATATTATTAGTAGCAGCACAGATCTTATACAAGAAATTCATAACACTTGGAATGATTTGTACCTAAATTATATTCACTCATTATATGAATCTATTCCGGAGGACAGATAGGCAGTCGCTCCATGTAAAATACTGGTATTCAGCTGCATCCGGTTAGACTGGAAGCTGACCCCAACATGGTTGGGAAAAGGCTAGGCAGATTGATATGAATCCATTCCTAATCGAATTTTCGACGTACTCGTAATTAAGAGTAATGGAAAGTAGACAAAATATTAAAAATAAATTAAAATCATATAAGTATGTATTTCTGTGTTTTTTTTTAGTGAGGCTATTCAAGTGACTTACCCTGTTTGTTACTTTAGTATATAATAATTATTATTTATTATTAAATGCCTACTTTTTGTAATAATGAATTAAGCAATTGTTTCTCTATAACTGGATTTACTACTTATTTTACGGGTGAGGCTATTCAAGTGACACGGTCGGTATGCCGAGGCCGGAATAAGTAGTAAAAAATCGGGCGTTCTCGTCGTAAATAATCGTGAAAAGTAGGAAACAATTTTTTTTTTTTTTTCCCATATCAAGGTTTTGATTTGTAATACAGAACTTATCTCAACATTTTTATGGTGGAGGTGGCCAAACTTAAATTGTCTGTTTTGTAAAATTGCAGTTTCCAATACAATCTTTAAACAAATATAATAATATATCTCCGTAACTACACATCGTAGGAGCTTGATCTTTTTGATATCGACGCTTATTCCAGATTATTATGGTATGCATAACTCCATACGCACCACAAGGTACTTTTACCCGTGGAACGTCACATATTTACCTAAACTTCGAGGCAGTAAGGAACTGAGTGGATAATGCCTCATCTAAAATTTTGAAATCTTAAACAATATATCATTCATAACAATAAAATAAATAAATAAATAAACAATATGATAAATCCGAGTCAAGAAATTGCGAGTTAATTATTTGTTACGAATGTGAAATAATTAATTCGCAATTAATAATTTGTTATGAATGTTCGTAACAAATTATTAATTTAATTAAATACAGATATTGATGAAACCTTTTCACACCAAATCTGATAGCCGTCGCCTCCTAGCTCGCTGGACTAGTGGTCAGATAATAGCAGCGTTTTACCTGAAATAAAACGCATATTAAAATACTTACCTCACTGGAAGCTTTCTTATGAGATGGCATTTCCGTTTCCCGTCGATTTCTTACCAGTTTTCGTACTTTTGTCTCCTTTATACTTCCGGCTCAGTGGCGCCAACTGGTGGTTGCGGGTAGTTTTTTAGTTCTTGTAAAAAGTATCCGCCATTTTGTTCATGTCTCATATAACCAGGCAGAAATAAAGTGAAAGCTTCCAGTGAGGTAAGTATTTTAATATGCGTTTTATTTCAGGTAAAACGCTGCTATTAAATTACTTGACCGTCACTGGAAGCTTTCTTATGAGATCTGTTTGTTATCGCCTGGTGACGCCACTTTGGTGTATATACTTGGAAGTATGAAGTATTAGTATACTATAGGCCAATGTGATAAAGCATGAAATTAAACAAAAGTTTAATTAATTAGTATGCATTTATTTTAACAAATGTATAAGTAATTCAATTTAAATACCTAGATAAGTTGTTTACTTTAGCTTACAAATATAATTGTAAATATGAAAATCATAAATTCTAATCAACCAATTTAAGAATATCCGTTCTAGGTAAACAAAATATTTATTCAGCAATGTTAATCGATTGGATTGAACAATTGTGTTACGTTTTGTGAATCAGTACTTTTCATTATTTCTCGTCTTTTATTTCTGGAATGTATTGGCTGATCGCCAATTTCCACGAGCCAAGATTTCGTCGAGGGGATGATTTTGAACCCAGCTTTTTGAGGCTACAGCAGAGCGGGTGCTACCTGGGGTGGCTGCAATGCCAGCTTCCCCAAACAGGGTCTTTACCCACCCTGCAATGGCTGTACGTGAAGCAGGTTTAGCAACACCTCTTACCGTTATAAATAAATTTGTGGATTTTGCCGCACTACGTCTGTCGTTTAATAATGCTATAGTTCTTTCTATCCAGAATATAGGGTCAAGATTAGAACTATCAGTATTTAATAGCAATTTCCAGCCGGATTGCCTATAATTACTGCTGTCAGTTTTGGAGCCAAACTGGGGCCATAATATTATACCGTTATCAGATCTTATGCAATGATCAGGATCAATATTAAGCAGAGTTAGATCGTGTATTCGCCTACCAGAGCAAAGCAACAATAAAATTGCAGTATGACGTGACGTTTGAAATAGGTTATTTGAATCAATTGTGTAATTAGTCAAATATGAAATTAATTTATCAACATCCCAAACTGGAGGCTTAGTGACCTTTGGATTTTTTAGGGCTATTGATTTTAAAACATATCTTACTAGAACGTGCGAACTTAACCGACTCGAATTTTCAGCGTTACCTAGTGTAGATATTACTGATTTATGTAAAAGTATTGAATTATACGACAACTTATCAATTAAATATAAATCACATAAAAACTGCGCTAATTGTGAACCAGGGGGATCCATTAAGTCAAGGTTTTTATTACGACACCATGACGCCCAGCGCTTCCAGGCTACCTCATAGGTTTTTAGAGTCGATTTTCGCCAAGAATTTTTAAGCAGTGATAGTTGTTGAGCGTTCCATGTCTTTATCGTGTCGGACCACCCCCACATTTCCAAACTTCGAGCACGATGTTCTCGACCTGCGGTGGTGGGAGGCCCGTCGACGTGTCTATTAGGTATCTCTGTAGGTTTCTCAGAGTTAATGGAGCCGCGAGCGCTCGGGCTTTGAGATCCGCACGCCAGAATACCCTCTCCCATCGAGGTACTACTATTAGGAATATTCCTGTCGACTGGTTTAAGTGAGACAGGACTTTGGGGACTAGGAATGGTGGTGGAAATATCCATGCGAGCTGGTAATTCCATGGGACACTGAAGGCATCGTGGAACAGAGCTTGAGGATCTTTCAGATCTAGAGACACATAATTGTACACTACGTGAGCAGTCGCCGATGCAAATAGATCTATTATTGGGGTTCCCCATTTTGCAAACACTATTTCTAAACAAGTCGGTAGTAAGTGCCATTCTGGAGGTTGGCGAAGGCGCGATAAGTGATCCGCATGATTGTTGTATTTGCCTGGAATGTAGTGTATGCTGAAGTGTATCTGATGTTGGTCTAACAAATTCAGAATTCGATAGGTTATTTCCAACAAGGATAATGTCCTCGTACCTCCTTCCTTTCGTATGTATGTGACCGCAGTTCTGTTGTCGCTTTGAATGAGGAGCGAACTTTGTTGAAGCCAGTGCACTTGGCCCTGAAGAGCGTATAATATTGCTAGCATTTCTTTTTGATTGCAATGCAGCGTTTTCTCTTCTTGCGACCAAGTTCCTGACAAGGCCAAATTGTTCAGTTGTGCCCCCCACGCTTGATCCGACGCATCTGTAGCCAGAAAATTTATTGGAGGAGGGTACTGAAGAGGTGTTGACCTTTGACAATTTTGGGCCCACCAATTTAGTTCCCCTAAGACACCTTGTGGTAGTGGGTAGGTCTTTGGTGGCAGGACTGGCAGTGAATTCATGAAAATGACTAACTGTCGATGATGGAGCCGACCTCATGGGACAACAAAACTGGCAAAATTTAGCAGTCCTACTATTTTCTGCAACTCCTTTAGCGTTAACTGCTCTTGTTCGAGAGCCTGATTTAGCTTTGTAATGATGCCCTGAGCCTTTTCTTTTGGTAGGATTTTTTGATTTTCCCATGGTTTGCACAGTATCCCTAAATAAATTATACTCTTTTGGGGAGAAAAAACAGATTTTTCGAAATTTATTTGCCACCCCAGTTTTTGTAATATTTGTACAGTTATTTTGACATGCTCGCGAAGCGTGTGAACATTCTGGTGTGCTAGCAAATAATCGTCTAGGTATACCAGGATCCTCATGTTCCATTTTACCCGCAATGTTTGGGCGACCCAGTTCGTAAGCATGGAAAAGGTTTTTGGAGCAGTGCTCAGACCGAATGGAAGACAAGTCATTTCTAACAACTCCTGGTTGTATATTAGGCGCAGAAAGCGTCTGTGCGATTTGTTTACGCTTACATGAAAATATGCTTGGGACAAATCTATTTTGCACATCCAGTCCTGAGATTGTAGAAAGTCCGGAATGCGGTACATATTTATTAAATGAAACGGCTCGGTCATCACATATTCGTTTAGTGATTTTAGATTGAATATGGGACGGGCAGATCCGTCGGATTTTGGCACCAGAAATAAAGGGGAAATGAAGCTTGGCGAGGGTAGCGCTTTCTTTAGAATTCCCTGCCGTTTCATTTTGTCCCCCCCTCAGTTCAAAGGCCCCTTCGTTACATCTGGATAGACAAGTGGGGGCTTTTGAAAGAAAGGTATGCGATACCCTTGAATTAATTTTAGAATTATTTCTTGTGCTCCCATTTCCGCCCATTGTGTTTGGTAGTGTATCAACCGACCCGCCCGAAACGGTGTCATGTCATTGTTTATACTGTTTTCCCCTGGAACTTTTTGAGGAGTTTGCACGTCCTCGTGTACTTCCACGTTCGGGCCGCGAGCATCGGTTTCGAAATGAACTTCTAGTATTAAAGTGATCACCTTGATTACTCGAGGAGTTACCTTTGAAAGAGTGATGTGTAAGTTGGCACTGACCATGGTATTCACCCCGCGAGGGTGGGTTATGACGGGTATGCATATGCGATCCTGGTTCGTTACATTGAGTTCCACGCGATGGAACTGTCGGTTTTCGTGCGCCTTGCCCCCGCGAGGGGCGGCTACTAGATTGGTATGGCTTTTGTGAAGACCTTTCAGTTTTTGGGGGCCAAAAAGCCTTACGGACCCCGCCAGCCTTCTCTAGAGTAGAGGTAAAGGGCTCAGCATTAAATATGTAAGTACTTGAAGGAGGTATTTTATTCAGGAATGCTTTCACTAGTGGATCTCTAACTTGACTCGTTATAGTTTCTCTACGCATTTCAATACATTCGGCTCTATGGCCGCAGGCTAATTGCAAAAGGTCTGAGGATATTTTATGAAATTCGCCCTTCTGAAATAATTCGTCAATCTTCTCATTTAAATTATCAAAATTGATATATTCTGTATTTTTTACCCATGAAAGAAGATTACGAATACCTTCCTGCAATGATTGTCTTTGTTTTAATATGCAGTAGGTTAAGGCTGCATAGGATTTATCAGCATGTGCCAGATGACGTAAGGAATCATATGCTTTTACTTCCTCATTTGTTTCCAGGTCTATAAAGCCAGGAGTATGATTATACAATTTTTGCGTATCGGCGTATCTCACTTCTGACCAAGAAGTACTACCAAAACGCTGGATATCTACCAACTTCTTCAAAAAACTATCGGGGGTTTTTGGAACTAATGGTTCCTTAAGCTTAGTATCAATGTCAAAGGTGAAATCTAAACTTGTATTTTGATGTTCTTGATTTGAACAACCCTCGTCACTAATTTCTTTATAAAGTTGACCACTAATTCCAGAACAAACAGAAACGTCATCATAACAAGCTGTATCAATGTTACTTGTAGTATTCATTTGTTTGCGAAGCTCACCCATTTCCTTAAAAAGCTTGTCCATCATATGACTGGAACATCGAGCACGTTTCCTTTTCTTATGGCGGCGGCGGCGGTGTTTGGACCGCGCTTTTTTGCTGCCCGGAGTAGACGTACTTGTAGAACTAACGCTTGAAGCACTACAGCTGCTGCTGCTACTTCGGTCTCGCTTGCGATTCAGTCCACTCGGACCAGCCACAGCCTGTGGCTGGGTGTCAGAGTTGTGGTTATTACTCTCCATCACTGCAAACGAATCACGTTAGATCTCATGCAATGGATTTATAACACTTTACACAGTTACAATTCAAATATTGATTAGGTACGATTACTGGTTCAAAGTAAAAAATAACAGTAGTGATCCGAACGAAAAACTCGTTAAAAAAACTTTGATCACGTACGAATTTATTCAAAAAGTGTTACCTCTAAAAGAGGGTACTTACGGTCCAAGACTTATCCTCTTTGAAGAACACTTTACACCTTTTTAAATTTATAATATATGTATTCACTTAATATTCACTTTTACGTATTATGCAACTGTCGCGAACGCAGTCTCTGCGCACAAGTTGCTTCGACGGTGAATAAAAGGCCAATGAACAAAATGGCGGATACTTTTTACAAGAACTAAAAAACTACCCGCAACCACCAGTTGGCGCCACTGAGCCGGAAGTATAAAGGAGACAAAAGTACGAAAACTGGTAAGAAATCGACGGGAAACGGAAATGCCATCTCATAAGAAAGCTTCCAGTGACGGTCAAGTAATTTAATGATAAATTTCCAAGAAACGCGTTAATTATTATTTATTTATGCGCAGGTACTTGTTGGTACACCTCGTCGCCAGTGATATGTATGGAGTGCGGGTTAGAGAAAAGAAACGACTGACTTGCTTGAACACTAGTTACTCTTACGCAAAATTTCATGCTTCTTGACCCAGCGATTTAGGCTCTGCTTAGCCATAGTCAGTCAGTAAATTAAAGATATTTAGTAAGTAGATGTCGCTAAAAGAAATAACTTTATACTTTTCAGTATCGCTTCATTGCCAGCAGCTGCTCTGCCGGCCACTCGGTGCTGGTAGACGAAAACGGCGAGGCCTACACTTTCGGTTAGTACCCTTCTGTCGTCTGCATCTAGACCCAGTTTTTGTTAATATGATTTATGAACAGTTACCCCGCTTGTACGCGTCCATTCTTATAACCAGAAAACTGATATTTTTTCAAAGGACTCGCGGTGGTGTTTGGATTACAATGAAAGTATGTACACACGCCAAAAGATTTAAGTAACCAGACACCCACACTACTATATCGCTACTGTACGTCCTGCTCACAATGACGCACACATCGCATTCGTAAAGTGAGCGCGCTAACGTCTTCTAAATGATAGTATAATGGAATTTTGCAACATGGATAGTATTTCTCGTGGCGCAACAGGTAAGCATTCAACCTACAGTGACAAGTGATTTGAGTTCGAGCCACGAGTTTATTAAAATATTATTTTTGAGATTTTGTAATTTAGAGTGAACACACTAACTGAATAAAGCGATATTCTGACCGGTTTGAGAATCTACCACAAGTTTCTCGCCTACTTAAAATTATTTGCCAGTTTAGAAGCTAACTACCCGCTTTAAAATGTATTCCTGCCTTCAATTGTGAACTTGTGTATGAGTCAGTCTGCATTAGCAACTACACCTATACTCCTTCTTTTGCACTTTAACGAAGTTTGTGATTGTGATCAGTTGATTAACAGACCAAGCATCATTTAACAATATTCCAAAAAGCTCAGATTATTGTTTTTAGTTTCGAGAGCAGCTTGTGGCTAAGTAATAACAGCCGCACGGGGCGATCCATCAGGTTCAGCAACGCTTGCCGGGGTTGGTCCGTAGATGCGTGACCATCTTTACATACCGAGACTCCTCCGTGCCTCGGAAAACACGTTAAGCCGTTGGTCCCGGCTGTCATTCGTGGATCTTTGACAGTCGTTACGGGTCGTCAGAAGCCCGAAAGTCGGACAATCAGTCTTACCAAGGGGTATCATATTACCCAATAAGTGGGTTGTAGAGGTCAGATAGGCAGTCGCCCCATGTAAAAATACTGGTATTCAGCTGCATTCGGTTGGACTGGAAGCCGACCACAACATAGTTGGGAAAAGGCTAGGCAGATTGATTTATTGTTTTTAGTTTCACTCTTTTGTAGAGAAAAGCCTTTCGACTGTGGGTGCATCGTCACGCTGACACAGGCGAAATAAACCGTCGTCGCCATCCTGGACCGCTACCATTGGTTTACACAAATGCTTCGCCTCGGCACCGTGAGATTGTTGCCACCCATACATCAGATTCATTTGCTAAGATCAGCATAACAGCAGCTGCACACAACGTCACTATGCAAACTGTACGGAGCCACCTGCGAGCGGACGGTTAGTCATGTTGCAGAACGACGCGGAAAATTTTATTATTTACCGTGCACCGTCAAAATCGCGTTTGCTTCGCGAAGGAATATTTACTGATAACAAATGTTTCAAATAAGATAAGGATGGACGAAAAATACTATGGAGAAAAAAGGAGAACGATACACTGAAACAAATATTTTGCCACTTAGAACTAGTGGCCGCATTACACTCGGGTATTGGGGCTGGATGTCGTCGATGTGTCCCGGTGGCCCCCCAACATGAGCTAGTATGAGCAGACGGTTGCTACTAATTATAGATAGCGAAGGGTCACCCATTCATTATTAAACAAAAACATAATAATGCAAATAGTTGAATGTAATTATTGAAACAGGGAATCTACGAGTATGAGGGTTGCCTGTCCAGCAGCGGACGTCCTACGGCTGACATGATGATGAAATATAATTGTTAATACCTATATAAAATATCCACTAATATTATTAGTTACGGATCATCTTGAGAAAGTGTAATGTCGAAAATCACCGCCGACTTATCGTAACATTTATACTACTTTTAAATTTCAGACATTTTAACGTATTTAAATCTATTTATTATATTGTCCTAGAAACTGTGTTGGTATGAAAAAAAAAATGATATTACTGTTCCCGATACCGGTGGGTTACTATACTTACGTATTTTAGATTTTTAACCTTTTCACCGCCAAGCACTTCTATAGAAGTTCGGGATTTTCGTGCCACCAGCGCCACAACTTCTATAGAAGTTGTTCATTTTAATTATCTTATTAAAATAAATTTACTGTGATTAAAAGCTTTGTTTCATTTTATTATTTAAGATAGCACTGTCTACTACCCTGTTTTTTATTTTTCTACACAAAATAAGCCCTAGTTTGTCCTAAAATCGGCAAAAACAGAAACTCCGAATTTTGTTACTTTCCTCAGAACGCCAATCACTTCATATCAAGTTGGCCAGTGATGTGCCGTGAAAGGTTGATTTCACCATTGAAATATTTATAAATACAGAAAGTTACGAATATCGAAAACATTTTGAGGTCAATAAAATATGAACTTAGTTATCTACTTCGTTACAAAGGATAGTAGATGAATTTCGACCTTCAGGTAGATGCCGATACGTAATTATAAAGTTGTTACTAATTCTTGTCGATAGTTATTTTCCCATCTCTACAAAACAATTGGTCGTCTATGCCCCTGTGCGCCACCGAGTGCCACGAACTACTATAGAAGTTGGTCAGTGACGTCATAGGCGTGCGGCTGTCAAGGTCACTTTGGCATAGTGCAGCACAAAATCGGATTCGCGCGCACGCATATTTCTTTCTTTCACTTGCAAATAGAAAAATGAGTGAAGAACTTGATTCGGACGAACTTCTGAAAATTTTGCAAGGTGTGGAATCGGACTCGGAGTATTTTGTGGAGAATATTGAACCAGAAGATAATTCTGAGGTATGTCTAACTGGATGATAATAATAATGTTTATTCATCAAAGAGTAGGAATTCAATAAGTATGTAAAATGTTCGGTGAACCCAGTATCTCCAGATGCACTGTAATTACAGTAGATTTAGGTACTGTTTTTGTACTCTATACACTATTATGGTAAATACAGTGTATGAAAGCACTGTAATTTTAACTTTTTTAGAAATTCTTTTCAAAGAAAAAAAAAAGGAAACCTAATTGCAATTCGTATAAAAATCATCTAAATGGATGAAACGTAACGTTATATTGTAGATATTATGATTTATGTACCTATTCTGTGCTTATATCTACTTGGTCATATTATTATGCGGAAAGGGGAATTACCTAGCAAACTGTGTCGCTATTTCTTAGTGAAATTAATGTAGTTAGATTTTAGTTTCGTGTATGGGTTTCAATTTGAGGCGTTTACTTTTAGTTAGGTTATTATGCTTATGACTTCATCATGTTTGTTTAGTTTTGTTGCGCTCACAGGTTCACTGTGCTCGTAGGGATAAACCGATAACTATTTCGGAAAGTGATGAAGGCGGTGGTCTATCGACATCAAAAATAATGAAGAAAAGACAATAAGCATTTAATAGTTAAAAATACTTAAAATTTGATAAAGTTCCTAGTTACTGTAAAATATACTGTAGTTTAGGACATTATAATTTTACTTTCCCAATCTGGAGACACTGGGTAAACCATATACCTAATAAGTGTTATAAGTTGGAAATCATCTAATGACTTCTCCCACTTGGGTGGAGCGAAAGGGCGTGTCAGATTTTTTGGTAATATAATTACTGTGGAATATACTTGTTATTATTTTATCATACACGACAGCGTTCTGTTTCAACGTAGAACTAAGTATCGATTAATAGTTCAGTAACTATCCATTTAAGTTTTCCATTTAACGCATCACAGTAACGCTGAAAATAGAGTATTTTCACATATTTTATTTTTATAGAAAAGCATAACATTTGCCAAAAATAAAGTAGTAAGTGTCACTATAAAGTATGGTTGGCAACCCTAGTTCCACACGCGCCTCAAAGAGATTTCAGCAATATTGCCTGGGCTTGTTAGATACGCTGCGTCACTTGTATTCGCGTCACTAGAAAAACTTTAGCTGGTTTAACCCTTTGACCGCCACGCTCAATCTTAAAAACCTGACCACCAGCGCCACGCCTATTTTTGCTATAATTTCTCGCATGATACTGTAGTGATGTGCCCCCTTCTTACGATATAATTATTGCAAAACGTGATATATTGAGTTTATTTATGATTAAACTATACATAACGTTAAAATTATGCATTAAAAACGTATTAGAATATAACAGACAGCTAATTACGCCATAAAATTAAGACTGGACACAATACAATATCAATTGTTGCTTCCCAAATACAATATACAATTCAGAAATTTGACGCAACTAGTCGACGCCCTAAGACGTCAACGGCGACACCAAATTGTAGTTTCAACACATTTTCATCAAATTAATAGTGTTGTTCGTAACTGTTATCGATATTATAATTTAATAATAATGTTTTATGTTGTAGGAATAAAATTAAATAAAATATCTTTCAATGTTGTTAATGAATTTATTGAATTATTACTTACCCTTAATGTACATACATAATTGGATTATACATAATCACCATATTGATACAGGTTATAGGTACATGACGTTAAATTGTAAGGTTACTTCAAAAATATCAAAAACTGACTTAAAAACTTGTATTATTTTTTATTTTCATGTGTTACGCAAAGTGGTATTTTGCACTCTTCACACCAAAATCGCGAGTCACGCCTTTTACGATACACATGAGCGCATAATTTGCAGCGTAGTTTTTTTTGCTGTGGAAGATACGCTGGCATATGTTTAGCAGTATTGTCACCTAATATACGAGCCGGATTGTCAAATGCACGGGTAGTCATGGGAAGTGACCTGTCACCCGCGTATTTGACAACGATTTGATTAATTACTGATAACTGAAAATTGTGGTAGTGCAATTTACTGTCATTTTTTAACACCTTGCAATAGTAGAAGGAATTGAGCAAATGCATGTCGATTATGTGAAAGAAAAGCTTTTTATACCACTTCACTGTTTTTCTCATGCAGTGAATTGAACTTAGCATCATATCGTTCGTGTCAACTATACCCATATTTTTGTTATAGTCTAAAATACATTCAGGTTTCATTACTGGCAGACCGGTTGACCTGTCGATTTTTTCACTTGGCCCTAATTTATCCTCATGGAATGTACTCAACATATGCACATCTTTTTTATCATGCCATTTTAAAGCCATTATATTGGAAGTATTTTTGCGTCTCTTTCTCCTTTCTTCAATTTTTTAAACACTGGCATTGCTTTTCTATTTTTTCTCACTGTTCCACAAGCACCTATACCGTGACACTTCAAATAATTAAATAATTTAGGACTGCTATACCAGTTATCCATATATATTTTTCTGTTAGTAAAGTAGTATTAAAGTAGTAACAACAGATCCACTTATGCCTAAATCAGTATTTCGCACTATTTCAGTCTCAGTACCCGTGTAAATTATAAAATCTAAAATAATTTTAGTACTGACATCACATAAAACAAAAAGCTTTATTCCGAAACGATTTCTTTTATTTGGAAGGTACTGTTTAATCCTTTGAGCGGAACCATGCTTTCGTCAATACATAACTTTTGGTACTGTATACAGTAATCTTGAAATTTACGTCGCGCATCATCAACTATGCCTTTTATTTTATGTAAGATGCTATCCCTCGTCTGCTTCGGCCCTGGTTCAGAAAAATGTAGCATGCCCAACAAAGTAGTATATCGATTTCTACTCATAAGAGTTGTGAAAATAGGTGAGTTTAATAATGGATTAGTCGACCAATGTTCTTCGATACTTAAACGGCTATTCCATTGTAACAGCCAGAAATATATAAATATCTGGTATCGTAACATCTTGCCACGCCTGTAACCTTGAGTGATTTCTTAAATCAGTATTTAAAACAAAGTGTCGATGATATCGATTTGTATCATAAACAATTTTAGAAACTAATGGTTCATCCACGAATTTCTCAAAATATTCAAGTTCACTTGATGATGATGATAATTGTAACGATGGTAAAATACCACTACTAAAGTCGTTAAATGCCTGAATATCCATCGAGTTCGGAAGTCCCGTCCATTGGAACTGAGTTTCAGAGCTCGAACTACCCTGACTTTCTTCTATTAATTGCTCCTAAAATTCAAAAAAAGTAATAACTGTCACGGTGCTTATGTCTACCATTATTTCAGCCTTTACACATTTTTTTATTAAATAGGAAATAAATATTTTACCTCTATCTCACTTTCTATTTCGCTGTCAGATGAATTTAAGTACACGACCTCGTTCTCGTCTACGCCTTCCAAAATACGAATAAGTTCTTCACTGTCCATTTTCTTTTTCAAAATAGTAAAACAAATCGTGTGGATGCCAATTAGCAATTGGTACGTCGAAACGAAACTTGTGTTGGAAAGCGGACATGTCGGTAGACTTAAATAAAATTTACCTTAAAATAATAATAAATAAATATTATAATTTCCTTTGAAGGTAGATTTTATTTCACACTACCGTACATGTCCCCACATTAATAAGAACGAGGCAAGCGTTTATGACGTCACTAGCGGACAACTTAAAGCGTCTTTGGCGTCCGCGATATGGATAAATGTGCATGAAATAGTGTGGTACGGTAGATATATCGATGTTTATTTTTACTTACCCACATTCTAGTAATATGACATTTCAATTATCTACTATAACACTTGTTAAATATGGCAAGTATATATATTCAGAGTTATTTGTTAAGTAATTCTTAAAAGTAAATAAAATACAAATTTGACTCGTTTTTATTTTATACCATGACAATCAAATACACAAAATCTATTATTGTTGTGTATTTATAATATCTATTTCATGACAGTGATTATGTTTAGCTTCATCTAAAAATTTTAATAAAACAACTGGTACGTATGCAGGGTTGTATATACCTAAATTCTTCACATAATAATTGAGAAAAATGCTCATTTCGGTTGTCGCTTGAATTGTATTTTTCACAATCTTTACATTTAGAATTATTTGTTGCCGCCTGCTTAGTTGCAACTGATGCTTCATAAAGATCTTGAGTATCGGCCTCAAGAATATTTGGCGAGGCCGTCCATCCCCTCGATCTTTTTAAATCTGAAAAAAAGTAAGCGAGAAATGAATTATAGATAAAATTACATCTATTTGGTTCCCACAGTATAAAATAAAGAATCGCTGAATGACCTTGATACCTCTTTAAAAGAATGGCCCATTCTAACACAAGACAGAAAGAATTACAAAGGGATAAAATACTACACTTGGACGATACATGATCCATAAGTAAAAACAATGTTCATAGTCTATTACCTATGAATCCATTAGACAATTACGTACTTAGGTATATCTAAAATATGATTAAAACAACTTACCTCTATTTTTTTCCATATTTATAAATGCACACACGCACCAATTCAATTAAGAAGTTAACAGTTGCTTGTGGAAACATTCAAGAAATGAGGTGGAGATAAAAATCTCCACCTGTTAAGTGGGGATTTTTATTTTACATCTACCTCCTATATTTGTATTTTTGTGCGAATGGCCACGTCACTACGTGACGATTTAAGTCGTCAATGGCGATCAGTGTAATGCTTTAAAACTCAAATTATAGTCTTTGGTTTTTCATATCATTTTTTGCTTAAAATATGGATTTTCGTAGATTTTTATGCATTAAGAATAAAGGCCTAGTCTATGCTTAAGCGTGATCTGTTGCTAAAACTACGTAAAATAGTGTTTATTACTGTGTATTTTAATGTCAAACATAAGGCTAAAAATTGACGCTTTAAAGAGTCGTCGGCGTCTGGAGTGAAATCGTAATTAACGCTTTAAAGCGTCATTGGCGGTCAAAGGGTTAATGGCAGCCCCGACGGATATTCCTCGGTACCATTTCGTTACATAATAATTGGGTTAAGTCGGGGGTTTTGAGTTATTTTATTCTTTTTCAATTAGATTTTAACCGTCGTGGGTTTTTTCAAAAATTTTAATTTTGATTAATTTTATTTCTGACTTTTTA
Source organism: Dicycla oo (assembly GCA_948252095.1). Lineage (NCBI taxonomy): Eukaryota > Metazoa > Arthropoda > Insecta > Lepidoptera > Noctuidae > Dicycla > Dicycla oo. Next base: position 35,753,585 of record OX411709.1, on the reverse strand, counting down.
GAGAGCATATACGAATTGTAATTGCTGATGAAAACCACATTTATATCGGACAATTCGTTTTAATATTATTGCAATATTATTTTGCACTAATATTGTAGCGCCCTCTAGCGAGTTGCAGACGTAATTTTTATTATTTGGGAACATGCATTAACACATTCTCTGCTGAATTCTTTATGCACACGCTTCTAATATGCTACACCCTTACCGACCCTTTTTTTTACGATGTTTTCGAAACAATAGAGATGCACAACGAACACACTTGTGCGCCGCGCCGCACTCGAAGAAAGTTATGAAAACGCGCATGTGTGTCTGCCGCACCGAATGTGTTAAGCTACCACGTACACATTGCTGAAAACAGAATTGTTTTTTTTATTATTATTATTATTTTTAAAAACGTGTAGGATTTACTCCTGTATCGTGTATCTGTATTATAATCGGACATTTCGTTTTGATTATATTGCAACATTGTTTTGCACTAATATTGTGGCGCCCCCTAGTGAGTTATAGCCATGGCACCTGTCTAAGAACATGGACTGATCAAACACAAACCTGTTATTGAAAACCGCATCAAAATCGGATCATTAGTTTAGAAGATAGGTGGGAACATTACTTTGCACAAACACACACACAAACACACAAACATCTCTCAACCTAAACGCATATACCTGCTCCGTTCCGTCGTGGGTAAATAGAGAAACGCAATCTGTGCGCGGGGTGGGGACCCCGCGCGCAGATGGGTAAACGCTAATACCGATACATGAATTAAGAAAAGAACAGAAACAACACTTAAAAACAATGCTTTGATAAGTACACGGCTACAAGCGTGATAGAATTTAAATATATACTTACTTTCCATTTCAAAAAACACTTTAAAAACAATTCAAAATTCTGCTACTTAGATACCTACGGTAAAAAAACGTTGACTGAAGTTATTAAAAACACAGGAATAAACAAAAATAGAAGAAAGAAAGACCATAGACCCCATCCCTGATCAGAATCGAATTCAACGTGCCCTCAGTGCCAATAACTTGATATGAAGTTAAAGAATGAGATCATGAAACAAATAGAGATGTACCCCATTCCTTATAGTTCTAATTAAGTTATGTATTAGTTTCTTTGATACTCATAAATTATACTGTTTTTTCTTATAACCCTAGAAGCCTAATCTACGCCTGCAAGGCGTACACGCAATCGAGTATCGTTTGTCTCTTCCTAACGGTTAAAGCTAGCACGTCGTGGTCTTATGCCATCTCAGTGGTCAACGGGAGCTAGCGGACATGCCCGTTTCGTTAAGGTAAGTCCCACCATTTTTGATTTATCGAAGTATAGCACGCCTGCAAGACGTATGTTTAGGCTTTGTGTAACTTTTAACTAGGTTTGTGTGATTTTACTTTTGTTTGTTTTTCGTATATTGTATATATATTTTCGGCATTGTTTCAGGTATAATTATGTCACGGTCTAAAAGACTATACGAAGACGATATTTTATCAATATTAAACGAGGAAGATAATCCTTTGGAAGGTTCAGATTGCGAAGTTGAGAATGACCAGATTATCGACGACGTTCAAAGTGAAGATGAAAATAATTATGTGACTGAATACGTTTCGTCTTTACAAGAATCTGGCCCCTCTGAAGTAGCCGACCCAGCCCTTGTTGCAGAAGCTGATCCATGAATCCATGTTGAAAAAGGAGAAAATTAATGTGTTATAAATGTAAAAAATCTGTGTGTGGCGAGCACAAGGTTCATATGTGTGTAGACTGCTCCTAAAGTTTAGCAAGTCTTTTAAAGTCCGATTAGTTTTAATGTTTGCTCTAAGAGTAACTAATTAGCGTAAAAAAAGAGATTTTCTAAAAAAATATTTTATGTTTCAGTTGATTTTGAAGAAGTTAATTTTTTTGTTCCAATTTATGCATATTGTTTTTTCGTTGTATTATATAACTGTGATTATAGTTATAATTTATAACAGTGTTGTTTTATTTTTAGTTTATATTCCAAATTTAAATTTCTGCTAAATAATATTTCTAAAATAGGGCTATTTTTGCATACAGATTGTAATTTATATGTGTACGCCTCTGAGACGTATATTAAGGCTTTGTGTACGTCCGAAATAGATAAGGCTTCTAGGGTTAAGGATACTGTGAAATAAAACAAATCTGGAAATATTTAATCAGTTTTTATTTATATTCGTAAAATCAACTTTAAATCTTAACTTTACGCGTGTACAAATCTTATTCATCGATATGACGATATCCCCATCACTACTGTTTACTGTATATTTAGTTATACATTTATAGCTTGGCGCTCGGCGAGGCATTGCGTTTTGTGTACGTTGGCGGCGAAAAGGTTAAATGTTTTTATTTATACATTAATATTTAAAAATGTAATTCATATGTGTTTATAACTGAATAAACGAAATACTTAATACTATTACATCTTCAAAACTTTCACAGCATATTTAGCCATAATAAAATAAAACGGCGGTACTAGAGTGTGAGTGATTTTATCTATCATCATCTGCCTAGCCTTTTCCCAACTATGTTGGGGTCGGCTTCCAGTCTAATCGGATGCAGCTGAATACCAGTATTTTACATGGAGCGACTGCCTATCGGACCTCCACAACCCAGTTTCTGGGTAATACGATACCCCTTGGTAAGACTGGTTGTCAGACATACGGGCTTCTAACAACCCGTAACGACTGTCAAAGACCCACGAATGACAGCCGGGACCAACGGCTTAACGTGCTTTCCGAGGCACGGAGGAGTCTCGGTATGAAAAGATGGTCACCCATCCACAGACCAACCCCGCCAAGCGAAGCTTAACCTGACGGATTGACCCGTGCGGCTGTTATTATTTTATCTATGTGACATGTTTATTCACTCCGCCCATTGTTTATTATATAATTGTATATAAAGATATAATGGTATGTTCTAAAATATGTGTGTAAATATGTATAATATAAAACATGTTAACTTGTGATGTTCTTTTATTTCTTAAATAAAGATATTTATTAAAAATGGTTTTATTTATTTAAGTTATTTTAAATAAATAACACCATTTTTTAACAAAAATGATTCTACTTGCTTTAGCTTAAAATTCGGATTTTGGAGATTCGAAATCACACAGTAGTATTCAGAAGTATATGGCTTATTCGTTGGGCTACGAACGCTTTTGTTTTTAATGCGAAATTATGTTATACTATCACTTAGAAGACGTTAGTGCACTCACTCTACGAATGCGATGTGCGCGTGGGTGTCTTTATGAGCAGTACGTAATGAATCGTTTTAACAGTAGCGATATGGTTTTGTAGTGTGCGTGCCTGGTTACTTATCTCCTTTGGTGTGTGTACACGCAACGGTGTCCAACCCATACAAATGAGAACAACAAGGTCCGTTGTTCAGTGGAAAACAAGTGTCTAAGTCGTAAGAATACGAATAAAGTTTGTGCCTGCCCAATAAAATTGTTCTAGTGGAATCTGGGTACCGTACACCTTGGTCTACCCGTTTGTAGGGCAGGTGTGATATTATAATGCATATGTATAAATCGTCCTACCTCATTGATCTAGAGGCCGCAAGCGGTACTGCTCAGCATAAGGTCCAGGGTTCGATTCCCGGGTCGGGCACAGTGTTGTGTATTTCCATCTGGAATTTCTGAGTAGCGGCCAGTCTTGCGCCCGGTTGATGGCATAACTGGCGAAATGCGGGTTTCCTGGTGCACCTTTGCATAACGCTTCGTACGTACACAGGCACGATATTATGTTTCTTATGAAGTTGGTGTACAGGTCGCAACAGCTTCGGCCAGTTGGGCTTCGGCGACACCGTGACGCGCAACGTGCCCGAGCCCGTGCCGGCGTTGCGCGGCAAGAACATCATCCATGCGGCCGTGGGCAGGAACCACACGCTCTTCGTAACAGGTACAGATACAGAGACGAAACATAGCATAAAACTACGCTTCGAACTGTCAAAACCAGCTCACATCAAGATATATACAAGGTGTAACGCACAACCTTTTAAAGGGTAATTTTACTCATCATTATGTACAACTTTTACTATGGGACCAAACCTGAAATCGCGAAAAACAAATCGGCAGTTCAGTACATTTATGTTCGCATAATTCATCGAAATGTAATTTTTTTTCGCGATTTCAGGTTTGGTCCCATAGTAAAAGTTCTCTACAACTTTGGCTTTCACACTTTTTTTATCTATCTCCAATTTTTGCCTAGCTATGAGCTACGAAAAATGGTTGATATTCAAAAATGTGTTCTACACTCTTACGTTTTCTGTCATACATTGCTTCATAACTTTTCTCAGCTGCGACCGTAGATTTCAGGATACATATCTAATTTTAAAAAAATGTTTCTCCTACCCATATAGATTTACAATTAACAATTAATGTTAAGAATGAATTATTTAATCAGTAGCCGCCTCTTTGGCGTGACGGGCCTGGTTGTGTTTCCTCAGCGTTTGCCTCTTCTTCTTTCTCCTCATCAGTCGAATCGTTATCAGATGATGGAATGCAGGCTACTACTTCTGCTACATCATCTCCACCGTCGTTGTCTTCCAACATGAGAATGCTATTTGTGCAACTTGCATTGCAATTGTGGCACAGCATGAAGGCCTTCCTTCACCCACGTCTAGCACTACTACAATCAGTGGCAAATATCAGCTTCAGTGTTTCTTCTGGTGCAGCTGGTTCGTTGGTTTGAACAGAAACCAAGAGGCTGCTTTCATTCCGTTTCCATCCCCATAGTTCAGGGGAAAGGTCTTGTCCAAGCCAAGCCTGGACCTAATGGTAAGTACGGAAAGAATGCTCCATCGCTGTTCCCTCAGTTGGTGGAAGGGAGGTAATGTCTGGTTTGACGTTTCGATACTGACTGGAGAAAACGCTGGTAGCGATAGTTATTAAGAGAGGTCTCCTTCTGTTTCGCTCCATACCACCTTAAAAAGCATCAGTTTTCATTTTCTCTCATGCCAAGCATGCGATGAAGATGGGTTCGAAAACACCTCTGCGGCGTATATACTCGTATAAATATAATAATAGGTGATAAGTACTTTACCTCTGCTAGGTTTGACAAAGAGAGTCCTGGTCAGGTGGGGTCCTTTGCTATAAGCAGAACTACCAAGTCAACATCTCCAATGACTGCAACTAGAGAATCCTTTGAGTTTTCAATGGCAGTAGAGACCACCATCAAGTCAGCATCGTCTGAAGCTTGTTGCGTCTCAATCCCGTTGCTGTTAAATTGAGATCGGAGAATGGCAATAAAGTTGCTTTTATTGTGGCTGTTTCTGCTTGACATCGATTTGTGTCTAAATTGAGATTTATATCGGCTGACTCTTGTTCAGCTGTCTTTGTGCTGTTGGCAGAGTTTGTGTATCCATCGAATACAACAGTACACGTTCTCCCTAGGTAGTTACGCTTTATGAGTTTTATGTAGGTCTCACTGTGCCTCCTCTTAGCCAAATCACTTTATGAATGCGGAGTCCTCCATCAATTACAATGTCCAAGTTTGGTAGGTCACAAGGTTTGCTGGTTGCCTGATTGATATCAGGGAGTAGAGGGCTGATTTTTTGGTTTTCTTCATCCCATTTACATTGAAGTAGGCTAAAGGGAATGGAGCCAGTTCATATTATACTAGTATAATAGTATGTATAATAGCTTTTCAAGTCGTCATCCATCTTTTTGCTGGTCATGATGGAGATACATTATAAGATATAACATATTTTTTTAAAACGGCCGTTTTTCGGAGCTCATAGCTAGGCAACGATTGGAGATAGATAAAAAGTGTAAAAGCCAGTTGTAGAGAATTTTATCAGGTTTCATTATGTAGTACAACAAAATTTCGGACGACGCGCCGTTTTCGATATGTAAGCAAAAAACGGGACTTTCTTTGTGACCCCCCTTCGGGCTCACCTCGCAGGGGTAAGGACTTTTACTGTGTTTATCTCCTAACTAGTTCAAACAAAGTTCTCAAGTCTAACTTTCTGCTTTCGACTTTTCCATCCACAAATTATTAATTGTTTAAGCTGTATCTCTAAGGGTGTAGTTCACTGACTTTTAAACGGCTGATTAGATATTTAATCAGTTCTTTCCTTAGGAAATTTGACATATTCATATTCATTTATTCATGAAATATAATAAAACAACTGTTTAGGCCTATGTTCACCAACATTCAAACCACTGGTTAGGTATTTAAACAGTTGTTTTATGTCAAATTTGAAAGGAAGTTTGACATAAACCAACTGTTTAAATACCTAACCGGTGGTTTGAATGTTGGTAAACACAGCCCTAAGAAGTTCTTGTGATCACAAAATAATTTATTTTGATAAGGATTAATATTTTGTTGTATATACTCGTATATATATTTTAAATTTCCGACTTGCTATAGAAAAATTGTGATAGCTCGGCTAATACGCATGATATAAATATAATTTATAGCCTATAGCACTCAGGAATAACGTAGCTTTCTACCAGCGAAAAAAATTTTGAATGGATCATCAGTTCCAGAGATTTACCCGCTTAGAGACAAACTTAACACAAATATTACCTCTTTGATATGCCACAGGTGAAAAACTTAATCGTATAGATGGGGTTGATAATTTTCATCTCGTATTTACCCGTACTGGCAGTAAGGGTAAATACGAGATAAATTATACAATTATGCTTCTTAAACTCATTGTACAAGTTGAACAATTTTGTTTCAGCAACATGTTTTTGTGTCAATCATGTTACCCCTAAACCCATGTTGTGGACCTGACTTCTGAGTTTGTAGGTCTTTGCCTCGTGCCCTTTTTATTTTAACACCAGTATTCTTATAACGGTGAAGGAAAATATCATGAGGAAACTGGCATGTCCTAGAACCAAAAATTCAAAGAGACATGAGACATACGTAGTCTGGTCATAAGTTTTGTCACCTATGGCAAGTTAAATAACTAATAGAATGAGTTACGCACTACAAACATTTATACATCAAATGAAAGGGTATAAAATACAGATTTACACCACATTACAATTATTCGAAATGTCCTCCTCTTGCTTCGATACAATCGGCGACTGCTTTAATCAGGGATGCTTTAAGTGACTCCAAGTTGCGATGGGGTTTAGCGCAGACCTTCTCCTCTAAGTTTGGCCATATTTTGTAATCCAAAGGATTCAAGTCTGGACTGAATGAGGGCCAATCCTCATTCCTGATAAAGTCGATTCCACAGGTCGTGAGCCAGTTTTGGGTACTTTTCGCCTTATGAGCCGGCGCAGAATCCTGCTGGAATACCCAGTGCTTATTTTCGAACATTGTTTGTGAAAGAGGTTCCACGATGTTTGTTAGGACTGTGTTTTGATATACAAGGGCACTGGTTTTCTGGCAAACAAATTATAGCATTGTTCATTGATTACAAAAAAGCGTTTGACACTTCTGACCATGAGATCTTGTTACAGGCAATGGACGAATGCGGAATACGCGGTCCCACAAATAAGTGGTTTAAAAACTACCTCAATAATAGGAAAATAAGCACAATTATCTCCCGTGTGGCTGGGAAAGAGACAGATGTCGATTTGGGTGTACCTACTGGATCGGTGTACGGCCCTGTAGGATACCTACATAATGCATGTGAACAGTGTATCAAATGTCGTACGCAAATGTGAGGTTTTCATGTACGCTGATGATAGGTGTCTTGTTTTTGCGGCCAAAGATATAGCGGAGGTACAAAAGTGTATACAAGGTGACTTTGAAAATATTAGCAAATGGGCACACGACAATGGCGTTATATTAAATCTTTCAAAAACTAAATGTATGCATATACACTCGCCATATAATCAAAATGCTAAATCTGTAACCAATGAACATCTCGCAGTGATATGACATACATACGAATGTTTGCATAGAAATAAATGTAATTGTAACTGTACAAAACTGGATTATGTAGATAAATTTAAATATTTAGGTGTAACAATAGACAAGAACTTTAACTAGAGATTACATGTAAATGACATATGCAATAGGCTAAGATCGGTGCTAAGTAAGCTTTACCAATTAAAAAATGTAGTGAACAAACAGACGCAGACGTTAAGAATGGTGAATTTCGCACTTGCTGATTCGCTAATAAGCTATGGACTCCTTGTGTACGGGCGAACCTTTACTACATATCTAAGAGATATTAAAGACATACAAGTAAGACTAATAAAGTTTCTAGTTAGTAAAAATGTTAAAGATAAATGTTACAAAGATGTAATAAGTTATTTCCCATCTGTAAAATTTTACCCATAGACAAAAAAGTTGATTATTTGGTAGGTCTGGAATATTATTACCATGATGAATTTAAAGCTAATGTTAAAAACAAGTACAACACACGTAGGGTTAGAGAGAGCAAATTGGTACAACCACAGATAACAAATTATTATGGTAAGAGAACATCTAAGTATTTGGTACCTAAAGTATTCAATAAAATAGATTTATTAAGAGAAAAAGTAAAAATTAGTAAAGGATCACTTAAGACCAAATTGAAAAGTATTATACAGGACAGTTAGCAGAAATAAATATATTGTATAAGATTAAACCATATCTAACAGTGTAATTTATGTAAAAGTAGTAGGTATGTACGTAATTTGGTTTATTGTTGTAAAAGAGCTCCTCTCGCCATCAAACGTAAAAGTTTGGCGAGTTTAGAATTAAGTAACACTGTATTATAATTTCATGAAATAAAAATATTAAAAAAAAAACTCCTTTTTCACAAAAAAAAAAAACACCTCCGTTGGACCCAAATAGGACACCCCAAGCCAAACCATGAATGCTGAAGGATGATGACCACGCTGAACACGTGGCACACGTCTGCTCGCTTCTTCACTAGCGTGTGCATACACTTTATCATTTTGTTTGTTGAAACTCTCCTCAACATTAAAATTTTTACTGTCTGAAAAAAATATTTCGCGGTATTTTTTTTCCCGCGTACCGCCTTAACAAAACCCGGCTTCTTTCGAGTCTGATTTTCTTCAGCCGTGCGTTAAGATGTGCTGTTCTTTTTCTCTAAGCACGCAGTCCTAGGTCTTCATTTAATACCCTTTTAACAGTAGTTCTGCTTAGTCCAATCTGCAGAGCCAACCTTTTTTGCTTGCGGACAGGATTTTGTTGGATTCGTGCCTTCACTGCTTTGATGACCGCTGGATTCCGAACAGTACGAGGTCGACCGCTCCATTGTTTATCTTCTAATCTTGAATCTTCCCTGAATCGTTTGATAGTACGATAAATAAATCTCAGCGGAATTTTCAAATTTTTCAGCAGTTTGAAAATCTCATTTGGCGCGTGACCGCAACGATGCAATGCAATTACTGCGACTCTGTCTTCTTTGCGCGTCCACTCCATTTTAGAAAATGAACAAAATTCCAGAAACCCTTACTTTTTATTTTCTTTAAATATTCAAATTTCTAATGCCCATAATATTTTCCTCGGCTTGCATTCTAAATTCGAAATGTTACCTATGTGACAGAACTTATGGCCTGACTACGTACAAACCCGCACTGGGTGTCTGTCACAGAAAGGAAGCCAGTGTTCCTGCAGCGGTAACGATATAGGCTGGTGGTACTTAATTTATTTATTTATTTATTGGATTTCCAACAGTGTATGTTTACAAAAACATGGATGTGTTTCTGTTATTGTGATGTGTAATGTGAATTACAGACACCGGCACTGTGTATGCTTGCGGCGAAAACAAGTGTGGACAGTGCGGCATCGGGAACGCCACGCCGCAAGTTCTGAAGCCAACTCGCGTCCGATACAGGTAACTTGTTCATCCATCTTAGTTTATACGTGCTAAATAATGGATATTAATCTCGGTGTAAGGGATCATTCACCTTGACTTACTTTGCAAAGTAAAATATAAGTGTTGTCTATGAATCTCGCCGTAACTGTGCGACTGCTTCCAGCGGCGCTCCGGTGGTGAAGGTGGGGTGTGGCGCAGAGTTCTCCATGATCCTGGACTGCAACGGAGCGCTGCACTCGTTCGGACTGCCCGAGTACGGCCAGCTGGGTAAGTCGTGCACCACTACAGTATTGTATCTCCTTCTCCTTTAATTCATCCAAAGGTAGTCTAACGGCCGAACCTAATAACCTATCTATCACCAGTTTTGGTATACTTGAGATAAAAAAACCTATCTATCTATGGTTTTAACGTCCCAATAATCTAACGGCCTAACCCGTTGACAGCTATTTGTTTGACAGGACAGTTATTAAAAATGACAAATTTATTAGTCTATTTCCCAATTTGCAAGGATAAACGTAGCTATCTAACCATTGTTCACTTAAAAAAACCAGCCAAGTGCGTGTCGGACCACGCACAATGAAGGGTTCCGTAGTTGGATAAATTTATCCCTAGAACACGTAACGTTTTAGTTGTTCTCCATGTTCAATTTATTAAATAACTTAAAAAATATTTTAAACTTATAAAAAAAAATCTATTTGGGATCCTCACAGTAAGCCCGTTCATTTGATATGTCAGACGGTACTGTTTGCAAAACTATTTTTTATTTAAGTTTCTTATTTACCCTCAAAAGAGACCCCCATATTATATATTCATTTACTTACGTTACAAATCAATATTTAGGTCACAGAAATGTATGTGTACCAAAATTAAATTTGACCCTAATAGGTCAATTAGATTCGGAGCAAATTGGCTGTGACAGACGGACAGACAGACAGGCACACGAGAGGATTCCGTTTTTCCTTTTGAGGTACGGAACCCTAAAAAGAACACTATAAATAATGCTATAAAACATGTCCGATTCAAGTGCAAATACGTTAACGGGAAGTGATTTTGAAATGGCAACCGAGTTCTCGCTGCGCGGGAACGAGCATTTGGAAGCTGTTGAATAAAACACTTTTGGACTATTAATATAAATTAATTATTTAATTTAGAACAGATGTACGTCTTAAAGAAATGGTTGCAAGAAAAAGGAAAAAGGAAATGCGTAGATTTCCATAGATAACAATAAAACAAATCATAGATATTTTAGTGTTGCTATGCTAATTACAATATAGCAATTAATATTTAAAGACCGACATTCTCTTATATGTTAATTATCGAGTTAGCGTACATATTTATGTTCTGTACTGAACATAAGTTGGGCCGGGCAAAGTACCCGACTCTACCCCCGACTAAGTACTTACTAGCTTAAATCTTAAATTTAATTTGACACAGAAAAGTATTGACAGTTTTATTAATTACAGTGAAATTTAAACACAATTTATAGGTGTACAAAAATGGTTAACAATATATTAATTATTAGTACGAGGTAGAGGGCACAACTTAGTGTAAGATCTTACATAGGTTTTATTTTTGTTACCCATTAGTACTTCAGCCACTCTTACTCTACCATCTGGTCCAGGAAAAGTTTTTACAATTCGCCCCATGGGCCAGTTCAAAGGAGGAATATCTTTCTGTTTTACAATAACTAAGACTCCTTCTTTTAAATTTACATTATCATTTTTCCATTTAGGTCTATTCTGAAGTGAAGTTAAATAATCTGTGGACCAAAGTTTCCAGAAATCTTGTTTTAATTTACTACATAAATCCCAAAATCTAAGTCTATTAATTAATAATAATAATAATAATAATATCCTGGGACATTATTCACACACGGTCATCTGGTCCCAAACTAAGCAGAGCTTGTACTATGGAAACCAGATAACTGATATACTACTTTTTTTTTGTAAATACATACTTATATACATAATTACACCCAGACTCAGGACAAACATACATGTTCATGCACACAAATGTTTGTCCTGGATGGGAATCGAACCCACGACCATCGGCATGATAGGTGGTATCTTAACCAACCACGCCAACTGGCCTGTCAAATTCATTAATTGAGGTATTAATGAGATCTACTTCCGGGTAACTTGTTAAAGAAGCACCAATCAGAAAGTGACCAGGTGTCAAATAATTTAAATCCGAAATATCACTACTCATAGGGAGTAGAGGTCTAGAATTAAGAATAGCTTCTATTTGAATAATTACAGTATTAAACTCTTCAAATGTTAAAGATACATTACCAATCACTCTTTTAATGTGGTGTTTAACACTCTTTACACCAGCCTCCCAAAGGCCACCAAATTCAGGAGAATAACTGGGAATGTACTTAAACTTTACAAAATTTTTTGAACAAAGTTTTTCTACATCTATGTGAGGCTTGGATGAATGTAAATTATACAATTCTCTAAGTTTATTATCAGCACCCTTAAATGTTTTAGCATTATCACAATAAATATGGGATGGTAATCCCCTTCTACCTATAAAACGCTGAAGGCATGCCAAGAAAGCTGGTGTTGTCATGTCACTTACAAGCTCTATGTGGATGGCCTTTGTGGCAAAACAGACAAAAAGTGCTATATAACCCTTTTTTATAATTGGCTTTCGAACCCGAGCAACCTTAGTGTCAAAGGGACCACAAAAATCAACTCCGGTAATTTGGAATGGCCTAGACATTGATATTCTTTGGGATGGTAGAGAACCCATCAACTGCCTGGCAGCTACAGCTTTGATACGGAAGCATTTAATACATCTGTGGACAATTTTCTTAACTTCCCGGATTCCATTAATTAACCAAAATTTTTGTGAAAGAGAACTTAAAACTAATTTTGCCCCAACATGTAAAAGCCTTAAATGTTCGCATGTGATAATCATATCAGTTACCTCATTTGACTTTGGCAAAATCATTGGATGCTTTTTGTCATGTGAAAATTTAGTAGAGTTTTGAAGGCGACCACCTACTCTTAAAATTTTATTTGCATCTAAGAAAGGGTGCAAACTGCTTATACCTGATTTTAACTGTATACCCTTTTCTAGTGACTCTATTTCTTTTGAAAACACCGTATGCTGAACATATCTTATAATAATAATGTTAGAAGACTGTAACTCTTGTGGTGTTAATGAACCTGTCCATTTATCATTAGGTTTTAAACTATTGTGTTTAAATCGCAAGATAAGGGCAATAATTCTTTGAAGTTTGTGATAACTAGAATATTTATTGAAGATATTATTTAACTTATCATCAGCATTATTCTGGTGCACATTGCACACAATTTTTTCAGGCATTAAATCTAAATTATTACTGAAAGAAACAGAACTTTTATGTTGAAATTGTTTTTCTGATAAGTAAGATGGACCACACCACCATAGCTGGTTGTCCTTTAATTTGTCAGGAGCTACACCTCTCGATAGAAGGTCTGCAGGATTTTCAACCCCTTTAACATGTAACCACCTAAAATCTTTAGTAAAAGCTTTAATATCCCTAACTCTATTTGAGACATACATTCCTTTAGGATTATGTGAATTCAGCCAAGCTATAACTACCTGAGAGTCCGTGTATAAAAAGACCTTTAAATTTGAATATCTATTTAATAAAGTTTTGTACACTCTAGAAGAGAGTTCTGCAAGAAGGAGAGCACCATTCAACTCTAGATTGGGTATGGTAATTTTTTTACTCAGAGGTGCAACATGGGACCGTGAACATAATATACTAACTGTAACTGCACCATTATTACCTAAAACTCTTAGGTAGAGACAACAACCTACAGCCTTAAGAGAGGCGTCACAATAACCTACCAACTCTACCGACTCAATGTTAGTTGACTCTATATTGACTGACCCTACCTTGACTGACTCTACATTTACAATAGCTCTAGGTATTTGAATAGTACCCATATTAATTAATTTTTTTGAGAAATCTCTCCAACTTTGCAGCAAATTACTAGACAACGGAGAGTCCCAATCAACTTTAGATTTCCATATTTCCTGCATTAATAACTTTGCTATCACTACTATAGGACCCATTAACCCAAGTGGATCAAATATTTTACCTATAAAACTTAAAATTTCTCTTTTTGTATGTAGGTTAATATTATCAGTCATAGGACACGAAAATAATAACTTATCGGTATGTACATTATATTTCAACCCTAATGTTTTAATTATATTGTCTTTATTGAGATCAATATTATCGAAATATTTAATTTTATCAGGTATGTCATTTAATATTATAGGAGAATTAGAACACCACTTGTGTAAATTAAAGTTGCCTAACTTCATCAGTTGTATTAGCTGTGTTTTTAGTTCCTGTAAGAGGTCAAGACTATCAGCTCCACAGATGACGTCATCAATGTAAGTATTCAATCTTAAAGCCTGGGCAGCTAAAGGATACCTGTTCTCATATAACTGAGCTAACTCAATGAGACACCTAGTACTTAAAAAAGTTGAGGCTTTAAGACCATATGCGACAGTCTGTAGCTGCAAGCATTCAATGGGCTCTCCAGGATTATCTCTCCATAGAATATTTTGTAATGGTCTGAACTTTTCATTAATTGAACACATCCTAAACATTTTTTCAATATCACACATAAGTGTATATCGGTAAGTACGGAAAAGTAATAAAATATTAAACAAATCATTTTGTACTATTGGTCCGTTTAACATGACATCATTTAGTGACACCCCATTTTTAGATTTCATATTTCCCCCAAAAACTACTCTCAACTTGGTTGTTTTACTATGCTCATTTAATACTGCATGATGTGCAAGAAAGTACACTGCATCATTGTAAACATCATAATGACTGATATCAACCTTCTTGGCATGACCTAGCTGTACATACTGATCAATAAAATGTTTATATTTTAGAAAATATTCATGATTTTTCTCAAATTTCTTTTCAAGAGCCTGAAATCTAAGCAATGCCAATGAAAAAGAATCACCAATGTTTAATTGTTGCAAAGGAACTTTCAAAGGAATATCAACAGAAAAATGGTTATTTTCTAATTTAACAGAATTTTTAAAACATTTTTCAGCATTTTCAAATTCTAAATTTTGCAAATTAGATTCTTCTGGTAACTTTTCTGCTAACCAGAATTGCCTCATAATATTTTCTAAACTATCCTCTTTTCTGACAAAATTTGAGACAAGATTTACATTGGAGGTATTATCTTTACATCGATTTTTAAGAGTGCCAGTCACTACATGACCAAATAATGTGTTTTGCAATACAAGTCCATTATCTAATTTGACAATACCATCTAAAATAACTTTTGAATAGAAATCTACCCCTAATAGCAAGGATTTTTCTGATGGTTTATTAAAATCATCATCAGCAAGTTGCACATTTCCAGGAATTTTAAAGTTAGATACATCAAAATAGTTTTGAGGTAAATTAGTTGTTATGGTTTCTACAATGTGACATTTTACAGAAAACTTTATATCATAAATTGAGGATTGTACCAATATAGTAGCACATTCACTAACTTTGTTTGGTGTATTGCCCAAACCAATAATATTTGAATTTTGACACATAGGTGTCAATTTTAGTTGGTCTACAATTGACCGTTTTACAATGCACACTTGGCTACCGCAGTCAAGTAGTGCTTTAACATAAATATCTTGACCAAACTTGTCAATAAGTCTAATCTTTATAGTAGGTAATAAACTAATAGTTTGTTTTAAAGATATATTAGAATACAAGGATATAGCCTCATCTTCTTTTGGTATCTCCTCATGCAAGAGGGTATTGTGATTACTTTTACAAGTTTTACATTTAATAGATAATTTACATTTATCTGTGTGAGTTCTCAGGCAAGTTGTGCATAATTTTTTATCAGCTACAAATTTTATACGCTGAGAAACAGCTTCTAATTTAAATTTTAGACATGAATAAGTTGGATGGTCATTTCCACAAAATAAACATTTACTTTTAGAGTAATTGTTAGCAGCAACATTTGAAACCTTATTGTTTGATTTCAACTTACCTATATTGGAGGGACTGCTGGATGGAGAACTATCTTCCAAGGCAATAGCTCTCTTCTCTAAAAAAGACAAAAAACCAGATATTGTTGGCAAACCATCAGGTGATCTGTCAAGGTGATAGGCACGACAAGTGTAACTATCCAGCTTGCGTAATAATATACCTATCAAAATCATATCCCAACTCTCAACAGGTTGATCTAAGTTTTTTATTGCATGAAATTGTTGACGTACATCTGAAATTAATGCTCGGATACTCATAGCAGTACCCTTCTGCATTGGGGATATATCCAAAAGTGTATTTATATGATTAAGGATAATTCGTGTATGATTTTTGAATCGTTTCTCTAATAATGTTATTGCTTCAGGATAAGAGTTATTGACAAGTGGCAAATTAATAATAACTGACAAAGCATCACCAACTAAATATTTTCTTAAATAAAATAATTTTTGTACATTTGATAGTGAAGTATTTTTGTCAATAACAGCATTGAACAACTCCATAAAGGGCTTAAACTGTGTAAAATCTTTACCATCAAAGGAGGAGATTTCAATATTAGGCAATTTACAAGTGGATACAGAATGATTTTCAGATGTTACCTTGATTTCTCTTTCCTTAATTGCTGCATTTAGTTTTCCAAGGATCTCAAAGTATTTGTCTTCGACTACTCCTACCTCCTCTTTATCAGCTATATCCAGGTTTAATATATCCAAATGCACACTTTAATATTTCTTAAGTGTGTTTATAAGTTTTTCTCTGCGTGCCTGCAGCGTGTCAATTGTAGCTGACGCCAAGTTCAATGGGTCCGTTATGAAATTTTCAAGACGCGTGATCGTGGACTTGCACAGACCACGTTGGTTGCGTAGCTGCTTCAACTCCTGCTCAGCCATTTTTATCTCGCTCTAATGCGCAAACGCGTTGGCAAAGTATTCTGCCGTAAGGTGACGCCGTCGCAACACAACTTAGCAGACGAGCACACAAAATTTGTATTTAATCCGATAAAGAACACTGGAGAGAATAATAACACAAGTTGTTTACGTTTTTCAATGTTGTTGACAAGTATTCGTTGACAGCTGTCAGTTGACTTTGACGTTTATAACAATGTCAGTTGACTTTGACGTTTATAACGCTGTCCTTGTTACTCCAGCGTGACGTCACTGCAGAAGTGCCAACCACACCCGTCAAATTTTTTCTGTTCGAAATTACTCCCTTTTTATTTATAAAATCTTCCGAATGATAAATAGGCTATCAATCGTTTCTATTGCAGTTTCCCACGTAGATTTGCGAGAATTATAGATTCTCGCCCTCCGCCCGGCGTCGACACACCAGAATTGGCGCGGACGCAACGACTTGCTATAGCAAGTCGTCGTCCAGCCGCCGCCAAAATTCGTCGAAAACTCACGAACGCCGTAGAAAACACTGCCGCTAGTTACAATCGTTTCGAAGTACCACTTCTTTGTTGAATAAAACACTTTTGGACTATTAATATAAATTAATTATTTAATTTAGAACAGATGTACGTCTTAAAGAAATGGTTGCAAGAAACAGGAAAAAGGAAATGCGTAGATTTCCATAGATAACAATAAAACAAATCATAGATATTTTAGTGTTGTTATGCTAATTACAATATAGCAATTAATATTTAAAGACCGACATTCTCTTATATGTTAATTATCGAGTTAGCGTACATATTTATGTTCTGTACTGAACAGAAGCAATCTTTATCAACTCTGGATGGATACAAATTTTATTCCTCTTTGTCGAAAGTAACAACATAATTATATCATCAGCCTCTTCGTCTCTTCCAGCAGCCGCATCATGAGCTCTCTAGCTTAATTTATGTTGTCGAAAATAGTATGTTTCGATAATACAATATCAAAATAAATTGCTCAAACACATAACATGACACACTACCGTTCTAAGTGACTCCTGCCAACCTTTTTTTTCGTATGTTTCGATAATACAATAATAAAATAATTGCTCAAACACATGACATGACACACTACCGTTCTAAGTGACTCCTGCCAACCTTTTTTTTCGTATGTTTCGATAATACAATAATAAAATAAATTGCTCAAACACATGACATGACACACTACCGTTCTGACTCCTGCCAACCTTTTTTTTTTTCGGGAGAAACCTTCAAAAGGCGTCCAGGCTTTGGGGATAAGACTAGGGAGTGTGGGATTTGTACCTCACAAAAAGCACCACGGTGGTCAACATCTGCACATGGAACCCGTTACCTCTCAAAACACCGATTCGAAACCCACGCATATGCAACGCCTGTTAGGGCACATCTCTGGAGAGACTGTAAAGGGGTCCCCCTTAAACCTAACTGAGATAATGTGCAAGGCAGCATGTGACCACTGTGCGCCGTGTTCCATGAGGTCAGGTCTCAGTGGGCGGACAGTCTTCACTCTGAGCGCCCGGGACCCCAAATTCCCGCCTGCCTTAAAGGATGCAGGAGAGGTTTCGGCTCCTGCAAACCCAAAGCTTGCGTGGCCGCTGCTATCCGAATGCTCCTTCTCAAGCGGTAGGGCAGCGGCAGCGAGTCGCAGCAGTCGGTCGCGTCTGCCGGCAAGCGACCGCTAGAAACCGAGCGCTACCTTAGTAATTTTACCGTCGAAATCACACATATGTGTATAAAGGAACCAAGCTGTGCTGTTTTTTAAATATAAGTTAAACTGTCAATCACGTTTCATTACTCCTCTCCAGCGTTAACTGTTTGTTCAGCAAAACGCAGTAAAATCTTATATCATGAATGATTAAAACCTTGTGTATACTTACAGAATTTTAATTTAATATAAATTATAACTTAATCCAGTCATTTATGTACAATGAAGAAATAAGGAAGTTCTTATAATACTACAGGTTGTTTTTTTTTAATGTTATGTTAGTTGTAACGGAACGTACGGGAGGAAAAAATATAGAACCATTTAGCTATAGTTTTTGTTGTTTGTGGGACGACATTCAAGCACAGATAGAATTATATTGTAAATAATGGAGTTTAATTATACGTATATGTCTGGTGTTCTGTGAGAGAAAGTATGCAAGGGAGTCCACTGTTCCATGTTAGTTTTAAATTAAATTGTATACAACATAATTATTGTCAATGTTATAATTGTTTCTATGTTAATTCATGTAATTGATGTTGTACCGTTTTAATTAACTATAAATAAAAATTAAATTAATTAAATTGTCTATCAGCATTAGCGATCTGTCTTTTACTGAAAATAGGTTTCGGGTTCGGCCGTTAGTGATAAGACCGCCCTTTGTGTCAAATTTCTACAATTATTATTATTTAACTGTATTAAAATAATCACGAAAAACCAGTAGAAATGCGACGGTGCCAGCCCGCGCGGGATAACTTCAAACAAATTTATATTGACTCTAGCTGACTGGCGAACTTCGTACCGCCTTAGCAGCGCCACCTACCGGGTCCAATTGTGTTTTTAAACCATCCAGGAACCCATTGAAATATACACACAAAATTTCATCCAAATCGGTCCAGCCGTTTAGGAGGAGAGTTAGGTGACAAACTAAAAAGAATTATATACCGGATGACATTTTTACCGTCTTGAAAAAAATGGGTATCATAGGTGAACGGAGTAGAAGCCTATGGCATACCTAGTTTTTTTTTTTAAATTATAATATCGAAATTCAAATCATACGCACTACGCAGGGGCAATGTTCTGGTGGAATATTTTGAACTTGAATTCTGGTTTAGGAACGAAAACATTTATTCGTTTGTGAATGCAATGGTGAGTCAGAATGCCTATTTAAACCCGGTGCCGTTTCTTTTTTTAAATAATAAGGTATGGGTTCCCTTCTTGTGAGTTTCGGTGGTTATCATGTCTCGATTGCTAAATGTGGCATTATTCGAACTGGCTTCCTTACAATTGTCTTTATTTTAAATACGGTTAAAGTAGAATCGACTTGTGCTCTTCTTAGGAACAGTTACTGTTGTGCATTCTGTTTTAGCCTTGTGCCTTAAGTTTTAATGTTATTATTTAGCATACTTTCATTTGCATATCTGTTCTGTAAAACATTAAAAACTAGTAGGTATGTTTGATTTTCGGTAGGATTTCAGCACCTCCACTCCACCACCAGCTAAGTGACGTCATTTTAAATCCAATATGGCGGACGGCCCAAGAAGGTGGACTAATTATTTTTTTGTGCACTCCCATGATATGTGTATCAAATGGGTTTGCTGAGAAGAATACGAAAAAAAAATATAAGTAAAAATCTTTTTAAAAACAAGCTTTTATTGAACTACAAGTACTAAATAAAAATTATCTGAACTTAGAACTTTAATATTTTCTTAAGCGGCTACCGAGCGCACAGTGGCGCCCTCATTCGGGTTCCCCTTTTAATGATGACAATAAAACTTAACAATATAAAACTACTGTTTATAATAATACTAACGTATAGCCTTGTGGAGCACAACTTAACGTGCTTATTTTCTGCATTTTCTTTTTTAAATTAAAAGAAATAACAAAACAAACGATGAGGGCGCCACTGCGCGCTCGGTAGCCTCTTAAAAGCATGAGGCTTAATTTTAAGTGTAAGAAGGATTTTCACGCCTCAAGCTTTTAGGAGAATATTAAAGTTCTATGTTTAGGTAAGTTTTATTTAGTACCTACTTTAATTCAATAAAAGCTTGTTTTTAAAAGCATTTTACTTATATTTTCTTTGAAGTCAGTTAAAAAGCGTCTGGACGCCGTAAGTGTGTTACAGTGGCGACACCCATTAACATGAACTAAATAAATAAAATAGGCCCATGGTATAAAAAAATCGTTCTAATTATAATTCAGGCCACAACACGGACGGCAAGTACTTCGTGACGTCCACCAAGCTGTCGTTCCACTTCGAGACGATCCCTAAACACGTGGCGCATTTCTTCGAGAAGTCCAAGGAGGGTCACGTCAACATCGTTAAGGATGTAGAGATCGTTGACTTCTCTTGCGGAAATAACCACACGGTAAGACTCGTCTGTGGGAATAACCACACGGTAAGACTCATCTGTGGGAATAACCACAAGGTAAGACTCGTCTGTGGGAATAACCACACGGTAAGGCTCATCTGTGGGAATAACCACACGGTAAAACTCATCTGTGGGAATAACCACACGGTAAGACTCATCTGTGGGAATAACCACACAGTAAGATTCGTCAACTTTCTGCCCTTGCCATCCATAAATTACGTAACACGATTGTTTATGATTTTTAGAAACAAAAATGTCTTATTGTGAGAGAGTTGTTTTGAAGATTCTAATGATTATAATTCTGTAAATACATTTTCTTTTTTCTGTTGATTGAAATTGACGCAAATACGGATCGTATTTGCGTCAATTTAATACTGATGTCTGTGTACGCAGCAGAACCCTACGCTTAATCTGATTGAAAGCTAAAGTTTGCTGGAAAGTCCTGCTGGAAAATAATTTAAGATTTCGCTGTAGCAATTCTGGTACTGTTTTCTTACATGTACGATTGGGAAGGTACTAAATACTACGCAGATTAAACTTTAGCTTTCAATCGGATTAAACGTAGGTTCCTGCTGCGTATACAAACATCTGATACTGACCTACGAATAGCAAAAAAACGTATGATACTTTGAATTTCGCGCTTCCCCTTACAATGAATTTTTTTTTATTATTTACTATTGTATAATATGTGATGTGACAGGTGGCCATAGACTCTCGCAAGCGCGCCTTCAGCTGGGGCTTTGGTGGGTTCGGACGACTTGGGCACGCGGAGCAAAAGGACGAGAGCGTGCCGCGCATGATCAAATACTTCGAGTCCAAGTCACGCGGCGTGCGCTCCGTGCACTGCGGCGGCACCTACAGCCTCGCCGTCAACGAGATAGGTAAATAATAATAACATAACGCCGGTAATCCCCGAAGGGTTAGGCAGAGGTGCACCTGTAGTAGGTACACCCACATTTCGCCGCAAGTTATGTTTAAGTTCCATGTAATATGGGGCGAGCCTATCGCCATCAACCGAGCACAAGTCTAGACTCCTGGCTGCTAATGAATCTCCCCCAGTGGGTTCTCGCATTGTCGAGACCCCGGTCTCAGTAGCCGTGGCTTGGTCCCCCACGGTGAAGCGAAGAGGAACCCGAGGAGGGGCTGCTCGTCAGGCCTTTTGGCAGTAAGCCGACGTAGCGGCCAACAAGTAAGTTGCGGCTCGCAACTGAGGCTGGCCGCGATGTCGTATGAGAGGCATCGCGGCTGTGGGTTGAAGGCCGCGGCAGGAGAGGAGTGCCGGTATTGCGGTGCGCCGCTCTCCCTACCTTCCGCGGCCTTGACGGGGTCGCCACCGTCTGATGGCGGACGCGGTGGGGCCGCAGGGGAGAAGGAGTGTCGGTATTTCGTTGGCTGCTCCCCCTATCCTTTGCGGCCGAAAAGTGGTAGGCGGCCGGGCCACTGACCTGACCGGTCGCAGGGGGACCAAGGGTGCCTAGACACGGGGTCGTCTAGCGCCCATGTGCTGGTTTGGTCCCTGGTGTGGTCACGGCGTGCAATGTGTTCTGGTGCGACGATGATGGGGGTACTCCCCAGAGGAAGGTCCGGTGTGGGACAGCCGCGGCGGGTTCGCGGTGAGTGCTAACGCGTGCTGGTGTAGCCGCCACAAGCGGCAGAGGAGGACACTGTAGAGTTTTAGTGGGTTGGAGACCCATATTACTGCACCCCATGGTAGTGCATCTCCCCGTGGTAGTGCAGTATGCCTGATGTTTCTCCACGAAAAAAAACGGCTGCTGATGAATAATTCCCGATGGAAAAACCCAGTAACATTTTGCCCAACCTGGGAATTGAACCCAGGACTTCATGCATCATTTATTTCAGAATAATTTGTGTCAATTTTTTTATTAACACTTTGATGTACACTAAACTGCCATAGGAGTCATAACAATAAGACTATTATAGAGTTTACTTTGACGAAATAGGTCTAGGGCGGGGAGCCAGATCAAGAGAGATACAGAAACCCGCGGGGCAGCATGTGGCGAGCTGTTGGGCACTAGCGACCCCACGGACCCTATCTCCTGGGAGGTCTTGTTCTTCACCCCTGGCTTACCTTTATTGCCCGGCTGGAGTGAACACTAACGAGGAACAGAACCCCCACTTCTTTCTTGCCTGTATTGGCCGGCTTGAGTGGAGATTCACAAGAGCAAACGTGCTTGGAGGAAGTATTCCAGTAGGGATAGGTAGGGATCTTGACCGTACTTCCGGGATTATCCTTACAGCCGTAGAATACCTCCCTACTCCTCAAGCACCTCAGGAAGTGTTGCCTCCTTGTCGCTACGTCACTATGTGCTAGCGACCGTTTCCGGGGGCTCAATATTGTAACATTTCAGTTTCTATTCAAGTTACCCAGTCCACTTCAAACCCCTATCCCAATATTATGTTTTGTTTCCACGTTCTGCAATAGTCCTGCACCAACCGGGGGTTGTCCTTGGGTGCACTTGTATAGTGCATACAGGGATAATCGTCGGTTGGTGCCTCCTAATTATTTAAAATGGTCTAAGCGGCCTCTGCAAGTTGACTTCGGCCTCTTGTACGCCTTCCAAAGGTCCGGAACCCCAGGGTCAGGAGATATGTAAAAACAAACTACTATTATATCCATGAAAGCGTTAACCGATGTAGTTACAGAAAAACGGTCTTAGAAGTCTGATAAGACCGTTTTATTTATTTTTTATTTTTTTTTGTGAATTTAATCCCGATTCACAGATTTTTAAATATATTGTACAGTCAGCTAGAAAATGGGCAATTTTCACAAAATATTTTTTTGATGCCAAACGATCCAATCCAATCTCGGAACTAACACATTGTATCATACCTATTTCAGGAGGACTGTTTCTGTTTGGGCAGACCAAGCGCACTGGTGAAGCGAACATGTATCCGAAGCCGGTGCAGGATCTTACCGGTGAGGCCATTACCATCTTTTAATTTTACCTAGAGCAACACAGGTAGGTTAGAGTACTTAATTGGGTTGGCTACAATTTGTACCAATAGGTAACCACAATACCCGATGTGTACATGCACATGTAACATCCACAAAACATATTACGCTTTGGGTATTGTAGCTACCCACTAATTAATACAGTATTATCAATCAAATGAATTCACCGCCGAATACATTTACCGTCAGAATGTTTCCTATACTGTGCTGGTTCTGAGATTTTCTTTTCTATACCTACACTGTATCACATGACATAATAATATTACAATATAAACATAAAAACTGTGGCCGTTACTTGACGCCCATCAGATGTGAAACATGGCGGAGAGGGGGATGACGGCATAAGAGAACTCATGCGTAATGCCGTTTGACGTCACGCCATACGCACGTGCGCCAATAGTTTTCACATAAATAACTATAATGTATCTGTATCATTGTGTAGGCTGGAACATACGCTGCGTCGGTACTAGCAACACTTCGATCGTGATCGCCGCGGACGATTCGCTCGTCGCCTGGGGCGTGTCGCCCACCTACGGGGAACTGGTCTGTACTCACCTTTATATCACTAGCTTTTGTCCGCGGCGTCGCCGTCGGAAATCATTCCACTGCAGCGTACTTTATAATATTAGTATGGAATTCATAACATTTCGGAATAATGGTCGGAATGCAGCATAGGCACTAAAGGAAAATATCATCAAAATTTAATATATTTTATTTCATTCATTTACTTATGAAACGTCAGAAGCTACGTGCACGGTTCCAATTGATAGTTTCCTATGGAGAAGAGCCGGCCAGAAACTCCACGGATACTTTTTTCTTTTACATAATTGGCTTTTACAATCTTACAGTGTTAATAAGGTATAGGAGGACAGTGTAGGTCTGTCAACAAGTACCAGGTAACAAAATAGAAAGCGGTCAAACTTACTAGATGATCCGGTGAACTTCACCACCACATATGTTCCACATGAGTACGATAATATTGGCCACATTCCCATACAACATTTAGATTTTTTCGATTTTATGCCTGTCCCTTTGGGTTTTTCCTAATATATTTTTTTCCTAAACCACCCCAGTATTGAGGCGAACATACCAAATAAAAAATATACGAGTATTCAAATCGCTCAACCTATTTTGAGTTCTTGCGACACTAACCCATGGCAACGGAGCAACCAATGACAAAGACCAAATATGTGTTTGTGTCAATACACCTTCTTTGCATGTGAGCGTAACCGCTGTGGAGGGGCGTTCATTTTTAGAATTGTTTATCTATACCGTACACACGTACCGTACCATACCGTATACACGTATGTATGTCTGTGACCCAAACACGGACGTGTAACGTAAATAAATGAATTTTGAATATGGGGGTCTATGTTGGGGGCAAATAAAAAAATTATAAAAAAAAGTTTTGCAAACTGTACCGTGTGACATATCAAATTAAAGGGCTTACTGTTTTAAGAAAATAGACAAAAAGGACCCGCGCTGTTGTATCGCAGATAAGGGATCTCCGATACAACAGAGCCTATTTTGAAAGAAAAAAAATACTGAAAGTAGTTTTATTATACCTATAGATTACAGAAACACGTATGAGAAGTGTGTACATTTGCAGTGGGAATGTCTCCCATACATTCCAAAAGTTGGAATGTACGGGAGAACATATTTTTCAACTACAATGTTAAGTTTGTTGTTGGGATAAATTCATCTAAACTACGGAACCCTTCACTGTGCGTGGTCCGACACGCACTTGGCCGGTTTTTTTCTATTCCGTGGTGGTTACAGCAGTTATAAGTGTTGAGTTAATAAAACTTCATCTATAGGTATTGTAAAGAGCTTTAAAACAAAATGCTTGAAAGTAGGCTACTTTAAAGTAAAAGGCTTAATTTATCGTTTTTGTTGAAAATGCGTGATTTATGACTGTAAATAGATAAATCAACATTAAAGAAGGAAGTTTTGATTTTTACTAATCTTACTTCAGCCAAAATCTGCCATATAACGCTTTTTAGTGCTTGTTAATTTCATAATTGTTACCTATGCTGCCATCTATGATTTTTTTTTCAAGACTTATTTTAATTTGTTCGAATTGAAACCCCATGGCGTGGTGTATCATGAAAATTATTAAATTAATTAATTGTTTAGTTTTAGTAAACAGAAAACAAATAACATTGTTTACCGTTTAGGCTAGTAACTGTTTAAATAAATTATCAATAAACATGTTTATTTAACTTTATATAAAAAATGACAATTTAAGATATAAAAAAAACAACGAAAAGTCAATAAAAACTAAAAAAAGCTTTACTTTTTGTCTCTTTTTCTATTTTTTTTAATAACGCGTTTATGGCCGATATTGCACTTACCTACAACTGTCAGTACGTCACGACAAAATGTTGCCATAATAAGCAACAACTAAATATTGTCGGTTCTTTTATCAAATACGATTATTTTATTAGAAGGAATGAGACTAAACGATATTTCACATCCTGTATCGTATTTCACTCATATTTGTATCATATAAGCAAATGTATGTATAGAATAACGCGGCGTCTCCATGTTTTTTTCTAGCTCAATGTTGTGTCCATTATGTCTTCGTATTTGTGGCATATTAACGCAAGATGTTGCAAGACAAGGTAACTAAACAAAATTATGATAATTTTCAGAATACCAAGCCGCTAATCGAAACAAAACTTTAAAAAAATCTAAACAAGATTACAATTTATTTTTATTTATTATTTATTTTAATTATGGCCAGCATTTGGACTCGAGCAAAAAAGAGCAACAAAGAGCATCAAAGAGGTTAGATATCGAAGAGTTCGTAACATCAATATTTTGCTACTTAGCAATTAGATAATGTTCTTTAATTTACACTGAAAAGTAAAAATAAGAAGTGGCCATTATTTTGTTTTGAGTAGTATATCGTAATTAATGGACGACCTTGGTATTTGCGGGTGGGGGACCCAAGCCCTATAATATAAAAAAAAATGTCAAACCTCGGAGTCGTTATGTATGCGCAATTTTTTTATTATTATATTTTGAAAAATTGCCACCTTTGGTCGTTTCTTCAGCCACCGTGTTCACAAATGAAGGAATTTTCACTATCTGATTGCTGCATAACATTTTTAAATAAACTTACTATAAGATGTGTATTATAGTTTTAGATTACCTCATGTATATTTATCTTCGTGCCTCGGAAAGCACGTTAAGCCGTTGGTCCCGGTTGTCATTCGTGGATTTTTGACAGTCGTTACGGTTCGTCAGAAGCCCGAAAGTCTGACAACCAGTCTCACCAAGGGGTATCGTATTACCTAGTAACTGGGTTGTGGAGGTCACATAGGCAGTCGCTCCATGTAAACTACTGGTATTCAGCTGCATCCGGTTAGACTGGAAGCCGACCCCAACATAGTTGGGAAAAGGCTAGGCAGATTGATGTATATTTTTTTTATCTTAAAGTGAAAAAGTTGTGTTTTTGTAAAAAAGATTTGGAATATTGATATATTTGCCATTATGGAATGTGCATTACGGGGACAAGTTTAAAAAAAAATATGGGCCGCTAGTTTTCCATACATTTTTTTCACCAGACGAACTCAAACTTAGGAATTTTTCAACGTAACTTTCAGCGTTCATATTGCCAGCTACAAAAACGAGCTCAGTTGCGTCTGTTCTTCGTAATACCCGCCAATACCATCACTGTGGAGCCACTGTAAGGGCTTACTGTTTTAAGCATCCGTGCATCTCAGCCGTTCAGCATTAGGTACCAGGATGACGATATACTCTTACCCTTCTCGTATCAGGCCTAAATCCAAACCGGGACTCATCGCAAAATAAAATTTCATCCCATTGCTCCTGGGTCCATGTCAAGTGTTCCCTACACAACCCGTTTCGACGGGCGCGATTCCCATGGCGTATAGGTGGGCACCTAATTAGGCGTCGTGCTTGTTGGCCGTATTCATGAGGCCTATTTCTCACGGTTTGGTGGCTAACAATGACACCGCTTGAGAATCGTAGCTTTAAACCTATCTCCCGGGCGGTTAACATCGACTGACGTCTTGCAATCAGTTGTATGTATCAGTCCTGTTGAGCAGTTGTACTCTTTCCACGTCCTGGGTGCTCACCACTCATTTTTTTCAAAAACTGTATATCTCAAAATAATAAAAGTGAGATAAATACCAAATTTATCACGCAACGAAAACACACGAAATCGGGAAAAAATAATTAGCTTTTATTTTAATGAAAACAAAACACAATCGAAATGTTTCTATTTTTTAAGTCAGCCAGTGTATGTTTCCGAGAACAAAACGATTGTATACCAATCTATTTTGTTAAGAAAAAAATAAAGTATCAACTAATAAAACATGCAGTTTCTGTAAATGATGCGTTGCTTAGACTTTTTTGATGTGTGTATAAGCTCTCTGCCCATGCACAATATTTCTCTCTCCGATCATTCGTTTAGAATTTTCCTGCTAGAACAACGTTACTCCAGCAGGAATCGTTTTTCCGTCTTTTACCAAAACAACGTAGGGCACAATTTTTTTATGTGGCGCACATTCACAGCTTCCACTAATATCACTCTAGGAGCCACTTTCCCGCTGGAGTAACGTACATTATACGTAACATTATATTAATACATATTAATATAATGTTACAAAATCAGTCGCTTTCGTGTCGGTCTGTTTGTTTTCTTCTAACTACCCAACGGATTCTGATGCGGATTTCACCATGATTTAGACCATAGATTCCTAACCTTATATGGACTACCGCGACTTTACAAAAAAAAAAAAAAAAACACAACGCCTCCTTTACATAATATTAGGTTGGGGAAAAAGTCTTTTCGCATTATAGTATGTATGAACTTGTAATAAAATCTCTTTGGCTATACTATTTATATCTAGCTGGTTTTGGTATCATTGAAAGTTTAAATTTTAAAGAACATAATTCCAAATTCAAATTAGGAAAATGTGTGATTTTCATTTGTTTTTCGTACCGTCAAGATGAGTGAATCTAATGAAGAAATTCGATACATTTTAAAATTTTACTACAAAAAAGGTAAAAATGCAACGCAAGCCGCGAAAAAAATTTGCGATGTTTATGGACTTAGTGTAGTGTCTGTGAGAGTAGCACAAATTTGGTTTAAGCGTTTTCAATCCGGAAATTTTGATGTCAAAGATGCACGTCGCTCTGGTCGCCCTATTACGGATAAAATGGATGCCATTTTTAAAGAAGTGGAGCAAGATCGGCATATCAGTAGTTACGACGTAGCTGAAGAACTGGAAATTGACCACAAAACAGTTTTGGCGCATTTGAAAATACTGGGTACACAAAAAAGCTCGACATTTGGGTACCTCAGGAGCTCACTGAAAGAAACCTAATGAACCGTGTACTCATTTGTGATTCTTTATTACGACGTAATGAAACCGAACCATTTTTGAAGAAGCTGATAACTGGTGATGAAAAGTGGATCACGTATGACAAGAACGTGCGAAAAAGGTCGTGGTCAAAGGCCGGTCAGGCTTCACAGACTGTGGCGAAACCCGGGTTAACTCGCAACAAGGTGATGCTGTGTGTGTGGTGGGATTGGAAGGGCATTATTCATTATGAGCTGTTACCACCACGCAGGACCATCGATTCTGAACTCTACTGCGAACAACTGATGAGATTAAAGCAAGAAGTTGAGAAAAAGCGGCCGGAATTAATCAACAGAAGGGGTGTGGTTTTTCATCATGATAACGCTAGACCTCACACATCTTTAGCCACTCAGCAAAAATTAAGAGAGTTTGGCTGGGAGGTGTTAATGCATCCGCCATATAGTCCTGACCTTGCACCTTCAGATTTCCACCTGTTTCGGTCTCTTCAGAATTCTTTAGGCAGTGTCAGGTTAACATCACGAGAGGACTGCCAAAACCACTTGTCGCGGTATTTTGACCAGAAGTCCCAAAATTTCTATAGCAATGGGATCATGTCCCTACCTACAAGATGGCAAAAAGTTATCGAACAAAATGGTACCTACATACTTTAGTTAAATGTAAACAAACTATATTAAAAAATGTTTTGAATTTTCTTAAAAAATGCGAAGACACTTTTTCCCCAACCTATTAGTTGATTATACCCTTGACTCTCATAACGCCGCCTTTGGACCCGCTACCGCCACCAGGAAAAGCTGCAGCGCCCACTAGGGGGCGCTATCGCTATCTATGATTTAGACTATTTTGAGAATTTATTCCGGAAGATTTGTAGGTACCTAACATTATACATTGATAATAAATTTCCAAATTCTAACAAAGAAATCTCGATGTTTTGTAAGTCGCTAGCACCGTGCGAAGCAGGGGTGGGTCGCTAGTGAAATATAAAAATTAAAGTAACTCTAAAATTAAATCTACGAAAAATAGGCACCCGTGCTCCCATGGTGCTAAAAGTTATTTTGACGCGTGCTCATATCGGAACCTATAATAACGGCGCTATCTTCTTTTTGAATACACTTCAGTTTTCAAAAAGAATTCTCTCTCTTTTACCGTCATTAGAGTGCCAAAAGGTCCTCGTACAATCACGAGCTCCAATATGTGTACACCTAATAAAATTCAAAAGCGATTTTTCGTGAACTAACTATTGCAACGTTGAGATAGCACCTATTTAATAATAGAAAGAGTTTCTAAATTCTATGTTCGTAACAACATGAGCTTACAATCAATACAGTAGGAGAAAATTACCTAAAAAGTTGCTTGAGTGAACAACGCTACAAGATTATTGTGCCGCGTGGCCAAAGTCTGAACTAGCTCCGCCATCTTGTGGTTTCAATACTTTTCTCAAAGCAAGGGGTTTGTTTACCGGAGGCTTAGCCGCGAGAGAGCGCTGTGTGTTTGTCACTTGTCAAAGTCATCTTGAAGACAAAACTACCGATCGGCGACAAGAGAAAACAGCGCCATCTCGCGGCAAAGTTTACAGGAAGAAACTCCTAAAAGCTGACGGCAAAGTCAGCAAGGAACTTCTAACAGCTGAATGAAAGTAACAAACACTTAGCGCCACCTACGCGGAACTGATTTGGCAGTTTTCTTACCGAAATGTTTTGGTAAACATTTGGGTAAGAAAACTGCCAAGCCAGTTCCGCGTAGGTGGCGCAGTACCCTCTGTCAGTGTTATTCAAGCGCCTACATATCGTTGTAGCAATGTCAATGTACCAATAGTTTCGTTGTTCACTTGTAGGGTACGGGTGACATCAACAAGTCGTCGGCGCGGCCCAAGGAGGTGACGCGCATGGACGGCCTCAACATCACGCAGGTCACCATGGGCTACTCGCACACTCTGCTGCTGTGCGACGACGCCGGCGAGGAGGTGAAGGTCAAGCTGGCCTCTCTGCCCACCTTCAACCCATAAGCTGTCCCGCTCAAAAATCGTAGCCAACCCATTATCGCGCGTCAAACTCTCATGCTAAGGGACGACATTTACCAACTTACCAACACAACATCGATAGCTCCTAAGTATACTGAGTCAACTGTACTTCTAATAACTTTAAAGGAAGGCGTTAAAACAAGCAAATGGTTATTAATAAAATAATAGCTCACTCTCGACTCTGTCTCTGTCGCGTCCGACCTAGACTAGAGTCAAGAGCAAACCCATCTTAAATAAAATAAAAAAAAAATAATTTGCACTGCTAATAGGCCTTATTATATTCTTAGCTATGATTAGCTATTTTTCTTGATTTTATTAACATTTGAAATATAACCATTCGTTGTTTTTATCGCTTTCCTTTAACGTTATTAACCGACTTCCAAAAGGAGGAGGTTCTCAATTCGTCTGTATTTTTTTTTTGTTTTTTTTTTTTGTATGTTTGTTACGCGATTACTCAAAGACGGATGGACCGATTTAGAAAATTCTTTTTTTGTTTGATGGTCCCATATAAATTTTATTAACTTAGCTTAGGGAGTTTTTGAATTAACTTCAATAATGCGTATATTTCCCACTTATTTTATGTGGATGATGTGATGGTGTTTTAATAACTTCCTATCACTGTTATTTACATGGCTATATCTACAATTATTGTGCTCAACTATGTATTCGAATTTGTGTGGGGTAGGTTCCACAACTAAAAAGTGAAAAATAAAAACTTTTTAGCAAAAAATAAAACCGACTTCCAAAACAAAACACTACAAAGTGAAAAATAACTTTAATTTCGGAAGTCGGTGGCAAAAAACGAAAATACAAAACCCAAGACACCGACTACCGAAATTAAAGTTATTTTTCACTTTGTAGTGTTTTGTTTTGGAAGTCGGTTTTATTTTTTGCTAAAAAGTTTTTAGAAGTACAGTTGACTCAGTATATTTAGGAGCCATCGACATAATATCATAGTCTCATAGTTATACGTAAACAAAGTAACTCAACATGATTTTGTGTTACTGGTAACTTTGTTTGAAAAATATTTCACGTTCATGTTGCTGCAACAATTGCTAATGGGTCAATAAAGCCCCGTATTCATGGTAAACATTTGTTTAGCAATAAAGTTGAATCAACGTGTTGCGGAGTTGCTGTCAAGATGTTGCTGGCAACACTGCGTGTTGCAGAGTTGATAGCGTCATGTTGACAAGCTCTCGCCCGACAAGCGTAAACATCAGTTTAGCGAAAATTGTTGACGTGTGTGAACGTGTTTGCAACAGTTTATAAACATGGCAGTAGTGTGGAGTAATGATAAAATAATGCAACTAATAGAATTATTTCAATCAAAACCATTATTATGGGATTCTTCTATAAAAGAATACAAAGATAGAAACAAAAAGAACGATGCATTCGAAGAAATTTCTCAAGCCCTAAATATACCAAAAAAGATGTGGAAACTAAAATACATGTACTGCGTACTCAATTTACTAGAGAGAAAAAAAAGTTTTTATTAGAAATCCTATACATCAGATACAGAGAACACAACAACACTACCTCCTCGGGCAACATTTTAACGCAGACTGGCGTGTGGACGACCTGTATTGATTTAAACATAGTTGCTAGCAACATTCTCGCCGCTCACCAACAATGTTGATCAACTGTTCCTAAACAAATGTTTACCATGAATACGGGGCTTAAGGGGCTTTTGTGCGTCGACGTCTACGCAACCTCTAACCAGTTTTTTTTTATTAATAATAATAGATAAGCATTTTTTAATTCAAATATTTACACTAAGAAACCGCACTGTATTAAAAACGAATTAATATTAAGAATGTTAGATCTTTTAGCGCAGTTTATTGAGATTGAGATGATCTGTTTAAAAATGTGCTACTTTATGCACCCTTCAAACGTAGAAACTTATATTACTGATTGCTAAACAAGAGTAAAGTTACTGATTGCTGCTGTTGTTGTTGTCTTTGACATAGTCTGTAGAAATGCGAGTGCAACAAGATTACGACAAAATTAACACGTTCTGTGCGGCAGACACACATGTGCGATTTTCGAACGTTCACCAAGTGCTACCGGCGCATATGCGTGTCCATACAATTTATGTACTTCCTTCGAATGCGGCGCGCCGCACCTGTGGGTTTTTTGTTCATCTCTATTGTTTCGAAAACATCGTAAAATAAGGGTTGGTAAAGGTGTCAACACACAAGGCAGTTCGAGCAATTGATTGTAACACGTAACATCTGACAACCGAACAACGTATTGTTCGGTTGTCAGATGTTACGAGTGTCAGTGGAACACGGGTGGGTTTTAGTCAGTAAAATTCTAAACTAACCAACAGCTAAATTTTACTGCAAAGGACAACATACTATCTTTTTTGTTTATGGCCATTTAATATCAGGCTATAGTCACCAGACCTTACTGCCTAGTATTACGTGTTTTTTTAAATAATATCTTTAATTGTACTTAAATTATCTCAACGTATGATGGATCAAATAATATAAGTACGAAATTCTGAAAAAAAAACTATATGGTAACTATGGCCTTATTCTACTACTTACCTACCAAAAAAATCAGCTGTTCAGTACATTTTGACGAATTATGCGAACGTATTGAATAGCTGATTTTTTTTTCGCGATTTCAAGTTTGGTCACATAGTAAAAGTTGTTCATAATGATGAGTACAATGATCCCCTAAGAGGTCGCTGGTGTTTTACAAATAACCCTGTATATTATTGCTCTACTAGATAATTCACAAAATCGTATACTACTAAACGGCAACACTTTCACTCATTCGCTCTCTAACTAAGTATGTAAGTACGAACAACAAAATGATGAGCAAAAGCTACCTAATTCCGAAACGCTTGATCCTTGAGGTTACAACAGTCGTGTGAGGCAACCTTTACTTGTGGCGTAATTGTTTTATGACTCATAAAAAATGGGAAAATTTTCAAACACACCTAGGCGTCTCGCCGCACGATAAGTTTGTAACGGCGCACATATGTGCCCAGCCGCACTGGGTTGAGTTTCTTCAATCGCGGCTGCGGGCTCATAGCACCACACGAAGTATTTTTTGGGCGCGCATGAGTGTTTGCCGCACAGGGTTTAGTGTATCATAAAGCAGCACTTGGAGCTAGTTCGCTAAATAATTCAGCAGTGAATGTGTTAATCAGCCTACAGATAGTCATGGGACTAAGGCTTTCTATTAAAGTTGTTGCATTTCAATAGCGTGCGTCAGTCATTACAATTTAACCCTTGGTATGCGGGAAGGGGTCGCGAAACTGTACTCATCGTCTGCGGCAAAATGGCGCGACTGTATAGCGCAATAACTAGGTTCAGAATTTATTGAATCTTAAAAAAAAAACAATGTTTGGTATGCATATACTGGCTATTTTATTTGATAGTTGGAATACCAATTTAAGGTACATTTTTTTACTAAAACATTTTTTTTATTATTTACTTTTTTAGAGAAAATCGATTAGTATAATAAAAAGTCTCTTATAACAGGGCCAGGTTTTGTCGATTGATTATTCAAAATACGACACGTTTGACATCATTATTCTTATAGATAACAATTCTGAATTAAGTAAATATCAATATGATCGGATCAATGTAATAATAAATTACCTTTCTATATTATTATCCAAATAAAAACACAATTTTTGAGACGATTAATTGACCAGCCGTTATTACGCAAACTTTAAATTTGAACTCTGGCTCAAATTTAAAGTTTGCGTAATAACGGCTCTATGGGCTTCACTCAATGAGAAACGGTTCTCTGTGCTTTATTCATTCATATAAAGCATTTAATAGTAGAATCGTGTAAAAGTGTTGAAGGTGAGTTTAGCACTGATCAGCCGGTCTATTCTGTAAAAATCTCACCGTGAAAACTTAGGTGATGTGAGCTTGAAGAGAGCTGTCATTCCACCTGATGCTATGGATTGACACTATTGACAGCTCACTCCACGCTCACCTCACCTAAGATTTCACGCTGAGATTTGTACAGAATAGCACTGCTGTGCTAAACTCACCTTAACCTTCTAACCTTCTGTCTATTTTTAATTATAAGGATTAGTCACACCAACTACATATTTACAATACAGTTTACATTTTGTAGTATTCCTGCTTTTTGTCAGAGTAATAATTACGCGCCCTCGTGATTTGCAACGACTAGATGACAAGGGTAAGATTTTTAATAGACGATTTTCGATGTTAAGCGGTAAATCGCAACCGTCGTGATGGTTTAGCTCAATAAAAAGTCCTCTGAAGATCCATCAACTATCCACTTCGCTTATGGTATTCAAATTTTACTATACGAAGATTTATTTTTAATGTATGGAAAGAAGGAGGACGTCGGCCCCTCTGACTGAAAAACACAAGATGTATCTCAACCTCAAGAAACTAAAGCTACCACTATTTCACAATAGCAGGCCTATTACAGTTACTACTAACATATATTTTTAATTATGGTCCAGTAGGTAAGATAATTTTTATTCTTTAAGATTCTTTGTTTATAATTTTGTATCGGTGTAAGTTGTTGAAACTCTTGTACTTTGATTAGAGATACAGTGACTTTTGCTTATTTTTTCTAATTCTATACAATAATAACAACAATCAGGAGATCCGATTTATTTTCAATAGTTTTTTTTTTATATATGTAAGGATTATAACATTAAAAGTAGATTTTTAGAAAAATAATATTAGTAATAAATTATTATGTGTATATAAGTCGAACCAGTGCGAATTCCGTGGGTCAGTCAACAGATATTTTGTTAAGCTTGTTTTTTTTTTTATATATATATACGACGGGAATAAATTGCTTTAGGAGACCAGACTACTAAGATTTTGAACAAATAATGGGGCATAAAGTTTGATTTGTTCCGTAATCTTACTATCGGTCACCTTTCGGCCATCCAATTTATTCCTGCCATAAATATTACCTGTTACATTATTCCCTGACAAACGTATGGTTATAATATAAAGACCTACGGTATTGTGATACTAGGTCACAAAAGACTCATCAATTTATCATGGTCAGGGAACTTCAAAAGCTGATTACAATTTGATTAGTTCATAAAATGTCCGCGTTATTTCCAAAGAAGATTCAATGTGCATTGCTCATTTGGGCCGTCACCGGGGCGTCCGGTCGACGCAGAACGCAGACATAGCGTGCCCGTGAGCGCCACTAAGTGAAAACCCTAAGGTCATGTACACTCGTCCAACTATAAACAGTATTTTCAACTTTATTACACTGTGATTGACAATAGAAACATTGCATGGAATTGTTTTAACTGTCCCGCGAAATTTGTAACGGTGTCTGAGAAAGTGTATCCTGTATTGACGTTCTACACCTCTTCTAGAAATAAGTGTATTACTGTTTAAACTCTAGCGCGTCACTGGGAGGAAAATATACTAATTGCTGTTAACCATGCAGTAAAATACAAATTTGTAGTGGTCCATCCTTATCGCCGCTGCAAACATAAACAACAAGTACGAAAAACCGCCTCGCCTCGTGCGTCGCGACTATCCACACTTTCTCAGCCCTACCGCGGCAAGCGCCCACCTCACTGCGATTATTCTAGTATACGATTAAGATATAACTTCTAAACAATTTGTATGGAGACACAATCAAAGAACACCTCGGTGAGAGATTTTCTACTTTATGATTATTTAGGGTAAGCATAGCTGTAATTGTTCGTACTTATTTAATGGTAAGTCTAGGTGTATGTTCACATTCCCTCTGCTGTGCCCCATTTCGTTGGACCGTTATTTCCACGTTACTGTTGCGGGCCACAGGTGACTATAGACTGAATTTTACTCGAACTCTAGTTTAATGAACAATTGATTATGTAAAATATAGCTTGGAGTCACTTTTAAATCACAGATTACACAGGTTTTGAAGGTTTTTATCCAACCATCAGATCATCAATGCTTCTTGATCAGAGTGTATAAGATGCAACTGGGTTGCGGTCGATGGCCATCATGGCGATGACCAGCCTCAAAACATAATTGATCATCCATATGGATTGATGGACGACCAACCATCGATCAGTATAATGTCCTTGATTAATCCTAAACCATTGATCCACATCTAATATCAAACAGTTGAGTAGTATTACTCCGGCTGCCATGCACCACACACCACACACTGCAGTCTATATCTCCGTCGGGTTAGGTAATTAAATAATGGTAAACATAAAGACCATGTTACGTGGTTAACTGACTAACATATCCGTATAAATCTAACAAAAAATTGTGCTCAAGCAGTTACATCTACGAAGAGTAGTTTAAGAATAAATGATAAAACTTAACAACATAGGCACATTAATAAAAGAGGAAACTCCCGTAAAAATCGATAATAAATTTAATTTGGATATAACATATATTTAAACAAGAAAGTGTCATCTGTAACCGCCCTTTCTACGATTTGTTTACCTTTATTTAATTACCTGAACCAATGGAGTATAGTTTCACCCAAATTGTTTATCAAGAAGTGCAGATTTAACTGTCCTAGTCTATCTCTACACTTGTTTTAGGTAATTATAGTACCTATGCTCATTCATCCTCCACTCTTTCCTATAACTTAAGATTGTACGAAAATATATGTATTATGTATTCAGAGGAATAACAATCTCATTTCCTGTCAGGACTAACGGGTACAAAATATTTGTCATAATGTAACCTTGCCAACTGTAACATTTGATAAATAAACTTTTTTAATGTATGGTTTTGGTGGTGTTTTTATTTGTTCCTGACTGACATAAAATATAGACTCATTGATTGAGTGGCTACGCCACAGTCGCTTATGCATCGTGAAGCTACGGTTTCCTAGAAGAGTGATCACCGCACTTAACGGCCGCTGTGACGGCTGTCATGATTATGATGGCAGTTGCAAAGATTTAAATCCGTTAGATACGCCCCTACCGTATCAAAAGGTAATTTGTTTCGATTTGGCACCTCTGAGCTTAGAATAATAACTAAAGCATAGAAGGAAAGCTATAAAATAGCAATTGATCTCAATCATATATTTGTTTCATTTTGACTTAGGAAGCCGCTATGATGTTAGAGAAGGACACGTAATACAGAAGACGTTTCGAAAATTCTTTGGTTGTCTCTTATTTTATTCTCACTAGTGATGTGACCCACTAAATTTCAACGTCGATGGAATTTACAATGGCATGCACTCGTTATACTGCCAAAAATAATAACCGTACCTAAAAATATATTACTAAGCATACTTATATGGGCTAAGGGCAGGAAGATGACTTATGAGAGAATAATAACTACATCGTTTTTTTTTTTAAGTTCGATTAAAATTAAACGATACTTAACAAGTAGGTACAAACTAAATTGTTCGTCATTAACATCGCTAAAGTCCTCCTTGGTTCCCTACAGCTCGAGTATCCAATCTATAGTTTGACCAAGACCGCTGTACCGCGCCTTAGGAGTGCGCGGCGAGGTGGGGTGCAGCGCTAGCGGTGGGACGCCGTGAGCGTTGACGATTGAGCGGCCTGCACTGTCCCCCGTCTTGCCGCGCACTTTCCTTCGGCGCGGTACAGCGGTTATGGTCAAACTATAATGTATCCAAGTATTATATATACCCTTAGAATAATAACTAAAGTATAGAAGGAGGGCTAAAACAGAATTCTGTAACTATCTTTGTTCCCCTTCTATCTTATGGTACGAAAAAGGATGTGGGAAAGAGATAAATGAGTTACTCTTTGTTTTACTTTATTGGCATTGTCACAAGATGAATTGTCATTTGGTTACCTTGGTGGCCTTTCAACCCCGGCCAAATTTGCTTCAATGTCTGACAGTTCGTCATTGAACTATTAAACTTGTTTGTGTGTTCATTGTTTATGCGTTTGTCGTAATCTTTCATGGTTTTGCGATGTTTTAGTAATATTTGCTACTGTTAGATTACTAATCCTTTGAGTAACTATAAATAGTGAGTGTGTGGCCTCTGTAGAGCAATGTCTTGTGTGGTTGGGGGCTGCAAGTCCCATTCATCAAGAAAAGAAAACAAACAAGAAATATTGACCTTCCATCGGTAAGTTTTGGTATTTTTTTTTTTTATTGAATATAAGCTGATAAACGAATATAAATACGTAACAAATGTTGCTGAATCACTTTGTAGCGGAAACCAGACGTAATATCTATTCTAATAGAAGTTATTGGCTAATATTGGGAAACGGTTTTGAGGTTATCTTGATCAGCCATAGTGATGTAAATAATGTTGTCGATATTTTTTACAGATGTCCTAACCACAATGTAAAAAAAGTGAATGGATATTGGTCTATTGGCAGGCGAAATTGGACTCCGAAAAAGCACAGTCGCATATGTTCCAAGCATTTTACTTCGCAGTCTTATGTATGTAATGAAAATATGAAATGGAGACGACTAAGAGAAGGTGCTGTTCCTACTTTATTTGTTATGGATAGAACAGATGAAATGGTCTGATATAATATGACATGATTAAGGTTTTATTGCAATAAATAGTATCCCGTTCAAATTAAAACCTGATTTATTACATTACAGGCAGTGCTCATGGAAGTCTGCGAAGAAGAAAATAGCGCAATAGGGATGATGCCTGGGTAAAAAAAAGAGAAATTCTATTTAGTCCGTCAGTCAGATAATAAAAAAATATTAGATACGTATTTTTTGCTTTATCATATTATTAATAAATGACTTAGATAACACACATTAAAGTTCGGGAGTGGGGGCTTGCTACGTCACTTCTACGTATAAAATCTACGAAGACGTGACGTCATGCCACATTTTAACTCAATGTATCGCCGTAAACTTTTGATTACGTAGAAAAAGAAAAAATACGTGTCCAATATATTTTAATAATCTACATGACGGACAGAAAATCATTTTTTAGTCATCATCCCTATTCTGCAGATTCAAGGAACCACTCACCATCAACAGCAATCTAAGACATATCTTACAGGAAGACAGGTATAACATTTCATGAGAAACAGTTTCACATAATGTTGCATGTTTCTCTAACTCTCCCAGTCGGAAATATAGTCCTGTGCAAATTTATTTATTTATCTTTAATACAAAATACGCAATTTTAGGATGCCGTGGCAATGGACGTTGGACTGGTCAAGATTACTGAATCGCCACTAACCTTGACATCTCGTGAAATCATCACCCTTCGGCATTCATGTTTAGGCTTGGGGTGTCCTACTTGGGTCCAACGGAGGTGTTTTTTTGTGAAAACGGAGTGAAAACCAGTGCCCTTGTATATCAAAACACAGTCCTAACAAACATTGTGGAACCTCTTTCACAAACAACGTTCGAAAACAAGCACTGGGTATTCCAGCAGGATTCTGCTCTGGCTCATAAGGCGAAAAGTACCCAAAACTGGCTCACGACCCGTGGAATCGACTTTATCATGCATGAAGATTATCCCTTATCCAGCCCAGACTTGAATCCCTTGGATTACAAAATATGGCAGCACTTAGAGGAGAAGGTCTGCGCTAAACCCCATCGCAACTTGGGGTCACTTAAAGCATCCCTGATGAAAGCAGTTGCCGATATTGACATGAACGTCGTGCGTGCTTCGATTGATGACTGGCCTTGCAGATTGAAGGCTTGTATCGAAGCAAGAGGAGGACATTTCGAATAATTTTAATGTGGTGTAAATCTGTATTTTATACCCTTTCATTTGGTGTATAAATGGTTGCAGAGCGTAACTCATTGTATCAGTTATTTAACTTTCCATATGTGACAAAACTTATGACCAGACTACGTACAAAGTCATAGTTTATAACACAAGTCATTATCTACAAAAAAGTTTTTGTTGTTTTGGTACCACTGGATTTTCATAATAAATTTTTATTTTTTCACTATCAACCC
Source organism: Dicycla oo (assembly GCA_948252095.1). NCBI lineage: Eukaryota > Metazoa > Arthropoda > Insecta > Lepidoptera > Noctuidae > Dicycla > Dicycla oo. The sequence goes on along the minus strand of OX411709.1, from coordinate 35,712,624 downwards.
TTTTATTTAATCAGGTAATTAAAATCTCCATTATATTACGCTTTTATTGATATAAAATATGTCACATAAAAAGTATTAAAATAAAAATGATTACTATGAATACCCTATTCAAATGCACCCAAGGACAACCCCTGGTTGGTGCAGGACTATTGCTGTACGTGGAAACAAAACATATTGGGCTATGGGTTGGGTTGCTAAAGTGGATTGGGTAACTTAAACTATGGAAGAACTATGTCGCCTGCCTGACCAATGTTATATTAGGTTGGGGAAAAAGTCTTTTCGCATTATAGTATGTATGAACTTGTAATAAAATCTCTTTGGCTATACTACTTGTATCTGGCTGGTTTTGGTATCATTGAATGTTTAAATTTTAAAGAACATAATTCCAAATTCAAATTAGGAAAATGTGTGATTTTCATTTGTTTTTCGTACCGTCAAGATGAGTGAATCTAATGAAGAAATTCGATACATTTTAAAATTTTACTACAAAAAAGGTAAAAATGCAACACAAGCCGCGAAAAAAATTTGCGATGTTTATGGACCTAGTGTAGTGTCTGTGAGACTAGCACAAATTTGGTTTAAGCGTTTTCAATCCGGAAATTTTGATGTCAAAGATGCACGTCGCTCTGGTCGGATTACGGATAAAATGAATGCCATTTTTGAAGAAGTGGAGCAAGATCGGCATATCAGTAGTTACGACGTAGCTGAAGAACTGGAAATTGACCACAAAACAGTTTTGGCGCATTTGAAAAAAACTGGGTACACAAAAAAGCTCGACATTTGGATAATTCACGAGCTCACTGAAAGAAACCTGTAAACCTATAAACCGTGTACTCATTTGTGATTCTTTATTACGACGTAATGAAACCAAACCATTTTTGAAGAAGCTGATAACTGGTGATGAAAAGTGGATCACGTATGACAAGAACGTGCGAAAAAGGTCGTGGTCAAAGGCCGGTCAGGCTTCACAGACTGTGGCGAAACCCGGGTTAACTCGCAACAAGGTGATGCTGTGTGTGTGGTGGGATTGGAAGGGCATTATTCATTATGAGCTGTTACTACCAGGCAGGACCGTCGATACTGAACTCTACTGCGAACAACTGATGAGATTAAAGCAAGAAGTTGAGAGAAAGCGGCCGGAATTAATCAACAGAAGGGGTGTGGTTTTTCATCATGATAACGCTAGACCTCACACATCTTTAGCCACTCAGCAAAAATTAAGAGAGTTTGGCTGGAAGGTGTTAATGCATCCGCCGTATAGTCCTGACCTTGCACCTTCAGATTTCCACCTGTTTCGGTCTCTTCAGAATTCTTTAGGCAGTGTCAGGTTAACATCACGAGAGGACTGCCAAAACCACTTGTCGCGGTATTTTGACCAGAAGTCCCAAAATTTCTATAGCAATGGGATCATGTCCCTACCTACAAGATGGCAAAAAGTTATCGAACAAAATGGTACCTACATACTTTAGTTAAATGTAAATAAACTATATTAAAAAATGTTTTGAATTTTCTTAAAAAATGCGAAGAAACTTTTTCCCCAACCTATTACAATTATACACGGATAAAATGGCAGGGGGTGACTTGCACACTCAATAATGGGCCTCCGGAAACGGTCGCTAGCACATAGTGACGTAGCGACTAGGGAGCAACACTTCCTGAGGTGCGTGAGGAGTGGAGAGGTATTCCACGGCTATCAGGACAATCCCGGAAGTACGGTCAAGATCCCTACCAGCACCTTACTGGAATACTTACTTCCTCCGAGCACGTTTGCTCTTGCGAATCTCCACTCAAGCCGGCCAATAAAGGCAAGAAAAAGGTGGGAGCTTTGTTCCTCGTCAGTGTTCACTCCAGCCGGCCAATTAAGGCAAGCAAGATGAGGACAAGATTTCTCCCGGGAGATAGGGTCCGTGGGGTCGCTACTGCCCAACAGCTCGCCACATGCTGCCCTGCGGGTTTCTGTAACTCTCTTGGTCTGGCTCCTCATCCTAGACCCGTTCCGGCAAAGTAAATTCTACCGGCACAGACCTAAAGTTCGGAGCGCGCAAGCCCCACCACGACGTCAACGTAGAGATACAGCGGTGGGGATTATACATTATTATTATTATTAGCCTTTATTGTCCCATTGCTGGGTAAAGGCCTCCCTACTCTCTTTCCGCCTCTCTCTGTCCGAAGCTGCCAAGGACCAATCTTTATTATTAATTGCTATACCATTACCTTATATTAATTCTGATTTTGGCAATTGTTCCTAATAATAGGTTGGGTAAAAAGTTTCTTCGCATTTCTTAAGAAAATTCAAAACATTTTTTAATATAGTTTATTTACATTTAACTAAAGTATGTAGGTACCATTTTGTTCGATAACTTTTTGCCATCTTGTAGGTAGGGACATGATCCCATTGCTATAGAAATTTTGGGACTTCTGGTCAAAATACCGCGACAAGTGGTTTTGGCAGTCCTCTCGTGATGTTAACCTGACACTGCCTAAAGAATTCTGAAGAGACCGAAACAGGTGGAAATCTGAAACTGCAAGGTCAGGACTATACGGCGGATGCATTAACACCTCCCAGCCAAACTCTCTTAATTTTTGCTGAGTGGCTGAAGATGTGTGAGGTCTAGCGTTATCATGATGAAAAACCACACCTCTTCTGTTGATTAATTCCGGCCGCTTTCTCTCAACTTCTTGCTTTAATCTCATCAGTTGTTCGCAGTAGAGTTCAGAATCGATGGTCCTGCCTGGTGGTAACAGCTCAAAATGAATAATGCCCTTCCAATCCCACCACACACACAGCATCACCTTGTTGCGAGTTAACCCGGGTTTCGCCACAGTCTGTGAAGCCTGACCGGCCTTTTACCACGACCCTTTTCGCACGTTCTTGTCATACGTGATCCACTTTTCATCACCAGTTATCAGCTTCTTCAAAAATGGTTCGGTTTCATTACGTCGTAATAAAGAATCACAAATGAGTACACGGTTCATTAGGTTTCTTTCAGTGAGCTCGTGAGGTACCCAAATGTCGAGCTTTTTTGTGTACCCAGTTTTTTTCAAATGCGCCAAAACTGTTTTGTGGTCAATTTCCAGTTCTTCAGCTACGTCGTAACTACTGATATGCCGATCTTGCTCCACTTTTTCAAAAATGGCATCCATTTTATCCGTAATAGGGCGACCAGAGCGACGTGCATCTTTGACATCAAAATTTCCGGATTGAAAACGCTTAAACCAAATTTGTGCTACTCTCACAGACACTACACTAGGTCCATAAATATCGCAATTTTTTTTCGCGGCTTGCGTTGCATTTTTACCTTTTTTGTAGTAAAATTTTAAAATGTATCGAATTTCTTCATTGGATTCACTCATCTTGACGGTACGAAAAACAAATGAAAATCACACATCTTCCTAATTTGAATTTGGAATTATGTTCTTTAAAATTTAAACTTTCAATGATACCAAAACCAGCCAGATACAAATAGTATAGCCAAAGAGATTTTATTACAAGTTCATACATACTATAATGCGAAAAGACTTTTTCCCCAACCTAATACATATGAGTAATAATAGATGAGTATAATTTGACAACGTATTCGAAGTGGAATAATTAGGTATACAGGTCTTCAATTCCAGACTGCCGAATTTATGTACATATTTCTCGTGTATGATTGTGGTGAGAATATTATTAATGTATAATTGATAATTTAAACTGTGATTGTGTTTATATAATAGAAACGAATGATGACACCAAACCCTTGTAGTTTAAATGTTCCTCTAGATACATTTCGTCGTGATTGCCAGTATAAAATTAACAGACGTTCAAAGGAGCTGGCCCAAGCCCCATACAAAAATACCCAGGCCCGGCGCAAAAGTTTTGTGTTCCAGATTTTAGAGGATATTTAAAAATAATATTCCATAATATCACTATCCCTGTATCGGGTGGCTAACATTATTTTTTTGCTCGAGAAGTTTTGTAGGCGTTCCTATTAAAATCTCATTTGTGTGGACCAAAATATGTATAATTATTTGCAATTATTGTGTAATCGCAATCGCATTCAAGATTATCTCAAAACCACAGGGTAGGCATACATAAACAAAGTAATATAAGTATTAAATTGATCAAAATCAATTAGATGAAATTGTAATACACAGCAAAGTCTACATCAAACACTAGCGGATGACTGCGACACAGAATATATATTATATACCCTGACGACATGCGACTGTAATAATAATTGGTGGCTGAAAAGAAAACAAACTTGAAAAAAAGTAAAAAATGACGTTACGAAAATTAAATATCGCGCGGATTCTGTACGTGTCAAGTTCCCGACGCTTCATCGGTTAAGACTTTACGTTATGTACTACTATGACTAAAGAGTTAGATTATAATAATAACCTGTACCTATGCTTATTATAGGTTTTGTATCAGTATGCTTGTTTGACGAACTATAGCATAATAAATATTTTGGTCGGTAAATGAGTTTTTAATAAGAACGCCTACAAAACATTTCGAGCAAAAGAGAAAAGAATGTTAGCCACCCTTTAGAGAGATAGTGATACTTTTAAATATTATTTTTAAATATTCTCTAAAATCTGAGATACCTACAAAACTTTTGCGCCGGGCCTGGGTTTTTTTTGGGTCATCGCTTTTAGAATTTTTATTTTCAAAATTACTTTTAAACCTTTTGCCGCATCTGATTCTGCTTTTGGTACGTTCGAGGACATTGCCGGAACATTGCTACGCTAATGCTTTCATACTTAGATAGTAAGTAATTTGCTCAGATTAAAAATACACCCGTCATTCTGATATCAGGCTGGCGGCTCACTAACTTTTTTAAATAACTCTAGTTTTATAAAAGCACTTTGCTTTAAATTTTACGCACATTCCTCACATTGCAAGAACATTGCTTTCGTGTGTATAGAATCACTGTTTTTTGACGTACACTCGTCATCCTGATTTTCACGGCAAGTACACTGGGGAAGAGGTCAAGCTGTACGTGCGGCCCGGAGCGCAGCCGATTTACTGACGCGCGCGCCGGGTGCCGTACGCGCTGTTCCCGCGAGTGGATGCGGAGTTCGCGTCATCGAGCTCGTTGACCGGTCCGCCTGGCCCACGCCGTTGGTAATAGCGAGGAAGGCGGACGGCGGAATACGACCGTGCGCGGATTATAAGGTAACACTTAACAAAGCTTTGTTGGTTGATAGGTACCCGGTTCCAAAGGTAGAAGATTTATTTAGTAACCTGAGTGGTAATCATTATTTTAAAGCTAGACCTATCACAAGCTTATAATCAGTTAGTTTTAAATTAAACGTCTAGGAACTACACTGTCATTAACACACATATAGGACTGTTTAAATACAACCGATTAGTGTATGGTCTCTCTTCTAGTCCCGGAATTTTTCAAAAATTAATGTCAATTCTCTTTAAAAATGTGCCCGACGTAGTAGTATTTTACGATGATATTTTAATAAAAAGTAAATCGTTGGATTCACATTTAAAAAGTGTGGAACAAGTATTTCGTATTTTGGAAACGAACGGCTTAAAAATAAAAAAAGGTAAATGTGAGTTTATAGCTGACCAAGTGAAGTATTTAGGGTTCATAATAAATAAGAAGGGAGTTCGAGTAAATCCGGAAAAATTAAAACCAATATTAGATATGCCTCATCCCACTAATATATCGGAATTAAAATCGTTGGTCGGGCGAAGTCCAAACACAGATTTTTGATGAAGGTTTATATTTCGTAGGTTTATATTGAGCCACTGGTACGTGGTTGCTCACACTCGCCGTTGGTGGCCGATTGCCGGCGCGCGCGCGCCGGTGTACTGTGGCGACGGAGATCCCCCCTCGGTGTGGAGGCGCCCCCGCGCCCGGAACTGGTTTGCGGCGCAAACATCTTCCACGGCGTTGAAGGAATCTTCTAAATCTCTCTTCCTCTTCTTCTTCTTCAGTAGCTTAGTTTATTCGGCGGTAGTTATCATGGGTTGATTGGCAGACATCGGCAGAAGACAAAGTTTGTTTACAGCTCGTCTAATGGTTCCCTTGGCTACATAGACATCCGCCACTCTGGGTATGCCGTCTTGTCCTGGATATAGTTTGGTAACTCTCCCCATTTTCCATTGCAGCGGCATCAGGTTGTCCTCCTTCACGACGACCTACTCCTACTTGCAGGGGCGGGCAGTTCTTCTTCCATTTGCCTCGCTGTTGGAGCTCAGCCATGTACCTACTCCCGGCGCCATCGCTCCCAGAATTGCTGCCTTATTTGTTCGACGCGTTGGTATCTAGTCGGGCTCTTGGTGTTGATAGGCGGTGATGGAAGCGATATCAATGGTCGACCGATCAGAAAGTGCCCTGGAGTGAGAGGGTTTAAGTCCATGGGATCAGTGGCGTGCGTTTCATAAAGACAGAAAGACACTGCCTACCCTACCTAATTCAGTATAATCTTGTTCTGATATCTATTATTATTTTATCTACGAGTATGACTTACTAACAATAAACGAAAAAATCATAAGCAGTCGCTCCAAGCAAGCTCGTTCAGTATTGTATTGTGGCATTGCGCGGCACTAGCGCCGCTACCAGGAGTGCCTCGGGAAAGACACAAACTATTCGGGTCTAAATGTTTATATGTGTGCTCTCGTGGTCATGCGGATTGAATGGGTGCGCGTTCCTATAAATACGTAGCACACAATGTCACAATAACGCACACAACCGTACAGTGTCTTTTTCACAACACGACAAATTATGAAATTATCCGATGTTTTCCGAACCGAAATTAGCTATACAACTACATATTTTAAAAAGTGGCATTGTTTCATTTATATTGCATCATAACTTACACTATTTCTTTTTTGTCGTATTATTTTTTGCACTATCTCCGAGTTTGTGACTTAGTTTAGTCGCCATATTGTTTGTTTGATTCGTTTTGATTTGTTTTGTGAGCCATAATAATTGGTATTTAAAGAGTTTAACCTCGATAATAGTGTGAAAAATGGATAATATTCACTGTGAAAGTTGTTCAGGTGGTGTGTGTATAGAGAAAATAAAAAATGATGCGTTTTCAAAACTATCATTCGGTGATAAAAAAACAAGTGATTGTAAAAGGTCGTTGTACACCGGATTTGCAATTAGTACAAACTAAAGGTAAAGTCAATCGTAAATTCAATACAAAACAATATGATTCATATTATTGGCTCACAGGTTGCATACACAGCAATAGGTTGTTCTGTTTCCCTTGTCTACTATTTTCAAACACTAAAGCGGTCTGGAACGATACCGGTTACATCGATATTCATAACTTTCCTGCTGCAGCTAAAAAAACATGACCAATCTGAAAAACACCTAGACGCTTCCCTTAAATATCACACCTTTGGAAAAAATCGTATTGAGACGCGTTTAAATTCACAGATACAAATCGACATTGATAGACATAACGCGAAAGTCGATCGGAACCGAAATATTTTTCAGCGACTTATTGACATTGTTTGCTTTTTGGGGAAACAAGAGCTCGCTTTTCGTGGACATGACGAATCTGCTTCGTCAGAGAATAGGGGACATTATTTAGAGCTGGTCGACGTGCTCGCGAAATACGACGGAGTTTTGGAAAACCATTTGCAAAATTGCACTAGCTCATTTACGGGTTTATCAAATCGAATTCAAAATGACCTAATTTCCAGTGTAGCGTCTGTAATGATTCAAACAATAAAACACTGATTTTGTTGCTGTGATGGTCGATGAAACACCAGACGTAAGTGGAAAAGAGCAACTAGTACTGGTTTTAAGGTATTTTCGTGAGTCAGAAGTGTTTGATCGATTTATAAAATATATTGACGTAAGTTCCAACCGTACCGCGAAAACTTTAAGTGCCATCATACTGCAGATTTTATCAGAATTTAACTGTTTGGCGAAATTAATAGCTCAGACATACGACGGTGCTGCTGTGTTATCATCTGAACGGAACGGCGTTCAGACGATGATTCGCCAGCAATGTCCTCGTGTCGTGCGAACGTATTCATGAAACTAAACGTTTTTTCAGTCGCATAAAAACATTAGCCAATTTCTTTAATAATAGTACCAAAAGGCAAAACCACTACAATAAAATGGCTGATATGAAAAAAATGCCTCGCGTTGCTGACACTCGATGGACTTACAATTCGCGTACTGTAAATGTCATTTTCAATTCTTCTTCACATTTATTTGAGTATATGGCTGAACACATAGAGTCCGGGGATGGCGAGACGTTAGATCAAGTTTCCTCTTTATTAGACAATTTAAAAGACTTTGAATTCCAGTTTTTACTCCATGTATTTAACGAAATATTCGCAGAAACTGATGTGCTTTACGAAATTATGCAAAAAAAGACGTCGGATGTGATTTATTGCGTCAAAAAAACTTATGAGTTTGAATCTTTTTTAGAATCATTTAGATCTAGGTTTGAATTCATTTCTGAAAGCGTAAAAAAAATAACCGGACCGCCAAAACGGAAACGTAATGTTGTGGACGCCAAAATAAATTATAAGCGGATTTTTATTGAAATTATAGACAATATATCGAACGAATGTCGCGACCGTTATAAAAATCTGAAAGAGTTAAAATTTTTTGGACTACTATCATGCGAAAATTTCAAACCCAACACATTACCTTCAGTACTAAAATCAAGTGGCGAAGGGTTAGTTTTAAAATCAAGGGGGCTGTTTGAAGCATCAAATATTTGTGGGCAGTTCGTCTTGAACTTTCTCAACGGAAATCCTGCTGAGGCTAAGACTTTGGTTACATTTGTGTAAATATGTTTTAATTCTTGTTCAGTGAAACTACCAGTATTTAGATCGTCGATGTAGAAATGAGATCTGATAACATTGGCCAACTGGATCTTGACATTCGAGTGCAAGCTGGAGAAGACACCTAGTACTTAAAAACGGGGCCGATGCCATCCCATAAGTGACTGTGTTTAATTGTTTTATTTTTATAAGATCATGAGCATGTTCTCGCCACAATATCAGTTGTAGATGGCGCTGCGATTCGTTTAAATTGACCTGCCGATACATTTTTTCGATATCTGCAGTCAGTAGAAACGGATAAATACGAAAGCGAATAAGAATCGAAAACAAATCACTTTGTATTACTGGGCCTACAGCTTGAATGTCATTTAAAGATTTTGATGTGCTAGTCTTAGCGGACGCATAGAAAACTACTCTCAATTTTGTAGTTTCATGATTTTCTCGAACTACGCCGTGATGGGGTAAGTAACAACCAAATGGAGGTCTGTCGATTTCTCGTAAGTGACCTAAGTTTTCATATTCCCTCAAAAACTCAGAATATTGTTGTTTTAAAGTAGCTTTTGATCTAATTTCTTTTCGAGCGATAAAAAACGTTTCAGAGCCATTGGAAATGAACTACCTAGAGCCTCCTCAGCAGACTCTTTAAGTGGCATCATGACTGAAAATCGCCCATCTGACAAGCGATGGGTATTGTTTATGAAATGCGATTCACAAAACTGTTCATGTATCGAAGAAGTATCATTTTGTGAGGGTAGCTGTTCTACCTCCCAAAATTTTTGTATAATAGGTTGGGGAAAAAGTTTCTTCGCATTTTTTAAGAAAATTCCAAACATTTTTTAATATAGTTTATTTACATTTAACTATAGTATGTAGGTACCATTTTGTTCGATAACTTTTTGCCATCTTGTAGGTAGGGACATGATCCCATTGCTATAGAAATTTTGGGACTTCTGGTCAAAATACCGCGACAAGTGGTTTTGGCAGTCCTCTCGTGATGTTAACCTGACACTGCCTAAAGAATTCTGAAGAGGCCGAAACAGGTGGAAATCTGAAACTGCAAGGTCAGGACTATACGGCGGATGCATTAACACCTCCCAGCCAAACTCTCTTAATTTTTGCTGAGTGGCTAAAGATGTGTGAGGTCTAGCGTTATCATGATGAAAAACCACACCCCTTCTGTTGATTAATTCCGGCAGCTTTCTCTCAACTTCTTGCTTTAATCTCATCAGTTGTTCGCAGTAGAGTTCAAAATCGATGGTCCTGCCTGGTGGTAACAGCTCATAATGAATAATGCCCTTCCAATCCCACCACACACACAGCATCACCTTGTTGCGAGTTAACCCGGGTTTCGCCACAGTCTGTGAAGCCTGACCGGCCTTTGACCACGACCTTTTTCGCACGTTCTTGTCATACGTGATCCACTTTTCATCACCAGTTATCAGCTTCTTCAAAAATGGTTCGGTTTCATTACGTCGTCGTAATAAAGAATCACAAATGAGTACACGGTTCATTAGGTTTCTTTCAGTGAGCTCGTGAGGTACCCAAATGTCGAGCTTTTTTGTGTACCCAGTTTTTTTCAAATGCGCCAAAACTGTTTTGTGGTCAATTTCCAGTTCTTCAGCTACGTCGTAATCGTAACTACGGATATGCCCGATCTTGCTCCACTTTTTCAAAAATGGCATCCATTTTATTCGTAATAGGGCGACCAGAGCGACGTGCATCTTTGACATCAAAATTTCCGTATTGAAAACGCTTAAACCAAATTTGTGCTACTCTCACAGACACTACACTAGGTCCATAAACATCGCAAATTTTTTTCGCGGCTTGCGTTGCATTTTTACCTTTTTTGTAGTAAAATTTTAAAACGTATCGAATTCCTTCATTAGATTCACTCATCATGACGGTACGAAAAACAAATGAAAATCACACATTTTCCTAATTTGAATTTGAAATTATGTTCTTTAAAATTTAAACTTTCAATGATACCAAAACCAGCCAGATACAAATAGTATAGCCAAAGAGATTTTATTACAAGTTCATACATACTATAATGCGAAAAGACTTTTTCCCCAACCTAATAGACTTATGGATGTCTTGAAGTGACGATTATGTTTGCAGAAAATTGCATTGTACCTATATTGTTCTTTTTGAAATGACCTGTTGGACCAGGTAACAGCCATCCAAAGACGCTTTCTAGTAAGATAGGATTATTTGGACCCAGTGCAATTCCGTTAGACGAGACAATAATAATAATAATAAGCTGGCATCACCAATGTCAACAAGCCTCAAAATTTATTTTCTTCTTCTTTTCCATTTTTATTAATTTTAGTCGCAGTTTTTTATCTTTTTGATAAACCATACAACAAAACTTAAAGAAAAATAACCCAGATATAATTTTAAAATACCGTAATGAACCATATTACTACAGAATTTATTCAAAAACTGCCGGATAATGTCACCTCCTATCAAACAACAACCAACAACAAGAAGAAAATAGCAAAGAGATGAGAAGATGCTAACAAGGTCAGCAATCGTCGCGCACACTTTCCACCTCCGGACTCGTCGCTCAGCTCCGCCCTGCCGTCGCTGGTACCTAGCCCCGTCGAGAGTGCTGTGACACCGGCCATGGCAGTTGCGTCGAGCTCGAGCGACGAGTACTTCTCTCCACCGACGTCGCCACCACCTGCACGTCGGCCGGGAAGAGGCCGGCCACCGAACGGCATGGGACCTAGGGGCCAACCGGCCCCGAGCCGCTGCCGGTGGTTGTGTGCAGCGCATGAAATGGACTCAACAAATGAATGAGAACGTCATGCGCGCATATTACGGGGCAACTAACCTCACTGTGTACCGCGATAGGATGCTGTCTCTGTTCCAGGCGCTTCAACCAGCCATCAACGTCTCGGCCCAACGGCTGTCGGATCAGGCGCGGGTTATCCAACGGAATCACAGATTGGAAGTCGCTGCGCTTGATAGGATGTGCTTAGAGGTACTGAGCAACCGTATCGTCCCTGTCCCGTCACAGACCGCGGTGCAACCTCCAGTAAGTGATATAATCCAACTGCGGTCTTATGTTAATGATGTGGAGGGGGGCGATGAGGTTGTTACGGTAAGTAACCAGTGTAACGACCGATTGAGGAGCGCGCTGGAGGATGCGATTCGGGAGTTTAGAACTGCCCCCGTCCAAATTAGACCTCGTTTATCTCGCTTGCCTATGCATAAAACAAATAGGTCGTTGATGTGTGCCTTGGATCCGCTGCTTGGTTCTTGAAAGCAGCGAAGACCTCTTAGATACGCACTCGATCTTGTATTGCGCGGCTATTGCGGCGTGTCGTGTAGCCAATGTTACATTTCCAAATTGTGACATAGCTACACGACCAAAACCCGCCGTTCCAGCGTGGCAGTGCAGGATCGAGCAGCGTATTGAGGGGACCAGGGTGCTCATCGGCAAACTATACTGCTTCAGGGAGGGCAATACTCGCCCTAGGGTGATGCGCTTTGTGAGGCGGGCGTTTTCGGGGACTGGAATCAGGCCTCAAGAATATATGTCCCGTGTCACAGAGCGCATTGACTTCCTGAAGCAGAAGGTCTGTGCATGGGCAAGCCGTAGGTATAAGCTACGGGTTGAGCGGTATACCCAGAATCGCATATTCCAGCGTGATCAAAGGTGGGTGTATAGAACATGGGAGCGACCTGAGCAAAATGTGGCAGACGTATGCCGCCTGGATGATGATGCCACTAGCATATTCTGGCGCAACATCTGGTCGGTGCCCGTCTGCCATACTGAGGCTGAATGGATGCGTGATGTTGAGCGCGTGTGTGACGGCATACCAGAGATGGAGGAAGTAATAATTACTTCCTCCGATGTAGCCATTCAGAGCCCGTCTGATACCGAACTGGAAATCGCCGGGACCGGACGGACGGCACAATTGGCTTAAATGGCTGCAAAGTTTACACGCGTGCTTGGCATCTCAATTCCAGTCGGCCTTAGAGTCTGGGTCGCTGCCACAGTTCTTTACAACAGGAGTTATCCACCTGCTCCATAAGTCAGGTGATGCCGCGGAACCCAAAAATTATAGGCCGATCACTTGTTTGCCGACGGTCTTTAAACTTCTTACATCCATTTTGAGAGTGAAAATTAATTCTCATTTAGAAAAGAATTCTATTATGTCTGCCTCTCAAAATGCTATTGACATGGCCATAAGCCAACATGTCCGTCGATCCCGAAAGGATTTGTCGACATGTTGGATAGCCTATAAGAAGGCCTATGATTCGGTGCCCCATACATGGATCTTGAGGGTGTTAGAGTTGTACAAAATTGATACAACTCTGAGCACCTTCCTGATGACGTGTATGGGGCAGTGGAGAACGGTCCTTCGCTATCCAGGATGTCGACAAATTCAGGGAAGCGACGAACCTATTAGGATTAAGCGGGGAATATTCCAGGGCGACAGTCTGAGTCCACTGTGGTTTTGTTTAGCCTTGAACGCTCTTAGCACTCTGCTGGAGGGTACAGGGCTGGGCTATCCTTTACGGAGAGGGGGTCAAGTAATATCCCACCTGCTTTATATGGATGATCTGAAGCTGTTTGCCACCAACAAATTGCGACTTCTGGAGTCACTAAAAGTAACTAAAACTTTTAGTGATTCAATCAGGATGGAATTTGGTGTAGATAAATGTGCAGTCATGCATGTAAAGCGGGGCGGGATTGTGGAATCTGAGGGACTACAACTCTCAGATTCCATAAACCTGAGATCACCCTCCGCAACTGATACCTACAAATACCTGGGTATGTCAGAGGGGTTAGGCATTAACGGGCCTGACATGAAACAATCGTTGCAGGAGCGCTTCTTCGGTCGCCTGAAAAAGGTACTTAATAGTTCTTTGTCAGGCGGCAACAAGGTGCGCGCCTTTAATGGTTGGGTCATGCCGGTCCTGATGTACTCCTTTGGCATACTCAAGTGGACCCAGACGGAACTAGACGCCCTTCATAAGAGAGTCCGGTCACTGCTGACCGCAAACCGGATGCATCACCCACGTTCATCTGTCATGAGGCTGTACATTCCGAGGAAGTGCGGGTTCGAGGTTTTTTAAATGCTAAGACCCTCCACAACCGCGAGGTGTGCAGTCTCAGAGAATATTTTCTCAAGGCTGACGTGGGTATGCACCGAGATGTGGTCGCAGTGGACAAGGGACTCACCCCGTTGTCCTTGGCTAAAGAGAACTGGCGCAAACCTGTGGTGCTTAGTACCAACGACCGCAAGGAAGTATGGCAAAGCAAAGAGCTCCACGGACGCTTTTTCCGGGCCCTTCATGGGCCCGACGTAGACTTCTTAGCGTCCGTGGCCTGGCTACGCTTCGGTGACCTCTTTGGGGAAACCGAAGGTTCGGTCTGTGCGATTATGGATGAAGTTATGCTAACGAATAATTACCGGAAGTATATAATGAAAGACGGGACGATCGACATATGTCGGGCATGCCATTGTCCCGGTGAGTCTATCAGACATATTACCTCTGGGTGTTCTCGTTTGGCTAACGGCGAGTATTTGCACAGGCATAACCAGGTGGCCAGGATTATCCATCAGCAACTTGCTCTGAAATACGGCCTTGTGGACTCTGAGGTACCTTATTACAGGTATGTGCCCGACCCAGTTCTCGAGAATGACCATGTCACGTTATACTGGGATCGATCTATTATCACTGACAGGACTATTGTAGCCAATAAGCCTGATATAGTGGTAATTGATCGATCAGTGCGCCGCACAATGATAATCGATGTCACTATCCCGCATGACGAGAACCTCGTGAAGGCTGAGGAGAAACAATTGAAATATCTCGACATAGCCCACGAGGTTGTCGCTATGTGGAATGTGGACTCGGCAATCATTGTGCCGATAGTCGTTACGGTCAATGGCCTTACGCTAAGAGCCTCGACCAACATCTCAAGAGGCTCTCGTTGGGTGGCTGGGTTGGGTCCTCCTTGATACGGCGCGTATTGTGAGGAGGTTCCTGTCTCTGGAGCCCTGACCGCCGGTAGCTTGGACCCTGTTCCCGATACCGGTGGGCTACTATTTTTTTTTATATTTTTAATTTTTTTTTTTTTTTTTATTCTAATCTTTAAAAATATAATTTATATATGTATTAACCATTGAATAAAGGAAATAATAATATAATGATAAATATTATCCCCACCGCTGTATCGGTGCCACCGGTGCCAGAGGTTCAGACACAGCTCGCACCAGTGTCACCGCCAGTAGGATATTATTGGGCATTCTACCCCACCTTCCGTTCCATCGGCTCACTCCGTTCGCCTCGTCACTCTCGGTGGAGTAGAATGCCCAATAATATAAATGAAATCCACTGGTTCGGCGCCTATTCCACCCGATGGAATGATCATCTCCGTCACTCTCGGTGCAGTAAAATGTCTAATACTGGTTCGGCGCCTATTCCACCCGATGAAACGGAAGGTGGAGTATGAATTCCTACATAGTGCAGTAAAATACTGGTTCGGCGCCTATTCCACTAGGTTGAAACATTTGATTGAGTTAGCGACAATGAGTTATAAATGTCGATGTAATACATTAATTGACTCATTATTAATATAACCGTTTCAAGGAGTCGTCATGAAATTTGTAAAACAACCGCAATCGTTACATGTAAACAAACTTTGTATTCAGTCTCAGGAGACTGGTTTTCGCCATGGAGAATTATTACCTAAATCGGTACGATGCATCATTTGCGGACCGTCAAATTGTGGAAAAACTAATTTATTAATCGGTCTTCTTATACACGAGAATGGTTTAAGATTTCAAAATGTTTATGTTTATTCGAAAACCTTGCAACAGCCCAAGTACGTTTTTTTAGAAAAAGTCTTGCAACGGGTACCAGGCATTTCATTTCAGAAATATCATGAAAATGAGCAAGTACTGAGTGTTCAGACCGCAAAACCGAATTCTGTAATTATATTTGACGATGTTGCTTGTGAAAATCAAAGTGGTATGCGTGATTATTTTGCTATGGGGAGACACAAGTTCATCGATTGTTTTTATCTAAATCAGACGTATAGTAAAATCCCTAAGCAGTTAGTAAGAGACAACGCAAACCTAATCATACTTTTTAAACAAGATGAAAGAAATATGAGACATGTTTATGAAGAACACGTCAACACTGACATGACATGGCTTGAATTTCGTGAAATGTGTTCAAAAATATGGAGTGAGCCCTTCAGTTATGTTGTAATTAATAAAGATTGTGCAAAAAATAAAGGATGTTATAGAAATAAATTTGACACGTTTGTAATTTTTGATTAAGAGCACGAGTATATATTAAGACGTCACCGTTGAATTTACATTACTCTACAAACAGAGCTTAACCGGTTACAATACATTTAACAATTATGGAAAAATCTTTAAAGAGACAAATTGTTGATGCTGCAGCAGCTGTAAAGAAGAAGGTGCGAAAAATGCGAGATGTTGAGAATAAGAGTAAGCAAGCCTTGGAAACAGTTTTTAAACCTGTAACAGAGCCTCTCAACCAAATTGCTACAGCCAGTATGCAAACTCCTTTGCTGTATAGTAATGAAGATGAAGAATCTAAAGATCTGATAAGAGACGAAACGTTGCAAAAAGTCGCAATTGGTAGTGATGTAGAGGAGTCTGACACCAACAGTGAATCTTCGTATAAATCAGTTGAAAAAAGTGAAGGTCGTGATACATCATCCTGGTCAGTGTCTTCAGAAGCGTTAACAGACATTCCATTTGGTGTCAGAGTAGAACGCGGAAAATTGATGTTAGGTTCTGCTCATATAACAATCGACGATAGTTATATCATCGTGGCTGGTCATAAATACAAACATACGCCTGGTTTAAAACAACTACTGCTTAAGAAAGATATTGATTTAAGTTTGGTTACTGAAAATGACTTGCAATATTATAAGAAAATGTTACTTGATACAAATGCACATCGTCGTGATAATGACCCAAGTAAACCAATAAAAAGTAATAAGGGACAAAAATATTTACAAGTTATTAAACCTCTTTTTAATCTGCAAAGTACGCTTCAGGGTCATCATTCGAAAGGTAAAGGACTACCATTAACAAAAATCTGGAAAAATAACGTAGATTTTGTGTATTGGGATGATCCTAATGAATTGGTGGAAAGGTTAAAGTTATTAATAGCATCTCGAGATGCCGGCAACACAGGATTAGATAATGAAATAATATCCATTATTGAAGAATTACGTGAAAGTAAACTTATAAATAAATAGGTGTAAAATTAACTATTGTTTAGTTCATCATCAGCCTTTACATAAAGTACACCTTAAACATGAATATAGATAAATTTGGACATTTTATTCATAAAAGAATGCGTTTGTCAGAATTGATTAATTTCAATGATAACGCGTTGTTAAAATCAGAAAGTGGAGATTTTGATTTAAAGTCTTCTAGATTGAGAGGAATTAGACATCCATTAGAATCAGACGATGCTGTGAACAAGGATTATGTAGATCGAATGTGTGCTGATACGATAAAACAATTTAATAAGCTGATTGCATCATTGCGTGCTCAAATCATATTAGATGCACAAAAGTCTATTCAGACTACTTTAAAAGTAAAGGAACCTGAGGTTTTGATTCATTTGGAAGAGAAGTTTTACTCCAAAGCAGATATAGACAAATTACTTGAAAATCTCAGTAATGGCAAAACAACAAATAGTAAATGAAATACACAAAGCGGCACGAAGAAACTTCCTTCGACGTTCTGTTATTCTCAAAGGGATCGATGATTTGTGGCAAGCAGATCTAATGGACATGCAAAACCTAAGAAAGTATAACAAAGGTTACAATTTCATTTTAGTGGTGATTGACTGCTTCTCAAAGTATGCCTGGGCAGAACCGTTAAAATCTAAAAATAAATCTGAAGTAACTCGAGCTTTTGAACGAATACTACTAAGCAGCAATAAAAATCCTGTTAATTTACAAACTGATATGGGCACAGAGTTTTATAACAACACATTCCAAACGCTAATGAAGAAGTACCGCATAAACCATTACTCATCTTTCTCTACTAAAAAAGCTTCAATTGTAGAGCGACTAATTAAAACTGTTAAAAATAATTTGTACAAATATTTTAATCTCGTTGGAAATTATAAGTGGTTAGGAACACCTTTAGAAGATTTATTTAATACATATAATAACACAAAACATCGTACTATTAAAATTAAACCGAATGATGTTAATAAATCGAATGAACCCATCGTAAAAGAGAATATTAAAAACATATGTAATCATGTATCCATCCAGCGGAAGCCTAAGTTCAAAAAAGGTGACTGTGTTCGTATCAGTAAATACAAACACAATTTCGAGAAAGGTTATACTCCTAATTGGTCAACTGAACTCTTTACGATAAAAAAGATTAATAAAACTATACCAGTAACATACCACATAGAAGATCAACGAAAGCAAGATATATTAGGAACTTTTTACGAGCAAGAACTTCAAAAATCTAACTATCCTGGTGTTTATTTAGTAGAAAAAATACTTAAAAAGAAAGGAAAGAAACTATTCGTTAAATGGTTAGGTCTCAATAATGATGAAAACAGTTGGATTGATAAATCCTCATTAATAAATTAAGATATAAAAGAAATACTTTGTGAAATTTGTATCATTATTATTTAAGTAATGCAAGGTGGTGGACTAGTTAACAGTATAATTAATAATCTACCGTTCGAAGCTCATTTGCCTGGATACAATTATTGCGGACCAGGAACTAAACTTCATAAACGTTTGTTGCGAGGCGATCGAGGTGTGAATAAACTAGACGAAGCTTGTATGCATCACGATATAGCATATGAAAATCATACAGATTTACCTAATCGTCACAAAGCCGACTTACAGCTTTTGAACATGGCTAAACAGAGACTAAAATCAAAAGATGCAGGAAAAGGTGAAAAATTAAGCTCATGGTTAGTAAGCAAAGTCATGAAAGCCAAATTGAAATCTGGTTCTGGTGCCAAAACATTTAAAAGTTTAGTATCAAAAATAAAATCTAAAATAAAAAAGCTAAAACCCAAGGATAGTAAGTCTTTAATAAACTTGGCTTACTTAGCTGCAAAAAAGTTATGCCCCAAATTACACCAAATCAGAGTACCGAGAGTGATCCCCATACCGAAGACTGGTGGAGTTCTACCTTTAATTCCAATTTTTGCTGGCTTATCAGCTTTAGGAGCTTTAGCTGGTGGTGCAGCTGGAATTGCAAAAACGGTGAATGATTATAAATCTGCTCAACAAAACTTGCGAGAGACGGAACGACATAATAGAACTATGGAGGGTTTAGCAGTGGGTAAGGGTTTATACATAAAACCTTATAAAAACGGTAAAGGATTGTTTATAAAATCAACAAAAAACTGAACAAGAAGCTACCAAATCGCGCACTAACTAATGTAGACATCCAATACTACGCAAGAGACATCCCATATTTCCGAGGAGTATATATGAAAGATCAATTGCCAAGGAAGCCGAAACGTATGGAATGTGGTATTGTTAACTTAGACGATTCTAAAAACGAAGGAACGCATTGGGTAGCTTATGTAAAAGTATATGACTATTGTGATTATTTTGATAGCTATGGAAATTTAAAACCTCCATTAGAACTGTTACGATATTTTAAGAATTGTAAAGTTTCATATAACTACACAAGATATCAAAAATTTAACACTGTGAACTGTGGTCATTTATGTTTAAAATATTTGAGGACTTTTTGGAATAAAAATGTATAAAATAAATGATTTTATTTTATTTCAATCATTTGCAAGATGTCACTCACTTTGTCGATAACTGGAAACTCATCAATTTTATCTACGTACTATCCTAATACGTTGCAACTAAATGGAGAATATGAGTGTGCTTTATTGCATTTTTCAACATTTAATTCTATACCAAATATTGATAAAAGTAATAACAAGTTCTATTATGGTTCAAACGAAGTTATTGAAATACCGGAAGGCACCTATGAATTGCAAGATATTTATGATTATTTAAAATCCGAAATAAAAGATGCCTCAATTAAATTACAATGCAATAACAATACTTTAAAAACTGCCATATATTGTTCAAAAGACGTTAATTTAAAGAAAGAATACTCTTTCAGTAGACTGTTAGGGTTTGATAAGCAGGTCTTAAAAGCAAATAAATGGCATGTGTCACAGCATCCAGTCAACATTTTACCGACGACTGTGGTAAGGATCGAATGTGACATTGTGAGCGGCTCTTACATAAACGGTGAACCAAGTCACATAATTCATGAATTCGCACTCAACGTACCACCTGGTTACAGAATCATAGAAATCCCGAAGAACGCAATATATTTTCCAATCAATCAAAACAACATAAGCTGCATACATATCCGACTACTAGATATAAACAATCGCTTAATTAACTTGCGTGGTGAAGAAGTACAGCTGTATTTACATCTTAGAAGAAAAAATACAATAAATATATGTCTCAACAAATTAAAAATACCAGTTCTACTCAAGCTACCTACCAAATAAGACGTCGTTCTAAGAGCAAAATAAAATTAACTAAAGACAATAAGATATTTCTCAAAGCGATCGGATTGTTAAAATGAATATCTTAGACGTTTTATCCACTCCTACTTACGACAACAGTATAGAAGGAATCGAATTTCATTCGTACAAACCTTATGTAACAAGTTTCAACAGGAACGATGAAATACGCATACCTATCAACCAACAGGATCTTTACATATTACCATCAGCCAGCACTCTGTATTTGGAAGGAACCGTTATCGTTAGCAAAAAAGAATCAAAAGAGAAAGCTACTAGTGTTAATTTTACGAACAATGGACTACTCTTCTTGTTCCAAGATATTAGGTACGAACTAAACGGAGTGGAGATTGATAAAATAAAAAATGCTGGTATAACTACAACCATGAAATCGTTAATATCAATGAATGAGAATGAATCAAAAGTAGCTAGAGCTTGGGGTTGGAGTATCGATGGTATAAAAAATATTAATGGGGGAAGTTTTTCTGCGTCTATACCACTTCGGAATATCATCGGTTTCGCAGAAGATTTTAAAAAAGTTGTAATAAATAGTAGACATGAACTAATATTGTTACGAAGCAACACTAATTTGAACGCTGTAAAATTGAATACCGGAGAAATAGTGGAAGACATTCAAATCAATAAAATCATATGGCGCGTACCCCATGTGAAAGTATCGGACAAAGAAAAAATAAGTTTATTAAAACTGTTGGAAAAAGATCGGCCGCTCCAGATGATATTTAGAAACTGGGATCTATACGAATATCCCACTTTACCTAGAACTACAAAGCACACCTGGTCTATCAAAACATCATCTCAAATAGAAAAACCGCGATATGTAATAATCGGACTACAAACAAGTAGAAAAAATAATGCAAGTTCTGACATGTCACAGTTTGATCACTGCTATGTTCGTGATGTTCGAGTGTACCTTAATTCAACATATTTCCCGTATGAAAGCCTCAATGTGAACTTCGCTAATAACAGAATTGCTTTATTATACGAGCAATATATCAGATTTCAGCAGTCGTATTACGACCGTTGTTCGGAGTCTTTATTAAGCGAGAAACAATTTAAAGAATTAGCACCGTTGTTTGTTATCGATTGCTCTAGACAGATCGATAATCTGAAGACTGGACCAGTTGTGGATGTAAGGGTAGAAATTGAGAGTGATTCAGAAATACCAGATCAAACTTCAGCATACTGTCTCATTCTTAACGATTGCATTGTTGAATACAAGCCATTAAGCAACACAGTGAAGAAGTTATCATGAACGCGGATGTTATCATTGTCGAACTCCAAGGATTTAAATATTTAGACAATAATTTTATTGTCAAAGAAGTGGCTATCGTAAGTAATGAGCACACACAGACGTTCTTGGTTAAACCACCGCATACGTTTTATTACTTAACTCAAGAAGAAAAGAAGCAGGTGCGGTGGTTGGAAAGAAATCGTGGAATTTTCTGGAGTGAGGGCTTTATAGACTACAGAGAGTTTCAACATGTCATCGTACCGTATTTAGAAAATAAAAAAATTATTACAAAGGGTTTGGAAAAGATTAAGTGGATTAAAGAGTTATGTGCAAACTGTGAAGTGATTGATATAGGTGAGAAAGGGTGTCCTAATTTTGCGACATTAAAAAAAAAGTTCTGTAAAAATAAAACTGATTTTAATTGTGTGAACCATAAAGTGAATTGTGCATTAAATAATGCGGTGTGTATTAGAAAATGGTATCTTGATAATAATATGTCTATATTTAATCTATTTTAAATTATTTTGTAATGTTCAGTTAATAAAAATGATTATGTACATAAGGTTGTTTTATTTAATAATATAATCTGGGTAACCTACATAACAAACTTAAAATTAGCTCTAATAAAATGAATTTAATTGAGTAAGTATTCTATTAATTTTAAAATATTGAAAACATAATTAAAACCTATAATGAGAACATTTCTTTAGAGCTAATTTAAAGTGGGAGTATGTTTATAACGTCAATAAAAGATAATTTAAATTATAAATATATTATTTATTTAGTTTTCACATTATTTACAATTACAAACTAAATACACTTGTCCTTGTTATTTAATATTTTATGTATGTACATGAAACTTATCTACTATGAACTATGATGTATTTTGAGAATTTTAATACACTACTACATTAACAAATAAATTATTTTATTTCTTCTAACTTATTCTCTCTAATTACAATAAAACTTACACCTTAGATATTTCATTTATTTATACATTAAACTTACATATTAACTAAAAACCTTAACTAAGAACCTAACTAAGGGCTTAAAGTTTTCTTAATATTTTATTTTTTATTTACAAATTGTGATGATCTATGTGGAATCATTTTATTACACTAACAGATTAACAAATGAATTTATAATATCAATATTAAACTAATTATTTATTTCTACTGAATATACAAACTAGGTAGATACATTACTTACTTACTAATAATAATCATCACCACAAAGTTTCTTTGAAATTTTATTTATCAATGATTGTGTCTCTTCCATAACATTGTCCACCGGTTCACTAACTACATATTGTGCACTTAACAATACCACGTTCTCATTGTCACTTGAACTTGCAACACTTGCTTCTTATCGCTCACTGATGTCTAATACTTGTATCTGGATCAGTCGTAAACCTTTTTTCTTTTCGTTGTTTATAACGAACGATTGACTTATAGAATGTTCAGGTGCCTTCCGTTTTAAACCCTCCCGTCTTGGTCTAGGCTTTTTGTTGGTTGGTTCAGGTCTTTGTTGCTCTGGAACATGCCAGCTTAAACTTGGAGTTGGCCAACCTTGACCATATTGTGAGAAGATAAAATCAGGAGAATCGCACATTATTGATGATCTGAAACAAACAAAGTTATAATTATTGATAACAATTATGTTTAACAGCTTATGAAATAATTTTATAAATACGTATAAGCTTGTGCAATACTTACAATTTGTTTTGTTTTTATTCAACGTGATATGACCGCTCCGGCCGACTGTGTAATGATAGAATGACGTTCTACACAATAATATTACTGTGGAACGTGACTAATATGTAATTAGACTCCATAAAACCATACGCTGTGAATCAATTTCATGTTTCAACATGTCCGAGCACCTGTTCGGTGTCAAATTCTACAATGCGCGTGCGAACTTCGAGGCACGAGTCCTTTGTCATCAAAAATGAACATTATATGTTTATCAAGTTGGAACCTGTGTGCTTTGTAATCAATCAGGAATGGAAATAAAACAGATATAATTATAACCATTAAATACTATTTATTTATTTACTACCAATATAAGAAAACTTATCACATAGCGACATGGCATTTCATACAAACTTAAGTCCGAAGTTTTGGAAATGAATAATATGATTTAATAAAACTTGATACGTCTAAGCAGGATACGTCACAAAAAGTTAGTAGATTATATTTTAGGAATTTTACGAAATGCTGTGTCGCGTAAATGCTCTTAAAACTAATTAAGTACTTACTAAGTTCTAAAGTTTATACATATTTTGTTATAAGTAACAGTTAAAATAATAATATCTATTTGAGGCAGGATAAAATTTAAATTTTTACAATTACATTACACATTATTTGACCTTACTTTAGGTAATTATCATTACATTTGAACGTTACCTAAATACATTGTAAAAAATGTATCTACTGTAATTACTTACATTAAAAATAATGGCAATTCATTACTTAAATATAGTTGCATTACCCCAAGCTAAAGTAGATACCTTATCAATCGATAACAACCGCTTATCATCATTGCTTGAAAGTGCTACTTTATTTACATCCTGAGTGAAAATTTCATGTTTTATCGACTTAAACAAAACATTTTTTTTGCGAATGACGTTACAATTGTACAAAACGTTTTTATAATCTAACATATTTAAATTTTTCGTAACACATTTTTTTATACCTTTTGCTTTCTTTATTGTTTTGTCTAAAGTTTTAATACAATAAAGCTTTGAGCGCAGTCCTACGAATTCTTTGATAATTTTACCACCCATTTCATCTTTAAATAACCCTGGAACCTTCTTATTAATAATTGGTAAGTTAAATTCGTTGTTTAAGTCGTAGTTGCTGGTATCAAAATATTTTAGAAAATGTTCATTGATATCTTGATAAATGTCATCAGTATTTACATCATAAACCAAACTATCCGTATCAGTATAACACAATTCAATTCGGTTACAATAAAAAGGCTTTATGATTGAATAATGTAAGTCATACATGTGACTCTTAGATAATTCCAATACAGTAAATCCTATATATATTGGTTTATTAAGAATAACGCGAGAAGGCTTCATTTGGATTGCCACTAGATCATCAGAAAATACTGAGGCGCTATGAAAATATGGACTGCCGATCAATTTCTCAGCACAAGTAGTCTTTTTTGTTTTATTGTTCAAGTCACACCACTTGTTTGCTAACTTAACATCTATTCGATGCTCATTGTTTTCCAGAGTCTTTCCAAAAATACTATTGTTCAATAATTTGAAAAAATCTTGTTCAAACGTTGACTCTGCTTTTTGACGTAACTGGGTGTTAATATCAATATATTGTTTTAAAAAACAGCTTTGCTTGAAAACAATTGCACGATGAATCCTTCGTAATACCAATCCGTGTTGCAAGCATTTTTTTAAATGTATGTAATGAATAATATAGTGGTATTTGTCATACAAATTCGGTATTAATTTTTTATTCTTACCACCGGGTGGGACGAATTTTTCTGAGCAAAATGGAAAGTCATTATGTTCAATGTGCAATGTTGTAGGATATAATAAATCAACTTCAAGAATATAACCGTTTTCCGCAGTATCGCTTATATCTATTAAGTTCAACTGCAAATCATCTATTTCCTGTCTACTCATGAATCTAAAATCCGAATGAGGCAAATATTGACACATGCTATAGCCATATAAATTGTTACAATCTAAAGCTTTTTAGCGTCTTTATAGATAGACTTCACAAATTTCGAAACGCAATCCAAACCACGATACGAAACGTAACGATTATAGGTTTCATCTAGAGTGCATGTAATATGATAAGCGAAAGCGATGGGCACATGTCGCTGTCTCGTAACGGTGCTCGCCTGAGTTGGGTCAGGTTCGCAGGAGTCGTACCGCTCTAGCATTGTTTCAAAATCTGCATATATAACGAATGGCACAAATTGCTTTCTACCATAATTTTCAAACTGAATGAAAGAACCCTTTGGAGGTAGTTCAGTAGCAACTCCTCCACAACTGTGTGAATTCAGATCATCACATGAATCAAAGAACATTAAACAAACATCACAAAAGTATAATTTACTGTGGTGTCTTGTTATTTGATTTTTAACAAGACGAGGTAAATCCTTAATGAGACAGTAATGTGATAAATCATCTTTTTCTAAGTAAAGTAAATGAATCACTTTTCTCTTCAAAGATTTTGGTTTATAAAACGGTCCAATCACGGAATTATTTTTAAAGCCATATATATATATACAAATTTCAGGGTTATTTAATTCGAATCGAGCAATATCTGAGAAATTCAATGGAAATTGAATGTCTTTTATATTTAACACGCTTTGAAAATGGGGGTAAGATGATACTCTTTCAGGATGAGTTTTAGCTGGATATAAAGCAGCAACAACTGACCATAAAAAGCAATAATTATCTTTATTATGAATATTAATACATGCTTTTTTTGATTTAATTGATGTCGGCAACTCGATAAAGCTTGAGCCGCGCAAAGGTTGGTATTTGTTAACATTAACTTCCAAATACGAACTGTTTAAAAATGTCCACCCACTGTCACGATCTTGAAATTCTTCTATCTTTTTTTTCAACGTGTTTCTAACCTGAGATGCTAATGAATCATAATCATAATTCTGATGTACTACATAATTCTTTGTAGCAAATGATTTCATCTCCTGACTATCATTTTTAACCATCAAAAACAAAGCAAAATATTCAAAATTAATTTTTAGACAGATATGATCCTTAAGAGATTTGTTTATTAATGTCTTGATTTTTTCTTAACTGTTATTAAAAAACGAATCTAAAGAATAATTTTCATTAGTATCAATAATTCTATAAGAAGCTATACGATTTAGAAATGCAGAATGAATTAATTCAACACCTTCGCAAACGTATGAAATATTTTTATTTTTATGATCGGTACTGCGTAGATGACCTGTCCAATGACTGCGCTCAACAGATATGTTACAAACAGTGCAGAAAGGCATTCTATCGTAATTAATTACTTGCTAAGTTTAAAAATAAAGATTTATTTTGGATGCCCCAAATTTAAATTTTAAATGAATAATGTAACTTATTTAAAATGTATCTTATCACTATAAATACGGGCTCTGAGTCATCGAACAACTCGTGAGCCTTATGCATGAATTTTTGTAGTGAGTTCCACTGCGAGTTACCTTTATCCAGTTGCAGTTTTAATCTTTATTTTGGATGCCTCAAATTAAAATTTTAAATTAATAGTGTAACTTATTTAAAATGTATCTTATCGCTATAATATACCGGCTCTGAGTCATTGAACAACTCGTGAGCCTTATGCATGAATTTTTGTAGTGAGTTCCACTGCGAGCTACCTTTATCCAATTGCAGTTTTAATGCAACTTGGGACTTCTTCCAACGCTCCTCAGGAGCAGTGGAGATGATGTCTTCTTTATGGTACACCTTCAGTTCCACAAAGAAGGCACCCCTTAGATCCGCTGTCCGTCGTACCTTCCCGTTGGCGACGCGGGACAGCAAGGATGAACCTAACTCCGACTGCGGAGGAAGGCCATCTAAGTCTTCCAAACCGAAAAGATCGGTGCTCCCTGGTTTCTTGTTACTGTAAACAAATTAAATTTTATTTTAATAATCTAGAAGAAACACTTTTCTAGATACAAACTTATGATGAGAGAAAAATAAGTATGTACTTAAAATTATTTTTGCAAATCAAAGTTCTCTATTGAAATCTACTTTATATTAGAATATGTGAAAGTAATAACTTAGAAAATAAAAATAGTCATAAACTACCTTGATCCTAATTCCACGACCGAGGAAGCTTT
This sequence comes from Dicycla oo, assembly GCA_948252095.1. Classification (NCBI taxonomy): domain Eukaryota; kingdom Metazoa; phylum Arthropoda; class Insecta; order Lepidoptera; family Noctuidae; genus Dicycla; species Dicycla oo. The sequence goes on along the minus strand of OX411709.1, from coordinate 35,685,223 downwards.
GCGCTTTGTTGTTTTTTTCGTAGGCTGGCTCTTGCTCGGCACGACCTTTGTAGCAGTCGGCGGGCTCTTTATGTAGTCGGACACACGGGAAACGTCGGAGTCAGACCTAAAACACAAGATAAAAAGTACTTAATATTTTATATAACAAAACAAATAACCGTTTAAGGTCTTTTTTTGAGATACAATAATCAATTTATGACAGGATGAGAACAGTTACATCAGCCGGCAGGCAGAAACCAGGTCCGTAGCTAAGTAACAGTCACTATGGATAGATAGAACATGATAATTACAACAGCCGGCAGGCAAAAACCAGGTCCGTAGCTGTGCATTATGACTACAAATTTAAAATTAAAAAGTACTCACTTACATGTTTTAAAGTTGATTTTAAAGTACTGCTAGTACTACTTGTCACTTTGAAGATTCTGGAGCGAATGTAATTTATTGATTGAAATTAATTCGTTTATATTCACAAAAAATACAATTTAAGCATAAAATAGATCGTTTCAATTTTAAACTCTAAGTACATGTCTTACAGTTGTATAAAAAAATATGTCGTTTATGTCATATTGAACCATATTGATCGCATACCAATTTCGCTAAATTGCAATTTGTTCATGAGAACCGCAAAATAAAGCCGACAAAGTGAACCCGATCCCTGTTATTCTTTATGACTCAATACTGAATTAATATGTATAATTAATTGAATAATTGTTGTATGTTTGTTGAGAATTTTTATCATCACAATTACGTTTATGCGAGAGGTGAAACTCGTAGGTAGATCGCGTCGTTGAAAGTAAATTTTGTGAGCATAGTTGACTCAAGAAGTAAGTAGGTAGTTGAAAATAATCGTAACTATTTTGATAATAAACCATTTTGTAATACGCACAAACCAATCCGTGTGGTTGTTAATGTTAAGTTGCAGTTAAACTCGGGACTAATATTATAATCACATAAAATACTACTGTGGAATAAGTTCATTTAAAAATACTCACAAATAAAATTTTAATTCGTATTATTAAATAATCACTTAAACCCACAATTAAAGAATCCAAGAAACTGTATCGTGTGGGAATCGAACACACATGTCTGAGTTATGGTTTTATAGTTGTCTAATTTATCGATAATAACTTTAGTTTAACTTTAGCATAGGTACTATTATAATGCTCCCAAATAATCTTGTTGTGCACAGGGTTCTCTTTTATCTAAGTTAAAATCGCGCTCGATCGAAGTGGGTAATGGTTCAACCAATAATACATGTTGTACTTGATAAAAAATATATCATATAAATATTCATATAAATAAGATTATATAATCTTATTACCTAGAAGAATGAAACACAATAAATTAGAAGCGATTACAAACTTCAAATATAAATACGAAAACAATATTTAGGAAGTTCTATAAAAGACGAATTCAGTGAAGATTTATTAAGAATAAGAAGGTATAAGTATTATTTTATTATAGTTTATATAAACTAGATTACAACAAATCTAGGTAAGACATAGTAGGTATGTGAAGTACCTAGACAATTCTGTATAAACCTAAATTTAATTAAATACTACAACGTGAACGACGATCATGTTACATTCAACATTATAATTCTTTTAACACACACACATACCTACTCAAGATGCAATGAAGTTCAAAACTGCTTAGACTGCATGTTGCAAGATTGCAGCCTTGCACATATAAAATACCATTTACACTACGTGGTTACAACTGTCTGATGAAAGCGTTCAGGATAAAGAACGGTGCGGTGACGCCGGACAATACGTGTGTACTGTTTTGAGAACGACTGTGAAAACGTGTTGCACACGCAGCATACACAGTATTACTTGTTTTTATTAGGCTGACTAACTGATCACGGTTTCCGACGCTGCCGTCAGGCGGTTCGCAACTGAGAACGGCGCGGGTATCGTCGAGTGTAAAGGTACCTTGCTAACTGCTGGTGTCGATTACAAAGCGATATATTGTTAGTTAGTAACAGTTAGTAGGGAAGTGGAGCAAGGTAGTGCTCTCTGTTTGAATTAATTAAATTAAAATTTGGATGTCCTCGAGCCAATCTGGTCACAGAAAATAGAATGTGTGGGTGCCTCCGGGTATGCACTATTTCTTACTTTTGTGGAGAGACATGCGACAATCTGTCCTGGATTTTAGTTTAATGTAGGGTAACTTAAAGTTCAGATGATCCTCGAGCCAATCTGGTCACTTAAGCGGAGTAAGTGTGTAGCCTATTAAGGTTATGAGCTACCTCTAATTTTGTGGAGAGACATGTGACAATCTGTCCTGAATTTTAGGCTACCAGTTCAAGTAGCGAGCACCCTTATTTGTTAATAAGTAAACTAGTGTCGACTGAATGACTTAATTAAAATAACGGTAACGCGGTAAGTTAATATTGAGTTTTAGAAATAAAGTGTTCCTCTCACTGTGGCCAAGACACCTTTAGCCGTCATCGATCCTATGAGTCTGTGGGATCGGCGGTGAGAAAACCATTTCCTGTGTACATTGCACGACGTACACAAACCCCTATTCCTACCCAAGTTCCGTCTGTTCCCGTAGGTCTCCTGGTAACAGACTTCCCTCACGTAAAACCAACGTAACCTACGTTTGGTGTGGTTTGTATGGTAGGCTAGGGCGTTAGGATAACTAGGGGGCTACATAGCCACATCGTACGCACTTAGAATAACGGCCGTACTAAGCTGTAAGTCACGGTGCGCACTTTTGGTGTGGAATAGGCGCCGAACCAGTATTTTACTGCACTATGTAGGAATTCATACTCCACCTTCCGTTTCATCGGGTGGAATAGGTGCCGAACCAGTATTAAACATTTTACTGCACCGAGAGTGACGGAGATGATCATTCCATCGGGTGGAATAGGCGTCGAACAAGTGGATTTCATTTATATTATTGGGCATTCTACTCCACCGAGAGTGACGAGGCGAACGGAGTGAGCCGATGGAACGGAAGGTGGGGTAGAATGCCCAATAATATCCTACTACCGCCCGCTCGCCTGTGTGCGATGCGGGGGCGAGCACGCGGCGCGCGAATGCCCGCGTCCGCAGGAGGAGCCGGCCACCTGTGCTAAATGCGGAGGCCCGCACCCCGTGTGCAACATAAAGTGCCCCGTATTCCAGGAGGAAATCCGGAATAGGCGGGCGGGGACCGCCGCCATTACGGCCACTTCGCGCCGGCCACAAGCGGCCACCGAGAGGCCGCAAGTTACGCCTGAAGAGGGACAAGGCCCGTCGTTGATGGCGGCGGCCAACGGACCCACGATCAGAAGCCAAGCCACCTCCTCAGGGCGGAGGAGGAAGAAGAAACGTGGGGGAAAGGGAAAGAAGCCAGACCTCCCACCCAGGCGACCCAGGAAGACATCCCAAAGGCCGCCCCTGCCTCACGCGGGGTGCAGGCTGTGGCAAAAGATGCACCTACAGCCGGCGCCGGCATAGCGCCACGGCAAAAACTGGAACAAATTAAGTTCACAAAAGAAAAGAGTGGCGGCGCTACCGGCGCCAAAACATTAACCAAAAAAGATTTCACAGCCTGTGCCATTAAGCTATTAATGGATATCATTAAAGCCATAAGGCAGGGGCAGGTGTCATCCTTGATGGCCTGGCCTCCTTACTTACCCTTTATCATAGATACACTGGAATGCCCGCGGCCTACGGGAAAAGGTCGCCCCCCTCCGCCATCTCCTTCGGGATCAAAATATAGACGTGGCTCTCATAAGCGAGACGATCCTGGGACCCGAAGACAGGGTTAGGTTCCCAGGTTACCTCGTTTATAGGAAGGAAGACGAAAGGTCGGCACAGAACGCCCGCTACCGTGGTCTGGCGGTATTAGTGAGGCGAAGAGTCGTGCACCAAGAACTCGCCTTGCCGTCGCTCAGCTTGTGGTACGCGCTGGGTGTGCAGCTACATATAGCCGGCGAGGACATAAACATCTATGCCTGTTATAAGCCGCCCGCGACCCAACTGAACCTGTCGAGAGTTGCGGGCGCTTATTAACTCATCGCAGAAGGCGACCATCCTCGCCGGTGACTTTAATTATAAACACCCAGCGTGGAATTCAGCCAATACGAATACCGAGGGGGCTTTTCGCGGACGCGGAAGCCTTCGGGTACACGTTGTCCGGACCAGAGACACCGACTCACTACCCCGAGATCGCACAACACATGCCGGACGTGCTGGACATCGTAGTCCACCGAGGGCTACACTGCCAGATCACGCAGCAAGTGATAGACGACGAGTTACAGTCAGACCATCAGCCGCTACTCGTCGTCTTATCGGGCATGCCGACCCGACTAACGGATGGACAGCCTTCGGAGAGAAGCTAGAGACCACCACGCCGACTCGGCCTATCGTTACCTCGGCGGACGTAGGCCAGATGGCGGGTGACATCACTGCTTGCATCCAAAGCGCCCTGGAACCGGCGACATCGACGCAGCCGGAGGGGAGAGGGCTACTGCCGCCCCTGCCGGCGCACATCAGAACGATGATCGCCGTGAAGAGGCGCCTACGCAAGCAGTGGCAACAACTAAGATGCCCGCACATGAAGACGCAGCTGAACCGTCTCACGGAGAAGGTGAAGGCCGAGCTCAAGGCACACACCGCCGCGGGCTGGGAGGAACGTATAGACGGCACGACGGATAGTTGGCCGTCAGTACATCGTCTCTGCCGCCAGCTTACGAATACCCCAGCTCCGGTGCGTCCGCTGCTCAGCAGCGACGGGGCGCTTAAATATGTAGCGGAGGACCGGCGGAAGTCTTCGCTGAGCACCTGGAGCGTCAGTTCCAACCGAACCCGACCAGCGACCACGATCATGTCGCAGCAGTCGAGCAACACCTGGGAGATTACTTCGCAACGCCGATAGCTCCCTATGAAGACCCTGTATTCTTCTCGCCGGGCGCAGTCAGACGCGCCATCCTACGAACCAAGCCTAGAAAGACCCCCGGAGCCGACGGTATCACTAACACAGTGCTGCGCCACCTGCCGTACCGCATGATAGCGGCCCTGGCGCGCCTGTTCACAGAGATACTGCGCACAGCGGTCTTTCCCGCAGCTTGGAAGGAAAGGCGCGTCATCATGCTGCCCAAGGCGGGAAAGAACATTCTGAAGCCGGAGAGCTATCGGCCGATCACTCTGCTGCCGACAATCTCCAAGGTGTTCGAAGCACTCCTGCTACGACATCTCCAGCCCCACATCGCGCCGCGACCTGAGCAGTTCGGGTTTCGGGCGGAACATAGCACGACGCTCCACCTGTCGAGGGTACTGCACCTACTCACAGCTGCCCTCAACAAAAAGGAATGCTCGGTTGCAGTATTCCTCGACATGGAGAAGGCCTTCGACCGTGTATGGCATGACGGTCTGATACATAAGCTGGCCACATCAGACGCGCCCCGTCGTGTTGTAAAGGTGGTCTCTAACTTTCTCTCCCACAGGACATTCAGGGTAGGGTCGCCCGCAACCTGCTCAAACCAGTGCTCTCGGCCCGCCTCCCGGAGCGCGTCAAGTGGGGCGTGTACAAGTTGTACGTGCGCCCAATTTTGACGTACGCCGCACCGGCTTCGCCCTCACGAGCGAGACGAGCCGAAAAATGCCGCGCGCAGCAAAATCTTGCGCTGCGGACAATAGTCGACGCGCCTCGCTTCGTGATGTTCGCGCGTGCTGACGCGTCTGCCTGGCCACACGTCAAGCAGATCACGCCATGGCATGAGCCCCCCCCCCCCCCCCCCCCCCCCCCGCCCGACCTGCTTGCGGACGATGGATGGACTTCCAATTCCAAATAAGCCGCTCTCAGTTTACACGCGGCTCATTTGTGACATTGACTCACAAATACATGCACCTGTTGCGAGGCGCGTGCTAGGTTATTATAGGCGCGTCACGTAGCAAGCATCAGACATTCACCTCTACACAGGCACCCAACTCACACGCGAAGTCGCGGCTCTTTTTAAGCGTGCGTGCGACTCGCGTATACACCGGGCGGTGTTACACAGTACAATGCTGCCCACACACTCAGAACACGGTCCTTTCTTCCTATCCGGGCTTGGCTCGATTCGAAAACGGAGGGGGAGGGGGCCATACATCCTATCTGTAGGAACGTCGAGTCCGTAACTCTGTCGCTGGATGCCACTTGCTGGGCTTCCCTCATGTAGGTGAGGGTCTCACCCGGTAAGGGCTATCCGCCGAATTACGGTGAAAAAAGCGGCGTTGGGCAGCAACGTCGTGGCGTGCCTTCAGACACAAATTACAGAAACTCTTCACATGGGCGTGTATGCCGCACGCCCAACCTTCTGCTCGCCAGTGGCGACCACGACGAGGGGCCCGTAGTTTAGCTTCCGCGGTCGGGGGGCCTTGCCCCGACACCGCACGCCATCCCGCAAGACCAACCCAATAGGTTTAAAGAAACTTTATTCTCAATAAAAACATAACATGTCACTTACTTGAGAACAATAAAATATTACTTAATTAAATACTTATATTAGGTTCGACAACATCCGTCACAGACTAAATAAAACTACTCGAAACTCGACCCACCCAACGCATTCATTTTTCAAGTAATGTCCGGTTAGCGGTTAGATACAGGCTAAGCTGGTTTTTGAATGCATTGAATGAGTGTAGGTTTCTTATGCGGGAGGGTATCTTATTGTATAGCTGTGCTCCTTCAAATGTAAGCATTTTTTTGCCATAGTTGGTCCTGGTTTTTGGTAGAACTAATAAACTTGCTCGTCGTGAGCTTCGTTGACTAACTTGTCTATGTTGGGTAAGTGTGATATTTGTGTGAATGTTTTTGTTAAGAACTTTTCTGATAAATATACATGTGTTATAAATATATAGTTGCTTTATGTTCATTATTTTTGTGTCTCTGTATATTTTTGTTGTTGATGTTAAGCGCGGATAGTTAAAGAGCTTTTTTATTAGTTTATTTTGGGAAATTTGTAGTTGTGCTAGTTTCGTTTTTACAGCACTACCCCATATTTCGACCAAGTATAGTAGGTGTGGCTTCACTAGGGAATTATAGATGGTGTATCGCAATCCTCGTGGAATGCACTGAACTATGTTGTGCAGAGCTCCGACTAGTGTCGAGAGCTTGTTCTTTACGTATTCGATGTGAGCATTCCAGGAAAGGGAACTATCTATTCTAAGACCGAGATATTTTTCGCAAGTTTTTAGCTGCAACGGCGTATCGTTAATTGGACGTAGTTATGCTATAACGTTCCAATCCACACGCAGGTCGAACTGAGTAAATCGCGTTTTTTTAATTTTGTGGTACGCTTTTTTTTGGTAGCGACTACAACTAAGTAGTATGTATCACTTCAACTAAATAAATAAACATTATTTTATTATATACTTGTCAAAATACCTAGCTTGGGCTCAAAAACTCAATTTTGACCACCTTGTGGATTGGAACGTTATAGCATAACTACGTCCATGTAAGTGGGTTAAATGGGGGAATATGTTTATTTTTTGCCTTATATATTACATAGCATGTTTTGGAAATATTTATTGTTAGAAGGTTGAACTGAAACCACATGGATAGGGAAATTAAGTCCTCTTGAGCTCGTGAAATGATGTCGTGAATCGAAGACCCGAAGTAAAACAAACATGTATCATCGGCATACAAGGTAAGGTGACCGTGTAACTTTATTTCATGTATATTATTTATGTATATTAAAAAGAGCAAGGGGCCTAAAATTGATCCCTGTGGAACGCCATACGTTATAGGTCTTGCGTCACTTTGATAGTTACCAAGTTTAACCACTTGCGAGCGATTGGTTAGGTATGATTCGAACATTTTCAGAGCTTTGCCAGTAATATTAATGGATTCCAGTTTCTTTAAAAGTAGCTTGTGGGAAACGGTATCAAATGCTTTTTTCAGGTCTATAAAGATACCTAAGCATGTATTTTTAAAGTCTATATTATGTTTTATTTTGTTTACGAGATCAATTGTAGCTGTAGTGGTATTACTTTTTGGTCTGAAACCATATTGACGATCGGTGATGAAGTTGATAGAGTTTAAGTATGTTTCTAGGCGATTGTGGAGGATTTTTTCTAGAATTTTTGACATTACAGGTAATACTGAAATCGGGCGATAATTGCCAGGATCACTGGCATTTCCTGATTTGTAGATAGGAGTTACTTTTGCAATTTTTAGTGTTTCAGGGAAGTTTCCATCAGCTAGCAATTTATTAAAACATTCGCTTAGGGTATATACAATTAAATTTTTGGTACATTTTATGACTTTAGTATTAATGCCGTCTATGCCCGTGCTACAGTTTGGATCAAGGTTTGTAATTATTTTAAGTATCTCTTTAGCAGAACAAGGATTTAAACTGGATAGCCCTTCGAGGTCTTTAGGAGGAGAAAAAGGTAACGCGCGGGCACAATCATCATGAAATGTAGTAGGTATTTCATTCGCTAGTAGGGGTCCTATCGTGGAAAAGTAATCATTAAAGATTTGACAAATGTCATTAGGTTCTGTAACCGTTTTTGAATTAACTACTAGCTTTGAAGGAACACAACCTTGTTTTGTTTTGTTATTTGTTAAGCAGTTTATTAGATTCCACATTTTTTTTGGTTTTTTTATACATTTAGTAAACGCTTCGTAGTAGTAGGTATTTTTAGTTTTCTTTATTAGTTTGGCTACAGAGTCTCTTTTTTCAGCAAATGCTTCTTTGATTAGTGCATTGTCAGGATTGCTTTTAAGTTCCGTCCCCATCATATTCCTTTGATTGATTTGGGCTATAATCTCTTTATTAATCCAGTCTTTTTGTGGAAGATTTAGTATTTTAGTCTTCGTAACTCTGCTTTTTTCTACACATGACTTTATCACATATTCCAATGCCAGGTAATCATTATAAGGGTTTTTATAGTCAGTTTTTTCCATGAAGTTATATAGGTTTGTGTAATTTATTGCTTCGTACTGAGCTCGCAATTTTCTAGGGCATTTTACTTTCTTGAGTTCTAAGTACATTTGATAGTGATCGGACATAGAAGATTTAAATATCACCATGTGGAATTTGTCGTTCACTAAATTAGTACTAATGTGGTCAATAATACTTTTCTTTGTTTTCGAGTCCCTTGTACAGTATTTTTTAGTTATTTTATTCAATAGTACATACCCGACCTCTTTAGTTGCTGTTTTGTATTGTTTAGTCTCTTTGTTGGTTTTTGCTAATAGATCGATGTTGAAATCGCCGAAAACGATCGCTCTCTTTCTTTGTTGAAGTTGAGACTCATATTCTTCAAGGAACTCCTTGTAGTTGGTGTTACCAGGGTTGTATATTACTCCGACTTCAAAATCATGCCTTTCCAAGTGTATCCATAAGTAATTATTTCCACCTAAGTACTTAGACTCCGATAAACAATGTTTGAGATCATTGTGGATAAATGCTGAAACTCCTCCTCCTTTTGAGTCTGTTCTATAGTTATAATAATGGGTATAATTCTCAATTTGCAGTGCCAAGGCTTGGGTTTCCGATCTTATCCAGGTTTCTGTTATTAGAATGCCATGTGTGGTTTTTGGTAGTGATTTTAAGATACATTTTAGCTCGTCCAGCTTTCCGCTTTTCCGTATACTTCTAGCATTTAGGTATAAAAATCTTAGTCGTGATTTGCAAGTATTAATAGTGCGATAGTCATTAAGTATTTCATAGGTGTTACAGTACATGTCGGAAGTTATATTGCCGCAGATTAGTTTGGGTTTTTTGGAGACTTTTTTACAACTGTTGGTGTCCCGTGTATGTATTTTATTGTGAGGTCAGTCTCACCATCATTTTGACGGCGTGCTAATTCGTCTTTCAGACTCCTCAAATATAGCTGTTGTGTCGGAGTCTGGTCTGAGAATACTTTTATATTTTGTGGCAGTTTGTCTCTGTTTTGTAGAAGATATTTAGCAGAATCTGAAGTGTTGAACCATGCTTTGATGCTACGGTGTTTGCCAGGAGTGTATTTTCCAATTCTAAAAATCTTTGTAGGCTTAGGAAGATCTTTGCACACCTTGTTAGTGATTTCCCAGACTTCTTGTTGGTCTTTAGTCATTCTGTCTTGTGCGTCGGTGGCAGTTTGTTCGGGTACCCCAACTATGATAATGTTTCTTTCCCTGGCTTTCCGATCTGCTACCTCTTTAATTACTTGCTCATTCGAATAGAGTTGGTTTTTTATTGTAGACGAGTCTGGCTGGAAGTTGGATGATAGCTTGAGAGCACTGAGGTCCGATTCAATTGATAATATTTTTTGTCGGTCCTGTTGGACTTGGTTTTCTAATTGTGACACAGTTGAATGCAGTTCTTTTTGCCCTTGTGCGATGTTAGACGTTGAAGATTTGGTCTCATGAATCTGGGTGCTATTTTCGCGAATCAAGTTCATTGTTTGCTCGTTAGATAATTTAAGCTCAGAAATTTGTGTAGTGACCTCTGTAAGACTTTCTTGCATATTTTTCATTATCTGCTCATTGGATCCTACGTATTTTTCCAGTAATTGGCCGATACGGCCTAATTCTGATCTGATTTCTTTTATTTCATCAGCATATTCACAGTCATGAGTTGATGGCGGTTGTTTACGTTTACACCGGAAGGTAATTTGAGAATCTGCTGCGAGCGCACTTAGATTGGATAGGTCGGGGGAGCTGTGTGTGGTACCTGTGCCGATAGGTGTACCGGGTGTACGTGATGGTGGCGATCTTTGTACACTCATTGTAGTTAATATGGTTTATATCCAGAAGCAATCAACGTACAAAAACTTCACCCAGTAGTTTAAAGTAAATAATAGGGTATTCTGTGATTTGTATTTAATCGTTACCTTGAACGAACGCAGGGTCACTGTGCGACAGAGTCAAATAATTATCACTGCACCTTTTCAGCGGAGATGAGTACGTTACGGCCGAACGCGGAGTCTCTGTGCAAGCGAGTTAAAAAATGTCCGTCTTTGTCGCGCAGAGGTGAAACACGGCGAGCGCGGGGTTATGCCGGCGCAGCGACAGACACTCGTTTGTTTTAGCGGTATTGAACACAGTGGCGTAGCGACGTAATGAACAATCACAGTTTTCAAAGATTTGAACTCTATTTTGAGTGCACTACTACTTAATTTTGAAGGACACAAATTTAAAAAATTTTAATATCGATGATAACACGTCTGTTCCGTATGGAGTTCCGCAATAGATAATGAAATCTATGATTATTTTTTTCATTTCACAGTTATTTTTGCTAGCAGTAGGTACTAATTTGACTGCTATCGTGTGAAATTGGCAGCAAGCGCGATCCTATTCTTAGTTTGCTCGCATAGTAATTACTACCTATGTATCTTCATTTATATTGTACCTGCTATTCATTTAATTATTTTATTTTGTTATTTTTTATATGTGTAGGATGTTATTTTATTACTATAATGCTTTATGGATTGTATCTGAATTAAAAGTTTTATTATTATAGCGGCAACAGAAATGCACAATCTGTGATAATATTAACCTATTACGGTTCATGACTGCATGATATACAGCCCACTGACAGACAGACGGATGGACGAACAGCACAGGCTTAGTAATAGGGTTCCGTTCGGGTACGGAATCCTGAAAATGGGTCTCGGTAGTCTCAATAAAACACTTATATTACTCACATCTTTTAATATTGTCAAATACATTGTTTAAATTATGGACCCATTTTAGCAAACAAGAACCAACCCACAGTTTCGAGTGAAATTAAGTTTGGTACATAGATGGCGCTCAAATCACGCGTTATATCTTCCCAAAAAAAATGGGTCCTATATACCGACTAACAACAGAGATAACACTGTCACTTGCCAACCCACAATAATAACACAAGTCTAGTTTTCTCGAAACCCACCTGCTGTGGGTCGGTTCTTGTTTGGAAAAATGGGTCCAACTAAGAAAACAAAATTTTACATTCGAAAAGTTACGATAATATCACAAAAAAAAACATCTTACAATGTTTACCGAAAGTACGGAGCATTTCTTCGTGCGAAATAGCGTCGCAATGTCCAGCGTTAACGGAAGTCTATACAAACCAAACAAATTCCGTAGGCGCCTAAGTTCCGATGCCGAACAAGTGGTGTGTAGCTTATACATATTTTAATCTTCATTACATCAATAGGCATAATATGCCAGAGAATTTGAAATTCTTTTTACACAAATCACATCGAGCACTACAATAGGATACAGATACAACCAGAAGTGCTACAGTGACACAAAATAGCATTTAGTCCAAAAAATCCAATATATGCGCAATGTGATTAGTGTAGTAATTTATAATTCATAAATCCACAGTAGGGTGGAACGTCAATTATTTTTAATATTGAATAGCATTAGTAAGTATTAGACTCTTACTGACTAAAAACCACCCTGTTCCTTCAGGTGCCCGTGCATTACGGGGCCGCGTTATCTCGTTAGAAGTCTGAATTAGAAGCTTGATATTAACTAGTAAACTGTAAATTAATAATTACGCATTATTTTTTACCGCACGGTAAAGTAGGTATGGTTTATTTATATGTCATATATGGTGAACCCAGTGGTGTTCCTTTCACTAAAGCCGAAAAGCCCGGCTTTCAATCCAACGTGAGCCTATCAATAAAAAAAAAAAACTTGTAAAGCCTGTAAACTTGTAAAGCAACCAACTTAATCATCCATGTCGCAAGAACTGATAAGAGTAATCGACGCGTCCGTATAGCCGTACAGCTCCAGCCGCGCTCTAAATATAATGCATGGTTGCCAGGCTTATGCAAAGAATAATTATTATTTAAATTTCGCGCCGTTTTCATCACACACCGTTGCCAAACTATCTGCGATTTTCTCAGTTGCTATCTCGCTCTAACGGTGTAGCGTTAAGCAGGATGCGACATCGCATCGATGAATGAAGACTTCAAGTCTGTAGTAAATTGCTTGGCTTTCTCGCTCACTTGTGCCGGCTTCAAATGAAGTTTCATTTTTCGCAAAGAAATTGTTATCGTTGTCACATACGGGTATTTGATACTAAAACGGACAAAAATTAGTTTTTGAATTTTGCTATTATAACAATTTTATTATTTCTTAGAACAGTATAATACATGGTGCACGTTATGGCTGCCATCTCAATGCGCGATACTTAGCGATTGCTCAGTAGCGTCAGTCGGAACATAGCTATTGTCTAAGGTGCACGTGCTGTTCTCGGCGCCTTAAAAAAATCGGGATTTTCGCGGTGATGTAACAAAATAATTAAGTGTTATTGACAAGTATTGATGATGGATCCTCGTGATGGAGGTATGTAGCTTATTTTATACGTTATTTTACTAATGTTTATATCTTTTGAATCTTTTTCATGGCTTAAATTTGAAACAGTAAAAAATATTTAAAAAAAATCAAACTAGCTTAATAAATGAGTACCGTAAACTGGGGTTACTTTGATACTACGGGGTTACTTTGATATCGACTTTCGACTTATGAAAAACATATTTTTGTAATATCTACAACGCCTTATTAAAAAAGAAACTATCAGAAGTGCCAACTACTGATAGTAAGGCGTTGTAGATATTACAAAAATATGTTTTTCATAAGTCGAAAGTCGATATCAAAGTAACCCCGTAGTATCAAAGTAACCCCGGTTTACCGGTAACTTTCTTATATTTCCGGGCTAGTCCGAATAAAGTATAATAGTCCTAATAGAATCGTAATCAGAGATATTCTGGAAAGTTAATTATGAACAAAGATGTTGCGGAAACAAATCGTTTTTTTTTATGATTTCTTTTGTCAAGTATACCCAGTTTTAATAACAAACCGATTAATTATCATATTTTAAAATAACATTCGATTTGTTCCAGATGCATCAAATAAAATATTGACAAGGAAAGAATTTTATTGTTCGACATTATACTACAGTGCAATTAATTATAAGCAAATTGACAAAAAAAAAAGACTATTTTAGAAGATTATATTTTTGAAATAACCAAATGTGAAAGTGTTTTAAAACAAACTATCTCATTTTAAATCGGAGTTCATACAGAAATGGACTGCAGCCTACAGGAAAAGAGACGCGTTTCAGACAAAGAACGGAGTTTGGTTGCAGGGGACCATTACAGTACTGGTGGTGACGTCTTCTTCTCATCATTACCCGAGACTAGTGGCGATAACAGCAGGAGTACTCGCGGCCGGCGGTCAAAATCTGTCGCTGAATCGAGTGAAAGGTCTAAACGAAGAAAAACAATGGAGATACAAAAACAGCTTGCGGCCAGCCCATTAACTTATGCAACGCAAATGAGCTTGCGGGCTTCAGGAAACAAGGTCGCTTCGAATATTTTAAAGGACATCACAAAATCGCTAACAAGGGCGTTAAAGTTTCGAAAATCTTTCACTCGAGCAGAAAGCCTTAAAAATATAAAGCTCTCGCCTACCGAAGCTTTATCTGTGTTTGTAGAAGGAGATTTTAGTAGAAGACAGTACAATATCATTAGTACAGCAGACAAGGCCCGCTTTCCCTGTTACACAGAGATACAAAAGGGTAGAAAACTATGTTATCCGAAGATTGAACGTGTTACGTCAACATGTACAGAGGTGAAGTTACAAGATCTTCTGGACCATACGTGTTCTCGACTTTCTTTATTTGACGGAAGTCATTGAAACATGCTACCCCGAAGATTTAGATGATTTCGAACTGAATAGTAAATGGGGATGTGACGGTTCTCAGCAGAGTGAATTTAAAATGAAATTTGAAAATATAACATTCTGCGATGCAAATATATTCCAAAGCTCTCTTGTTCCAGTTGGATTAGTTAGCAATAAAGGCTCAGAAAAAAAAGTATTATGGCAAAACTCATCGCCATCGTCTCCAAGATTTTGTAGACCAATAAGAATTCGTTTCATACACAAAACAAAAGATGTAACCCTGGATGAGATTCAGTATGTGAAAAATCAAATAAAAGACCTAAACAAATCGAAAGTAATTGTTAATGAAACCGAATTACAAATCAAAAACACTACTGTTTACTATGGTAGATGGAAAAATCAGCAATGCTGCAACTAATAGTCGGCTGCCCCATTTCAAAACCTAGTAAGGGACACTTTTTACAAAAATCGTTTTATTGCATAATCTTGCTAACCTAGTAAGTCTTTACCAAATACAAAAACACAGCGTTAAAAACTCACAAAACAACAGATATAATTAAGCATCGAAACCTAGTGTGCCCCATTCACTGCCCCGTGACCACTTTAAGTCTTTACGCTCTCCTGTAAAATTTCGTTTTAAGTCCTTACTAGGTTTTGAAATGGGGCAGCCGTAGTGTGGTGCGACCTCGAAAGCTTTTAATGATTTAACAGTGAATATTTTGTGTTTTATTTAATGTCAATCGACTTTGATAACAATTTTGATAAGTTTAAAAAATATTTTCGGCCATGTTTTAGAATCAAATACCCGTATGTGCGTCGGCGCAGCTACGCTCGTCGAGGCGACGAGCGTAGCTGCGGCCGATCTCAGGTTCGAGCCCCACCCCACGCGCCTCTTTTTTCAAATGTTAGAATTTAGTTTACCAGTCACTGGCCGAGAGGGACACCGCGCTACAAGTTCCAAGATGGCACAGACACTCTATGGCACTCTCTGTAAAATAGTAAGAGAGGTACCGAGTATATCACACGAGAGTACAACAAAAACACTTTAAAGTAGCCCCGACACGACCATGCAGATCAACAGTACGTCTGCTCACAGCAAGTGAATCGAGAGAACTGAATAAATAAAATGATAAATGATTTTATTTCTGTAAGTAGGTTTGTACAAATACTTTTGTTTTTACTACTAGATGAGGTCGGTGTTTCCTATCTGACTACTATGAGAAGAAAGGCCGAAAAAAACACAGAAGTCGTAAGAAGATCCAGAGCGGTACGGAACGTTTCATGAAGAACGCAATCGAATGCTGTAATATATTTGGGTTTACCCACATATGGAAATTAGTAAGTAAGATCACGTATAAATAAGCCTACATCATTGTAACGTTCAGTTCGCAATATACGCTCGCTACAAGTTGACGCCCCTTTTATTTATTACTCCCAGCACCTCAAATTGGACAAATCACAAACAAAGGCCCAAGGCATCGCATTTATTTTCGCATGCATAATAAATATGCACAAAAAGTTCAACAAAACACACCAGTAGTTGAACGACCCCGTGTAAAACTGAACTGTTTGTTAAAATTATTATTAATCCAGATATACAAAGAAATTAATTTTTCGTACATCCTTAAATTATTATTCAGCCAAATGCAACTTTGTGCAGGTATTCAAAATCGATTCGATGATTTTTTTTTCTACTTACATTGACGCTCTACCCTACTGTACAGATAAAAAGTTCGAGAACATAACATAGAAACAAATTAATTAATAAACACAAATGCAATTAAAGCACAATCAACCATAATATTATATTAACACCAACTACATTAATCCTAGAGGATTGGAATTTTTACACAGATTGGTGGGTAAATGATATTATGCTAGAAATATTAAATTAATATTTACAATTTATATACCCAATCAATATTATAAGAACTAGAATCAATTATATTTTCTTGTAAAGTTCGCCTTTTTCGCTAAAGTGCCCTCCCTATATATACTTATGTCTAAGGGAGCGTTATGTTTTAAACAGAATGTAGAAATAATTTAAATCAGGATCCAGATTTAGATTATTATTCTATAATCTGGGCTTAAGCCCAGATTATAGAATAATAATCTGAAGCGAAAACGCGAAAAGCGACCTTTCGAAGGTAAGGGAAACCGAAATCAATATAAGACGATTTTCTTAACGCTAACCTCACTAACGCTTTAAATAACCGAGGCGGACGAATATCCGCAGCTCTATAGATCTACACAAACTAAGCGGTCCAAATGGGACGTAAAGCAAAAAAAAACAG
Source organism: Dicycla oo (assembly GCA_948252095.1). NCBI lineage: Eukaryota > Metazoa > Arthropoda > Insecta > Lepidoptera > Noctuidae > Dicycla > Dicycla oo. The sequence goes on along the minus strand of OX411709.1, from coordinate 35,668,343 downwards.
AATGTAGAAATAATTTAAATCAAGATCCCACAGTATGTATCCCTATGGTTTCTATGTATATGCACAAACTACTGACATTGACGCGTTTTTTAAACCCAGTATGGGTTTAACCTAATGCTAACCTAAACACTTGCTAGACTTTCGTCATCTCGGACAAGTGTGTACCTATACTAATTAGCATAAATTTGAATCTCGCGGGCTAACCTGGCCCTTTCGCGTTAATAAAAATTAAAGCTTACATCCTACACCTAAGAGATTTTAGAAATCGAATTAGGTAATTAATTAAAAATTTTTTATGAGATTTACAAATAAGCAATATTAAAAATAGTTATTTGTGAAAAAATCAGTCTTGTTATAATTTACAGGATAAGACTCGTTCCAGTTTGGTCGAATCCGCCCTAAGTAATTTTAGAAATTTTAAAACAGGAAATAATCATTGAATTTAACCAAAAAGAGAATTAGTTGGCCTCCTCACGCTATGGCAGATAGTCAGAGGCTGCTGCTTCCAAGCGTTTCTAGTTATGACGAAATGTACTATCGTGGAAACTTACATCTGACCAATTAGAAAACAAAATTCCGTGCACTTAATGACCACATCTGTTAATTCATTAGGCGCGGTCGACGCGCTTGCGTTTTTTCGGACATTCACCATGTGCTTGACGTTCGTTGTGCATCTCTATTGTTTCGAAAACATCGTAAAATAAGGGTCGGTAAGGGTGTCTACATTAGGGTGGGTCGTTATTTTTTTCGCGTTTTTCATATATGCTCAGCATTCAAAAGGTGCCAAATAGTGTCGCTAATTGATATGTAAAGTTTTATTAGATTATTTTAAGTTTTATTGCCTCCGGACTGTCATAGAATTATTTTAAAAAAAGTAGATTTTTTACGTCACTTTACTAATACTTTTCTCAACTTAGTGATATCAGATTTTGATCCTAATATTTTTTTAGTAATGATAAATACGAAATTGTTTGGTTGAGTTCAAGGCCAAAGGAGTCAGGAGGGGTGGGGTGCGGGGGAAGTCGACACAGGTGACGCGCGATTTATTGGTAAAACAATCAGTGCCGCGCGTTGCGTAATAGAGTGCAGTCATTTGTTTTACATTATCAGAAAAATGGAACGCACTCGAAATAGTTGGAAGTGTCCCTTATTTGGTGATTTATGTGATTTAAAAGATAACATATTACCAAATTACGAAGATCAAGTTTTATGAGTGGACCCGACACACGTTAAAATTTGAAAGAGAAACGAAAAAAGAGCCAACATATAAAGAAATAGAAGCTGTAGTAGTTGCAAAACTAGTACAAATATGGGCGAAATCTTCTATTCCTACGCCTTTCCTACGCGAAATCTTCTATTCCTACGCCTTTCCTACGCGAAATCTTCTATTCCTACGCCTATATTTGGAGTATCAGACAGGGCAGGAGCAGCAATCGCATCAGCAGTTCTACATGCGTCAAGTTCTCAAGTAATAGACAAAAGTAAGCTTCGCCGAGAACGAAAGAAAACTAGAGAAAATATAATTTCACAACAAACTGTTTCCCAAATACCAGCATAAATGCCTATTCAAACCTAAGCGGTATTCGCTGCCGCTATGGGTAGAGGTACATACCGCGCGGGTTTCGCTTAGGTATTTAGTATTATGTTTCGCGGCAAAAGCGGTACAGATGAATGAACAGTAATATTACCGCATACCCACTCGGTTTTCTCTACCGCAGACGGTAGCGAATACCGCTTAGGTTTGAATAGGCCTTTATACTTCGATGGGAGAAAAGATCAAACTTTGATTATGTCCGAAAAAGATGGGAAAAAGTACAGGCGACGCATACTTGAAGAGCATTAGTTTGATAAAAGAACCTGATTCGAAGTTTTTAGGTTACATTACACCTGCTTCCGGCACTGCAAAGTGTATAGAACAAGAAATATTCAACTTTTTCTTGAATGCAGGTGTATCAATGGATCATTTGATTGCAATTGGATGTGATGGGACAAATGTAAATGTTGGCAAATACGGCGGGATTATACGGATGCTAGAAATAAGATTGGATAGACCTTTACAGTGGATTATTTGTTTATTGCACATGAACGAACTGCCATTTAGACATCTATTTCAACACATTGATGGCAGTACGTCTGGGCCACAAACATTTTCAGGGACAATTGGCAAAGAACTTGAGAAGTGTGAGACAAGACCTATAACCCCGTTTCAACCTATTTCGGCGAACTTACCAGAGCTTTCTGCTAAAGATATCAGTACAGACCAAAAGTACTTGTACAGAATAGTTGAAGCAATTTCAACAGGCATATTTCCTAACGACTTAGCTAACAAATCACCAGGCAAAATGTTCCATGCCCGATGGCTAACTCGTGCCAACAGGATTCTCCGCCTGTATGTTTCAGTGGCGACTGCCTTCGAAAATCTAATAACTCTTGCAACGTATATTGTCAAGGTTTACGCTCCGATATGGTTTTCTATAAAAAACTCATTCAAGATGGATCGCGACACTTGTTTAAACTCATCGAACTAACCAGGTATTTACCAACACCTTTGAAAGCCGTTATCGACCCAGTAATTCAAAGAAACAGCTATTTTGCACACCCGGAAAACTTATTGCTTGCAATGTTGACAGATCCCCAGCCGCACGTTCGTGAATTAGCTGCACGTCGAATTTTAAAAGCTAGATCAGAAACACCAAAAACGTTGCGTCTGTTCCAGTTACCAAACTATAACGCATCAACATATTATGACCTTTTGAATTGGCAAGAAAATATCACTGATCCACCATTATTAAAATCTGTAACCGAGGAGAATCTACGATTGTTTATTCAACAAAAAGGAGAAGGAGATTTGGATTTATTACGTCTTCCGTGTCACACACAAGCAGTAGAAAGAGCAGTTAAAGCTGTGGCCGAAGCTTCAACCACTTTATGCAATAAAACAATGGCAGAAGGTTACATCAAAGCCCAGCTAGACTCGAGAAATACAATGCCGAAATTCGACAGCAAAAAGGATTTCACCCCAAACTAAACCCTTCACTCTAATAATTATTTTTCATTATTTTTATTGTAAAAATTGATAGCTCTTTAATAAACTTATAATTACTATTGATTTAAGACATTTATTTATAAAAAGGTTAGGTTAGGCCTTTTTAAATATATTTGTTGAGAATTTCCACATGACTCCGGAGGCAGAAGATAGATTCCGATTGGAATGAAACTTAAAAATCTATTTACCCTCATAATTTGGCACAGTTTTGTCACTGTGCCTGTGTAAAAAGTACACTTTTTTTCCATACATAAGTGACCCACCCTAGTCTACACCCAAGATATTTTTTGCACGCACCCGAGCGTTTGCCACACAGGATTAGTGTAGCATAAAGAATCGTTTGCATAAATTTCGCTAAGAATTAAGCAGATAATGTGTTAAGCAAGCATTAAAACAGCGGCCGAGCGCTGCAAGCAAGAATAGTCAGACTTAGAATAGATGCAAGTTTCCTCGACAGTACAAACCCACATAACTTAACTAATGAACAACTAAGATTGATATTATTTTGATTGATAGATTAAAAAAACTAAAGCACTTCTCTGTGCACTCAGAAACAATGTGTACATGCTTCTAACACACATCATCAATCATGAATACAAGGATCATTGTGACGTAATCAACGTAGTTATTAGTAGGTATCGCACTATTTAGACCACGGAATAATAAAAACCACGGAACATAAAAAACAGTGGAAGTGATATGCAACAAAATTACTATAGGAACCGCTGTCGCCGAACTCGCACAAATAAACCGATAATCATATAATGCACTACAAACAAACAATTCGTCTGATTTGTCGTTTAAACTCGTATCATCCCAGTGTTCCAATTTTGGAACGGTTATTTTTTAGAATTTTATTTGAGTTTTTGAACGCATCGATTAATTAATGTTTTATGTTGGTATTACTGACATTTCTAGCTGTAAGTTGAATAAATATCATTTTATTTCGAGCGGCTGTTTTAACCAATAAAATAGATTTTATTTGGAAAATTTTGGTGAAAATTCTGGCGAATAGAAAAATGTAAGTAATTATACTTTTGACAATTTAGTGTTTATATACGCGTTAGGTTTTTGTTATATCATGTCATAATACATTTATAGAAAAAAAAATGGTAGTATATGGGTAAGTGTGAAGTTTATATACCGTTCCATTATTTGAACAGTAGGAACATACACCCATGTACATTTTATATATTAGATTTGATATTTTACCAGTACTATCTCGTAATTATGATATTATTTATTGCATATTGAATGTGAATCAGATAATCTCGCAGTTGGAAGAAGATGACGATGTGTTTGCGGCTGATATTTTCATCACAACTGATAAATGGCAAAATAGCGACGAAGACAGGATTCAGCAACCGTTCTCCTAAGACCGATTCGCCATTGGACTGTTCGTCGACAGGATGATTCATTTATTTCCGTTTCCCCAGCAAGATCTTTCACCTATGGACATTTATTTCGCCGACAGAACCTTTCATATGCGTCACTTTCGACGACAGCCCTTTCTTGCTACTAAATGTTTCACCGACACGACGATAAACCTATAACTCTTTTAACTACAGACCTTTCCATCTACGACGAAGAATTCGCCGTCAATCTTAAGGAAAACAATATTACAAAAAATGCACATACTTACTGTGCTTACAGTGTCTTGTCTTTACTAAGAGATCAGGGCCAGCAACTTGCCCTAGAGAATTTAAACTTTGCTTTCAACTCAAAAACCTTAATATTAAAAAAATAGTCATATCTATAAAAAAGCATTACCAAGGTACTTATTTATGTAGTTTTAATTACTTACATCCTATTCTATTCAATAATAATAATAATAGTAAGCACAGTAAGTATGTGCATTTTTTGTAATATTGTTTTCCTTAAGATTGACGGCGAATTCTTCGTCGTAGATGGAAAGGTCTGTAGTTAAAAGAGTTATAGGTTTATCGTCGTGTCGGTGAAACATTTAGTAGCAAGAAAGGGCTGTCGTCGAAAGTGACGCATATGAAAGGTTCTGTCGGCGAAATGTCCTTAGGTGAAAGACCCTGTTGGGGAAACGGAAATAAATGAATCATCCTGTCGACGAACAGTCCAATGGCGAATCGGTCTTAGGAGAACGGTTGCTGAATCCGGAGACAGCGGTGATGAACAGTTCGCAAGTATAAATAATTTGTCAAAACATCAGTTACTTGTAGAAGCTGGATCCCGGGTTACCAGGTCGTCTCAAGCTGAGTCACGGATAGTGAATGAACTCGTTGGAGACGAACCAGGAGAGGACCCAATACCTAGCACATCGTCAGTCACGCAGCCTCCACAGCCTAACTCCTCATCGTCAGTGACACAGCCACCGCCAAAAGGAAGACGTGTTGAAGTCACGAGAAAATGGAAGTTTGTAGATATTCCAGAAAAGGTTGAGAAAGATAACTGTGAACTAGATTTCCTGGAAAACTTTGAAAACCCTGTTCAATTATTCGAATTATTTTTTGATGACGAGGTGTTCGAATTATTGCGCTCAGAAACTGAATTTTTTTTAATAATTACCAGTGGTCGGAGTAGGTAGAGCTGTTTGGGGTGAATGACCGCAAACATTGATGTTAACATGGATATGCCTCTGAAATCCCGGGATTTTGAAATTGTCGATTGATTTAAGTGAGTTAATATGGGTAAGTGGGCAGTTATGAGCAGGTAGTAGGTGAGCACCCAAACAGTATATACTTACTTATATACCCACACAGGGATCCTGGAATGTTGTTAGAGGTAGCTTCGTGAAATATGAATTAATTAAGTAAAACTGTTAGAAACAATACTAAATATACTTTACTGCACAAGGAAATATTATATATTTCTATATTATTTTTTATAATATTTGGCATATCCATGTTATGTCCGCATGTCGCAAGTAGCAAAAACAGCTCTACCTACTGAGACAATTGGTAATTACCCATTTAAGTTTTCAGTATAATAAATAAAAAGGTCTATAGAATAGTTTTATTTCATAACGAAATCCATAGCCACTAACGGTATCAACATGTATGCATAAATCCTAGTGTTCCATTATTGGAACGGTTACAAAACTCAAAATCCAAATTCCGTATTTTTTTTTTTAGATATGTAGGTACCATTTACTTCTATAAACATACTCTGATCCGATTTTTATAAAAATTGGACTGGTTTAATTATGGTTGGTAATTTTAGTCAAAACTAGCGTAAGTCACAGATCCTACATCCAGAAATTAACCTTCATGTAGCCAATTATATCATCTTTTTCTGTGTATTACAAATGTGTGAGTTTGGCGACACTGGTTTCCGTATTAAGAAATTTTAAGGGCACTTCCACTGTTTTTTCTGTTCCGTGATTTAGACCCATTCAGGTTCAGAATGTCCAATTCCTAAAATGCCCTGAGAATGTGTTAGCTTTATGCAATAAGTCCTCGCCCTTTTTTAATACTTGAAAACAAAATACTGAAAGAATCAAAATATTATATTTTGTTCAACTATAATAGAAACCAATTAGCTTCTGAGAAGCCAAATGGTTTCTTCCAAAAAAAATGTTCCTTCGTGAAAACAAAGAAAAGACAAATATTTGGGCCAAAAAAACAGGCCCACATCATTCATAGGACCATGCTTCTCAAGTGCTATGTCTTCTATTTATTTATTTACTAAGGCCCAATATATAAATAACAAATTAAGCATATACAAACTGTCATCACCTATTTTACTCCTTTAAGGGTTGCATTTCGAAAAGTCCTTCCTTATTCCTTGTCTACATTTTAAAGGGTACCTCTGTGCAAAATTTCAGCTTTCTGGGTCCAAAGGTTTGGGCTCGGCGTTTTACGACTTCTATTTTGATATATACTTTTAACTCACTTTACTTTCACTAGCACTTATTCACATTCTCAAAGTTTGGGCACTATTCATTTTGAACCTGAACATGATTGACGAAACGTCGTTAGATAAACGAACTTGTACTGTTGTGCGCCTATTTGTAATAATAAACATTGGATCAACCATCAGTCAATAACTTAATGAATATTGGGTTGGTACACCTACATTTTGGCAAGTGAGTTAGTTGTTGTTGCCGCTGCTCCTGCGCCTTAGGTGGTCGAGATGCCTAGGCGACGCTTCATGTCGTCGTGCACGGTGTTTAGTTCTTTCACACTCACGTGCACCAGAAACTGTAGTTGCTGTACGTTCTCGTCCTTGTGTTTTTCAGTCTCAAGTAATTTGAGTGCGTGTTCTAGGCATACAACTGTATTTTTTCCGGTGAGCCCCTTCACCTGTTGACAAAAATAAATTAATTCTATAACATCAAGAATGAAAAGAACTTACAAGTTCCCCTTACACGTGCGCTTGGGAGCGTATCTAAAAACGGGAAATGATTCCGGAATCCATTTGGTATCGTAGTGTCGGGGAAATTAATTGATACCGCAATCCTTTCAACACATGAGAATCACGACTCCGCACCCGAAAGACTCCAACTACACCTGACTCCCGACCGTAAATGATGAAGAATGGCTTGAGCAGTGGCGTATTAAAGCCAATTCAGATAAGTCAGTTCAAGTAACCTTCACACTTAGGAGAAAAACCTGCCCACCAGTGAAACTTTGTAATACCAAGATCCCACAATCAGATGACGCCAAATACCTGGTATGTATCTGACCGACGCCTCACTTGGCGCAAACACATATGGACCAAAAGGAAACACCTGGACTGCAAACTCCGAAGCAAGTACTGACTCATCGGACGCAAGTCAAAGTTGACTGACGCCAGTAAAATGGCTATCTATAAAGCAATACTGAAGGCTGTATGGACGTATGGCATACAGCTATCAGCTATGCCACATTAACAAGTTAGCTGCTGAACTGCAGGGTATGGGCAGTCTAACATACTCTCGCCTAAAGAGATATAGGATACCAGTACCCTAATTGCGTAACACATTATCAATCGGACTCCGTTTCATTTTGACAGTTCAACAACATTCAATCCGTTATTTACGGTGTTGAGAAGACCAAATTTTCAAACATATGAAGCAATAGATTAGCAATTTGCTTCAAAATGATTCAGATTCCGATCGATAATGTTTTACGCAATTAGGGTGCTGATCTAGCAACAAGATTCGCAGACAGAAGATAAGAATGGCACCAATGAGTGCACAACTCAGCTAGATATACATATTTACCGATTAAATCTGGCAATATATTAGACTATTATTTCAAGAAAACAGATTGCTAAGTAGAAGATAATATATTTAAAAAAAATCGATTGTCAACTTAAATAATTGCCATATATTCAAATCACAATTGTTTATCTTTGACGGTTGTGTGAAATCGTTATAACACGGCAAATGTAAGTGAGGTGTGTGAACTTACCTTTGAGAGGTACAACGTGGCCCTGCAGTACTCGCACTCGTCTTGATCGCGCGGGTTGTACGGGTCCGCTTTGTTCTTCTTGCGTGATGTGTTGGCGCTCAGTAACTATGATAACAAGTAAAATTAACAACGTTAAGGTGACGGTGAGGTGAACTTTCACCATTAAGGTCGGTTAAGGTGGTGGTGGTGAGGGATGGACTATTGAAAAAGCAAAACAATTTGTCCCAATCGCGTTTCCTTTTGCCGCTGGAAAGCGAAAACACTATGAGCGTCGTAGCTCGTGGCCCTAGGGTAAAAAGGCAAAGGATGCATGCTAAACCATGGTACAATATATTTAAAATGTGCGCCCTTACAGCAACTAGTAACAATGGTAACTGGAAGGTTTGTTATACACTTATATATTATGAAGTATGGCAAACATATTATCATACATCTTGAATAACGGACAGTCCTCGCTCTTGCAGCATTTGCCTGTTGGTGACCTCTTCGCGCAACATCTTGTCGTATAACGGCTGGGCAATCTTCAGTATAGAGCGCTCAGCATTCGGGTCTTTGCCTATGTTGTAGAGCAAATGTTCCATTGCGAACATTGTCGGCTCGCAACTTTCTCGGGCCTCCTGTTAACAATTAGAATGGAATAGTGTAATGTGTTATGAATAATTAAACCATGTTTAAGGAGAATTAAAAAAATAACAACAAAAACTAGGGTTTCAAAGACTAAAAATCACCTTGAAGACTGTCCATAGATTCTCAAGCCAGCATGGCATTGCGAAATAGACACTTTCTGACTCAGTGTAGCCGGTGCTGATGCAGCAGGTGTAGGCGTTCGGGAAGGCCATGATGTACTCGCCGTCCTTCTGCGTGACGCGCGACAGCGTCACGTTGTGCTCACGCAGCAATTTCGGCGGGATCATCGCGATGTCCGACGACAGCCACAGACCTTTGTTTTGGCAAAACGTCGGGCAAAGATATTCTACACAGTTCTTGAAGTTATCCGCCTCAATTGCTGGGATGCCGTACCTTAACATAAAAAAAAAATATATGTTATACAGTAAATGAACAATTTATTTATACATTTACTTCAAATCTAACTATAAAACAATATCGTGACCTACCGACAGACAATGTACAGCTAAGCCAATGGATGTAGAAATATGAAATGGAGGAAACATTCCTGGGGTAGGTAGGGACCCTGCAGGTGCACTATGGACGGGTTTAAAAAAAAATAACCCTACAGGAGAGAAAAGAGGTGGTAAGTTTATTTGAAGTAATATTTATTTTACCAGATCCTGTCCGGGCCAGAGAGCTGGTACTCCAACCAGCTTACTGCATGTGGATCCTTGTGCCAGCAGGAGGTCGAGAATACCATTCCTAGAAGCAGAGTGGGCACCGTTACGCCCAACACCGGACCCAAATAACGAAGCACATTTTTCGGATTCTGGCTAACCATCTGGAATGAGGAGGGTGTAGACATTTTAACTATGACAACAATTGTATGACATAGTATAGTGAACCTCGTAATTACTTTTCCACCAAGTCTAAGACCAATGACGTGACAGATACTTTTATATAATCTTAGTGAAGTACCAAGTTACTGGAAGTTTTTGTCACAAGTGATAAAGCAATTACGAGGTCAACTAGATACATTAAAGTCGGAGAAGAGTAGGGTAAGGGTACCTTAGGATTCCAAGGGTGGCGTCCATAGGAGTCAGACTTATTTTTGATAAAGCCGTAGCCTTCATCGCCGGTGTCAATGGCCGCGGTGTGCACGCAAACGTGCTCGCTGCCCAGCGTCACGAGGTTCCAGTAATACTCCTCAATTTTGTTTACATCGACAGGTTCGCCAGCCGTCGAGGCTTGTCCGAATGTGTTCTCGTATATCATGGTGGCAATCTGTGGGCCAGAAGGGCTCTTTAATAACCTACCACAATTTAACACCAATCTATTAGGTTGGGGAAAAAGTCTTTTCGCATTATAGTATGTATGAACTTGTAGTAAAATCTCTTTGGCTATACTATTTGTATCTGGCTGGTTTTGGTATCATTGAAAGTTTAAATTTTAAAGAACATAATTCCAAATTCAAATTAGGAAAATGTGTGATTTTCATTTGTTTTTCGTACCGTCAAGATGAGTGAATCTAATGAAGAAATTTGATACATTTTAAAATTTTACTACAAAAAAGGTAAAAATGCAACGCAAGCCGCGAAAAAATTTGCGATGTTTATGGACTTAGTGTAGTGTCTGTGAGAGTAGCACAAATTTGGTTTAAGCGTTTTCAAATCGGAAATTTTGATGTCAAAGATGCACGTCGCTCTGGTCGCCCTATTACGGATAAAATGGATGCCATTTTTGAAAAAGTGGAGCAAGATCGGCATAGAAGTAGTTACGACGTAGCTGAAGAACTGGAAATTGACCACAAAACAGTTTTGGCGCATTTGAAAAAAACTGGGTACACAAAAAAGCTCGACATTTGGGTACCTCACGAGCTCACTGAAAGAAACCTAATGAACCGTGTACTCATTTGTGATTCTTTATTACGACGTAATGAAACCGAACCATTTTTGAAGAAGCTGATAACTGGTGATGAAAAGTGGATCACGTATGACAAGAACGTGCGAAAAAGGTCGTGGTCAAAGGCCGATCAGGCTTCACAGACTGGCGAAACCCGGGTTAACTCGCAACAAGGTGATGCTGTGTGTGTGGTGGGATTGGAAGGGCATTATTCATTATGAGCTGTTACCACCAGGCAGGACCATCGATTCTGAACTCTACTGCGAACAACTGATGAGATTAAAGCAAGAAGTTGAGAGAAAGCGGCCGGAATTAATCAACAGAAGGGGTGTGGTTTTTCATCATGATAACGCTAGACCTCACACATCTTTAGCCACTCAGCAAAAATTAAGAGAGTTTGGCTGGGAGGTGTTAATGCATCCGCCAACCTATTACAAAAATTTTACATTTTCCCGAGGACTGCGAAGGAAGAATTATCCATACAAACGTAATACCAAAATCATTTGCAATTCGAGCATATTTACATCATGTTATGCACGCAACTCGCACGGGTCGATCGAAGGTTAAGCTACGCTTGCCGCGGTCGGTGCGTGCATGGGTAACCATCCGTTATTGACATCCGCGGTACATATCTTTAGTTTGAAACAACATTAGTACAGTCAGATGCATTGCACTGGTACATACCGCTCGAGATAAGTGCCTACAGCTCGCGACAACGTAGCGTTGTCAGTCGGTCAAGGTTCGTTGTCAGGCGCTCAGTGAGACAGCACAACGCGATCATGCGACGCCGCCGACCGAACGCGTTGTTTTTATTTTGATTTTGTGCACCCTTGCACCCTTCGTTATAGCATCAAAATTAAATCGTAACACTAACAGTGGTTGTGTGGGCGGATATTATAATAAACAGAAGAACACATTTATCTTTTACTAGGAGACCCGACAAACGTTGTCCTGTCAAAATTTTAATAATTCATACAAAATTCCCATAGAAAACTCACTTTCAGTTTTCCCGAATTTTCCAATAATTTCGGCAACTTTTCAAACATTTTCTTTCATACAAACTTTGTCATGACAATTACAAACACAACAAAAAAAGAAAGAATTATTCAATTTCGTGCAGTCGTTCGGAAGTTATGCGCGTACATACATTTCGGCGATTCATTTTTATATTGGCGATTCATTATTATTTTCGGCGATTGTGAAACGTAAGTTAATTCCGTTCCATAATTTAGTTACGATAAATCTTAGATTTCACTACATTATATACTAGCTGACCCGACAAACGTTATCCTGTCCAAATTTGATGTAAGAGAAAATTAATTTTCTTCATATTTTTTTTTTACGACGAGAAAGGACAAAAATAACAACACTAAAGCGCGGCGGTTATGTGCAAATTAGCTTGCGCGTGGGGAGTGATTTTGTAAAGGATTGCAACTTGTGTACGTTAGTACTATTATTTATTCTGTGGTACAGTCGACTACAAAATGATGCATATCTCCTAAAGTTACAAATACATGTACCCATGAAAGAAGTGTACATACTTCGTTACAAATAATTCTACACATGCTGACGTTTATATGTGATCGCTGATCACTCAATGTGCCAAAGAAAAATGGCAGCTTCCCATACAATGTTTTATTTAAAATTAAATCACTAAGTCTTTCTCTGAAAAATACCTTATTTAACTCAGCGTCATTTTCTGAACTAGTTTGTGCAACATTTTTTGTTACAGAAGGGTCAGATTAATAGATATTCAGTGTTGAACTTTTGAACAACATATGACAAAGCCACAGACTACATAGAGATACAGAGCACAAGCATCTGGCCTTCTGGTTAACAGTTGTAAACTGTCAAGCAACGGTTGTCAATGTCAACCACCAATAAATATTTTTTAAGACTAGTCTTTTTAGTTCAGAATTGCCATAACATTTGATATTTTTCCTACTTTACTGAATTACTTTTATCTAAGATATATTAACAATAAATTAAATGTATTATTTATTTGAAGTCGACTTTCATCTAATGTGTTCCCCATGTTCAGGTGGTAGGCGTGAATTATCCGGTAGAAAGGCAGTATGTCAATAAAATAACACCCGTCACAATCACTCTACTTCTAATTCACAAAATACATCGCAAAATAGTTATAGATCGCTTAGATTAAGAGGGTTGCGATTAAAATATAACGTCCACCGACCACGAGTTCATTGCTCGTTTTACAAGATGGCAGCCTCACCAGTGGTCGGTGTTCGTTTTTGAGGATGACATTTGTACAGCAAGTCAATTAACATTATAGAAAAGCGGAGGCGCCGACCATGTTCAGGTAGGCGTGGATTATAAAGGTGGAAAGGCAGTATTTCACGCCACGCTAAAATGAAATTTGGCTGGACACATCTGCTTGCGGACCAATTTTCAGACGAGCAATGGGCCAAACTTACGACCCCGACCAATGGGCCAAACTTACGACCCAATGGGTCCCACTTAATGGCAAACGACATCGCGGCAGGTCCAGACGGATATGGCGGGATGAGCTGGACTCCTTCAACAAGAACTGGTCCTTAGCAGCTTTAGACAGAGAGAAGTTGAAAGAGAGTAGGGAGTCCTTTGCCCTGCAGAGGGATACATCACAGGCTTTTAATAAATAAATAAATAATAATAGTACGTTCCCGTGGGATACTTTACGACCTTCACGAGGGCAAAGCTGCGGGCATAAGGTAGTATTACTATATAAAGGCGCTGTCAATGTCAAATAGTTACCATGGACATGCGGTTGGAGTGTAAGTAGCGTGGGTACCTTTTTGAATTTCGCTCGGTTCATGACCGCGCCCTTAATGATACAGTCTTCTGCCTCATTGACAGCGGCCACCGTGTCTTCTGTCTCATCGTCAGAAGAGTCCATTAAGCCAAGCATTCGTTTCTGGCGGTTTAGCGGGTTCACGGCGCGGTCAAAAAGTTTTTGATTCTTTCGGCTCCATGCGTTGTCGACTTTCCGCATAATATCCTGGCGCTCGTCTTCAGACCAAGGAAATAAATAAAAATTGCTTAACAAAAACTCTCGATAACAAATTTATGTAATAGCTAAACAGAAAGTGAGTTTAACAAGAATACTTACCATAAGAAAGCGAGTCGTATGGTAGCACATACTTTACGTAAATCTGGTCGAGTTTCCTCTCAGTATTAGGTCCTTTATTAAATTTCATATCTTCTGCGACCTTGCCCCATCGCTTCTTGTTACATACTGTTTCTAGACCGCCGTGCCATTGCACGACGTGGTATAATTTCGGTAAGTTTACTTCGACCCCATCCAGCTGCAAAACGTACTTCTCTATTACTGATATACAGAGTGTTGGAATCTGGGTCAGCTATCAGCTTTAAGGGGGCGATAGTAGCATTTTGAGCATACATGTTAAGACATGACGAAGTAGGTATTTTTAACGACTATATTTAGCTTTTTTTAATAACCCAATATCTACACTTAATTGCCAACAGTGCCCCAGTTAAGATCGCAATAACTTGAAAATTAACATACAGAAACCGAGTTAGTAACAATTAGCCTGTATAATAATGTTGTTAAATTTCGTAATACACTCAATAAGTTTCGCTAAAGTCGCGGTGAATATCACATTAGCTTTATGTTATTATTTAATTTTAACTGGTGCCTATTACGTATAATAGTGGATGTTCGCAACACCTTCAAGCCATCATTATGTTCGCATAGTCGTCTTGTGCGAACGAGTTTCTTTGGGTGATGCAAAACGAGCAACGAAAAATATGAAAAAAAGAATCTGTTTTAAAGTAGCAATATTTACCAATGGTCCTCTTGTGAAGTTGGGCTGCTGTTGCGCAAATGCAAGCTTTATTGCGCACTGCTCCCTCGCTGCTGGACCCCACCGTCTGAATAGACGCGAAATATATTGGTTCGTCACATCGAACCTCATTTCGTCGTCTACTCGAACCTGTGGTTTCCATCCAGGAGGGGGCACAACTTTACAGATGCCATATTTAACTGCTTCTGACCAGATCGAGGCACAGAATTGAAGTGGATCCTGGAAATTGTTTATTAAATTGCATTACACCATACATTAATGAAACAGGTCCCGTCTCAAACTTACAATCGTTTTTATAGGAAGAAAAATCTGTTTTGAATTTTCTTAAGTGTTATCTGTCATAAGCTCGTGACTATAGACATTTAAAAGTAATCAAGACATATAAAAAAGTAAGCTAGGTAATACTTACACGAAACTCCTCTTCGGTAGGGTAGTATATAGGAGCTTCTATTATCATTCCGCGATCCGTTGTCAGCAAGGAGCCGCTGGTGCCAGGCGCATCTTGATCTGAAAGTTCTTCCGGATCCATTTTTTTGGCATCCTTTTCTTTGGCAAGGGTCGCCGCCATGCTGTCCACCTCAGCATGCATACGGCGCTTAGCTTCTAATTTCGATATGACGTCTGCTCTAATTTGACTGGTGAGACGAGCAACTTCTCTCTCCTTTTGCTTCTCCATTTGAGAAACCCGCTCGTGATAGCGGGACTTCTCTGCGACTACGCTGTCCTTTTCGGCCATAATTTGTGATATTTTCCGTCTGTTTTCTTCTTCTATACGGGCAATTTCTCTTTCTTTTTCCTCTCTGATGCGGTTGTGCATCAGCTCTGCTTCAGCTAACTTCTTTTTAATAGCTAAACGATGTAGTTTCTTTTTCTTTGCTGCGATGCGGATTGACGTCTCCTGGTCATGAGTAGTAGCATCGCTCATCTCAGGAGTGCTGTCGGATGATATGCTTCGACTCTTCGGACTGTCGTTTTGCCCTTCCAAATTGTCACTTCGACCCTTTTTATTCGTCAGGGTCTCGATAAGTTGGTCAAGTAACTGTTCTCTGTCAAGTGCGAACTCTGGTTTCTTGTTCTCTTCTCCACGCACCAAACGAGCCCCCAAGACCTCTTTGCCATGTAGCACGGTTTTAAAACAAGATGGTCTAGGTAGGTAAACATGACCTCGGTTATCGTTCACCTGATCCACGTCTTCGTTGTCTATTTCAATGACTTCTGTTTCACCTTCTCTTTCCGTTGGTTCGATATCTAGACCCACGTCATTGTTTACCTTTCCCTTTCTCTTTTGAGATTTTGGTAAAGTTTCTTTAAGGGACGGCTCAACCGTCGCGACGCTCCCTAAGCATCTTCGGTGACCACTGTATCTCGTGCCGTACATACCGCTTGTTCCAGGTTCTGGATTGAGAACGAATGCAAATTAACGAACTGGTTACGCTTGCACTAGGGGCCGATTTTTCAATCGTCAGATAACTCTCTTATCTTCCATACAAGCTAATAAAAATTACCCGACTTTTAAATATCCATACTAAATATTATAAATTCGAAAGTAACTCTGTCTGTCTGTGTGTTACCTTTTCACGCCTAAACCACTGAACGGATTTCTATATAATTTGGCAAGGCGATAGATGGCATCCTGAGGAAGGACACAGGCTACTTTTTGTCTCAAAAATAATCGTGTACGTTACTCCAGCAGGAAAGTGTCTCCTAGATGGATATGAGTGGTACGTATAATTAGTGCGTAAACTGTTGTAAATGTGCGCCAAAAATATAATTTGGGCGTCTTAAGGTTTTCGAGATATTGCGTTTCCTGCAGAAAAACGTTTTGCAGAATCGTGTATCTCTAAAACCATTGTCGGTAGTCGGGCCATAAGTTCTGTCACATAGGTAAAATTTCGAATTTAGAATGCAAGCCGAGGAAAATATTATGGGCATTCTAAATTTGAATATTTAAAGAAAATAAAAACAAAGGATTTCTGGAATTTTGTTCATTTTATAAAATGGAGTGGATGCGCAAAGAAGACAGAGTTGTAGTAATTGCACTGCATCGTTGCGGTCACGCGCCAACTGAGATTTTCAAACTGCTGAAAAATTTGAAAATTCCACTGAGATTTATTTATCGCACTATCAAACGATTCAGGGAAGATTCAAGATTAGAAGATAAACAAAGGAGCGGTCGACCTCGTACTGTTCGGACTCCAGCGGTCATCAAAGCAGTGAAGGCGAATCCAACGAAATCCTATCCGCAAGCAAAAAATATTGGCTCTGCAGATGGGACTAAGCAGAACTACTGTTAAAATGGTGTTAAATGAAGACCTAGGACTGTGTGCTTATAAAAAAAAAAAAACAACACATATTCTTAACGCACGGCTGAAGAAAATCAGACTCGAAAGAAGCCGGGTTTTGATAAGGCGGTACGCGGGAAAAAAATACCGCGAAATATTTTTTCAGACGAAAAATTGTTAATGTTGAGGAGAATTTCAACAAACAAAATGATAACTAGTGAAGAAGCGAGCAGACGTGTGCCACGTGTTCAGCGTGTCATTACCCTTCGGCATTCATGGTTTGGCTTGGGGTGTCCCTATTTGGGTCCAACGGAGGTGTTTTTTTTTTGTGAAAAAGGAGTGAAAACCAGTGCCTTTGTATATCAAAACACAGTCCTAACCAACATTGTGGAACCTCTTTCACAAACAATGTTCGAAACCAGCACTAGGTATTCCAGCAGGATTCTGCGCTGGCTCATAAGGCGAAAAGTACCCAAAACTGGCTCACGACCCATGGAATCGACTTTATCAGGCATGTGGATGGGCCCTCATCCAGTCCAGACTTGAATCCCTTGGATTACAAAATATGGCAGCACTTACAGGAGAAGGTCTGCGCTAAACCCCATCGCAACTTGCGAGTCACTTAAAGCATCCCTGATTAAAGCAGTCGCCGATATTGACATAAACGTCGTGCGTGCTTCGATTGATGACTGCAAGCAAGCATGATGAGGAAGCAAGAGGACATTTCGAATAATTTTAATGTGGTGTAAATCTGTATTTTATACCCTTTCATTTGATGTACAAATGATTGTAGTACGTAACTCATTGTGTCAGTTATTTAACTTTCCATGTGTGACAAAACTTATGACCAGACTACGTATGTGCGCATGTAGAATAAACATTCACGAGTAGCTCTTAATTTGTGCGTATTTGTGACAGAATTAAATTTAAGAAAATATTTATAATTTTCAAGTAATCGCGCTTTTTTGAAAAACCGAAAAAATATCACAGCGCCAAAATGAGAAAACTTATATGCTCGCTGAAAACTGTATTCGGTCCTTCTTGACGCGTATAATAACCATAAAAAGTTTGAAAAGTGTACATGCATGCGTTATTGAATAATATTGCTAAAAATCAAAACGACGGTGTCATAACTTTGACGAAAAATACAAGAAACCGGCTCAACCCAAGATGTGGAGGTGTAACCAAAAATTTGTGTGTTTAGTCAAAAATATAGTTGGCGTGGTTGGTTAAGATACCACCTATCACGCCGCAGGTCGTGGGTTCGATTCCCATCCAGCACAAACATTTATGTCCATGAACAAGTCTGTTTGTTCTGAGTCTGGGTGTAATTATCTATATAAGTAGGTATTTACAAAAAAAAAGTAGTGTATGTATCAGTTATCTGGTTTCCATAATACAAGCTCTGCTTAGTTTAGGACTAGATGACCGTGTGTGAAAATGTCCCAGGATATTATTATTTCCTTTATTCAATTGTAATACATATATAAATTATATTTTTAAATATTAGTATAAAAAAAAATATAAAAACATTTAAAAATATAAAAAAATTGTAGCCCACCGGTATCGGGAACAGGGTCCAAGCTACCGGCGGTCAGGGCTCCAGAGAGAGGAACCTCCTAACAATGCGAGCCGTGTCCAGAAGAACTGTCTAGCTATCGCGGTTCTTGATATACAGCCTGGTGACAGACAGACGGACGGACAGACAGCGAAGTCTTAGTAATAGGGTCCCGTTTTTACCCTTTGGGTATGGAACCCTAAAAAAGTATTTATGACGGTCCTAAGCCCGTAAAAGTATGAAGGAAAAATTGAAATACCTTTTAGATAAGTACCTACCTATTGTGTTTCGATAGAAAAAGAGTACGTAGTATCATATCAGCTGTAGGTAGCGCAAGGCTCAAAGTCACGCGCAGTCGTCCGTTTGCGCTGTAGCTATACCATTGGTTCGAGATCGCGTTCGAGTTTTGTTTTTCACAAATGTAAATCTGCCATTTTTTAATACTTTATTTTTATTTTTTTATAAATCGATTGTACTATCAAGACAAAATCATTTCGCTTCGGGAAAACAACCATTAAAATTTCACGCTGTATAGTGAAAATATTCAGCTTGGAATGTTTCGCATGAAGTATATTAAAACAAAAAACTAAACATGTCAACAACTGCTAGTTATCCGACTAAATTCGAATGACTGCAAAAAAGCGGCGGTTTCGTACATACGATATCGACGACCTTCTAACTTTAAGAACCTTTTTAACTTTAAGGAAAGCGACGTTTTAGACATAACTAGCGACCCTGCATCGAAACGAAACAACCTGACACAACATCGGGATTTTTAATAGTTTAATATTAATGTACTGTACACATAAACCTTTCGGAATTAATTCTCTGAATAAAAAAACAACGCGGTCACAGAGACAGACACGAAAACAAGAAAATGTATGGTAAGATACTACTACTAACCTGGAGAAGCTACACGTAGCCTTGTAATCGCTGGATCGACCATGTTTATCTGTACCATTTCATCCTTTTTCATCTTGGCACTCTTGATCAATGGAAAATCTGGGTCACTCGTGTCCTCCGGAACTTCATCAGAAGCCGCGGATGACGTACCGATGTTCAACGGTACATCATCCGGGACCTCCAGAACATTTTTGACCCCCAGAACATCATCGTTGTCCATCGATGCATCATGCAAAATATGTTCATCATCCTCCGAGGCATCTGATTCCTTGGAGAATACGTACTTCAAAGGCGGTAAACTTTCAGAGCTATCCTCGTCACTATCCAAACCACTAAGCTCCATCGGAACATTTGAGCCATCCTGCATAACCGGGACGGGCGGGAGAACTGGGTCATCCGTGGCGACTGAGACTCCCGGGGCAACGAGATCATCCAGGACATCTGGGGTTAGCGGGTCAATCGGGACGACTACGATAACTGAGTCATCTGGGGTGTCCATTTCATCCGTGGGGTCTTCCTTGATTTCGACGGTGACTAACAAATCCATTACGGGGGTCTCTGATACGGATAACTCCGATGTCTTCTTAGAACTGATCTCGTTTGTGATAGACTTCGTTGTAGTGGCCTCGCTTATGGTGATCTCCTTTGTAACGGTCTCGTGTCTGGTGGTCTCCTTTTTAATTCTCTTCTTGCAAGGTTTCTTTTTAGAAGATTTCTCCTTGGGAGGGCTCGGTTTAGGAGTTTTCTCCTTGGGAGGGCTCGGTTTAGGAGTTTTCTCCTTGGGAGGGCTCGGTTTAGGAGTTTTCTCCTTGGGAGGGCTCGGTTTAGGAGTTTTCTCCTTGGGAGGGCTCGGTTTAGGAGTTTTCTCCTTGGGATGGCTCGGTTTAGGAGTTTTCGCCTTGGGAGCACTCTCCCTTGCAGCGGTCTGTTTTAAAGTGCTCAGTTGTTTTGCTGTCTGCTTTAGGCGAGTTTTCTGGAATATGAGGGGCTCATCCTCGTCAGAAGAGTTCTCCTGGTGCTTCGAGGCCAACTTTCTGAGAGGAGCACAAGTTTCCGCTATAAGATTTTTTAATACAAGCTTGCTCTGGCGCCGAAATCTTAACGCCATGGGATGTACTCGTTTATATTCTTTCTTTTTCTTAATAGTCTGCAACCTTGGTCGGTCTGGAGGGATCTTGATTGTCGCCACATTGTTATTTTTTTGTTCAAGAGGGTTATCCTGTTATACATATGATAATAATCATGGAATTAGTAGGTATACAATGGATAGTATGTATGGAAGTACTATATAGTTTTTTTTTTTTTTACTGGGCAATACAGACAGTATGGGGAAATCCGAATCCATAGGAGATTCGAGAAAACTGTCCTAGGACAAATGAAATTTTAAAAAAATACCACCTTTGTCGAGTCTGTTTATATGAAACAGGATAATTTCATGGGCAAAAATCTGTATAGCACGAATGGGGCTTTAATCAAATGTTTTTCATAAAATTTGTGAGAAACTAAATATGACAAAAACATTTAAATGAAAAACAATGGATCCTAAGACAGTTTCCTCGTATCTCCAATGGATTCTGATTTCACGTCTCAGAAAAAAACTACATAGTACCTGCATGGAATGCTTGCAAGCAACTTTATGTCCTGCTCTAATAATAAGGTAACCATACAGTACCACTAAAAAATATGACACAAAACTAATTTCGAGCTTACACCCCCCAGGATCTATAAAATAAGTATTGTATGATTTTATTTTCTACATAATTGTATTAAAATTTTGGAGTATTCCCGTTCGTCCCCCTGCCGTCGTCCCCCTGGTGGCACGAACAGGAATTTAAAAAATAATATTGAATTTATAATTTATTCCCGTTCATCCCACTGACAAAATCAATAGGACGAACGGGAATAAATTATAAATTATGGAATTAATTTAATATTATTTATTAAATTCTCCTACGTGCCACCAGGGGGACGACGGCAGGGGGACGAACGGGAATACACCAAAATTTTTAGTGGCTTCAGGCGTGTTACACATGTTTTCGGAACAGCATGATTCGGCATCAAATGGACATTATGCATTTTGTTAGTCAGGATCCATTATATTACAAATAATAATCGCTAAATGTAAACAAAAATGCAAAAGTTACGAAATAAATAGCTTTGACTTACCCGGTGTCGTGGTTCAACAGTCTCGGTCTGCGAGGGCGGCGGTACGTCACGGGCCGGGTTCCTGCCACGCAGCCTTTCGATGATCACTACAGGTTGTGAAGTCAAATGGGAGTGACCTAAATGAGTATAAGTAACTAATGCATTAAAATGGCTAACTAAAGGCGCCCCGGCTAGACGCTCAATCTTACTTGCTAAATTTAAATTTGCAAAAGCATTCGTTAAGGATGGCACGTCTTCTGTTCGTTTTTCTATTCGATCGAGCAACAATACATTTATTGTCATTAGGATTTTGATTTTGTGATGAGTCTATGATTGTTACATTTGAATTTTCTTTTAGTTAGTTTTAGTTCAGTACCAATAAGTATTGTGGTAGGTATTATCAATGAATACCTATTGAACAAAGAAATAGTCGATTTTACGAGGTATATGATTGTATAATTTTAATTTCCATTTATTGATCGGCTCGAGCTCCTGCGCATGGAGTTGACAACTGGTCTCAACTTTGGCGCCACCATCGAGTACAAAGCCCAAACTTCGGCCATGAAACTGGGTATCCTTAATAGGGTGAAGCGATACTTTACGCCTGGCCAGCTTATAACCCTTTACAAAGCGCAAGTCCGATCCTGCATGGAGTATTGCAGCCACCTTTCGGATGGCTCAGCTAAATAATAACTTGCCGCGCTTGACTCGGTGGAACGCAGAGCTAAGAGGCTCATTGGCGACGTAAAACTGGTGGATACCAAGCTTAACAGCTTGGTTCATCGCCGCAAAGTTGCCTGCTTGTCAGTTTTCTACAGATTATACTTCGGTGAGTGTGCTCAAGAACTCCACGACCTCATTCCACCGGCCCCGTTCTAGCATCGGACATCTAGACGCACTGCAAGTTACCGTCCCTACCTCGTTGCTATTCCACCAATTCGCACTACGCGTTTCCAAATGTCATTTATAATGCGCACAGCAAAAGAGTGGAACTCTCTACCTGCGACTATGTTTCCGAACACATACAACCATAATCTCTTCAAAGTGAGAGTGAACAGACTTCTTCTGGGTAAGCTCACTCCATCGTGGACTTTTTCTCTGTCGCCTCGACCTAGACTAGAGTAAAATCTGTTCTTGTTTGATTTAAGCAAAACCAAAGAATAAACGATATTGCATGTAAGTAAAAGTGTGATAACTTATATTATAAATGCGAAAGTAAGTTTGTTTGTTTGTTACCTTTCACGCCTAAACCACTGAACCGATCATCCTGAAATTTTACATATACGTTGTCACGTGTAACGAAACGGACATAAGGTACCTTACTTCCCGAAAAAAAGTATTGTTCCTGAGAAAAACCACAATAATTTCTTATGATAATAGATGGCGCCACGTGCCTTTTGAATTATGATTGAATTATATTAATAAAGAAACTTTAGTAGCGTGTTGAAAAGTTTTTTATTTTTTTTATTGAAGTTCCTAATACATTTTGTGAGTCTAGACCGGTTTTTCATATAATACTATACTAATATTATAAATCTGAAAGTTTGTATGTTTGTTACTCAATCACGCAAAAACGGCTGAACGGATTTGGATGAAATTTGGTATACAGATACCTAGTTTATAACCTGGATTAAGACATAGGATACTTTTCATCCCGATAGAAGGTTCCCGTGGGACAATTTCCGACATTCACGCGGGCGAAGCCGTGGGCAACAGCTAGTAATACTATAAGTGCGAAAGCGAGTTTGTTTGTTTGTTATGCTTTCACGCTAAAACCGCTGAACGGATTTGGATGAAATTTGGCACATGGGTGGTATACTATGACCTGGATTAGGACATAGGATACTTTTAATCCTTTTAAGGTTATAAACTATCTGTATACCAAATTTCATACAAATCCGTTCAGCCGTTTTTGCGTGATTGAGGAACAAACATCCAAACATACAAACTTTCACATTTATAATATTAGTAGGATTTGCCTTTTTGTACTTATGACAATTATATATATATATATATATATTATATATACATATTATATGTATTATATACACACCGGCACAATTAGCGGAACAGAAAAAAAAGTGAGACTATGAGATAATAACGCATATATTTGACGAAAATGTAATTAGACACAAAATAACAAATTGATTAACATCTTTTAACAACGACTTTGAAAAGTCTTCGTTATTTTTTATTGAAAAATAAAGAAATTTGAAATAAGTGAAATTTTTAGATGATTATAAACCATCACAAAAAATAAAAAAAGTAAGCATTAAATGATTTAACAATAAAATTAAAGCAAAATTAATAACGAGTGTTTCCCCCTCTTACTCTGATTACGGTTTCCATTCGTCTGGGCATGCTACAGATTATGTTATCGATGATTTCTTGACGCAACCGCTCCCACTCCTCAAGTAATGCGTTTCCAAGTTCATTCAGATTGTTGGGGGGGTGGCATTCTGGATTTAACCCTTCTTTTTAGCAAGTCCCAGACATGCTCTATGGGATTCATATCGGGGGAATTTGCTGGCCACTGCATCACCGGTATACCTACGTGGCTCAGATATGCCTGTACCGATTGTGCACGAGCATTATCTTGCATTAGAATAAAGTCGTCACCAATAAATGGGGCAAATGGTACAACATGTTCTTCTAAAATGTCTCTGATGTATCGATCTGCTGTCATGGTCCCTCCTGTGACTATCACTAACTCCGTGCGAGCTCCCAAACATATCCCTCCCCAAACCATAATCGAGCCGCCACCATAAGCCACTGTGTGTTCAAAATTAGACTGTATGTGGCGTTCTCCTTTGCGTCTCCATATTCGCTGTCTCCCATCGATCTGTTTTAAAAGAACTCTGCACTCATCAGTAAAGAGAACCTGCTGCCATTCGTTCAAATCCCAATGACGATGTTCTCGCGCATAGCTTAATCGGTTTACGCGGCGGTGACGTCTCTCAAGTTTTGGGCCTTTGGCAGGTATATACGACCAACTTCTTCAAATCTCCTGCGAACTGTACGCTCACTTACTCGTACTCCTCGAACGTCTGCCAGTTCATTTCGAGCTTGTACAGCCGTTAATCGCGTATTCCTACGAACTCCCAAGTTGTAAAAAACTGTCATCTCGCCTCGATGTACATCTTTTTCTACCTTGACCCCTCCTCCTCACAAGAGAATTAGACGATCTGTACCGCTGGATGCTGCGATGAATCGTTGATACTGGTCGACGAAGCCTTGAGGCAATCGATCTGTAGGTATGGCCATTTCTTCACATTTCATCAGCCCTAATGATTTCCAGTGATGTTAAGTCAGGCATAATAAAGAGCTTTTAATAAACAAAATTGCCTATAGAATAACAAATTTATAAAAAACCATTAAGTGCAATTTTTCAAAAAAATTACAATTACGTAGTTATTACTGGAACAAGTTGACAAAACGTATTTGTTCGGGAAAATAAAACAAATGAATGAAAAAAGTGTATGTCATCTAATTTTCTATTTTCAAATTTGACAATAAATTAAAAAAATATCATAACTGGCCAGTTCCTCAAGTAAAAGATTTTAAAATCCTGCTTTTTTTGTGTTCCGCTAATTGTGCCGGTGTGTATATATACAGTGTGATTCAAAATACCCCTGTTATACCGAAAACAGTGTATTGTTTAATACACTATTAGTTATTCTGGAAGGTCGCCATGGTCATATCTCAACTTTAAATAATTTCGGTTTTCTCTTACAAAATACAAATAATATTTTAATTTTGCTATGTCGTAGCAACCCTAGATAGGCGGAGCCAAATAAATCAATGACCGCAGGCCGTAGGTATTGTCGCGTCCTTTGACCTGGCAAGCTGTTGCCTCATCGCGCGAGTGAAATGATCAGTACGGTAATTATTAAGTTTGTACATACCATTTTCCTTTTCAAACCCTGCGCAGCTTTACACACGTAGGTACACGTAAGTACACTCATAGTTTTAGCACATGAACTTATTCACAATAAGGACAACAAACACAAAAGGTACACAGAACTTAGACAGTTGTCTTGCTGCTGCAAGATTACCGTCAGTCGCACCTACACACATTATCATGTCATAATGTTCATTGTTCGCATTTTCGGTCATGATTCCTCGCAAAATTCACTGCAATCCAACGCGAAACTAGACGACATGTATCCAACTCGAAAGAATAAAGTGAACTAGCGAAATAAATGCCTAATTACTTAACTAGCCTACAAAAATAAAAATGTACACAATTTTAGGGATCAATAAGATATTAAGTGAATTCCGATAATAAATAGGTACTATTTTTAAAATAAAATATTGTACCTAGTGATAGCAGTGCACCTACATTTTGCTTACGGTATTTCTGTCCCATGATGTGATAAGCGGCCAGTTAAAATTGTATTATCGAGGTTGACTAGTATTAGCATTAATTACAAATCTTAGTGGTTTACCTATTTTCTGTATTTTTTAAATGATAAAGAAATAAAATACATTGCCATAATTATGAAACAAATCTAATTCCAAAATAATCGAATACAGTATCCAAAAACCCCAAAAAGATTGCCCGGTCTTAGAATAGAATCGCGTTATTATTACACATGTACGGAATCTTTTAGTGATTTTCTTTCCGAGCTGGCGGCGAGCTCAAAGGCCGCGCGCGGCGGGCGGATCCTTTGAGCTCGCCGCCACCAAAAGCCACGGCGGCACGCCAAAAGATTTTTGTAAGCTGAAATGATTTTGAATCTTATTTTTATGATTAAATAACATTCAAAATCATTTCAGTTTAAAAAATCTTTCGGATTTGAAGCATTCTTCAACCGATGCCGATATCCAATAAGAAAGCCGGAAGCAATGGGCGTGCAGTATAGTGTAGGAAATTGCAAGATATTGGTGGCATTTCTACCAATCGGAGGATTAAAACTGCAATTAATTCTTATAAAAATGTATTTCACCAAAGAGTAACGAAAACAGTTAGGTCGTACGATATCTTACTTTTGAGGATAGATACCTGTTAAACAAATGGAATTAATTTTCATAGGGAGCTAATATTTATTTTATTAAACTTTTTACTAGGTATTTGTATTTTATAAAAACCTTGTAGTTGGGTTTAAACTGCAGTTTTATGCAGATGTATGTAGCTACGTCTACTTCTACTCTGCGTAGGTATTTCGCATATCATACTGGTATTCAAGACTTAATTCAATCTTGAAAAAAAAAATCAACATGCCTCTCTGATGCAAGAAAATTATAGGCTTTTTACTATTATGTGTTAAGTGTCTTATCTGACGCATTCATCCCTATATCAAAGAAGAGAGAATAGAGGTCAACCAAATTTAGGGTTGACTCCATCAAAAATATGAAGAAAACTGACATGTCGATAGCATTCAAAAACTTTAATGAACATTGTTGGGGACTTCATCTAATGATTAATAATGCACAACAGAATATGGGGCCGCTGGATCAAAAGAGGTATTCTGAGTCACCCTGTATATGTATATATATTATATTATTGTATATTATTTTATATACTCAACACATTAATATTATATTTGCAATCATTTATATATAACTATTTCCAATATATTGACATAATGTTTATCTTATGTTATTGATTATTTTTAGTGAAATTTACTGTGTCAAATTCATAATTTAATATTTTAGCCGTAATAAAAAAATTAATAATTGTACTACATAATTCAAATTGTTATATGAATAAATAAATAGAAATAGAATAGATTTTCTAAAAACTTATTGATCTTCTAATGACGATCGCCTTTTTTATAAATGAACGTCTTTTTAGCTTTCCGGCCTTTTGGAAGTTTTTTGCTTGCTGCTTATAAAAGAGCTCGCCAGGAAAAATTCACAAGCCAAAATAACGCAATGATATCCATGTTAATTATGTAATAGCTAAAAAGAAATAAAATGAACTTACTCTGTAGAGACACGGAGTCCAATAAGCCTGTAGCGGACACGTTGTTTACGGTAACGTTTCTTGGATCTGGCGCGACGTCCCGCCGGTTGTCGGCAGCTGCGACTGCGACAACATTCGGCGGCACGTAAGCGCCCTGCGCGAACTTGCGCTGCGCTTGAACGCGGCGAGACCGTGCCCTGAAACCTCATGCATTGTAAATATCCACTTCAACAAGTAACATTGCTTTAGCGCGCTCTACACATGTTAACTATTTACAATCGGTTAACGCGAGCGTTTTCGCAGAGCAAGCAAACGTGCGTGTAGGCACTGAAACTTCTGTCCTCCATCGGCATTACTGCAAGTTCGGGACATAACTTGCGCGAGGATTTTTGAAGAATTGTTCCCTTTACGTCGAGTTTTAAAGGCTATTGTTCTGCAAGAATAGCTGGCCTGTCGTAATAGAATAGCAGTTCTATGTGGTAAGTATACAGGGCGTGTGTAAACAGTGGCAACCTTTTAAGGGGTCATTGTACTCATCATTATGAACAACTTTTACTATGGCACCAAACCTGATATCGCGACAAAAAATCTGCTTTTCAGTACATTTGAATATGCAATTTCGAAAAGGGCACAAGTCTGAATATTTAAACTTTAAGGAAATGAAAAAAAAAAAACTAATATTTTTAAACAGGTATAATGAATTAAAAAAAGTATTTTTGAGTTACATTCTGGAGCCAATTTGCAATCGAAGTTACAGAAATATTTTGATGTTAACGTCATTATATCTTAAAGGAGATGTTCCAAAAATGTATGGACCTTGGGCCAGGTGCGTGTACACTATACATAAAAATAGGGAAATATATTTTAAACAGTTCTCGACTGTCCAATTACTTTAAAATGGCTTTGTTTGCTGGTAAACCACAATTAATTACACTTGAAATTGCAACACACAACAAAAACCCGTCATGGGGGTAAGCTGTCATTTTGATTGATTAATGACGTTTGACATCTTGAAGAGGACTGAAGTGACACTGTTGTGACAGCTGACAGTCCTCTTTCTATGATTAGTTTCGATCTGTGGTATACTGTAATTGTTTTTATGCACAGTAACTAAATCTGTGAGACGCCATGTTGAAAGTAGATAAAAATAATTGATAAATATCAATTCCCTACCACAACATTTAAACGAATTATCTGTATTTTTCCCGAATTCTACGGTTTTTCTCGTTTTTATGAGGTAGTGTACACAAACCTGGCCCATTTTGAAACATCTCCTTAGTGAGATGTGCTGTTTTCGAAATTTATGATATTTGAATTCACATAATTTAAAGAAAAACCATATAAAGGCGAATTTTTATTTAAGGTATCTAGAATTAAACATGTACAGACGCCAGCAGATCAACCTACCCGAAACTGTCAGTTTTTCCCAATCAACCTTGAACCTAATGCCTTAGCAATAAAGTCGAAAATCTATTAAAGAAATCTGACAGATTGTAGTAGCTTGATGTGCTGGCGTCTGTACCTATTCAGTCTTATTCCAAAACACGATTTAAATTTAGTACGGGTACACGTTTGCCAATATTTGTATAAATTGGTTTTAAAAGATCATAAAGTGCTAAGTCAATTGATTTATTTTTCCTAAAGCCTTTTTGTTCCTTTGCAAACATATTGTATTTTTCAAAATGAGTACTGATTGCATGATATACATAACTTTTCAAATATCTTAGAAAAAATAAAGATTTAATTGCTCACTGTAGAAAGAAAAGATTTGCAAATGGGTTTGAATAATAAATTGCATTAGCATTCTAATTCTAGGTATTACATAATGATTATGTAGGTAGGTATAGATAAACCATTCTAAAAATGAACGCCCCTTCACAGCGGTTACGCTCACATGCAAAGGTGTATCAACGCAATACACATAATTGGTCTTTGTCATTGGTTGCTCAGTCACCGGTGAGACATGAAAGTGAGACCACGCGACGATTTCGCCGCAAAAGTACGATCAACATGTCAACGCAAAAATTACGTGGCTACAAAATGTTGAACTAAACTTAACGTCTACAGGGCTATTGGTAAAATACCAACCTCTTAAGGGGTCAGTGTACTCAAAAAAACTTTTACTAAGGGACCAAACCTTAAATCGCGAAAAATAATATGCTGTTCAGTACATTTATGTTCGCAAAATTCGTCAAAATGTACTGAACAGCCAGTGGCGTGCACTCCATACATGCAAATAAGCACTGCATACCCTGTAGTGCCAGACATACATGCCCTCTAATTTGAAATGATAAATAACTATAGTTCAAAAAAAAAAATATTAATCTAACTTATTCACCATTCACAGGAACACACATTCGCTTCCCGTATTTACAGTGCGATTTTAGCGCCAGCTATGCCAGGCGCAGCGGGCAAAATCATTACTACGCCGTGCTTATTTTTCATACAACGCAAGATTTCGCGACCAGTGTAGTATACAGCAAAAGTGTGTCTGTGTGCGTGGAAACGTGTGCGTGTGTTGGAGTTTTAGAAGCACTGCTTATATTGCAAACCGTCCAAATTGAGAAGCCGTAAAAGGACCGCCTAATTGTTGATTGCAGAGGGTCGACTTTTTTTAGTCGGATTGGCCAAATGACCGACTAATTCATTCGTTCGTATTAGTTCGGAACGGATTGCAAAGTTCGTCGCCATATTGTTTGTTTATTTGTTATCCTCGGCGCAAGTGATTGATTGTCTAAGTAATTATTTAGTAAGTTTATTGTAAAAAATGGAAAATTATACCTGTGAGTCCTGTGCTGGCGAATTGTGTTTAAATAAATTAAAATCTGCCGCGTTTTCGACGTTATCTTTCGAGGAAAAATATTAATTGATTGCAAAGGGAAGGTGAGACCCGGATTGAATTAACTCAAAAAAAAGCAGGTAATGCAGCTATTCGTTACTTTCATGAAAAGTTTTATGATAATTATAACAGGTTGTGTATGTACTCACAAACATATTGTACTGTTTCCCTTGAATTTTGTTTACCAAGATAAAAAGAATGTTTGAACCTATAACGGATATTCAGATCTAAATATTTTCACAAAACGGTTGCTAAACACGATTCTTCAGAAAAACGTCTGGAGTCCTGCTTGAAGTTCCAAACTTTTGGTAAAGGTAGAATAGAGACTAGTTTGAAAAGCCAGTTTAAGTTAGATATTGAAAGGCAAACGCGAAAGTGGAGAGAAATAGAAATATTTTCAAACGGTTAATTGATGTAGTTTGTTTTCTTGGTAAACAAGAATTAGCATTCCGTGGGCATGACGAATCCAGCTTGTCTTTTAATAAAGGCAATTTTCTAGAAATTGTAGATTTGTTAGCTAAATATGATGGGGAAACCCACTTACAATCAACATCGGGTAGCCATTCACGGGTTTATCGAATAGGACCCAAAATGATTTAATTTCTAGTGTTGCGTCGGTTATTAAATCAAAATTCAGTAGCGCTTCGACCGAACTATCATTTTCTAGTCTCAAACGAATTCATACATATTTACGAAACACACAGGGCCAGAACAGACTCACAGATTTGTCTATGATTGCAATTGGAAAAGAACTTTTAGTAAAACGATGTAGCAGTTTTTACGACGACGTTTTGCAAAACTATCTGAAATTATAGAGATAGATTTATAAACATTAAACATTATTTAACAACTTGTAGAAAGTAATCAGTTAACATTAAAGTAGTAATTTATTTTGAATTTAAATTCATTTGCGCAAAGAAAACAAAATAAACATCCCACGGCCTTTTTAAATGCCACTTTGCATATCATATAAGTGTCACTTATTTAAATATTCATAGTGGTCGCAAACAAACTCAGGTAGGGTAGGTAGTCCTAGTCGTTGGGCCACCGACAGCAACAAGCTGAAACTGGTAAGTTTTTTTTTAGCTGTGCATACCCGGTCTGAAATCTCTGTGCACGCCACTGTGAACAGCTGATTTTATTTCGCGATTTCAGGTTTGGTCCCATAGTAAAAGTTGTTCATAATGATGAGTACAATGACCCCTTAAGAGGTTGTTGGTGTTTTACCAATTTTACCAATGTTCAACATTTTTTGTAGCCACGTAGTTTTTGCGTTGACATGTTGACCGTACTTTTGCGGCGAAATCGACGCGTGGTCTCACTTTCATGTCTCACCGGTGACTGAGCAACCAATGACAAAGGCCAATTATGTGTATTGCGTTGATACACCTTCTTTGCACGTGAGCGAAACCGCTGTGAAGGGGCGTTCATTCTTAGAATGGTTTATAATAGGACGATTCGCTATTAAAATTTTATAAACTATTCGCAACAGCAGGTGACGCTAGCCGTATTATCGTTTATGCTGTGCATGTTTAACAAGATCGTAACTATGTATACCATGTTTGTTTATAATAACACCACTAGACGCGGTCCCCACCTTCCTCCATGAGAATGACCTAGAATAAGAATAATAATAAATAGTTTTTAGTAAAATAATCCCCTAAGGTGTTAAAAATCCTTACTACCACATCATCTACATAAATAAAAAAATAAGTAATAATAATGTAGCCATTTAGACAAGTAATAAGGAAGGATTTTTCGAAATTCAACTCCAAAAGGAGTAAAATAGGGAGATGAAAGTTTGTATGGAAAATCGTCATTTTAATGTAGTTTAAACCATGAAAATTGAAGTTGACATAACATCAACATTGGTAACTGGTAATTAGTGACCGATACTTTTGTACTCATGATAACAAACAACTTTTACTACGGGATCAAACTGAAATCGCGAAAAAAAAAATCAGCTGCTCCCTACATTTTCACGAGTTATGTGAACATTTCAGGTTGGATCCAATAGTAAAAGTTGTTTGTTATCATGAATACAATCACATGTTTAAGTATCGACCTTATAATATAAAATAGTCCACATATATCCAATATCAAAGTGGTAGACGGCCGGGCCACTGACCTGACCCGTCGCAAGGGGACCAAGGATACCTAGACACGGCGTCGTCTAGCGCCCATGTGCTGGTTTCGTCCATGAGATGGTCACGGCGTGCAATGTGTTCTGGTGCGCCGGTGATGGGGGGTACTCCATGAGAGAGTGAGAGAAGGGTCCGGTGACGGACAGCCGCGGCGGGTTCGAGGTGAGTGCTAACGCATGCCCGTGTTCCCGCCACAAGCGGCAGAGATTGATACCGTGGAATTTTAGTGGGTTGGAGTCCCACATAACTGCACCATCTCCCCGTGCAAGTGCAGTATGCATGAGCATTTCTCCACGCAAAAAAAGGTCAGTTTAGGGTTTATTTATTTAAAAATAAACCTATCCGACTCCTTCGTAAAGCGGAACGACTCTTAAATTGTTCATCGCTTAGCGTGATGAACAAGTTAGGCCGATGTCCTGCTATTCTTCTGCATGGTTGTCTGCGTTGAGGCTTCTCCAAAGACGACAAGGAAGTATCGTCATCAGTCATTATGATCAAAATTACAAAAACAGTAGGTAGTTACTATAGCTGATTACAGTTTGAGGCCGAAATCGTTGTGTCAACTTTCAACTGCTTAACTTGACGTTGATAATGCTTTGAGTATTGTCAAACACGTTTTTCTGAGTTCAGAAACGCAACTGACGACCTTAAGCAAGAGTTAAGCATGCTTTCTATCAAAGAACAATGGCGAATCTTTATTTGAAATAAATTTGAACGTCTAAAAGTGACACTTATACAAAAGAAATTCAATTAATTGTCTAAGTTCTTTTATGCTATCATATTATCTAATTAAGGCCAAATAAAAAATATGGTTAATGAAAAGTTTTTGACTACTTCGTTTTAAAAAGTTAGGAAATTGTTGGCTGGATTGGCAATACTAAAATTGCCATTTTATGTTTATTTTCCTAAATAGTAGGTACAGCATAATTGTCGTGGTGTTGTTATCATTTTTAGTTATTTTATTTACATGGAGTAAATAATATGTTGCGCCTCCGCTTTTCTAGACTGTCAATTGACATTGTACAAATGTCAACGTCAAAAACGAACACCGAGCACTCTGGTGAGGCGGCCATCTTGTAAAACGAGCAGGGAACTTCGGATTGCGGTAAGGTGCGCACGCAACCATGTGGTCGGTGGACGTTATATTTAATCGCATCCCTCTTAATCTAAGCGATCTATAATTATTTTGTGAAGTGCTTGATTGAATTATTGAGAATCAGTAGTGGAGTGATTGTGACAGGTGTTATTTTTTAAAATACTGCCTTTCTACCCGATAATTCATGCCTACCTGAACACGGTCGGCGCCTCGACTTTTCTAGACTGTTAATTTACTTGTTGTACAAATGTCAACCTCAAAAATGAACAACGAGAACTGGTGAGCCGGCCATCTTATAAAACGAGCAGTGAGCTCGTGATCGGTGGACGTTATGTTTTAATCGCATCCCTCTTAATCCAACCGATCTATAATTATTTTGCGAAGTGTTTGATTGAATTATGGAGAATTAGAAGTGGAGTGATTGTGACTGGTGTTATTTTATTGACATATTGCCTTCCTACCCGATAACTCACGCCTCGGAAGACTTCAAATAAATTATACATTTATTTTGTTATTTATTTGAGTTTATTGTGTTCTTCCAAAAGTATTGCAGCAAAGTAGGAAAAATATCAAATGTTATGGCAATTCTGAACTAAAAAGACTAATATTCTAAGGCTTAAAAAATAATTATTGGTGGTTGACATTGACAACCGTTGACAGTTTACAACTCGTAACCAGAAGACCAGAAGCTTGTGCTCTGTATCTCTTTGTAGTCTGTGGCTCTGTCCTATGTTGTTCAAAAGTTCAACACTGGATATCTATTAATCTGACCCTTCTCTAACAAAAAGTGTTGCACAAACTAGCTCAGAAAATGACGCTGAGTTAAATAAGGTATTTTTCATTTCAAGACGTAGTGATTTAATTTCAAATAAAACAATGTATGGGAAGCTGCCATTGTTCTTTGAGTAAATGATGATAAATTACTCAAATCTTGATTAGAGTTTAAAAAAACTTAATTCAGAAACGAACTAATATTTAAGTAATACTTAGTACAGATTAGACGTTCTCAACTTCAAATTCTCAATTCAGAAACCGGGTGTCAATTAGCACACCCCATGAAGCTCCATCAAAATTTTTGTTCAGAGGAATCGCCGCGTCCCCCCAAATCAAAATGGCTAGACGGGAGGCATTCCATCTAATAGCTATGTACGGATCAAATGAGAGGGTGCTGCCAGCCGCGCATATCGCTATCTAGACAGCTAGAATCAAAGGTAACCATGGAGAGAGGGTGACAGACGGGGGTACTCAAAGCAATTATTGATTTTACAACCCCGCCGGCAGTAAACTATTTATATGGCTATACGTGTTCTATAGGTACACCCTGTCGCCCATGTCTGTTTTAATATACACACACGGACAAAGGGTAGGTATAGCAGGATAAGTATTATGGTTCGGCCCCCAATGACAACTCCGATCCAAAGGCAATGCAATTTATATGTATTTTACTGCTGCATCTTTAACACATTATCTGCTTAGTTCTTTATGCAAACGCTTCTTTATGCTACACCCTTACCGACCCTTATTTTACGATGTTTTCGAAACAATAGAGATGCACAACGAACGCACAGGTGCGGCGCGCCGCACTCGAAGAAAGTTATGTAAATTGTATGGACGCGCATTCGCGCCGTCAAGCACCTGGTGAACGTCCAAAACGCGCATGTGCGTCTGCCGCGCCTAATGTATTAATCTAGTCTAGACATATGGGTGTATGTATCATTATCCTTTAACACGTTCTGTGCGGCCGACACGTATGTGCGATTTTCGAACGTTCACCAAGTGCTACCGTCGCATATGCGTGTCCATACAATTTATGTACTTCCTTCGAATGCGGCGCGCCGCACCTGTGGGTTTTTTGTGCATCTCTATTGTTCTTGGCGTAATTGTTTTATGACTCATAAAAAATGGGAAAATTTTCAAACACACCTACGCGTCTGCCGCACTTGGGATAAGTTTGTAACGGCGCACATATGTGCCCAGCCGCACTGGGTAGAGTTTCTTCAATCGCGCCTGCGCGCTCATAGCACCACACGAAGTATTTTTTGGGCGCGTATGAGTGTTTGCCGCACAGGGTTTAGTGTATCATAAAGCAGCACTTGGGGCAAGTTCGCCAAATAATTCAGCAGTGAATGTGTTAAAGATCCATATCTCTATAACTAATTGAGCTAGAGATAAATCCAAAATGAGGTTGTAAGTAACGTTAAAGAATATACTCATTCTGTATTTTTTTTACATTATTTAAATAATTGCACGTATCAATAAATTTTTTTTTTTTCGTGTTCTCGGTGACTTACCAAGATTTTATTGATGACTTGATTAGGAGTATGCCAAGCAGACTGGAAACAGTTCGAAGAGGAGGGGGCAATACTAAGTATTGTTTCTAACTTAACGTAACTTACTATGAGACCAAACCTGAAATCGCGAAAAAAATCAGCTATGCAGTACATTTTGACGAATTATGCGAACATAAATGTACTGAACAGCTGATTTTTTCGCGATTTCAGGTTTGGTCTCATAGTAAAAGTTGTTCATAATGATGAGTACAATGACCCCTTAAGAGGTTGTTGGTGTTTTACCAATAACCCTATATACACAACACGAGACTCGAACCCAAGCACGAAAGCCTATGAAACATGAACGTTACCACTAGGCCACAACACAACTGATAATCCACAAAACTCATATTCACTAAAACTTTAAGCCAGTTTTTCTCGGCTTTATTTGTGTATTGCACTCTTTCTACTCATGTACCTTTCTAATCATGAAAATCCGTCCCCCGAAAGCCGTAAGGTCTCTTGTTAGTATTGGGGGGAGGAGGCGGATGAGATGGGAGGGGGTTGGGGGAGGGGAGGTGGGGTGGGATTGGGGAGGGGAGGAGGAGTTAGGGAGGGGAGGAGGAGTTGGGAGAGGGGAGGAGGAGATGGGAGGCGGTTGGGATGAGGGTCAGGGTGGGGGGTTTTGTGAAGGGGGTCGGAATTTGTTTTTTTTTTAACTGTTTTTAAATACAATATAATAAAAAAAACGGTTTTATTTCTTTTGTATATTATTGATTGTAATATTTATGACAAACGGATTTAGGACATATTATATTTAGGGATTTCAATTTTATGGCATGTGATATTAAGTTCGGTTAAGTTATCATTCGGACAAATGATGATTAGGGCAATAAAGTTACGGCACTTTAAATTATGGATAAAAATGTTGGGTGACACAATTGAGAACCCCACAAACCATCTGGTATCTTTTTTTTATTAAAAATCCATAAAAATACTAGTCTTAATTTCATTATACCCATAAAAATGTCCTTTTTAACACGGTTCTCTGTTTACATTGACTAAAACACCGATTCCAGGATTTAAGTGTTGAAAACTGTATTCGCATTGATAATAAGAGATTTCTAGTCATTTATGCTAATGACATAGGTACTAAAAATATTAATATTATCCACAGAAAAGCTAATGACTGTAAGGTGCCCGTATTTTTGCATAGGAGTGTACCTACTGTCGACGACTTGGCGTACCTATTTTAAATTAAATAAATAAAAGACCTATATTTTTATACAGTAAGTTGCATCTATGTATTTGTCAAACAAGTTATAGGCCAACAGTACTTGTTGGGCACCTAATCAAGTCTTTGTTGAAATAAAAATTCAAAATTCACCGAATAAACTGGCGAGTCAATGGTTGTGAGTCGTGCGAGTTAAAATCCCGCGCCGCAATATCGACGTGACGCACACGAACAAAGAAGTAAAATGTAATTACGTGCAATCCGAGTATAGATTAGAAAGATTTTCCAAATACTAATAAAAAATCACAACATAATAAAATAAAATTCATGCCGTATTACATAAAGGAAAAATAAGAAGGACTAACCTAGGCATCTTCCGTTTATGTACAGCGCATCAGGATCAAATAGTAGTATATTAGTACTATGAACAAATAATGCCATCATTTTTCCAGTGCCAAAGAGGGACGGAGCTATACATGACGTATAGCACCATCCCTTTTTCACAACGGAATCATGATCGCGTTAATAGTTCATAGCAAGGACGCAGCAATAGACGGCGCGCGGTAAAAAAATGCGCGAGTAACAAAGTACACGCATGTGTATACGCCGAAGAATAGCCATGGACTGGCGCTGCGAGCCGGAGCGCAGTTGCATAAAGGACTAAGCTGCGCGCGCATCTCGGATTCTGGGCGCCTGGGAGTGGCAGTTGCAACCTTATCGAATGCCCTAGGCTTGCTAATTATAGTTCACTCCCGGGGGCCTGTCTGGTAGGGGCGCCGTTGCTAGGCCACCGGCTCATTCCACTCCACCCTGAAAACCGCGCCAGGGCAGAGCTACCTTCGCTATATTATTGACAAGATCCACCTACGTGTAAAAGTATATTATTGATTTGTAATTAATAACAACTGTTGCGGTAGGTAATAGGGTAATTAACAATACAGTAACTTCTATCAATGCTTATAATAATATTTTGTACATGTTATATTTTTTCTCAATTGATCTGTAATAAAAAGAACATCACTTATTTTTCTTTTCATTAGTCGCATAGACAAATTGATGAGGTTGTACTCCGACAACAACGACTTTTATGTAAACATGAAGTTTAGTATGCTTACAGGTACAGTCACACGAATTAATTAATTGTTGAGCCACTAGCTTATCATCTTAACTTGGTTGTGTTATACGAATGCCGCCCGTGAAAGAACAATGGCGGATAATTATTTGAATAAAAAAAGCTTGTTACTGAAATAGAAAATATTGTAAAATGTTCGTTAATCATTTCTAAAAATATTATTGAAAAGATATTTCATTCTTTGGTTTTTTAGCGGTAAATATAAATTATAAAACAACTATTATGGGTAATCATAACAATGTTACCAACTGAATGATTTTCGCGCCAGATCTAGCACTTTGTTTTGCTGTGCAGCGCAGTTAGATCAGAGAAATACTTACTAGATGGTGGTGTGCTAAATAAATAAATTGACATATACAACATACCTTTTTATTTTTAATGCTTTGTCGTTTAAAAGATGTAACATCTTTTTTGTTTTATTTGTCTGAAAGAATGATAAAAATGGCGACTCAGACTGCGTTCTTAGCAACACTGACAGTGACAGATGCTCTCAAGCCGCTGTTGTTGTCATTGTAAGATTTTCGTGTGTTTTAGATTGGTTTATATTTTTCGAATTTTAGATGCAGAGAATTTATTATATTTCCCTACCCTGGAATACAGAGACCTCATTATAGTCACCCTGAGAACATACCAAGTAGGTAAAGGTCCCTCGTATTATGGAGAGCATGTCCGTTCCCATAGTGGATATACCATTGAGGTATGTAGTGAACCCATCAACACCGCACAATATAATGTTAACTACTGTTGTTGAGCAGTATAATGTTATCTAGTGGTAATACTCGTACGATAAGTGGTAGAATGAAGACGCGACATATAACCAGGCTAACTTACTTTGTTTATATAATTATTGGAAACAATATTCCTAGTCGTACTGGTATAACTGAATACGGCTAGTGGTAGAATGAAGTCGCGACATATAAACCAGGCGAACTTACTTTGTTTATATAATTATTGGAAACAATATTCCTAGTCGTACTGGTATAACTGAATACTGCTAGTGGTAGAATGAAGTCGCGACATATAACCAGGCGAACTTACTTTGTTTATATAATTATTGGAAACAATATTCCTAGTCGTACTGGTATAACTGAATACTGCTAGTGGTAGAATGAAGTCGCGACATATAACCAGGCGAACTTACTTTGTTTATATAATTATTGGAAACAATATTCCTAGTCGTACTGGTATAACTGAATACTGCTAGTGGTAGAATGAAGTCGCGACATATAACCAGGCGAACTTACTTTGTTTATATAATTATTGGAAACAATATTCCTAGTCGTACTGGTATAACTGGATACTGCTAGTGGTAGAATGAAGTCGCGACATATAACCAGGCGACCTTATTTTGTTTATATAATTATTGGAAACAATATTCCTAGTCGTACTGGTATAACTGGATACTGCTAGTGGTAGAATGAAGTCGCGACATATAACCAGGCGACCTTACTTTGTTTATATAATTATTGGAAACAATATTCCTAGTCGTACTGGTATAACTGAATACTGCTAGTGGTAGAATGAAGTCGCGACATATAACCAGGCGACCTTACTTTGTTTATATAATTATTGGAAACACTATTCCTAGTCGTACTGGTATAACTGAATACTGCTAGTGGTAGAATGAAGTCGCGACATATAACCAGGCGACCTTACTTTGTTTATATAATTATTGGAAACAATATTCCTAGTCGTACTGGTATAACTGAATACTGCTAGTGGTAGAATGAAGTCGCGACATATAACCAGGCGACCTTACTTTGTTTATATAATTATTGGAAACAATATTCCTAGTCGTACTGGTATAACTGAATACTGCTAGTGGTAGAATGAAGTCGCGACATATAACCAGGCGACCTTACTTTGTTTATATAATTATTGGAAACAATATTCCTAGTCGTACTGGTATAACTGGATACTGCTGTAATTGTCTGGTGGGTCGGCGAACAGTCGGGTGTTGTGCTCATGTCATGACGCTTTTATGGTATCCGGGGCGGGCTAGACATGAAGAACTTATTTTGGCCCCGGCGTAGTTTATAGATGACGTTATAGTTATAGAGGAAGATAAAGAATAAATGTTTGTATTAAAACAAAAATTCACACGATAGTCAAAAACTTAATACATACATAAAAGATGTTGGCTGGTTGACACTTCCCGTGACCCAAGGGCAGGCTTTTACCTTGGCCAGAGGCTAAGCATTGCCATACAACGTGGCAATGCCGCCAGTCTCTTGGGTACATTACCAGATGACAGCGATGCGGATGAATTTTTCGACGCCATATTTTAGTTTTTTTTTTTTTTTTAATAGTTTTAGTTGGTTAGGATATTATTTCTGTAACTTTATTTTAGTGTTAGATTGTTTATATTATAATATACTATTATGCAGAAACTTCCAGTCTAACCGAATGCAGCTGAATACCAGTATTTTACATGGAGCGACTGCCTATCTGACCTCCACAATCCAGTTACTGGGTAATACGATACCCCTTGGTAAGACTGGTTGTCAGACTCGGGCTTCTGATGACCTTCGTAACAACTGCCAAAGATCCACGAATGACAGCCGGGACCCACGGCTTAACATGCTTTCCGAGGCACGGAGGAGTCTCGGTATGTAAAGATGGTCACCCATCCACGGACCAACCCCGTCAAACGTAGCTTAACCTGATGGATCGACCCGTGCGGCTTTTATTACTTAGCCACGAGCTTGTCATTAGATTCTTAATATACAAATACTAAATGGAATTGTATGTATAAAATAGCAAGAATCAGTTAAGAATGTTTTTGTCTTTTTTTTTTGTTTAATTTCAGTTAACCTCGAACAGATGTGGTTTTCCATTCTTGTTGGACTCGATCAAGACGTGCAATACATCAATTCACACAGGCATCTACTTAAACTCAACCATTACCCACAGAATCATCCCAGAACGAAGCTGTCAACACCGAAGCAGCCAGCACTGAAGAATTAGATGCAGGAGAAACTAGCACCATAGCTAAACCAGCTATTGAAGCAACTATATATCTGCCAAATTATATCAGGGCTCCAATCAGCTAGCAGTATTGCTTTTATCCTGGATGCAATCAACCTGAGAGGCTTACAGTGCCTGCATATTTACGGACAAGATTATTGATTTTATTTATTATTTTTCTCCAACAAATAGTATATGTAGCTTACCATAAATCTAATACTTTTGGAAATCAGCTAACTGAAACGGAAAACCCAATCCATACATTCACAGCAAACCAAATAGAAGACTTTACTGATTTATTAAAACAGTCACAGTCAGTTCATTTAGACTTTGAAAATATAGAGAATATGGTTAGTTCAATAGTTCATTACTGGTTTGGCCTAACAATAGAAGATATCTTAAATATAATTAGAGAAGTACCAAGATTATTGGCTATGCATAGAGAGGCAAAACTGCTTTTGCAGCATATTTAATTAAATTGAGGACTGGAGACAGTGACAAAAGGATTTCTTCATTATTAAACATACCTAGGAGTACCCTAGAAAGGCTTATGGGAAAAGTGATGGAAACTCTTAAACCAAGATTTTGTGCCACAGCATCTTGGGTTAAATCATATAAGTTGCGAGGAAACCTCACCTAGAAATCTGATTTTTCCAAATGGGCTTTTTGGAGGCGAAGAAAGAAGACCTATTGTTGTTTTAGATGGTACAGACGCCAGCACATCAAGCTACTACAAACTGTCAGATTTCTTTAATAGATTTTCGACTTTATTGCTAAGGCATTAGGTTCAAGGATTGATTGGGAAAATCTGACAGTTTCGGGTAGGTTGACCTGCTGGCGTCTGTACATACATCTACAGGGTTATTGGTAAAACACCAACAACCTCTTAAGGGGTCATTGTACTCATCATTATGTACAATTTTTTCTATGGGACCAAACCTGAAATCACGAAAAAAAATCAGCTGTTCAGTACATTTATGTTCGCATAATCCGTCAAAATGTACTGAACAGCTGATTTTTTTTTCGCGATTCTTATATAGTAGAAAAACGTATTTCGATATAATTATTGAGAATGACGAAACAGGATTAGAAGCAATACGACAATATTGTTGCAGTTGTATATCTGGTCGGAGAACAGTAGGGTGCTGTGCCTATGTGATGACGATTCTGTGGTTCTTGGGCTGGGCAAAATTCAAATACAAATCCCCCAGCCCAAGTTCTAGATGACGTGCTTATCATTTATTTAAATGGGAACGAAAAAAAATCGGAAAACTATAAGTATGTTTTTTTTTTAAACCTTGAATTTTTATATATGATTTATAAAAGTCCAACCGAGTTCTATGTAAAAAATAGTGTTTGTTTCTTTATCTAAGATGTCGACCCTAATGTATATAATTTGTTTCTTTCGTGGGCGTCACTTGGCCAAAACCTCTTTATCAAATGGGCATTTCCCTTTCTGTGACCCAAACACGGACGTATAACATAAATAAATGAATTTTGAATATGGGGGCAAATAAGAAAATTATTTAAAAAAAGTTTTGCAAACTGTACCGTGTGACATATCAAATGAAAGAACTTACTGTGTGGCTTTTAAATTTTAAAATAAATTGTTTTAAAGTTATTCAAGAAAATAGACGAAAATTGACCTTTCCCCCTTATCTCCGATACAACAGAGCATATTTTGAAATAAAAAACTGGCCAAGTGCATGTCGGACTACGCACAATGAAGGGTTCCGTAGTTGGAATGAATCCTAAGAACAAACTTAGGTAACATTGTAGTTGAAAAATATCTTCCATACATTCCAACTGCAAATGTAAGTTTGTACGCACAATATTGAGAGATTTACCATGTTGTTTTAAGACCATAGCCGCCTTATAGGTTTTCGTGTAATCTATAGGTATTAAACTATTTTCTGCATTTTTTTTTTCAAAATTTTAGGTTCAGTACTTTTGGAGATAGGGGGAAAGGTCAATTTTCGTCTAAATTTTTAAATAACTTTAAAATGATTTATTTCAAAATTATAAAAAACATATATTTGAGACCGTCACAGTAATCTCTTTCATTTGATATGTCACATAGTACAGTTTGCAAAACTTTTTTTTTTTCTTACTTGCCCCCCAAAAATTGACTCCCATATGCAAAATTAATTTATTTAGGTTACACGTCCTAGTTTGGGTCACAGAAATACATACGTGTACCAAATTTCAACTTAATCGGTCCATTAGATTCGGAGAAAATTGGCTGTAACAGACGGACAGACAGACACACGAGTGATCCTATAACAATTCAGTTTTTGCCTTTTGAGGTACGGAACCCTAAAAATACTGAAAGTAGTTATATTATACCTATAGATTACAGGAAAACTTATAAGAAGTCTATGGTCTTAAAATATCATGATAAATCTCTCAATATTGTGCGTACAAACTTACATTTGCAGTTGGAACGTCTCCCATACATTGCAAAAGTTGGAATATATGGGGGAACATATTTTTCAACCCTGGGATAAATTCATCCAAACTGCGGAACCCTTCACTGTGCGTGGTCCGACACGCACTTGGCCGGTTTTTTCTATCCCGTGGTTGTAAAAGTGATGACAAGTTTAATAAAACGCCATCTATTGCAAAGAGCTCTAAAACAAAATGCTTGACAGAAGGCTACTTTGAACTGTTTATAACATACTATTTGGTTTGGATTGAAGTAAAAGGCTTAATGTATCTTTTTTTTAAATACGTGAAATATGAGTGTAAATAGATAAATCAACATTATACAAGGATGTTTTGAGTTTTACTAATCTTACTTCAGCCAAAATCTGCAATATAACGCTTTTTAGTGATTGTTAATTTCATAAT
Source organism: Dicycla oo (assembly GCA_948252095.1). NCBI lineage: Eukaryota > Metazoa > Arthropoda > Insecta > Lepidoptera > Noctuidae > Dicycla > Dicycla oo. The sequence goes on along the minus strand of OX411709.1, from coordinate 35,624,268 downwards.
TGTTACCTACGCTGCCATCTATGAATTTTGTTGGAGACTAATTATAATTTGTTCTAGTCGAGACCCCATGCCGCTGGGCTCTTTCCAGCTCAAGAAATTTAGTTTTTATAGCACCTCCACAGATTGGTATGCAGTATGTAATCACTGATTGACACTTTGACAGGCCAGATGGCATGGTTGGTTAAGATACCACCTGCCATGCCGCTGGTTGTGGGTTCGATTCCCATCCAGGACAAACTTTGTGTGCATGAACATGTCTGTTTGTCCTGAGTCTGGGTGTAATTATCTATATAAGTATGTATTTACAAAAAAAAAAAAAAAAGTAGTGTATGTAGTATATCAGTTATCTGGTTTCCATAGTTTCCATAGTTTCCTCTGCTTAGTTTGGGATCATATGACCGTGTGTGAACAATGTCCTAGGATATTATTATTATTATTACTGATTGGGCTAATGCAACATAAACATTATTGAGTATCACAGGAGACATCACATGGCGTGTAGTGTCTTGAAAATCCATATCAACTTCCTTACACATGTCATAATAGTAGCTATGTGTGAGTGCCATGATAGACATTCGTCAATAATTATGCCTAAGTACCTATCTTGTAGACTTAGAGGGAACTTTTTTTATAATTTAACAGTTGCACTTTTGCGTATAGCGGCCCGCAAACTCATGTATCCCAATCTCAAAGTCAGCACCCGGTTTAGATCTCAGACTTGGAGAAAAACAGATATAATTTGTTTTTGGTATATTAAGTGTCAGCAAATTAGCTTTTAGCCAGTCCACTATAACGGCGAGGCCACTTTCAAACAATAGCTGTATCGTCCGCATAGGAGAAGATTTACCCTCCACTGCTCAGCGGGTTACACAGTTCGTTAAAGCAGCGTTGGGCCGAGCACACTCCCCTGCGGCACAGCAAAAACAACATATATATGTATATATATATATCACAGAACACTATTTATTACTCCTAGCGGAGTTATATTCCCTGTTATGTTCTCTACACAGACACATTTAAAAGTCGCAAGTCGGGTAATGTTGTTTAACGCACTTTGTATTTAACATATTTCGTTGGGAGAGGTGTCATATATAATAGGTTGGGGAAACAGTTTCTCCGCATTTTTTAAGAAAATTCAAAACATTTTTTATACAGTTTATTTACATTTAACTTAAGTATGTAGGTACCATTTTGTTCGATAACTTTTTGCCATCTTGTAGGTAGGGACATGATCCCCTTGCTATAGAAATTTTGGGACTTCTGGTCAAAATACTGCGACAAGTGGTTTTGGCAGTCCTCTCGTGATGTTAACCTGACACTGCCTAAAGAATTCTGAAGAGACCAAAACAGGTGGAAATCTGAAGGTGCAAGGTCAGGACTATATGGCGGATGCATTAACACCTCCCAGCCAAACTCTCTTAATTTTTGCTGAGTGGCTAAAGATGTGTGAGGTCTAGCGCTATCATGATGAAAAACCACACCCCTTCTGTTGATTAATTCCGGCCGCTTTCTCTCAACTTCTTGCTTTAATCTCATCAGTTGTTCGCAGTAGAGTTCAGAATCGATGGTCCTGCCTGGTGGTAACAGCTCATAATGAATAATGCCCTTCCAATCCCACCACACACACAGCATCACAAAATGGTTCGGTTTCATTACGTCGTAATAAAGAATCACAAATGAGTACACGGTTCATTAGGTTTCTTTCAGTGAGCTCGTGAGGTACCCAAATGTCGAGCTTTTTTATGTACCCAGTTTTTTTCAAATGCGCCAATACTCAATCTCAAGGTCTCAGGTCAATTTCCAGTTCTTCAGCTACGTCGTAACTACTGATATGCCGATCTTGCTCCACTTTTTTAAAAATGGCATCCATTTTATCCATAATAGGGCGACCAGAGCGACGTGCATCTTTGACATCAAAATTTCCGGATTGAAAACGCTTAAACCAAATTTGTGCTACTCTCACAGACACTACACTAGGTCCATAAACATCGTAAATTTTTTTCGCGGCTTGCGTTGCATTTTTACCTTTTTTGTAGTAAAATTTTAAAATGTATCGAATTTCTTCATTAGATTCACTCATCTTGACGGTACGAAAAACAAATGAAAATCACACATTTTCCTAATTTGAATTAGGAATTATGTTCTATAAAATTTAAACTTTCAATGATACCAAAACCAGCCAGATACAAATAGTATAGCCAAAGAGATTTTATTACAAGTTCATACATACTATAATGCGAAAAGACTTTTTCCCCAACCTAATATCTCACAGAACACTATTTATTACTCCTAGCGGAGTTATATTCCCTGTGTTATGTTCTTTACACAGACATATTTACAAGTCGCAAGTCGGGTAATGTTGTTTTACGCAATAATGTTGAGGGCCGCATTATTACATTATTATAAAAAAATGGCATGAACATACTAGAGCAATTGCTACTGTTGTTATTAATTTCCATTGAGTTCAGATTTAGAAAATAATAGAGATTTTATAAGAAAATACAAAATGGCAGGAGCGTCAATAAAAAGCCGCGGGAAAAATATACAAAATCTTTAAAAATCGCTGAAATGCTTACTGTAAATGATGTGAAACATAATAGAAACGTAAATAATAATACTTACGGCCGCATCTCCTTGAATATTTCGTCGGGAAAAGGTGTTCTATACACATCACACAACACTATTTATGACTCCTAGCAAAGTCATATTCCCTGTGTGTGTTATGTTCTCTACACAGGACGATTACTTACTATATTAAGTAGCACTACTCACTCAGCTAGCATCCTGTCTATGGACAGGCGCCGGGACGCCGGGTACTTATCAAAGAGTAGAATTTACTTTACTCTTTGGTCTACGAACGCAGTGCAGTGCCGGCCAGTGCGCGCCCCCTCCGTCACCGCAGCTCCCTAAGTCCCTACGCGGGCGCCCGGTGCAGCGGATATTCTCGACAGACTGTCGGAAAGAACAAAGAGGTTTTATTTAATAGCCAAACTATGTAAAGAGTCTGGGTATGAAAAAAGTTAATTCCAAATTTGAAACATTTGTTTCTAAAAATAATAATCCCTTTTTCAGGTTGTGACTTATTACTTACTTTTCGCGGGTTTACGGTTAAAAGGTTATCAGGCAACTCAAAATAACTTCTCGTTATTTTTAGTTTTATGTTTATCGCATAATCTTGCCTTATTGTGACTTAAAACAGATATCTTTGTGTCGATTGTAATGGCAGAAAAAGCAATAAGAGCCAGTAAAATTATAGCGTAGCTGGAAGAGGGGTCTCGCCAGTGTTACATCTCACAGTGTTAAACGTGAGTCGTTCAACCATCCTAAGAACCTGGACTCGATACCATGAGACCGGTTCTGTTCAGAGTAGGCAAGGTTCTGGGAGAAAACATTGCACACAACCACGAGATGACCGCTTTTTAGTGACTCAAGCGCAGAGGAACCGCAAATGCACTTACATTGACCTCAAAAGAAACCTTGAAGAGGTACGAGGAGCTCAACTTTATGGACAGCGAGGAGGAAGCTTTTAGCGGCTGATATACGCAATCGACGACCAGTGCGGGCCCCCAAGTTACTCCGTGAGCACCAGATTGCTCGATTGAAGTTCGCTGGAAATGGCCTATATTGGACCTAGGTAACTGGAGTAGCGTACTCTTCTCCGATGAGGTTTGAATTTGTCTGAATGGTGAGGACCAACGTCGGCAAGTGTTACGAACAGGGAAACGCTTTGCCAACGTGTGTTTTGAAGAAATCACCTGTTATGGTGGAGGGTCCGTTATGTTTTGGGCGGGCGTAACTTCCAGAGATAGTATTCATTGAAAACGGCTCACTAAATATGCATATGTACATAACAGAAATCCTTTGTCAATATGCACAACCCGCATTGACTGTAATTGGTGAAGATGCCTGGTGGAAAGCATGCCAAGACGGTTACATGCCGTAATCGCTGCAAGGACCTCCCCTTGCTTACTCTTTATTAATCATCTATTATCTCTATTCTTTTAACGCCACCAAAACACAGGCGTATCTTTTTACCACTAAAAGGAGTCGTTTCGCTCAAACTCCTTTTCGGGGTACATCTGTTCCTGTAACTGATCGGCTTAAGCTCCTAACTAAGCATGGAGTTGACAGCTGGTCTCAACTTTGGTGCCCCCATCGAGTACAAAGCCCAAACTGCGGCCAAGAAACTGGGCATTCTAAATAGGGTGGAGCGATACTTTAGGCCTGGACAGCTTTTAACTCTTTACAAAGCGCAGGCCCGATCCTGCATGGAGTATTGCAGCCACCTTTGGGATAGATCAGCTAAGTACCAACTAGCCGCGCTTGACTTAGTGGAACGCAGAACTAAGAGGCTCATTGGCGACGTAAAACTGGTGGATGCCAAGTTTCATAGTTTAGCTCATCACCGCAAGGTTGCCTGCTTGTTGGTCTTCTACATATTGTACTTCGGTGAGTGTGGTCAAGAACTTCACGACCTCATTTCACCGACCCCCTTCTACCATCGGACATCTAGACGCACTGCCAGTTATCATTCCTAGCTAGTTGCTATTCCACCGATTCGCACTAAGCGCTTCCAAATGACTTTTACAATGCGCACAGCAAAAGAGTGGAACTCACTACCTGCGTCTGTGTTTCCGAGCGCATACAACCCTAATCTTTTCGAAGTGAGAGCGAACAGGCATCTTCTGGGTAAGCTCACTCCATCGTCGACCTAGACTCTAGTCTAAGTCGGACGCGACAGAAACATATCTGTCGCGTCCGACTTAGACTAGAGTCAAGAGCAAACCCATCATAAATAAAAAAATAAAAAATTACGTCACCACAAAAGCCAGCATAGCCCTGTGGCAGTGTAAGAGACTGCTTGGCAGGAACCGGGGGATTAACCCTAAGGTCACTTACTGGCTATACACCACAGTTATCAGTTATCAGGCCGATCATCACTTATGGCTCTCTTGTCTGGTGGCCCAGGACAGACTTGAGTACAACCCGGAAAGATCTCGAAAAGCTGCAGCGATTCGCCTGTGTAGCAATCACTGGCTGCATGAGAACTGCACCCACGGCTGCTCTACAGGCAATGCTTGGACTGCCTCCATTACACCTCATCATGAGAGAGGAGGCAGCCTTGGCCGCCTTTAGGCTCAATATAACCGGTATCCTGAGAAAAGACTCCAGAGTTAAGCACATACGCATAAAGGAGGATGCGATCAAAAGACAGCCAATGATGGCATCAGCCTGCGACAGAGCCCCGAAACAACACTACTTTCAAAAGCATTAACATAATACTCATGGAAGAACAGTGTGAATACTCGGGCCTGAAAGAGCTGAGAGTTTACACCGACGGGTCAACGACCGACTCCGGAAGCGGAGTCGGAGTCTTCTCACACGACCTCAACCAGGCAGAATGTGTGTGGCCATTGTTCAAGCGGCGTATGCCATAGAGGCCAGAAGAGTTACTGATACCCATATACGTATACTCTCCAACAGTGCCTCAGTATTAATAAGTACGTAAGTAAGTAATCTATTTTTTCTCTAAGCTGTGGAGTACTGAGGCACTCCAAACCTAAGAGAGAAATACTAATACAAGACTAATACTAGAATGTCACAATGCGTTAGAACGAGTAACGGTATCTAACCGCAATACAGTGACACTGCAATGGATAAAATGACACGGTGGGTCGTTAGGTAACGATGTAGCTGACGAAATTGCTAGGAGGGCATCCAGCGCGTCAGTCTGTGGACCCGAACCAATCATATCCATCCCTTTTAACCAATTACGCAGGTGGTTCACCCACACACAAGCAGAGGGGTGGTGGTTCTCGACACCAGGTAGGGCAGTCCAGGGAGGCTATGCCAAGTTTAGATGGCAAACTAACCAAGCGACTTTTACGCCTGGACAGGAATGGCCTGCGCCTGATGACGGGGACCATCACATGACACTGCTCGCTAAACAAACATCTTTACACACTGGGCATAGGTAACTGACAGCCCTCTGTGCAGAGCTTACATTGGAGGCTGAGGAAACCGTTGCACATGTGCTCTTCGAGTGCACAGGCGTTGCCCAAATTAGAATTAAACCCTCGGGGCACCCAGATCTTTCACAGATGTTCTGAACAGACCAGAAGCCGTGATTAACTTCTGGAGGGAGATGGGCGGGTTGGAATAACCACCGACGGCCGCCGTGGCTCACGTACAATGGTCTACTTGAAGGACTAAGTGCGGAAACGAAACCCAATAACATAGAACATAGAATCTAGATTATACGGGTGTTCGGCGCATGGACCGACACAATTTTTGAAACCAAAACCGTCGTCAGCACTACATGCGCATGTCGTGCTGACGACAGCACAAATAAAATAAATTATAAAACTCTGTAATATGTATGTCAAAGTATCTTTTAAAAAATACAATTATTAGTTTAAATTAAACTGATTTTATTTTTACCCGGTATAAATTAAAAATGGGAAAGTAAAAATGGGTATAAATGAGTATTTAACCAAACTCTGGGTTTTTACCGGGTTTTCTGCCCATCTCTATCCGAAACCCGTCGTATGTATACGAACAATATTGACATTAGATTTTATCCTATTTCACCATTCTGATATTTGTAACGTTTCGGTTTTCGTTTGGATAATTTGTTTATGAACACCATTGTCTTTTTGTCTGTAAAAAGTAAAAATAAAAAAAACGTCAGTGCCAAGTGGTGGCAATGGTCGTGGTCGCGATAGAAGGGAGTGTTTTTAATTTCTAGTGATTTTCAGGTCAGTATAGTTGTAATATACCACGGTTTTATGAAATCGTGTATTATTTTAACAATACAATATGTGCACAAAGTATTCGAATAGTGTGACGATGATTTGGTAACGACAATGGACAGTGTATATTTTATTTCTGATCGGATTTATAGAAATACAAGTGTCGAGTACCGACAAATTATTACTCATTTTGAAGACCTTTATCGAGGTAAGTTTCCTATTAATGACGACGTGGTTGGGGACTTTGATTAATCTATTAATCCATGTGCTAATTTGTTTAGCGCAGTTTAGTGTTTTAGACATTTATTTTTTTCTAATTTTACTCTGTGCGTAGATACACCTGTCGTATTCTATGTGTAACACTTTCTGAACTCTGTTTCGGTTGTCCTGAATACAAATTTAGATACCTATATGCGGTTATTTCTCTTCACTAGCATAATAATTTATTGTCAGTGTAAGTAGTACCTGTTTGACTCATAGTCATTTGTTTGATAACAGTTTTCTCGCTATAAATATGTGTGAATACTCAATAGAATACACACAATCAATTAATTGCACTGATTTTTTCTACTCTTCGAACTTTCTTAAAACTCAAAGTAATTATTCTATAATTAGAGAATACTTAAATAACATTGAATAATCTTAAAATGATAATAAAAACTTACATTAACTACTAATTCCTACAGTATGGTGTCTGAAGGCTCTCCTGTTTGGTAAATGAATATTGTAATAATTATACTTCCTTCAATGGAATACATTCATGAAATGTACAGATGCCAGCAGGTCAAGCTATCCGAAACTGTCAAATTTTCCCAATCAACCTTGAACCTTCTTTCTTTAGCGATAAAGTTGAAAATCTATTAGAGAAATTTAACAGATTGTACCTACTAGCTTGGTGTGCTGGTGTCTGTACCTTTAAGCTTTATTGTGTGAAAAACATACAAGTGTACAATACTACCCAGTTTTTTTTATCTCCTTTTCGTCCTGCAAGCTACCTTGTCGACTTTAAGGCCAAATACATTCGTGGTCATGTATGTTTTGAGGGGGTGAAGTACGCGCACGGGTAAGAGGCGCGCGGGGCCCGACACGCTCTGCCACACTCAGCCGGCGAGCTACAGTCTGACCGCTGTAAACGCGAGCCTCTCGTGAACCAAAATACTTCTGCAGACGTTCGCGCTTACGGCGCGGTCGGACTATAGTTGGTAGGTACTAGTTGCACAGTAGATATTTGCAGGAATGTATTTATTTTTACAAAGTATGTACCGAGTAAGTACATAAAATGGTGCAATAAATAAACTTTTTAGAGTTTAAAACATGAAATAAGTATAATTATTATTACCTGTATGACGGTTTAATAAAATAACTAAAAACAAAAAAAAAATAGCTTAACTTATTTTTACTTTACTTTTTAATTTTTTTTTTGGTTTTTAATAAATACTCATCATCTGCCTAGCCTTTTCCCAACTATGTTGGGGTCGGCTTCCAGTCTAACCGGATGCAGCTGAATACCAGTATTTTACATGGAGCGACTGCCTATCTGACCTCCACAACCCAGTTACTGGGTAATACGATACCCCTTGGTAAGACTGGTTGTCAGACTTTCGGGCTTCTGACGACCCCTAACGACTGTCAAAGATCCACGAATGACAGCTGGGACCAACGGCTAAACGTGCTTTCCGAGGCACGGAGGAGTCTCGGTATGTAAAGATGGTCACCCATCCACAGACCAACCCCGGCAAGCGTAGCTTAACCTAATGAATTGACCCGTGCGGCTGTTATTACTTAGCCACGAGCTCCTTTAATAAATACTATAATCAAAAATAATAATAATTTTTATTTTATGAGGACATCCCCGTCCATGATAAAATAACTACTTACTAATGAGTTCCTATAACTATCCCAATTAGTTCGCTGTTTGAATGGGTACAAGTATTAGAGATGGAACCCAAACCGGTTCTTATAGAAATAAAAAACAGATATAACAGATTTTTATAATATACATATATATTCAAAAATAACATAGGGAGTAGGTATATCTTTCATCTTGTAAGCGGGTTTCTATAACGAGTTTTCAGTTTATAAAACCATGCAGGTGAAATCACACTGAAAAAAGGGGCGTGTCCTTGCTGTTGCAGTTGATTAAAAAAATGTACTACGTCCATAATTCTGCGACCGGTGATTTCTTTAATAGACTTCGTCTCATACTCATATTCCATGTATTAAGGCAGGTCTTTTTGGGCGCTGAAACATTTGAAATAAAAAAACTGGTACTTACATATACAGGGATATTGGTAAAACACCAACAACCTCTTAAGGGGTCATTGTACTCATCATTATGAACAACTTTTTGTATGGGTCCAAACCTGAAATCGCGAAAAAAATGAGCTGTTCAGTACATTTTGACGAATTATGCGAACATAAATGTACGTATGACTATTTGTAGTCCGTACCCCACCAAATAAACTTTTTTTTTTATATTCAATGCAAAAACTTAATATAGCTGTGGCGTGACTGAAACCGATTGAAGGTTAACTTGTGCCACATCAGATATTTCTAGTAGTTGTTGTTAGACCATTCCTGTTCCGTCAGTTTCCTGTAGTTTTTCAGGGGTGCTGAAATATTGGAAATATTCATTCAAGACAAGATAAATATAATTAGGATTAAATTGAATTCATGGGCATCTTTTTAAGGGACCATTTAACTCATCTTTATGAACAATTTTACTATGGGACCAAACCTGAAATCGCGAAAAGAAATCAGCTGTTTCCTACATTGTGACGAGTTATACGTACATAAATGTAGGAATGAACAGCTGACTTTTTTCGTGATTTCAGGTTTGGTCCCATAGTAAAAGTTGTTCATAATGATGAATACAATGACCCCTTAAAAGGATATCCATGAATTCAATTTCATTCTGTATAATATGACTTGACGTTAACCCATTCACTTCAACAACTATACAAGGTGATTTTTTCAAGTGGGCGTAGGTGGCCAAATTCGAAACTATAAGGAATAGCTAACAGTACTCAAAGGAGTCTCGGGCTTGATTTTGATGAAAACTAAAACAGCATCATTCGGTTTTTGAAAAATAATGAGCCCGAGACTCCTTCGAGTATTTTTCGCTATTCCTCATAGTTTCGGATTTGGCCATCCAGCCCACTTGAAAAATTCATCCTGTATATCATAGGGTGCATTTCCGCTACATACTGCGTAACTTGTAACCTACCTAAGTATGGGAATAAAGCCTACCCTTTAAGTGCCAAAAGAAATATAACTAATAAAAATATACACATGACGTGAAAACCGGTTCCGATAGAGATTTTTCATTCCTAACATATCAAAATACCGATGTTTGTTATAACCGGTTTGTCAACCATATTCATGACCTCTAATGTACAAATTATATTTTCAAAGGCTTTCTCTAGTATGCAGGGTCAAATTAAATTAGCTAGCGAAAGTCCACAGGCCTGATGGGTAGATTGATATCTAAACATGATAAAAAAAAAATATGTCGCTATCGACCGCAGTTAGTGTCACATGAAATATCAGTTAAAATCGTTTTTTTTTTTGTCGATAAAACTAATGAAAACCGATTTTCGCGGGTGATCCTATCCGTTCCGTTTTTTTCCTTTTGAGGTACAGAATCCTAAAAAAGTCAGAAAGACTGCTAAGCAAAAACGAAGTAATAGAGCGAGCAGGCGATGCGATGCGACGGGGTGTGTCGGGAACATAAAAAGCAGTGGAAGTGGTATGCAACAAAATTACTATAGGAACCGCTGTCGTCAATCTCACACAAATAAACCGATAATCATATAATGCACTACAAACAAACAATTCGTCTGATTTGTCGTTTTAATTTTAGACAAAACTAGCGTAAGTCAGATCCTACATCCAAAAATAAACCTTCATTCTTTATGAATAGGATTTATTTTGCTTTAGTCCAGAAAATATTTACAACGTTTTGTAATCTCAAGTCAAACTAGATTCGATTGACGAGTATTCCGCTACTCGACCATAGACGGCAGTATTCTCAGTGGTCGCAATTATAAGTCTAATTGCGTTAGCCATAAGGTTGACATTGCGTCATAGGTCGATATCTGTTGCTACTCGACCAAGGCCATACCAGTGCAGTAACAACACATTGAATTTTGAATTACATTATCGATATCGATAGATACCCGAATTCTTGTTTAATTCATTTTGGAGATACGTAACGGTACTCTACATAGAACGATAGCTATTTACGATCAGTTAAAAGTACGTAAAGTAAATGTTTAGAACACACATTTATGTAAATTTTACAAACTCTTAAAATACTAAGTCACAGTATCAAAAAAAAAGTATTAAAAAAATATTCGACTCCACTTCATGCCTTGTGCTACTCGCAAAATTCGGTCGTAAATTTTTTATTGCTTTGTAAAAACAACTTTTAATCATGCGCGTAAGGTGGATTTTGCATTTGTTCGAGACGGTACATCTTGGGTTTTTATACATACAGGGTGTCCCAGAAATCGACCGACATACTGTAGGTGGTGATAGCTTTGGTCAAGCCCTGCCAAAATAACACAACATATGTTCCGCAAAATCTTATAGTTTTTGAGTTATACCAGATTTAAAAAAAAAAAAAAAAAAAATATATAAATAACTCGAAAACTATAAGATTTTGCGGAACATATGTTTTGTTATTTTGGGAGGGCTTGACCAAAGCTATCACCACCTACAGTATGTCGGTCGATTTCTGGGGCATCCTGTATATCAATGACCAAATTATATAAAATATTCCTGTACACTATGTTTGTAGTTTTGGTCTCAGCAGCCAAAATGTGAAGGGAGTTACGACTGGTGACGCGGGAGCAAGCGACGTAGAGTTGTCCGTGTGAGAAGCAGCTCCTCCTGAGGTCGAAACCCGCAGCCTTCAGTAGCAATTCCCCATTGCTTGCGAAGTTTTCGTTTTTAGTGAATTAATAAACGCCTGCGTTCCTGCATATTATAATATTTACTGGCACAATACTGATACTTTGACTGATTCTTACAATTTATTCCTGACGAACCCGGTAATCGCAAAAACATAAATAAAAAATGTAATGGTAGATTGTAAACACGGGATTTCTCATTAACAGTCACCTAACCATAGATATTTATTATTATTATAACCATTGATGACAGAAGAGGCCTCACATAACACTATATCAGAATGCAAAAACTTTGTTTCTTTCATTAATAAAATTAGCTGATTGTTACTAAACAACACATTAGCCGAGAACGATACTGACCCGACATCGACACGATATCGGCAGTCAGATAATCGCGTACGTTTAGTACCTACCTACTAAACACTTTTTTGTTACATCGATACTGGCACGATACTCGTATCTTCCGGCGAAGACACAGAGGGTAGCGGGCATTCTTTCACTTGAACACACTTTTTCGAACTGCCGACTTCGAGATGTCGGTACTGTGGTTGTTTGCGTCGCGATGGTCATCGATATTCACCAATATCATGGGGCCGATAATAATTATAGCGGTATCGAATCGTATGTCGGTATAGCTGTCGACATTTCGGTATCGGGTCGATGTCGTTATCTGCTAATGTGAAAACGGCCGGTAGGTGCGGTCATGAGCATTAATATGTATACAATAAACAACATTTAAAAGCGATTTTCTCCTACTGTGTTGATTGTAATATTATGTTGTTATGAACATACTCGTATATTAGTATTTTGGAACCCATAGTAATATGAAATAGGTCTTATCTCAAAGTGGCAGTCGTTATTACACGAGAAAATCGATTTTGAATTTTGCTAAGTGTATACATATTAATGCTCGTGTCTGTAAACAAGACATTTTAAGCAATAATTTTAGCTCACTGTATATTGTACATAATACACCGTAGGTACGTAGAAAAAATTTGATATTGAACTATTAATTCATTATTGATCGACTGCAAATATTTTCACTGGGGCATGGATTTTCTGCGAATTGGTCGGCGGTGCATCGTAAATAAATACGTCGCTCTGCATTTGGGGGAGGCGGCGGTAGCGTTTCAAAGGCTTTACAGGCCCGGTAAACCTGGCCTTAAGTATCGGTCACAAATTGCCCGTCACCCTATACAACGTGGTTTTTTTGATATACCATAACTCTAGGGTGTTAATGAGACCATCATTTTGAACAACTTTTACTATGGGGCCAAACCTGAAATCGCGAAAAACAGACGTCAACGTCAAAACAGAAGACGGCGCCGAAGTAGCGACAGTTCAGTAGCGTTTACTATGACCGAATAATCTCGATTCTCGTTGACGTCTCGTTCCCGGTGCGTTGGGGAAACAAGTCTCAGGGCTCCCTTTTAGTTGGAAACTGGTCGGGCCACCTAGTATTGCAGGTGTGGCGGTTTATAGGGGCTGGTCCACGTATTGTTCTCAATATCGCAAGGGGCTTGGCAGATAGCCAAGTTGCTCGTTCACAGTTCGCGCAGTTGCACATAAAATATCATATTTTTGAGATGCTTATTATTTAACTGTTCTATATTTAATTGAGTTCATTGTACCTGCAAACGTCGCAAATTTAAGTGAAAAGTAGAGATGTACAGTACGGGCGAACGTATGTTGGCGAGTCTGAACATGGCTCTCCGAACTATTGTGTATGTTCGCTCACTCACACTCGCCTCTTGTCACCATTTGGTTTCTGAAAAATTTTATTGCGCAGCCTTCTGAGCAAAGTTCGGTCTCGCCAAGATACGTCGGCCGTATTGTACGTAAGTACATATTAATGTAGCTGAAGCATTCCTGATAACCACTTCAACTGAGTGAGTAAGAGTGGTCTCACTATATTAACGCAGGTGGATTCCGAAAGACATGGTCCCCTCGGTCGCATGTCTATTTGAATTATTCAAGCACTTAGTTCAATTTGCAACAAATTACAAACCTGCAACTGTTATAGTAACAGGATCATTAAATGAACAATCAAAGATGATACGGTAAAGTCATTGAAAGAAATCCATTTAAGCAAGACCATATTATTCTACTGGAAACTAATGGCTATTCATTAGCCCAAATCCATCGTAGGAAACAAATTTATTTATTTGCCCGAATAGAAAGACACGACCTAATTTTACCCAACTGCAAACAAGGGTTATGTTTTTAACCGAATCATAACAACGAGTAGATACCTACTGCTTAAAAACGGTCTTGGCTAATTCAGTCAGTTGGCTTGCATTTGCCAGATCTCCAATCTATTTCTAATTCAATCGATAAGATTTATTCTTAACTAGTTAGGCATAGTTATGCCTGCAGCTCCGCCCGCGTGGTATACCTAGTAAAATAATGTATTGTCTCTTAGCTAGAACATTATCTACGAATTAAAATAAATAATAAACTCGAGTAGTAAGTATAGACGGAGAGCGAGATTTTGCGTTTTATAATAATAACTAGCACTTCGCCCGCGACTTCGTCCGCGCAGATTTCGTAATTTTCCCTACACTCCCTTTCAAGGGTACTTTTGGGAAATTGATCGTTACCAAGTTTATAAACCGAAGGAATAAGATCTTTTATACATACTGTATTCCCCCTTTTCACCCCGACATATTTTTAGAAAATCGTTAGGTTGATTCCATTGTAAGACTAAAGATTAGTCAAAAAAAAAAACTTGAATACCCCATTTCACCCGGGTAGGGATTTCCCAACGGATTTCGTACTTTCCCCTTGAACTTCAACAATCCCTCGACCCAAGAGATGTGATTTTGAAAATTGATAATTAAAATTTTATTATTTACCTACGTAAAGAAGTATTTGTATCAATTGTCAATTTGCTAAACCGAAGGAATAAAATCTTTCATACAAACTTTTTCAGCCATCAAAGTTTGATATTCGCGAAATCCTTACTTAGTTGGTATGCAGATTGGTTTTAAGGCGAAAGCTCCAGGTTCATATTTTCTAACATTTTTTTTTGCAATTTGCAGGTCAGTATCAGGTTGTACGAGTATGTTAATTTGAATATGATTCGCGACCGTAACAAATCCGTATTTATAGAATTAAAATCATCAATACAACTCTCTAACTTCATGTATAATCCTAATGAATGACTATTTCATGACATAAGGAGTTGTATTACTGATTCTAATGATTATAATTTTGTAAATACATATATGTTAGGGTCGCGAATCATAATCAACATACAACCTAATACTGACTTGCTAACTGCACAAAACGTAAGAAAATTTGAATTTTGTGGGCTACCTGGAGCTTCCCCCTTAAACTACAATCACTGTCCAAAATTCAAATTTAGAAGAGTGATGAGTACAATGACCCCTTAAGAGGTTATCCATTAATTACGTGAGACCTGTATATTGATCACCGTTCTTGCTTTCGTAATACTGCTTACAAAAATGTATCCACACTGCAATTCTTTAAATATGGGGCGATATAAGTCCACTTACCATTAGGATTCCTATCGTCGCGCCGCACTGATAAATTCGGATTATTTACAACTTGCGAAGGTCGCATAGAGTTTCGTTCACTCGTTACGTTCTAGACTTCCATAAAAAGATCATGTATGAAACTTTATGTCACCTTACTTTTCTTAATTTTGGCTATGACACGGTATACTTCGCCGCAGGGTTGCCTGCTTGTCGGTCTTCTACAGATTGTACTTCAGTGAGTGTGCCCAAGAACTTCACGACCTGATTCCTCCGGTCCCCTTCTACCATCGGACATCTAGACGCAATCGCAGTTACCATCCCTACCTGGTTGATATTCCACCAATTCACACTAAGCGTTTCCAAATATCTTTTATAATGCGCACAGCAAAAGAGTGGAACTCACTACCTGCGTCTGTGTTTCCGAGCGCATACAACCCTAATCTCTTCAAAGTGAGAGTGAACAGGCTTCTTCTGGGTAAGCTCGCTCCATCGTCGACTTTGTTTCTGTCACCTCTGAACTTGACTAGAGTCAAGAGCAAACCCATCTCGAATTAAAAAAAAATACATGCCACCATTATCGTAATCCAATTCTGATTGTATATTTACTTCTTTTTAATCTATCAAAAAACATTTTCAGAGTTCGATAATCTCGACCATGACTCAGTGGGCAGCCTTGACGCCCAGTGTCTGGTCAACGTCAAACATATTAGTGGTGTTTTCACTACGGACTACTGTAAGCTATAGGCTCGGCTCAAGGGCAAATATATTCCAGCCCGAAGGTCACTCAACACAATTTCTATAAAATTAACAATAAACTTTAAAAGACTTGGTATACTGCACCGTGGGTTGGGTTATTTAAATGGATGTTATAAAAAGTTACCAGTCATCATCACCCTCCTACCCTTATTCTAAAGGCACGATTTGACTCTCGGTTCGCGGTTGTTACTGCATGCTTGCTTCCTAATTACAGCTTGGTTTCTAGTATTCGCACTTCGAACCTAGTTCTATAGGCATAAATGATTTATTTCTGTAAGTCGGTTTTTACAAACATTTTTGCACGTCAATCATTTTTTTTGTTAAACTAGATGAGGTCGGAGTCAAGTACCTACGAGTTCATAGGCCGCACCTGTTGCGTAGATCTAGGTGTCCAATGTTGTACAGGCCATGCGAAAATTCAAGGAGACACGGGCATTGCATCTAAGTACGTAGTCTGGTCATAAGTTTTGTCACATATGGAAAGTTAAATAACTGACACAATGAGTTACGCACTACAACCATTTATACATCAAATGAAAGAGTATACAAATACAGATTTACACCACATTAAAATTGTTCGAAATGTCCTCTTGCTTCGATACAAGTCTTCAATATGCAAGGCCAGTCATCAATCGAAGTACGCACGACGTTCATGTCAATATCGGCCACTGCTTTAATCAGGGATGCCTTAAGTGACTCCAAGTTGCGATGGGGTTTAGCGCAGACCTCCTCGTAAGTGCTGCCATATTTTGTAATCCAAGGGATTCAAGTCTTGACTGGATGAGGGCCAATCCTCATGCCTGATAAAGTCGAGTCCACGGGTCGTGAGCCAGTTTTGGGTACTTATACAAGGGCATTGATTTTCACTCCTTTTTCACAAAAAAACACCTCCGTTGGACCCAAATAGGACACCCCAAGCCAAACCATGAATGCCGAAGAATGATGACCACGCTGAACACGTGGCACGTCTGCTCGCTTCTTCACTAGAGTGTTCATACACTTTATCATTTTGTTTGTTGAAACTCTCCTCAACTCTTTGTTTATCTTCTAATCTTGAATCTTCCCTGAATCGTTTGATAGTACGATAAATAAATCTCAGTAGAATTTTAAAATTTTTCAGCAGTTTGAAAATCTCAGTTGGCGCGTGACCGCAACGATGCAATGCAATTACTGCGACTCTGTCTTCTTTGCGCGTCCACTACATTTTAGAAAATAAACAAAATTCCAGAAACCCTTTGTTTTTATTTTCAAATTTCGAATGCCCATAATATTTTATTTGGCTTGCATTCTGAATTCGAAATTTTACCATGTGACAGAACTTATGGCCCGACATACTGTAAAAGGGCCTGAGGGACCTTTACTTCTTTTGAGATTTACACTAAATAATTCACGCAGAACTCTTACATGTTTTGTAATACTTTACAATATGTACCTTTTAAACTAGCTAGCCCGTTGGCTCGGGACCGTCTCGCTGACATCTCCAATTATCTCCATTGTGTACAGAGACAACGTTTCTCTTAATCTAAGGGCGAAAATACACATGCCTGTATCTGGTACAAAATATGCAAGTAGCTGGCATGCCATTGTGGCATTGACCAATCAGATGTTGTGACACACGACATGCCAGCTACTTGCATACTTTTGTCCCAGCTACAGGCATGTGTATTTTCGCCCTAATGTTCGTACCCCAGGAGCTTTTATGCCAGCACACCCCTGGTGTTGAAGTCTACAATACCTACAATATAAAATGTGTGTAGCGTGGCCATCCGTCCGGATAAAGCCGGACAGTGTTAGGCTTTGACTGCGTCAGGCCCGTCCGGCTTTTGTTATGGTTTTGTATATCTATCGTTCAGTCACTTCAGTCTGAAAAAGCGAGCGAGACGAGATTCGTTGACTAGCCAAGACACGCAAGTTCGCATACTACCTCCATATTATGTGTTACTATTACCCGCGGTCGCGCCACCCCCGATTGACACCGAGCCGAAAACCTTTCGAACAAACCTATAGCGTCATAGCATTCTTCGCTGATAATGCTGCTACTAACTTTGGTGGGAAAGACAGAGGAAGAGGAGGCCAAAATAATGTTTATTTGAAACTGAAATCCCTCACAAACAACCAAAACAAACTTGGAATTTTCTTGAAAAATATGTTTTATTCGAATTTTTTGTCAAACTCCCTTTTTTAGCGTCCGGCCTTGTGACTCAAAAGTTCGGCTTTTAAATAGGTATGTGTTTTATTCGATATTTTTGTCAAAAATCCTTTTTTTTCTAAGCGTCCGGCCTTGGGACCCAAAAGTCCGGCTTTTTTAACGGGTAATTCCGGCTTTTTGATTTTTGGAGATGGCAACGCTAAATTTGCGTACAAGACGCATCTCATTCTCACATCAATTAGGGTGAACTGGAGATTGCATACTTCCTCCTTATTGAACCCCGACAAGTACTTGAGCCTCAAGTTAACAAGAAAATTGGCGACACACTTTCAGTGTTAGCGCTTTATTAAATCATCATGTGTAATCATGCCGTCCTGAGTTCCTGACGGGATCGGGAGATACTTGGGTCAGCACTAGTCTTTGTCATGCAGGGAGCAGAATATTTGACAAACGTATCGATATAATATAGGTGGCCATATTCACGGTGCGATATTTACCCGTGCCTACATTTGGTTGCTACTGCTCTCGCTTCATGTCACTTTAGGCCCAGTTCCTGACACGCTGTCACGCGCTTCTGAATCATGCGTCTGGAGAATAGAGAATATAGAGATGCTTTTGTTGAAGATAATTGTTGACGCGCGTCAACGATTTTCAGGTTTTCGTCATGATATGGGAACCGGGGCTTACTCATTCACGGAACTTGAAAATCATAGTTCTTTAAGGCCAGACACACACATACACACACAGACTTTATTATCCGCATATGGCAGTAGCCGTTCACGCCACCGTCCTTCCTCATAATAGCGCGATAATAACATGAACGTATTCTTTGTTTGTTTATACGGAGCCGTGTGAATTTATCTTTATCTTAGCTTAAATAATTAATTTATATATTTCGAATCCATCAATGCTCTCACTGCTGAGAGCCGGTATCCTTACTCAATTCAATTTGCCTAGCCTTTTCCCAACTATGTTGGGGTCGGCTTCCAGTCTAACCGGATGCAGCTGAATACCAGTATTTCACATGGAGCGACTGCCTATCTGACCTCCACAACCCAGTTACTGGGTAATACGATACCCCTTGGTAAGACTGGTTGTCAGACTTTCGGGCTTCTGACGACCCGTAACGACTGTCAAAATTCCACGAATGACAGCCGGGACCAACGGCTTAACGTGCTTTCCGAGGCACGGAGGAATCTCGGTATGAAAAGATGGTCACCCATCCACAGACCAACCCCGGCAAGCGTAGCTTAACCTGATAGTTCGACCCGTGCGGCTGTTATTACTTGGCCACGAGCTCCTCCTCCTTAGCCAGTATCCTTACTCATTTCATTAAAATAATTTGTTAGTTTTTAAAAGGTTTTTATTAACTTGCAATGTTCGTATGTACCTAATTAGTCCTTTTCAATATTTTCAAGTTAAATTTGACCCACTTCCCGGTGTTCGATTGAGCTGATATTTGGCACACTTATGTAAAATCGCTGACAATACAATATGGTGGTACCATCGAACTGATCTGATGAGGGAGCCGGAAGATAGCCGTAGGAACCCGGTAAAAAATGACGCAACCGGTAAAAAAATACACTTGTTATAATCTAGATTGTTACTTATCGATCATGCAAAACTATAATAGTAAAGTCTACCAGTAGTCAGACCTATTTGGTTCGTTATGGAAAATACAGAATCACCATATAAATTCCGTACCATAAGGTAGGTACGTATAAAGAAAAAAAGTTATTGAAAACCATAATAAAAACCGTAATTCCATACGGATCGTCGTATGCCTTACTTTCTTTACCCTTGAGCTTTCGAATTCTTAAGAATTTTCTCACTTATTTTCTACCCAGTTGGACTTCAAGAGCGTCGCTAGTCGTTCTCAACTGACCCTTGTAGGATGTCTCAATACCTTAATTTATAAGTATACAAGTTAAATAAATACAACTAGTGAATTCTTATTTGAGAAAGTAACATCGTACTACGCCACAGTTATGACGTGGCCTGCTCATCGTCCGAGAGGAAAGTAACCTATTTCTCTTGATTAAAGGTTATGACTAGCGAGTCGCGGTGGCAACATGCACTGTGCTACAATTTGATCGTAGTGGGTCATTTGGCTCGCTCGGTGACTCCAATAGCACAGCGGCCAGCTTGTCTGCGCTCTGGTTTAGTATCTGGCGCGAGTTAAAGTATCTGGAACTGGAGATTGGAGTGTATAAGACCACGTGTCTACAGGCAGATCGCGTCTTAACATAGTAAACGAGTAAAAAAGACGTGAGACAAGATGCCTGCTAGAGATATACAACGATCATCAGAAACGTCGCGCAGTCTCCATTTCCAAAAAACACAACCGAGTCCCGTAATAACACTTCGAAGTGAATAATAATTTTAATTTTGGAAGTCGGTGTTTTCGGATCTGTATTTTAGTTTTTTGCCACCAACTTCCGAAATTAAAGTTATTATTCACTTTGAAGTGTTATTATGGAAGTAGGTTGTGTTTTTTGGAAAAAGATTTTTATTTTTGACTTTTTAGTGGGTTAGTTTGTAACTTACTTAAGTTACAATTTCCTAATGTCAACTGCTCACCACCTTTTACAAAATATTGCTTTTCCCGATGCAGGGATTGTTAATTGTGACGAGCATAAATTGCTCAGCAACCATTATTAAAGTACTTTATTAAATACTTAGTATTGAGTAGTTCCGGTGGCCATCTGTGATCTTCATCATCAGTTCCACTTGACCAAATGGTGCTTTCCATGAACTAATGCACGAGTTACTATATAAAATACCCAAATCGCTATAGGTGTGCCTATAATATTTGAAGAGTTCCGTCGATTTCTCCAGGATCCCATCATCAGATCCTGACCTGATGACAATGGGACCAACTAGAAAGTACGAGTATACCCTTTCAAACTAAAAAAAGAGTTTTCCAAATCAGTTTAGCCGTCTTCGAGTAATATACAGAGTGGGGAACATACAGAGTGACAAATGGGAAGTTGCCTAAAGTAATCACTTATAATTTTGAGATGGGTTCAGGAAAAAGAAAATAAAAACATACATTGAATTACTGAAGTACTTAGTCATTTTTATTAGTCATAGGTTTCAGTTTAATTGAACATTTTGAACAGGCACAATTAAGTTTAAAAAAAAGACAAAATCTGGCTAGGGAATTACTATTAATGGTAAATATTTTCGAAATGATCTCCATCTGAACTTGCACAATAATCAAGTCGTTTTTGAAAGCTATAAAAAATTTGTTCAATTGTAGATGAAGAAACATTAGAAATTCCTTTTCTAATAGCTTCTCGCAAATCATCTTTGGTCTTGGGTTTTTCCGCATAACAGTAATCTTTCAGGAAGCCCCATAAGAAGAAATCGCACGGGTTTAAGTCCGATGATTACGGGGCCATTCTATACCTGCGTGTGCAAACTTGGGATATCTTAGACCGATGACGCGTTCACCATAATCTTCGTAAATGGCTTCAAATACCGCCCGAGTTCTATGCGGCGTAGCACCATCTTGCATAAAATAGTAGTTCTTGACTAATCCACGTTTCTTAGCGAAAGGAAAAAAAATGTTTGTAGCATTTCTCGATATCTATTGCTCGTTATTGTCCCTTCGAAGAATTCTAAGTGTACTTCTTTAATTGAAATAGCTGCCCAAACAGTCACCTTAACAGGATGTAAGGAGTACTCCAAAAACGGTAATTTTGTTTATTGACATATCCGTTCAAATAAAAGTGAGCCTCGTCTGAGAAAATTATATGATTAATATTGATTTCGTTGTTTTCAAATTTATTTGTCATAACTTTACTAAACTAATTTCTTTTCTCTTTACAATCTACGGTGAGCAATTGATGAGTTGGGATTTTGTAAGGATGTAACTTGATGAACTTTTTCATTATTAATCTTAGTGTCTCTCGATTCAGTTTTAAAGCTGCTGCAGCTTTTCTTATTGAATCCGTTGGGTTATTCTTGAAATGTTCTTCTACCTCGGCAACCTTATCATCTGTGGTAACTGTGTATGAAGGGCCAGGAAGAGCATGTCGACGATCGTCAAGAGTATAATAATTGATGAAGTTATCAATTACTCTGAGAAAGAAGTAAAAAAAAAAAAAACTTTATTAAAGAATGCGGTCATACTATAAAGTCAATTTTTTTTTTCATTCTTACCTTATAAGAGTATTTTTACTGGCTGCTCTTTTACTTCCAAACTTGGTACGGAAACCTCAATATGCTTCAGTATAGTTTTTACCTCTAGAATAAAAGCACTCGATGAGATACACCTTTTCTTCGTTCGTAAGGTCACTCATTTTAAAGTACACGTACTGCTCATTACGGCGTCTCAATAGAAACTGAGAACATTCTAGAATATACCTACATGGGCCCAGCCTTGTACGGTAAAGGAGGAAAGAGATGCATATACTTTAGGCAACTTCCCATTTGTCACCCTGTACATAAAAGAAAAGATTCCGACGAACTGAGAACCTCCTCCTTTTTTGAAACCGATTAAAAATGAGTCACTGGCCATTTGCCCTGATGAGTACTGAGAACTGCCACACATACAAGCGGACCGTACAAAAGTCTCACATTTTCTTTTGTGACCGCCTCAATATTAACTCATTCTGAAAAAAGCTATAGAGATAAAAAGTGTGACAAAAGCGCATTAAGACGTCCCCGACCGATCACCATGTTCGGCAAGCCGATCCCTTGGGAGACGCGAGCCAAATACCTCGGTGTGACCCTCGACCACCACCTCTCCTTCGCTGAGCACATAAAGCAGGTGCGTTCGCGCGCCGCTTTCGCTCTCGGTAGGCTCCACTCCGTTCTGAATGCACGTAGCAAATTGTCACTTAGGTGCAAATTGCGCATTTATACAGCGTGCATTCGCCCCATCATGACCTATGCGGGTTCAGTGTTTGCGCACGCAAAACCTCACCTCATTCATAGGATGCAGGCCCTCCAAAACCGTTTCCTCCGAAAGGCAACGGGAGCCCCTTGGTTCGTTCGGAACGAAATCCTCCATGTCGATCTCGACATTCCCACCATCTCCCAGTTCTTGAAACGCAATTCCAAGCGTTTCTTCGACTCAGCCACCAACCATCGCAACCCTCTGGTTGTCGAGGCGGCTAGCTATGTCCCCTCTCTTATTAGTAAGGTCCGCCGCCCCAGGCTTGTCCTCTCAGATCCCGACGACCCCATAACTCTTCTCCAGGAGAGCAGTAGGGACCGTAGGAACAAAAACAAATCGACATTCCGACCTCGCCGCCGAGGTCCCTCGCGACGACCCCGTAATAATGGTCCTCCCCCCCGTCCCTTGCTCGGGTATGATGTGCCAGCTGGTGGCGTAGCTGAGCCTGTAGCTTTAAACTCCCCTGTTAATAATAATTCAAATCTGATCCAGCCTGTCCCATCTTGCTGTCCTCCCCCCAGCGACGCCCTAAGCCGAGGCCCGTTCCCCACAGGGGGAGCCCTTAGCGTGTAGTCGCTTAGTCTGTAAGTTTTTGCCCCTGGCTGGAGGCTTTGAGTTTTTCTTAAGGCAGCCACAGGATAGTCCGGTTAAGTAGTCTCGACCTCTCTAGGTCAACTACGAGATGCCATTCATAAAAAAAAAAAAAAAGCATTAAGACGTTATAGAATGTCAATACACGTCATGTATTCCATTGCAAAAACATCGAGAAAGTGCAATGACGTTCTCCATTCATTCTAGTATAACATAACCTTTGTCCTCAAAGTAAGAGTCGCAGTATCATAGTCCCTTCAAAGACTTCCTCCGAGATTCAACCTTGACTCTTAACGCTTATCAGCTGTGCAGCGGGTATGCGATGGCTGAAAAGTAAATCACTGAAAGAAAAACGTAATATTCCGACGTCGATATAAAAATATTAGCCAGTCCATTACTATCGAATTGCTTAATAGGAAGTTTCGCAACACCGTATAATTAATAATTATGTACGTTCCCAGCTTATAGCACGAGAGTGTTGTTACATAACGTGAAAATATAAGGAAGCACGCAATGGACAGGCGAGGGGCGTGAGCAGTTTCCGAAATATTATATCCAACGGTTATGACGTTTTATAACGACATTCACAATGCTTAACCAACAGACTCCTATCATATGACAAGTGTATATGACCCACCTGATTAAGTTGGTATTTAAATCGGTCAGAAGTGCTTAAAACACAATTAAGATCATTTTATTATGTGAGACTGTTAACTAACACCATTATTGTCATCTCATGTGTTAATTATTGTAACTGAGGAGAAGATTCATCTTTACGAGCGTAGATTAAAGAAACTTCTTCGAGGCAAGGCAATCCGTACTTAGGTACTCTTGTTCCTATAAAACATCGGTATGTCGTCAATATGTACAGACGCCAGCACATCAAGCTACTACAATCTGTCAAATTTCTTTAATAGATTTTCAACTTTATCGCTAAAGCATTAGGTTCAAGGTTGATTGGAAAAATTTGACAGTTTCGGGTAGCTTGATGTGCTGGCGTCTGTACGTATTCAGGATTTCAAACTCGCAAATTGCTGGATGAAGTTTTATACAGTTTTAGTTAGACGCACTTTAAACGCGGAGGGAATCATACAATAACAACATCATCGGTCGGGTCTGTTTGGAAGTAGATGGAAACATTATTTTTGGATTAAGGCCAAGTTTTTTTTTTGTTTTTTACATTTGTTCGAATAATTCGATTGAAATGATTAAAGTTCTTGATGGAAGTTTGAAGGTACTGTTACGTAATAAGATGGATAAGTAGGTAATATGTAACACGTTAATAAATAATGTGAGCACATAAACTTTTGATCTAATTACTTAAAAACCCGATGCTATTTAAATACCAGAAATCTACCTATTTTACTACCAAAAAGAAGAAAAAAAATATAATAAATTATGTTCACAAAAAACATACAGGATCTAACTAACGTAACAAAAAGTCATTTATATAACCTTTATTTTCAAACTTATGAAAAAAAAAGAAGAAGAAGAAGTTCAAAAAAATTGTGTCAGCTTCATAGACATATAACATGACGCACGACTGGAGTTTATTCCTACGATTGTCTTTGAATATAATGGACAAATTTACCGCTGCAATGAAGACTGGCCGAAATTAAACAAAACACAAAAACGTGACAATGCTTCGCTTGTATTTCACTCCTCATAATTTTGATGTGAAAACGTCTTTTCGCTCGATGTACAGGTGGTAAGTTCAATATTTCTGACCGACAAAAATATTTAAGATTTCAACCGCTAATAACTACGAGACTTTTAATGCTAGAGTAATGATTGAGCATTCAAAAGATAGGTCATATTTATAACAATTTTAAGGCTGGATATAATTTGTCAATGTCGTCACACTGTGACTGGACGCGCATGCGCGCCACCCTCTACTTTTCACTGTGTCGAAATATCAATTCGTTTAGCGCATAAACGTGTTTAGCTAGATTAGTTACTCTGGTGTCTTTGTCGAGAATTGACAAAACACTACAAGGACCTAAAGAGGACATTTTAGAAATGTTGGCCAAAATAAGGTTAAAAATTAATAAGAAATAATATAATAATAATATCTTAGGACATTGTTCACACAAAGTCATCTGATCCCAAACTACTATGGAAACCAGATAACTGATAATTACACCCAGACTCAGGACAAACAGATATGTTCATGCACACAAATCTTTGTCCTGGATGGGAATCGAACCCACGACCAGCGGCATGGCAGGTGGTATCTTAACCAACCACGCCATCTGTTGCCAAATTGTTAATAGCAAAATATTGTCAGATGTCATCTCATATTGGCCGAAAATCTGCTCAGAAATTAAAAAGAAAACTAAGTAGAAGAAAACTTGCATCAAAAAGAATGCAATGAGCCTAAAAAGTCTAGTGTCGCGAGAGCAAATTAAATAGCTACGGCAGTGTCACAAACGTAAGAAAATCTGTTTCAAATAGCAAAAAAGTTTAGGATATCATCTCATATCTGCCGTAACTCTGTTCAGAACTAAAACATATTATAATCGGTGAAAGCTTACTACGAGTATATAAGAAATGTAATGAGCCTACTAAGTCTAGTATCGAGCAAATACAATGGCTACGGCAGTATCGGAAACCGTAGTCAATCTGTTTTCACGAAAAGAAACGGCGCGGACTCGTACTGCGCCTATTAATTTTTTTTTCCATACCGGGGGCCTTATATGATAATCGACTCTTAAAGAGTAGACTCTAAAAGAAGAGATTTTCTGTCTCTATGTTGACAGAGACCAATAAAATAATATAGAATGGATTTATAATAATACAATATTAAAGCTATTAGTGGCCTTTCCGCAATCAGAAGATAAATACGTGGGTGCGACGACGACGCGAAAATGCGTGAATCATTTTTACACTCCTAATCGTATTCGGTTCGCTATCGTCCGTCCATCGTAGGTTCATCTATTTTTATGATAATGAAACACGAATATTATAATAAAATATAATACCCGACGCAATCATTTATTGTGTCTTATAACATTCCAGCTGGTGTTGCCATATCAATAAAAACCCAAAATTTTTGAGGGCCATTTGATTCAGACTATTATAAGTTGGAGAAATGAGTTCATTACCCATCAGTGTTCTAAGTAGTCGTTAATATTTAAAGTAACGTGGTACTCTTCTAAGAATATAAAAATAGACTAGTTTGGTGACCCCACGCGACTGTATCTGCGTGGACGTATTAAAATAACATGGCAATCTGTACTAAAAACTGTTCCATGTGATATTACCGTGTTGATACACGGTAATATCACATGGAACATAACAATACCAATTGATATTGGTATTGTTGTAAACTTTAACATGTGAATTTTTGTTTTCTTCAAATTATTATAATCATCCATGACCTAAATCACGTGTTAACTTATAATAATGGCGTTTACGGGAAAAGTAAATGTTTCCTATTTTTAGTAATTGCACTCCGAAAAGGATGGACCCTAAACCGCGAGCCACCGTGAAAGAGAAATAAAATGATTTTCTGTGATAATATTTTTGTCCCATTACCTCGTATTATAATGCCAAAAATGATTAAATAAAAGACTCCGCGTTGACCAACGACCCGCGCTCCCGCACGCTCTCTCGGTCCTTATGTTTCCGCACTAATCGAATCACTCGCTGAAAAGTAAAACGTGTGAATAATAACCTGAAGACTTTTTACCCGACTGCACACCTTTACGGTGTGCAGTCGGGTAAAAAGTGGCCGTTAACACTTTCTCCTGGTAATGCAGAAATCATAACAATGTCTAGCTGGTCTTTTTTCAGCGGTTTTTGTGATTGGCCAACAGGAAGAAACAATTGATATAATCAAGAAAATCGTCCGACATCTTCTTTGTTTCTAATTATAAAGAACTAGCTTCCGCCTGCGGCTTCACCCGCGTGGTGTGTCGATTAAAAGTAGCCTCTGTCCTTTTCCAGGTCATGGTCTACCCATGTGCCAAATTTCATCCAAATTCGTTCAGCCGTTTCAGCGTGAAAGCGTAACAAATAAACTCACTTTCGCATTTATAATTTATTTTGATCTGTTCTTAAAGGCTTAAATATCTACTGGTAATTTAGTTACCCCTGCCGATGCCGTGACAACACAGGTGCAATTTTACTCTTGGTTTCAACCTGGTCTCAAAAGCAATGTTACGTAAGAAAAAACGCATCATACTTACTGAGCTCGTTTACCAAATGGTGGTGCTGTTAACTAAAATTATCTACTGCCTAGCCTTTTCCCAACTATGTTAGGGTCGGCTTCTAGTCTAACCGGATGCAGCGGAATACCAGTATTTTACATGCAGCGACTGTCTATCTGACCTCCACAACCCAGTTACTGGGTAATACGATACCCTTTAGTAAGACTGTCAGACTTTCGGGCTTCTGACTACCCGTAACGACTGTCAAAGATCTACTAATGATAGCTGGGACCAGGGGTTAACCTGCTTTCAGAGACAAGGGGGGGTATCGATATATCACCCATCCATGGAACGGCCTCGGTAAGCATAGCTAAAGCTTCGATCGACCCATGCGGCTGTTATTATTTAGCCACTGTTAATTTAAATAAAGAAGTTTAAAACAAGACAAGGGATGACAAAACTCGCCAACATATTCGCGGAAATTTTTAAAATTCTCTTTTTAGGGTTCCGTAGTCAACTAGGAACCCTTATAGTTTCGCCATGTCTGTCTGTCCGTCCGTCTGTCCGTCCTCACTTAATCTCTGTGACCGTTAGCACTAGAAAGCTGAAATTTGGTACCAATATGTATATCAATCACGCCGACAAAGTGGTAAAATAAAAATTGGAAAAAAATGTTTTATTAGGGTAGCCCCCCTATATGTAAAGTGGGAAGTGATTTTTTTTTAATTTCAACCCTAACGTGTGATATATTATTGGAAAGGTATTTAAAAATGAATAAGGGTTTACTAAAATCATTTTTTGATAATGTCAATAATTTCGGAAATAATCGCTCCAAAAGTAAAAAACAATGTGTCCCCCCCTCTAACTTTTGAACCATAAGTTTAGAAAATATGAAAAAAATCTGAAAGTAGAACTTTATAAGGGCTTTCTAGGAAAATCATTTTGAACTTGATGGAAACAACAGTTTTTGTACAAAAAAGACAAAAAGTTGTACAAAATAATTTCTGGACTAAGTTTGTAGTATAATCGTATATGCAAGCATTTTTTTAACTTCGTTTACATATTTTATTACATTTTTACGGACGGGAAACTACGGAACCCTACACTGAGCGTGGCCCGACACGCTCTTGGCCGGTTTTTTTTACTATACCACTGTGTTCATGGACCATTTCCAATGCTTCATTTCCATAGAGAATGTTTCATAGGTAGCGGAAAAATACATAAAAAATAATCGAAGAATATTTTAGCTGTGGATTTAAAAAAAGATGGTACCTAATTCAAACAGCAACCATGGTGAAAGCTTGGAATTAGTTTCATAATTTTATACAATTGGCTTGTAAATACGTACTTGTAAACCGCGCCCAACACGCCACATTTGAATTTAAATGTGTGAAATTCATCACGTTAGATGTTATGCCGAGATATGTTACTTAGAATTAACGTTCTTAATTGTTACTGAACAAGTGATGCGCCTTTTAATTAATAAATCTATAGCTTCTGACACAAAAGTTTTTAGCGGTCACACGAGCTATCCTTCATTCGATGATGTAATGAACTTCCTCTTCCACATTATTATAATCTTCATTTCCGTTTAATGGACACCCAGACTGCACTTACCTTACTGTCTATTTATTTGTCTAAATATTGTTACAGAGTTGTAACATGGTTTTAAAAGTTCATAATATTTAGCCGTTTCCTCCGTACAAATACATTTTCAGGGTATTGGTTGGTTAGTACATATAAAATTGAATTAGGATAACATTCTTTATTACAAATTAGACAAATATTAGTTATGGAAATGTCAAAAAGATTAAATTAAGTCAAAGAGACAATAACAAGAGAATATAACTATTACCTTTATTTAAGTCAACTTTTCATTCATAAAATCATTAGTCGAGTAGAAGCATTTACTGAGATACCTAATTGAATAATTTACATTTAAAGGACATACAGTTAAGTGTTTTATAACAATCTGGTAGTTTATTGTACACTTAGGTCGCAATACAAAATACACTAGGTATTAGAAGATAGTTCATTATTTCGTACACGATGTCGAGCTGACGTTTTCTTTTTGCAAGGTTGTGCCCCTACAGCGCTCAAATCGTCAGATTATTGAAATTCATACTTTTCAGCATGTAATTAACCCTCATACCTTAATATGACGCGCTCAAGTATTTCTAACCATCGATTTTTTAGGGTTCCGTATCTCAAAAAGAAAAAAAATGGAACCCTTATAGGATCACTCGTGTGTCTGTCTGTCTGTCCGTCTGTCACAGCCAATTTGCTCCAAATGTAATGGACCGATTAAGTTGAAATTTGGTACACATATGTATTTCTGTGACCCAAACACGGATGTCTAATGTAAATTAATGAATTTTGAATATGGGGGTCAATTTTGGGGGCAAATAAGAAAATAAAATGAAAAGGTTTGCGAACTGTACCGTGTGATATATGAAATATATGTATAATATGAAAAATATGTATTTGAGACCCTCACAGTAAGCCCTTTCGGCTTACTGTGAGGGTCTCAAATACATATTTTTTTGTAATTTTAAAATAAACTGTTTTAAAGGTATTTAAGAAAATAGACTATTGAGCTTAAACTTTTCAAAAAAACTAAAGGAAATACTTCTATACCTATAGATTACAGGAAATCCTATAAGGAGTCTTAAAATAACATGGTAAATCTGCCAATATTGTGCGTACAAACGTACATTTGCGGTTGGAGTGTATGGGAGAACATGTTTTTCAACTACAATTACGGAACCCTTAATTGTGCGTGGTCCGACAAGCACTTGACCGGTTTTTTTACTATTTTGATCGGCTGCCCTAGACGCGCGACCCTATATAGAGCGCTTATACTCAACAGGGTGCAAGGTATCCCCATTACGTTAATCTGCCGCGCTTGTGTAAATCCCAATTCCCCTACTGGGCTCCACTTTCATTAAGAACCTCAAACATTCGAGAATCGAGCTCTGATTATTGGTAGCTATTTATGGCCCAAGAAGTGCTATAATATTACAAGTATAACAACATATTTAAGCCCTCCTACTTCACTTTCCACCCGAAATGAGTGTTATTTCCATAAATAATTGGGTTGTCTCGTGGGCAGCGATAATATGAAGATGCTGACTCACCCGGTGCAAATGAAATGCCACGCGCATGTTTACAACTCATATTATGAGTATTTTTATTGTTGTGACTTTGAACGATACTGCGTGGTTCTGCCTGATCTGGTTCCAAGTTACGTGGAGTTGGCGCAATTGTCGACCAGTCAGAGCCTCAGCGGCCAACATCTCCATCTTTGGCGTCTCCCCCTTCATCTATGGTCTAATGAGTGCTTAATCTTTTGAGATGTCTCCTTATTCTCCTTTATTCACTATGAAAGGTTTCTTATGAAGCTGGTACATTGTTCTCTTGGATCTTCAAGTACAGTTTCCTCAAGGCGAATTTTTGAAGTTTCTTCAAGGCGACTCTTTTTGCAACGAATCCCAAAAAATGTTAATATCTGGCAAGTATTATCCAAATACACGTGACTACTACATGCATCTTTCATCTATTACCTGAGGTATTCTTTCTTGCAAATCATGACCTCACTTAAATACCTGTATATAATGTAGACGCGACGTTTTGTTTTCAGCAAGCTATAAGCTTCCAATAATAATCCTTTAGCCTCTCATACCAAAACTATTAAAAATATCTACTAAATTCACTAACATACACAACCTAAAACACAAGAGTTTCTTATACAGTGTCTCAGATAAAGCACATTACGTATACAGACAAGGGAAAATTACTTTTGCGGCTCTGCGACTCTTTAAAGTGATCTCTAACATTCATGAATACGCGGCAAGGAAGTTGAATAGGAATTTTGTTGATTTGTTGTTCCTCTAATGTTTTAATTAAATTCAGATATGGTTGATGGATTACTGTTGTACACCCGACTCTTCAGGTAACCCCATAGGAAAAAATCCGGCGGTGTGAGTTCTGGGCTTCTCATCAAAATCAGTTTTTCAGGGAAGTATCCACGTACTGTCTCTATTGACTGGTTTGACGACGAAGGACGACATTTGAATAATGCTATTAATAATAATATAAAGAAAAAGTAATTTTCCCGTGTCTTCAGTTTCTGTTTTTGTAATTTATCGTGTATATATAAATATATTTGTTAATTTTTATGCATCTACAACAGTTAGTTTTTTCTGCGACACGCTGTACAATGACGGTGAGCACCAAGGAAGGGTTTTTAAAAATTCATCACATAAAGGGGTTAAACAGGGGATTAAAAGGAGATTATTCACCGACCATACATTTTTGGGCTAAATGTGAAAGTAAATGCCAAACAAAACAAAAGCTACTCTCCGAAAGAATACGTTTTTCTGTATTTATTCCGAAAGAATACGTTTTTCTCTATTTATTTCCGTTTTGCTTTATTTTTTTTACTATTATTCTTTTAAGTACGCATCAAAGTATTATATGGTTTTGCCAATAAAAACAATTAATTATTTATTTATTTATTAACCTTATTTGTTATTCGTATTTTTCAAACTATTATGGCAGCGCAACAGCGCATGGAATGGCTCTACAGATTTGCTCCCATAGTGAAAAGTGAAGAGAAGAACATGTTCTAACGGAATATAACTTTTTTTTGTACTAAGCAGAGCTTGTATTATGGAAACCAGATAACTGATATACTACATACACAACTTATTTTTTTGTAAATACATACTTATATAGATAATTACACCCAGACTCAGGACAAACAGACATGTTCATGCACACAAATGTTTGTCCTAAATGGGAATCGAATCCACGGCCTGCGGCATGATAGGTGGTATCTTAACCAACCACGCCAACGGGCCTGTCAATAATGTATATATTACACTGGATATTAAGTGGTTATTTTTGATATTAAGTGGTGATAATAAATCTTCATTTACGCACCTAGCTAAGGAATTGTTTGTACCTACATGAATATGGGCAGGTGGTCCGTTGGTCATCAAGATCGTCATGACAATCCCTGTAATTAGCGATGCAATTATTTTTATCACAAAGATGCTTGTTAGGAATGGTGCATAAATACTGTGAAGTCAATCATCACGATCGAGAACAATGGTGCTATTGACGTTGCAGTTATTTTTATCAGCTTGATCTAATGATATGACTAAGGGCGGAGTTCGCAGACTTTTAAAACGGCTGTTGACATAAACGAACTGTTAGTAATAGTAATACCTTTGGTGAACACAGGTTTAGTGCTGACTTCATATTGTGTCGATGTTATAAGGGATATTGCCCACTCGAAGAGTTCGCAATCAGTATCAGCACGGGCTGAGACGCTGTGTCTCTACGGTGGCCGATTGTGAGTAGGCGGCCACCAATACTGTGACGTCATGTCATTTACATTTGATTATTTTAAATGTAATGACTAAAGGAAACCTTATATTCTTTGGCTTACGCAAGGCTTTTCATTCATTACAGAATAATTGTTAGAGGTCGCAAAATGCACCGCTGCACGCTGGGGTGAAAAATGCCCTTTCACAATCATGGTACTGCGTACGTTAGCAGTAATGCGAGTCATCGCACAATTTATGTGTAACAAAGCACGAGCTCACGTCTAGTGGTGACTGATTGCTCTATCATCAACATTGTCCGACGATATAAATTGACGATTGGAGCGCTTACTGTAGTGTATGATGCGAATGCGTTCTCGACTCTGCGCCTGCGGTGCTTGCTTGCCATCCGTTTCTCTTAGTTGATTTTACGACGTGCTCGGGATGATATCGAGGGTTCACGGGCTATTTGTATTAAGCGACATGTTTGGAACTTTACAGGAGGGCATTTCAAAGTTTCATTATTCGGAAAAAAGAACATTGTAAAAATGTATCAATATTTTTTACGAAAAAGTGGCCTATCGACGGTTAATAATCAATAGTGTCTATCTCCGTTTTTTTTTTACGATTTTCACTTTTTAATGCAGGTAGATATGATTATAACATAATATCGGGCAGGATGTCGCTTAATACAAATAGCCCGTGAACCCTCGATATATTTTCTTGATTATTAATTGAATCACAAGCGTTCGTCTTGACTAGAACTACATTTTTTTATGGTAAACATGACGATTGACATCTGATTGTTTTGCCATTTGGGTAAGACCGCGAACTATTGTACAGTAACATTCATGACAAAAAATTATAAAAAAAAAAATTGTCACACAAGCATACAATTCAGTACAATACGAGTATATAACAAATCTCATTTATCAAAGAACGTTGATGTTATAAGATAAATAAAATGGGGACAAGCAGGCACATAACAAATGTACAATTTTTAGCGGTTTTACCCATTCATCACAATATTCCTTAGTAGCAAACGGAAAGTATAATCTTACTTTATAGGACGTGACGTAAAGGAACGAATTTTTGAACAGGATATTAGTCTAACATAAGTAGGCACATAACCTACAAATCTTATGTAACAACGAAACTTTCGCCATTTCCCTCTACAATACTTTCTTAAAATTTACACTCCGTAATAATATGTGTACATGTTAATTGGACTAAAAAAACTCTAATTATAAGTTTTTGAATGCAAATAGCATATTGCACCTTACTAGAACACTCCAAACTAAAATGGTATTAATTCCGTTCAAGTGTGGGTGCAATTTAGAATGTACATAAGTTGTTCGACTAATAAGCCCAGTGTAACGGTCGGCGCACATTATACGGTTAATCACTGTGTTTTGCATAATCATATATATTAATATAACGATTCAATTTCTCTAAATCGCGATTTTTTTTTATATTTAGATGGATTTGTATTTAGATGGGTGGAGGAGGAGCTCGTGGCTAAGTAATAACAGCCGCACGGATCGATCCATCAGGTTAAGCTACGCTTGCCGGGGTTGGTCTGTGGATGGGTGACCATCTTTTCATACCGAGACTCCTCCGTGCCTCGGAAAGCACGTTAAGCCGTTGGTCCCGGCTGTCATTCGAGGATCTTTGACAGTCGTTACGGGTCGTCAGAAGCCCGAAAGTCTGACAACCAGTCTTACCAAGGGGTATCGTATTACCCAGTAACTGGGTTGTGGAGGTCAGATAGACTGGAAGCCGACCCCAACATAGTTGGGAAAAGGCTAGGCAGATTGATTGTGTATTTAGATGGGTCATATTTTCAAAACGCGAGCCTTGTTTCTGCAAGGATTATTGGATGCTTACCGTGCTGAACAAAACGTCGCGTCTACATTATACACAGATATATTTTATAACTGAGTTCATGATTTGCAAGTAAGGATACTTCAGGTAATACATGAAAGATGCATGTGGTCGTCACGTGTAAGACTTAGTTCACAATTGTTACAAATAAGACGCCATCATGACTAATATATGTACATAGATAAGCGCTAAGTATAACAAGAAACGTTATTTTTGTGTCTTATGATTATGACGAATGTAATTTGGTTTCTACAAAGTGTGTATCTCAGTATTCTGAAGCTTCTTCAAAGACTTTCATATCTTAAAAGTATTCCGGTATCGGCGCAAAAGACATGCTGCGTGATGGATGTTGTCTTGGCAGTAATATTTTAACCCCATTTCAAAGATGATGTACCGGAGAAAATGAAAAATAATCACGATTCGTGATGCGGAAAAATAGTGAATGTAAACGATAATACAATAGCCTCTCTCCAGTACACTTGGGAAGGAGTTCGATGCACCGAATTGCAGATAATCTTGAGTATATGCATCATACTACAGTGTGTCTTTATAATGTGCACATGTCGAAATGAGGAAAACTATGCTTAGTTTTATCGACGGAAAAAATATAAAAAAAAAAATTAACTTTTTATAGCATTTTTTAAATTCTTGTTCGATGGTATGATCTCTGTGTAAACAAAACGGTATAACTTTAAAACTAAATGATTTTTATTTCTGTAAGTAGGTTTGTACAAACACTTTTACAAGTCAATATTTTTTTTTTAAACTAGATGAGGTCGGCGTTTCCTATCTGACTACTCTGAGAAGAAAGGCCGAAACAAACTCAGAGGTCACAGTCTCTCAATGATCTATGACGATGAAACAAACTCAGTTATAATTGAAAATAACAGGGCGTCCTCACAAAATAAAAGTTAAATAAAAAACTACTACTAAATATAAAAAAAAACTAAGGTGTTTTTTTTGACAAAAATCTGGTACTTTTTTCATGAGTTTTTACAATAATTCTACATCATTATTCTACATCATATTAGCTTTCTAAATGTAAAAATATCGCGTTTATGACTCAATCACAACATTTCCTAACAGCTGTTAAAGAAAGGCCTTGCACACTGCTACGCACAAAAATAAAACTTCAGCAGGCAGACAATAAAAAAAAAAAAATTTGTTTATTTTTTTATTTATTTTTCCGTCGGTAAAATTAAGCATAGTTCCCCTCATTTCGATATGTGCACATTATAAAGACTCACACTGTATAGTGTGCTAACCTATGTAGGAGCAGAGGGCTCTGTAGGTGTATTGTTTCAATTACTGTAACTGGACTGAGGTCGCGGTATCGATAACATACACTTTATCATCGTGTCAGCGTGTCTTCATACTTTTGAATTTTAACTTGTCTTATTGATCAGAACTACGATGTGGTTCACACGATTGCGATTTACGAGTGTCTCCAGCACAAGCGTATTTTACCAAATTCGTAAATTTCTTCTTTTGACTCATCTTTTGGAAACGAACCCTTCAGATAAGCCTGTTTATGTGTGTCAAAGTGTAATCAAATCTTCATTGGCCGTAATCGCGTAATGTGTAGTGCACCTTAGTCCCGTGGTTGGCACGTAATGTTC
The DNA here is from genome assembly GCA_948252095.1 of Dicycla oo. Lineage (NCBI taxonomy): Eukaryota > Metazoa > Arthropoda > Insecta > Lepidoptera > Noctuidae > Dicycla > Dicycla oo. Next base: position 35,587,717 of record OX411709.1, on the reverse strand, counting down.
TAGATATCAAAAATAGAAAGGGTGATTTTCGTGGCTCAGTGAGGGCTCGGGTTCACTGATTTCAGACGCAGTTTAGATTTACACGGCTTAATTTAGATGCTACGTAGATGTTTTGAAGTTGTACAGGTATTAATAGTAACGGTGCCAGGAATTTCATTGCGTTTTCAGCCCGGAATATTTTCAATACAATTTTCATTAAGAATAACTGAGATAATATCTTACGCGATTGGACAATGTCCCGCTGGTTTTGGGCCACTTCAATGTTTCCTCCTATGGGTTTTGTAACGCTTGCACAAGGGAATATTTCCAGATAAACGGTTACTCTCGTGACCATTATTGCGATCTCATTTGAAGATAGGTCTATAGGTTGTAGTGGACGTTTACTGAAGCCTTGTGGACAGCTAAAAGACACCCTCTAAAAAGAGTTTTACTATACCTTGCAAACCGCGTCGCGACGGACAATGAGCCTATATGTAAACATTTATTTCTAGATCACCAATGTTTTGGTGACTGTTACCATAGCTACTGGTATTTTAATGTTTAATCTGTACTGTACACTAACACGATTAGATCGGAGAAATGGAACGAAACTGGCTAAATACATTGCGTAGACAGCCATTATCTTCGAGTATCTGGAATCCGAGTATGTTGTTTTGACTAGAGACTGCGCGTACAATCAGGGCTTCAGGGACCGTCCATACATCTCATAATGTTTCTTCCTCCTTGGTATAGAATGGTGATAAATGACAATTAACTTAACCCATTCCTTCTCCTTGTTATCAATGTGCTGTGGACATTCCCGAATAAACGATCCCACAGTAAAAAAAAAGTCATCTCATTTTGCACAGTTTTCCTACCGATAGCGTAATTAAATTCTTTCAAAACCAACGAATAAAATATAATTATTTCATTTGTTAATGAGTGTCGGCTTAGTCTCAAGTCAGTGCAACCCTGATAAAAGTCTCAGGTTACCAATGTGCAGACAGAAGCCGCTTCTTTATCTACCTGATAATACCTAGCGACTGACTCGTCAATTACGACATTCGCAATAAATGCACGTATATATGTATGTGATTGGTATGATATCCGGATACCATACATTTCTTTTCCCTTTATCATAATGTTTTGTTTATAATTATACTAGCTTTTGCCCGCGGCTTCGCTCGCGTTAATTAAGAATAGCGGTTTAGGGCGTGAAAAGGTATCAAGCAAACAAACTTACTTTCGCACCATAATATTATAGTTAGGAGGATGAAAACTCGGTCTATCGACACTCTTACGGCTCATAAAATGTATTACATACTTCAATAAAATAAAAGAAAAACGCTTCACACTACTAATCAATAATAACATAATTCCGTCATGATTCGAAAGACACGTGGCGCCATCTCATAAGAACGTTATTGTTGTTTTCCTCGGAAACAGTCCTTTTTTTCGGGATAAAAAGTACCCTAGGTCCGTTTCTGTACACCTGACAACGTATATGCAAAATTTCAGGATGATCGGTTCAGTGGTTTAGGCGTGAAAAGGTAACAAACAAACAAACTTACTTTCGCATTTATAATATTAATAATAAGTTAGGATAGTTGATTACAATGTCATTCAATGTTCATAGGACTTCTGTTTTAGTTGTTCCTTCCGTTGCATACTGTAAGGTATGCACATATCTAGCAAACAGTATACGTACAGAACCACGGGTTGTTGATATGTGAATGAACCCAATACATCACCACTGCACTTTGTACTATTATGTGCATGTAATAAGCTTATAATAATTAATTATAGGTCATGCGTTCGCCAGCGTACAAGTCATGATACATAGGTACGGCGTTATACTATATCTATATACGTGATATGTTGCGTTAGTGCATCTAGCGTTACGTTATCGCCATGTTGCCTCTGAACTGTACTTAGTCAGTATACTTGGTCTTCGACGAGTGTTCGGAACTGTTGTTTTGTTTTGAACTAGAGCATTTATTATCAAAGTGTTGTGTGTTTACTATCAAAGGTATTATTGATGTTTTTCTTGTTTTTTTTTTTTTTGGGTTATGGCAAATGTAATAATATTTTGTGATGTTAGATAGGTTGGGCCCAGACAGTGGCCACGCCAATCGTGGCGTCAGTGGGTTTTTTTATGGTTCTCAGAAGTATGGGTGTATGTTTAGAAGTGCAGGTTTGGTCAGGACTCAGGAGTATCGCAATCGCACTGAGTGTGGATTATAGACATTTCTGCTTGGAAATCGAACTTAGCGTCTCAAGATTCGTATTTGTTCTGTCGTTTCTACTGAGACACTGTCGCATTTTTTATCTTCTCATTGGATAAGTAGCCGGTTTGTGTGGGAGCATTCACGCACGAATCGTGCGTCAGCGTACAGTGGCTTCCGTTTTCCCATAAACGTTTAGTGCACTGGCGGTTGATGTTTTATTTAGGTTGTGTGTACTTACCTATCAATCAAAATCCTTATATGTATATTATTCTTCTGTACGTGTGTTTGTCACCTAACATCTCCTAAACGGCTGAGCCGATTTGGATGAAATTTTGTGTGTATATTTCAATGGGTTCATGGATGGTTTGAAAACAATTGGACCCGGTAGGTGGCGCTGCTAAGGCGGTACGAAGTTCGCCGGGTCCGCTAGTAATAATAGTTACACATAACGTAGTTGTACGTACACGTAGTTGTATATACAGGGTTATTTGTAAAACACCAGCAACCTCTTAAGGGGTCATTATACTCATAATTATGAACAACTTTCACTATATGGGACCAAACCAAAAATCGCAAAAAAAAAATCAGCTGTTCAGTACATTTTGACGAATTATGCGAACATAAATGTACTGAACAGCTGATTTTTTTTCGCGATTTCAGGTTTGTTCCCTCAGTAAAAGTTGTTCATAATGATGAGTACAATGACCCCTTAAGAGGTTGCTGGTGTTTTACAAATAACCCTGTATAATAGTTTTCAAAATTCTTAATGCTAGAATAAAGTTTAAGGTTGCACTAGTCGGCGGCTCGAACTCGTAGGTGGCGTGGCTAATATACATGCAATTTGACGGGACCCTATTACTAAGACTCTGCTGTCCGTCTGTCTGTCACCAGGCTGTATCTCATGAACCGTAATAGTTAGACAGTTGAAATTTGTACAGATGATGTATTTTCTCTTTTATGTGATTTGTAAAGTATGTGTTTAATTTTTGTAATTGGTTTTAAACCGTCTTAATTAAATAAAAATATATTTATTTATTATTCTGTTGCCGCTATAACAACAAATACTAAAAAAACAGAAAAAAATAAATATTTAAGGGGGCTCCCATACAACAGACATGATTTTTTGCCGTTTTTATTGATAATGGTACAAAACCCTTCGTGCACAAGTCTGACTCACACTTGGCCGGTTTTTTCTATATAAGATAGATAATAATATATAGATGTGTATATATATATATATATATATATATATATATATATATATATATATATATATATATATATATATATATTATAAAAGTCTGTTGCCGCATGTAATATTGTTCTGTTCATAATTGTCAGGACAATGTTTGTGTGTAAGAAAATTCTCATTTATTTCATAGTAAAAAAGGCCTCGGCTTCGCATGGGTGTCATGCGAAGCCGAGGCCTTTCGCTAGATGAAAACACTAAATAAAGTCCAAATGTTTAAGACCACTGTCTTATTGCCAGTAGTATAAAAATAATTTGAAAAAAAAACAGTTATATTTTATTCTTGGATCGTAGTTTACGTCACTTTAAAGTTGGAAACTCTGTGCAATATTATATTTTAACTGTTTAAGCTATGACTACAATTTTAGCACCTTGTTAAAGTACTTTTCGGCAAACTGCACAATTGAGGTTTGTTATTTAAAATTGGCAACACCTTTATTTACATATTTGATCTCGAATCCGATTTTTAGGTTTAGATAATAAATAACGAGACAAATTGATATATTTTTAGGTTTGGAAGTACACCGTCAAACAGACTAGTAATCATACTACTACGTTTGTATGGGATAATGACCGACTAGCGTAACCTTAAGGATTCTTTTTGAACAGTCAACTGCGAATTATATTTTCACTTTGAATGAATACCTAAATAAATAAAAAAATCTTTAATGGCATAAACTCATCGATCACTAATAAACAACTAGAGATCGATGCATAAACTGGGTTGCAGTTGAAGTACCCGTAGTTTAAAATCCTTTGAATTTGCTCTCACAAAGCAGTTTAACCGAAATCTTATTGTTTGATGTTGTTGTTTGTTAGTCAGACAGTACGGCATAAAAGATCTCTTAGTACCTACAGCTCGGTTCTCACAGTTGGCAGTCACCAAGGGTTGTCCAAGGTTTCTCTTTATTCAAATACAATAGTTAGCTACCCCTTAAATTAAAATACCGTGTCCTGATAAATTAGTATTGTTGCTAAGACCTGTATGTATTCTTTAGCTTAGCTTATGTAAAATCTTTTCTAGTCACCCTCTTGCCTTACTAGTGAGCCAGTTCGTCACAAAAGATCTTGATACTTGGTTCCCACACGGGTATTTCAGTTTCCTTTTATTAACCGATTTAAAAAAAGAAGGATTTTCTCAGATTAGTGAGCCAGTTCGTCACAAAAGATCTTGATACTTGGTTCTCACAAGGGTATTTCAGTTTCCTTTTATTAACCGATTTAAAAAAAAGAAGGAGTTTCTCAGATCGTCGGAATCTTTTATTTTTTAAGGCACAGTACAAATGACTATCGTTTAAAATACGCGGCTGATCATGTTCGCGTGTTGCTATAATAAAATCATTCCTACTTATTGAAGGTCAAAATTAGAAGACCTTAAATTTTAATAGTAAAGTAATATTTGGGGTTACTTACAATAAAAGACTAGGATGTCTTAGTTGTACGTTCGTCACAAGAACACTCTTTTTCTCAAGAGGTATTGGGTACAAGTTGCATAATAATCCTGATGGCCTAGTAGTTAAAGCCTATGCATGATTTCTAGACTCCTCAAAATATGTCTAGATTCTGCCCGCGAGTTCAACCGCGTTAATTAAAAATAAAAACCGCCAAGTGCGTGTCTGACTACGCACAATGATGGGTTCCGTAGTTGGGATGAATCCCAAGAACAAACTTAACATTGTAGTTGAAAAACATGTTCTCCCATACATTCCAACTACAAATGTCCATAGTTAAACGAAAAGGATTCTTTTTGTTTAACTATGGACAAATGTAAGTTTGTACGCACAATATTGAGAGATTTACCATGTTTTAAGACCATCGACTTCTTATAGGTTTTCCTGTAATCTATAGGTATTGAACTATTTTCTATATTTTTTTCAAAATTTTAGGCTTAGTACTTTCGGAGATAAAGGGGGGAAATGGTCAATTTTCGTCTATATTATTAAATAACTTTAAAATGGTTTATTTTAAAATTATAAAAAAATACATTTGAGACTCTTACAGTAAGCTCTTTCATTTGATATGCCACACGGTACAGTTTGCAAAACTTGTTTTTGTTATTTTCTTATTAGCCCCCCAAAGTTGACCCCCATATTCAAAATTTATTTATTTAAGTTACACGTCCGTGTTTGGGTCACATAAATTTTAACTTAATCGGTCCGTTAGATTCGGAGCAAATTGCCTGTGACAGACGGACAGATAGACAGACAGACAGACACACGAGGGATCCTATAAGGGTTCCGTATTTCCTTTTCAGGTACGGAACCCTAAAAATGCCTATCGCCTTCGTGCAAGTGCTAGCAATAAGTTGAAAAAGTTTTATCGCAATCGGACGGTTGCATTTTGTCTCCTCTCCCGCTCACACGGGACCAAGTTATTAAGAATGTTAAATGAAAATATGTTTTTTTTGGAAAAAGTAATCCATTGGCGAACTAATAAATAATATTAATTTAATAGGTAATTATTAAAAACACGTTTTGTATTGTGTTATCTAATAAACTAAGCTCAATAAGTTTTTGGGATGAGTTACATACTTATAAATGCCACAATAAAACGTAACGTCCTTTCCGTGGCTCGGAAAGGACGTTAAGTCATTAGTCCCGGCTGTCATTCGTGGATCTTTGACAGTCGTTATACTGGTCCTCAGAAGTCCGACAGTCTGACAACCAGTCTCACCAAGAGAAATCGTATTACCCAGTTACTGGGTTGTAGAGGTTACATAGGTCGTCGCTCCATGTGAAATATTGGTATTCAGCTGCATCCGGTTAGACTGGAAGCCGACCCCAACATATTTGGGAAAAGGCTAGACGGATTGATTGAGACAACGCACAGCCTAAACCGCTGGGGGTCTAACAAGGATTTTCGAAAATTTCTGCCCTAAATGGGCTAAATATGGGATAAAATTTTGTATGGTAGTTCATCATTTTGAAGTTATAAACGTGGAAGTTTTATACTTAGATTTTTGTTTAATAGCTTTAAAAGATATTATGTATCATGAATTCTTAGAGGAAATAATTTGAAAACTGACGAAGATATGGAAGTCTTGCCTGTACTAACATAACCTTTTCTTGTTTACAGCCCCTTCAAGATGAATCGGGGCACCCGAGTGGAGCCGACGCCGCCAGAATGCGCGCTGGCGGCCGAAATGTTCGACCACTTCTGTTCGGCCGGCACCATGAAGCAGATCCTCGCGTTACACCGGGAGATCTGCAACACACTCAACCTGAAGCCCAACAGACTTCCAGACTTCTACCCCAAGCTCAAGGTACGTGTCCGACCGAGGATCAGTTGTACGGCAGTAAAAGCCTGTTGTAAGCAATAGACTATGGGTACCTTTTCCAGCATTATATTTCTATCTTTCTCTGTACCTGTAATTCTTAGAATAGTTCTTATACGTAGTTTCGTTTTCTGTTTATCCGATCCATGTTAAAATATTATTTTTATTTATTTTCTTATCATTGTGTTATACACCCTCAGAGGTAATTATGTTGTAGACTTGTTGTGTACTTGTTAAAATTTTTTAGTTTTGACTTGCAGCTACATTAATCATTATTTTAGTCTATTCTGGACTTGCTCCTTATTACTAACTGCGAAATGTGGGTGGACTAAGCAGACGTGTATATCTCTAGTTATGGCTCAATTCAATTCTCAATTCTTTATTGCGTACCATAATGTATATACATAGTTGGTTAGGAAATTATTATATAAGTCACAATTATGGACCCTGTCGGGTACAGCATAGAGCAAGTAGGCTTGGGGGATTATAGGTGTGATGTGTGATGTTATGTGTGGGCATGAAAATTCTTTTCAAAACATTATTTTTAGTCTGTGTGCGTGTTATGTATTGCACATGCAATTCCGAATTTGAGAATAAATATTTACTGTTCATGATCTTGACTAAGATTTCAGAAAACGTGAAATTGATAACATAACTTTTTATACACAGGGTTTAGGGCCGGTTCTTTGATCCGTAATTAACTCAAAAATGGTTAATATTAGTAATTAATGGTTGAATTTGGTCTAAATAAGGCTAAACATATTTGAGTTAGGCCATTAGTTACTATTTGTTATATGAATGAGCTTACATGCATACATTCATGTTTAGCCTTTCACATTTAGCCAAAATTCAACCATTAGTTACTCTATGTTTGACCATTGGTTGAGTTAACTACGGATAAAAAACCGGCCCTTAGGCTTCACTGCTGTAGGTGAGTAGTGTAAGTTCTAGACTGATACAAGTTTACAAGTCGCACATATCTGATATCTAGCCATTGGTGGGAATGGATGGATGGGAGTAGTCCCATTTTCTAACACGCGTTTCTACTTTCAATATTCTAATTATCGCTAAAACTATTTCTGTAAATGTATTGATCCGTAGTTCGGGACTTAGTTCGCCGCTCTCAAAGGAAATGCTATTTCAATTCCAACGGAATTCAGACGTACAGCAGGTACTTAGAATTTCAATATAGGTATCATACAATTTGAAAATTAAATACCATTGCTGAGCCAATCTTCAACCTTATTCTCAAAAAGTAAAGCTTATATTTGTTGGCTGTTAATTTTTCGCAATGCACTTTTAACTTAGAAAGTGATATTTTAATAATATTGTAGAGGAAAGTTTACCAGACCGCGACGTTTGCGAAGCGTGGAGTTACTTTGGTACATCGTAGGTACCGGTCACATTGTTTTCCAATGCGGTATAGGCAGGGAGCTAGGGATAGTGTTTCATGTGTACTTTGATGAGATAAAAATGACCGCATAAGTTACTAGTGGCTACGTAGACGAATAAACAGCTTGGTACATTATAGGTATTCGCTTTTGTAAAATTTGCAGACATTTTTATTTAATACTAACTGTTGCCAGCGGGTTCGCCCGCGTGTATGTCGGAAATTATCCCACGGGAACCTTCTACCGGGATGAAAAGTATCCTATGTCTTATTCCAGGTTATAAACTATCTGTATACCAAATTTATAGTATTACTAGCTTTTGCCAGCGGCTTCGCCCGCGTGTATGTCGGAAATTATCCCACGGGAACCTTCTACCGGGATGAAAAGTATCCTATGTCTTAATCCAGGTTATAAACTATCTGTATACCAAATTTATAGTATTACTAGCTTTTGCCAGCGGCTTCGCCCGCGTGTATGTCGGAAATTATCCCACGGGAACCTACTACCTGGATGAAAAGTATCCTATGTCTTAATCCAGGTTATAAACTATCTGTATACCAAATTTCTTCCAAATCCGTTTAGCCGTTTTTGCGTGATTGAGTAACAAACATCCAAACATACAAACTTTCACATTTATAATATTAGTGACATTTATAATATGAGTTATTTTAGTTACATACAGTTACTTTCGTAGCAAAATCTCAACGGTTTGAAAAAAAAACACGCAACGAACTCAAATCGCAACGATCAGGCAAGCCTTCAGACATTCCTAAAATACAAAAAAAAAAAATGAGATCCACTATATTAGAATATAATATAATAATTATATTGACTATCTAATGCCTCGAACCGTGCTTACCCTAAAACTGTCAAAACAACCCAATTCCACGTGACACACCAATTTAACACTTAGTACGTAGAATTTTATCTAGAACGTCCGTGTTTCAATGGCACGAAGCCAAAACGTATGCAACTCACCGTCCCGTTTATTACTCTTTCCACCCAGGAATTCGTATATTGTACCGGGAAACAGAAATACGACGCTAAATAAACCTTACGACCGCTAAGTTCCAAGTTATTGTGTTTCTCTATGATACGCGAATCTGAATCTATAGCGTTATATATTCTTCCTACTTTATGCTATAGCTGGCTGATGCTCTATGTAACGACACGAACAAAATTCTTGAGTACTTATCAATATGTGGATGACTATAAGCTCGTGGCTAAGTAATAACAACCGCACGGGTCGATCGATCAGGTTAAGCTACGCTTGCCGCGGTCGGTCCGTGGATGGGTGACCATCTTTACTTACTAATTGCCGAAATCTCCTTCTCCCTTTTCCACACACATTTGCTAATGCGAGTACTTATCTTGCTGACTGTGATTTCTATTCGCGGATGAAAGGAAGAAGTTCTTGTCAGTCTTGTATGTCTGGAGCATGGTGAGAAGAGGTTTGTTAATGTGTTTTGTGAAGGTGCTCGTGGCTAACTAATAATAACAGCTGCATCTTTACATACCGAGATAAAAAAACCAGTGCTTCAGAAAGCACGTTAAGCCAATGGTCCCGGCTATCATTCTTGGATCTTTGACAGTCGTTACGGGTCGTCAGAAGCCCGAAAGTCTGACTACGAGTCTTACCCAGTATCGTATTACTAAGTAACTGGGTTTAGGAGGTCAGTTAGGCAGTGGCTCCATGTAAAATACTTCAGCTAAATCCGGTTAGATTGGAAGCCGACCCCAGCAAAGGTGGGAAAAGGCAGGTACATACATGATGTGGATGACTATAATAGCGGAAGAAGACCAACACTGTGGATGGATTGTGTGAAAGATGATATGGTGACCGAAATGATAGTTAATAATAATAATAGATATGTATGGCACAAGAAAACAGGAAAGAGAAGATTGTAACAAAAACACCATTCTAACTATTAAACAAGAGATCCACTGATGCATAGATTTGAATAGGCTTATTGAAACATGAGGAGCTAGCAGTTTTATTATGGCACCTCCCAATGCTACTTTTCAACACTCAGAGCGGTGGAGCGAGGAAACGAAGACATTTCGGAAAGTTTATTGAACATAATTCTAATGTAACGCCGGCCAATGCATTAAGTGGTTATTAGACCCTGAAGTGAAGCCGCAGCGAGGGAAATTAAGCTAAACCGAAAATAACTCTTAACATTCCAAAGCTAACCTATTTATTCTGTATTTTCTTATAGCGTGTCCATTCCCTTTTCCACACACTTCTGTTTGCTAATGCAGGCCAGTCTATCTAGAAAAGTACACATTATCTCCTGAAGTACAAAAATCTAAGCTAAACCGAAAATATTTCTTAACAATTACGGCTATATGTAAGTGGGCACGCCCTTTATTACTGGAGGCTTTTAATATAGGTATAAAGTTCTACTTACGTTTTTAGTTTTGTATTTTGATTCTGCTTGAGTATATTTTTCGATTTTTTTCTTCTTTTTTTAAGTATATTGGCGTGTGCTAGCTGACTTATAGCAAATAATTAAATTTAATTTAATGTTTGTGTTGCGTAATGTACTTGCATGTAATTTGCACAGTGTTGTATAGAATATATATATATTTTTTTAATTTTTTATTTAACTGAACAGACAGCTGTGCTGCTGAGGAGTTTGTTGCGCCACTTCTTCTCCTCAGCTAAAGCACTAGGAAGTGGTGAAGGGCGGGCGTTTTGGGGGACTGTCTTATGTAATTTTGACGTTCGAAAAGTGCTGATTCTCAGCCTAGTTTGAATAAATGACTTTTGATTTTGATTTTTGATTTTGAATCCAAAAGCTAAACTATTTATTCTGTGTTTTCTTATAGCGTGTCCATTTCCCTTTTCCACACACTTCTGTTTGCTAATGCAGGCCAGTCTATCTAGAAAAGTACACATTATCTCCTAAAGTACAAAAGTCTAAGCTAAACCGAAAATATTTCTTAACAATCCAAAAGCTAAACTATTTATTCTGTATTTTCTTATAGCGTGTCCATTTCCCTTTTCCACACTTTTCTGTTTGCTAATGCAGGCCAGTCTATCTAGAAAAGTACACATTATCTCCTGAAGTACAAAAAATTTATTTATTTATTTATTTAATACTTTAGGCACACAAAATGTACAGAGGCGGACTTTTAATGCCATAGGCATTTTCTACCAGTCGACCTTTGGGTGATGCAGAGACAAACAGTGGTAGGTGCAACAGCGAGAGATGAGGAATAGATATATATTTAAATATAAAGATATAGATACATATAAATATAATATATACACCTCACTATATATAAATATAAACACAATAAATAGACATAAATATACTAAAACAAATAAGACAAACCATTGGGAAACATTACCGTTGTGATGATACTACCAGCTTCTTGCGAATGTGGTCGCGAACTTTAACTTTAAAGGATAATCGGTCGGTTGCCATCCTGATTTCCTGAGGGAGTGCATTCCACAGAGAGATAGACTGAACGAAGAAGGAAGAGTGAATGAAGTCTGTGCGGTGGGTGGGACATTGAAGAATACGATTGTGAGATGAACGTAAATTTCTATTGTGGTTGGCACAAATGTATTGAAAATGGGAAGCTAGGTAACTAGGGGAAGAGGGAGAGTCAAGAAATGAAAACAAGGTGGTCAGCGCCCTTTGCTGTCGGCGCTGGCGTATGGGCAACCACTTTAGAAGCGACCGATGCGCGGAGACATGATCGTATTTACGCAGATTGAAAACGAATCGAATGCAGTTATTGAGAAGACGGTCAAGTTTGTCGAGGAGATCTGCATTCAGGTCATAATAGCACACATCACAATAATCGATGATAGGAAAAATTAAGGACTGTACAAGCATTGTCTTCGTACTCGATGGTAATAAATTTTTCAGCCGGTACAGAGCCCGCAGCGTTCCAGTAACCTTCTGGCTTACCCTAGCGACTTGAGTACGCCAATTCAGGGTACTATCAATGTGTAAGCCAAGGTCCTTCACGTCAGTGTTAAAAGGAACTCTAAGCTAAACCGAAAATATTTCTTAACAATCCAAAAGCTAAACTATTTATTCTGTGTTTTCTTATAGCGTGTCCATTTCCCTTTTCCACACACTTCTGTTTGCTAATGCAGGCCAGTCTATCTAGAAAAGTACACATTATCTCCTGAAGTACAAAAGTCTAAGCTAAACCGAAAATATTTCTTAACAATCCAAAAGCTAAATTATTTATTCTGTGTTTTCTTGTAGCGTGTCCATTTCCCTTTTCCACACACTTCTGTTTGCTAATGGAGGCCAGTCTATCTAGAAGTACACATTATCTCCTGAAGTACAAAAGTCCTTGGCTTGTAGATGTCTCCATTTAATTTCAACGCGTCCGAATTAGTGTTATGTCGACATTGCCGACTCAGAGTTTGCCCCTCGGGTCAAACATCTTAATCCAATGACACGATCCTGCAGCCAAATACAATGACCTGTAATTACAATAAAACCAACCAAGACTCGGGTACCGACAGAATGAAAATAAAAATAAAAGAATGTATTTGCCTCATCTTGCGTGGGTGCAATGTTCTGACACCAAACTTGTAACCCATTATATACTGTTTGGTGTAAACAAAGGGGTTTGGTGAGATCTTTCATCAAGTTTATTGTATAGAGAAAATAGTGGATTACTGGAAATTCTTTTACTTGCTGTTGAAAGACTAATGGCTACCCGTAACCATCTTCAATCAACACATTCTTACTACCTGGGCATTATGCTTCTTCGTTCGTATGCCAGTCAGTCAACCCGCAGGCTTATTATGTATCTTGCAGAAGCCTAGCGATAGCAAAATTTGCGCAATAATTGCTTGTCAATCGCAAATCGGTATACGTCATACTGTTTTGTTATTGACAAGTAATTATTGCGCAAATTTTGCTATCGCTAGGCTTCTGCAAGATACGTAATACGGGTACCGGTCCTGTAGTTGATATCGTCATTCTATCTTATTAGAGGACGTCACATGTACCTATCTGGAGTAATATGTCTTAATGAAATATCAGATGAATACCGTTTTGGTACCGTATGTGTGCCCAACCTCACAGCGTAAGAGAGCGTGAAGATAAGATGCGTTTGATTACACGAACAATGTCAAGTGCTTATCTTAGTGAGGAAGTTAGTCGGGGAGCAGACGTTTAAGAGGGGCCAACCCGTCATACTTTTCATACAAACGCTCGTACGTGATTATAGCCTTTTAACATATATTTCTAAGAAATTTTTGAACTAATAGGTATTTTGTACATTATACAGTATGTTAACCAACAGAGGGCGTTCCCGTTAACCCGCAATAGTATAGCATCCATACATGCTAAAAAAAATATTACCATTCGAAAACAAAATGGTTTTTATTTTTTTTTTTATATTAAAATATTCACTAAAAATGCTAAAAATATTCAAAAAAATATAAAAATATTCACTAAAAATAAAAACTAAATTGCGATGTTTCCGTCCTTCAAGTACGCGTGTACAGAGTGTTTCTTTTACGTATCAATTTTGACATTTTTAGTGAATATTTTAATATTAAAAAAAATAAAAACCATTTTGTTTTCGAATGGTAATATTTTTTTTAGCATGTATGGATGCTATACTATTGCGGGTTAACGGGAACGCCCTCTGTTGGTTAACATACTGTATATCTAGGTTTCTATCAAAGCGAAAAATAAAAATTTGGAGAAACAAATTCAGTACGCCTTCAAAAATCTGCTTTTTTTGCACAATTTTTACCTGAACTTTGACCGTTCATAATGTACTCATAAATTGTAAAAGTAAAGAAAACATAACGATAGAAACCTCTCACATGTAAAGGAGACTCTTAAGTGACAAACATTTATTTGACAAACTTGTAAGGCTTGCTAGAAAACACGTATTTGCTGGAACAAGTTTCATAAAATTTCCGCACAATATTTTTCGTTCAATATTATCGCGTTCTCACTTGCTTGTTATTCAACGGGCGTTGCGCTAGATGAAACAACAGGTTTTTCGACGATGCTGGCGTTGACGTTAGACGCGGCCAGGAAGGGCTCTCTTAAGAGTAAGTCACAGTCATGCCTTGGTAGTTTCAGCTAAAACGATCTAACTTTGTAAATATAGACTTGCGAGAGGCCTATGTGATGTATGAATTCAGTTTGTTTCAGAAACGAAGATAAGGTTTCCAATGGCCTATTGCCTGTAGAAACTGTTACACTTGAAGACTTGGGAGACCTTATCCAGTTTAAAATCCCGATTACTGTTTCCTTTCTATTTTTCAAGAACATAGATATGTAGTGTGTCTTTAGTAAATGCACAGGCATTTAGTTAATGGAGCAGCAAAGTAAAATACCGCAAAGTAGAATACCGCATCTCCATTCGTTTCGATTTTTATGTAAACTACGAACATACGTCAGAATCGATTTTATTCTCGTTCGGTTGCTTATGCTGTGCTGAAGCTATGTTATCGAAATCTAGAAATAAGTGTTGTGAACAATAGCGTCGAGTTAGTTCGTTTAGAAATATGCCTCATCTCTTCTAAGGCGGATTCCATAGCAGCCAGCTGATACATGGGCCACAGAATTATTTTAGAAGCCAAATAGACAGCATCATGCAGCGAATCGGTTGTGTTTCATAGAATATTGGTATACAATCACGTAAAATAGTTCAATCTTTAAACAACTCCAATCGAAGGTCTGTCTATTTTAGCACGCGACTGATTTGTGTGAAAATATATGCAGATATTGGCAGGTAATGTATGACTTGAAACTAGGTACCTACTAAAACACAGACGGTAGTTTACTGACCAGTCTCTACATCTAAGCAGGGCTCGTCTAAGCTGAAATGACACGCCCCACTGCTTAAAATAGTGTACGTTCACTAAGGTGAATGCCTACGAGCTTCTACAGTCGAATGATTTGTAGTCCGCATGTGTGGTGTTGTGTACTTCGCACATGTTACATGGCTGTCGCGAAGGGCTGGGTTTGCTCGAATGATTGATACTGCACCAATGTACCATCGCTCTTCCATAGTCCACGGGTGACAGTTGCTGCAAATGCTAAAAGAGTATTCACGCCATCCATCTATTAGTCGCGACAGTCCTCGGACTCGGCTTATTTAAAGGACCCATCTCATTTAGCAAACGTCATATTTTTTATTCGCTTCTTTGTAAAGTATTTCATGACAGAATTTTCTATCAACTGACCTCGATACAAACCATTAAGAATGTGTTTCAACGTTTCCATAATTTAGATAACAATTATTTCTTTCAATACCTATCAGATTGCCTTATCCAGTTCAATTATTTTGTTCGAAGTCAGTCTTTATCTCGAAGACTTAAATAATAATAATAATATTTATTTGCATAAAACATGGTGTATAAAGATGTTAAGGTCATTATAGGTCATACATGTTTTGCTTATTATCATAGCATGCAAATGTTGTGTTACGTTAACAAAATTGTTTCCCGTCAGTAAATTCTTTAATGCTGTAAAAATTGTTATTGTTCAACCATACATGTAGTTTGTTTTTAAACAATCTAATATCTAAAGTTTTAAGGTCATTGGGAATTTTATTATATATACGAACACACATGGCTAAACAACTTTTACTGTATTTTGCCAGTCTTGGTACGTCATTTAATATAAGCCTGTGAGGATCTCGCCGGTTTCGAGGATATACATCCTCTGCCTTTTTAAATAAGTCTTTATGCTTTGGCGTTTTGAAGGTAACTGATTGCAGCCCATATGCGTCCATGCAATGCCCCATTGTTAACGTCACTTGCCTTATTATATTGAAATGATTGTGGAGCCTAACCGCGTATGATTGTTTATTTGTATGCTAATCAATTGCTTTGCGAATGTCTTTTAGTTTCGTATGCACTTGCCTTACAATACTCAGTGTTGATAGTAAGGAGCTCCGCCTTGGCTGGACATTACAATCTATGGACCGATCCTAATGAAGTGGGAAGGCGTACTCGTATCGACACTGACAAATGTTAATCACGAGGCAATAATATTAAACAAAACTTGATGGCCTCGTTGGTCTAGCTTGGTCGCAACCGCAAGTTCAGTTGCTGAGCGTGGATTCGATTCCCGGGTCCGGCAAAATTTTAGTAACAGCCCGGATGCTAGATTTGTGCCCGGTTGTTGTCGGCTCGTCTCCTATTGGAAATGAAATGTGGTAATACATATACAGTTCTGCCTCCTCCTCGGGGTGTGCAGGTGTCATGTTATAGTATGTAGTATCAGCTAGCGCGTGACAACGATCTATTGTAAAGCTATAATAAGCCTCCCGGATAAGCCTTAGGGGACCCCTTTCGGGATCCCCGATCAATTGCCATCAATTTCTTTTGCAGTAATATTATTGTCAATCGCTTAGCGCGTCGACGATCAGTTTGCGCACGTAATAATTCACAATTAAAGTTGATCATTTCGGGGACCCTTTATACATTTTTAGGGTCTTAGCACATCTCCGCCGCTAAACCGCGAGATGTTTCCGCTACTCTAGTAGCGAAACATCATGCGAGTCAGTTGAATTGAACCACTGCGGTTTCGCTGCTATGGCTTGGCGGCGGAAGTGTGCTAAGGGCTTTAAATTGCCAGAGAAACAGAAGTCCCATATATTATCCACACCTACGCAATTGTTGTTATTTTGTTTGTACCTGTGCGTTAGTCTGTGTTTATCGAATATCATAATCACGTTGCGAATTTCTTAAGACCTGTCTATGGACTAATTTTATTGTAATGCTATCGCTAATTACTAGTTTATCTGCAAGATAACAGGCTGATACGCGTTCGTTGATTGGGCTTGCAAATAAGTGCGAAAGTTTTGACGTATGCGCTGGCGTGGTGACGTCACTGTCAACAGTGGTGACTTCGAAAGTCTCTCATCAATCAAATGGTGAACTGAAATAATTTGAATGTCTACGTTTCTTCAAGGAAGGAGAGCTTAGTTGATCACAGTCATTTGTGATCTTCTTTGTTTCATAACAAAACGTTTTTGAGAAATGAATGGGATTGTCTAATATATTTTTTATGCATTTTCATCATTGTTCATTGGTTTGCCTAAGCTGCGCAGACCCCGGCGAAAGTTCTTCATGGCCCAGCCATTGTGTGTAATTTTTTTTTCTTCATAATTCTGTACCTGTGCGTAACACAATGTCCCTATTTTACAATTATATATATAATATATATCCTGGGACATTTTCACACACGGTCATCTGGTCCCAAACTAAGCAGGGCTTGTACTATGGAAACCAGATAACTGATATACTACATATACTACTTTTTTTTTTGTAAATATGTACATACTTATATAGATAATTGATTGACATAAAAGATTCTGTTTTATTTATACTTGAATGGCCTTTCTGTCGGTCTATCCCAGTGAATGACAGCTGGTCCAGATTTCGATCACCTGGCGTCGAATAACGGGATTAAAAATGTCAAAAGAATATGTTTGGGTGGGTCTCAATAATTCCGGTTAGCCGACTCCCTGGTTTCCTATTACAGGAGGGTTGCAAATATTCTCAGGGTATTGTGCTAACATGTTACATCTGCACAGCGCAAACCCTGATTCCTACCGGCTTCCCTTCAGATTCGCATCAGCGACTCTACCGCTATTGAAAAATGGCACAATCAATAGTGTCTACTATTGTCAAAAAATATAATAACGCTACGGACATTTAATTCACCAAAACATTCAAACAACAAGTTCAGCTGTATTGTATTCGATTTTATATTCCTATAATAATGTTTGAATGATAGGTACTTACCTAATTTAGTTGAGTTTATTTCTCAAAAACATTGAACGTTTTGTTCGTGTAGTAATAGCATCTTTTGGTTCTGCTATTTGACGATAGATGGTGTTGAATTCAATAAAGTAAAGACGTTAATCAATTAATTTTTACTTTATTGGTAAGTAAGTAAGGAATTTACAACCGGCTTCTCTCTAACAAAAATTCACAATTCACACATCGTCACTGCAAAACAGGACATTGGGTGTCCGGCAAACTGCACGACTTGTGACTCAACTACTCGTATCACTAAACGGACCGCTGTAGCCGGTGTACTCGGTGTAGGCGACAGTCGTAAAACTGCATAATTGCACATAAATCCTCAAGTAATTACTTTTTTATAGTACCATAACTATACTCCTTTATGTAGTTTTTGTCAACAAGATGTTTATGATATCACAATATTGTTATGTATTTTATTCTCAAACAATTATTTTGTTCTATTGGCATTGTTCTCACTAAAAGCCATTGACTAACAATATAATATCATTAAACAATAGTTGATATATTTCGGACATCAAGTGCCTTTGCTTACCCTTCGCTGTTTTAGGTTGATTTAAAGTAATTGTGTGAATACATATTTGAATTAGACGTGTGCCCTTCAGGGAGCAAAGGCGTGTCGGCAATTACTTTATTTTTAATTAAAACTATACATAATTAATGAAACGCAACTTTATCTTCGTAGTCAGGTGTTCGAATCGAATCAAGACTCGAAGAATCGAAGCTTTTGTCAATAGAAAACACACATTTTGTATAGAGATGCACACGCATTCCGTTCAGGGGGCCTACTCCCTAAGCACGAAGTCCGTAGTTTCAACCTTCGTAACGGGCGTTTTCTACTCCCTATCACCGACGGACGGATGATTCGTCCGGGGCCCGAAAGAAGAATGAATGACGACACGATTTGACAGTTGTCCCTACTCCCGATGTGTTTTTGCCCGTCCGAAAAATTAAGTTTGACACTTATTTGGACGGCTCGTTATGTCAATTGATACGACATCAAAATAGTTATCGTGCTGACGACAAAAGTAACAATTTTAAGAAGAATTGGAAACTATGGCTGCTTTTTAATGCTCGAAGAAGGTCTACAGGAAGAGCGGATGTGACGCCGACAACATTTACGCCAAGTTTCGGTTGGCGAGTATTCTCAACGCGTTGAGTTCATAGGGAACTATAGACTTACACGGGAATTGTTCGAGGACTTGTGTAAGGATATAATACCTCTTTTGCCATCGGGCTGACTTAAACACCCTCCCTCGACGAGGAAGACCTACAACTAGAGCGCAGTAGACAGAGAGATGAGACTACATCCGCTCATCAAGCCGCAAAGAACGAGAGACAGATTAGTGTAATTGCTGGAAGAAATAGGTATAGAAATATAAAAAGAAATAGATATAGGCACAATAAAAGTATTGTTTTTATTAACAAAATGGTTGTTTTTTTTATTTAGCACCAAATAAAACTGAATCATTTTAACAATCAACAAACACTATAACAATCAAAACATAGGTTTAATTTTATTCGAATCTATTGTAGTCTTAAATTATTGCTACTTCTTGCTCAGTCGGCAGTGAGGTGTCGCCGAACACGTGGACGTGCATGACGTGGGTTTAATGCTGTAAACAAAAGAAATAAATAATTTTAGTCAGTGTAACTTTGTGAAACATACAACCTGCCTAGCCTTTTCCCAACTATGTTGGGGTCGGCTTCCAGTCTAACCGGATGCAGCTGAATACCAGTATTTTACATGGAGCGACTGCCTATCTGACCTCCACAACCCATTTATTGGGTAATATGATACCCCTTTGGTAAGACTGGTTGTCAGACTTTCGGGCTTCTGACGACCCGTAACGACTGCCAAAGATCCACGAATGACAGCCGGGACCAACGGCTTAACGTGCTTTCCGAGGCACGGGGGAGTCTCGGTATGTAAAGATGGTCACCCACCTACGGACCAACCCCGGCAAGCGTAGCTTAACCTGATGCATCGATCTGTGCGGCTGTTATTACTTACCCACGAGCCACGAACTTTGTGAAACATGATTTACGTAATATCTTTTCTACTGAACAACAATAATACTTACTTCGCTTACTTTGATTTTTCGTTAGTAACTTCAGCTCCAGTGCTTCAGTGGACGTTGAGGGCTGTTCTTGAGTGGGTATGAGATGGCTGCTGGGTCTTTGTAACTACAGGTGGACCCTGTATAACAAAAATTTAATATAATTGACGGATACAACAAATATCATCGATAGAAATGTTTAACAAATGTAGAATTGTGTAGGTATCTGTGATTTATTATTATTTAATAAAAAAGTCTCGGCAAAGGCTCCATGTAACATAATTATTATCAGTGTACTCGTAAGGCCACCTACAGATAAGTATTTGGAGGATGACTGATTATTATCATTGTATGTACTTTACTGATGACAAGACCTTAAAATCTTATTAACATTGACGAGTAATATTGTATTAAACTCACCCTTTGCCACTGCTCCACGCACTTTGTGCGACTTGCCATTGAATTGCACAGGCTTTTGAAACCACAGCCGTTTTGATTGTATTCCCCCGTTGTCGGTACGCCTCAATAGACCGCGAGCCAACTCTTAATATCGCTCATAAAATTGCGGAGGGCCTCTATTTGTGCGTAAGTTGCTGTTGGGCCATTTAACAAAATTAATGTAATTAATTTTACAAAAAAATCCGGTTACTATGTAAACAAAAAGCTCTGTCATATCCATCCACAGAACATATTACACTATTGCACTTGAAAATTGCCGTCAAAGGCAGAGGTATCAAATGGATAGAGCCTCTATCCGCAAAAAAATGGCAAAATAATTCAATTCTATATTTAGAGACATGATAAAACTTATATTGTTAAAAATGTATTCATTTTCTAACAACAAAAATATGATTTTTTGTTTATTATGCTTGAAAATCACAAAATAACTAAACCGGTAACCGACCGGTAAAATAGCGCAACTCTATCGTCATGAGTCTGTCGTTCACGAAAATAGTCTATGATGAGTCTACGATTCCGTTCCGTTCTGATGAATCCGAAATCATTAGGGAGTAGGGTTCACTACGACGTATCGGACTACTATCGGACGGGCCCGTTGCTTCGTTGACGGAGTTAGGGAGTAGACCCCCAGACGCGGAAAGCTGAACGGGTGCGTACGCATCTCCATACACAAGTATAGTTAGTCCCTTAGTGTTCCTTTTTGGACAGGAGCGGAAGCAAACCGGTCGGTAAAGACTTCCAGCTGGACAGCCCGCACAATACATAGGAATGTAGGAAATTAGTAGGAATGTTTCATATTTTGCCGCCTGCTGCCAGCTAGCAATAATCATCATGATAATTAGCAATAAAAAATAGGTAGCACTTGACAACATTCGGTTGCTGATAGCAAGCATATTCACCGGTCCAGCACGCGTAGCATGACCACCATAGAAAGGCGTTTTGTCGACGGCAGAATAGACAGAAATTAAGTTTCCGTGTAGACAGTAAAACGGCTACAAAGTAGAAAGAGTCAACTGCACTTTTTACAAAATTCAATTTTTTTCACATAATTCGACTCCGAATTCTTGTTTATGATAAATGATAAATGATGATTTTTATTTCTGTAAGCAGGTTTGTACAAACACTTTTACAAGTCAATCATGTTTTTTTTTAAACTAGATGAGGTCGGCGTTTCCAATCTGACTACTCTGAGAAGAAAGCCCGAAACAAACTCAGAGGTCACAGTCTCTTTTAAAGTCCAGACATAATCTTGGTCACTTCATGTGTTTTACGTTTAAGTATTGTATGTATATTGTTTATGGATTTTTTTTCTGTTTAATTCTCAATTTTTACTTATATTAAATTACGTATATAAAGACAACTCCACCAATTTTTCACAAATTGACGAACAACCTTATTTTGCAAATAGACTATTAAAATATATATTATAGTAATGTTGGCCTTAACCATTTCCTTGGTAATGCCCTATTAAATAAATGATGTAAAATAGAAGAAGATTGCTTTGTTCTTCTATTAATTATCACAATTTTACGTTCAAAACGCTCTCCTATAAAATCACGATTTTTTAGATAACCGTATATACTTAGCGGCCGTCGAGGAGAAAGTTTTCTACTGTCTTTAGCATGGCGATTACTAAATCAAATTGTCTTCACTACCCTAGACAATCATCAGTAGTCAGACAGATTTTGACGGTTTGGGAAGAAAACTTTCTTCCGAAATAGTCTACATAAAAAAGGACCTATAATAGACAAAAATTGTTAGAAATGAAAGACAAAATGACAGATTGTAGAAGGATTTCTACGGTGCGATGTCAAAATTGAAGAAAGAAAGAAACGCAGTGTCACTTTGTAAAGAAAGAGATGTGTCCGTTCTTCGTAGATATAGAAGCCATGCTACGCTTGCTGGAAACAAAGGTGCAAGAAGTACAACATTACTAATTAGGTATTTATAACTCCTTCGTTCATTTGGTATGCATAACGCATGTGCCAAAGGGGGGTGTCAGGGGTGTGATGAGATAGCCACAGGTCATCAAGTATTCATAAGAAAACGAGGACTGGTCGCATAATTTTGTATGCATATCGATTGGAAATGGTCTGGCTATTTTAGGAAATCCGGTGAATTGATTGTGGAGGCGGCCTGGTTACCTCCCTTTATACCCCCGCTAGTCGTGGGTTGGATCCGGTGGATAAATGCAGTTTTGCATTTAGGTATAAGCTGATATTTATTGATGAACCTACGATGTATAGGTACTAAGAAAATACGATTCTTATTAGTAAATATTGCTCTTTCTCCTAGGTGTCATGAAGGGAATTATTTGCTTGCATCTGCATATTGATAGGTTCGTAGTGGAAAGGTTTCGTTCTCCTTTTAGTTTTCATTGTAGCTCAAGCAGTTATGAACTCATGAGGTCCGGTAAGAGCTTATTAGTTTATTAGCCAGTATCTACGCAATCAAAAAAAACTTTTTATGAAATATTTCCGAAACCATCCAAGATAGTTTCTTGAAGTAAAAAAGCAACATTTACAAAAAAGGAAACAAAACAAATTGAATTAAATGTCAACGTATACTTGTATCGTATTTGTAACATTAGGTGACATGAGATACGCCGCCGCACGTTCACTAAGGATTCACACTTGACTGACTGTCTGAACTCCTTTTCCCGCAAGTTGCGCAATGGCACGATATTATTGTAAACGGATCTAGTGCCATATAGGCCCGTCGTCCACAACGCTATTCAAAACTGACAAACTGGTAGGCAATTAAGAGGATTGTGAAGCTGTAAATTTTCATATAAAAAGAGATAACGTTTTTCTTACAACAAACATAGTCAAATTTCGATAACATAGCATAAATTTAACATACGTCTAATTTTCATAATTTTTGGAAATGTTGTAGGTATAATGAAAAACTAGGTCCGTACGTTTTTATTATAAAGAAATATTGCATACGATATAAATTATTACCATCTAAATATCTATATTTTTGACATAAAAACATCCTCGAGCATTTTTATTTTTTTTAAGTTGTATTAAATTGAATTACTAAAAACGAAAAACGTACAGACCTAGATTAAAGTGTACTGAATGTAATGAGACCAAAATTGTCTCATTTCGTAAAGGTTTAGAGGAGTGAAAACGTTATCGCCCGAAACAATATTTATGTAAATAATTGTATGAAATGTAGGTAATTGCCTCCAAGAATCGCGCCGCGTATCGGCACTTCACAATCCTCTTAAGCTGAGTCGTACACGGCGCTACAAATTGTACAGTTTTTCCAGAACATAGATAACAATAAGCGCGCGAAATAGCACGGTCGCGTCATACCGTGAACTATGAACCGAAGTATGAAAAGACGCGGTAGCTACATGAGCGGAGCTAAACGAAC
Organism: Dicycla oo; assembly: GCA_948252095.1. Taxonomy (NCBI): domain Eukaryota; kingdom Metazoa; phylum Arthropoda; class Insecta; order Lepidoptera; family Noctuidae; genus Dicycla; species Dicycla oo. Next base: position 35,563,909 of record OX411709.1, on the reverse strand, counting down.
TTAGCTTCGTTCCCAATGTGGCCTGCGCTTTAGTCTTGAGACCGACTACTATCTGTGTTAGCTCGTTTGAATACAGAGCTCATTGCTTAAACTTGACCGAAACTGGCAAAATTATTAGTGACTATTATTCGAAGGTGTTAAGTATATGTGTAGATATAGTACGCGTCATGTAAGTTTGCCGCTCTGATGTTCGCGCAAATGACTGCGCAGTAGTCAATATGTATACCTACTAAAACAGCAGTGCGTGCATTGGAAAGCCTGGTTTCAGAGCGGCAAAGTTATAGTTAGTTAGTTATAGCAAGGGTTGTTAGCATTAGAAAGTAGGTATAATGTGTAGTCGACCTCGCAATTGCTTTACCACTTTTAACAAACTGAAACTTCACTCAGGTTGAAATTATCTAACTGCATAATCAATCTATAATGTTGCCATCCCACTACTGGGACACAGACCTCCTCACGGTAAGAGGGAGTGGGCAGTAATCGAACACGCGACCCCATGCGGGTTGCTAGATAATACATAATAATAATAAATGTTTATTCAGTATTCAAAATTGGTAAAATATTAACTTAAAATCTTAGAAATAATTTACAAAGGTATTATAATGTAGATGCCACCATGGCTTCGAATTTTTGGTTTTTATAGGACATGCCGGTTTTCTCACGATTTTTTCCTTCACCGTTTTGAGAGCAGCGATGATTAAATAATTTACACAAAGTAAATCGCCTGTCTGGGTTCGAACCCCTTAAGTCGGGGCTGTTACCACTGGGCCACCACCTGGTCCACATTCAAACCTTAGGGTGATAAAGGAATTACGAGGTAGACTGTACATATTAAGGACTTGGGACTGTAACCCCCGTACTTGGTAGTTACAGATTTATGTTGAACGAACCCAACGCCATCTCTACAGCAGTAATGGAACTAATCACAGATCGATGTCATGAGCTTCGTCGATTCCAGATGTCGCAATTCATATGTTGCAACGTCACAGGACTTATATTTACCTACCATGCTGGCTTAGGCTAGATATAACCATGCTGGCTTAGGCTAGATGTAACCACGCTGGCTTAGGTTAGGTGGTTCCGAAATCACATTTAATGGAATGAAGTGTGTATAGAAAGTATCAAATTTATTCGGCCTCGTAATTGCTTAACCACTGTTGACAACAAATCCCAGTAAATTGAAACTTCACTACGGTTGAAATTATCTAACTGTCACATACAGTCATGAAACTTATAGTAAGAGTAACTATGCTGGCTTCGGCTAGATAGTTCCGAAATAACTTTAAATTAACTGTAGCGTGTATGAAATCTTTTCAGGCGAAACTGTCAAGCTCGTGGAAAGCGCAAGCCTTGTTCAAGAAGTTCGACGCCCGAGCCAACCACAAAGTATACGCCAAGGGAAGGGCGTGTGCGGGTAAAGTCCTGATCATCGGTTCAGGCCCCTGCGGACTCCGAGCAGCTATAGAATGCCAACTACTGGGGGCTAAAGTCGTAAGTATATTGCTTGACTTTCTCCTACCTCTCCGATTGCATGCTACTGAGCTTGACATGGAACATAATCGGCCTCTAGTTTTCCCAATGCCTCCTCTTGGTGAGGGATATTATTAAACTCAAACTCAAAGCTTTTATTTCTCCAATTAAACCACTTGCAGGCACATGACTTGGCAAAGAGTCGGTCAGTTAATCAGTAAGTTGAAAGTATGTGCCCATTCTAATACGTAGATCTCTATGAAGAAGAACGGGCAAGAAACTCTAAGGAAACTCTTTTTACTAATCAAGATATTACAAAATCACACATACACACACACTCGCACGTACGTACATTATTCTTGTTGCTTCTATGTGGGAGAACAATGTAAAACAAGAAGAAACAATTGAAAATATAAGATTGAAATAAAAGTAAGCCTTGGCAGTCTCAACCCACGGCGCTCGATCAGGAACATGACGCGTGGATCTGCACCATCCAACTCAACCGTTTTGTATCCACCACAAAGCCACGATATGGCTTTGGCAGGCCCGTCTCAAACACTCAACAGAGAGTCAGATGAGACACTAGTGTGTCACAATACACTGATTCAATTACTAAAAACAAATGAAAGTTACATAAACAATAACATAATAGGGATGATGCCTGGGTAAAAAAAAGAATATCTATTTAGTCCGTCAGTCAGATAATAAAAAAATATTAGATACGTATTTTTTGCTTTATCATATTAATAAAAAATGACTTAGATAACTCGCATTAAAGTGCGGGAGTGGGGGCTTGCTACGTCACTTCTACGTATAAAATCTACGAAGACGTGACGTCATGCCACATTTTAACTCAATGTATCGCCGTAATCTTTTGATTACGTACAAAAAGAAAAAAATACGTGTCCAATATATTTTAATAATCTAAATGACGGACAAAAAAACATTTTTTAGTCATCATCCCTATTGTTTTGAGTATTGGCTTGCATCCATTCGGAGACCTTACCATTTGCAGTTGAGTTTCGGCAAGAGAATTGATCAAACAAATTATTATGTACTTACTGTAATTTATAGGCAAAGTGAACATAACTGTCAATTCTCTAAAAGAAGCATTAATTTATGTGATCATTAATTTGGTTTTAAATACGACGACACGTAATAATTTAATTGTAGTAGTTAATACATCATGTGTGTGAGTAAGCGGGTGAGTTTATTACGTAATTAGACAAAATTATATGAGACTTATTAAAAGGGACTATGACTATGGGACTACGAGTATGTTATGAGACTTCTTATTATATCCGTCTGACTGCAAAAAAAAACTGATAAAAGCTGCCTTCGGCACAGATTAATACAGATGGGACACTCGAGCGACAAAGCGTCTCTTGCTACGACACAATAAAGTGCAATTCAGGTCGCACAACGCTTATTACTTACAGATATTCACCTAGAAGTCGCCTCTCAGTCTATCGCGTAACTCTTCTGACTCGTAGGGGTTGTCTTCTTTTACGACGCGGCGTGGAAGTGAGTATCGAACTGACCGTGCGTGCCGGCCGGTGCGCGGCAGCCCGCACTGAATTGGCTCGACAAGTCGAGCCCGCCGCGTACTTGTAGCTTCTTACCTAAACTGCGGAGTGTCCCATCTGTATTAATATCTATGTGTCTGTCTATGTACCTATGGGAGTCATAATGTTTTTTGAAAATCCTTAAGTTCTTGCTGTTTTAGAACAGTTGCTTACCTCGTTCGATTCGTTAAAATATGAACTACCAAATAAAACAGCATTGGCCATTCAAATTAAGAGTTTAAAGATTAACAATGTTAAATTACGAATTTGGAAAAAGTTTCAGAAACACAAAACTCGGATCGATGTGAAATAATTTATTTCAAGTAGTTTATTAAAAGGCACTTTTGAACGACATCATTTATTTACAAGAAAATAGAATTGATTCTAAGCGCCCATTCCTAAAGGTAGCGTATTGAGAAGAATGGGCAAGAAGCTACATAGCTATTCTTTTAAAATGTTTTACAATATTTTGTATACAATTAATTAATTATAATTCGATGTGAAGACGATGTACCTGGAATATAATAACTCAATAGGTACAAAATATTAAAAATTAAGGAATGCCAGATAAATGAATTATGTTGATAGATTGGTGCCCACATAATCTACAAATAATAAATGTGGTGAGTTAGGGTTCTCACAGAATGGCATACATTATGTAATTAAATTAGCAATTGATTTGATTATGTCTAGACTGGACATTGTCCTATGGAGCAGGACTAGGATTTTCTTGAATCCCATGAATATCGACCCGGTTACTTCAAGTCTCTTTAATCTTTTCTATAACCGTTGTCTCCAGGTGGTGATCGAGAAACGCGACCGTATGTCCCGTAACAACGTGCTGCACCTATGGCCCTTCGTCATCCAGGACCTGAGGGCTCTCGGAGCCAAGAAGTTCTTCGGCAAGTTCTGTGCCGGCTCCATAGACCACATCAGCATCCGGCAGCTACAGTGTATACTTATGAAGGTGAGGTTTGGGTACTGCAAGTCGATTGTGTAGGGTTCTTTTTCCACTTTAAATCAATCCTACTAATTCCTACTAATATTATAAATGTGAAATTTTGGATGGAGGGATGGATGGATGTTTGTAACTCAATCACGCCGGAACGGCTGAATGGATCTGGATGAAATTTGGCACAGAGATACTCGTAGATTATAGTCTGAAATAGCACATAGGATACTTTTTTATCCCGGAAAACGTACGGTTACCGTGGGATAATTTCCAACATCCAAGCGGGCGAAGCTGCTGGCAAATGCTAGTATTAATATAAAATAGCTGATACACTCTTTAGTAGATAAACAAATACCTTTACACTGTATGTTTATTGCACAGGGTTCAATTTCGATTGTAACAGAAAATATTGTTTTGATGAACACTACAATAAAATAAAAAAATAAAAATATTGTTTTGTTTTGTGTACTAGTTAAATAAACAGGCGTCTTATCAACATTGTGTAACACACTGTCAATCGGAAATGGTTTCATTTTGACAATCATTGCGTTATTTACGTTGTTGGGCAGACGACATTTTCGAACTTGTGAAGCAATGGATTAGCAATTTGCTTCATTAGGGTGCAGGACAGGAACGTGATTTTATATCATGTATTGATATTTAAGTTTTAATAGTGTTTCCAATGTTTCAGGTGGCGTTACTACTAGGAGTAGAACTACATGAAGGAGTCAGTTTCGAAGAACTCTTAGAACCTTCGGTTGCCGAAAATTCTGAAAGTAAGTGTTGATGTTCGGATCTCTATCGCGTCGCCGAAATTGGGAACAACGCCGCCATGTTGTATTTTTCAATATAAACTCGAAGTCAAAACGTTTATTTCAAATAAACCAATTACAGGCACGTTTGAATTGTTAAGGGGTCGGTCAGTCAGAATGATGAAGCTAGTTGCCCATTCCAAAGCGTAGTAGATTCATATGGAGAAGAACGGACAATAAACTCCACGGATATACTTTTAAATCAAAATATTGTTATGTTGAAAATATACATGTGAGAAGAATAGAGAAAGACGTGCACGTTAAAAGCGTCCGTAATAAAAAGATAAAAACGAAAAACAACTAAATAAATTAAGCCGTCGCAGATAAGAGTTGAGCAGTCCGTACTGACGGCGCCCGGTCACGAACACGACGCGTGGATCAGCATCATTCAGATCATCCATTTTGAAGGGAACACACACACGCCAGAGAGACATATCACATAATTACACGAATCAATTGCACATGACTCTGTTTACCGACAACGCCCCATTGTCATTCAAGAGTGCGTAGGAGAGATGGAATTTTATTTTTTAATTTTATTTAGGTATTGTTTACTTGTTAGTTTTGTATTTTTGTTATTGGTGTATTGGCGTGTGCTAGCTGACTTGTAGCAAATAATTTAATTTAATGTTTTGTGTACCTACATTATTTTGCGTACTATTGTATAGAATCATTTTTTTTTTAACTGAACAGATAGCTGCGTTGCTGGGGAGTTTCTTGCGCCATTTCTTCTTCCCAGCTAAAGCACTAGGAAGTGGTGAAGGGCTGGCGTGCCTTGGAACTGTCTTATATAATTTTGACGTTTGAAAAGTTCTAATTCTCAGCCTAGTTTGAATATGACTTGATTTTGAATTATACACAACCAATAGCACCGTTTTGCTTTCCAATAAAACAATGATGGGTTCCCCTTCTTAACGAGCTTTTGAATACTTTTCTCTTGGAAGTATATAATTTGTAGTAGTAAAGTGAACAGTGAAGAAGCATATCCAGAAAACCACCACCACTACACCTATGTTTAACACCGAGCAGTCTTGCTGTGTCTTACGGCAAATGGGTGCTAGAGTATTTACATGCTCGTGAGCCATTTCAGCGTTGTTTCTTGTCTATGCGTGCACTGACTGGACAGGTCCTCTCAATCTGTGTGGTTCCTTCCTCAAAAGACCATTTCAGACACCAATCTACATGGTCTTCACATGAACTGACCAAGATTATGTCTGGACTTTATAAGAGACTGTGACCTCTGAGTTTGTGTCGGCCTTTCTTGTCAGAGTAGTCCGATAGGAAACGCCGACCTCATCTAGTTTAAAAAAAAAAAAAAACATGATTGACATGTAAAAGTGTTTGCACAAACCTACTTACAGAAATAAAAATCATTTATTATTTATATTTTACCAAGTTTCACCTGTCATCCTGTGTCAATGTTGCAAGCTAAATTTGACCCACTTCCCGGTTTCCGATTAAGCTGAAATTTTACACGCTTATGTAAATCGGAATGAAATAAAATAATGACAATGAAATTATTATGACATTGAGCTGATCTGATGAAGAAACCTGAATGTGGCCATGGAAACTCAGTAACAAAATGACGCAACTCTATCGTGTTTGAGCTCATTTGATTCGTCTTGACAAGGACTCTGGTCCTAGACGACATCCAGACCAATAATAGCTTGTTAAAAAAAATACACTCGTCTTATTTTATTAAGTGTTGTATAATAAATCAATAACTCTATTTACGTGTTCAGCTCTAGGCTGGCGCGCGCGCGTACTTCCCTTCGACCACGTGGTGTCTCAGTTCGAGTTCGACGCACTCCTCGGAGCCGACGGCAAGCGCAACACGCTGCACGGCTTCAAGCGCAAGGAGTTCCGCGGCAAGCTCGCCATGGCCATCACCGCCAACTTTATCAACAGGCACTCTGAGCAGGAGGCCTCGGTGAGTACGATATACTTACTTGACTACACACCTGTCGTAAATACGTCGCCGTATAATTCGATTTTTCTAACTGTGCGCTTAGAGCTGTCAAAATCTTTAAGTTAGATGATTGAATTCGACGCCTGTTTACCTGCTCAGCGCCGGCCGGCGGCTCTCTACGGTCTAAATACTCGTACACACTCGTGTCGTCTGCTCAGTTCTATAATATTAAGTTTATTAATTATTCGTTAAGTTTAAGAACTTGACATTGAACGTGATGAGTCACGGAACAGAAAAAATAGTGGAAGTGCAATGGAACAAAATTTCTATAGGAACCGTTGTCGCCAAACTCCAAATAAACCGATAATCATAAAATGCACTACAAATAAACAATTCGTGCGATTTGTCGTTTTAATTTTGGTCAAAATTAACATCTGGAAATAAACCTTCATGCTCTATGGATAGGATTTATTTTGCTTTCGTGCAGTAAGTAAAATATCCTGTATGTTCCGCGATTTTTTTTAGTTTTGGAGTTATTTTTGTTTTTGAAATTAATTACAGTTTTCTGCCAGAGGCGCTCAAAAAAATCATATATTACTTCATTAGGTGCGGCTGACGCGGATGCGCGTTTAGGATGTTCACCATGTGCTTGCGGCGCGTATCGCGTCCATATAATTTTCATATTAACTTTCTTCGAGTGCGGCGCGCCGCACCTGTGCGTTCGTTGTGCATCTCTATTGTTTCGAAAACATCGTAAAATAAGGGTCGGTAAGGGTGTCTAGACACAAGTTATTTTTTGCCCGCGCCCGAGCGTTTGCCACACAGGATTAGTGTAGCATAAAGTAGCGTTTGCATAAATTTCGCTAATAATTAAGCAGATTTTTTTTTGTGACATGATCGTCTTGAATGTTACTTTCATGTCACAAAAACAATAATCTGAAAAATACACACTACAAAAAAGATATGAATTTTTGAAGATTCACAGACAGAAACCTCTAAATAATTACAAAAACAAAATTAACTCGAAAACTACAAAAAATGGCGGTACATACAGGGGGTATTTCCGAATATCCTCCCTGGGTATAAGGAATTCAGATTTTTCTTTTGGACGTCACTATTTGGACCATCCTTTATAATAACTGTTAAATTACTTATTTTGTTTTATCGATATCTATCGATAAAACCAACATCCGACCCGCCTATATCACTAATTGAGTAGCGAAGTACTATCGAGAACGAAATAGTGAATACAATCAATCCTAAATAAACTTTATTTTAATCGTTTACGGTTGATTTTAACTTGACGTTCTATTAAATTATTAGTAAATTGAAATTAACTAAGGTTTTAATAGAAAACAAATAAAATCGTAGGTACGTACCGATGCTACGAAACATCTCCATTTTTTATTTTTCGCCTAGTATCATTTTTGCACTCCAAAATGGAACAATACGACCATAGCTACGGAAAAATAATTTGTCGCGAGACTAGCAACTCGACGCGATGTTAGAACACGACTGGGATAAGTAAGCGTAACAGCGCTTATTTATGGCACGCGTCCCACGCCTACTTTGCACTTCCACTGTTTCCACGTACACTGACATACATACATACATATTGACGTTGACAGCTGCAGTCTGCGACTAAATGAATGCGTACTCTTACTTGGTTGCTAGGACATGTCGAAAATTACGTTCGTATTTCCTGCAAAAAATGCAGGTCTTGTCCGCTGAACCTCCGCCAGATCGCAGTTTATGCAACCCCAAAACGCGACGTAACTGCCTGATATTTTTATGCCTACAATGTTTTTAAAAACATTGTTGACGCTTTCACCTAATTTTAGTCGCGTATTTTCCATAGATGTGTTACCACATTCTTATTTTCTTTTTATTAAGTACCTATTCATCAATGTAAAGAGAAAATTAAGTAGATTTATCTATTAATTACAAATAAATATGTAGTTTTTGTTCTTGTAATGTTCAATTTCTTTAATTATATCTGTTTATTTTGTGTCATCAGGTGCCAGAAATAAGCGGCGTCGCGTTCATATTCAACCAGAAGTTCTTCAAGGAGCTGTATGAGGTGACGGGCATCGACTTGGAGAACATCGTGTACTATAAGGACGACACGCACTACTTCGTCATGACAGCCAAGAAGCACAGCTTGCTGGATAAGGGCGTGCTGCTTAATGTAAGAACTTTGAACGGCGTGTCGGCGCCAGCGAGCCTTTGCGTGTCACAGTGATGCCACAGAGTGCCTCAAACACTTAGGGCGTAGACAATAATGAGGTTACATCGGGCGCTAACAAGCGGATTAAATAAATATTGAATTTTTATTTGCTAATATTTTACATATTATATCTATTTTATTTATTATTTATTTATCTTTGTAACTGCCCGTGACATCACAGCGGACCCTATCGGAATACCAGCGCGGTGACACTTATTTTTAAATGTCGCAGTATCACGCTGAAATAGGAGCCTTTTGCCTCTTACAGGACTGTCTCTTTTTTACTTATGTTTTATATCATTTTGTTTTTCTATATGTTTGCTGTCGTTGTAGTAGTATGTCATCTATTTCCTCACATTTATCGCTCTATATTAACGGAAATTTAGAAAAAAAAAAACATGTAAATGTCACAAGCAATACAGTGCCACCATTGTAGATAATATTGATACGATACCCATTGACTTAAGTTTAAGAGTACGTAATATACTTGTGTATAATGATTCCACCACTTACTCCCAGGACTTCAACGAGGTATCCCGGCTCCTGAGCGTGGAGAACGTAGACCGCGCCGCCCTAATGCGCTACGCACAGGAAGCCGCGCGGTTCTCCACCGACAGCCGCCTGCCGCTGCGAGACTTCGCTCTCAACCACTACGGGGAGCCCGACGTCGCGCTATTTGACTTCACCTCCATGTATGCGGCGGAGAATGCTAGCATGGTGAGTCGTTTATAGTATATTATTCACCAAGGGGATAAACCATTGTCATTTTTCACGGGTGCTTTGTTGAATCCTGAGCCTAACAAAGCATTCTAGTTCAGAATTAAGACTAGATTGCTTAATGGAGAACTTAATGAAACGAGAGATCGGAGCTCGCGAGAATACTCTACTTTTCACACCTTCTGCGAGTTTCATGATAAGTAATTCAATTTTCGGATATATTGTTTTTCAACACAAAATACACCACACGAATCAAAGGTGAAAAATGTAGTGTTTAGTCAACAGATCCAACGGTTCTGGATTTTGGTATCCGCGCTCCCAATGATCGAAAAACGACATGAAATAAGCAGATGAACGTTCAGTTCTATGTAATTTTGGCGATATCATGTATTACATACAAAATTTTATAAATATATAACATTTTAAAGAGTAATTATGTGGCTGTCATTCGTAGAACTTTGACAGTCGTTACGGGTAGTCAGAAGCACGATAGTCTGACAACCAGGTTTTCCAATGGGTATCGTAACTGGGTTGTGGATATCAGATAGGCAGTCGCTCCATGTAAAATACTGGTATTCATCTGCATTAGGTCAGACTGGAAGCCGACCTCAACAGAGTTGTGTAAAGGCTAGGCAGATTGAAGTGTGGAGTTTCTTACCCATTCTTCTTCATACTTAACTACATTTTGGAAGGGACAGCTAGAATAAATTCTATTTTTAACCGACTTCCAAAAGGAGGAGGTTCTCAATTCGTCTGTATGTTTTTTTTTTGTATGTGGTTACGCGATCACTCAAAGACGGATGGACCGATTTAGAAAATTTTTTTTTTGTTTGATAGGGTATACTTCCGAGGTGGTCCCATATAAATTTTATTAACTTTGCTTGGGGAGTTTTTGAGTTAGTTTCAATAATGCGTATATTTCCCACTTATTTTATGTGGATGATGTGATGATGTTTTAATAACTTCCTATCACTGTTATTTACTTGGCTATATCTACAATTATTGTGCTCAATTATGTATTCGAATTAGTGTGGGGTAGGTTCCACAACTAAAAAGTGAAAAATAAAAACTTTTTTTTCGTGTCTTGGGTTTTGTATTTTCGTTTTTTGCCACCGACTTCCGAAATTAAAGTTATTTTGCACTTTGTAGTGTTTCGTTTTGGAAGTCGGTTTTATTTTTTGCTAAAAAGTTTTTCTTGTAAATGTTCACTTTCAAAAGTGTTTTATATGCCTAATTAAAATTAATGATTTGAATTTGATTTTGCCTAATTAGGAAGTCACACAAAATGTGGCTGTAATAAAAACCTCTATCCCAGTTACCTTTTTGATTAGTATGTGAACATTTTCCCTATCTCCCAGGTGTACGAGCGCCACGGACGCCGCCTACTGTGCCAGCTGGTTGGAGACAGTCTACTGGAACCCTTCTGGCCGACAGGCTCGGGCTGTGCGCGCGGCTTCCTGTCCGCGCTCGACGCCGCCTGGGCCGTGCGTGCCTGGGGGCAGAGCCCTGCGCCGCACCCGCTTGAGGTCATCGCTGAGAGGGAGTCCATCTACAGGCTGTTAGGTAAGTTTGTGGCTAAATAATAATAAAAAAAAAACTAAAATTGTTTGTGGTGAACCCAAACTCAACATCACATAAAGTTTCGGTTCATCATTCTCTTGCCCATTTCTCAGTGTATTTGGGGTCGGCGCAACATGTGTTCTTCTTCCATGCTTTTCTAGTCGTCATTTCAGAAACCACGACCTTTCTAAACAAATCGTTTTTCACCCATTAGTCCGCCGTTTCTGTGGTTTTCCCCCCACTGGCTAAGGGAGCCATCCACATTTATACTAACTTTCTTTTACGACATTTTCCTTATTCCTTCGCATCACACGCCATAAAGTTTTGCTTCATTTAACCTATCAAAAGGTCAACGACAAAAACACATCAAATAAAATCCACTCTCTACAAAGCCTACTCCCAATTATAGTTTCACACACAGAGTACCTTTTAAATATAGGAGGATAGAGACGTCACTCGAACATTTCAAGGCGGCCTCTGGCAACAAGTAAGAACAACAATCCATGCAGTAATAGGTACCTACGTAATGTACGCATAGCTATTTTCTTTCCTTTTAGTTAAGTATCAATCAATCTGCCTAGCCTTTTCCCAATTATGTTGGGGTCGGCTTCCAGTCTAACCGGATGCAGCTGAATACCAGTATTTTACATAAAGCGACTGCCTATCTGACCTCCACAACCCACTTACTGGGTAATACGATACCCCTTGGTAAGACTGGTTGTTAGACTTTCGGGCTTCTGACGACCCGTAACGACTGTCAATGATCCAGAAATGACAGCCGGGACCAACGGCTTAACATGCTTTCCGAGGTACGGAGGAGTCTCGGTATGAAAAGATGGTCACCCATCAACAGACCAACCGCGGCAAGCGTAGCTTAACCTGATGGACCGACCCATGCGGCTATTATTACTTAGCCACGAGCTCATAAAACATTAAATACAATATCAAATACTTTATTTCAATCCTTTTTTACAATATTTGAAGGCCAACTCCTGAATTTTGTCTACTACATCGTAATCTTTACGTGATCCACATAGTAATTTATACAAATTTACCAATTTTTTACACCAATTATAATATGAACAAATTAATACAAAAATCGTCATTTTTTAAAAATTAATTGCACTTTGTGGTCGTTGCACTTATTAAAACTATAATATTAAAATAGAAAATATTGTTTTAAAAGGACATGTGATGAAATGGGCTTGGAACATGAGCAACTATCATGTGCTGTTTTTCTGATAGGGAAAAATATCCAGGATGGCCTTACAAAAACAAAAAAAATATTAGAACCACCATTATTTAATAAATAAATATTTTAAATCCAGTTATTTTTTATCGCAATATTATTTTTGCACATTGAAACACTCCTGTCAGTTGTCATTTCGCTTAAATTGTCATTGTCAAAATCGCTATTTTCCCGTTTGCTTAGGAATCTTAGGATTTTAATATGTTTATTGTATTTCTAATTTACTTGATAATCACAGAGCATGTAACTTTATTGATAATAGCGAAATCATCATTTGAGAGGGCCTCATAAGGCAGTTGTCCCACTGCCAGCTAGGAAGCGACTAACTATCGGCAATTTTCTCGCTCAAGAAACGTACAATAGTTATAAATTCCGTGTAAACAAGAGATGCATAAATTAATAGTTGATCGCCGACTGTTCACACTGCCGGCGAGGACTCCCTCCACTGGTTTTTAAAATAATACCCGCTCAGCGATGCTCGCTTGGCGGTCAGAGCTCACGCCGAGACCAACCAGCGGTCATTTCTGCCTAGAGTGCAGATCTGAGTGCACATATTACGAATTCAGAACAATTACTAGAACTATCACTGTTTTAGTAGAGATGAGTTTGAATATTTACTTGCTTTAGTCGACTGAAACCGGTGTGGGACTGTGGGAATCGTCCGTCGCACTCGGACACTCACTGTTAGCCCAGCGACAAAACTAACGGAACTACACACTCGCTGCTCGCTGTTCCCAACTTGTTTTCAGTTGCTAGTTCTACTCGCTACTCGTTCATCGCCAGTGGGACAATTGCCAAAGTCCTCAGTGGTGTGTAGTCCGCCAACCCGCACCAGGCCAGCGTAGTGGAAGCCTAACACTCATTCTGAGAAGAGGCCCGTGCCCAGCAATCAGACAGTAATGGTCTGAATTTATTTTATTTATTATTAGTGAAATTGTGTTATCGCAGAAGCGCTATTATTTACAATATAATGATTTATGATAAGGATAATGAATTACATGTACAACACATGTGCGATAGATAAGTTTAGATCTGAGCGCTGTTTAATATACTAAACATTAATATTTAGATAATACAAATATAATGCTGCACTGTTCCCGAGTCACATAGCCTGTGTTAAAAAAGAAAAGTAGACACTAACTAACATAGTTAATCTTACTCGGGAACAGTGCAGCATTAGAATGTCTAAATCTTTATATTTAAACCGCGCTCAGGTCTCAACTTATCGCGCACGGACTGTACCAAATATCCTTATTTTCTCCTACAATTTGGGACTTTGAAGTTGGTAAACTGTGTGTAAAATTACTGACTACTGATGGTTATATGCATCTCTTCCAAGGCGGATCATTATACCTGACACAGACTAGACTGGATTGGATCTGTTAGCCTTTTGTTAATAGTCGCTCCAGCAAGCCGGAATACGTGAACAATTTGTACTAGGTAGAGAAATAAAAGAATATTGTATTTGCTTATAATCAAATCAAGTCATTTATTCAAACTGGGCTGAGAATCAACACTTTCAAAATTACATAAGACAGTCCCCCAAAACGCCCACCCTTCACCACTTCATAGTGCTTTAACTGAGGAGAAGAAGTGACGCAACAAACTCCCCAGCAGCACAGCTGTCTGTTCAGTTAAAAAAAAATTGATTCTATACAATAGTACGCAAAATAATTTAGGTACATAGGCGACACAAAACATTAAATTAAATTAAACTAGCACACGCCAATATACCAACAAAAAAATATCGAAAACTATACAACTATATTCAAGCAGAAATAAAAATACAAAACTAAAAACGTAAACAGAACTTTATACCTAAATAAGCCTCCAGGCTTATAGGGCGTGCCCACTTACATATTATAGCTATATGTACCTAGCCGTAACTCGAAGTTATAAAATGATAAAATAATAATAAAGACATCGTTTATTTATAAAAATGGTGCAGATTTACAATAACTTAAAAATTATAGAGGGCACAGTTGCTCATTTGCCTGAACTAGATAGAACCTATGTTTCAGGCTAGAATGGTGCTTAAAAATTTAAAATATAAGATTAACAAAGGAGAAGACTAAAATAAAAACTAATATTTATATTAACACTTACAAGACTAACATGTTTTATTTACAGACAAGAAGTAAATCCTCTGTCTCACTGTATGATATGCTAAGTAAAAATTGCAGAATAATCTTTTTTCAGTCGTAATTATTTAATTTATATATACTTAATTTCCTATTTAATTTATTGTACATAAATGGGCCTAAAAATGTATAAAATCTGTTTATAAAAACATATTTAGAGGATGCATTTGACTCACATACAATATCATTCCGTCTCTTATTAGTACTTTCAATGTATGTAATATAGGCGAGCATGGTGTGCTGTTTTAATACCAAGTGCGTTATAAAAAGCTGGCGAACAGTCAGCACGTTACAGGATTTGCGTAGCAGATCTGTAGGATAGAGAAAGGGATGGATGTTTGCTACTTTTAAAATTGCTGTCTGTGCTCTTTCAAGAGGCAGTAAGTATTAAATAAAATAAAGCAAGCAGTGACATCTAAGGGAGCATGACGAACTTGCTGCCGTTTGCTCAGGCAAGAATAATATGAACAATTGTTGAGGTCACTAGCTAACCACATATTCCAAAACCACTCATAAGACATTGTAATGAGTAGATCATGTCAATGATAAATAAAAATTAAATTAAAATAAATTGACTTTTACTGGCAATTAAATAATTATATGAACTCATATAACCTATCTGAAGGTAACGTAATTCTGAAGAAAGAACATAAACATTCTTTTGAGTCAATCACAGCGACCTACTATTCTGCCGTCATAAGGAAAAAACCGGTCAAGAGCGAGTCGGACTCGCGGCACCGAGGGTTCCGTACCATCATTTATAAAAAAATGTGCTATTTAGAGCCATCGTTTTATTATTCCTGTAATCTTTACATAAACTTGTATCACACAGGATAATTTCAGATGTTTCTCTATGCAAAGTTCGGAGATAAGGCGGGGAACGGTATTTTTTTTACATTTTTTATCAAAAGTCGAAAACTATCCGGCCTAAAAAAGAGAAAAAAATGTTTGAGAATGTGCAAATAGCAGCCCTAGTAGCCCCCTTCGAATTTTTAAGACCCCTTTTCAGTCCAGTTTGTTATAAAAAGATATATCAAGCCCAACAAATGAGTTACGAACCTTATGAAGCCGGTGAAATGGAGCACGCAATTTGTCCTTATTTCTGGTGTTAACATTGTGAATATCACTGTTTTTAGTGTATATATGTATATTTTGTCTAATACGTTAAACTGGGGTTACGGGGTTATTTTGATAACAACTTTCGACTTAAGAAAAACTTATTTTTATAATATCTACAATGCCATATCAGAAGTGCAAATTACTGATAAGTTTCTTTTTGATATGGCATTGTAAATATTATAAAAATAAGTTTTTCATAAGTCGAAAGTTGTTATCAAAGTAACCCCAGTTTACCGTAAACATATAAGATGTTGGCAAAGATGACTTGTGATGCCACCGTGAGAATACCAATATATTTAAAAAAATTCTCTCAGAAACTCTGGCACCTAGCTGGTAAATTGCTCGAACAGCTTGTTTTTTT
The DNA here is from genome assembly GCA_948252095.1 of Dicycla oo. Taxonomy (NCBI): domain Eukaryota; kingdom Metazoa; phylum Arthropoda; class Insecta; order Lepidoptera; family Noctuidae; genus Dicycla; species Dicycla oo. Next base: position 35,547,827 of record OX411709.1, on the reverse strand, counting down.
TAAGAACAAATAATATTTTGAATGTCATCGGCTTTGCCCCAGAGCAGAATACTGTAGGACATAGCGCTATGAAAATAACTAAAATAAATATGTGTTTCAGCAGAGCAACACCCGCATCTTAGTGAACGACCTTTTGTACAGCCATATTGTTCGTCATGAAGGAGGCTATTTAAATTAAAATGTCTTACACCCGTATTTATAAACAAGCAATTACTTGCTGTTAAGTAATTTCTTTGTGAAATAAGACAAGACAAGTAATTTCTTTGTGATAGAATTCTTCATTTTAAAATCTTATTATATAAGTAGTCGAGTAATATACGTTACTTACTCGAGTAAATGCTTGATTAAGAATCAACGTTCCATTGCAAAATCAATGGTCTCTCAACTCTCAATTATTAAGTAAAGACAATGGTGACTATTACTTGGCTAAGAATTGTAACCTTTGACAGTTCTAACTTCAAGCAAATACTAAACTATAGAAAAAAAATCATTACTTGAGTAATTACTTTTACTGAAGTATTCACTTTTACTTCTTTATAAATATGGGTGTTAGGATAGAAATAAGCCTAAAATTGCCAACGTCATTTTTATTACCTGATTTAAACAATGGTATGATCTTACTAGTTTCCATGAAGTCACGAAAAGTTCCTAAATCAACATATTGTAATTAACAGTAATTGTAACAGCTAGATAGGGGGCTACGATGTCTATTACTTAATAGTTTAATGAAGATATATTTATTCTACCTCTTCATTTCCTACATCTTCCCTTACAATTATATTGTCAAGAAACTGTGCAGGCGGTAATATGTTGTTTTGATGCCGAGCCCACCCAAGATACCATAAATGATCGTCATTAATACATTAGGCGCGGAAGACGCACATGCGCATTTTCATAACTTTCTTCGAGTGCGGCGCGCCGCACATGTGCGTTCGTTGTGCATCTCTATTGTTTCGAAAACATCGTAAAATAAGGGTCGGTAAGGGTGTAGCATAAAGAAGCGTTTGCATAAAGAATTAATAATAAGCTGACAATGTGTTAAATGAGCACAGCTTCCAACAGTTCGCTTCCCTACTATACAGCTGCAGTAGGTAGTAATATTCACAAATTCTCTCCTCCCAACTATTTCATTTGGTTAATTTTATCAAGACATAAGTACTTATAATATTTTTTATTGCTTTGATGTCTTGACCTGATCCTGCCTCTTAGTAATACTGTCTCATGTGATGGCATTATGCCTGCTGGGACATTTGTGATTTCTAAGCTTTCACTTATTTCAACCAAAAATGTCCCATTTGCACGAATATGCTCCCCATAATATGACCTGGTTTGCTTTATTTGGTAAATTCCAAGACTAAACAAAATCAAGTCTGACATTTCCATTACAGGGAAACTATTTATTTGTGGTAATTGGGCATCATCTATTCTTATAAAACTGGCTCGGCGTCTATGCTCAAGCACATAGTCACCTAAATAGCTGTTCGGCATGTTAACTCTTTGCATTGCTCTGTCTAAGATTGCTTGAGCATCAGAACGGTTGGTTATAAGAGGATGGAAATTATTCAATATGGCTGCGCAAATTCTAAAATCGTTCATTAAGTTTCTTGATGCATCATTAAAATATTTATTTCTGAACATCTTGAAATCACGTTTAAACCGACCATTCACTACTTCAATTACCCATATGCAAGCCGAGATTTATTTGCTTTTATCATGGACAATTGTGTTTCACCTACATCTAGAGTCTCTGTCTTGTGTACTGAGAATCCTAATGAGGTAAGTAGTCCTATAGCATCCCGAAACCATCTATCTAGCAAAAACACATCATTGTCTCTAAAATAATTTCTGAGAGCACCACTGGGTGAAAAAAGTTCATTCATTATCTGGGCATCAGATGTTGTAGCAGCATATGGACCATAAACGTCTAAAATAAATCCATCTGTGGTTGCCATTATAAAAGATTTCAATAGATTGGCATATTTATATAAGCTATAGGTTTTTTTGGAATAGGTAATTAGACGACTTTTGCAAATATATATACATGTATATGTGCCATCAAAGATTACTATAGGATTACTTTCCTGTGTGCCAAATAGACCCTGTGGAATCAGAAGATTTCTGTCGGACAAGCTTGTTCTTGGGATATTACTAATGCCCAAATGTAAAGGTACATATGATTTGAATAAGCAGCTACGGGTCTTCTTTACATACTGGCAGACTGTATAAGTTGATAAAAGAAACAAAGAGGCAATGCATCAAAAAGGTTCTCCAGTCCATATTCTTATTAAATACATACCAAGTGCTGTTTTAGGTTTTCTACATAAATTGGACAATTGAGCTATGCAAGTTAATATTGCCAGAAAGTCCAAAACGGTCAAGCCTGTCCAGTATCGACAAGTAGAATACTATTTGTCGATACTAGACAGGCTTGACCGTTTTTAAAGATTTTTCAACATTTTCAAAGTCTATAGTGTTATTTACATTCCTCCGTTACAAGTCAAGCATTTCAGTAATATGCACCTGGTTGAATTCAGTTACGAATTCAAATTCAGCAAGAAAGTCCCAATTGTATTAACTTAAATGTTCTTCACACAGCCGAGCATTTTTAGTGATGTACAGTTTTTGATGTGTGAGAATATTTTCTTTAAAAACAATGGCACACGTTTCTTTTCCTGATTCATACAATCCGGAACAAAACAATGAGTAGTGGTATCTGGAGTGCGCCTATAACCATCTAAAGTAAGGCTTACACCGTTCTCGGAGAACATTTTCAATGTCTGTACTGGCAGAACTGGGAGCCTCCACTGCAGAGCTAGATCCACAATCCATGAATGGATTTGGTTCTTGCGGAATCTCATCATTATCTGTGCTGGCAGTACTTATTGTGAATAATACGGATCCACATTCTGCAGGTGGTGGTGGTTGCCGATGAGCCCTTAGCCAACAAGCATTACATGCACGGGCGTTAGAAGGCATCTGCAATTGAAGGCACAATTAGTTTTAGTAATTCTAATGTGGGTGAATAATAAAAACAGTCACAGTCACACAAGTTGCTCAAGTTAAGCTTGAATTGCTACTGAATTATCTTGATATTACTATATTATTTAGAGTTATATTAGTTGGAATAAACTATACAACAAGCAAGTACACTTACAACAAGAGGGCTGATTATATTGGCGGAATAAATCTATTCAGTAGCACCATAATTTAGTTGATGAGAGCGTCTCCCAGTTCATCTGGCAATAGATATGCCACAACATACACAAACTGAGTCATGGCCAAATTGACGTTCACCTACATTGCCTTCATTCCTGTTATTTGATTCAAGAATCAATAGGCTAACACACTCGTGACATAGGTAGTCTTCATCGATTACCTAAAACAAGAAATACTTCATATATTAATCTAAAAGTACATTAATCTATAAGTACAGGAATTTGTTAATATTTTATACTCTTTTTCAAGTTGATGATGGTTATGACTATGCTAATAAGGTAACTCAACGTTTGCATGAGCCTGAGCATAACCCAACCCATTTTCTATTGTTAACGTGCACAAATGAGGAATGATAAACTGTAAATAGACTATGCAAATGAAAATCAGTATTATAAAACTGCTGAATGGATAACCTGGTACCTTGTTTTCAGGATATGCAGATTTTAGCTACATAGGTACTTGTCTGACAATCCATTCTTCTAATACAGAGATAATCTCAAGATCCAAATGTGTTGCATTGTACTGATATGGTTGTGTAATTGGAATAGCAATCCAGCAATTAATGCAGCGGGGCATGATGGTGAGGATTATATGAAAGATAAAAACATTAGTGTGGTACTATGGTTTCAGAGCCTGTGAAGAGTCGGTCTACGGAAATCAATTAATTGTGTTACGGCAAATCTGGACGCAACAGATCTTATGAAGTACTTGCTATATAGCCACAAGACTATGGATTATTCTAGGCCATACCTCTTGATTCGATCGTTTGTTAGAATCCCATCTCATAGAAAATAGGTACTAACCTTAAACTCGTGTGCAAAATCCAAGTTCGAGGGAGAAAATCTCAGGTTGGTCAGTATCGCCGGTCGTGAGTGTTAAAATCGTGTCCAGTCAGTGTATCCAAATTAAAAAAATTAAAAGGTCAATGGATCGTCTTCTGAAATAAGATAAAACAACAAACTTGCTTGCAAACAAAAAGCAAACAAATTCTTCTCCTTTGTATACTTAGTTAGACGCATTCAGTATTGCCATATGGAGGAGGCTTGAAATCTACATTTTCACTTTAAAAAATCCGTATAAAATCCGTACTACCAATCTGAATAAAATTCCGTATGAATTCCGTATAAAAATGAAACTATTAAGATTATTTATACACATCATTTAAACATTCATCATTTAAACATGTCTGAATTATTCTTTTAACTAATTTCCCTAAAAGTTGTTTTTATAAACATATCTCCCTTTTTGCTACGTGTGAGCCAAACCTTGATTTAAAGTAGATTTTGTCAAGCAATCTTCGTTGAAGCGCTGCATTTTGCGTGATTTTTTTTGCACCTCCAGGCATTGTTTTCAAAGTACACTTATTTATTTCACTAATACTACAACGACGAAGTAAAATTCGGTCCTAACAGGTAGGTGCTGCTGAATAAAGCCCACTTTCCACTATGGGATATAATATATATTATATCCCGCGATCGGCCTTTCCACTGTGAGAAATATATCTTTCTCCAGTTTTCGTTCCTTATTGGATCACGCCACACGCGTCGTTCACAAACCAAATCGATCTTCTAAACTAAACGCATAAGTATTGTTTTGCTAGGTACCCTCGACAGTACAAACAAATAGAATAGGTTTGCGAATGAGCATACGGACAAGGTCACTCAGGTAATGATAGACATGAACTGAGGGTAGCGACAGCGCACGGCGTGGAATGGTGTGCGGGGGGACAGGAGGCGAAATATAATATGAAAGTATCACAACACAACAACCTCTTAAAGGGTCATTGTACTCATCATTGTGGACATGTTTTACGATGGCCCAAACCTGAAATCGCGAAAAAAAATCAGCTGTTCAGTACATTTATGTTCGCATAATTCATCAAAATGTACTGTAACAGCTGATGTATTTTTTCGCGATTAAGGTTTGGTCTCATAGTAAAAGTTGTTCATAATGATGAGTACAATGACCCCTTAAGAGGTTGTTGGTGTTTTACCAATAACCCTGTATATTACATCTCAGTGGAAACGGTTCTATTTAAAAGTACGGTGAGCGATATTAATCTATATCTCGAGATGTAATATAAGTTACATTATATCCCATAGTGGAAAGTGGGCTTGAGAGTTTTCGAAACTATAAAGATTGAATGAATAAACTAATAGCCTTTCTCTTTCATTTCGCATAAAATAGAACAAGACAGCTGTTAGAGCTATTGTCTTGATTCACGGTTTCGAACGTGAACTATGGCACGGGATTCTCCACATTTCATTTTTATTACGGTTACGGCTCTATTATGTGCTATTGCAATGAAATGAAAATAATAGTTCCGACAGATAGACTAAACTATGATTAATAATGAATACTACGAAAAAAATATCGGAATATGCTCTGCTCTGTACTGCATCTGCCTGAGGTCGATTCTATCTGTACGTAAATCCATATAAAAATCCATGCATGATTTATTTGTATTGGGCTTTCAAAATCCGTACAAATACGGACAAATCCGTATAATATAGCAACACTGCGCATTGGCGTTTAATTGAATTTGACACTTGATAGACGTTTGAATTTCACACTTGATTGACGTTTGAATTTGACACATGACAGTAATCCAACAGAATAATGTTGCCAAAATTAATAATTACTGTGGGTTGCAATTTAATTTTTTATTTATAATTATTTAAAAATATAATAACTAAAGATGGGTGATCCAAAAAAAATATTAAAAAATACCGTAAGTCTCCTTAATTTATGTACTTTCATAAAAATATAATCCCTTCTCGTTTCTAATTGCAAGCCCAGCCTCCATACAAAAAAATTACATGTCCTTTGACATTTATTCCCACTTATATTGAAAACCACATAATTAATAGGCTTCTCTACGTTGAAAACAGTTTAAAAAATTTGCGTTGCGTTATTATTGGAGCATTATAAACATATAAACAAACGTTGTATGTCAACACAATTAATTTAAAAGGTGTCTTAACTCCTTAAATATTTTTCTTCATAGTAAAAAAATTGTTGTTAAAAACAGAGTAAAATGGAACATTTTGTTTAGACTATCAACATTTTGAGAACAGCGCCATCTGTCAATAAGTAAGTTTAACTTTTGATATTACTGTTCGAGTTAATTAAAAATCTATTGAATTGAGTAGTGTATTTCCAAAAGCTCTATAATTTTATTCTAAGCTATAGCACCGTGGTTTCACACCTCGCCTTTTGAAGTACTCAGCCACAAAGACTTACAATCCTTCTACATATCAAATCCATTCATGAAAATCTTATCTCTTTAAGAATATCAACTCAATATTTAGTAAGTAGAGTTTGTCTTCATTCTGAAACTAAATTGCATTGTATAAACCTGTCTACACAAAAATATTAAGTAGGAACTGGCTCAAACAACCCCAAGATTAGACATTTTAATAAATTTTTTAACTAATCGGTTCCCAAAATCTAAAGTCGTTTTTATACAGAGCCTGTATTAAAAAACAAAAAAATCTTTGCAAAAACTTTTCACGCTTGAAACTGACTTTTTCGGGCATAACGCTTTTTCGTTACGTGACGATTTCTACCAGTTTGCTCTTACCGGAAGCCGCGTTAAAAAACTTCGTTCAGTCACTAATCATCACACGAATAAGATGAAAAAGAAAATTTTCGTTCTAAAAGTTAACAGTTATCGAGTGGGGAATTAGAATTACATATTTGAATGACTGAATCATAGCTACCATGTGGTGTTAAATCAACATCGACGTAAAAAAAACTTTTTTGCAAAAGAAAACAACCGACTTCCAAAAGACCCACAAAGTGAAAAATAACTTTAATTTCGGAAGTATCTGTATTTTACTATGATATTTTGCCACCGACTTCCGAAATTAAAGTTATTTTTCACTTTGTGGGGTTTTTTAGGAAGTCGACCGATTTAGAAAATTCTTTTTTTGTTTGATAGGGAATACTTCCGAGTTGGTCCCATATAAATTTTATTAACTTTGCTTGGGGAGTTTTTGAGTTAGCTTCAATAATGCGTATATTTCCCACTTATTTTATGTGGATGATGTGATGGTGTTTTAATAACTTCCTATCACTGTTATTTACATGGCTTTTTTTTTTTTGTGGTTGGGAAATCATCAAATAACTTCTCCCGCTCTGGGTGGAGCGGGAGGGCGTGTCAGACTTCTACTGACTAAAACCCACCCGTGTTCCTTCCGTTGCCTGTGCCAGGGCCACGGTAACTCTTTCGAACAACCCGCAACCCTGGCGGGGTTATTTACATGGCTATATCTACAATTATTGTGCTCAATTATGTATTCAAATTAGTGTGGGGTAGGTTCCACAACTAAAAAGTGAAAAATAAAAACTTTTTAGCAAAAAATAAAACCGACTTCCAAAACAAAACACTACAAATTGAAAAATAACTTTAATTTCGGAAGTCGGTGGCAAAAAACGAAAATACAAAACCCAAGACACCGACTACCGTAATTAAAGTTATTTTTCAATTTGTAGTGTTTTGTTTTGGAAGTCGGTTTTATTTTTTGCTAAAAAGTTTTTATCCCAACTATGTTGTCGGCTTCCAGTCTAACCAGATGCAGCAGAATACCAGTATTTCACGTGGAGCAACTGCCTATCTGACCTCCACAACCCAGTTACTGGGTAATACGATAGTCCTTGGTAAGACTGGTTGTCAGACTTTCGGGCTTCTGACGACCCGTAACGACTGTCAAAGATCCACGAATGACAGCCGGGACCAACGGCTTAACGTGCTTTCTGAGGGACGGAGGAAGCTCGGTATGAAAAGATGGTCACCCATCCACAGACCAACCCCGGCAAGCGTAGCTTAACCTGATGGATCGACCCGTGCGGCTGTTATTACTTAGCCACGAGCTCCTCATACATAATAGGTTGGGGAAAAAGTTTCTTCGCATTTTTTAAGAAAATTCAAAACATTTTTTAATATAGTTTATTTACATTTAACTAAAGTATGTAGGTACCATTTTGTTCGATAACTTTTTGCCATCTTGTAGGTAGGGACATGATCCCATTGCTATAGAAATTTTGGGACTTCTGGTCAAAATATCGCGACAAGTGGTTTTGGCAGTCCTCTCGTGATGTTAACCTGACACTGCCTAAAGAATTCTGAAGAGACCGAAACAGGTGGAAATCTGAAGGTGCAAGGTCAGGACTATACGGCGGATGCATTAACACCTCCCAGCCAAACTCTCTTAATTTTTGCTGAGTGGCTAAAGATGTGTGAGGTCTAGCGTTATCATGATGAAAAACCACAACCCTTCTGTTGATTAATTCCGGCCGCTTTCTCTCAACTTCTTGCTTTAATCTCATCAGTTGTTCGCAGTAGAGTTCAGAATCGTTGGTCCTGACTGGTGGTAACAGCTCATAATGAATAATGCCCTTCCAATCCCACCACACACACAGCATCACCTTGTTGCGAGTTAACCCGGGTTTCGCCCATATACATCCCAAATTTTTTTCGCGGCTTGCGTTGCATTTTTACCATTTTTGTAGTAAAATTTTAAAATGTATCGAATTTCTTCATTAGATTCACTCATCTTGACGGTACGAAAAACAAATGAAAATCACACATTTTCCTAATTTGAATTTGGAATTATGTTCTTTAAAATTTAAACTTTCAATGATACCAAAACCAGCCAGATACAAATAGTATAGCCAAAGAGATTTTATTACAAGTTCATACATACTATAATGCGAAAAGACTTTTTCCCCAACCTAATACAATACAATTAAGTTTTTGAACCTCCTCCTTTTTGAAGTCGGTTTAAAACTTAATTGTTTTGAATTGTAAAAACAGATAACATAGGTGCCACTTCAGAGTATGTCGAGAAAACAACAAGTTTGACAGAGAACGAGTTGACTACTACGTCCAGCCGTCTTCGAGTAATCGGGGAACATACATGAAAAAAATAATAATAAAAGATTCCGACGAACTGAGAACCTCCTCCTTTTTTTGAAGTCGGTTAATAATTTTCGTTTTAAAATAGGTAGTAAATCTTTATGCGATGCAGTAGAAGACTTTACGCCTGGACAGTTTTAACCCTTTACAAAGCGCAAGTCCGATCCTGCATAGAGTATTGCAGCCACATTTGGAATGGATCAGCTAAGTAACAACATCTTTCACCATCACATCATCCACATTCATACTCAAAACTTTCCTGTTTATATAAGAACTTTATCACAGCTTTGCTAAAAACCAACGAAATAGAATGGTTGATAGCCAACTTTAAATCGTTTTAGATCCTAAACACTCATTCAAAATGATTACAGAAAAATAAAAACAATTTTTAAAGACCTATTCAAATATACCTCATTTGACGTAGTTCGTCGACTTTCATTTTTAATGTTTCGTACCAAAATGGTAAAAAGGAACCCTTATGGTGCGACTCAGTCTGTCTGTCGCAGCTAGATATCTCAAGAAATGCTATCAAAAGAAATAAGAAATGCTATCAACTTAAATTTTAAAATTAGATGATGTTTGCCCATGTGTATTTTGCAAATAAGAAAGAAATAAAAAGGTAATTTTTTTTGCAACAGGGACTGAAAGGGGTCTTAACAATTCGAAGTGGGGCTACTAGGGCATGTGGTGTATCAAATGAATGAGCGCTGTTTGCACATTCTCAAACATGTTTTCCTTCTTTTTTAGGCCGCATAGTTTTCGACTTTTGGTGAAAAATGTACCCCCCCCCCCCCCCCCTATATCCCATGTTTGCATAGAGAAAAATCTGAAATTATTCTGTGTGATAGAAATTAAGATTACATGAAAAATAAAACGATGTCTGTAAATAGCATACTTTTTTATATATGACTAGCAGTGCCCCGCGGTTTCACCCGCGTAAGTGTCGAACCCGTAAGAATATCGGGATAAAAGTTTCCTACGTGTTAATCCAGCCTATAAACTATCTGTGTGCTAAATTTCATGAAAGAGTAAACAAACATCCATCCATCCTCACAAAGTTTCGCATTTATAATATTAGTGGGATAGGAAGTAGGATGGTACGGAACCCTCGGTGCGCGAGTCCGACTCGCTCTTGACCGGTTTTATATCTTTTTTTATGTTATGGTGTCTAGTGGTCTCCATATTGAATTTTTATTACTGTTATATCTTTAGTGACACTCACAAGATTAAGGGACTGTTTTTTGATCCGAAGTTAACTCAACCAATGGTTAAACATAGTAACTAATGGTTGAATTTCGGCTAAATGTGAAAGGCTAAACATGAATGAGGTAACATGAATGTATTCATATTAACTCATTCATGTTAAAAGTAGTAAATAATGTCATTTTGGCAAACACATTAGCCAAAATTCAACCATTACTTACTATATTCAACCATTGGTTAACTACGGACACAGATTAATACAGATACACCACTCCGCAAAATCATTTCAATAAAAAGCGACTCTTGCTACGACACAATAAAGTGCGATTTAGGTTGCACAACAACGCTTATTACTTATAGTTATATTCACCTACAAGTTGCCTTTCTTTCTATCGCGTAACTCTTATACCTTCTGACTCGTTAGGGTTGTCTTCTTTTACGACGCGGCGTGTGAGTGAGTATCGGAACTGACCGTGCGTGCCGGCCGGTGCGCGGCAGCCCGCACTGAATTCGCCCCGTGATAAGGACCCGCCGCGTACTTGTAGCTTCATACCTAAACTGTGGAGTGTCCCATCTGTATTAATCTGTGCTACGGATCACAAATCCGGCCTTAAGACAAATCGATTGACGTATTAGGAGTCATCAAAAACGGCCCTCGCGTTTGGTCTCTAGAGAGCCTTAAAGGAACAAACATACATACATACATACATACACACATACACACATACAAACATACATACATACATAAATATACACATTACCCTCCTTTGCGTTGCACAGTCTGGTAAAAATCGTTAATTTGTAGTTTTATCACATTAAAATATTTGTTTTTCTATTACAAACTCACGTTTGCAGTTGGAGAATTCACCGTGACGTATATTATCAATATATGGGAAACATGTTTTTTAACTACAATGTTACATTTGTTTTTGGGACAAATTCTTTTAAACTACGGAACCCTTCATTGGGCGTGTGCGCGCTTGGCCGGTTTTTTTGTTTGTTTCTAACACTATGTATTTTGAGAGAAGTTGCTGATCATGAGAAAGTTAAACAATTGTGTCACGAGACCAAATTAGACTACACAGTTTCTGAAGGCTAATCAACGCAAACATTGACTTAAAAACTCATGTTAACTCTTGAGATTAACCTGTAGAAGTAATAACAGGCAATGAAATCACTTAAGGAGGAAGCGTCAGGGTAGCCCGCGAAATTCAAATTTTCTTACGCTTTTTGCAATTTGCAAGTCAGTATTAATAAAGTTGTATGTTAAATAAAGTATGATTTGCGGCCGTAACAAATATGTTTTTACAGACTTATATACAATAGAATCAGTAATACAACTCCTTAAGTTAGTATAATCCTAAAATGTCAATATTTCATGAAATAGCTATTTTTTGGGATTACCTGGTCTTAAAGAGTTGTATTGATCACTTTAATGATTCTAATTATGTAAATAGATACTTATTACGACCGCAAATTACGATTTGATCAACGTACAATATAATACTGACTTGTAAATTGCAAAAAACGTAATAAAATTTGAATTTCGCGGGCTACCCTGACGCTTCCCCCTTAACATTATTACTACAGTAGCAAATTTTATGTTAATAAACCTTTTAGAAACCGGTGTGGTAAATTGAATCAGGGACTAAATAGATGTTTTGTAAACTTTTATTGATACGCAGACTTGTGTTGCAGACCGTAAAAAATCAAAACAAACATGAATCACCACGTCCACCCTCCACGTTTATTGCAAGCTTTCCTGTTTGCTGTATCGAATAAATTAAAGTACGCCTTTGATGGACCTCCATCCACCGCTCCGCTTAATTTAGGAAGTAGATAGGCAAATCGATATTGCCAGACTAGTACTATAGCCGCTAACGTATCGAACGGACTTACAACCCCGCCCACCCACCAGGGTGGCGGAGTGGTCGGTGTATTAAAGGTGAGGTGGTGGGTAGTGGGTGGTGGGTGGCGGGTGGCGTGTGGCGGGTGGCGTGTAGCGTGTGGCGGGTGGCGGGTGGTGGGTGGTGGGTGGTGAGGACCACCCTGCCTTGCAACACCCCACCTTTGATGCATCCAGACTATTGCATATATTTATAGTTACATACGCAAACGCACACAAGCGAACAGGCTTTGAACCTTTGATGCATCCCGATTATTGCATATATTTATAGTTACATACGCAAACGCACACAAGCGAACAGGCTTTGAGTTTCAATTTGATTATGTGTCGCAATCACATGCAGCCCTCTCCCGTACCGAGGGAGAATTAGGTACCTTCAGCACAAACAGTATGGTTACGTATATTGTGAGTTTCCGCTCGACGAGACGTCGTGTCGTATTTATTTACTGCGCACTTTCACCTGTCTGAAAGGGGTTTATGAATTTGATTCGTATTCGGATTTAATTTTAGGGAAGCTGGTTTGTTTACGTCTGGGAACATAGTGCATAGTCTGGGTTCTGTAACGCAGTTGGTTTGAAAGTTTTTTTATTATTTTTTTATTGGTGTGTAACATCTTACTTCTCGCTTTCCTGCCATCTGGGAGTGGTTTCGTGAAAACGTTGCTTATTTGGTATGGAACTAGTACTTTTGCCATAGAGGAATAACTATTTGAATACAATATTAAATGTTAATGTTGCTTATTACCAACGTGAGATGTCAGATGTTACACATCATATGTGACTACAGTAAGGCTTGCTCGTTTTTAGGGTTCCGTACCAAAATGGTAAAAAGGAACCCTTATGGTGCGACTCAGTCTGTCTGTCACAGCTGGATATCTCAAGAACCACTAATGCTATCAACTTGAAATTTGGAATAGTTTTTGATGACGTTTGCCCAACTATTTTGCAAATAAGAAAGAAATGAAAATACATATTCTTTGTTTGCAGCAGGGACTGAAAGTGGGTCTTAAAAATTCGAAGTGGGGCTACTTAAGGCATGGGGGTATCATATGAAAGACCGCTGTTTGCACATTCTCAAACATTTTATTTTTAGGCCGCATAGTATTCGACTTTTGATGAAAAATGTAAAAATACCCCCCCGAGATTATCTCCGAAGTTTGTATAGAGAATCGAAATATAAAATTATTCTGTATGATAGAAGTTTATGTAAAGATTACAGGAAAAATAAAACGATGTCTCTAAATAGCACAGTTTTTTTATGTATATATATGACGGTACGGAACCCTCGGTGCGCAAGTCCGACACGCTCTTGACCGGTTTTTTTACAAGGTTGTTAGGTACATTATTTGGACATCAGGTTTAGTAAAATGTCAATATTATTAAAACTAGAGGGTGTCATTGCGGACATTGCGAGCGCGTGAGTGTACGGCCTGAGTGCACGCTCGACTCGAGCGTCCGGCGGGGCGCGGCGTGCGACGTTCGTGCTAAACACATGCAAACACTCGCGAGTGTCCTGAGTGACGGCCGAGCGGCGCTCGGTGAACGCTCTTCGCCGCTTGCACGTAACGCTGAACGCCCCGCTGGACACTTTTTCACTCGGTCGTACACTTAGACTGCATTCTGAAAAATAATTATCACCTCAAGCCATTAAGAAACGACAAAGGTTAAGAGTGAACATGAAAAAATTAAAAAATGAAAATTTCTGTTAAAATATTGTTTCAAATCAGCCTTGAAGGTACAACAAATAATGAAAGAGTTCACAACTCTTCCACTCATTCTTTTTTATTATTTTACGCAGATAGAAACCACAGCCTGGGCGTCCTTAGTTACGAGTTTTCTTGATTTTCAACGAATAGTGTGCTAGTGCAAAATCAATCCCAAAATCGTTGTTTGAGGGATTACAGAACTCTTACAAGAAGCGGGAACTTCAATTTTTTAAACAACCATCAGAGGACTCTTGCATAATACTAATTTACGAGGCCACGTCGGCAGAAAATAATAACATTTGTAATCATCGGTCCGTAAGAGGCATAGATTTGATTTTGCTAAAAAGTATTTGTCATTGTAAAAGTTACAGCCAGGACTTGTAATACTGGTATTTTTGGGAACCGGTACCATTGGCCTTGGTGTGATACCGGTACCAGAGTAGTACCTGTACTATTGGTATTTCTAACTAATATCGGTACTACAGTACAGAACAGATGTTTCTGTAAGTTAGTGAGCAAACATCGTAGTAACTAACGACCGACTTCCAATAAGTACAAATTGAAAAGTAACTTTAACCTCTCGAATGTCGGAGACTAAATTGACTTGACTGAAATTGTCAAGCTGTCAAGCTGTATTAGGAATGCATTATCATAAAGGTCATTTTAATATTTTCACTTGTCAATTTAGTGTAACTGTCCGACTTAAGACACTTGGAGCATTTTTTCTTATGTCGAACTGTGTAACATAAGACATTCGAGAGGTGTTGGAAGTCGGTGTCTTTGGATCTGTGTTTTAGTCTTTTGCCACCGACTTCCTCCGACACCTCCTTTTGGAAGTCGGTTACAAAAATAAATACTAATTTGCTTAAAATATTATTAAAACAGACTAAAGTTTTAAACAAATGTAGATATAGTCTGCGTTGATCCGAAGATTTCCTAAAACTCAATTAATCAAATAATACAGCTACTACGCAACGTTGTCAGATTGATACAATCCTATTACGAACGGCAACATTGCATTATTACTCGTACTTCTGCTCCAGGAAGCAAAAATAAATTTAATGATAAAGGCAATTTAGTTGAATATTCAAAGCACATAAATATTTATGTTCCGAAGAGTAGTCAGATATTTAGATAGTAGTCAGATGCACTACTGTAACATACTTATGAACAGTTTTTATGATAACATTTTATTGATGTCTAAGTTTGTATAGAACTACTTTATCATTTTAACGCTTATAATATTTTGAAACATTGTCACTGCCAATATATTAGTGAACTCGAATGTTCTGTCGGGAAGCGGTACCCCTGCTACGGCGCTATACACTTTGCCTATGTCGATACTCAAATAATTCATAAGTAAATTTTTGACTAAATAAAACTCTCATTTAAACATTTTGTGACTTATCCAAGTAGTTTAATGCTCGGATCCTATAAACAAAAACGAATCGTTTTGCTTACCAATGGTAGCATTTTTATTGCCAAATTCGGCATATAAATAGATTCGTACACTAATATTATCTGTGATAGCTACTTCAATATGGGAGGGTCTACTATGCAAAGCTGTTAGTTATTTGCTTCATTATTGGTAAAGGTACAAGAGTCTTAATAATAACCAATAACGGTCCGTAATTTATAGGAATCGGCCATAAGGTGATTGCCCTGTGGTAGCCCGCGAAATTCAAATTTTCTTTCGTTTTTTTGCAATTTGCAGGTCAGTGTAAGGTTGTATCTTGATCAAAATATTAATCGCGACAATAAGAAATATGTATTTACATCATTTTAACCATAAAAGTCATCAATACGTCTCTCTTAAAAGTTAGATTCCTCCGGATTCGTGTGATTTCTGAAATTTTATCTTGATCAAAATAATGATTCGTAACAATAAGAAATATGTATTTACGTAATTGTAACCATAAAAATCATCAATTACATTAGATTTGCTCCGGATTCGTCTGATTTCTGAAATCAGACGAATGAAAGGAAGATAGCATCTTCTTCCGGAATCATGATGAAACGCGTGTGTAACAAACACGCGCCTACTCTTTTAGGAAATTCAGGCGAGATTTTATGAACCTAACCTACCCATATAAATATAATTGTTTCAGCTCAAACGACTCCTGAGAACCTTCACCGCGACTTCGGCGCCTACACTCTCGACCCGGGTACCCGTTACCCGAACTTAAATCGGACTGCTGTGTCGCCGCACCGAGTGACTTCGTTCTACGACTCGGACGAGCCGCTGCCTCTAGACGCCGCGCCCTCAGCTAGGAAAAGGCGAAGGGGTAAGTAGTAATATTTATTTATTTGGTAAATATTTAATTACAGTCGAGGAAATTAAATATCTAGGCACATACATAACACCTGCATTAAGGGCTGTCTTGGGGCTGGGCGGGGAGCTGATCGCCTGTGATTCCTGAGCAAACAAGATTGGCGAGGACGTTCCAATTACTTTTTCCTCTTTCGTCTCAGTTGTTGCACGTTGCACGGTCATGAAAATGTAGTATGGAATTGCATTCCCAGTAGCTAAAATGAAGCAAATTATTTATGTATTAAATGTTGTAAATTAGCCATTAGTTCAACAAAATAATCTCCGGACCTCTGTTATGCATACAACCGGAACTTTTTTTTTTTTTTTGCTGAAATTCAAGTGTCAATTCTGGGTAAGCTAAAATCACCACAAAAAATTTACTCCTTAAAGACTTCTACAGAAAATTAGAGATACTTCATCGCCCATAGATCTTACCCCTGCCTAGAAAGGTACAAGGTAGACACAAGCTGACTAGACATTCGCTGCAGCGAAAATTCGCGCGGTGCGAACGGCGAAGCGTCTTGCGACTAAAACAAATGTGTAGAAATGTACTAACCATGCCACGCGTAGCGGCGACCGAGCGACGGCGCGACCGGCGAAGTTTGCCGAGCGAATCGCACGGGCGACTGGCTGTGCGGCGGGCGATAGAAACAAATGTATGAAACAGTACGGCGCAAGCCACGGACTCGCGCGGTAGACGCGGCGAATAGTGCAGGAGCTAAACAAGTTTATTTGTATTCGCACGAAATAATGAAAACCGAAACTACTCTTGGGAAATTTTTATATCAATGATATACCTACATAAAATAAAAATAAATAAATAAAATAGTTACATTATAAGTGTCACCTTAACGAAAAATATTTTTTTCTGCAGCGCTTAAAATCCTATCTACGTTTACCGTTTTCTTTTCTCCAGTTCTTGTTGGATTTTCATAAGAATACCTATAATCAAGGTTCGAGACTCATTCGAGTATAAATTTAAAAAAAATCTGGACATAGTCTGTACTTTAGATTTTTCCGTCTTCGGAATTCTCCGTCTATACCCATTGAGTTATAATGTACTACGTACTAGAGAAGCTATTTCAAACAAAAGATAGCGCACGCACTTGATGACAGCGGGGCAAGCGGGGGTTGTTATGTTCTCATAGATAACAATCAATGCGCGCAGATGCGACATAATTTTATTATTGTGCCTACGTGACTACTTACTCAGAGAATAAATAAAAAAGTATTTAAATTGTAACAATATTTTAATTTCCTTTAAATAAAATAAGTTTAGTTAGTTCCTGCCGTTTGGTATAGTTAAAAATAAATCGTTATTTTGGAAGCCTGTAGATATTCTAGCGTTACAGTATTTAAAAAAATCGCCATATACTGAATCCGCCTCTCATAAAACTTTTTTGATGTTCAGTATACTTATACTGAACATCAAAAAAGTTAGTTTTTCTAATCACAAAATAAAACAAAAATCCCAGCAATGTTATACAATAATATAAATTACGTTATCGCATGGTATTGCAGATTTCTTTAAGTACACTCTTCCTGTCTTTGTGGTGTATTTATCGTTTTCTTAGAAATGCACGGAACATATGCGTGAATAATTTGAAAGTAACCACGTTTCTTCGCAGCGATTCTTCTGAACAAATTTGTTATCGTGATTAAATATTAATATTTTATTGCTCATAATTATTAAAATAATACGTCGATATTGACAAGTCTGCGCATACAAATGTTTTGCTCTTTGACATTCACGTAAACATGGCCGCTGCCACGGTGACGCGTTGCAATTGAAAAATTATAATTAAATTACTCGTGTTTTAAAGATAATACTTAGTTGAACTTACTGGTGACAAGTCACTCCTTGACTTTTACTTATGTTTCTGGAGTTGTTTGAACAGTATCTCAATGCACACGAAGGCATATTTTAACAAACAAAACTTCGATCAAACGTGTCACGTTGCAGCAAGCGCTTGGCACCGACTAAGTGAGTTGGAGTGCGCACGCTCTAACTCGTGTTACAAACAATCGAGTGGAGGCGTCTCCTCTAGTACAGTCGAGTTCTTTAATATCTGAGCATGTTCATGAATCAAAAAAATATAAGCAATGGTAAGTTACATAAAACTCTAAACAGTTTTGCCTTACAATAAATTGTAAACAACCTGTGACATCATAAATATGTGACTACATTATATCAATAATATTGCTACAGACAAATACTTTAAAAATTGTGCGCAATCAATAGTTCATATTATTTAGCGCAAAGTTAGGTTCACAAATATCTATGCAATTTTTCTATGAAAAATATCTTGACAATTTGATACGTCTTGAATTGTTGTCTTAAATTCTTTGAACAATCTCTTTACAGAACTATATCCTATTATATATTTTTTTCTTTTAAATGTTAGGTTTTCAGAAGAACAAATTAAGAATTTAAGAATAATAAAATAAAAACTAAATAGTAATGTGCTTAAAATGTTATTTTTATTTTTATAACCGACTGAAAGGTTTTAAACAAATAGGTGGGTATAGTCAGCATTGACCCCAAGATTTCCTCAAACTTAATTAATCAAATAATACAGCTACTACGCAAAGTTGTCATATTGATACAGTCTTATTACGAACGGCAACATTGCATCGAACTTCTGCTCCGGCAAGCAAAAATAAATTTAATGATAAAGGCCAATTAGTTGAATATTTAAAGCACATAGATATTTACGAATCATAGGTTGCACCAAATATATTGAAATTAGAGTATTGTGATATTTATGTTGCGACGAGTAGTCACGATATTTTTGGCTGCACTACTGTAACATACTTATGAACAGTTTATATGATAACATATTAATGATGTCCAAGTTTGGATAGAACTATATGATCATTTTAACGCTTACAATATTTTGAAACATTGTCACTGCCAACATATTAGTGAACTCGACTGTACGTAGTACATTATAACTCAATGTCTATACCCCGATTCTTATTTAAATCATGTATGTACTCCACAATCTCTTCCAAATATTATGTCATGAGCAAAAACGCCATACTCTCCAAGCACCAAGCCGTATCAAGATAATTTTGATAGAGGCATTTCGCTCTCGGTCTACTGGCGCGGCGGCGAATGCTGTCTCGGCGAACTCTGTCCCGTGGCCAGGCTGCAACATGTGTCGGTCATTCTGACCAACTTTTCGCCCATTCAAACAAAAACATAATTATACAATAACTCGGAGTATGAATTCCGAAATATCGTTATGAAATGATTATGAGAGTAGGATTTACAATATAATTTGCTTTATAAGTATTTTGTAGTAGGTAGTTAGAGGATTTGATTGCTGTGGGTAGCGCACACGCGATGAGATGGTTGATATTAGGGCGAAAGCGTCGGGCTACCCGCGGGGTTCGGGTTTTCTTGTGTTTGCGGGTCGGTATTGGATTGTACGTTGATCAGGATGTGGTTTGCGGCCGTAACAGGTATCTATTTGCATGGTTGGAACCATTAGAGTGATCAATGCAACTCTTTAAGACCGCGTAATCCTAATGAATGACTATTTCATGAAATCTTGACATTTGAGGATTATACTGACTTGGGGAGTTGTGTTGCTGATTCTGATGATTATAATTATGATTATTACAAAGTATGATTTGCGGCCGCAACAAACATGTATCTACAATACATGTTTGTTCAAATCATACTTTGTTTGGCATCCATCTTTATACTGACTTGCAAATTGCGGGAAGCGTGGGAGGGTTTGAATTTCGCGGGCTACCCTGACGCTTCCCCCTTGCGTAACGTTTGTTGAGCGGTTCGACAGCGGATGTGTGAACAAAGGAATTGTCGTTTCGAGTTGCTCCGTTAATAAGCTGAGATGGAAAAAGATATTATAATTACTCGTCAGCTGTTTCTTGCATTTTGGTTGAGTGGATAGGTGTTGAGGTTGGTATTGTTGGTAAGGATTGGAGTTTGGAAAACTTCGACGACAGCAATTTATTTTTTTTTTTTTTTTCCAATAGAAATCTAATATTTACGGTCACGAAACTGGAAATAAGCTCAAGTAGGTGATGGAGGTAGGTGGGATGAAATTGAAATGCTGTGGTCGGGTGGCTCTATCGCGCGTTTACGTACCGCGTAGCTGTAGGTAGTTATTTCGAGAACAGGGGCCGAGTCACATTACTGTATGATACTTCTACTGTGATTGGACGAAGAATGGCGTGCAGGTACAAGGATTTTTGTACTCGCCCTCGACATAGAAAAGCTTTTCATAATGTAGACCTCAACGCACTGCGTGATATTTTAATACAAAGGACCAACGAGTCACTAGCTAACAGCATACATCAAATGGTATGGCCAGCAAAGCAACTGGACCATTAACGGGAAGGGAGTCGAAACAAGGTTGCCCTTTATCGCCTCGTCATTTTACACTGCTCATGGACTATGTCCTTAGAACACTTGAAGATGAAACACAATCAATTATACTAGATCAAGACCATGAAATCTCTCTTCCCCTGGATCCTCGATTCGCTTCGATTCGATCCTGGATTCGCGGACGCTTATCTTTATTACAGATGACCTAATAGGGCTAGAAGGTCGATACCTTCTAGCCCTATTAGGTCATCTGTAATAATTCTATATTAGGGGTTTAATATTCCATATTAAACCCCTACTATAGCTAGTGTCGGCCTCCAAATAAATGAAACAAAAATACTAATTAGGGGCCCATAGCTTCACAGAAAACTATATTACATAGCTATATTAACTCTATTACCATTCATAATAAACTCAAAGATGGACTGGAAATTAGTCAGACTCATGTATCAAATGGTAATCGTACCTTGTATGCACACGCTTTGAAAGTATCGGCACTCACTAAAGCTAACAGATCAAGATTGAGAAGATATGAGAGAGTTATCATGAGAGACTTGATTAATCACACAAGGAATAAGGCAAGACAAAAGAAAATGCATGAAATCCTAGATGAAAATACCGCTACCAAACGCATCAAGAATCACAGGATGTGCTCGCACATGTCCACAGGCGTCGCGAACCGCACCTGTTACATACATGCAGCAATGCAGTACAAGGCTAAATCCAAAAAAGTCGGCCGCCTTATTTACACATGGATCGACTACCTAAAACAAGACATGATTTACTTCGATATTAAAAATTAACTTTTGGATGGACACGGCTGAAGAAAGAAATAAGATCAAAAAGGCTACTAATGAGATTTACCAGAAACCTGAAACGGATAGCAGAGAGACCTTGGACGAAGAATTTGGAAACAGCAACGTGTAATACAGCATAGCAGTGACATAAAAAGAGTCGAAAACGCAGTTTAACGCCTAAAGATTCACCGGGGAAGCTGGATTAGAAGTAACCTTGCGGCGACATCGTAAAA
This sequence comes from Dicycla oo, assembly GCA_948252095.1. NCBI lineage: Eukaryota > Metazoa > Arthropoda > Insecta > Lepidoptera > Noctuidae > Dicycla > Dicycla oo. The sequence continues at coordinate 35,526,176 of OX411709.1, read as the reverse complement.
AGAGCCCATCCATAATTATATTACCCGTCTCTCCACTATTCCAATGGCTATTGGGTGCATACTCGGTAGGCTCTTTATCCCCTCCATATCCTAAGGGCCTGTCTACCCTACCATTATCGCGACCCCCGGTCTACTCCTTGATATGCAATGGTCTCTGTTGTACCATGTAACATGAGGCAATAGGGGCTAGTGTGAATCTTTGGGTTCATTCGAATAATCGAGTCTGGTCAAACCACGCTGGGGTCGGTGCATTTCATTAATTAATTCATTACTGGTATGTGTGCCTATTGTGGGTATACACAGCATTCACCACGAAACAACATCGTACTTAAATAAAAATAAAAACTTATGAAAAAATAAAATACCTACAATTAGTCAGCAAAATTCAAAATAGTGCAAAGTATAAGGGCATAGAGGAAAATAATACTGTCATTCGGTTTCTGACGTTTGTCGTGACTGAATGTATCACTCTCGAATTTTTATTTGTTGTTAAATTTTTTCGTTTTCAAAATTTCGAAACCAATAACCAATAATAGGGAACCTTACTGCCATTTACTCCCGCTAGAGGGCACCTCTGATCTACTGAGTTGACTAGATTACAAGGTTATAATAAAAAGGTTAAAGTTCTTATTAATTTAAAATTGTAAATAATTTTAATATTAAATACATTTTATGAGACCGCACTATCAGCTACTAGCATTAGGTTTATTTGCATTAGGTTATGAAACCTGTAATGATATAGTTTAATGGGTGATAAATAAATAAGTAACGTAAACAGAAAACATGAAGTACATGTGATTTTTGAAGATGTAAATCTTCGCAACAATACATTGTATAAACCTTGTAGTATTCCACGCCTACATCACGACTCCACTTTTCTCGCAAGTCTTCTCTAATACGAACATAAATATTGTTTGGACTATTATTACTGTTATTGCTGCAAGTTGGACCAAAACAGTTCTTGTATTCCATAACTCTTCCAATATATTAAATATTGTCGAGTGTTGAGATAATACGAGATTATGAGGCAAGTCGCAAGAATAATAAAATAGTAAAAAAATTATACTGTACATAATATGTTTATATTTTTGACATTGACACTTGACAGATTGTAGACAATACTTGCCACTTACTTTTTTATTTTCTGAGGCAACGATACAAAACTGTACGGCCAAAGCTAACGCAATTTGAAGGGCAAACAAGGTCGATCTTATTTTATTGAAAATTTCAATACTCGTAAAATATGAATATTGAACTCAAAAGGCGGCCCCGCGCATGCGTACATGGCAAGCATGGTTTACTATGCTTCTGTGGTGCGAGGTTGCCATTGCGTTATTCGAATCTTAAAACTAACATTTGTATTTACAGAGTTGCAATACGTCTATGGTTAGATGACTGTGATGAGAAATCCGGTGTTTGTACTATCGACTGATATATATATATTTTTTTAATTCAAATTGAAAGGGCTTTGTCGCACATGCGATTATGCCGCCCTGGTTGGCTTATGATGTAATTATGTTAGTGATAGCGGTTCGTCCGGAATAATGCATCAATCAGTGAATCAGTGTTGTGCCATTAGGTAGTATAGGAACGAAGGCGTTCATTAATTCACTAAAGACGAATAATTTACATACATACATAAATAAACTCACGCCATCTTCCCAAATGGGTAAGCAGAAACTACAGAACGCCACCTGTTAAGATCCTTACATAGTACTTGGCCTCGTTTACGTTCATACATCTGGTCAAACGCTGGTGGCGAGTACTACGCACCTGGAATTTAAATTAATTAAAAAAATAAAATAAATACATACATAGTTATTAAGATTATAAATTTGTATTACAAAAAAAACCAAGAATTGCTTTGTTTGCAAGTTAAGCACAAGCAGAAGAAACTTTTCCTTTAAAATATTTGTGTGTTGCTTTAAGTTATTACCTGATAAAACATGTAATTTAAACTTTGTCATTTAGATATCCATTGATATTATAATAACATTTAGATAATAGAAATTGTTTCAATTTGTTTATGAATCTATTAAATGTTTGTTAATTTTTAATTATTTCCGGTTTCAACTCAAAACTTAAGCGAGTTCAACACCTCGACGAACAATAACAAAGAAAAGACATTTGGGTAGACCGCATAAAGGAACTGCCAGATTACCATTAAAACTGAGACAAGAAAATGAACGATCAAAATGATGTTACACTATCTAATAATCCGTTCCTCTTCAGAAGCGGAGGTGCCGGAAGAAGCCCTCGTATCGTGGGTGGGGTGGTCCGAGCCGGGAATCCGTGCAGCGTGCAGCCCGGTGGCGCTGACGGAACTGCTGCGCCGCTACCGGCCTGACCTTCTGCCGGCCGCCACCGTGCCGCGCGCCGTCTACCACATACTGCAGCAGGAGTTCGGTGAGAACCCCGCTTCTATATGTAACACAAGCCCGGCGGCACTGATGGAACTGCTGCGCCGCTTGGTAGCAGCTGCGGCGCGAAGTGCTCAATGTCCCTAAAAAAAATCTCTGTCAAATCTGTTTATCTCTATATTTTGACGTTACAGAGCCCACTAAGTTAACGCCCACCCATTTGTTCCCCAGGCATAGTCCCATTTTCCTCAGGCGGCACTCTTCGCGACGTGCCCGACGCGAAGCTGCGATCCTACCTGACGCGCGTCTACAACGCCTTCAAAGGAGAGGTGCCGCACGTGGTCCACGAGACCGACGTGTTCGATCAGGTAATAGTTGCCTGACAGATGTACCCGCTGTACCACACAACCTGAAGGCCAATAGGGATGATGCCTGGATAAAAAAAAAGAAATTCTATTTAGTCCGTCAGTCAGATAATAAAAAAATATTAGATACGTATTTTTTGCTTTATCATATTAATAAAAAATTACTTAGATAACTCGCATTAAAGTTCGGGAGTCGGGGCTTGCTACGTCACTTCTACGTATAAAATCTACGAAGTCGTGACGTCATGCCACATTTTAACTCAATGTATCGCCGTAATCTTATGGTTACGTAGAAAAAGAAAAAATACGTGTCCAATATATTTTAATAATCTACATGACGGACAAAAAAACATTTTTTAGTCATCATCCCTATTCCTGTATTTAAAATCGTTCAAAATATTGTCGTAATGTCATGTTAGTGATAATCAATGTCAAATAACTTATACAATTAGGCAGATTGAAACATGTTAGAAAGCGAACGTTCTAAAAAATACGGAGCTTGCGCCTCGGGTCGCATTCCCACATGAGATTTAACTTCTGCGACAAAATAACGAAGTGACATTCGCAACTAGCAAGCGTAAACTCCGTAGTAAGACGTGGCTGTTATATATAATATGAATAAATAAAAAGCAGGAATATGTCACGCCGAATTAAAAAACAGTTTGACTTCGAAGAACGTTGTCACTGTGATTCACGCGAATATGAGAGTCTCTTTCCAAAACTTGGCGCCCGGCTCTATGTGCCATCTATATAAATAAAAATCAATCACCGAATGTATTTACGCGCATCACTTCAAAACGGTCGCACCTATTTGGCTAACTATTTTTTGTTGTGTTTGTAATTGTCGGGACAAGGTTTGTATGAAAGAAAATATTTGAAAAGTGGCCGGGAAAATTCGGGAAAACTGAAAGTGCATTTTCTATAGGAATTTTGTATGAATTATTACAATTTTGACAGGAGAACATTGGTCGGGCAGCTAGTGTTTTATATTAACGCCCCGGTACTAGACATTTTCTCGTAAAATTATTCTTGCAAGTGGAAATGCGGCTTATCTACAAATATGAGTGGTTTCTTTCAATAAAATATGAAGTTGAAATATAATTGCGGATATTAGTAGCTAAGCAGTACTTTAAGGTAGGTGTAAAACTAACTAAATGCAGGTTGCCCGTTACTAAACTCGCCACGAAATAATAGGTCCGTTTTGACACGAGGGTGTCCCTCTTTGTCCCGCTATGTTTGTCTCACTTTGGCATATGGGCTGTCAAAACGGACCTATTATTTTGTGGCGAGTTTAGTATGTATTACTGTTCCATTATTTTGACGTAAGTGAGTTGGCATGGCATTCGAACTCCCAGACTGTCTATCCGCCTCAAATATTAAGCTATTTTTCCATCCAATGATTTATATAAGCCACCTACTGCCATATAATATATATGTATTATATTTTTTTTTTCCAATAAAACTTAGGCTTAAGGGAAGTTGCAAAATAAAATATTTTCTATTATTTTTTATTTTTATTTTATTATCTCAACTCTGTAAATATTTACACGATACTTTTATCACTATTACATACTCAGTTTCTTGCATAGAGCATAGAAATTACAGTACCTAACTCATATACTCTTATTTCCGTTGGAATATTAACATTATTAGAAAAATGTCTACGGTCATTTAGGAACAGTCTCATGGATACTAAAACGCATTAAACATTGACAAGTGGTTAAGGGTAGCAAAGTAGCCATTAGGCTAACGAAAAAGCTCAGCTTAATTTAAACAATGTCATGTAATATTCGACTGTATGTTATTAGATCAAACAAAGCATGCAGAAAGAGAAACACGTTCGCAACATTGAACACCCCATCTCTGTATATTCAAGTAAGTTGTAGGGATACAGCAGACACGATACTTTTAGTATCGACGATTTTTTTATTGATTCACGGTGTTCGCCCGGTTTCTGGAACGAAAAATCAACACAAAAATTTGCTAAGAAATTCTCAAGCGCTTGTCAACTGCTGTGATTGGTTCTGGGTGGATGACCTACAGAAGATCGCGGGGAAGACCTGGATGAGTCTCGCACAGACCAGGCAAGCAGGGCACAAAAAGGAGGCCTGTGTTCAGCAGTGCGTGGAACAAGGATGCCAATGATGTTAATGAATCACTTGACATGCGTATAATTTTGACACGTTGTTTTTTTTTGAGATAGTTTTGCTCTAGGTCAGGGGTGACAGAGACAAAAGTCTACGTTTTTTTCATTCCAGATACCGGGTTTTATAGGAAGCACGATAGTTCGCTCTAGACTCCGCATGCCAGTCGCAGCGGTTAAGTGAAAGCATAGACATCAGTTTATGTAACGCTGATCGATGCAATTTTTTTACCGCATAGATTCAAAGATTCGCATAAACGAGATACTTCTAGCACTAATGCCGTCACAAAATCGGCGACGCTAAAACTATCGTGTCTGCTATGGCCCTTATATTTTATTATATTATTGTTTAAATTTTACGAGGTTTTGACACGCCGGCACTGTCTGTATTGTCACAGTGTCAAGGTTGCATTGAAATAGTTTCAAGCAATGCAATATACTTACTGTCTGGATTTAATCAAGTCAATATTTTTTTTTTGGTGCAAATCAAAAGCTGGATATTGGAATACTTTGTAATATAAGTGTTAAATCTTCTACAGACGCGGCCGACGCCGATAAATCCCACTCGAGCTACAGAAAGAAACGCCGCTCTGTGCGTCCACAAGTAAGTACCGACCCCGCCGAGTACATCCGCAAAAAGATCGGCAAACTTGACCTTAACGACATCACGCAGCTCGCGCGTCTCATCGAGGGCCACGATGCCGCCACCGACACACAGACAGACAAACAGAAAGATTTACAGGAACAGATACTAGCTCTCCTCGACCCGGACGAGTCACCTGACCCTCGGGTCCTTCGCCAGTCCTTAGCACATCTCCTCCAAGGATCCACGAAGACGAGGGTTCAGGAGCCACAGCAGTTAGCTCATTTCTTCCAAGAAGAAAAGGCCAAACCAGTGAAACCTCCGCGCCGCCTGAAGGGCCTCGATCTCAACAGTATGAGGGTTCCGGACTTCTCGGACATGTTCGACGATTCCGCCGACACAGATGCCACTGTCGTCAGAGTGGAACCTAAGAAAACATTCAGCAGGTCACCGTCTACGGAAAGTGCGAAGAAACTGCTTTATCCGAGGTCTTCATCAATTGATAGCGGGAAGAAATTCCGGTCTTCAGAGAGCCCGTTACCGCAGAAGGGCAGGCGGTTGTCGGATGTTATAGACAGTCAAAGGCATTCGAGACACTCGCAGAGTCCCGAAGTGAAGCTACCGTACAAGAGATCGAATTCGATAGGATCATCTGAAGTTGCGAATACTAAGCGCATCGCTCAGCTATTTGAGGGTCACAAACGTCGCCACACTCCGAGCCCTGAGTCACGATCCATTCGCTCCGGCTCCATCACAAACCCCGAAATGGCTTTACGTTTGCAACGCATGACGGAGATCATCGAGGGCAAGCGACGAGACACGCCCAGTCCAGACAGATCCAAGAGAGAAATCATAGGCAACCCCGAGATGGCAGTGCGTCGCCAAAAGGTCGTTGAACTCATCAAGCAAGGCCAAGGACTAGGCCAAGAGCACAAACAACGTCAAACTGAGGTTCCTCAGCGGCGGAACAGCGACGAGATGACGTTCAGGATGCAGCGAGTGTCAGATATGATGCAGAAGAGAACTGCGGAGTCCAAGAGACCTAAGACGGGTCGTCGAAAGGCCGCGAGAGAGATAATGAAGCAGAGATTTGAGAAGAGTCTACAGATGTTGGCTGCGGAGCCTCGTTTAGACTTCGCGCCGTCGGCTGACTTGGAGAACGACTACGGGCTGCAGCAGTACCGCGCCAGTGCGCCCGACTTCGACGAGCGAGTCAAGAAGCTGGAGAAGAAACTGCAGCACTATGTGAGGCGATTGCCGTTGTGTGTCGCATGGAATGGTCCGTTTGAAGGGATGTTGGTGTTTTGCGGTCTGAGCGGTTGAGAGCCTACTGTTGAAGTGCTTACTACAATATTAAGTTTGATTTTCTGATAAAAAATACGTTAAATTATGTTTAGAATTTTGACAAAAGCTATTGCGGTAAAAGCACCAATAAAATAATATTTTGGAGCGAAATCTTGAGTCACGACACGTTTATGTTAGGCCACACCAAACTTCTAAATAGTCGAAGTATTGCGTCAAATACAAACTATTCTTATTAATAGTTATTCGCTCTCAATCGCTCTCGACTACTCTTCAATCCAAAAGATAACACGCACGTTTTCAAACAAAACATCGATGGAGATGAAAATACTACAAAAATAACGTTTTTTATACTGACATAGAATAAGTACTTCTAGCAAATTGTGTGTGCATGCTAAGGGTACTATATCACCAGCATTTGACAATATTAAGGGGGAAGCGTCACGGTAGCCCGCGAAATTCAAATTTTCTTACATTTTTTGCAATTTACAAGTCAGTATTATATTGTACGTTGATCAAACCATAATTTGCGATCGTAACAAGTATCTATTTACATAATTAGAGTCATTAAAGTAATCAATACAACTCCTTAACACCAGGTAATCCTAATGAATTATTATTTCATGAAATCTTGACATTTTAGGATTATACTAACTTAAGGAGTTGTATTACTGATTCTATTGTATATAATTCTGTAAAACATATTTGTTACGGCCGCAAATCATACTTTATTTAACATACAACTTAATACTGACTTGAAAATTGCAAAAAACGTAAGAAATTTTGAATTTCGTGGGCTACCCTGACGCTTCCTCCTTAATGAATTTCAAAATTTTGCAGTACTTGAGTTTTCGTTGCATTAACACAAAAGAGGCATAATCGCCTGGCGAGTTTCGCCTTCTTGCCTCTCGACGGGCGAGAAACTCCTGGTGTAAATGACGCAAGAACTGGCAAAGTGTTAGTAAAATAGTACCTTAAGAGTTATATTAACGTTCCACTTGTGTTTTAAATTTACACCGTGTTTTAACTAACTGAAATGTGTTGTCGTGAGACTAATGATTTAATTTGTTACAAACCCCTAAATGCCTGAATCATTGAAATCCTATAAGTGACAAATCCTTAGAGTATATAATAATATCACCGGAGACGCCATACGAACATTTCCCCTCTGTCAAACAGTACAAGAACACGTTCTAGTACGTTCATAAAAACTCCTTTCAAATCGATTCCGACGCTCATTGTTCATTGTTTTCGAGACGTGCAGTTCTCATTCAGTGCTTCGTGAAAATGCCTGGTTGTGCTGTTAAAACTTGTAAAAAACGTTCAAATACGTCAAACTTAAATAAAGACGGAATAACCATCCATATGTAAGTATTAAAAAAATATTTAGTCATGTTTTTATTGAAATTCAAAATCCTAACCTCATAAATACATTTTGATTTTCATTCGATTCAATCTCGATTCAACTTGACCGACGGCATGAATCGAGTAGTTCCTCACATTGCTCTTGTGACGTCACCATGTCTCACTACGCCTCGTTTTTATGTTCATAAACATTTTTCTTTTACATCGAAAATATACGTCAAATCGCCAAAACTGACATGCGATTATGTCTTTTTAGCAAAAATGTTAGCGAGGCTACCGAAGGGTTGGTGTCATGTTTGAAATCAAAATTGACACAATAGGTATATCTATATTTTTTTTTTTAACGAAATTTTTTAACACGACTTGAGGTAGGAGTTAACTTGTAGAAATCGTCACGTACAGAATTTGCGTTAAATCCCCTCTATGCGACTTTCTCTGTATCTCAGTATTTTCTATATACGAGTGTGTGTGTGCATGCGATTACTTATTGTATCTACCTTTTTGTTTTTTTTTTTTTATTATTATTTTTCGACATGGGGTGTCATTTTCATAGTTTTCGAGGGCGCTGACAAACGTGGTTAAAATTGAAATTCAATATGGCGCCAACGAACATTTGTTCATTTTTCGTAATGGGTGTCGTTTTCATGATTTTTCGTAATTTGGTAGATACATTAACTAAATATTGTGTTACTTTTATTTAATAGTTTTTATTATTAAAATTTAACTATTTTATGCATCAACTGTTTTAATTAATGGATTCAAGTAAAATTCCGAATGAATATCGATAAAAAAAAATTCGGTGGTATGGCCTTCTCTTTCCGGACGAACCGCTTTTGTTTTTTTTTAGTAGATACCGCGTCCGCCGCTAAAAATGACAGACTTTTTTGTTCGAATATTGTGCGTATGCCTTCTCCAGTGTTATATTCTCTAAGGACTAATCTTATTAGTCGGCAATATATTATGAGCCTAGGTTTGAAATGGCTTAAGCCTGTATTTGGTTACCTTTGCCAATGAAGTCTAAAACAAAACATGAAAAAGATAACAACCGTATACAATTACGAATCTAAAACTTATTAATTGGATTCGTAAAACATTTAATTTTGTAAGAAACAGTTACCGTTACTTTCATCTCACTAACATTCAAACCAATCAATCACAATACTACAGCTTAAAACTCTAACCAATAGGAGGAGGGCCGAATCGTCGGAGGAGGCGGCAGAACTGCTGGCGGAGGCGCCCGAGTGGCCCGCCTTGCCGCCGAGCTTAGCGGCACCACCGCCAACTCCTCGAACGTCACCCCTCGACCATCTTCCAAGCCTAAAGACCTAATGCGATCCGTTGGAAAGATAGAAAGAGATGACTGGAATATGAAGGAGATAGAACGCAAAATCCAAGAGAATCGACTAGGCAGGCCCGAGCCGAAGACTGCCGAACGAGTGCCGAAGTGGGATAGAGAACAGGTGAGAGTTGAGATGTCGTTATTTTATCATTTTGAAATATTTTAGATAACGGATCGGTGGTGTCTGAACCTCTCAAGTATTGTTGCGTTCAACGAGCTTACAAGATGTTACGGTTGCTCATTATAATACCAGAGGGTGTTTTATGATAGGTATGACAAGAAACTTCGTAGATGTTCACTTGTGATTTGATTTTACAAAGGTCGTTTTTGACTCTCACTGTTTGTCCACCGGGACAAACAGTGTTAGAGTCAAAAACGACCTTTGTTTTCTTGTTGACGTGAACGAGACGTCAACGAGAAAACACATACATTTACTACGCTAGGGCCAAATAATCTCGATTCTCGTTGACGTTCCGTTCATGATGTGGTGGACAAACAGTCTCAGGGGTGCTAAGGGGCGGCAAACTATACAGTGTATCTCAGGTGTGGCGAAAATTAAGCGTGTGGTACAGACCATCAAACTGAACAACTTTCTCCATGCGGCCAACATCGTCATCGTGAAAAAGTATCTGTCGTCCCAAAACTTCAATACCTACTCGACCCAAATGTATGAGACGACTGATATTTTTTCACGATTACGATACTCGTATGGGTGCGACGGAGTAAGTGGTTCAGTTGGGTGGACTGTACCACACCATTAATTTTCGCCACACCTTTCTGATTCATCCTGTGTATTCGATTTTATTGGCTGGCTGTGTCGAATCATACCGACGCCGCCGCCGACGCGATCATATATATGTATCACGCCTCAATGACACTAGACCATTTATGATGGGTTGATGAGATCACCATATTACTATTATAGGACAGGTGGCATTGCAGTCGAGTTGTTTTGTTCAAACCTGTAAATTTTCCAGTTTTTGGGTCGCCAGCGTAAACTGAAAGAGGGGGAAGGCAACGAGGAGAAATGGGTTGAAATCGACGAGACCTTGCACAAGCTCGACCAGAAACTGAAGGACTCTGGCAGACCTGACCAGGGCACTAAGAAGGTTCGTATCTTTCACAATCTATCCTATTCTGTATTCGAATTCTTGATTCAAATTGAAGTTATTTCTACTTAAATAAATATCTTAACTCTATGAAAGTATACATGAAGTTGATTTCGTAATTACTTAAACCTTGTGTATTTCAAACTTAGGTCGCGAATCTGGCGACGAAATTCGTGAAAAAAGAACCCGATGCCGAACAATCGAAAATGCTGCCGAAAGAACTTCCGAAGGAGGATGTATGTATATTTTTAGGGTTTCGTACCTCAAAAGGAAAAAACGGAACCCTTATAGGATCAATAGTGTGTCTGTCTGTCTGTATGTATGTCTACTCCGTCTGTCACAGCCAATATGCTCCGAATGTAATTGACCGATTAAGTTGAAATTTGGTACACTTATGAATTTCTGTGACGCAAACACGGACGTGTAACGTAAATAAATGAATTTTAAATATGGGGGTCAATTTTGGGGGCAGATAAGAAAATAATAAAAAAGTTTGGCAACCTTACCGTCTGACATACCAAATGAAAGGACTTACTGTCAGGGTCTCAAATATATATTTTGTGATAGATCGTTTACTTTAAAAGTTATATCGTTTTGTTTACACAGAGGTCACAGCAGCGGACAAGAATTTAAAAAATGCTATAAAAAGTTTAATTTAATTTTTTGATTTTTTTTTAATATTTTTCCGTCGATAAAATTAAGCATAGTTTCCCTCATTTCGATATGTGCACATTAAAAGACACACTGTATATATATTACTTTTCTTACCCTGCCTGTTAGCAAGTTAATAATATAAGTTTCATAATTCAGGTCTCGCTCTAAAGTTATACCTAGGTAGTTAATATTATCAACTGCGTCAATGAGTGCACAATGATATGTTTGTTAATGTTTACTGTTACAAGAGTGAGCTTTTAAAGTAATGGGAATATCAGATTGTGAGGACTGCAGAGACACGACTGGTTTCTATGCAAATCTATGGAAACGCTTCCGTCGATGGCGACGTTGCCGCCTCTTCCAAAGACGACTGCAGACCGCAAACCGCTTGTGCCGTCACTGGTTGTCACTAACAGAGCGACAAGACGTATTCTTTTGTTAGACAAATGACTATCGCGAAACTGAAGAAAAGAAATGCTCTTGGTGAAGTTTACGCGACGATCGGAATTAAAGCCACTCTGTCATTGCAATTAGGTGACTTTGCAGTCTGCGGTTTGCGATTGTACTCGCCTACGGAAGACATAAGTCGACCGTACGTTAAGACACCTCCGGAGCATGCGCAGTTCATACAAACGAAATACCAAAATAATTTTTAAATCAAACATAATCTAAAGGTAGTGTGTATTTATTCCGATTGGATTACAGAATATCTAGGTTCCCAAATATATATTAGATAAGAACATTGATTTAAACATGAAATATGAGAAAAATAAGTTTTCTATAGAAATTTTAAATTCCTCATATCTCGTCTTCAAATCAGTGTCCTTTCAAAATATATGTTTGGGAACCTAGATATTATGTAATCCAATCGGAATAAATACACACTACTTTAAGAATATGTTTGATTTACAAATTATTTTGGTATTTCGTTTGTATGAACTACGCATGCTTCGGGGGCCCCTCAACGTTAACTTGCCGCTATCCTATATTCATTATATCGCTGGTAATCCTTCCAGGCAAAGAAAAGCTGGCGCGGTCCCGCGTTCACGGGTATGCAGTGCGCGGCATGCGGAACCCGGGTGTTCGCGGCCGAGGGGGTCACCGCCGACGGACTTCATCTACACCGCGCTTGCTTCCGCTGCGCCGTCTGCAAGACCGTGCTCCGACCGGGGTGAGCACACTTCTATACTAATGTACTTCTACAAGTGTTCGGCCAAGGGAGGATTTTGTGACTCCTACTCACTAACACTCGACTAAATGCACAAACACACTGCGCCAAAACAAATTCGCCTGCCTTCCCTTAGAAAACAGACAACGATTTCGGTCAAACATAACAAACAGATCGCGATAATATGGACGTTTTATAAAAATCGTTTAAAAAAATAATATGTATGTTCATATTTTATATGAAAGTCGCTTTTCGTGTTTGTCTATGCGACCGTGTTGTTCTTCTAAACTACGCAACGAATTATGATTCGATTTTCACCATCATTTAGGGATTTATTTCGGAAGGTGTATGTGTATAACAAACAAATTAACAAATTAACAAATCCCGATGTTTTGTCAAATCGTAAAAACCGTACCGTACGGAACCGAGTAGCTGGTAAATTATAATTGGGTAACAATAATTTCGTCTCGACAGCAACTACACAATGGAGCGCTACGGCAGCCGCTTGGTGTGCTTACGTCACTCGGGCGTGAGCGTGCCCGACGCGGTGGCGGCCGTGAGCGCGCTGGGTGAAGCGCGTGCGCCGCCGCCGCCCACGCCCGAGCGCATCAGCGTGGAGCTGTCGGACAGCGGCGCCAGGGAGATTGATGAGGACGAGTGGACCGACAGGAACTTCCTCGCCTCAGAGACCTCGTGTGCCGGTGGACTGAGGTCTGTATTGCATACATAACGCACATAACACTAGTCTTACATATCATCATTGTCCACACCCCGACTTCGCTCACTGATAAGCATAGGCCTCTCTTTTCTTGTGCCAAACCCTACTCTCCTGTGTCATCCTTATCCAGGTTTTGCCCGCAATGGCAACAATGTCGTGCGTCCATCTGGCCGCCGGACGACTGACATCTCATCTTCCAGTCCTTGGATGCCATTCTGTCACGGCCTTGCCTCAACTGTCATCACTGCGCCTTGCCAGGTGTCCTGGCCTACTCCATTTGAGTTCCATAATACGCTCTCCGGCATCGAAGACCTTTGTATGTCTTCGGATCGCGACGTTTGGAACTCGGTCTATTAGCCTGATGCCAAGCATGGAACGCTCCACGGCTCTCTGTGCAACTCTCAGCCTGCACACAGCCTCCTGCGTGAGCGACCACGTATCAGCACCGCACGTCATGGTGGGCAGCACACACTCGGTATAGAGGCGGGACTTCACAATGTCTTTGTGCAATTTTAGCTGATCTCAGAATGTCGACCAGTTTTCTAAATGCGGCCCACCCAAGCTGTTTTCTTCTCGATGTCTCTGTTTGGTGATGCTCTTTGCCAAAAGAAATAATATGACCAAGATAGACATACCGCTCAACCATCTCCAACATTTCCAGTCTTACATATGTGTGTGTGTAATTCATTTTTTTTTTCAATAAGGAAACTCCCCTACTGATTTTCAGTCAAAGCAGCTCTAAAATTAGCCAAAACTAACCAACTATGCAGGAAATACTACGAAAACAAAGATCACTTTTTAACCGAATTCAAAAAAAGGAGGAGGTTCTCAGTTCGTCTGAATCTTTTTTTTTATAAGATCACAGATGGCCACCAGAACTACTCAAAAATATCACGTGTTGCGATTCGATGAGCAGTTGACATTAGGATATTGTAACTTAGATAAATTACAAACTGACCCACTAAAATGTGAAAAATAAAAAAAACTTTTCCAAAAACAACAACCGACTTTCAAAAAAAAAACACTACAAAGTGAATAATAACTTTAATTTCGGAAGTCGGTGGCAAAAAATCTAAAATAGAGATCCAAAGACACCGACTTCCGAAATTAAAGTTATTATTCACTTTGTAGTGTTTTTTTGGAAGTCGGTTGTTGTTTTTGGAAAAAGTTTTGTTAATTACACATTAAACTCGTCTTTGACGTGACACATTTTTGACGTCGCCATTTACTTCGTATAATATAACATGGTTCTAAGTATGGTTAACATTCAAGTTCCTCAAGCACCTCGGGATATGTTGACCCTTGTCGCTACGTCACTGTGTGCTAGCGATATGGTTCCGGGCCCTTATTGAGTGTGAAAGTCACCGCCTGCCATTGTTCCGTGTATATTATATAACACTAGCTTATGCCAGCGGCTTCGCCCGCGTGGATTTTAGGACTTATCCCACGGGAAAGTACTACCGGGATTAAAAAAACTAGCCTATTTCAGACTATATTCTATCTCTATGCCATATTTCATCCAGATCCGTACAATCGTTCTGGCGTGATTGAGTAACAACCATCCATCCATCCAAAGTTTCGAATTTATAATATAATAGAATTAGTAGAAAATTAGAATTTGAATTAGAATTAGAATTGGATTAGTAGAATTGGTCAAGCCACCCAATCGACTATAGCTACCCAAACCCATAGCCCAATATGTTTTGTATCCACGTTCTGCAATAGTCCTGCACCAACCGAGGGTGGTCCTTGGGTACACTTGCATAGAGCAAACAGGGATAATAGTTGGTTGGTGCCCCCTTATCATTTAAAATGCCTAAGATCCTAAGAGGCCTCTGCGAGTTGGCTTCGACCCCTCGGACCGGGACCAAAGGTCCGGGACCCCATGATCCCGAGATATGTCAAAGACATTTTTAAATTAATAATAATATTTATTTATTTCAGATAATCTCCATACAAGTTACATAAAACATAGAACATAAAATCACAAAATGTTAGTGGGTTGTACCGAATTGTACAAAATTGTACCGAAAATATGATGTTAGTATTGTTAGTACCTCTAACTAACCTATGGCCTATGGCCGTCCTCATCCAATGTTCTTGGAAAGGACAGTCAAAGCGGGCAGCAATAGCATTTAGGATGCTCTTGCTGCTGCTTCGTAGACGGTGCAGCAAGGAGGTTGCTTTCTTGCGCATGATGGCTTGAAACCCATCCGTACGCGCTTCAGCAAACATACCAGACGCGCTGCAGCGCCACGGCAGCCCCAACAGCATCCTAAAAGCTGTACTACGGTATATACTGGGTGCGCAGGGCTCTGTAGGTTCGCTGCGTATGTTAAACCCACAGGCCACTCGAGTAAAACGACTGGTAGAACGCCTTAAATAGTGTCATTTTCACCTCTGGTGCAACGTGCCAACCTGCGATCGGGTATATTGCCTCTCACTGCCAAAGCCCTGCGCTCCCACTCTTATGTCCTCGTCATCCTTAAGGTCACCTATTACAATGTCACCCAGATACTTAAACCTGTCCACTAGTTATAAGGCTGCTCCGTTAAGGATGACGGGAGGAACATATGCGTCTGCGGGGTAGTATTTAGTACTTGCTCTAAATACTAGTAGTTACTCTTCTAGGAATTGTATTTAAGCACGTGCGACATCGCCAATGCGTCACTCTGAGACACCAGATTCCTTAATTCCCTGATTGTGGTGCTCGGCAGCACCATGTCGTCTGCATAGTTAATATTGTTATGACATTTGTCATCAATGAAACAACTGACATGAGTGCTACTGAGTCACCCAATCACCTTATTTACATACAAATTAAACAATAATGGCGAGCTTAAACCCCCTTGTCTCATACCACATTCCCATTTATAGTAGTCCGACAACGTATGTACCGGCCCGTCTCACCTGATTTCTCTGATTTTCGTACCAGTACTTGAGAAGAGAAGTACACTCCACCGGTACACCCGCGCTTCCTAGCTTTTCCTATAGCACGTCATATACTACGAGATCAAAAGCTTTTGATAGGTCGATAAAACACGCGTATACCGGCCGGCATCCTTCTCTCTGTGTAGTACTTGACAGTATGTTTTAGGCAGAGTATGGCGCTCTCTGTCGACAGACCGGCTCTAACACCGACTTGCGCGTCCTGCAGGTCGATTGTGAGATTACCATTCAACAAACTGTCAAGCACCTTACCACGTAGTTACAATTCTTATAATTACGTATAGATTGACTGCATACCCCCATGGGGAAAAGGTGTGAGTTTATGTGTGTATGCTAATCTACGTGTCTCAACTTTCAGTGACGAGGAAGAATCAAGTTCGGACGAGTACACGGACGCGGCCGACAGTGACGTCGAAGCGGCCGCATCCCCTGGGCCTCAAGAGGCGGTCCCACGGACCCCGCGGGCCCCGCACAACGAGCTGTACTTCTCCGACGACTCCTTCGGTTACGATGACTACTCGGATGACGGTGAGTGTGTACACATAGCTAAACTGTTGAGCCTTATGAAAAAGATTGATAAATCGCCGATTCCGAGCCTTCGGCACTACTCGGTTATTTGAGGTATTTTAATCACTTAGAATGGCATGAAACCAATTCAGCGCTAAACTGCTATAATACATAGTCACAAACTGAAAGGATTTCTTTTATAGTGTGTTTGGTGGGTGTGTAGGCAGAGTAATAATAAAAGTCAATCTGCTTAGGTACTCACAGTTATATTGTGGTAGGCCACACACACAACACAGAAAACAGTCAGAAGGAGAACGATCACAAGATCGATAGGCACACAGTCACAATCACAATAGTTACAGCACAATGATAGGTAACAGTTAGTTTACTTTGGACTATTCAAAGAAACAATAAATAAACAAAAGAGTGGAACTCACTACCTGCGTCTGTGTTTCCGAACGTATACAACCCTAATCTCTTCAAAGTGAGAGTGAACAGGCTTCTTCTGGGTAAGCTCACTCCATCGTCGACTTTGTCTCTGTCACCTCTGACCTAGACTAGAGTCAAGAGCAAACCCATCACAAATAAAAAAAAAAAAAAAAAAATAAGATGTCACAAGATCATGCGCGGGCGAGCGTCGCGCTAATTAGTTCCGACTGAAGGTCGCGGCAAGGTGAAGGAACGTTCGAGGTTCGACACCGCGAACTCCCACCTAGCTAGTCCTTGGTGGCTACGTCCGCGTCACAATGACGTAGCTCATGCGTGAGTCCATATTTAGTATATGCTACTACACCGACATCACCCGATTGTTTGATTAATATAAATAGATGTAAATAAATATTATGATTGTGTTTGTATATAATTGTGATGTGTTGTGTAGGTATATAAATAAATAAATTAATGATATAGTAGGTATGACCCTGCACTTTTAACCAAACTTTTTAAATGCACGTAATGTATACAAGATGTAGCTAATTGCCTGTTCTAAAGTGTTACATTATTCGTATATACTCGGTCATCGGTCATGCGCACATCGTTCTTAAGGCGAAAGCGTCAGGGTAGCCCGCGAAATACAAATTTTCTTACGTTTTTTGCAATTTACATGTCAGTATTAGGTTGTACGTTGATCAAAATGTAATTTGCGGCTGTAACAAGTATGTATTTACGTAATTAGAATCATTAAATTGATCAATACAACTCTTTAAGACCAGGTAATCCTAATGAATGACTATTTCATGAAATCTTGACATTTGAAGATTAGACTAACTTAAGGAGTTGTATTACTGATTCTTATGATTATAATGCTGTAAATACATATTTGTTACTGCCGCGAATCATACTTTATTTAACATACAACTTAATACTGACTTGCAAATTGCCTATTCAATAAACCATCATCTTTGGATACATGCCTAATACTTTCAAGCTAACGTCCAAAGTGTGTGTGATCCATTCAGAAGCACATACTTCACCACAAGTTAATCCTGTCCATGATATTTTCTAGGCGCCGAGTCGTCAGGTGCCGAGTCGTGCTCACGCATGCGCGAGGCGCGCGAGGCCCGGCGACGCGAGGTGCCGGCGCCGGCGCGTGCACCCACCGATAGCAGCGAGGTACCGCGCTGCGCAGTCGGCTAGGCGCGTAGGGAGGTGCGGTATCGAACGCCGCCGCCCCATCGCAATATACATGCATTGCATTTTACTCAAATTTACGGCTAGGACAGATATATAAAAGGCCTTTCTTCACTAACAAACCTTGTGCCCAATGATATTTCAGTGACAAAAATTACGAACCCATACAAACTTTTATGTACGTATTTACCTCATCTGGGGATAAATTTTTAATTTAATTTAATTTTTTTTAAATTTTGAAATATAGAATTTTGCACATATTATAAGGGACCCTTGTGCAAAATTTCATGTTTCTAGACCCAGCAGTTTAGGATGTGCGTTGTCAGTCAGTGAATGAATTTAATATTTTGATCAAGTATAAGTTTTTTATACTCAACGCAATATAAGAAGTCCGATTTGACAGCTATCAAAATACTTTGTGTATGATGGGGGAAAAAAATCGGTGCCTTTATAAACCGATTCTCGAGACATCGCTTTATGATACTTAGAGTTAGTAGTCGACAATTTATCTACATTGCTTATAGCTGATTCCCAAGACATATTATTATCTAATTATTATACGTACGAGTTTGTAATATTTAACAGTTATTACATAAATCCCAACTTAGTTTAAATTTAGGCGAGTTTTAAAACCAAATCAAGACATGAAACTAAAACCCGATGTACTGTTTATGTATAATACTGCCGTCATAAAGAAAAAACACGTATCTGACATTTTTGGGAATAGAGTTATTTACATATTCGGAATCTGCAAAAAATACGCATCTACCAGTATTTTTAAATTGGCGTAAACTTGACGATAACCTAATAATTCTTACTAAATAATTGTTTTAAAAGACGCAATTATGTCTTTGTATCTTATAGTTTAAACAGGACAAAATATATTTTTTTTTCTCCATTTCAATATTTCTGTAGATACGATGTTATGCACCAGCGGCGTACTTGCTAATGATTAAATATCAAAATAAAGTTGAAACATATATGTCATAAGATCATGTTTTTATATGTTTATACAGTAATTATACGTTTCTCTCTTTTCTAAATTAACGTTTGTAAAAGTATCGATTTTTCAGAACATCGATTTTATTCGGTCAATAAACGGCTTAGAATGGTGACAACACTACGGCAACGAACCCTGAGACACATTGTAATAACGTCCAGTAGAATCAAACATTAATTCGTGTCTTTTTTAGTGTATTTTTCCAATATAAAATGAAACTTGGTGCTTACGAATGATACTCATTGTTAGAGTGTATGGATAATATAGTAATTTATTAGGATTATTAATTAAATTTTTCGATTTCTTACGTAGATGTTCATACAAAGTTAACGCGGCATGTATAAAGTGAGAAACGTCAAATCGGACTTCTTAGATTGCATTGATTATAGGTAGAAAGGCCATTTTCACAGTATGTCGAGAGGACATAAAAAGTCATCAATAAATAATACCAAAATCAATACTTTGTTTAATGTGTAGAATAGCTGTATTTTAGTATAGGATATTGCGAATGCGCCTGATATTTCAAGATGTACTTGAAGTATGAAAAAGGAGCTCGTGGCTAAGTAATAACAGCCGCACGGGTCGATCCATCAGGTTAAGCTACGCTTTCCGGGGTTGGTCCGTAGATGGGTGACCATCTTTACATACCGAGACTACTCCGTGCCTCAGAAAGCACGTTAAGCCGTTGGTCCCGACTGGCATTCGTGGAAGCCCGAAAGTCTGACAACCAGTCTTACCAAGGGGTATCGTATTACCCAGTAACTGGTTTGTGGAGGTCAGATAGGCAATCGCTCCATGTAAAATACTGGTATTCAGCTGCATCCGGGTAGACTGAAGTCGCCCCAACATAGTTGGGAAAAGACTAGGCAGATTGATTTGACTTGACGTATGAAAATTATAACTTACTAGCTAGACCTGTTACTACTAGAACTGTTTTATTAATAATTCTGATATCTGTATAGGTACAGGGTATCTCTATCGTAGCAAGTTACAATATTCTGAAAGTGTCTGGTTTTAGCCAAAAAATAAACCATTCATCATATTTATCTCCTTTTTTATAGATTCTAGATAAATGTTGATGTAAATGAAAAATGTGTCAGTGTAAACAATGTCAACATTTTAAGGGGTCGTTGTACTCACCATTATGAACAACTTTTTCTATGGGACCAAACCAGAAATCGCGAAAAAATATCAGCTGTTCAGTACATTTATGTTCGCATAATTTGTCTAAATGTAGGAAACAGCTGTTTTGTTTTCACGATTTCAGGTTTTATTTTATTTATTAAGGGATAATAAACAACTACAACATAAGGTGAACACAACTTAGGTAGTAATGTTGCTGTTCACTGCATTATCCGCAGATAAAACATATTTAATGATCAGTGGTAGCCACTAGACGAGCATTACCAAAATTAACAAATATGTTGAAATAAATAAATAAGATCACTATAAAGCTAGCTATAGCTACAAAACCAAATCAGATCAGAAGCAATTTCATTCAATTAAATTATGCAATAATTTAATAATAATAATAAGATTACAATTAAGATATTTTTTTTATAATATTATATTTAAATTTATTTTTTGAGCATGCAAATATTATATATCAATATCAATGAAATGTGAATTATAGGATTCCAACATTCTATGAATAGGGCAGCGTAAGCCAGAGTTTGTACGACAAGAATTAAGCGCGAACAGAGTACGTGCACGAATCTGACGCACATGAACTGTTCGGGGGCCAGAATAACACAGCTTGCTCGTCAGATCAATGGCATCAAAATGATTATGAACAATATCATAAAGTACTTTAGCCTCCAGGTATTTGCGCCGGTTCTCTAAGTTAATAAGCTTGTACTTATCAAGAAGTCGGGAGTAAGACAAATAAGTCTTAGTCCCATAACTTCTGTAGTACATAGCACGGAGGTACTTGCGCTGGACCCTTTGCTTTCATAGTAAAAGTTGTTCATAATGATGAGTAAAATGACCCCTTAAAAGGTTGACACTGTTTACACTTACACATTTTTCATTTACATCAACATTTATCTAGAATGTATAAAAAAGGAGATAAACACGATGAATGGTTTATTTTTTGGCTAAAACCAGACACTTTCGGAATATTGTAACTTGCTACGATAGAGCGAGCTTACTCGAACGTAACTTAGCCGTGCTTTCCAGGTGAGATTAGTCCTAGTGTTAGGTGTAGGTACGATCTGCAAGCGCATGCGTCATATCATCATTCGCTAGATAACAGGGGCGGCGGCAGAGGCGCGGTAAGCGTGTAGTTTGTCCACACTAACTTCCGTCAACGACCTACTGTTCTATTTTGATCTATGAATTGGCTCCCATAGCTTTAAAACGAAATAAATCACTGATCCCGACGTTTGGTGTAACTCCAACTATTATTGAAAATGGCGGTCAAACAAAGAAGCTTATTACGCCTTTTAGCTATAGTTTGACCAAGACCGCTGTACCGCGACCTAGAAATGCGGGGTGCAGCGCTGGCAAATGAGCGGTGGAACGCCGTGAGCTTTGACGAATGAGCGGCCTGCACTGCCCCCCGTCTCGTTGCGCACATTAGCGGCGCATTTTCATTTCCTTTCTTTAATAATAACTACTACGCCATTAGTTACGCGGGTAAAAGAAAGAAAATGCGTTTGCGTTAAACATGACCCAAAGAAAGAACACAAGCACAAAAAGTACAAGTTGGGGGAAAATATGCGGGTACTATATTACCATTTACCCGCCCGTAAATATGACACATCGGGCTTCACAGACTGGCACTCAAGTATAAATGTCAGAGACGACGCTCTGCTAGACGAATAGGGATGATGACAAAATTTATTTTCGGCCGTCACGTAGATTATTAAAATTTATTGGACATGTATTTTTTCTTTTTTTACGTAATCAAAAGATTACGGCGAAATATTGAGTTAAAATGTGGCATGACGTCACGCCTTGCTAGATTTGTTTTTGACGTGGTTTTGACGTAGCGAGCCCCCCACTCCCCAACTTTAATGCGATTTATCTAAGTCAGTTTTATTAACGTACGTGTCTAATATTTTTTTATTATCTGACTGACGGACTAAATAGAATTTCTTTTGTTTTACCCAGGCATTATCCTTATTGCACAGTTCACGTCATGTAAGTTGCCGCTCTGAAGTAGGCTACAAGTGATTGCGCAGTAGTCAATATGTATACTAAAACAGCGCGCGCCATGACATGCGCATCGGAAAGCCTGATTTCAGAGCGACAAACTTACCTGACGCGAACTATACAAAAACTAAACTGGGTACTGTATTTATTTTTAAAATGTCTCGATTTACACATTTGTTTGAATAAGTCCCGTATTCACGTCGGGAAACTAGTAACTATTTGGATGCGTACAACATCGTTGGTTGGTCTTCCAAAGCTCACTAAAAAAAAAAAAAAATCTACCAAATGCAGTAGAAGAAATATATTTGCTAAGATCAAAATAAAACAGTAAGTCCGTTCAATCGATGGCGCTTTTAAATGTGTTACATTTATGTACAATATTAATATATTAATTCGTTATATTTACATATTAAACCATAATATCCTATGAGTGTATTAGCTTATATAACATAGTTATGTATTATAGCGCACTATATGTACATATAATATTTATATCATAATTATGTAAATAATGTCTGTTGTTTTTGAGTTTTTTTTTTCATATTTATTTCTGATTTCATTCATTCATGTATTGTTTGGAAGGTATGTGACATTTAGTATCGTGTGGTTGAAACTTTCATAATGTTGATTGTGTACCTACGATTTGTATGCTCATTGTAACGCAAAATTTTACTTTTAATTCCAACAAAACTTTAGATTTTTATGAAACAGCTTTAGTAACTCAAAGTTATATTTTCGATTCCTTGAATATTTACAAAAGTACAAAACATGAAACTAAAATAATCATCTTTTTTGCTTTTCAAACATACTAAGGTACCTACTGTTTAATTGTACCGTACTGTTCTGTATTGCCGTCAGTATGGCTCACCTCCTCTCTGCTGTTTTTGTAATCTGTACTCACGTTTGATCTAGAAAAAGGCACGAGAATAACGAGCACTAAGTGTCCGTACATTCCGACGATACACATACTTTGTATATACATATGTATAGTCCTCTGTGACGTAGTTCCGCGACGTGTACCGCCATCACCGACGGTAAGTTAGTGTGGTTTGCTTGTGCACCTTTCTACGCATCGCGGGCGCTCGCTTGTAACGCGCTAACGAGGTTCCGACACTTTGCAGAGTTTGTACTATAATGAGCTTCAACACAGGTGGAATCTGAGGAGGAGAGCGAGTCCAGCGACGAGGAGGTGTCGTCCGCCACCGAGGTGTCCACCGACAGTGAGTTCGCGCGTGAGGAGGCCGCGCCCGCGCCCGCCCCGCCCTCTATCCTCGTGACGGAGGCCACGCCCTCGGCACCCCCACACGCCGTGCCCCCCACACCCGCCGCGCCCCCTCACGAGTACCCGCTCAGCCGCACGCGCTCAGCTGGCGGGCTCGCCACCAAGCGCGCGCTCGAACTCAAGCGACGATACCTGCTCGGCGAACCCTCACCCCCCGCAGTCAGAAAATCGGACTCCACCTCCCAAATAGACACCAAGTTCGAAGCCTTCAGATCTAGTATTACAGAATTCCAAAAGATGCTACACCCCGCCCCCGTGCCTACGCAGCAACCGCAGCCACAAAAACCTGTCGTTACCTTCCAACTATCCGCTGAAGACAAGAAAGCTCAGCCGATGCCCGACATAATAAAGAACCTTGTCGCCGATGCGCCGGTTGACTTGCTCACCAAAGTAGACTCTCCTCTAATCAAAGGCTGGAGTTTGGAACCAGCTAAAGATGTAAAGGATCCGGACTTGGACTCAGACTCGCTGTCTGAAGACGACTCGTCACACACCGAGACTGCTCCCAACCAGTCAGTACCTCGCCTCGAGGTGCACGACGAGGGAGGGGAACTGATTCAGTTGGATAGTCTCATGTTGATCAACAGCACGGAGGATGAGAAGGCGTCGGGCACGGCGACCGGCACCACTGTAGTGGCCGCTGCGGACTCGGAGTCGTCAGAATCGTGTCGCGACGCCACCACGCTGGCGCTCACCGAGACCGAGCTGTCGGACTGGGCGGCCGAGAGCGCCGTGCTCGATGACTGCGGCCTCGACGACAAGGACGACAGGAAGCGACGCAAAAACCCGCGCACGCTCAGTGGGCCCAAGCTCATACACGACGCCAAGAACATAGCCGCGGTCGCGTCCCACGTCTGCGGCAGAACCAGCCCCCTTGAAGCAGTCGTCTACTCTAACGCACTGGAGCACTTCGAGTTCGCCGACGAAGGGGACCAAGACCCGTCACTAGACACTCCCGTCACACCGAGAAACGAAGGCTACATGGAGCTCGTAGACAATGACTACGACCCCTACTCGCCCGGAAACGACCGCTCCATGAACTTCATCGAGAGGAGTTTCTCCGAAACAGTCTTCAAGCCAGCTAGCCAAGAAAACAGCTACCGACAGAACTTGTGCCCCATCGACTTGGACGACATAGAAGACATAGACGCAGATACGGAACCTTTAGATTTAAAGTCGCCGCAACCTTTGAAGTCAGTTGACAATGACACTAGTGATAAATCTACAAGTGACAGTTTGCAGAAAAATGACAGCTTACAGAAAAGTGACAGTTTCCTGAGAACCGACAGCTTATTAAAGACCGACAGCATACTGAAGACCGACACGACGAGCATTCAGAAAAGTGACAGTACTCACAATGGTAGCCTGCGAGTAGAAGGGAGTTCCGAGCCGAAGATAGAGAATAAAATAGAAACTTTAAGTCTATCAGAAATTTCGCCGCCATTGGAGAAGGATAAAATGGTTGAGACTGAAAGTTCTGAGATTTCGCCGCCACTAGTACCTGATACGCCTAGAGTGAAGTACCCTCCGCCGAGCCCGTTCAGCGGGCCGTGCCCCATGCGCCTGTACTCACCCGCCGTGTGCCGCTCCGCCAGCGACACCTTCCACCGCTCCACGTCGCGCAGCACGGACTCGCCCACCAGGAGCTTCGAGCTCTCCATGTCCATCAACCTCAGTTCAGGCTCACTCTCCCCAGTCAGTCCGAGCCCCGCGCGTGACACCACCCACAAAGTACAAGAAATAAAGCGGGAACGAGAGGAACAGACCGAGGTTGTGAGGAGGCTAGTGCTCGAGAGGTTGGGCAGCGTACCGAAAGCCGGCCGCAAGTCAAAGCCGGTAAAGAGGACGCGAGCATCGCCTGCCGCGCTCCCACCCCCGGTCCCGCCGCCGCCTCGGCTTCCGGAGCCGCCCCCGGCGTGGCTTCCGGAGCCGCCCCCGGTGTGGCTTCCGGAGCCACCGCCACCCCCTCGCCCCGTACCCCCCCTAATGCCTCTCCCCGTGAAGCCTTCCTTCTCAGACCCTGAGCTCGCTCGGGAGAGTCGGAGCAAGAGCATCATGAAAAGCATTTCTAGTTACCTGAACCGAAGGCTGGGACCTAGAGCCAAGGTAGGCACGCACTCCAATAGTACGTTCCATGTTGTGTTACTGCATAGTGATCAGAATGTTATTTGTGTATATTAGTCGTGGCCACTGGTAGGAGTCTCATGAACTAAGTTATACCTAACCAAAATGGGAAATGCGAAAATGGTACACCATTTTAGGAGATATGATCTCGTGAGCAAAGGAGCTAACTATCAGATAATGTGTTGAAAATACTAAGCATCTTTTAAATAATTAAATTAGTTAATATCATAAGCATAACATTAACAGTGGCTACGACTCCACATTCCATAATCATCCATCAGAACCATTTCATTTAAAATTAAAAGCTGCTATCGATACACCAACTCATGATGCGTGGCTGAGAATCGCAAAGTTTGCATTTTGGACAATATTTAAAGACTTTTGAGCACCACATCAAACAAATATGACTATTTGATTGGAGTCGCATAGTTCAACTTGATACTCGTAACATCTCCACACTGACGGTTTTTAGTTGTACGTGTCTCAGAAGTCAGTTTAGTTGTCTTTATTAAAATTTTTGATTTATTTGAATCGCCATTTTTTTTTATACAGAATTAAATTATTAGTCTTCTTTTTTATGAATTAAATAGTTTTTTTTTTTTTTTTAATACGAATTGTAATTCTTGACAAATTACTTATTTTATACTACAAAATAATTATATAAATTGAAAACGTACAAGTAGTTCCTATCGTACAACAGAAATTCGTAATTGTGCTCAAATATCATGAAATCAATTCATATCATCCACAAAACCATTTCATCTCACAAATATGTGAATATTGTAAAAATTAAGTAGAGATTCAATCCGGGGTTGGTCGTAACATGTTCAGTAAGGGTGTCCACGATTTGGCAATATAAAACGAGACACGGAAGAGGAAATAACTTGTTTTGGGCACTGTATTTCGTGCCGGATTAAAGTGAGCAATGGGAAAATAATTCACTTAAAGTTTTAGAGGAATTACATTTCACACACGGTCATCTGATCCCAAACTAAACAGAGCTTGTACTATGGAAACCAGATAAATGATATACTACAATACATACACTACTATTTTGTACTAAGAATAATAATAGTTAATCGGAATATGTAAAGAAGAAAAGGAAAGAAAAAGTTTATTTTGCACAAAAAAGGAACATTAAAAAAATTACTTAAATACTTACATACAGAGTAGCCATCATCATTACCATCATTCCGGGATTGTAGAGGAGGTATTATCCACTCTATGTTACTTACTCCCTCGAAGTTTAGGCAAATATACTCTCAACTGAAACTAGACTGCAACTGTGGCCTCTTACACAGTCACAAAAAATATACAATCTCCTTTTTGTGAAATTGATTCTCATTCAACAGCAGGCGCCAACGAGTTTTATTGATAAAGTTTTAAAGGCCTTTTAAAACAAAATGAGATATATTAAATTCTGCTTTATTCTACCATCTAAATCCAAAATCCCGTGCTAAACTTTAATCCGGCCACATTCATTATAATGTCAAAATTCCGTCGTAGCGGGACACCTGAGTAGACTAACACACGTTGAATTTTCAGTCATTCTCGGATCCGGAGCTGCCGTTGCACGTAAGCAAATATCCGTACAGTGTCGTACTCGTGAGTCGCATGCCGTGTACGTCTGTCGCACCACTTGATCGTGTAGTGTGCGCCCGCCCTTATTAGTGTGGCGTTGGATCTGGATGTAATTGATGCATGACTGTCAGGGTTTGTGTCAAGGATTATTATGTCTATGTAATATTGGGATTAGTTTAATTAATTTTCGGGATTTTTGGAGTAATTTATGCAACATTGACAATTTATATTGTTGTCGTAGTGTGAGAGGTATAATGTTTGAACGTAAGTAACTTTAAACAAAGTTGTTGTGACGTGAATCTGAGTTGAACTCAATATCACTACAGAATCAGATCAATCACTTGTCAAGTTAGTTTACATTCATACATAATACTTCGTAAACGAATTACTTTGATCCAACGTCAACGATTCGTTCTGTGCCTGTCTGTTTACGTGAATGTCTTCGCTTCACCTGTCGCTCTAAATTCCAGCTCGGTGGTACAATATACAGCATGATACCGAAGATGAATTTAGGAACCCATTTTATCAGCTCACTGTGAAAATATTTCGTCTATTTAAAGATTACTATTTATCAAGCCAGTTACAACTGGCTTGGTAACTGGTAATCTAGCTGTAGATTCCTACCCTGAAATGGTTACATTAACAGAAATAGCAGTAATATTGTTCAGCCTAGGCTTTCGTCTTCGCTATATACAATATGTAATAAAAACCCTGTTGTTCCTTTTAACACATGATTGTACTCATGATAAAAAACAACTTTTACTATGGGACCAAATCTGAATACGCGAAAAAAATTCAGCTGTCCCATACATTCATGTTCGCATAACTCGTAAAAATGTAGGGAGCAGCAGATTTTTTTTTTTTTCGCGATTTTAGGTGTTTATTGTTATCAGGAGTACAATCATTTGTTTAAGTATCGGTCACTAATTACCAGTAACCCTATATACGGCTTGATTTTTTTAATGTCTTGAAAAAAATATGGTACAACAGGTGAACGGAGTACAAGCCTATGGCATAACTAGTTTTTTTTTTAGTATCTGCGGCGAGAAAATGCTCTATCAATAAACACTACACATTCGAAATAAACTAGAACAATTTTAATTTCGATATTTAAAATAAATATTTAAAAAAAACCTAGGTATGCCATAGACTTCTACTCCGTTCACCTATTCTGCCGTCGTTAGCAAAAACGGCACAACTAACATTTAAAAAAATTGAGTTACATACATATTTAGAATCAGAAAAAAAAGGCTAATCTGCTCAATTTTTTGTAGATTTTTAAAAAAAATGTTAGTTGTGCCCTTTTTTCTTACGACGGCAGTATTGTACCCTATTTTTTTCAAGACTGTAAAAGAAGTCTTCCAGTATACATATTCTAAGAGGTTCCCAACTATTTGCTGAATATTGTACTATTGAAGCGATCAATTTCATGTAGAGATAAATAGCGGTATTTGTGAATGTTGTATGTAAATGAATGTGCATGATATTGCTTCTTTGTGCGTAATCACGTAACTTTTGCTTTCAAGTTTACAGTTTAGTTTCGAGTAATTCGCTTATAAAAAAAGCTAAATAACGTTGTTATTTTTATTTTTTTTTGTAATGTTATTAGATTTAGCAGTTTTTTTTTTAATAATACTCAGAAAAAATATCAGGAAAAGCAAAAGTTACACCTAAATGTTAAGCTACAGTGTCGCAATGCTTGTTGGAATGGCCTGTTTGTGCCTGCCGCTATACCTGTGAAATATACTGCCAAAGATATCAAACCTCTTTGGGATTACTTTTCATACAATATACAAACTGCCTATCCAAATGTAGTAAGCGATTTTGATCTTTATTCCAAAAGAGTAAGAATCCAAATGGCTCATAATGTTTGGTAGGCTTTTGAAGGTACGTTATTAAACAATACTTATAAATCCCCGATATTTACTAGAAATGCAATGAAAGTTAGTTTAGATCGTTTACTTATTTTTCCTGTTTTGATGGAAACTGTCCTTGTAGAAAATCTTAGAATCTGTAATTCATATTTTACTGCTATGAACTGTAATATTCTACTTTTTATTCGGGGCAAATACGTAACGACAATTAAATGTATATAGCCTAACTACGAGCACAAAACATATAATGGTACCTTCTATACCGGAAAAGTTTTCAATGACCAGCCACATTTTCACAGGGTGTTCTATCCATGAATATAAACAACTTTCACGATGGGACCAACTCTGAAATAAGAATAAAATTCGATACCTACTCGACCAAAATGTATGAAACGGCAGAATTTTTTTTCGTGATTTCAGAGTTGATCCCATAGTGAAAGTTGTTCATATTCATGGGTAGAACACCCCGTGAAAATTTGCGCACTGACTAAAAACTTTTCCTGCATAGTAAAAAAAAAACTGGTGGCTTCGGTTCTTTCAATCCAGAGCTGACTAAAGGTGTTTTTACCAGGAGTCGCAGACTACAGGTGCTCATAAGTCTACGAGCGCCTTACAGGAGCCGCCTCCGGTGCCCCCGCCCCCGCGAATGTACACACCACCCACACCACCTTCCCCCCACCGCGAGGCGCGGCAAAGACCAAGGCTAGGTTAGTACTGGGGTACTTTCTTATTTTGATGTGCCATGACTAAAACCCTATTTTCACAAAGCAAGTTTTTTTTATCTGTGGTATACAATAAAATTACTTGCATCGCTTAAACACTGTTTAGGCGGTGCAACCTTTATTGTTCAACGTATGGTATCAATATTAATAGTTGCCTATATTCTATTTACGCAGGGATGGCTTGCACGACACAAAAATGTCAAATGACGTTGCCTCTTTTTCATCAAAGCGTATAAGCTGTCAAATGTTCAAAAACGCGTGAAAAAATAACTTCAGCCGACGGTCCTTTGTTTTTCATATATTTTCACAGTTGCCGGCCGACTTTATGCTTGGTGTAAACGCGGCCTAATATTTAAATAAAATATGGTTGTCTGAAAGTCTGAAGGACAATGTTACGTGTAAAGTCAGACCCTTCGTATCGTGATTGAGACTAACTGAATGGCTTTCCTAATTAGCCGTCTAGAACATAACCAGAATGAAATTAAAATGTCCACTGCATACAACATTTGCATTTGTGTAGTCTAGTCACATAATTCATTCAACTTCAAAGAGCTATTCAGTACATCAATGTAACATTATCATTGAAAATGGTACGTCTCAGGGCCGGTTTCACAATGTTCGAATAACAACTACTCACCAGTATTTAATTTAACAGGAACTAAACCGATGGTGCTGAAACAGGCCAATAATATAACGGGTGTAAAAAGATTCGTAATGAAGCCGAGAGTCACTTGTTTTCTATTTACAGAGATATTGAACGTCAAAGCTACAATGTTTTTTTTTTTTTTTACAAAAAGTATTTTTAAATGTTATATCTTAACTCTAAATACCCCCACAACTCGTGTACAACAAAAATAAAAGTCGTGTCCCAGCAATAATTTTGGTCGATGTAATTTAAATAAATAAATCTTAATTTAAATAAATCTTTTTACTGTCCGCTCAAACGATTTTGACATCTATTCCGTAGGCATAAAGATGGCATTAAAAGCAAATACGTGGTTACAACCCAACTGCTTACTGCAGCTGCCATTTGGCATGCCACCAATACGTGTAATTAACAGAATGCGTAGATAACGGCTATAATGATGAGTATTTTTGCACCCTGTATGTCCATTGTGTCGTGGTTAACATCCACATAACATCCACACGATCATCTTACTAAGCACTAACAACAGATCACGGAGCGGGCAGCGCCGCGGACATGGAGCGTCGCGATGCTATGCAGCTGTGGTTCGAAGACAGGTGGGCCAGGCTTGTTGCCATGCGGAGGGCAAGGGAAGAGGAAGACCATCCCGAACCCATTGCCCGTCGCCTTTCGAGACTTGAGCGGCGATTGACACGACCCCTATCTGGTAAATTGACTTGCAAGTTCAGTGAATAGCTGCTACATGGCGCGGTTTCAAGAATAGTCTTAAGGGGGCAGCTCCAGGTAGCCCGCGAAATTCAAAACTTCTTACGTTTTTTGCAATTTGCAAGTCAGTATTAGGTTGTACGAGTATGTTGATTAAAGTATGACCCGCAACCGTAATTAATATGTATTTGCAGTATTTTAATCATTACAGTCAGTAATAAATTTTCTTACGTTTTTTGCAATTTGCAAGTCAGTATTAAGTTGTATGTTAAATAAAGTATAACTCGCGGCCGTAACAAATATGTAATTACAGAATTATAATCATTAGAATCAGTAATACAACTCCTTAAGTTAGTATAATCCTCAAATGTCAAGATTTCATGAAATAGTCATTCATTAGGATTACTGGTCTTAAAGAGTTGTATTAATCACTTTAATGATTATAATTATATAAATACATACTTGTTACGATCGTGAATTACATTTTGATCAACGTACAACCTAATACTGACTTGTAAATTACAAAAAAACGTAAGAAAATTTGAATTTCGCGGGCTACCCTGACGCTTTCACCATAAGTTAGTGTAACCCTAAATATCAAGATTTCATGAAATAGTCATTTATTGGGATTATATGAACTTGAGAGTTGTATTGATGATTTTAATGAGTATAATTTTATAAATACAGATTTCTTACGGTCGCGAATCATTTACTGATCAACGTACAACCTGATACTAACCTGCAAATTGAAAAAAAAATTAAGAAAATTTGAATTTCGCGGGGTACCTGGAGCTTTTGCCTTAAGCGATGTGGGTTTAAGGCTTTTAGCCAAACGACGAGACCATTATGAACTGAACGAAAAGTTTAAAGCACTATAATTTATTTTATCGAATTTTATCTTGGGGCCGATTTTTTGATCCGTAGTTAACTCAACCAATGGTTGAATTAAAATGTATTTGCCAAAATGCCATTATTACAATTTTTAACATCACTGAGTTACATGAACACATGCATGTTAAAATATGTTTAGCCTTTCACATTTAGCCAAAATTCATCCATTAGTTACTATGTTTAACCATTAGTTGAGTTAACTACGGATCAAAAAACCGGCCCCAAGGTTTTATAAAAAAATGAGTACCTACCTAGATATTTTCATGACCTCATATCGCTATACATTGTTTGTTTTAAAACCTACTCATTTAACATTTGCTTCGTGTTATGATCGATGGCTCAAGCCCAGTGCCCGTGTCACGCTAAGCCGTTAGCTAGTCCCGGTGAAAATTGAGTCGTCTCTAAAACTGCGCCAATACTGTCTATAGATGCTGGCGGGAAAAATTCCGAATCATTCCCGCCGAATACTTCGGAAGTATTCCGAAATATTCCGAAACTTTGGAAATATTTCAACGTTTATTCCCATTGAATTATTCGGGCGAAATATTCGGGGGAAACATTCGATTGCGGGGTACGAATCTTTCTCGCGGGGGGAAATCTTCTCCGGGGAGC
Organism: Dicycla oo; assembly: GCA_948252095.1. NCBI lineage: Eukaryota > Metazoa > Arthropoda > Insecta > Lepidoptera > Noctuidae > Dicycla > Dicycla oo. Next base: position 35,493,392 of record OX411709.1, on the reverse strand, counting down.
ATCTCCCCTCTTACTCGTACCGCACCCCGCACGCCGCATCCCGCACCATCGCCTGCACGCACGACTCGTGGCAGTCGGGCGTGCGCGGCGCGGCGGCAGCAGCCGGCGCACTGAGGGGCAGCGGCGGTGGCATCGACGATCGATGCAAAATACGATTTTTCAGCAAAAAAATAAAAATCTTAATTAAATTCATTTTTAATAATTCTTATTTAAGAAACTTTCCCAGAAGTATTCCGGAATTATTCAGAAGTTTTGCAACTATAATACTGTCAATTTTCAGCTATTATTCTCCAGCCACAGAAGAATAATTCCTGAAAAGTGCATTTAAAGTCTCATTGTGCCCGTCATCAAATAAACGTTGTATGTTTGTATGAGCGTATTATGCTGGCACAACTATACAGGGTTATTGGTAAAACACCAGCAACCTCTTAAAGGGTCATTGTACTCATCATTATGAACAACTTTTACTATGGGACCAAACCTGAATTCGCGAAAAAAAATCAGCTGTTCAGTACATTTATGTTCGCATAATTCGCCAAAATGTAGTGAACAGCTGATTTTTTTCGCGATTTCAGGTTTGGTCCCATAGTAAAAGTTGTTCATAATGATGAGTACAATGACCCCTTAAGAGGTTGCTGGTGTTTTACCAATAACCCTGTATAGGTAGAACTTGGCGTATTTGATGAAATATTCGCATTAATTGGCTAATACAAAATATACCTCACACAGTTCATTATAAATTAAATAACCCTAATACTTGCGCGCATATGTACAAAGCACGCGCAAATACATAGAGCATCGTGGGTAATTAATAACAGTCGCACGGGTCGATCGAAGGTAAAGCTACACTTGCCGCGGTCGGTTCGTGGATGGGTGACCATCCATTATATATTGAGCCCCTCCGTGCCTCGGAATGCACGTTAAGCCGTTGGTCCCGTTTGTCATTCTTAGATCTTTATCAGTCGTTACGGGTAGTCAGAAGCCCAAAAATCTGACAACTAGTCTTACCAAAGGGTATCTTGTTACCCAGTAACTGGGTTGTGGAGGTCAGATATGCAGTCGTTCCATGTAAAATACTGCTATTTTAGCTGCATCCGGTTAGCCTGGAAGCCGAGCCGAGCAAAGTAGGGAAAAGGCTAGGCAGATTTGCGCGAATATATCATTTGCCTAGCATTTTCCCAAATATGTTATGGTCGGCTTCCAGTCTAACCGGATGCAGCGTGAATACGCCAAGTTTCAGCATTATATTGTATACGATGTTTGGCTTATGATCGTGGTAAAACGTACAATATTTCAGCGGAGCAGCAGGCGGCGACTGTGGCAGAGCTAGTGCAGGTCACGGCGCAGCGCGAGGCGCACAGAGCTATGTTGTTGGCTGATAGGTACGTACAAGCGACATACAAATATTGATTGCCACTACTAATACTGCACCTTCAGAATGCAGAACAAACCTGAAGCCACCTACGAGTATAATTCAGTAACAACTCGCCCCTGCTTCTCACGGTTTTTACAGCTTGACAACGCATCGGATGCAAGCTAAATTTAATTTATTATACCCACACATAAATCTTTCGGAATAAATACTCTAAATGTTGATGACAACCTTAAAAGAACAATGCGATGAAAACTGACTAACATCCTAACTAATATTATAAATGCGAAAGTGAGTTTCTTTGTTACGCTTTCACGCTAAAACGGCTGAACGGATTTAGATGAAATTTGGCACACGGGTAGACTATGACTTGGTTTAGGGCATAGGATACTTTTTATCCCGGTAGTATGCTCCCGTGGGATAATTTCCGACATGTACGCGGGCGAAGCCGCTGGGAATAATATGTATAAACCCAGCTCCACTGCTGGGCAAGGTCTCCTCCATACGATTCCAATTATCTTTACCTTTCGCGTTCTCCGGCCAAAATTGGTCAGGAACGAGTCCAAATTGTTACGTCAGCGTGTTCTTAGGCTAGCCTGGGTGACGACGCCCGCCCGGTTTCAGGCATTATATCATTATTAGGGAATAATGTTTATTCCATTCTGTCATACGCAGAAATTAATATTAAAAAAAAAACAAGCAGGTGCTGAAGAAACATGTTCGAACGAATGTTAAACGACAGACTCTAACTCGAAGTAAATATTTCAAACTATTTCAATAATTCATACAAAATTCCCATAGAAATTGCACTTTCAATTTTCCCGAATTTCCCAATTTTCCCGGCAACTTTTCAAACATTTTCTCATACAAACTTTGTCCAGACATTTACAAACACAACAAAAAAGTATTACCCAAATATGTGCAACCGTTCTGAAGTTATATGCGTACATACATTCGGCGAAGGATTTATATTTATATAGATAAACCAATCACAGGCACATTTTGTTAAACTACAGACTAAAACTCAACTTAAAGTATTTATATTTCAAATACTCGTAAACCAGCCACAGGCACATTTTGTATCGTCAACAATCGGTCAGTCAGAAAGATGAAGCTCTAGTCTCTAATTCAGATAATTTATGTAAACAAAGGGGATAACAGATCAAAAATATCTTCTTAATGGTAATTCACAAAAAATGGCGGAAAAGGGAGTTAGATTTTCTTTTAAGTACTGATTTTAGAAATAATAATCAATAAATTAACATACCGTAATTATATATTTCGGTATTAAACAAATTATTAAAAAAAACTGATTTTCATGTATAAATTATTTTTATTATACTGGTAACACTGCATGACTGCAGGAGTTCCAAACATTTTCATTTTCATACTGTAAAAGTAGAAGATGCAATGTATGTATGTACGTAAATGATAGGTTTGTCAAAATGTGAATGAATCCGATTCCGAAAATGATAGTTATTCAGATTCAGACACATCATGCAAAAAGAAAATTCTTAATAGCTAATCCTAATCGGAGGTACAGATTTGAAATCAGATTCATGTAAATTTTATATGACAGATGTATGTTTGGTTTAATAAATGCAACAATGTTTTTTAGTATATTTTATTTATCTACATACATCTTCAACAACACACATATTACAACTCTCATTCATTGATTCATATTGTAAGTAGCCTACTCGTATCTTGCTACATATTGGATGAAAACGGCTTTAAACTGATCCGAGTGGAAATCGATGTTGGGTGGCCTAGGTCTAGCAGTAGACTTAAAAGGGCCGATTATGATGATCAATAGCCGCGTCTCCGACATACCACACAAAACATTGTTTAGCTACGGTATTTTGTTTGCATAGTTGTTAGAGTTAATCATCTTTAGTTGTATAAAATATTTAATAAAAAAATTGTGATAAAATGTTTTGCACCACTGTCCTGTCATTTTGACAGTGACATTTCTTGACGTTTCTTTGTTTACATAAATTATCTGAACCCCTGACTTGGGGTACAGTTGGCCATTCCAAAGCGTAGTAGGTTATGGAGAAGAACGGGCAAGTTACGACAGTATTTGAGAGGAATGTATAACATTCCTGTAGCCTTAAATATGCACGTTCGTCTTATGGTATGTTCTGTATTCTGAGACTGCATCTAAACAATCACATTGTTTCTTAACCTTCGCGTTTCTGCCGATTAATATAATCTTTGCTTTGTAAATATATCAACCTAAGCACTTCCCTACTAATTCAAACAAAGCATATTACAATAACATAAAGGCTAGTTACAGTTTTGTACTAGACCAGTACGTACTACACACACTTGACCGCTAAACGATAACTTCTTCACATAATACTTTCAATAATCATGCTTTGCCAACAATTTCCTATGTCTATCGCTTGCTGTGTCCTTGAAGGGTTCGGGTGTTGGTATTCTTACAGGCAGCTTTGTGGCCTTGTACGAATTGTGAGAACGGCATCGCTTCCAAGGCGGCTACCCTCAGATTGCGATGACGACATCTTCTTAGAAACAGGTGGGCCGTAGGCTTGTTAGCCATAGCCATACATTCATAATCATCCACATTTACAAGGAAAAAAAGCATTTCCCCATAAATAAACCTTGTTTTGTAAACAATGTTTATTTTTAGACAAGGATTAAGTAACTTTTATCTGAGAAATTAAAATAACGGCTATAGCTTTTGTATAGAAAATATGCGAAACCGCCATATACAGGGTTATTTTTTAATTGGCTAGACTCCACAGACGCGATGGGTATAAACATGATAAAACAAAAAAAAAAAAAAAAAATAATTTGTTGATTTTTTAGATGATGATTAATTTGGTCATCAACCGCATTTTAATGTATTCACTCGAAATGTTAGTCTAAAACATAAATTTTTTTTTGTGTAAATTTCACAAACGTGATGGGTTTCGATATCTAAACACAGTAAAACATAAAAAATCAATCTTCTCAACACATACTTCTAGTAACAAAACTAACAGCGGTCGTTGACCTCCCAAAAAAAAAAACATCAATACTTTCTATTTTTTATTTTATCGTGTTGAGATATCGATACCCACGAAGTTTAGCCAGCCAATTAAAAATAATTATGTATATTCTTCAGTTAAAAGTTATCTGCCGATTGAAAAATCGGCTCTATTTGTTTTATGAACCTTACTGTGGACGAAACATAGTTCTTAATACAACTTGATAGCTTACACCCGGTTCCTGAATTGATAATTTGAAGTTGAGCACTTCTCAAACTCTACTTTAGCATTACTGAGGTGTTGCCGGCGAAATTCAAAATTTCTTTGCAAAACAGTAAGAAATTTTTGATTTTGTGGGCTACATTGTGGGAATAAGATCCTTAAGTTTTGAGTTGAGCTATACGATTACTGACAAATGCGTGCACTGACTGGACAGGTCCACCCAATCTACACAGTTTGAATTGGTATTTCGTGGGCTACATTGAAGGAATAAGTTCCTTCCCTAAGTACTGAGTTGAGCTATACAATTACTGACAAATGCGTGCACTGACTGGACAAGTCCACTCAATCTACACAGTCTGAATTGGTATTTCGTGGGCTACATTGAAGGAATAAGTTCATTCCTTAAGTACTGAGTTGAGCTATACGATTAATGACAAATGCGTGCACTGACTGGACAGGTCCACATAATCTACACAGTCTGAATTGGTATTTCGTGGGCTACATTGAAGGAATAAGTTCCTTCTTTAAGTACTGAGTTGAACTGTACGATTACTGACAAATGCGTGCACTGACTGGGCAGGTCCACTCAATCTACACAGTCTGAATTTGTATTTTGAGCAATGAAGCACACGGTCCTTTCCTCAAAAGACCATTTCAGACACATTTTGCAACAGTTTCATAAACTACTATTGTACAAACCTACTTACGGAAATAAAATCATTTACCATTTAGCAATAATTGAAGCACTTTGAGTAATGCTAGAAGTAATGCTAGTTTTACAAGTTCTCAACTGCTAATTCTCAATTCAGAAACCTGGTGTAGGTACGGTACTAATATGATACTTTTTGTAGGAATAAAAAGTTCGAAATACAAACAATGGTTCTAGGTCTAAAGATAAACCTTGTTTTGTAAGAAGGCCGATTTAGTTGGTTTTAAACAATGGAATTATCTGGTTTTCAGAAGACGGAGTGCGGGCAGCAGTGCAGCGGAGTAATCCAAATGATCCGTGGGTCTACTTCAGACCAACCCGGTGTCACTCCGCGTAAACTCGTCATTATAATTATTTACTTGCGATCGACTGGCTACTGAACACGAAGTTATTGTATTTATTTTCGAACAAGTCTCATAGTTTGGTTGCTTTTTGTGTCAGATAAGCCGTTATTTTTAAATAACTGCGATAATTTAATTTCCGTTTTTGATTGCGATGATCACAAAAAGCTTTACATTAAAAGAAAGAGAACGATGAGCTACAGTAACGGCGTGTTCGTAAGCAGTATTCCTTGCTACGATCATTTCCACAGGTACGAATTAAATATTTATTATTCGATTCAAAGAAACAAATATAAAATGGGTACGTCCAAAGCGCTCCAAAATTTTGTAAAGCGAGTCAAGAAAAACAAAACAGAATTATTTAGCCATGATACTTTTATTTTGCTCACCATACAAATTTTGGAGCACTACCCTATACAATGTATATGAGTATATAAAAATTCTTTTTTAATTAATCTATGACAAATGACGTATCAATCATGAAAAAAACCGTTAGTGGATTATTTTAATTTTAGTTAGAACAAAGAATGTTGTGACTGCACATTGCTGCTTTTTTAGGAACAAAATAATTACTTTATTTTTAGTACCTTTATGCTTAAGTTTAACTTTTTTGTACCGTCAGCAACATGGGCGCGGTTGTTGACACTACGTACCGTTTCTAGGGGGCCATGTTGGTCAGTTAAATATAAAACAAAATGAAAAAGCTACTCAATCATGCTCGAAACAAGACTATGCAGGTAGAAAAATAATTAGGAAAACACTTTTCTATTATTAAGTTTAAATAATAATTGTATTCTTTAAATTTTTCTCTAGTTTCGGAGAAAATGTTTTAAGAAAAAAATATAATATGCTGCCTACCTTTACCTCCTTTTTCGAGGAGTATTTATGTTTGATTGACCGACAAAGTGTTTTCTTCGCGTATAATTGACATTTGTATTCAGAGCTTTATTTTTAATATTAGTAGAAAATTAACCTAAGGTCAGGGATCGGTGGCAGGCCTTACTGAGATCGGTGGCAGACACGGTCACAAAATACCATGTGCACATTTATTTTTCACTTTGCCAAGAATTTAAACAGTAAACACTTATGTAAAGCATGCGCAGTTGAATTCTCGAGATTTTAGTTAGTGTCGTTTTGTTTATATTTTTGGTAAAATGATTATAAATCGAGTATATATTATGACCCAATCCATGGGTATAAACAGTGTGCTAGATATGCCAAAAGTGTTAGGTACGTGAAGATATTTTTTTATTGTATAGTTACGACTAAGTATCTGTAGGTATAGATAGAAGAAGCTTTTGTAAACGCTATTTAACTTTGTGTTTATTGAAACAGTGTATTGACTTGGCATGTTATACGTAATACGTATTTTTTAAAGACTTGCCTCATTGATCAATATGGCAGTAAAATCATTTTAAGATACTTTCTCATTTCTAGTTTAGTGGCTGATTTTTCCAACGCCAGACTGATCGAATCTGACGAATAATTTTGATTTTGTGCACACTCAATTTTAATCGAAGGATTAGAATATCGGTCGTTGGATAAATCGGCCCTAAATCTAATAAATATGGCTTCTGACTATTTTAGTAATAACAAACATCACAATATGCAATGTATTAAAAATTCAATTGTACTTTTTTATGTTGAGTTTATTAAACAAGCGTTTATAAATGTAGTGTTAAAATTCTATGTAACAGTGCTGTTTATGGACTTGCTATCTCGCGTGCTGTCCAAATTAAGTGCGCTGTCAAACTTCTATCAAAGTTACTCATAGTCATTTGACAGAAAGCAGTGTTTTCCAATTGTGTTCTAATATCCCGCGCAAATCTGATTTATGTGTGCAGGATTAAAGGTGGCCAAGTTCATGTAGATCAAAATACACTCCCGGGAGAGACTACAAATCGAGAGATCGTTCGTTTTTATGTCAAGATCAAGGCCTAAACAAAGAAAACGTTTTTATGCAATTTTAAATTAGACATACCGGCTATATTATACCGGCATATTATTTTAGTTCACGACCATTTAAAAAGTCATGTCACCTTTATACAAAACATCAAAGTGCCTCTATAAGGCTAGTATATAAAATAATAGGTGTAAATAATAGAGATTATTTTAAAGAATTACAACACGCTATCCAAATATTTTTTTAACAATGAGACTTCAATCGAATTATATAAGCAATACTGAACTAGCCGTAACTAGAACATTACAATACGCGGCCGTTAGCATCGCCTTTTAGATAAATGACGTCGTTGTCGAGCGTTGTCTCTGTCACTCGTGTGTGACAGTCTCGCTCTAAACGTCGACGTGTTATATAAATGCTCGACTGCTGTACTTAAAGCGACTGCTACACGGTCGCCAAACGCGTCGCGTCCCGACAGAGGTGACCTTGGTGGTGTACAACAGTGTACATGGTGGTTTACGACCAAATTTCGTTTGACCTTCCAACGACCTTGGTTTTGGTTTCTAAATGGAAAGCAATTGACCCAAACGCTAATGAGGCAGTCAAAAAGAAAATTGTCAATTTAAAAGCTATTTGATAAAATCGCCATGACGTCTTTTTTAATGGTCGAATATCACGTTGGCGACCATGTAGCTGATACAGCTCTGCCAGTCGGCACCCAAGGTCACCGCCATCGGGGATGCGGTTGGCGACCGAGTAGCAGTCGCCTAAACTTTTGATCCTATACTTCGATCCTTTTGATACTTGCTGAATACTTCGGTATTCACTCGTCTATTGCAATGTTAAGAGTAGTTCGTGATGTTATCGCAGTAATGCATTTGTATCGCTATTCATATATTGTACTATAAGACTTAATAATCGATTTGCAGCTGTAGGAATTAATCACTTGTTATTGTCAAATGTATGGGTTGTTTGAAAACTTATGGTTTTTTCTCGATAGCCGAGTAATCTTACAATTTTTAAAAACAAATTTTAAATGTATTTCTTTTTAACTTCAGTTTTAGTGTTTTAATACTTTTTTATGACGTATGATAAATAGGACTACCGCTACGATCATGGAACTCTGTCGACTTCGTCTGTTGCTATGCGGACAGTACCTCTAGCATGGACTACGTCATCAGACTCGAAACTCATGTTAACAGCTGTGATTTGGCTGACTGAAGTAACAACTGCCAATGAAATCACTGGACATGAGTTTGGCAGCCTGTTAGAAACTTTTTTGGTTATTTAGGGTATAAAGATGTAGGCGATGTTACAACGCTGCCAACTCTATAGTGACTCGATTGTGGTGTTGAAAGTCCGTGCTAAGGCATACTCTCGGCTGCCATTCAAGCACGTCTCATACACATGCCTGTCGAAAGTGAAAATATGCAAGAAGCTTGCATGCCATTGTGACGTTCACTAATCATGCCTGTTAAAAGTAAAAATATGCAAGAAGCTTGCATGCCATTGTGAAATTCACTAATCGGAAGTTGACACTATAACAATATTTTTTTCGAGAGTAATTAAGTGGCTCAAATTACTATTAGACAGTCGCTGACTTTTTTCGAAAAATTGCATTGCCCTTTTATTTTTAAATAAATAAATAGTGCCTGTTTGTCCTACAATCAGCAAAAAAATGAGTACCAGTGTTTATTTATTTATTTTTTAGAAATATTGTTTTTTTTTTTTTCTTAAACTTTTTTATGAAAAGTTTTACAGGAATTTCTTATATCATATATTTTTTAAGTATTTTGACTTAATAATTAGATTTATGACAAACAAGACGATATATATAATTATATATAATAGCATAACGGTGAAACAATCGATTAATAATAGTGACGTACTGACTACTCGGGAAAGCCGACTAGTGGGCCATATTTGTAGTCAGTGACTAGTCGGCGACTAGTCGGCCCAATTTTTACTCGTAATAACATGCTTAAAAAGCGCGTGATTGAAATGTTGTTAAAATTTTTACTGTTATTATTTTATAATAATCAGTTTTACAGTTTATTTCACTGCAATCTAGAATAGGATAGGAATAGGGGAACCCTTAATTTGGTGCATTAAGTAATTGGACTTAGATCCAAAAATTAAATAAAGTAAAATGAATGAATACTTCTAACAAAAAAGAAGAAACTATAACACACAATTGCAATAAGTAGGTTTACAACTTAGAAATAGGATGTTAGGAACTCTAACCATCCACCAACCATAAACCATCTTTAACTGCCACAGAATCCGAGCATCAATGGCATGCAAGCTATTTGTTTTTCTATCAACAGGCATGTGTATTTGCGGCTTTATCTTTGCCTTAGACAGCTTATCAGAACCAATACTTCTATTCTGTATTATATTGTAAGTAGTTGTGAATATATTATAATGCATATACAAGGTTATTGGTAAAACACCAGCAACGCCTTAAGGGGTCATTGTACTCATCATTATGAAGAACTTTTACTACGGGACCAAACCTGATATCGCGAAAAAAAAATCAGCTGTTCAGTACATTTTGACGAATCATGTGAACATAAATGTACTGAACAGCTGATTTTTTTTTCGCGATTTCAAGTTTGGTCCCATAGTAAAAGTTGTTCATAGTGATGAGTACAATGACCCCTTAAGAGGTTGTTGGTGTTTTACCAGTAACCCTGTATAAAAAATTACTTTACAAACGTTAAGGAGTGATTTAGACCATCGAACTGAATAACTATTACTATGGGATCAACTTTGCAATCGCGAAAAAAAACATCTGCTGTTCCATACTAAAGTTTAATACCTACTGTTCTTAACTGTATCGGACAGCTGTTTTATTTTCGCGAGTAAATAGTCTGGAACAGCTGAATTTTTTTCGTGATTTCAAAGTTGGTCCCATAGTAAAAGTAATTCAGTTTGATGGACTAAAGCACCTACCTCTTAAAGTTTGTAAAGTTAATTATTTAATACCGTATATAACTATATTACTTTTATGTGATGGAACAGGTATAAGTAATGAATGAGATGGCGTAGACTTGGCACTATTCACCACTATTGCTATTGGTTCCATCTATGGTGCTGCTTTTAGACATAAAACAAGCATGAAATATATTTAATATGTATTTTATTACTAAAATACCTTAATATTTCACTCGTATCACACCGCTAGACCACCACCTTTTAAAGCAGTATTATTTTAATCTTATTTGAGTGTGGGAAAGTGATGGAGCTAGACGTCCTGTATCGTTCTCACACTGAAGTAATATTAAAATAATGCTGCTTCAAGAGGAACGCCCCCTGGTCGTCACTAAGACGATCAAAATATGTATTTTTTTTACGTAATTAGAAAATTATACTTCCATAAAAGTTTTCTTATTTAATTTAAAATCTAGTTGAATTCGGAAAGCCAAGTCGACGAAGGATTTGGCATCTTATTTAAAAGTTGAGGTTTATAGTACCAGATCGTGTACATAATTTGCTTCGAAATGTTTTGAGAAAGCTAATCCAAGCGTTTATGCAGTCGCGCGATTGTGAACCGCGATCTCATTCTAAATAGGGTATTTGACTTGATAAGGAAAATTATGTAGCACACACCACATTAATTTTTCCAGAAAATCATTCGTATTTTAGATTAAAAATTCGTGTAAAAGTTTGCATAAAAATTAAAGTCTCCTGATAGATTTGAATACTCTTTTACATCTAATTATATTTCGCCCCTTTAATCAAAAAACGAATATAGTTTCAATCCCTAGATTGACACTATTATCAACTGTCACCGTGAAATCTTAGTTTTATTTCTGTAAGTAGGTTTATACAAACACTTTTACACGTCAATCATGTTTTAAAAACTAGATGAGGTCGGTGTTTCCTATTGGTGAGACAGTACACAGAACATACACAAGTACAGAATAGATCGGCTGTACACAACAGTATAGGTACAGACGCCAGCACATCAAGCTACTACAATCTGTCAGATGTCTTTAATAGATTTTCGACTTTATTGCTAAAGCATTAGGTTCAAGGTTGATTGGGAAAATCTGACAGTTTCGGGTAGGTTAACCTGCTGGCGTCTGTACATCGGAACCTGTTATTACCTACATTGTTTAAATCGCGCGACTGAATACTCGATACATACGTCATAATAGAAATTTATTCATATCATAATCATAGTATTTATTAACGAGTTATTTTATTTATTGGTGCGATTTTCTTGTTATATCATTTCCTTGTTACTTTTATGTATAGATCAATAATAAATGTCTTGTCTTTAAGTAAGATAATACATTTCAATAATGGAAACATCTCGATCTAATGGCCCGAAGATACTATAATTTACTCACGATCTACCTAGCTTACGATGGAACTTATTCTTTATGTTTCCCTATTCAAATCGTATTTTAATCCTGATAGAATAATGTTTACAAAATTTCGATTATTTTATTTAGTATATAATAAATTACCGAAATGTATAAGTGAAGAAAATGTCCACAAATTTTAAAGTAATATAAGACATATTACTCTGTTGAAGATTTTTTAAATGATAAATTATGATACAATTCCTATAATATTATCTTCCATTGACATGCATGTAAAATTAATTTTATTTTTATTTTAAACGAGTGCCCATTTGGATTTTGACTTTTTAATTATTGTTTAAACTCGAATTCACTTGATGTACTCAATAACATAAGTACGTAAATTACTATTTGTACACAAATTTACTAACCAACATAGAGCTCGACATAAAAGGACTTAAATATACATATAACTGTAGTCACAGTTATATGTATATTTAAGTCCTTTTATGTATACCTATGTTCACAAATAAAGATTGATTAAAATCACACGCATTTTACAGTTATCATGGTATTTTGTACTAGGTTTTTTTAACATATTTTTTTTATTGATCGCCTTAGTACCCAGAAGATTTTTTTTTATAAAATAAAATATATATATTTGCTATTTCCAATCTTTTGTGAATTTACACTATGTACTATTCTGTATGATGCATGAATTATGTTCAAAATCTTGTAAATACGACCTTACGATTCCATCTACCCTCGGTGGCCTACAAATAGAGCCTAAACAATGGCTTCTAATAATAATAATAAAATGATGGTCTAACATTATTTTATACTTCGATTTAAAATTTGGAGTCACTTTTACAATTTGCAAACACTAGTATTACTTTTAATTACAAATTATAACATTTACTTTTGTAAGTGTATGCATGGAGTAAGAACGTTGTATAGGGATCCGCAATGTATTGCGTTGCTTGTTCAGAACACAGTGTACATAAGGTATCTTTGTTAAATCTTGTATATTGAGCTGTGTTCGCAATATATTAAGCTTTAATTTTATTGTATTACGGCAAATGCACTTGCAATGTGATGTAGGTCTTTTGAACTACTTTCATTTGGGCTGCTGCGGTTACCTAAGTAAAGGAATTACCTAACACAGTTTATCCTTATTCATGCTATAAAACGCAATGTTATTTTTGTTTGTCAGTCCATCAGTTACCGCGCAACTCAAGAACGAATATCTGCTTTAAGAGACTTGTTCTGTTAATTCTTAGATGGCTATGGCATGTTCTCTGGTTAAATTTTTTACAGCTTGTATAACCATAACCATGTTTTCAAGGCAAAACTAAAAAAGACCGCTGCATGCCCAATTTTAACACTTCTATAAGAAATTACTTCTATTTATACTTTATAAAAATAGTCACTCGTGTTTTGTTACAAATATAAAATAATAATAAAAGAAAAAGCTATGAAAAAACAAACACCATTTGCAAAGAGATATTGTGTAGTAAGTTAAAATGAAATATTTTGTATAGCAATAGCAGATGCCTTAAAATTTGATAGTTATAGCGTTACACCAATTAGAACATAATCCTTTAATACTGTTATTTACATATATATTTTGAAGTTGAGATTATATCCAATGCAAGGATTGAACACAAAGCAATGTACCTCCTTTTGTATGCGTAGTTAATTTGACAAACTAATAAAAGTAATATATAATATTTTTGTTTTATTTTTTTTTGTTCTATTGGTTTTATTTTACTCGCAACTAAAATTTTCTCAATCCGGTGAGCCACACACGTCTACATCTCTTTTTATTTACGTTCCTATCGTAATCGGAACGTAAATAAAAAACACATTTGTACGTATTATTCTGTTCCTTTCTTCTTGTCAATTTGTATGTGTGCACAAATCTGTAGGTGAAAGATGAAGGAGCTTAAGTCCATTTTTAGCCTCAAAAACTTGAATTAATACAATGGTAAAAGACATTAATCATTTTAAATTAGCAAATATAATTGGACATTAAGTTGCTGTCCCAGGTTTTAGTCAACAACATTGGGGTCTACTGTAAACTTTTTAGATTGGGAGTTAAGGTCCTTCACCTTTCATCCACAGAAACGATTAAATAAGGTTGACGGCATTTGTCTGTTCTATCTGCTTCACTAAACGATAATAATAATTAATAGACCTGTATGCACGCAGTGGCCAGACAAGGACGCTTCAACTTGGTCCTGCAACTGCGACCAGACAGGGTTAGAAGTACTCCCCTCCAGAGAAAGTCCGATACACGAGTATGTAAACTAAGAGACAGTTTACTAGTACCTAATGAATAAATCATGGGGTATAGACACACAGGTATAGGTAAATGGACAAGCTTATATATAATAAAACAAGCTGATTTAAATTATCACAAAGTTTAATACTAGAATGATACGGAATTGATACAACTTTGACCTTTAATATTGATGCTAACAAATTCTTAGTCATACAATAATATACTCTATTACTGAATAAATAGCGATCTAATCTAATCGTTTGTTAACCATTTTTGTTTTTCTTTCAGTCTGACAGTATTTTTCAGTTGAATCCTTCGTTAATTCGTAATAATTCGATGTATTGAGCAATCGTTTGTCAATGTTTGTGTTACATAATATTTACATATTATTATTATATTATAAAAACTAAATTATTTATTCGTATATATAATAAATTAAAATAATAACCGAACTGTGAACTTCCTACCTTATGTCTGCCTCTGTAATGGCACATTGGATTACTTTTCCATTTTAAGCACCCGTCGATATCGACTTGTACTGACATTTTTAGCATTGTCGTATTTTTAAATTACTTTGTACCATACATAGTAGATTTTGTAATGGAGAAATTTTAGAAGGAGATATTTAATGTAATGACCCGTCCGTGGAATGTTACAAAAGGGATATTATTAATTGCACATCAAATAAACAATGATCTATCAATTTATTTCCAGCATTTATATACTTTTTTACATCAAAAAAATACTGAGTGCACAGCAAATTAACCAGAGCGTACATACATAATACTCAGACTCATAGCAAAATGACATGGTGACTAATATTAACTCCCAGGTTAGGTTTGGTTAGGTTACTTTAAACCCATTACACATAAATAGGAGCTCCATTCTCCGTTCTGCGCTAGTCATTATTAGCGCATTAACACATTCTCTGCTGAATTCTTTATGCAAACACTTCTTTATGCTACACCCTTACCGACCCTTTTTTTACGATGTTTTCGAAACAATAGAGATGCACAACGAACGCACATGTGCGGCGCGCCGCACTCGAAGAAAGTTATGAAAACGCGCATGTGCGTCTGCCGCGCCTAATGTGTTAATAAAAAAGCTTTATTGCGGTGCGCCACAAATATAAATTGTTTCTTATTTAGTTATATTTTGAGTTGAGTATTTTGCTGTGCAATCAGTAATTTTGATTGGAATTCGGATTATTTTTGGATACAAAAGTAATATTTTGATTTGCGTTTAAATACTACCCGTTATAAAATGTTGCAGATACAGGTAGCAAGATATTCTGAATTATTTTACAACTACAGCTCCAAACGCCACAGACAAAGACGAGTCACTAAAATCTCAATGAAAATTATAATAGTATCGATACTTGTAACGGCCACATACTCACAGGTTCATCACTACTACCTACTTAAATAATTAATTGACAAACATTAATATAAAACAGACGGGAAGTTAGAGCAGCTAACAATGATTAACTTCAATCTAATCTTATGTACCTTACTACTTACAACTAATATAATTATGTACAAATCTTTATAACTGCTTACCAACTAAATTATGAATTTGAAATACGAAACAATACAATATTTATATGATTATATTAAGAAAAGATCAAGGTAATCATAGTCCAAGCAGGAAAGATTATACGATAAAATACTGTAGGTACCTAGTACCTATGTAGGGTAAATAATTGTTAAGCAAATTGACTACCAACTTAAATTGTCCGTATATTCAAATCACAATTATATTCTTTCAAAGTTGTATGAAATGGCATGAATGACACGGCAACTTGATGTAGGCTGTCAACTTGCATAACCTGACTATTAATAATTTTATAACGAGTGTATGAAAATATAATTATTTGTCATAATAATAGTGCTCAACCTCCGAGCTTATAAAATATATTAGCAACTTCAAAAACTAGTTCTGATTTTGTTTAACAAGATTTAACAGTTTCTGTAAAATTTTGAAAACAAATGAAGAGCTATTGGAAAAGTTAGACATATTCTCTCGTAGTACTACGTAAACATACGATACACGCTGTGTGATAATGTCACTAATATACCTATGCTCAATATATTGGTGAACACATAAATATCATTTAAATACAAGACACTACAATAAAGCTATTTGGTACATTTTGTTAATATCGACTGAAAGTTCTTTCAGTACTTCTCTACGTGAAATATTTGAATAATACCTAAGTGCACGTTATAATGCCACATGGACATCTTTATAATAAGAAAATGGAATGAATGAAATTATATCATAAACATGATTACTGTTCAAAATTCACATTTCCGAAATTTTGGTCGAAGACATGTCATAATAAAATACAATAGGTGACGGTTCAAACGGCTTCTGATTTTGTTTACAAATCACAGTTACGTCTCTGATAC
This sequence comes from Dicycla oo, assembly GCA_948252095.1. NCBI lineage: Eukaryota > Metazoa > Arthropoda > Insecta > Lepidoptera > Noctuidae > Dicycla > Dicycla oo. Next base: position 35,476,841 of record OX411709.1, on the reverse strand, counting down.
AAGCGAATGTACCCTGTTCAGAGCGATAATATCCACGTTTTAGGACGACCGCATTCTACCAAAACTCGCACTCAAATAAAGTCCAATACATTCCGAAGACACAACAGCTACAACATACAATCTTCATTTAATACCTAGGCTTATGATTATGGTGGGGGCGATGGGGGGAGTGCCAGTCGGGGTGGCGGGGCTCACGGTGGTGGTGGTGGTGGTGGCGGCGCTTGTCGCGGGGGTGGGGCGCAGGGTACACGTCGGATACCACCAGCTCGGAGCCATCCTTGGGCGCCTCGCGGTCGTGGGGCCGCCGGGGGCCATGCTTGGCCCCTGCGGCCTCATGCAGCTCCTCCCACGCCTGGCGGTAGTACCGGTTGAGGCCGCTGCGCGACTCTGACGAGGACGAGTCGAGTGAGCCCACGGTGTTGCAGTCAGGCGACACGTGGTGACGGTACCGCTTGCCGTCGTTGTGCTTCCTGCTAAAGATAGCATTTTATTTAGTATAAGTACTGTTCTACCTGCATAATAATTTACAAGCATCTAAATAGTTTGAGGGGTGCAATTGGAGCAGCCTATGAGCAGCAGTGGATTGCTGCAGGCTGATGGTGATAATGATGAAGGGAATAGTGGACACTGGTCCATACAGGTTGTTTGCAACCAGATTATATTTTTATTAGTTTAGTAGGTATACGTGGGTGTTTTAAGTTGAACATTTTTGACAACTGCTGAATAGATAAACCATTCTAAAAATGAACGCCCGCCACAGCGTCTACGCTCACATGCAAATAAGGTGTGTAGACGTAATACACATAAACTAGTCTTTGTCATGGGTTGCTCAGTCACCGGCGAAACATGAAAGTGAGACCACGAGTCGATTTCACCGCAAAAGTTTTTTTTAGAATGGTTTATCTGTCCCTGTGAGCTAGCCTATAAAGAGAGAATTTATCTAGGGACCTCGGAAGCTGGGTTCAAGTCTAGAAATCTGTTGTCCTGTTAAATACTAATTAACCTTGTAAGACAATTTAGCTAATGTAGTTCATTAGTAGTAGGCTCAATGTGCTTAAAATAAAAGAAAAATAACTGTAACCTACTAATATTTTAAATAACTCGTTTTTTTTTTAATACCTGCAGTTTAAAAATACCCTTATTTACAATAATGTGCTCGGTGTAGGCAGTGGTAGTGAAATACGTCGTGGCGTTTGGCGCGAAGCGTTCATTGTGCATGTCGGTATAGGAGTGTCTACAAATGATACAGGGCCCAGCCGGTGAAACACATGAAATGTTTTAAAGCATTGTTCGTGTTATGTGTCCTTTTTAAGATTCTCCATCTCGCCAGGTGTGAAGCTGTGTATTGATTAAGATAATATGTAGGTAAACGAAGCTCACGTTTATTTGATAAAACTGTATATTGTTTGTGATTTTAAAACATGGCGCGTGCTTTCCAAATCCCGGTGCGTGTAGCGATGACATGGTGGTTGGTTAAACACAACAGATAAATATACATTAAAACACAAAATATAAATATACACAAACAATTACTTTTGATCTAACAATTCTAAACTGGCAACACTGTCCGTATTTGGCGTCAACCGCCATTTTGTTCTCGTTTAATCGCGAGTGGTCAACCACCATGTCAACGTAGTACCTTAAAAACAACGCACTGGCTATAAGGGGTTGGAGAAGTGTCCAGCCCGATGCGTGTGGCGATGTGTTCGGGCGAACTCGCGCCTGCCGACCTGCTGGTCGGGGAACGGGAGGGCCAAGAGCGTGTACCACCGGGAGGGCAGCTCGCGGACCGCCGGCGGCGGTCGCTTTGGACCCCCGCTGCCGTACCAATCACTCATGTAGTGTGTCGCTTTAACCTGATGCTCTTTGTCTCGCCTGGTAAGCGAGGGGCTAACCGTTTACTTCAAGTAGGTATGTTGATTAAGAGAAATACTGTGATCGTTACAATAATATGAAGGTCTAATATTCTTCAGATTTTATTCCTTTGGCGCCAGCGGTGACTTTTACAAAATACAAAACTATACTAATTTGGTATAGATATTTTTTCTTTAAGGGGACTACAAGACCTAAAGTGCGGCTGTTGGACTGCATAGAAAAGAAAGGGAAGCGCGATGACACAACGCTGGTAATTTATTGCAAAATATGAAGCAATTATCTATTTACAAAAAAGTCTATTGTTTGGACTAAAAAATCAAAAACTATTACGTTAATATGTTGCTTGTAGAATAATCTGACAAAAAATCAGAATTATTGCATGTATATTAGTATAGTTTTTTATCGTTAAAATAAATTTTTAGAGGTAGGTATCTTCTTGTCTTTTTTTCTATCGTATCACATTAGTTGTATCATGTTTTTAACACACAATGTAACTAGCATATATCCTGAATAATATCATATATTTTTCTGATATTTTTTACTGCAGTAGATCATATACTTTTAGGCATTATAAAACTTGCTTGTTTTATTTTTCTCTCAGTTATTTTTAATCATGGTCTGGCAGGTTGAGTAATTTATGCGGCCTACCCAAATGTTCTTTCTTTGGTATTGTTCGTCGAATCGTTGAGCTCCTTAAGTTCTGAGTTGAGCTGCGCGATTATTGACAAATGCGTGTGCTGACTGGACAGGTCCTCTCAATCTGTGTGGTTCCTCAAAAGACCATTTCAGAAACCAATCTACATGGTCTTCACATGAACCGACCAAGATTTTGTCTGGTCTTTATAAGAGACTGTGACCTCTGAGTTTGTTTCGGCCTTTCTTCTCAGAGTAGTCAGACAGAAAACGCCGACATCATCTAGTTTAAAAAAAAAAAAAACAAGATTGACGTGCAAGTGTTTGTACAAACCCACTTACAGAAATAAAATCATTTATCATTCGCGTTTTGTTGCGTTTAGGTCTTGTAGTCCCCTTAAATCAAACGCTAAAGCGGTGGAGTTGGTGGTTGTAGTTTGTATGAGATAAATATGTGTAGTAAGTAAATCACATGGAGTAGAATTTGGATGGTCAGTGTTGAACACAACAGGATAAACAGAAACGTCATTAATTATTCTGTTAGTAAAATGTTGTTACAAGAATAATTTAGGTCCTGTATGGCGTTTTCTGTCGTAGTAATCGAGGGCGTCCCCAACTTAGATTTGTGAGTAGAAGGAAAGGTACGAGAATATAGGTACTTATTTGAAACCACTCACTGTAGTAAATATAGCTACCTAATTTACCTACCTACATATCTGTAATATATCTGTGTAGGTATTAGCTACCTACACTTTAAGGTATAAATAAACCATTCTAAAAATGAACGCCCCTTCACAATACTAACGTGTGAGAGGAAATATTTATTCCAACACTTGTGTTCGTGCGACGATTTTACTCTAAACATGACTCGTCGCCGCACTTAGAGGTCAACTAATCGTGCGATCAGGCCAGGTACTAGCACTGTATGGCGGAGAGCGTACGCTTTGTATGGCACGACACGTTCGCTCTGTTGCGCGTTCGTTTCATTTATACACTCGTTGGTGTCATTTTTTTAATTTTTTATGTACCTATGTTTGTATGGTATTTATTTAATATTGGTATTTCATTTACTGTATAGGTACCTACTGCATATATTATGTGAGTTCTGGCCTTAAAATAAATGATGAATTTATTATTATTTCAAGCATTTATAGACTTATTACTAATATTATAATGCAATACGTAATAAAACATAATGCAATACAAACAAATGTTATGAAATACAGTATTAATTAACCAATTATTATTTTATCAATACCTATACCTAATCACTTTCATCAGAATTAGACTCAACATTAATTAATAATGAATTCAAAATCCATGTCAAAATTTTTCCTCTATTGTTTTTCGATATCACTAACATGTCTACATTCCACATGTATTTTCCCACATACCTAGTACAATCAGTGATTTCAATTCGTTCCTTTATTAGAGCCATTATAGACGTTAAGTTTTGTTCAACATTTTTTGTAGCCACGTAGTTCTTTTGCGTTAACATGTTGACCGTACTTTTGCTTGTCATGTCTCGCCGGTGACTGAGCAACCAATGACAAAGACCTTCTTTGCATGTGAGCGTAACCGTTGTGGACGGGCGTTCGTTTTTAGAATGGTTTATCTATACTACCTGACAGGGGTCTCCAACTTATTCTAACAACCTTTTTTAAACAAAGACCGTTCGTTAATTACCTACTTGGTTCTTCTAAATATCTCAAGCGACCTTGTCACCCCTGCCTACGTTTCTAAATACTTCAAACAAGTCAAATCAGTGTGCTCTAACCTCCTGACGAGGATGACGATTGTGGTGATGATGGCTATGAGGAACACTAGCGCCCCGAAGGCGCCCAGGGCGACCACGGCACCTATGTTCAGCCTGGCACCCACGGGGTCGCGTCTCTCTCCGTCGACAGACTGTGGCACGTTCACGCGAGGAGTCTGCTCCGCTCTAATGTTGTTGCCGCTGCCGAGGATCTGGAAGATTTTTTAACGCCCAATTAGGTAACAAAATAATTTCAGTTTAAAATGAAATATTAGGTACGGAGGTACCTACCTACTTAAGCAAGATTAATATCACAAATAGTTCGAGGGCTTACGCTAAAATCGCGCGGGTTCACGCTTGCGTGTCTGTATTGAAAAATAGTACGTATGACCAGCGCTGGCGCTGGCGCTAATTGGCGCGTGGTCATGCGATGGGAATTCAAACGCCGGGCGTAAGACGCGGTATCACGCGGCTGGTACTCGCTCGAGGACTGGTTTCGCCACCTCAACGTCGGCGTCGCTACGTGCCGTGAGTGATACGCGTCAGAAGATACAGCAACGCACAGAAGTAACGAATTCTGCACTTAGTAACTTACTTGTGACGAAAGAGGAGATCTGTCGACCGAGGATGACCGGAGCGGACACCCGCTCCGTAAACCCGCGCATTTTAGCGTACATAAACCCTGAATGTAACACAAACTAACGTAGGTAGGTGGTCACGGGATGCTTGTCTGCAGGCGTCATGCGCTAGCTGCTAAGTTATGACAGATTAAATGCTTGAAGAGTGAAAGCAAAGTAACTTACCTGGTTCTCCCTAGGATGGCTTGCCACAATAATATGCGGGATATGGCTGGTCGGGGAATCCTGGTTATCAGGCACAGTGGTCTTCCGCTCAGGTGGGCGCTCATAAGTCCTCGTGGTCGGTCGTTCTGTGGTCGGCTTAGGCCTTAGTCTGCGTGGGGGCTCCGCTGTCACAGTCGCGAAGGGTGTAGGCGATGACAAGGGCCGAGGGGAAGTGCGTGGTCGTGTCGGCAGGATGAGCCGGGGGCTGGTCGGGGAGGAAGCGGGCGCCAAAGTTGTGGTCGCTGGTGGATTCGTGGTCGTCGACGGCGTTGTGGTTGTTGGACGTTCTTCCACTGAAAATAAAGAGATAATTTAGGTTGACTAAGAAATGATGGCTTGTTCAATTGTAACCTAGTTGAAAACTAAGTAGGTAGGTAGCTAATTGAACCGTTTAGTGAGAGCAGTAATGAACATTAAAAGGTTATAGACAAAAGAAAGATTTAAAAACATTTTTATAATTGATCAAATTAACTACGCGCCTTTTTTGGAATCGATGGTGAACCATACTTAAACTAAGAGTACCTACTAACAATTCTATTGAAATTCCAAAATATAGTCTGCGTCATGTAAGTTTGCCGCTCTGAAATAGGCTATTAATTAATGCGCAGTAGTCAGCACTGCTTAGTATCACAAAAACTAGAAAATGGCTCAACCGATTTGATTTTTTTTTTATATTGTTCGCCTCAATATTGTGTGTGTTTAGAAAAAAAGAAAATTAGGAAAAACCCAAAGGAACAGAACAGATGACGTGAACTATAAGAAAAACATCTTATGGATAAACCATTCTAATAAAAATGAACGCCCCTCCACAGCGGTTACGCTCACATGCAAAGAAGGTGTATCGACGCAATACACATAATTGGTATTTGTCATTGGTTGCTCAGTCACTGGCGAGACATGAATCGTCGATTTCGCCGCAAAAGTGCGGTTAACATGTCAGCGCAAAAACTACGTGGCTACAAAAAATGTTGAACAAAACTTAACATCTATAATGGCTCTAATAAAGAAACGAATTATTAAGTGCTTTTACTATGCTATGTTTTAGTATTTTAATCCTTGTTGCTATGCTGGTAAGAAATAAACTATTATTATTATTGACATTTCTGGGGACCCTGGGGTTCCGGACCTCTGGAAGGCTTACGAGGAGCCGAAGCCAAGTCGCAGAGGCCCCTTAGATAATTTTATATGATGAGGAGGCACCAACGACGATTATCCCTGTATGCACTATGCAAGTGCACCCAAGGGCAACCCCCGGTTGGCGTAGGACTATACTACGTTATACGTGGGCACAAAACATATTGGGCTATGGTGGCTAAAGTGGATTGGGTAACTTGAACTATGGAAGAACTATGTCCCCTGCCTGACCAATGGTATATAACCGGATAAAATGGCAGGGGGTGACTTGCACACTCAATAATGGGCCCCCAAAAACGGCCGCTAGCACATGTGACGTAGCGACAAGGGGGCAACACTACCTGAGGTGCTTGAGGAGTGGAAAGGTATCCCACGGCTATTACGACAATCCCGGAAGTACGGTCAAGATCCCTACCAGCACCTTACTGGAATACTTCCTTCCTCCGAGCACGTTTGTTCTTGCGAATCTCCACTCAAGTCAGCCAATCAAGGCAAGAAAGAGGTGGGAGCTCTGTTTCTCGTTAGTGTTCACTCCAGCCGGCCAATAAAGGCAAGCCAGAGATAAGGACAAGATTTCTCCCGGGAGATAGGGTCCGTGGGGTCGCTACTGCTCAACAGCTCGCCACATGCTGCCCTGCGGGTTTCTGTATCTCTCTTGGTCTGGCTCTCTAAAACTCTACCGGCACAGACCTAAAGCTTGGAGCGTGCAAGCCCCACCACGACGTCAACGTAGAGATACAGCGGTGAGGTTATTATTATTATAACTGAAATGATTGATTGTACTATGTGGGAAAATACATGTAGACATGTTAGTGATATCGAAAAACAATATATGAAAAATTTTCACATGGATTTTGAATTTATTATTAATGTTGAAACTGATTCTGATGAAAGTGATTAGGTATGATTGTATTGATAAATTAATAATTGGTTAATTAATACTGTATTTCATAACGTTTGTTTGTACTGCATAATGTTTTATTACGTATTGCATTATAATATTAGTAATAAGTCTATAAATGCTTAAAATAACAATAGTTTCATTTATTTTAAGGCAAGAATTGACATAATATATGCATTAGGTATACAGTAAATGAAAGGACCCATATTAAATAAATACCTTACAAACATAGGTACATAACAAAATAAAAAATCTGTGTTATTTTCTATTTTTCGACTGACTAAACGCCGAACAGCCGGATTTGTTAGCCAACTAGTGTATAAATGAAACGAACGCGCAACAGAGCGAACGTGTCGTGCTATACAAAGCGCACGCTCCCCGCCGTACAATGCAGGTACCTGGACTGCTCGCACGATTAGTTGACCTCTAAGTGCGGCGACGAGTCCATGTGTACAGTAAAATCGTCGCACGCACACAAGTAAAGTGTTGGAATAAATATTTCCTCTCACACACATTGTGGAGGGGCGTTCATTTTTAGAATGGTTTATCTATACCAGTAAAGTTCCCCTAGTTATAGTTATTTAAGTTTATTTACGTAAAATACTTAGGTACTGCTTCTTTTCTTGTGGCACTTGGTGACCTACTTGCTTCAGGTCATGTAAAGTTGTAGTCTTTATTAGACGGGCCACTAAAACTGCGGGACATAGCTTTAAGCGAGCGAGCGGAAATACATACCTACCTAGCTAATTTTGAAGCGAGAAACTACATTTGGTAAAGTCACACAAAAAATACCCACGTTTTTCAGCGGCGAGTTTTGTTTATTAAAAATACTTTTAAGGTTACACGACTTTAGGTTGGCTAACACTAAGTTACTAACGGCCAGTGACCAAATTTGTAGGAGGAATAGTGCCATTTTTTGTGGTCATTAATATAATAACTTTAAAAAATGGTTTTAAATAGCGTACAGTACGACAACGTTCAAACGTTCCATCGTTTATTTTCGAAATAACCGAACTTTGCCGAATTAAACGTGACTGGTCCAATAAGGGAGTCACGGAATTAGTGCGTAAAATCAATGTATCTTCTTTCTGTCTATCCATATGAATCAACTGCGTGTGCCGTGTAATCGAAATTGAAATTTTGACAGGACAACGTTTGACTGGTCAGCTAGTGTATAATATTTTAAGCGGGAATATAAATCAATTTCTATTGGGCAATAGTCACATTTGATTCGGTATTTAATTTTACGGTTTTTCCGAAGATAAACGATGGAACCAATTTTTTAGATTCACTTATTTTTTAGATTACTCAATTTTTTTAGATTTTTCCGCTGTTCGTTTGCGTTTTTCCTAATTTTCTTTTTTCCTAAAACATCCCAGTAATGAGGCGAACAAAACAAAAAAAAAAATATTCTAATCGGTCGAGCCATTTTTGAGTATTTGCGAGACTAATGCATGGCAATTGATTTATAATATATAATTCTCCTGTACGTATGTATGTCATAATTTGATGAAATTTTGTGTTTGAGTGGGGCCCTGGATGGTTTAATTCACAATTGAACCCGATAGGTGGCGCTGCGATTGTGTTCTAGAAAATAGGGCGTCTGTCCGGTCAGCTTGTATAATATAGATTTACATGTGATGATGATTTGATTTTAGTGACAGAACATACTTAAAGCTTTCGCGGACGCTACACAATAGAAGTTTTGTTGTTAATACGTCTATAGACGACAAGCGCCCGCGAAAGCGGTAATTAAAGAGTAAGTACGTTAGAAACAGGGCAGAAGTGTGGCACGTAACAAATAAAAAAAAATCAGCCTGATTATGTTCCGTCCGTTCTGTGGCCGGTCTCTTATTAATAGAAAACGTACATATTCAGAAAATGACCAGAAATAAGTAAGGCTGCCAGTAAAAGGTCGGGGGTCAGCGGGGAAGTAGGTCACGTCCCACTGAGCTGCGGCGCTTGCGCGTTCACTACGCGCTTGCGCTAACTATATGACAGCATCAGTCCCACCAGGTCTCTCCTCGGAGCGTGACGCTTGTTTGACTAGTGGTCCTCCACCGTCCACTGCAGGAGCCAAGGCCTTTCCTCGTTTAGAGAACATAGTGTATCATTGCTGATCGCCATTCAAGATGACAGGCCTCAGTCCGTGTGGAATTTTCAAGTTACCCGGCACTCCACCCAGCGTGCGCCGGCGCTCCAGGTCGCCTACTCTGAGGGCTGGCCTTTGCTTCCCCGTGGGGCGAATTCATCATCTATTCTACAATGGCTTACCATCCAGAATCTACCCCACCAGAAGGTCGGCGATCTTCCTGGCAGCTGTGTTAGAGTACCTGACTACTGAAGTGCTCCAGATATGCGGGAACTTCGCTCGGGAGTACGGAGTCACGTGCATCACCGCGCGCCAAATTCAGCATGTTATACGAAGCGACATTGAATTAAACCGTTTCGTGTGGGATACTGTACAATGGCACCATCCCTCAGATGATCCTTGCGATGACTCTGACTCGGACGATGAACTAACTGATAATGGAAGTTCTGTCACCGAAGAAGAACTAACTGATCAAGCGGACCCGGGCTGTGGAACTGACTCTGGAAGTTCTGCCACCGAAGAAGAACTAACTGATCAAGCGGACCCGGGCTGTGGAACTGACTCTGGAAGTTCTGCCACCGAAGAAAAACTAACTGATCAAGCGGAGTTCGGCTATGGAATTGCCTCTGGAAGTTCTGCCACCGAAGAAGAACTAACTGATCAAGCGGAGTTCGGCTATGGAACTGCCTCTGGAAGTTCTGCCACCGAAGAAGATGTCCTCCCAGTAGAACTAGTATTTGCTACGGAACGTGCTTCTACCGAGGTAGACGGATACGACGTGCACGTTCCGGATTAAAACTAAATAGAAAAGTATCTCGGTGTTGTGTTCGAAACTAACAAAAGTTTGACGCTTTCGTGATCTTCTCTTCATCAGCCTTTAGCAGTTCGCTGCTGAACATATTAGGGCGTATTCAATTGCACGCCCTTCAACCCAATCCGTGACTACTCCTACAGCTGCTACCAGCCACCCTGCGGAGACGTCGTTGTCGCTCGCTTTGTAGGAGGGCGTTCTATCCTAAGTGTTCTCCAACTTATCGTCGAAGAATATGTCCTCGCCAAAGAACTCGCTTCTACCGAGAAAGATCGATCCTGAATAAACTACTCTATGGACTATACCTACTACTATCTTAGTGTTGTGCATGGAGCATATTACATATTATAAGTAGATATCGTTTGTAGACCGTTACAATTAGAAACCCCTGTCTTACCGTTTATGTATAAATATGACAAATGTGCTTTTAGAGATTTTAGAATTATGATTAATGTGTATTAAAGAGGGCTTAGATGTGTGTTTTATGTTTGCATGCTCCCTTACCTACACCTACACTCTTAGGAGAGATCAGCTCAAAGCGGCCATAGGAGGCAAAGCGGCCACGCTTCATTTTTCGGTTATTTCAAAACAATAACGCGGCGTGGCCGTTCTGTCCGCATGACCAATCTCCCGCCCAAATGAAATGAAAAACGCGGCTCAATTAAATTTATCGCAGTCAAATACGGTATTTTTGGGGTCTACACGTTGCCCCTACCCCCATGGCCGCTTTGGGCAGCCACTCGGGCAAAGCGGTTTTTTGACAAGTTTTCATAATTTACAAATCACATCGTTATTATTAAATTTGCGCGAATTTTAATTTCACACTATGAACATTTTATAAATTCTCTGGCTATCAGTATAAAATTCTCTTGAAAAGTCTACCGTTTAATAGGTTTTTTTTTTTAACTCAAAGTTAGGATGGCCGCTTTGATCTGACCTCCCTACATCTTTATCAAGGAAGTACAAAAACAAAATCAAAAGTCATTTATTCAAACTAGGCTGAAAACAGCACTTTTCGAACGTCAAAAATACATTAAGACAGTCCCCCAAAACGCCCACCACTTCCTAGTGCTTTGGCTGAGGAGAAGTGGCGCAACAAACTCTCCAGCAGCCCAGCTGTCTGTTCCGGTAAAAAAAAATCTATACCTACAACGCGTACGTCAGGAGGATGGCAAGCATCCTACATTGTTATACCCTCTTCCTTGTATCACATCACTTACACTGACAGTTGGGCGCTGGCTTATCCCAGAGGCCATTGGCGAGGCAGGCAATCCTCTGGGCTCCCTGCAGTCTGAACCCTGCAGCACAGGAGTACTCAGCCACCGAGCCGAACACTGAGGAGTTCTGGGTGACGGAGACGCGGCCGTTCGGAGTCGGAGGGGGCTCCTCACAGTGTACTACTGGTGAAACAAAAAACCATCATAAACATTTAAGTAAGCATAGAGGCTGTTACAACGGTACAAGGATCTATGGCGCGCGGCCTAAATCGGAACTTACCCCTGCATCTTGTTCTGTCAATACAATTCCTGTGTCAATTTCGCAAATGTTCACAAACACCGCCCCCCTGCCAATGTTGTTTAGGGGCCAAAAGATACTAGTAGCAACGTATAGACGTGTGGAGGCTAATGATAGCATCCGAGAGGTTCGATCGATAGTTACACTGCGCTCGTGCTGCACCGATAGTAACTTAATTGGAATATCTTTGACTGGGCAGTTCCTGAAGGTTCCTAAATGGCTGTACTTTAATATACCTAGTATTCCTAAAATAGGTATTAAACGTCAACAGACGCACTCGCTACAGCGCTGGTTATTGTCATGTGAAATAGTATTGAAATCGTATGGTTCTAGGGTAGTTATTAGTACCTATACAGGATGGAAAAAAATTATGCCCGTGAAGGTTAGTATGAAAAGTCTTAAATATATTATCATTTTATCATCGATGATTGCAATCATCGTGTTATTTTGCGACAACCACGTTTTTTTATATTGTCTGGGCGTGAATAGTTGTCCTCCGCATCACGCACCCATACCATTACAAGCAATTTCCACACAATTTTATAGTCACCGAAGTCCTGCCATTCTTCTTGCTTAGTCTTGTGACCAAAAGACTACGAGATAGTAATTAATTATGACGAACCTGGTTCTTTTGAATAATAATCAAATTAAAATAATAAAGAAAAAAGATATAAGTACAGTTTTTTTACAAGCTTTTCTTTAGTTTCACGTGTCCTGCAGGCTTATTATGTATCTTGCAGAAGCCTAGCGATAGCAAAATTGCTTATCAATTGTGCAATAATTGCTTTTCAATCGCTAAAAAAAAGCAATTATTGCAGAATTGACAAGCAATTTTGCTATCGCTAGGCTTCTGCAAATATTATTATGACATGGAGCTGATCTGATGATGCAGCCGGGAGGTGGCCATGGGAACTCAGTAATAAAACGACGCATCCCTATCAAGTTTGGGCTCGTTTGATCCGTCTTGACAAGGACTCTGGTCACTAAGAATACATTGTTTAAAAAAAAAGAACATTTTTGAAATACACACTTGATTTTACCGGGACAGTATGGGGAAATCCGAATCCATAGGAGATACGGGGAACTGTCTTAGGAACCAGTAGGTCTTTTTCAAGAAAACAATTTTGTCATACTTAATCGTGGGCAAGTGAGTTGTGCATAAAGTTGAGTAAAATTGTTAATTTTTTAAATGCTAATCGACTCCTGTTCATCAGATTATTTCATTGGAACATAAGAAAAAAAAATGAACAGCAGAAGTGGGTTGATCCTATACTCTGCAAAAATGAGCTATCAGAACTAATTTTCAAGCTTCAAGTCCAATGGAAACGGCCACGGCTTGCGAGTTGTAGGTAGTAGCTCCGAACCCAGATAGGCACTTTTTTGTGAAAATTATTTGGTCACCACTGCTCTCAAAGTGGTACAGCATCGTGAAGAAACCTTAACCCATTAAATGCCCACTACGCAATATTACGTAGCTGATGACGTACGTAGAATATGGCAGAGGCCGACTACGTATTATTTCGTAGATCTTCCCTATGGATTATATGGTAATCTGTGTTATTTGGCCTCCTCGAATGGACATTTTTATATTCTTTGGCACCTCAAATTAAACAAGGCATTCAATGGGTTAAAAACTGAACCAAAAGTTCGAAGACATGTGACGTCCACCAACCCGCACTGGGCCCGCATCGTGGATTACGGCCCACTGTCTCTCACAGAGAAGAGCCCTGTGTGCCAGCTGTGAAAACGCTGATTATGTAAGCTATAAATCTGAAACCTCTGACTGCCTCGTTGGTGTAGTGGTCGCAAGCGCTACTGATTTCCGGGTCGGGCAAAGTGTTTTTAGGTTTTTCTATCTGCAATCTGTCAGTAACAACCCGGAGTCTGGATTTGTGTCCGGTTGATTGCGATAGGCTCGCCCCCTGTTACATTGGACTTGTACATAACTGGCGAAATGTGCATGTTCTATACTGCCGCCGTAAGGAAAAAAGTCGTACCTATTTACAGAAATATAGAAATGGAGAAAAAAAATATATTTTGTCCTGTTTAAAATACAAAATACAAAGGCAGATGCATCTTTTAATAGTAAGAATTATTAGGTTTTCGTTAAGTTAACGCCAATATAAAAATACAGGTAGATGCGTCTTTTTTTGCTGATTCCGAATATGTAAATAACTCTATTTCGAAAAAAAAGAAGTCAGATACGACTGTTTTCCTTAAGACGGCACTATAGTGAAGGTGCACCTCTGCCTAACCTTTCGGAGAATACAAGCGTGCTGTTATTAAATGTTATGTGAAACCAACCGTCACATCGAGGCGGGGGTCCGTTCCAGCGCTCATCGATGTCGCACACGAGGCGAGCGCGGCCCACCATCTCATAGCCGGCCTTGCAGGAGTACTGCACGTGCGACAGGTAGGACACGGAGCCGTTGAGCAGCTCGTACGAGCCGTGTGGGATCTCTGCCGGGAAGCCACACTCGATACCTACGGGACACGGACAACTTTAAAGAACGAAAAGAAAGAATAACATTTATTTGGCAACAGTTCGTGAAATATAAATGATAATAATAATAACCCCACCGCCTTATTTCTTCGCTGACATCGTGGTGGAGATTGCGCGCCCCTATGTACTCTACCGAAACAGGTCTAGGGTTAGGAGCCAGACCAAGACAGATAAACAAGCGCGCATGGCAGCATGTGGCGATCTGTTGCGCAGTAGCGACCTCCCGGACGATAGGGTCCGCGGGATCGCTCCCTTTCGAGAGAAGTCCTTTTCTTCATCTCTGGCTGGCCTTTATTGAGCAGCTGCTGTGGACACTGACGAGGAACAGATCTCCGGCCTCTTTCTTACCTGTATTGGCTGGCTTGAGTGGAGATTAGCAAGAGCAAACGTGCTTGGAGGAATTAAGTATTCCAGTAGGATGCTGGTAAAGGTCTGGGCCGTACTTTCGGTATTGTCCTGAAAGCAGTGGAATACCTCTCCACCCGTCAAGCACCTCAGGATATGTTGCCCCATTGCTACGTCACTGTTGCAGACAGTTGTGATAGTTTCCTGGAGCCCATTATTGAGTGTGCAAGTCACCTCCTGCCATTTTATCCGTGTATAATATATATAACTAACCGATTGCGGTTCAGTACAAAGCAATTCGTTTTATCCAAATTCCTTCAAAATATCATTTCTGTATCAATAATCAGTTCATCAATTATTCCTACAATACATTATTTATTATTATTATGCTTTTTGACCGAGTTATAAGCCATTTTGTAAGACAAGTCATGATTGCGATTTTTTTTTGTTAGGTCTGTCCTTAAGCGTGCGATATATCCATTGGTCAGTCCTTCCAAAGTTCTAGGTTAGCAATCCACTATAACTATCCAAACCCACAGCCTAATATGTTTTGTTTTGTTTCCATGTTCTGCAATAGTCCTACACCAACCGAGGGTTATCCTTGCATAGTGCATACAGGGATAATCGTCGGTTGGTGCGTCGTTCCATTTTTTATCTAAGGGGCCTTCGCTTTGAGTTGGTTTTGGCCCCTCGTATGCCTTCCTCCGGGACCTAAGGGCACCGAGATATGTCAGACATTTTAAAATATAATCATAATAATATAGGTAGTTATGTATTTGACATAAACAAGCACACAGATACACGGTGATAATAAAATTCGTTTTGCTGACGTTCAAAGTTGAGCTATTGTTACCCAACCAGATCATAACTTCGGTCAAGGACCTTTCAGCCGCCTTGCTAGCCATTTCCCAGTCGTGTCCTCTGGATGTTACAACAGTGTCATCAGCGTACGCTATAATGTGAGTAGACAAAGTTCGTTAACATAGATTTGGAAGAGGAGGGGCTGAGTAAACCTTCGTGGCACAAATATACTCTACTTATTCCGATCTCTGGTTAACTTGTAATTGGTGACATTAGCGACTGTGTACGTCCGCAGATTACTATGGTGTTCTTTGTAAATAAATAAAATACTTACGTTTACAAACCGGTGGGAACTCGTCATAGAAGCCGGTGTCGAGGCAAGTCCGCACCGTGGGTCCCACGAGAAGGTGTCCATCATCACACGAGTACTCCACCGAGGCGCCTACTTCGAAGCTGTCAGCTGACATGGTGGAGTTCGGGGGCTGCTCAGGACGCCCGCAAGCTTTCGGTTCTGTAACGAAGCAGGGGAACCGTGAGTCAAGTGATGAGGAAACCAGGAGAGCCGGCGCCCTATCTAATATTACAATGCGACATATTTGTCAAACAACGACAAAGTTGACTCATTATCGCGACATAAAGCAGAAAACTATGAAAGAAACTTGAAAAACTGACGGTTTATCGGATTGGGTTTTTATTAAATAGTCCTCAGATGTTTCTTGGTATTATTCAAAAAAAATAACTATTATATTAATAAGTACTTAATAGTTTTGTTATAAATATTGCACTAGAATTAGACCAAGGTTTTGACATGTTTTCCCTTTGACACCACACCGTAGCTCGTATCAATAAGCCAGGCCGTCACACTTACACGTATTAGTGCATACCTAATATGGAATCGGTTCAGTAGTTCGGTTCAGTCAGGTAGTTTCGAAGATATTATCTTGAAAACTACTGAACGATTTTGATGAAACTTGCACTTTTCCCTAAGTTGAAGTATGTAAATGTAAGGCAATAAAACAAATGGTCACAATCGGATTAGCAATTTAGGAGAAATGCATGGACAAACATGGTATATACATACACCAATAAAAATGTTGTATATTTGTTTGGAAGCACTAATAGGTATAGATAATTAGTAACGCCCTTTTTTTAATCGGTTAAAAACTCAAGTTCATCATCGAGAGTAGTACCTACCTACTTATTGAAAATTGGAAACAAAATATCAATTCGTCAAGTCTAACATAAAATTATGGGAACCAGCATTCTACGTTAAGGTAACACATACAATTATATCGCAAAAATAGGTGAACAAAAGAAAACATAATTATAAAAAAATACATTCGCAGACATAACCTATAAGTATAAAATTTGCAATGGCTAAAGTAAGGTAATCGCTGTCGAATAGCATCACGTCCCTTCCATGCCCCTGTAAGTTGCACGAATTAGAGAAACATTATCAAAAATCACAATTTCGCAATCGTAAAATACACATAAAATTAAACGCTAATAAAAAAAAAAAAAACTAGGCAAACTTCACCGAAGAAGACCTACACAGGTAAAACTTCTCAGGTGCCATTGGTAAAGAATAAGGAACTTACGGTGTTGGCAGATATAGTTGAGCCTCGCTTGGCAGTCGGTGTCTGCCCACAGCCATCCCTTGCTGCCATCAAAGCGGGCGCAACCCTCGCCGCCTCCAGGAGCGTTCCAGAAAGACACGGTGACGTCATTGCCGTTGACCCACTTCCAGTTGGCAGGGTCTTGGGGGTCTCGAACTGCCCCAATCCAGTACTGGCTGCTGCTGTCACTCCTGCACAAAAGAAGGGCTGCTTTGAAGACGTGTTCCTTTAGGGGGTCACACAAGGGGTCTTTATGTGTAATGGGAAGGTTCTTAGGAAGCTGTTCAATTTAAAAATAAATCATAATCATTTTATCGGAGGTACCTATCTATTTATTTATATGATTATAGTGGTCACAGCTCCCTGCCTTATCAAAGGTCATTCGGTGCAGTTAAATACTCGCACAAGTAGGTATGTCCCACACTTTGCGAATCTTACGGCCTTATCACACTGACGATTCGCGAGCGTGTTTCCAGCGAAGCGATTTGTGAACGTGCTCGCTGCGTGTAAGTAGCAAGCACGCCACGAGTGCGTAACGTTTTCGCCGCGTGTGCGTAACGAGAGCGAATGACGCGAGTGTACAAGAGTACAATATTATGAAAACGCAGTGAACTCGTTGCGCACACGTTTTCATAATATTGTATTCTCCTTTGGCTCTCTCTCTCTCTCTTGTACACTCGCGTCAATCGCTCTCGTTACGCACACGCGGCGAACACGTTGCGTATTCGTGGCGTGCACTTTCACAAATCACTTCACTGGAAACACACCCGCAGTCTATTTTTCCATATTTTAATTTGTTACATGTGAACCGCAGCCCTCACAGTAATGTATTGTTAATTTGGTAAATGTTTTGTGAATGCATAATATATTATGAAACAGTCCCGTTTCTTACACTTATCGGAGGCTACTTTTTAATTTTATATCGTAGGTACTAAGTACTCCGTATTTGATCATAACATTTATAAACAAACATAAGACTAATTCAAATTTTGGCAAGGAAATTATTAATGATCATTTATCTACCTAATGCTTTTAATGATTCTTAAGACGCTACCGAGCACGCAGTGGCGCCCTCATCGTTTGTTTTGTTATTTCTTATAATTTATAAAGAAAATGCCTAAAATAAGCACGTTAAGTTGTACTCCACAAGACTATACGTTATTATTATTATAAACAGTAGTTTTATATTGTTAAGTTTTATTCTAATCATAAAAACGGGAAATGGTGGCCACTTTTTTCCGTTTTAATGATTACAATAAAACTTAACAATATAAAACTACTGTTTATAATAATAATAACGTATAGTCTTGTGGAGTACAACTTAACGTGCTTATTTTCTGCATTTTCTTTTTAAATTAACACATTATCTGCTTAATTCTTAGCGAAATTTATGCAAACGCTTCTTTATGCTACACTAATCCTGTGTGGCAAACGCTCGGGTGCGTGCAAAAAATATCTTGAGTGTAGACATCCTTACCGACCCTTTTTTTACGATGTTTTCGAAACAATAGAGATGCACAACGAACGCACAGGCGCGCCGCACTCGAAGAAAGTTATGTAAATTGTTTGGACGCGCATACGCGCCGTCAAGCACCTGGTGAACGTCCGAAAACGCGCATGTGCGTCTGCCGCGCCTAATGTATTAAAAGAAATAACAAAACAAACGATGAGGGCGCCACTGTGCGCTCGGTAGCCTCTTAACAGTCAACGAAGATGAGCCACAACTCTAGACACACTTACATATTATTATTATGGTTATTCGTGTATAAGTAGTTCACAATCGTCTAATTAATTTTAACGAATATAATCTATTGGCTTTGAGTATGAATGTGGATACCTCACCTGTTGTACAAAGTGGCATCGACATCTAACTATAATAAAAATACACTTATTTAATCTATTAGGACGGTGGTAAGACTAACCTACTAGTGGACAACATTCTTTGGTGACTAACTTTAACTTTTTTAAACACAACACTGTTACAGATTAAAAAAAATACTGTCAGCAGGAAAATGGATAATTAGCACAAACACTTTTTTGATACCATTCGATTTTGTATCTCATATGGATGAAAAACTATGGAACCAACCAACAAGAAATGTCACAAATGGCAAAAAACTTTTCGTAGTGTTTAATCATCTTACCCATGGTCCTTTAGAAATTATAACATAACGTCTTGTATAAATATGAAAAAAGAAAGTAACCTTATTGCGAATCAAAATCAAAATAAAGCTCTTCTTTTTTCCAGGCACTGTTTTTTGGAGGTAGTGAAGAATCAAAGGTTTTAATATTTTATTGCGTCTGCGGTGGTCATAGCGGTCATACTATGAAAGGTTAAACTATGAAAAGTGTATATCCAAACTACTTTTTGTACTTTGGCACCCAAATTGCTTAAGTCACTATCAATCGGAATTTGAAGCATTTTGAAGCAAATTTAAATCCATTCCAATCCATCCATCCATCCATATTCGAAAAATTTCATTACTCGACAACATAAATAACGTAATGAATATGTTGACAACATAGTGTGTTACGCAATTAGGGTGCTGTTCTGTTGTTCGTACTAAATGGTCACGTAGAAAACATGTTTTTATTTGTGACTTTTCTAGTTCTCAAACTTCCGTTGATCTAGAAGAGTATTTTAATCCTTGTATGAAACTGCATCGATTGGCACCATAAAAATAAAACGTAAGAATTTTCATGTTTCCAGCTAACTTTTTTACAAAATCTGTGCATACATTTAACAATTACACAAAAAGTTAGAGGACAAGGCCTTGAAAATTCTGTAAATTCTAAAAGTATATTTTTCTAAATTGCCCTGTCATATTTTGATGCCTCTTTGCACAAGAGTATAGATGAGGTATTCCTACACAAATATCAAAACCGTAGCTCTATTAGTCCATGGACCACTTCCCGTACTAAATCGCACAACCTCCTTATAATTAAGAAATAAATACGCGAAATTATAATAACATTAATCTCAATTTTAGAATATTCCTAACTTTTTGCAGCAAATAAGTATTATCCTATTGAACGCCAGCAATTTGCAGTCAGCCTGAAAACATAACACTTTATCTAGAAAAAATCGCAGACATTTCGCAAAGCAGACAGCAGTAGCAAAAATCAACAACTCAATTTGAATGTTCCAAACTGTTTACAACCCCATCGATACTGTAGTCGTTTCCATAGCTGGAGGACGTTTTTTGTTTAAAATTAATTTGTGATGTACTCTTATCGAAAACATCCAACAGTCAAATCGAATCATAAGCACAGAATAACAATAGTACAAAAGTACATTTCAACATGAAAGAGCTTAGCAGAATAATTGCTACACTGTCTATTTTATGGTTGTTGGTAGATATTCCTTTCAACAGAGAGACATGGCCGCCTAGGGGTGGCGGTGGCCGGCGTCCCCACCAGACGGGTGGTTTGTGCCGTGTATCATAAATACATAATGGAACAGTATTAAATTCCCGTCCGTTCCCTGCACCTCGCACCCTTCATCCCGCGTCCCGCTGCCTGGGGAATTTTGTAGACAGGTGTGTGGAACATTTTCCACCTACTTCGCTCCTTAAAATACAGGATGTAATTTTAATCACCGTTATCGTCTTCGTACTCATCATTATGAACAACTTTTACTAAGGGACCAGACCTGAAATCGCAACAAAAAAATTAGCTTTTCCCTACATTTTGACGAGTTATGCGAACATAAATGTAGGTAACTGCTGATTTTTTTAAAGAAAAGTTCGAACTGTTTGTAGAAGAAGTAATAGTGGTCGGTGAGATGAAAAACCTATTTTAGAAAATGGTTTTACGTTACGAAGGTTTGTTTTTCAAAAATAAATAATTTCGCAACGCAGACTGGTCGTTTCATCTTAGCCAACGTGGTATAACTTAGCTAAGTACATAACGGAGGAGACTATTCATTTTCTAAGAAAAGTTTATCGCTTTTCCAAAGTGAAGCCTAGCAAAAGTTTTATGTAAGTATAGTTGGAAAATGTGGAAGAACGTGATCGGTGAGATGAAAAGGTTATTTTAGAAAATTGTTGGCTAAGTTGTGTTGTGAAGGTACATTTTATAATTTCGTGACTAAGTTGGCGACAGACTGTTATTTTCAGTTACATGGAGAACAGGAGAAAATGCTTATTTAAAAAGTTATCATATGCAGGGTATTTCTTAGGCAATGGTAGCATAGCTAGGATAAGAGCTACAAATTACCTATAAATACATGTAAATGTTACGATACCCGTTTGAGTACAGCATGATTTGAATTTATCATTTCGTTACCATCAATGGGGACTTTACCTCCATTGTCCGCCCTTTTCCGGCTTTCCTAACCTTTACCAACCTACTCAAAATTTGTAGGTTAAAAAATTATTAAATTTAAAATTTCGAAAAGGTTTCCAAACCCTGAGGCAGGGAGTAACAATAAATGAATAGCAACATCCATAGCAACACGCATATTCTGAATTGATTGAATAAGAGTACCGCGGCAGACAGGGGGTTGCATGGGGTGGCGGGAGGTTCAGCGGATGCAATTATCTAGTACTCGGGTGTGGAGGCTGGAACGTTGGTCTGCAATCACTTACACGCGCACCCAGGATTATTGCGATACTGTGGTTTGGTGACTGACGTTATGCAATATTGCTGCAGCGGTTGACAATAATGTTACGAGCTGGGGTTCGGGATAAATAAATTTATACCAATTTACACCAACAACACACTATATTTAAATAATCATAAGTACAGTAATCGAATCACTTTTAGTTCACTCACTAGTAAATCACTAATTCGCATTCCATATTGAACTGAGACGTAGCGCTCGTAAACCTCTATTTATATGACGAGTGTAATCTCCCGCAAATTCGAGGACACAATTCTAGAGCATTTACGGGAATTCTCTAAAATGCTGCAACACGACACTTAACCATTCAGAAAATTCCGGAAGCGTGTAATTCTCTTATTTAATAACAGATGGCGCCAGTGGCCATGACGAACCGTGAAGAAGTTCCGCCATTCAACAACAGATTGTGGGGGCGTCTTCGTAACAATAACAAACGAATTGTGTTTTTTAGAAGTTATGTCCTTTTCATAGAGAAGCAATTCCAAGCTGAGCCCATCTGGCAATTTGATTTTCTTAGATACTTATTAGGTCGAGTTTTTGTGAAACGCAGTATTTTGCAGCGGCCGCCCGGACAAGAGAACCACAGTTTCTGTATGATTATGACAGTGCCCTCCAAAAGTTAGTTGATATTGTTCCACTTCAGCTATATCTAATCCCACATTACTAAGCCTGCACTTAAGTGCAGGCTTAGTAATGACCCTGATAAGGGTTCGGTCCTTGATAAGGGATTACTTACTTACCTGTTTTTTTTTTCATTGCGACTGACGTGGAAAAATGTCAAAGGGCACTGAATGTTGACCGAAACGCAACAATCATCACGGGCAGTTGGAAACATTAGGCGTAGTTTTCGCTCAACGCGGGGGGGGGGGGGGGGGGGGGCAAATCGTCATAATCGTAGGACAGTGACGGATCTGACATATTTTAAACTTTACAGGGCAGCCATTTAACGCACTTTTCGCTCGGTGTACAGGTGGTAAGTTCAATATTTCTATCCGACATAAACATGTATGATTTCAATCTCTAATAACTACAAGACTTTTAATGCTAGAGCAGTGGTTGAGCATTCAAAAGATAGGTCATATTCATAACAATTTTAAAGCCGGATATAATTTACGTGTGACGTTACACAGCGAGTGCACGCGCAAGCGCGCGGCCCTCTTCTTTTCACTGTGTCTTGAGATATCAATTTGTATAGCGCAAAAACGAGTTTATCTACATCAGTTATTCTGGTGCCTTTGTTAAGAGTTGACAAAGCACTACCAGGACCTAAAGAGAAACAATGGAAATATTGGAAAAAAGGGTTACAAATTAATATGAAGTTGACAATAGCAAAATAATGTCAGATATCGCCTCATGTCGGCCGTAAATCTGCTCAGAAATGAATAAAACCGCAATCGATAAAAGCTTGCATCAAAAGGAATGCAATGAGCTTAAAAAGTCTAGTGCCGAGCAAATACAATAGCTACGGCAGTGTCAGAAACCGTAAAAAAATCTGTTGCAAATAGCAAAAAAGTTTAAGATGTCGTCTCATGCTGTAAATCTGCACAGATCTAAAAATATCATAATTGGTGGAAGCTTTCTTTATAAGGAATGCAATGAGCCTACTAAGTCTAGTGTCGAGCAAATACAATGGCTACGGCAGTATCGGAAACCGTTGTAAAATTTTAATCGGTTTTCACGAAGGCAAGCGGCGCAAACTCGAACTGCGCCTACAATTTTTTAATACTAAATCTGCTATGGTGAAAATTTACATACCTACATCTGATTAATAGGTTAAATTACTTTTAAAAATATAGTAATATTATTTTTATGATGTAATGTCCAAATACAGTAAAAAGTGATTTTCGTATTTTTTCAAAACCAACATTGTTCTACGATCATGACGATGTTTATCTCTGGGAGAGGGGGACGGGGGACGGGGGTTAGTTTCCCAAGCCTTAAGAAAGCCCTTTTTAACTAGCTTCAAAAAAGGAGGAGGCTATTAAAATAACCTTCGGCACATATTTTCTGTAAACTCAACAATATGCCCCCTTTTTCGAGAATGACTACGATTTGTCTACATACATACATATCTTAGTAATGTACTGTGTACAAAGTATAAATACAGGTCTACTTTAGAGTTATGTGGTGGAGAAAATAATAGTTGTTGAAAGCCCGGGGGTGGGAGGGGCAACTGCACCCGTTGCCTCCCCGTATTAATTAGTGCCTTCTCGGAAACAAGTGAAAAGTGAAGCCAGGCAAAGGGTTTTACGTAATGAAAGTTCGAAAACTCGTGGAAGAGCTAGAAGTGCTTCGGTTAATTGAAAAGATTGTTCTAGAAAACTGGTGACCTTTTTATTTTATGAAGGTTAAATTTATGATTGCGAAACACGATGCTAGTTTCTTGCTTGTGGCATAGCGACAATTTTGACGAAACAAATGACTGGCATCGTCTAAAGTTCTTAACAGTTTATAGAGACTGAGAGATGAGAATTGATGAGATTTGACAATTTATGTCTGACTTAGTCAGATAAGTTTTATGTTTTTTCCTTTCAGGAACAGTTGCGTAACATACGAAAAATTTACGGAAATTCATAATCCATCGTCCATCCATTCGTCTACTCGACAGCGTACTCGTAAATAACGTATTGAATATTGTTGAATTGCCATTGCCTTTTATTGGCATTGCAAGTGTGTGTTGGTGAACGATATCTAACATATCCAAAATTACTCGGGCTCGTGGCTAAGTAACAGCCGCAAGGGTCGATCGATTATGTTAAGCTGCGCTTGCCGTGGTCAGTCCGTGGGTTGGTGACCATCTTTCTCCCTAGATTCCCCTGTGCCTCGAAAAGCACTGTCCCGGCTGTCATTCTTGGTTATTTGACAGCCGTTACGGGTCGTCATAAGCCCGAAAGTCTGACAACCAGTCTTACCGAGGGGTATCATAATACCCATTTGAGGTAGGCAGTCGCACCATGTAAAATACTGGTATTCAGCTGCATCCGGTTAGATAAAGTATTAGTTGCATAGCACGTGTGTGAGTGCTATGTTCCTTCTACAAAGTTACCAGTTACTGGGCACGTCTTTCATTGACTTGAATGTGCTCTGGCGGCTGAGACTATGTCATGTTCCCTCTAATGTCTTGCTAGTGGAGTCGCGTGTGTTGGATCATTTAACTCCCTTCAAAATGGTTGAGCTGAATGGTACTAATCCATCCTCATGTTCGTGAACGGGCGTCGTCAGTTGGGGTAGAGACTGGTCATCGCTGGATTACGGCTTATTTGAATTCAATTTAATTTTTTATTGTTTTTTTTTTCAATCTTTTTATTACGGACGCTGTTAGCGACGCAACAGGCTTGTAAAAGGGAGTGCGCGGGGTCCGAGCGGGTGCAAGGGCGAGACCCGAACCACCATTTTGATTTGCTATGACGTAGTGCCATTTCTAACGCCACGGACAGTGCGCGCTTCCTTAGCTAAAAGTTTTGTGTACCAACCTTACATTTTTTAAAATATAAATCCTTTTGCTCAACACTGCGTTGTTTATCTCAAACCACACTACATTAACAGTGGTCTTCGAGCCCGATCGCGAATGTTTAATACTCCGCCGCCGAGGAGAAAGATGATAAACACCCGCAGTACCGCTAGCAAGCAGAGAGAAAAGGAGGAGTTGGAGGCAAAGCTACAATCGGCAAGCAGACCACAAGATGCGCCACCGCCTACACCAGTAAAAAAGAACGATGATGAACTTAAAGTAAAAAGTTCTTGTGCCGCGAGTGTAGTGAAATCGGAACGAACCGGAAAACAAAATCCGCCTTCACATACATCACATCAGTCGGTCAAGTCCAAGAAACCATCATCATCACAATCGATACAAACACAGAAGAAGAGACTGGAACTAGAAGCAGCCCAGGCGAAGGCACGTATTGAAATGGAGCTCATCGATAGAAAATTAGCGGCGGACCTAGCAGAACTCGAAGAAGAATACAGTCCACCTTCAGAAATATCGGAACAGAATAACGGCGCGGGTGATATTGAAAAGTGGATGGAGCGTAGTCAACAAGAACTACAGCAAATTGACAGCGATAAACACAAGTCGTACACGAACCCGGCCGACACAGAAGGAGCAGTTCAACAGCTTGCGAGCGCAATCAAAGAACTCATCACGTCTTCCACCATCCAGCAAAACACCAAACTAATAAGTCGTCTTAGCGCACCGAAAGAACTCCCTAGTTTCAGCGGTGACCCAAAAGAGTGGCTCCATTTCGAGCAAGCTTATATGGAATCCACAGAAATATGTAACTTCACCGATAAAGAAAACCTATGGCGGTTACGTAAATGTCTACGCGGCGCCGCTCAAGAAGCTGTAGCCGGCCTGCTTATCAGTGGTGCTTCATCTGCAGACGTAATTTCCACATTGAAATTGCAATTCGGAAACGTTGACGTCATCCTTTCTCGCATCGTGTCAGATATAAAAAAGATGAGCAACTTGTCTACAGATTACCATCGAGAAATAGTACCATTTTCTGTAAAAATAAAGAACTACGTCGCAGCTGTACGAGCCCTTGGCCGCCATGAATATCTACAAGGCATGGAAGTAGTTAACATTATCTTATTCAAGCTACCCACTACCCTGCTCGCGAAGTGGATAGACTATAGTTACCCGTTTATCACTGCCGAATCACCAAAACCTAGACTAGATGTGCTGTCAGACTTCCTCACCGAAGAAGCTGTGAAAATATCAACATGTAGTGCTACTTTATTACAACCTAAAATGGACAGTTTCAAACGTAAACAAAGTGATAAAGTGAACAATATACAAACTGTTCTAGTGCAAGACGGACAAAGTGAAGAAATGTGTCGTTATTGTCGTACGGCTAGTCACAAATTACCCGAGTGTAAAAAGTTTAAAAAGTCGCTACGAAAGGACAGATGGCTGCATGTAAAGCGTAACGGTATTTGCTATAAGTGTTTACTAGCGCATCATCGAAGGGACACGTGCACCGCTCCCAGCTGTGACGTAAACAATTGTGGACAATCTCATCACCGATTGTTACATTATGTGCCGCGTCCAGACAATAGTGAATCCGTGCCAGCAACAGTACAACCCGAAGTTCAAACCGATACTCAAGTTCCATCCGAAACGATAACAAATATTAATGTCAGCTGTTCCGTAATGTTGAAAATTGTACCTATAAACATTCACGGACCGAACGGAATTGTGAGCACGACCGCGCTGCTGGACGACGGCTCGACTGTGTCGTTGGTTAGCGCTTCGCTGGCGAAGAAAGTGGGGCTGCGCGGCCGCCGGGAATGTCTTCGTGTGTGTGGCGCGTGGAACGACACCGAACTAGTGTGCAATGCCCAGCGCGCAAAAATGACTTTGTGTGGTGTTGATAATAAGATGTTTACAATCGACGCGCGAATTGTTCAAGAATTAAACCTACCACAAAGCTTGTCTACAGTAAATAGTAAAAACTACAAGCACCTATGTGACGTCAGTCATAATTTATACACAGAAACACAACTACAACCACAAGTCTTAATCGGACAAGATAATTGTCACCTTCTCTTACCTTTGGAAATGAGGGTGGGTAGACCCGATGAACCCTGTGCCACCCGGACTCCCCTGGGATGGTGCCTGCATGGAAGGGTGCCTAATGTTTACTTACCTGATTCTAATGTACGTCACTCCTCATTGTTTGTCACTAGTGACGTCATAGAAACTGAATGTATATTGCGAGAGATCCAGGAGGAGGTACGAAGATCGTTCTCAATCGAGTCCATGGGCGTGTCTGGCAGGCCAAGACAGAACTCGGAAGACTTACGCGCTGTAGAATGTTTAGAACGAACTTCTGTACTAATCAATGGTCAATGGCAGGTTGGCTTACCTTGGCGAGACGAGAAATGTGTGATGCCGGACTCGTACCCGACGGCTCTGTGTAGACTGAAAGGAGTAGAACTAAAATTAAAAAGAAGCAAAGAATATGCGAAAAGATATGAAGAACGCATACGACATCTGTTTGATAACGACTACGCAAAAAGATGTACCAACTCAAATGTTACACCGCCGAGAACTTGGTACTTGCCTCACTTTGGGGTCGATAATCCCAACAAAAAGAAACTGCGTTTAGTGTTTGACGCGGCAGCTAAAACAAATGGGCTATCACTTAACGATTACTTACTAAAAGGCCCTGACCTACTGATGTCGTTATTCGGCATTATGTTGCGATTTAGAGAAAATCAAGTAGCCGTGTCTGGAGATATTAAAGACATGTTCCTCAGAGTAAAGATTCGACCAGAGGACCAGGACGCCTTCCGATTTCTATATAGAGAAGAACCAGAAGAACCTATAAACACCTACGTGATGACGTCTCTAATTTTTGGTGCTAATTGCTCGCCCTTTATAGCCCAGTTTGTAAAAAACAAAAACGCAAAGCAGTATGAGTCATCAATGCCCGCTGCGGCTTCTGCTATATATAAAAGTCATTATATGGATGACTATATAGAAAGCCTACCTAACGAAGAGACTGCGATACAACTTATTCATGACGTCATGTCCATTCACCAGAAAGGCGGGTTCGAGATGCGGAATTGGACGAGTAATAGTAAACATGTACTCGCGAGCCTACCTAAACATTTACTAGGCGACGCAGCCGTCAAATTCAAAATAGGCCAACAGTATGAAGGCGAACGCACGCTTGGATTGATTTGGCATCCAAGTGATGATACTTTGAGATTCGACGTATCTTTCAAGCGGATACCCGAATGTATTATAAATGGGACCCAAAAGCCTACCAAGAGAGAAATGTTACGTGTGATAATGTCCATTTTTGACGTATATGGCATTCTAGCACCGTACACCATAAATGGAAAAATTATATTACAAGAAACTTGGAAATTAAACATCGGTTGGGATGATTATATATCCGATACAGTGTTCGAGAAATGGTCAAAATGGATTCGTTTATTGAAATCTTTACAAAATGTTAGCTTGCCAAGGCACTATCCGGCTGCTACCACAGGAGTGAGCGAGAAGAAAAATGAAATTCCCCCGCCGTCCACCTCAAGCGCCACGGCTATGAGTGCTACGAATATTGCTACGAGCGTAGCAGACGCGACATCGGCTACGTGTGCTACAACGCACAGCTGTTGCAATATCAGTGACCGAAACATTGTTACTCAGAATAGTTATAGACACCTACAAATGCATGTTTTTTGTGATGCGTCTAACAAAGCTTACTGCGCCGTCGCGTACTGGAGATGGAATGACGACAAAAATAATACACGCGTAGCATTCATAGCGAGTAAATGTCGGGTTGTAGGAAACAAACCGATAACTATTCCACGCTTGGAACTTCAAGCTGCTGTCCTAGCGGCTAGACTAGCAGACTCAGTTTCTAGAGAACATACTATAAAGCCTGAGCAACGAATATTCTGGAGCGACTCGACAACAGTGCTACACTGGATAAGAAACGATGCTCGCGACTATAAAGTATACGTAGCAAACCGTTTAGGCGAAATTGATGAGTTGACGCAGATAGGTGAATGGCGATACGTGCCTACAGCACTAAACGTAGCTGATATTGCTACGAGAGAAAGTTACATCTGCCCGGTCCTGCAAGATGAATGGATGTACGGACCTACGTTCTTACGCTGCAAAGAAGACGAATGGCCGCATGACGTCATATCTGTTGATAGGAAAGAAACGCTATTGGAGTGTATTAATTTAATAAGAATAGATGCACAAGAAAATAACTTACCCGTACCTGATGCTACTCGATTTAGTTCCTGGCTTCGCTTACGTCGATCAGCTTCTATGGTACTCAAGTTTATAAATAAATGCAAAAAGCGTACTTGTGAGTTCGACGACACTATGAAGAAGGCTGAAATATTATTACTCAAAAAATCACAAGCTGAATCGTTTAGCCAGGAGTTAACTGAAATAAAAAACTGCAGATGTGTACCAAAAACAAGTAACATAGTTACCTTGTCTCCTTACCTGGACGAACACGGAGTCATGCGCGTCGGCGGCCGCATCGATGCTGCTGCTGGCATTCTACCTGAAACTAAAAACCCTATAATATTAGATGGAAGAAGTTACATTGCGAGATTGATTGTTAAGTATTATCATTACTACTACGCACACGGAAATCAAGAAACAGTAGTAAATGAAGTCAAACAGAGATACTGGATCACCAGACTTAGACCTACAGTGAAACACGTAACATCTAAATGCTCAACTTGCAGAATAAGAAAATCCAAACCAGAAGTACCAAGAATGGGAGACTTACCTGGTGCTCGAATGGCCCATCACGAACGGCCTTTCACTTATTGTGGTGTGGATTTATTTGGCCCCATGGAAGTTACGGTGAAAAGGCGCCACGAGAAAAGATACGGCGTTTTATTTACGTGCTTGACAGTACGAGCTATCCATCTGGAAGTAGTTACTAACCTTACGACCGACTCCTTTATTATGGCATTGCGAAGGATGGCCGCGAGACGGGGTTGGCCACAATATCTATACTCTGACAACGGAACAAATCTCCGAGGAGCGGATACGGAGCTGAAGAAGGCTATAAGAGATCTAGACGAAGAAGTATTGAAAGATGAGGCCTTAAATCGCGGTACCAAATGGACTTTCATACCGCCCGCGAGTCCCCACTGGGGTGGGGCGTGGGAAAGGCTCATCAGAAGCGTGAAGACCAGCCTGAAAACAATTTTAAAAGAACGCGCCCCCAGAGATGAAACTTTAAATACTCTTTTGGCAGAAGTTGAGAATATGGTGAACAGCCGGCCGTTGACTCACGTATCTGTGAACCCAAATGATCCTGAAGCGTTAACTCCTAATCATTTCTTGCTGGGATCGTCGTCTGGTTTACCTCACATCGGAAAATTTGATGATTCTGACATTTATCTGCGAAAACAATGGCGAATTGCACAAAGATTAGCTGACATGTACTGGCGCAGATGGGTCAAGGAAGTACTGCCGGACCTGCTACCCCGCAAGAAATGGCAAGAGGAACATAAAAATTTACAAGTGGGTGACTTCGTAATTATAGTTGATCCTGACAGTCCCCGCAACTCTTGGCCCAAAGGAATAATTCAGGAAGTGATCCCTGGAAAAGACGACCGAGTCAGAATGATTCGAGTAAAGACCAAGTCAGGAATGTTGACTAGATCGGTCACACGTGTCGCACGAATACCAGTTGATGGTGAGTGCTGCTGAGGCAGCACTGGGGTGGGGCATGTTAGCGACGCAACAGGCTTGTAAAAGGGAGTGCGCGGGGTCCGAGCGGGTGCAAGGGCGAGACCCGAACCACCATTTTGATTTGCTATGACGTAGTGCCATTTCTAACGCCACGGACAGTGCGCGCTTCCTTAGCTAATAGTTTTGTGTACCAACCTTACATTTTTTTTAAAATATAAATCCTTTTGCTCAACACTGCGTTGTTTATCTCAAACCACACTACATTAACAGACGCTTTTAACGTTCTGCATTGTTATCACATATACAAATTCAACATGAATGATGTACCAATTTTGATTTAAAAGAGTGTTCGTCGAGTTTCTTGCCCGTTCTGCTCCATAGGAACCAACTACGATTTGGAATGGGCCACTAGCTTCATCGTAGTGGCTGATTGACCCCTAGACAATTCAAATGTGCCTGTGCATGGTTTATTTCAAATAAATACTTTGAGTTGAGTTTGAGTTAAGAATAGAAGCTGACCTCAACATAGTTGGGTAAATCAGATCAGGGGAAAAATAAATAAAATAAATTGACTCTTTTGCCGAAAGTGCATAACAGTATCCATTTGTTATTTGATTCCAATCAAACGCGGACGCTGCCTCCCCCATGATGCCAGACACATAAGGTAGCTATGCAAATACATAGGAATATTCAGACCTTTGATAGTGCAGCCACATAAACTGGCTCTACTATTGATTGTGTGAGGGCTATAAAGGGAAGTCTAGTGAAATTGAATGCCAAACGCAGACAGGAACTTCTGTTTGCTTTTAAAAGTACTATCGACAAAACGGACGCCTTTACACCTTAAAGTTGAAAAAACCCTGCCGCAATGGTCTTTTGTTTTATTTTGTCATAAGTGCAGTTGCAGCTTGCAAACAACATTTTTTCAAAATTGGAAGCTTTTGTCGATCGTACATACTTAATTATTTATTTTTTAAATACTTTATTGTACACCACATAAAAGTGGTCAAACATATTTCAAAACTAGTGTACAATGAGCGGTCTTATCGAAAAAGGCGGTCTCTTACAGACAACCTTTGGATGAACTGACAGAAAGGTAATATTTGACGTCACTTCATGTAGATACTGTGTTGTTACTTATCGATTTATTTATTTATCCTCCCACTGGAACGACCTACAGCAATTACACAAACGGAGCAAAAATAACTTTATGCCATCGATGCTTCATGCGCTGCTACCCATAGTACCCATCCATCCTGTGGCGCGGTGGACATCGGTCGGACGGCGATGGATCCCGCACGCTCACGCAGCGTCGACAAGACACTTCTCTATAGCGCCACAACTCCATCCATATTGAGCACATTCTTTGTGATTTTTTGAGACTCAATGATCTTTTTTAACCAACTTTCAAAAAAAGGAGGAGGCTATCAATTCGTTGCGTATATACTCGGATATATACGTATATATATATTTTTTATGTATGTACACCGATTTCTCCGTCATTTGTAGACCGATTTCGGAAATTCTTTTTTTGTTTGCTCTTGAGTCCCATTGTCACCAAATCAGAATCTGATATGAGGATCCCATGGAAATCGAGGGCAACCCTCAAACTTTATAGGCACACCTATAGGAAATTGGATATTTTTTATAGTAACTCGTGTATTTACTCTTGGAAAGCACCATTTGGTGAAGTGGAACTGATGATGAAGACCACAGATGGCCATCGGAACTTCTCAACAATAAGCATTTCACGGGTTGCCATTCGATTAAGTACCTACTTTAATAGGAGTTAATGGTGACTCCTCCGTGCCTCGGAAAGCACGTTAAGCCGTTGGTCCCGGCTCTCATTCGTGGATTTTTGACAGTCGTTACGGGTCGTCAGAAGCCCGAAAGTCTGACAACCAGTCTTACCAAAGGGTACCGTATTACCCAGTAACTGGGTTGTGGAGGTCTGATAGGCAGTCGCTCCATGTAAA
Source organism: Dicycla oo (assembly GCA_948252095.1). Lineage (NCBI taxonomy): Eukaryota > Metazoa > Arthropoda > Insecta > Lepidoptera > Noctuidae > Dicycla > Dicycla oo. Next base: position 35,444,230 of record OX411709.1, on the reverse strand, counting down.
ATACTGGTATTCAGCTGCATCCGGTTAGACTGGAAGCCGACCCCAACTTAGTTGGGAAAAGGCTAGGCAGATTGATTGGTGAATTCACCGTCAGCTCCAGTTCTCCTGGTTCTTATTAGGAGAACTCCTCTACAATTAACGTTCCTACATCGGAAAAAGCAATATTTTGCAAAAGATGATGAGAGTTTGACATTAGGCTATTGTAACTTAGATGAATTACAGACTGACCCACTAAAAATGGGGAAAAAACTTTTTTACAAAAAAAAAAAAAAAAACACCGACTTCCAAAAACAACACTACAAAGTGAAAAATAACTTTAATTTCAGAAGTCTGTGGTAAAAACTAAAATGCAGATCCAAAGACACCGCCTCCTGAAATTAAAGTTATTTTTCACTTTGTAGTGTTGTTTTTGGAAGTCAGTGTTTTTTTTTTGCAAAAAGTTTTGTTAAATAAATAATTTGTTATAATTAAATTAATAAGTTGTTACATAGTCGGATGGTCGGATAAGTGGAGACAAATATATGTATTGTATATTTGTAATACCTAGGGGCTACACATCGGCGCGTCCGCGGCTCGCTTCTAAACTAACCACTATAGCGGCCTGCGGTGGCGTAGAAAATAGGTCTTACGAACACAGACATGTTACATTAATTGCGTAATAATGCTGCTTTATATAATCCAGACCTAATGGTAACATAAGCTTAGTACTAATAGATTTACACCGTTAATGCACAGTGAGTGAGCACACGCCCTATAATCGTCGGTCGCTTCCTACGACATGTATTATGCATTTCACACTAGTTGGTGGGTAGCTCTCACTCATGTGGCTTTATCACTTTTTTTTTTTAATGGTAACTGATTCTTTGGTTCTAGTAAAGGTAAGTTCTAGATAAACAATGTGTCGCGATTTTCCTTATTTCGCGAAATGGATGGAATGGATCTCTCGAACTTCGATTAGGCACCGCCGCCGTAGTGTGCCATAGGCAGCTCGGACTCGATCGGGCACGGCCGTAGTGTGCCATAGGCAGCTCGGACTCGATCGGGCACGGCCGTAGTGTGCCATAGGCAGCTCGGACTCGATCGGGCACGGCCGTAGTGTGCCATAGGCAGCTCGGACTCGATCGGGCACGGCCGTAGTGTGCCATAGGCAGCTCGGACTCGATCGGGCACGGCCGTAGTGTGCCATAGGCAGCTCGGACTCGATCGGGCACGGCCGTAGTGTGCCATAGGCAGCTCGGACTCGATCGGGCACGGCCGTAGTGTGCCATAGGCAGCTCGGACTCTAACCACATTTAAGCCTCATAATAATCATACGTAGTTATAGTTTTTGTCCAAAGAATCTATGGAGGTAAGAACTATGGAAGAGTTTTTGAATATTCTTCCCCTAACGTTACATAGGGGGATGAAAGATTGTTTGAAAGTTGGTAATTATTGCCGCTGGGAATTTTTCGAGAATGACCATCTGCTTTTCAGAATATAGCAAACAGAATAGCCTTTTCTACGTCTAAAACAACACATACCACTTCAATTAATGAAGGTCTTTAACAAATCCGTGGTCCAACTACGGTACACCTGAATACACCACAAACCTTTCGCCGTTATTCCAAATTGATCACAAACGTAAGCCGTACCGGCCGTAACGTTCGACATACGGACCGTAGCGGATTGGAGACGCGGCGCGTACGGGACCCAGTCCGTTGTCTTAAATATACTCGTTTTGAACCGTTACGTGGCTCCGAGAAAGATTTCTAGTGGCTTGGGTACACCGAGTGCCAGTAAGTCGTATAAGATCTGTTGATTGCTGGTCAGGTAAAGTCCTCTGGTGCACCCTAATATCTAATTGATTTGAATTGGTTGTGTCAGCCACAATCGCCAGAATCAGAATTCTTCTTCAAGAAAGAAGAGCTACCTAGTCATGGGCAAGCAATTCTTACAAACAAACGTTAATAAAAACTAAACGTTAAACGTTCTTCTAGGTACGCTCACTCCATCGTCGTATTTGTCTCTGTAACCTCTGACCTTGGTTCTCAAGAGCAAACCCATCTCAAATAATAAAAAAAAAGTTACATTATGCTGTGATGAGTGCCAAAAGGGTCACCAACTCACCATTTTCTATTCCTATTCAAGTAACTAAGTAAAGCATAAGTTGACAGGAAATGACTTAGTATTTTAATAGGTACCCTTTACTTTCCCCTTTTCTTGACTGATAAGTACTCGTAGAACTTTCTCGGTTATTGCATCTTTGGCTCCATAGTGATTAAAATGAGAAAATGCGACCATGGTTGTGATTTCACACAAGTCTCTCTGGTACCCGTATGGCCTACGAATTATAAATAGTATAGCCCATTATTCATTAAAAAAAACTAAAACGCTCTATAAACCTATTTTAGGGCCGGTTTTATGAGCCGTAGTTAACTCAAACAATGGTTAAAACATAGTGAATAATGGTTGAATTTTGGCTAAATGTTAAAGGCTAAAAAATAAAAAATAGTAACTAATGGCATTTTGGCTTTCCAATTATGATTTGAAATTGAAAGAAGAAGACAAAACACTTCTCTAGCTAAAACGGGTTTATAAAGAGTTGAAGTTTTTTTTTTAAATGTTTTTAACCGACTTCTAAAAAAAGGAGGAGGATCTTAGTTCGTCGGAATCTTTTTTTTTATGTATGTTCCCCGATTACTCGAAGACGGCTAGACCGATTTGGAAAATTATTTTTTTTTGTTTGAAAGGATATACAGGTACGTCAGGATCTGATGATGGGGTCCTGGAGAAATCGACGGAACTCTTAAAATATTATAGGCACACCTATAGCGATTTGGGTATTTTTTATAGTAACTCGTGCATTTGTTCTTGGAAAGCACCATTTGGTGAAGTGGAACTGATGATGAAGATCACCGGAACTACTCAATTATAAGTATTTCAAGGGTTGCGATTCGATTAGGTACTTTAATAATGGTTGCTAAGTAATTTATGCTCGTCACAATGCTTATGGTGATGTGGAGTTCTCCTGGTACTGACCAGGAGAACTCCTCAACAATTAACGTCCCTGCATCGGGAAAAGCAATATTTTGTAAAAGGTGACGAGCAGTTGTCATTAGGATATTGCACCTTAGATAAATTACAAACTGGCCCACTAAAATGTAAAAAATATTTTTTTTTTCCAAAAATATCAACCCATTTTCAAAAAACGCCACAAAGTGAAAAATAACTTTAATTTCGGAAGTCGGTGGCAAAAAAGTAAAATACCGATCCAAAGACACCGACTTCCGAAATTAAAGTTATTATTCACTTTGTGGGGTTTTTTGGAAGTCGGTTGATATTTTTGTAAAAAAAGTTTTTATGTAGGGTTAGTGTTTTGTTCAGGTTTGCCAAATACGTGCTACCCTTGCTTAGACAAATCGTTGATGTTATTAAAGATTATCTTTACCTTCAATTCGTCAACCACCATCTATTTTTTGCAACATCATCTTGGTTACCGCTCGGAATTACCAACGCCATAAGATCTTTACAATAATAGTTATGAAATCCATCGCGAAATTGACTGGTAACATGTACGTATATACGTATAGTGGAGGCTTATAACATCGGTATTGTCCGACAGACGTTGACAGATGACGCGTGCCGCCGTATATGGCCTGAGACCATTTGTGTTTATGGGATGACGAAATAACCGTGAAAGTGGATCGGGCAGAGTGATCTAAGCACAATGTTTTTGATAAATAACCCGCTTGTTATACTTTTTAGCGTTCCGTACCTCAAAAGGAAAAACAGAACCCTTATAGGATCACTCGTGTGTCTGTCTGTCTGTCTGTCACAGCCAATTTGCTCAGAATCTAATGGACCGATGCTAGACGTATGAATTTTTGTGACCCAAACATGGACGTACAGTGGGTGTAAAAAGTATTCGTACACCTAGGGTCATAGTGAAAAAACAAATGTTTCATTTAACAGATTTTTCATTTATGTAATTTGGGAAATACTAACAAGTAGCTCAAGTTAGTTGTACTTTATTTATGACAAAAAAAATTTTCAATTAAAAATTATACGCAGTATAAAAATATTTATATATCCATTACACAAAACATGGCTATTAAAAAGTATTCGTACATTCATTATATTTCAAGTTAAATCGTGTATGTTTTTTATCCAAAAGATTTCTTGCTAAGCTTCAAATATCAAGATTATTTCTTAGGCGTAATATTTAGTTTTGTTTACATTTGGAACGTGTATAGACGCGTTTAGTAGCAAAAATGGGTCGTAAAGGAAAATAAACGAATGAAGAAGAAAGAAAATAAATTATAAACTTACATAATTAGTGCAAATCATTAAGAGAATTTTCAAAACTTGTCAATAGACCACGCTCAACTGTACAGACAATAATTGATCGATTTGGTGTTAATAAAACTGTAAAAAATAAATTTATAAATTTACAAGTGGACGTCCGTCAAAAACCACGCCGCGTTTGGAAAGAAAAATTATCAACTGTGTGAAAGAAAATTTAAAAATTAGTGCTCCTCAAATATTACAGGAAATTAATAATAACATTGATTGTAAAATATCAGTCAGTACTGTACGAAATGTATTACGTAGTAATGATTATCATGGTAGATCTGCGCGCAAGAAGTGTTGGGTGAATGACAATAATAGAAAAAAAAAGATTAGAGTTCGCAAAAAAATACATTTATGAAAAAAAGACATTTTGGCAACGTGTTATTTTCACAGATGAATCAAAATTTAATATTTTTAAATCGGTTGGACATTATAAGGTATGGAGAAAACCTAATACGGAATTTAAAAAAAGAAAATTTATGTCCGACGGTAAAACACGGTGGTGGATCTGTTTTAGTATGGGGTTGTATTAGTGCTACTGGGGTGGGAAAGCTTGCATATATTGATGGAATTATGGATCACAAGATGTATATAAACATCCTAAAAGAGAATCTTCACTCAAGTGCAGCAGCAATGGGTTTTAAAAATGATTGGATATTTTTACAAGATAACGATCCTTAACACAAAGCATGATATACTAAAGCATGGATCATATTTAACACACCAAGTGTCCTTGAAATTCCTCCCCAATCACCTGATATTAATGTCATAGAGCATGTATGGGATTATCTCAAAGATAAAATTCAAAAAAGACCAATTTCAAGTAAACAAACGCAAAAAATTGCACTTCGCAAACAATGGGAACTGATACCACCTTCTTATGTCTCGAAACTCATTTATTCGATGCCGCGGAGACTCCAAGTTATTATTCAGAATAATGGTGGACCAAATAATTACTTTTTTTCATTTTTTAAAAATATTTTTTTTAAGTGTACGAATACTTTTTGTTAGCAGATTTTCGCATAGTGGATATAAAAATATTTTTATACTACGTATAATTTTAATTTGAATTTTTTTTTTTGTCATATGTAAAGTACAACTAACCTGAGCTACTCGTTAGTATTACCTAAATTAAATAAATGAAAAATCTGTTAAATGAAACTTTTGTTTTTTCATTAAGACCCTAGGTGTACGAATACTTCTTACACCCACTGTATAACGTAAAGAAATGAATGTTGAATATGGTGATCCGAAAATAAAAAATAAAAAGTTTTAGCAAACTGTACCGTGTGACATCTCACATGAAAGGACGTACTGTGAGGGTCCCAATTAGAGATGCAAAATGGATTTTAAGCATTATAAACCATGTGGTTTTAAATCGTCTTTTAGGATTTAAACGATTTAAAACCACACTTAGTGGTTTAATAATGGTTTAAAATGTTTTTTTTTAATAGAGTGCACTGAGGCTTCATACGAAGTGATCTAGACCATACCTACTCCCTGATTTAGGATATATGAAACGAAATTAAAATAAAAATGTTTTAAAATCAACCTTTACATGTACCGACAGACTACATAAAATCGATTACAATAATTATTTATAGAAGATATACTTATTTATATGTTATATGTATTAATACAAACATAATGTAGTTGATTTTTCCATTTGAACTAGAGAAACGGTTTCAAAGTGAAAAATATGTTTGTGTTTTTCAAATTCAAAAAAAAAAAAACGCCCAGCCCCGGCCAAAATAATGTGATTACACAATGCATGCAGTAGTATACTTACTTATGTGGCTTCGCTTAAATTAATAAAAATGGTAAATGATTTCAATTAGCTTCTAATCTTAATTTTTAAAGAAATATGTAATCAATGTACGGTCATGGTTTTAATCCAAAAATTAAAAAAAAAAAATACCGAAAATACTTTATACCTATACATACAGGAAAACTTATAAGAAGTCTATGATCTTAAAATAACATGGTAAAGCTCTCAATATTGTGCGTACAAACTTATTCAAATTCAATATCAAATTATTTATTTGCTTAAAACATGGTGTTTATAGGTCTTACAAGTAAACAGGAGTACAAACATGTTTAGCTATTGGAACTATAGCATGCAAAATCGAGTCATACAAATGATTTCAAAAGGATAAAGTAATATATAAGTCAATGAAGTCATAGCTTAAATCGAGTCATAATTTATTTTCGAAGAATGTTTTAAGGGAGTAGAAGTTGTGGGCTTTCAGCCATTCCAACAATTTATCCTTAAACAGTCTATCATTTAAGTTTTTGCGTTCTCTAGGTATCTTATTACAAATTCTTACACACATAGTTAGACAACTTACATTTGCAGTTGGTATGTATGGGAGAACATGTCTTTCAACTTCAATGTTAAGTTTGTTCTTGGGATAAATTCATCCAAACTACAGAACCCTTCATTGTGCGTGGTCCGACACCCATTCGGCGGGTTTTAGTCAGGAAGGACCAATCACCGTCTCGGCAAAAAAATATAATAAATACTTAAGATGATAGTGTCGCCAAAATGTCTATAGGAATGGTATTTCAGACAGATGTGATTGTCTAGTGCTTAGTTATAAGGTGCTATAAGAAACCGTTAATGCGTGTTATATGGTCTTAGGATATCTACCTTGTATACCGTATACAGCAAGATACCAGGCCGCTAGACCTTACTTATTTTCTGATTAATAAAATATATGGGATAGAGTAGTATCAGTATGTAGTTACTTTAAACGTATGCATACCTGATAGCTTCGGCCGACGGACAATTTTTAGGTACTGATTTTTATGTATGTTTTACAGAATATTGTTAATAATTAATATTGAATACTGTGAGACACTTTCCGTCGGCGTATTTTTCCAAAAAATGACGTCATATTACTTATAGTTTTAATTTTTATATCATTATATAAAAATTAATAAATACTTGAGGATCTATTTTTAATACTATTTGTAAGCGGCAAGAGCAATCGAAGCGGTCAAACATCCCCCAGAAGGCACAAGCTAGCAGGTATGCGTACGTTTAAAGTACATACTAATACTAGTCTACCTATCCCATACATTTCGTTAACCAGAAAAGTATGTAAGGTTTGGGGGTCTGGGATCTTGGACTAGTAGATCATTGCTAACGGATCAGCACATGTAAACCGCGTTCAGTTTTATTGGTAAAATTGGCAAAGAGGTTAAATGGTTCTAAGATTTATATTTTATAATACTTTTGACTTTTGTAATGGTGGAATCGTAATTTATTTGTTTTTATATATTTTATTGTTGTTGTTTTACTTTTATAATTAATTAATTTGTTTATTGTTTTAATAATTATTAATATTGTGATTCTTTTAATTTTTAATTTTAATATAATGTGAAATTTCGATACGATGTAAAAATTGTTACTGAAATAAATGAAATGAATGATTATGACATATTTTATGAGTCACCAACTTCACAAGTATACAAGTATTGTTAATGTACGAATACAGTCATTTATTAATCCAAGCACAGCACGAACAATCAACAGCCTAGACTGCCAAAAGTAAAACAAAACACACTCACCGGTGTCGCCTCCAGAGCTCCCAGCTGATGAAACCCTGCAGCGCCGGGTTGCTCTCGTCAACCAGCGTGCCACCGCGCGACCGGCAGAATCCCAGCGCATCCCGGAACGACGCCGGCTGTCGGTCGTAGAAGATATAGCACTTCCCGTTGTACGTGGCCGTGCTGCCCGGCGGTTGATCCCGGAACTGTGGACACCTCTCTATCGGCAGTGCCTGGTCCGTGTAAACAAACGCTTCGCAGATCGACAGCTGGGCCGGTGCTGCGGACTCCAAGTGCACGCTGACGAAGGCACCCGGCATGGGCGGGTTGCACGGCAGGAAGAGCGGCTGACCCTCCTCGATGAAGCCGCTGAACCGGTTGCAGACTGGATTGGTGCCCAGGTCCGGCCGGTTGTTGCCCACTCGTACCACGATGACGGGCTTGTTTGCACCTAGAAGCAGAGAAGATGAGTTTTAGGCTAAGGCTATATAGGGAGAAGATGGGATCGGGGGGAAGATTCGGTTTAAAGAAATTTATTTCTCAAAAAGAACATACATGAATAAAAAATAAAAATAAAAATATTTACAGACTACATAGGCCCACATTGTGTTAGTGACTAAAATTATCTTATAAACTATGTTAGTACCTATATACTTATAAAACAAATAAAATGGTGATAACAGAACACAGATAGTTTCATCAAGCCCCATGTAACACATGTAGCTTGATAAACCTACCCATGGTAGACCCATCCAGCCTTTCAGCAAATACCCTCAGGAAACTGTTGGTGCTTTCTCCCACTCTGCGTGTCATCGACGCCACCTTCTTGCGCATTATTGCAAAATAGTCGTCCGTGTGCGCATCGGCGAACATACCAGATGCACTACAATAGGATGGTAGCCTCAACAGCACCCTGAAGGTATTATTATATTGTAGTCGCAGGGAATTCTTTGCTTTTTGGGTATAATTAGCCCAAAGGATGCTGGTGTAAAATGTTTGGCAGTAAGCCTTGAATGGAGTATTTTTTCCTTTTTCCCAAACCTTGGAGCCACCATATTTCCCCTCACAGCCAATGCCCTGCGCTTCCTTTCCATATCTGAGTCGTCTTTCAGGTCTTCGGTAACAACGTGTCCCAGATATTTAAACTGGGTTACTCTCTGTAAAAGTGACCCGCACAGCATTACCAGCAGCTTACTTTTCTTAGGGTTGTACTTTAGCCCAAACTGTTCGGCATACCCCTCACAAATAGAAAGCAACTTTCTCATTCCACAGATAGATGAGCTCAGCAACACCATGTCGTCTGCGTAGCTCAAGTTATTTAAACTAACTCCATCTATGTGGCATCCGACATGTGTGTTAGTAGCTGAGCTCAACCAGTAATTTATTAACATA